>JAIUCV010000092.1:0-2400000 GCA_026724425.1 Erythrophleum ivorense
CAAATCCGTCCGCTCCGTTTCGTTCTATCTCCCTCATTCGCCGTCGATCTCCTTCGCAGTCGAAGACAGACAGATCCACCATCGTCGCCGCCGCCGCTGTTTCCTCTTCCTTCTCTCAAGTACACTTCTGTAAGTCCTATTCATCTATCTATCTTGATACAAGTCACTTTTGATGGGTGGTCAGGTTTTACCCACTTTTAAAATCCTGCAAGCGCACAGATCGTAGAAGTACAGGTTATCGAACACAAGGACTGGCTAGAATGAATACACTTTGAAACTATGGATTTCGGATTAAGCTAAAACAAAGTATGGATGTTTGATTGGTGAACTAATAACTAAATATGAAAACGAGGGATTCGTGAGGTTGTAAAGCAATAAGGGAAAAGCGTTAGGTCTTTAGGGGATAATTCGCAGAGAAGCACGCAATTATCAAGTTCGATGATAAATGTAAATCGTTTTAGGGATGATGGGATGATAGATCCGTCTAGAACACAAAACACGAAATTAAGTCTTTCCACTGTCGTGGCTCCGACTCCTATGATAACTTATCTAATCGCTAAACTTTTGGAATGTCCTTAGATAGTAAATGAAGCATTAAATCGAGCAAGTTCGGATACAGTTCACTAGGATTAGTAAATCAACTTTCGCAGTCTAAGAAACCTAGCTTATCAAATAATAGGTCCGGCGAATGATACAGCACTTTCGTGGCTCAAATTAACCTAGGATCGGATTGCTAGATGCGTGGTAAAGCAATCAGCATTAGTAAGTGAGCAAAACGAGACAAAGACTCTAAAGTTATCCCTAACAGTTCATCGAAATCATAGATCAAGCAAACAACTCATTGAATTAGTAACCCTAGCAACCTAACAAGTGAATTACTCAGACATGATCAAAGTAACAACACAAAGGGATGGAGAAAACATAGTATAAGATAGAAGGTTAAGAAATCTTCTCCAAATTGTAGTGAGAAGGAGAGATCCTCTCCTTGAAATCTCTAAGAACAAAAGTAGATGTGTAAAACGTGATATTTATAGTCCTAGGTCTAAAAGGTGTATTTATAGTCCTAGGTCTTCATGGGGTCGAGATTAGGTAAACGGGCCGAGAAAATCGCGGAATCGGGAAAGATGGGCCTTTGTCGGCCGAGTCGGGTCGATCGGGGTGATGGTCGGTCGAGCGGGACGGTCGAGCGGGACGGTCGAGCGGATCGGTCGGGACGGTCGTCGGTCGAGCGGGATAATCGGGGCGGTCGAGCGGGACGGTCGAGCGCGTATCGAGTGGTGAAGAGAAGTCGGGTCGGACGAGGGCCTTAAAGCTCCTGTCCGACCGGGCGCGGTCGAGCGGGACGTGGATGGCGTGAAGGAAGGTCGGGTCGGACGAGGGCCTAAAAGCTCCTGTCCGACTCGGCGCGGTCGACCGGGACGCGGATGGCTGATGTTGTCCGGTTTTGACTCGTCTGGACCAGTCTTCAGTTAAAACTTTATATCTTCTAAACTGCTCGTCCAAATTGCATAATTCCAACTGCATTGGAACACTAACTCATCTGGATATCTTGGTGCCGAGTTTCATTGAAATCCGTTTAGTTTAAGAGTCCATGCCTTTGCAGTCCGATAAAGCTCTTTCGTATATATCTTTACTATAATCGTCATATCTCCAATTCTACTCGGTTAAAGTGAGTGATTCCAGTTGCATTGCAAAGCTAACTCACGTAGGCATCGCGGCGATATGGCTTTGGTGAAATCCATTGAGTATAATATTTTTAAGGCTCCTTCAAAGTTGATGTTGTGTTGCGGAGAGGTATAAAGTCCAAATCCTGTGGTTTTGCTCCAAAATGCATCTTTCGACCTGTTTAGACTCTTAGTACTATAAATCCACAAAACTACCTTTTTAGATCAAAAATCCTTTGAAAACCTTATAAAAAGCATAGTAAAACCGTATGAAAAGCGTACAAAATAGAGGTATATCAACTTTCCCTATATTCCCGTTATCCTCACTCAGTTTCTCCGTGTTGACCTCGACCGCCGCCGTGGTTTCCGCTGGCCGTGGTTTTGCCCCTGTGTAATCGAACGACCTAAACCCTCGGTTTTTTCCGGTGGTGAGTTCTCCCTCCATCAAACCCTCGTCTAAACGATTGTATTCTGGCGCAGGTCTGCATATATCCGTTCTCGCTAAGAAAAAGGTAAAAAACTCTTTCCCTTGCGCTTTGCCGGCGGTTTACGTATGAAATTGGGGCTTATAAATTAAACTTCCTATTTAGACTTCATAGTTAGACTTCAGAGTTAGACTTCAGAGTTAGACTTCAGAGTTAGACTTCAGAGTTAGACTTCGGAGTTAGACTTCAGAGTTAGACTTCATAGTTAGACTTCATAGTTAGACTTCATAAATTTGCTATTGTCTCCCTGATTTTTTACTTTACATTTAATATGCCTCTTATATGCGCCTCCATGTTTAAACTGTGTTTACAGGATGGAGCAGGTGACATTTCCTAGGAGGTTGTTCACAGAAGGAGAAGAACCGGAATATGACCGAAGCATTGGTTATTTAAGCAAGAACAGTGAGTTGTGGGCGAAACTGCATCTTCTACTGACAAAGGATGAATGGAGTGAGCTTGAGAATTCCAAGCTCGGTGTCCTCTTTAATTTCACGAAGATCAAATTCAAGTGGGCATCGAAGGTTGTGCAAAGTCTGCTCGCTATGGGCGTAGCTTGCGAGAAGAAGTTTGAGATATGGAGTGTTGTGGGTGTACACCCACTGCGTTTTTTATTGCACGAGTTCAAACATATCACCGGGCTCAACTGTGAGTATAAAGAAGCACTGACGAAGCCCGCGACTGTTGAGACAGACGAAATGATTGCTTTCTGGCAGAAGCTTGGTTTGAATACTAAGGTTGGTCCGAGTATTGAAAACCTTATAGTAGCGTGCAAAAATGCTGGAGAGTGGAGCAGAGTGGATAGGCTGAGGTTGGCTTATTTGGCCATATACGCTGGTTTTGTTGATTCTCACAAACCCAGCACTCATACACGAGTGGAACTGGCTAGTCTAATTATGGACTTAGACAGGTTTGAAAGTTACCCATGGGGTCGAGTAGCTTTCAAGACCCTCATCAAGTCTGTAAAGAGGGTAGATCAGAGCAAACCATATGTTCTGGACGGGTTTGCTGAAGTTTTGCAAGTGTGGGCGTACCATGCTATGCCAAAATTTGGAAAAGACAACGGTGATCGAGGCCTAATAATCCTGAGCCACCGCTGCTGGCATTCAACAGAATCAAAGGGAAGCGATATGTTATAGAAAACATGAAGAAGCAGGTAATCCCTTGCCTAATACTCTCTGCATATATTCTGTTTGCATTTCCGTTGACCTACTTTGAATAATTTTCATTTACAGGATGTGTTCAATCACATGACAATGGTGGATAGGGAAGAGATGTACCCACTTTGGGACAAGGATGTAGATGACTGGAAGGTTGACAACATCCTCAAGGCTATGTATGGTGAATTTGGTGGAGGATGGAACTGGAAACCAGCTAACTGGGCTTCGAGTGGGTTATACGTGGTAAAGACTGTGAAGTCAGGGAAGTCTGCGAAGTCAGAGAATGTTGAGAAGTCGGAGAAGTCTACTGGCAAGAAGAGACTCCATGATGACGATGATGATGATGATTATGAAGCATTAAGTGCAAAAAGGTGTCGGACGTTTGGTTATTCATCCGTGGAGTCCTCTGGTGATGGGTGGAAGAGTCTTGAGGCGAAGATAGTGGAGCTGTTTGATCGGTTCTCCAAACAGCACTTTGCATAGATGAAACTTGGGTTTGAAAGGTGTGATGAGAAGATTCAACTCCTCACTACGGAGGTGGTTGCGATGGGGAGCCTTGTCAAGAAGCTGAGGCATCCAGTGGCTGAAGAGCATGTGAAGTCTAACGATGCCAATCTCAAGAAGGATCAAACCGGTGGTCCGGTTAGTCCCGTTCATTCCCCACAAACTTCTAACTGTGATAACAATCTTAGGCGTAGGAGTAGCAGATTGGCTACTAGAATTAAGCCGCATTGAAGAGTCTGGTTTACTTATGTCTGATCCATAAGAATATTTTTCAAATTTACACATTTCCGTTGAATATTTGTACACTAATGTTTGAGTTATAATAAAAGTTGGGGAGTTCATTTTATCTGAATATTTTTTGTGCTGTTTGACTGTAATCTAAGAAATATATGTTGTCCCTTTTTTGTGTTTACCCATTGTTCAGATAGATGTCGATGAGGCGGAGAAGGTTCCTTGCGAGAGTGTTGGCAATGAGGATTCGGAATGCCATTTTCTCCGAACACATATCCCAACTGCCGCTGTACCACATTACCGTGAGTCTCCTAAAACGTGATCCTTTTATACTGTGATAAATTACGACTGTTACTAAAATAATTCTCACTGTTTCAGGGGGTATCCGACTGTTAAACCGGATGCGGACCTTTTCCCAGTCTGGAACTGGTGGATTCTGTTGCTTACAATGGAAGAGTGGCTTAGAGATACGGTAAGACTTCTGCATTAGACTTAACAATTATACTTCTGCATTAGACTTCATAGGTAGACTTCACAGTTAGACTTCACATTTAGACTTCATAGTTAGACTTCATAGTATTCTGATGAAGTTAACAATGTATTTTTCTAAATGTAGCACGTGGATGCTTGGGTCAGAAAGATGAATATTCGGCTTCACAACATCCGGAATGGATTAGGAGTGACCGGATATGCTTCGTGGATAGTAAGGTCCCCCAATATTGAGAGAGAGACTGGGCCAGGTTTGAAACATGCCAACTTTTGCCTGCTAATGCGCTGGACTATTATTATGGTAAGAAACCGAGCTATTGCATGACCAACAAGCGCTGGGGAGTTGATATCGATGATATATACATTCCCCTGAGTATAAGACAGAACCATTGGGTCGCCCTGCATATCTCCATACCAAAGAGTGTCTGACAGAAGACAAACATATCTTCCCGAGGGATAAATTCACGTACGACCGTCCGACAAAAGGTGTGCCACACCAAGATAATGGTGGAGATTGCGGTGTGTTTGTCTTGAAGTACATTGAGTGTCTCTCACTTGGATATGACACCTTTCCAAGTGCATTACGCCCACGAAATGTCCTGTCGATGAGGGAGAAGATTGCATCTGATTTGTTCAGCGAGATCCAATGTCGCAGACCCATAGATAACGAGGACTGGGAAGGTTTGGATTTATATGCTGAGTATTGATGATTACCAGTGTATGTATGGTATATAGTAACTCTAATTTAACGGCGGTATGTGGGTTTATTTTTGCAACCCGAAAGCTATGCTCTTTTGTACCTAGTGATAGGGTTAGGCTAATTAATTTTTTGTAACCTATCAAACATTACAGGGTCGGCTAGTTTATTGTATTTTTCCTGCATTTAATTTATAAGTATTTTTAAAGGGAAAATTGCATTTTAAACCATGAAAGTGGCAAATGATAGCAGTTTAAACCTCAAAGGTATAGCCCTAACACTTTAAACTCTGAAACTATTTTTAGTAACACTTTAAACCATGAAAGTGACGGAGTTGGTCGGGCTGCCAATCGACGGGACGGAACAGTTGACTCCGTAAACGGAACACATAACCACCGTTATGTTTTTTTAACACGTGTTTAAATGTTAACTTGAGTTAATAGTTTGTCGGGTTAGAAAAACAGACAAGGGTTAAGAAAAATTAAAAAAAAAAAAAACCCAATCGATTTGGGGATTTAGGGTTCTAAAGAAAAAAGAGTAGAAATCGCAAAAAGAGAGAAACAGAGAAATCGACGAGAGACTGAACAAGAGATCGGTTGCTTTCAGGTCGAAATGGAAACCAAAACCCCCAAATCGATTAGGGTTCAGAAAGTAAAATCGCAAAGATAGAAAGAAAAAGAAAAATCACAGAGATTTGGAGGAGCTCGGAAGCTTTCAAGTCAAAATGGGGTAAGAGTCATGTTGATCCTTGTAGTTTCATATTATCATTGTCGTTTTAACAATGAAGAAATACTGAATTCGGGATTTGCATAAAAAAATATGGGTTCTCGATCGAGTTGCTTATTGGAAATATGGGTTCATAAGTTGGTTTTCGGTTTCAAAATTATAGGATTTTCAAATTTGGTTTAGGGTTAAGGCTGATTAATTGATGTGCGATTTTCACTTCCTGTTTAACTCTGCTTATTTATGCAAATTTTCCTTTGTTATTTTACAGAGAAAGTACTTTGGCTAAACTCACAATTCACTTCGGTGGAACCATGATCAGAGAAGATGAGGATTACAAATACACTGGGGAACTGGGAGTGAAAGTTGTAAGCTGTGAAGAAGGCTAAGTCTGATGCGAACAGGATAGCTGTTGTTTGCTGCGGTGAAGAGTGTAAGTTTCGAGTTTATTGTTCTTTTGAACCGCCTATAAACAAGTGGATGGTGAAAGTCTGTCATATGCATCACAATCACAGAAAATCAAGCAGAGTCTAGATGCATTCATATTTCATACTCTTTTAGCATATCATTTAGACCACTTTTGCATTCTTTCAACCATCTTTAGTAGCATTTCTTTGCACTTTCTTATTAGTTTGCATACTTAGTTGTTTTAGAAAGTGCATTGCATGAATTTGCATGTTTGGTGTCCTTGGCAGGTGTTTCGGAGCACTTTGGAGAGAGGTCAATACATTGGAACAAAAGGGAGTCTGCCTTCACCAGCCAGCTCGACCGAGCTAGGCAAGATGTACACCTCGACCAACCGCCTCGACCGAGCTAAGCCAAAGGAGCACCTCGACCAAGCAGCTCGACCGAGCCAAGCCAAAAAGGCGCCTCGACCAACCGCCTCGACCGAGCTAGGCCAAAGAGGCACCTCTATCAACCTACTCGATCGAGTGGACTAAGGCGGTTACTGTCCTGAAAGAAGCCCTAGTGGCCTGCCTATAAAAGGACTGCTGACCTAATCCACGACCTTCTTCTTCTCCTTTTTCACTTTTTAGCCTGAAAAACTCTTCTTTATGTTCTTAAGTTTTCTGTCTTTTAATTTGTAGATCTAGACCTTGTTATTCACTTTTTGCATTTGCTTATTTAATAAAAGTTGTTAATCATCTTCTAATCTTTCATATTATGTCTGTTTCATCCTGTTTAGATATATTTCGATTTCTGATATGATTAGTGAGTAATTTCGCCCTTAGGCTTAGGGATGGGATAGATTAGAGTTTTCTTATGCTTAATCCTTGATTACTTAGGTCTTCAGCCATTATCCTTCTCTGTTAGGTTGAGCCTTATTCGATCCAACCACTGACCCTGGTGGATCGGTCTTAGGTGCTTATCAGCCTGACCCGCTTGATCGAGCATCGGACCAAGGTTTAACAGAGAACGAGCTTTATGCGCTTGTCCCACGAGAGTGGTTGCACAAGGGGCTCGTTGGGCTTAGGATGGATTTGTTCGTAATGCTTTCTAGGTTTGATTCCACTGACGAGAGTCGGGCTTAGGGGATCGTTCCTAGAATAGCGGTTAATAAGACCACACGGAAGTGTGGCTAACCGAATTGAGAATCCATCGCTCAAGGATATGCATGATACCATGTTGGTAAAACAATCATTGATTAATTATAGGATAGCTCCGATTGTCAAACCTTGTCCCTTAGTCTAAGTTTTCCATACCAGTTTCACTTTGATACCATGTTGGTAAAAGAATCATTGATTAATTATAGGATAGCTCTGATTGTCAAACCCTGTCCCTTAGTCTAAGTTTTCCATACCAGTTTCACTTACGGTTTTACTCTGTTTTAGTCTTGTTTCACCTTGACTCGATCGAGTCTGTTTTATTCTGTTTTGTGCAAATCTCGGGCCCCTCGATCGAGCTAGTTGTTTTCCGTTTCTTGTTTCAACTCGATCGAGCTACCTTAGCTTTCCTTCGTTTTTGTTTTAGCTTAACTCGATCGAGCTAGCTTTAGTTCACCGCTTTTACTTTCCGCATTTCACTTACCGTTGCATTTTTTGATAGTTTAGATCCGCATCTTTATAAACCCCCCTTTGTCTTGACTTGCATCCGCTGCTTGCATAATCCTAAACAGTTTTGATTCTCCTCCCATTTTGGATTGACATCTTTAAATCCTTCAACGATAAGCATAGCTAGGATTTATCTTAACTGGTAGCAAAAATCCTGTTATCAATTTGGCGTCGTTGCCGATTTGGGATTTAGTTTCATTGCATTTAGGATTCTAGTAGCTAGCTAGTTCAAGTTCTTTGTTTACCTTTTGATTATCTATACTCTGCTATCTGGGTTTTTGTCTTTGAATTCTCAGGTGCACGCAAGCCAGATCACGTTATCCGTTCCCAATTGAATATTTATACTTTGCTATCTGGGTTTTTGTCTTTGCCTTTTCAGGTGTATGCAAACCAGATCAAGAGGCAGTGGTAACCTGATATACTATTTGGACAACATTGACAGAATTCAGAGGATTCTGAGAGAGCAGAGGCAACAGGCCGAGACCATGGAGAACCCTCCAGCGAGGCAGGTCAGACCAATCGGAGCTGGTGATGCTCCGAACAGGCATACTCAGAGGCAGGGGATCATACCACCACCTGTCCAGAACAACAATTTTGAGATCAAGCTGGGTATGATCAACCTTGTGCAGAACAAGATGTTCCACGGATTGCCTTGTGAGGATCCGATCGATCATCTGGATGAGTTCGACCGTCTGTGCAACCTCACCAAGGTTAATGGCGTTTCCGAAGACGCCATCAAGCTGCGCTTGTTCCCGCTCACTCTTGGAGAGAAAGCACACCAGTGAGAGTAGAACCTACCCCACGGTTCCATCACCACTTGGGACGACTGCAAGAAGGCGTTTTTGGACAACTTCTTTTCAACCGGACGTACCGCTAAGCTCCGCAGTGACATCTCTGGGTTCCATCAGAAGAATGGAGAGACATTTTATGAGGCTTGGGAGCATTTCAAGAGTTACACCAGCCAATTTCCACACCATGGGTTCAGCAATGAGTCCCTTCTCAGCACCGTGTACAGAGGCGTTTTGCCAAAGTACAGACAGATGCTAGACACAGCTAGCAATGGTGACTTATTGAACCAGGATGTTGAAGACGGCTGGGAGCTGGTTGAGAACATCGCTCGCTCGGATGGAAACTACAATGAGGAGTACGATCGAGTCAGATGACAAGCTGAAGAAGGATGTTAAAGCCTTGAATGAGAAGCTTGACAAGCTAATTCTTGCACAGTCAAGCGTGAAACACGTTCACTTCGTCTCAGATGAGGAGTTGGTTCAATTCCAAAAAGGGGAGAATGAGCAGGTTGCAGAGGTCAGCTATGTGCAGAACACCAAGGAGGATACCAAAAGGGTTATTACACCTATAAGGCCAATCCAAACCTATCTTACAGAAGTACCAATGTAGCCAACCCTCAGGATCAAGTGTACCCACCTCAACAGCAGCAGAGTCAGCCTCAGCAGCAAGTCCTTGTTCCAAAGAGTCAGATTGTGCAAGGCCAGCAGCAGAATTATGCACCACAGGTTCAGGAACCTGATATGAAATCTTTATTACAGCAGCTATTACAAGGCCAGGCAAATGGAGCAATGGCTCTTAGCAAGAAGCTTGCAAGCATTAATACAAATATTGAGTCCATGAACTCCATATTGCTTACGGTTGAACACCACGGCACACCTTCTTCTTCACACCAATCTGGACAACTCCCTGGGAAATCAATCCAAAACCCCAGAGAATATGCCCATGCTATCACACTTCGGAGTGGCAAACAGCTGCCTAACAGAGAGGGAAGCCCCACAGTCAATGAGGACATTGAAGACGTAGAAGGGGAGGATTCAGTCGAAGTTGACACAACTCCTGTGCCAGACTCGATCGAGTCAGACCCTCCACAACACAGTAACACTAAGCTCGATGAAAAAACTCGATCGAGCGAGACAGTTCAACCAGCTCGAGCGAGCCCGAAAAATCAACCTATCTCACCTCAGAAACCAACCAGCAAGGGGAAAGAAACCCTCTTTGTCCCACCTCCTTACAAGCCGCCACTCCCATTTCCTGGAAGGTTTAAGAAACAATTAGTTCAGAAGTATAAGGAGCTGTTTGACAAACATATGAAGGAGATAGAAGTGCGGATGCCTCTCATTGACGCCTTCATGCTGGTCCCTCCTTATAAGAAGTTCCTGAAAGATGCTGAGACGGAAAGGACAAAGGAACTACAGGGAATGGTTGTGTTGTCACATGAATGCAGTGCCATCATACAAAGAAAAGTGGTTCAGGAGAAACTTGGTGATCCGGGCAGCTTTACTCTACCTTGTTCCTTAGGCCCCCTTTCCTTTAACAATTTCCTATGTGATCTTGGAGCATCTGTGAGCTTGATGCCACTTTCTGTTGCCAAAAGGCTGGGATTTGAGAAGTTCAAACCATCTTTGGTACTAGCAGACCGGTCGGTGAGGATACCAACTGGAATGTTAGATGATTTACCGATCAGGATTGGCAACGTTGAAGTACCCACATACTTCATCGTTCTAGAGATGGACGAATAACCGAAGGATCCGTTGATTTTGGGTAGGCCCTTCCTAGCTACTGCTGGTGCAGTGATCGATGTTAGAAAAGGGAAGATTGACTTGAATCTGGGTAGAGACTTCACCATAAAATTTGACATTACATATGCCATGAGGAAGCCTACAATAGAAGGTCAAATTATTTATGTTGAAGAATTGGACCAGCTTGCTGATGAGTTGCTAGGAGAGCTAGCTTTAACAGATCACCTTCAAATTGCTTTAACTAAGGATGAGGCATCTGGTCTCCTGCATAAGGAGAGTTTAAGCTATGTGAAACTCTTGGATTCACAGAACATAGTAACTGAGTCGGAACCCTTTGAGAAATTAAGATGTTCAAGCTCTGCGGTATTGGCAGTGGATGGTACAACTCCAAAGAGCAGTAAGACGTCAGACTCGATCGAGTCAGACAACTCGATCGAGTCAGACAGCTCGATCGAGTTAAGCATTCCTGAACCTGATGATTGGTCTGAGTTGAATGCCCCAAAGGTGGACCTTAAACCTCTGCCACAAGGACTCAAGTACGCATTTCTTGGTCCCAACTCCACATATCCTGTCATTGTAAATGCATCCCTTCTCCCTGCTGAATTGCATTCACTCTTGACTGAATTGAAAAAGTTAGAAAGGATATAGGATATTCTCTTGATGACATTAAAGGAATTTCGCCTAGTCTGTGCATGCATCGCATCCATCTAGATGATGAATCCAAGTTTAGTATTGAACCTCAGAGAAGGCTAAACCCCAATTTGAAGGAAGTAGTGAAGAAGGAGATACTTAAGTTGCAAGATGCTGGGATTATCTATCCTATTAGTGACAGCACTTGGATATCTCCTGTTCATTGCGTCCCAAAGAAAGGGGGGATCACTGTGATTAAGAATGATAAAGATGAACTCATTCCTTCTAGAACTATAATTGGACATAGGATGTGCATAGACTATAGGAAGTTAAATGCAGCATCCCACAAAGATCATTTCCCGCTTCCTTTTATCGACCAAATGCTAGAAACACTTGCTAATCATCCATACTATTGTTTTCTGGATGGATATAGTGGCTTTTTCCAGATCCCCATTCACCCTAACGATCAGGAGAAGACAACGTTTACTTGTCCTTACGGCACTTTTACATATAGGCGCATGCCATTTGGCCTTTGTAACGCTCCCACCACATTTCAAAGATGCATGACCTCTATATTCTCTGACTTGATTGAGGACACTGTAGAAGTCTTTATGGATGATTTCTCTGTATATGGTGGCTCTTTTGTTTCTTGTTTGTCAAACTTGCGCAGGGTCCTTCAGCGATGCGAAGAGACCAACCTCGTCCTCAACTGGGAGAAATGCCATTTCATGGTACAAAAGGGGATCGTGTTGGGACACATGATATCAGAAAAAGGCATAGAAGTGGATCAAGCTAAGATTGAGGTGATGGTTCAGCTGGCACCACCAAAGTCAGTCAGGGATATAAGGAGTTTCTTGAGACATGCTAGGTTCTACAGAAGGTTTATCAAGGACTTCTCGAAGATAGCTCGACCCCTAACGCGCCTGTTGTGCAAGGAGACAGAGTTCTTGTTTGATGAAGGCTGCCTAAAAGCTTTTAACCTGATCAAGGAAGCTCTGGTCACTGCTCCAATAGTGCAAGCACCGAACTGGGATCACCCCTTTGAGATAATGTGCGATGCCAGTGATTATGCTTTGGGTGCGGTACTTGGTCAGAAGATTGATAAACGGCTGAATGTCATATACTACGCTAGTCGAACACTGGATGATGCTCAGGTGAAGTATGCTACAACAAAAAAGGAATTACTAGCTGTGGTTTTTGCCTTTGAGAAGTTCAGGAGTTACTTGGTGGGTTTGAAGGTCATTGTATACAATGATCATGCAGCTCTTAGGCACATCCTTGCAAAGAAGGATACCAAGCCCAGACTACTCAGATGGATTCTGCTGCTTCAGGTGTTTGATATGGAGATTGTTGATAAGCCCGGGATCGAGAATGGAGTAGCTGATCATCTGTCAAGGATGAGAATTGAGGACATAGTTCCAATCAATGATTCATTGCCAGAAGAACAGGTTATGCTCATTAAGATCCTGGAGGAAGGTATTCAGATTCAACATAAGCTGGAAGAAGTTCAGGCGCTGGAGGATAAGGCATTACCTTGGTAATCAGATATTGTGAATTATTTGGTCTGCAGCGAGGTGCCGGTTGTGCTCGATCGAGTCAGAAGAAAAAAATTCTTCAGAGACATTGTGCACTACTTCTGGGATGAGCCATATCTTTTCAAGAGAGGTTCTGATGGCATGTATAGGAGATGCATTGCAGAAGAGGAAGTTGAGGGAGTCTTGACTCATTGTCATGGTTCCACTTATGGAGGTCACTTTGCAACCTTCAAGACAACAACCAAGATTCTGCAAGCTGGTCTCTGGTGGCCTACTCTGTTCAAGGATACAACAAACTTCATTCAGAGATGTGATGCCTGCCAAAGGAAAGGAGGTATCACCAAAAGGAATGAAATGCCACATAACCCTATCTTAGAAGTGGAAATATTTGATGTATGGGGAATTGACTTCATGGGTCCATTCAAGCCTGCCTCTCATGGTAACAATTATATTCTGGTTGCTGTAGACTATGTCTCCAAATGGGTAGAGGCAATAGCATGTCCTGCCAATGATGCTAAGGTAGTTGTCAAACTCTTCAAGACAGTGATATTTCCAAGATATGGGATACCAAGGGTTGTGATCAGTGATGGAGGGTCACACTTCATCAACAGGGTGTTTGAGAACTTAATGAAGAAGTATGGAGTGAGACATAAGGTGGCCACACCATATCATCCCCAGACTAGTGGGCAAGTTGAGGTTTCAAACAGGCAGATCAAGAGCATCCTTGAGAAAACAGTTGGAGTAACCAAAAGAGACTGGTCTCCTAAGCTCGATGATGCTCTATGGGCATATAGGACAGCATTCAAGACTCCAATAGGAAGATCACCATTTTCTCTTCTGTATGGGAATGCTTGTCACTTACCTGTGGAGGTTGAATACAAGGCTTTATGGGCAATAAAGATGCTGAACTTCGATTTGAAGACTGCTCAAGAAAAGAGAGTTATGGACTTAAATGAGCTAGAGGAAATCAGACTGGATGCCTATGAGAGTTCAAAGATTTACAAGGAGAGAACAAAGGCAGTCCATGACAAAATGATTGTGCTCAAGGAGTTCAAGGCTGGAGATCAGGTTTTGCTGTTTAACTCAAGGATCAAGCTGGTCCCTGGGAAGCTGAAATCAAAATGGTCAGGACCTTTTAATATCAAGGAGGTACTGCCTTATGGTTCGATCACTTTGCTCAACAAGGGTGGCGGAGAATTCACCGTCAATGGCCACAGATGCGAACCCTACTTGGGGGATTATCAAATAGGAGAGGAGACATCAGTCCCGCTTGACGATCCTCCATCTGCGACCTTAAACAAGCTCACTTGGGAGGAAGTCCCATGGATATCCTTATAAATATTTCTTTTATATTTTTGCTTATCTAATGTGCCTTGTAGCCTTCTGTGTGTCTAAGTTTCGCAGGATAAGGGTTTGAGCACAAAGGAGTCCAGTTCGATTCAAGGAACGTAGAATCGATCGAGTTAGACAACATGGGAAAAACAGCTCGACCGAGCACAATCTCACTCGATCGAGTCAACCTTGTCTGGTAAGAGACCTCTTTACTTTCGACTCCCCTGTACATACCGCCTGCATTATGTTTTATTTTGCTCTTGTTTTGCTCTCATTCTTTCTCTTAGACTTCTGTTACACAAGGGACTGTGTAATTTAAGTTTGGGGGAGGGTCTGAGAGCCATTTGACATTGTGTTCTTTGTTCTTAATTTCAATTTTTCATCTCTTGAGTCTGCATACATCTAAGGCATAGAAAACCACTAAAAATTGAAATTTTTTTGAAAAATCTCAAAAATATTCATGTAGTTGCATTCACATTTTTAAGATTGAGTCTAATATGCATCATATAGGTATGCATTCACATTGCATTCTTGATATGACCTTGTAAATATGCCATCTCATGCGTTTTGATCTGTGCCCTGGTTCTTGAATCTTTTGTGCATTAGGGTGAGAATGAAGAGTTAAGGTAGAACCATGTTTAACCTGACCATATCATGACATGCACATCTCATTTAAACCATTTCTGTGAATTGATGCATCTCCCTATATATTTGAACCATAATCTTGACTCTTAATTACCATTTCATGCATTGATAAGCAACTCATGGATATTCATACATACTTGGACATTCTTTTCCCATTTTATCCACTCTTGTTTGTCCAAGTAGCAGACCCCACCCTTACCTTAGCCTTTCTTTCAAACCCTTTGATGTTCTTGTGTGTTTGTGAGTTCTTATTTCGAATATGCTTGGCAAATGGTGTAGAGTTTAAACCGACAAGAGCAGGGGTTTCTGTGTAGATTCTGGTCCATTCTTAGGCTAAGTTTGGGGGTGTTCATATGGGCTTGGGCGAGTGTGTTTTATGTTCTGGGAAAAGAAAAGAAAAAGAGTTGTGGTTAAGACCAGGGAGTAGGTTTGTGCCTCATGAAAGTCTAGTAAAAGTTTGGGAAAAGTTTAAAGAAAAAAAAAAGGGGTTCTTAGTGTTTAAGAAAAGAAGGCATAAGCCTCAAGTGTTTGAAAATAAAAGAAAAGTTCCCTAAGATTAAGAATCCCAAACCACTAGATTATGATAAGAACAACCTCTCCCTTGGCTAAGTACAAAGAAAAAGAAAGAAAAAGTGATTAAGTACTCCTCTGTGTCTAATGGCATTGCCTAAGGGTAGATAGGAGTTGGTTCTTTGTTTCTGGGTTACGGGTTTAGACTCGATCGAGTGTGGTGTCTGGGTAGAAGGGATTTCTGCTCTTGTATCATCCTTGGTTCTAACTCTTAGCCTTTTGCTGATGCTTGTTCATTTTCTTTGAGAGATCCCTGTTTATAAACCGATATTTGCATTTGAAAGGGACCATCTTTGTCTCTTAACCATCACCCTTGGCCAAATGAGTTGTTTAGATTTGCATAAGATTGGTTCACTGTTCTGTTTAATGAATGTTAAAGGGATGTGCTGATATGATTGAATGGTTTGATTGACTGTAAAGTTTGATTGATCTTGTTAAGCATGGCCAGGATTTTTAGAAGTAACTCTCACCTTGATGTACTCTAGAATCTTAAACCTGGACATTGATCAAACCGTTTTTGCTGGCATGTTTTGGATATATCAACTGTTTTCAACCTTCATCTCCTTCTTGTTATATTTGTTTGCTTGAGGGCAAGCAAATGATAAGTTTGGGGGTGTTGATGCATTCATATTTCATACTCTTTTAGCATATCATTTAGACCACTTTTGCATTGTTTCAACCATCTTTAGTAGCATTTTTTTGCACTTTCTTATTAGTTTGCATACTTAGTTGTTTTAGGAAATGCATGCATGCATTGCATGCATTTGCATGTTTGGTGTCCTTAGCAGGTTTTTCGGAGCACTTTGGAGCGAGGTCAATACATTGGAACAAAAGGGAGTCTGCCTTCACCAACCAGCTCGACCGAGCTAGGCAAGATGTACACCTCGACCAACCGCCTCGACCGAGCTAAGCCAAAGGAGCACCTCGACCAAGCAGCTCGACCGAGCCAAGCCAAAAAGGCGCCTCGACCAACCGCCTCGACCGAGCTAGGCCAAAGAGGCGCCTCGATCAACCTACTCGATCGAGTGGACTAAGGCGGTTACTGTCCTGAAAGAAGCCCTAGTGGCCTGCCTATAAAAGGACTGTTGACCTAATACACGACCTTCTTCTTCTCCTTTTTCACTTTTTAGCCTGAAAAACTCTTCTTTATGTTCTTAAGTTTTCTGTCTTTTAATTTGTAGATCTAGACCTTGTTATTCACTTTTTGCATTTGCTTATTTAATAAAAGTTGTTAATCATCTTCTAATCTTTCATATTATGTCTGTTTCATCCTGTTTAGATATGATTTCGATTTCTGATATGATTAGTGAGTAATTTCGCCCTTAGGCTTAGGGATGGGATAGATTAGAGTTTTCTTATGCTTAATCCTTGATTACTTAGGTCTTCAGCCATTATCCTTCTCTGTTAGGTTGAGCCTTATTCGATCCAACCACTGACCCTGGTGGATCGGTCTTAGGTGCTTATCAGCCTGACCCGCTTGATCGAGCACCGGACCAAGGCTTAACAGAGAACGAGCTTTATGCGCTTGTCCCACGAGAGTGGTTGCACAAGGGGCTCGTTGGGCTTAGGATGGATTTGTTCGTAATGCTTTCTAGGTTCGATTCCACTGACGAGAGTCGGGCTTAGGGGATCGTTCCTAGAATATCGGTTAATATGACCACACAGAAGTGTGGCTAACCGAATTGAGAATCCATCGCTCAAGGATATGCATGATACCATGTTGGTAAAACAATCATTGATTAATTATAGGATAGCTCCGATTGTCAAACCCTGTCCCTTAGTCTAAGTTTTCCATACCAGTTTCACTTACGTTTTTACTCTGTTTTAGTCTTGTTTCACCTTGACTCGATCGAGTCTGTTTTATTCTGTTTTGTGCAAATCTCAGGCCCCTCGATCGAGCTAGTTGTTTTCCGTTTCTTGTTTCAACTCGATCGAGCTACCTTAGCTTTCCTTCTTTTTTGTTTTAGCTTAACTCGATCGAGCTACCTTGTCTTGTTTTAGCTTAACTCGATCGAGCTAGCTTTAGTTCACCGCTTTTACTTTCCGCATTTCACTTACCGTTGCATTTGTTTGATAGTTTAGATCCGCATCTTTATAAACCCCCCTTTGTCTTGACTTGCATCCGCTGCTTACATAATCCTAAACTGTTTTGATTCTCCTCCCATTTTGGATTGACATCTTTAAATCCTTCAACGATAAGCATAGCTAGGATTTATCTTAACTGGTAGCAAAAATCCTGTTATCAAGTCTCCATGTTGAAACAAGGTATGATCGCATGATTTTTTAGGGAAGAGATAAGGAGGAACATAAATCTGCAAGCGTCAGTCATCAAAGACACCATCAAAGAGCGATAAAACATTGTAGTTCCATTAACAAAGTGTCAAAGAGGCAGACGCAGCATTGCTCTGAATACTATCTTGGAAGCTCAAACCACTCAGTTTGCTAAGCTATGGGATTATGAAGCAGAACTTCGACGAACACATAGTGATATCAGAACAGATCTATGTACTATTCAGAAAGATGATGGTGTGCAGATGTTTGATTGCTTTTACATATGTTTTGAAGAGTTCAGGAGTACATGGAAGGATTGTTGTAGACCGGTAATTGGTTTAGATGGATGTTTTTGAAGTGGTAGTTAAATGGCAACTTGCTTTCAGCCGTTGGGAGAGATGCAGACAATAGAATCTATCCAATTGCATGGGCAGTTGTTAGAGGAGAGAATAAAGACAATTGGTGTTGGTTTGTCAAGAAGCTGAAGGTGGATCTCGGCTTAGGGAATGGTGAGGAAGTGACGATTATTTCTGACAAACAAAAGGTAACATTCACATTCACTTCTCCAGTAATTACTCTTCATTGTTAACTTCTGATATGTGACTCATTACGTTGTCTTGACAGGGTTTAGTGATTGCAATAGAGGCTGAGCTTCCAAAGGCGGAACATCGTATGTGTGTGAGGCATATTTATGCAAACTGGAAGAAACAAGGTTTTCGAAGGTCAGAATACAAGAATCTGTTTTGGGGAGTTGCATGTAGCTACACTGAAGGAGAGTATGAAGAAAAACTTCAGGCTGTTATGGACTATGACCCTGCTGCGTATGCTGCTCTTCTTGTGACAGAACCACAAAGGTGGTGTCGTGCATTCTTTAGAGAGGAATCACATTGTGCTGACGTTCACAACAACCTGTCTGAGAGTTTCAACAGGACAATCAAGATGGCAAGATCAAAGCCTGTGATCAATATGCTAGAGGATATAAGAATACAAGCGATGAGAAGAGTATCACGAAGATTTCTGAAAGCAGATAAGTGTGACACTCCTGTCACACCAATCACGATGGCACTACTGGAGAAAGCCAGAATTGCTGCTGGTTATTGTTCGACCATACGAAGCAGCAGAAGTCTGTATGAGGTGAAAGAGTTTAACACTTCATATGCCGTAAATTTATCCACTCATCAGTGTGCCTGTCGGCAATGGGACTTGACATGTATAGTTTTGGGTTCGTTTTTGCTCCATAGCGTAAACTAACTTTTCCTAAAGATGTATTAAATTGATGCATTCTCTTATGACAAGTTTACCATGTAAACATGCTATGTGTGTTTTGGATGATAACGAAGATGATCCACTGAGGTATGTGCCTAGATATTACTTCACAAATGTCTTCAAAAAAACATATAAAGATAACATCAAACCTGTGAATGGTGAGAAATTCTGGAAGAGGACAAACAAGCCTCCAATAGGGATACTTGAACTTCGGAAGCCAAGAGGCCGCCCAAAGAAAAGAGATAGGAGAAAGGAACCGTTTGAGGATCTACAAAATGCATGCAAATCAACAAGGCATAGAAGAATTCCACATTGCAGCCAATGTAAGGAAGCAGGCCATATAAAGAGTGGTTGCAAGAATGAACCTGTGGTTTTTGAAGGACCAAAGAACCAACGTGGACGACCTCGTATGTTTCCATCTAAGATAAAAAATTCAGCTTGTAGTTTTCGCGTTTTGATGATTGCTTATTGGAGTTTTGATGGTTGATTATTAGCGTTTTGATGGTGGATTATTTGGTTTCTCTTATGAACTTGTTGAATTTTGCATTTGATTGTCTATCAGGGTACACCAAAACCACCTCCGAAACCTAGAGCAAAAAGAAAAACTCCAGCCACCGAAAGTGCATCTCAGCCTATACCATCAAATGCAACTGGTGATGATGTGGTTAGTTCTAGTGCTCCTCAACCTTCAGTCTCCACAAACCAAGTAAACCCACATGTGAAGAAGAAACCAAGAGGCCGACCACTCAAGATAAAGAAAACAATACCAGTTCCATATGGTTTTGGAACCTTTTGGAGTCTATTCACCAATCGGCCGTTTCAAGTTTTTGGAGATTGGGTTTATGATAGGTCTTCCCAAAACCCACAACCTCCAGAAGATCCAAACCAGATTCCTCAAGTTCCAAACCAGCCTCCACAAGATCCAAACCTGCAGCCTGCACAAGACCCAAATTCGCAGCCTCCGCAAGATGATTAAGCAGCTATGTATTGTTCTTGCAAAGTAGATTACGACTCGTTGCAATTTTCATGGTGTACAAGCCTGACAAAATAGATTAAGAACTAACAAAGACAACATAAATGTAGAACTAACAATTCCACAATGCCATTACTCCTCCAACCATCACAAGAAGTCCAACCAATGAGGCTACAAGAACATTACGAAGTACAAGACTTCTTTCCCTTAGTACCAACACTTCTCTTTCAAGCAATTCATTTCTTTCCTTCAATGTATCCACCAATGCACCAGAACTTCTGACAATGTCTGAATTATGAGTTGGTGTTCTTACCTTCTTCCTCAATTTCTCAATCTCTGCTTTTTGATCTTGTTTTATCTCCTTTACCTCCAACAATGCAATAAATTGCCATCCATGAGGCTCTTCCTTATCATACCAATCAAAGAAGTCACACGATACAAATCCATTAGCTACTCGACGCCCTTTGCAACTATATAACCTATGCCCAGGGTTTTTACGTGTCCAAGCTCTCACAACCTTTGTCGGCCGGTTACAATCGCAAAGTACACCACTCCCACTCTGAGAATTTGCAGTCACACTCTGAGAATTTGCAGTCTCAAACATGCTTGAACTGTCCCTGCAAAATTGAAAGAGAAAGTGAACATTCAAGACTAATTGACAGAGGAACATTCAAAACTAATTGACATAGGAAGTGAACATTCAAAACCCAAATCAAATCGAAAATCCTAGAGATTTCGAACTTAGAAAACAACCCTGAACAGAAATGAAGCTAATTGTAAACCCAGATTTCTCGAGTTTAAACTTCAAATCATAAAAAGCTAAACTAATTATAAACCCAGATTTTTTGAGTTTAAACTTCAAATCAGAAAAAGCTAAATGAATTCAATTTGCAGATAAGAACCAGCATGATGAGACTAGTGTTGACGAAGAACTAAACCCTTACCCCATTATCACGTGAAATCGTTAAATCTCTCGTCGATTTTTCCGTTTCTCTCTTTCTGCGATTTCTACTCTTTTTTCTTTAGAACCCTAAATCCCCAAATCGATTGGGTTTTTTTTTTAATTTTTCTTAACCCTTGTCTGTTTTTCCAACCCGACAAACCATTATCTCAAGTTAACATTTAAACACGTGTTAAAACAACATAACGGTGGTTATGTGTTCCGCTTACGGAGTCAACTGTTCCGTCCGGTCGATTGGCGGCCCGACCAACTCTGTCACTTTCATGGTTTAAAGTGTTACCAAAAATAGTTTCAGAGTTTAAAGTGTTAGGGCTATACCTTTGAGGTTTAAACTGCTATCATTTGCCACCTTCATGGTTTAAAATGCAATTTTCCCTATTTTAAAAGTCAGACTTCACAATTAGACTTCATATTTTGAAATATAACAAGTATCCAAGTTTTAAAGACACATTTTACCTACCTAAAACGGTTCAATTGAGAAATAATTTTAGACTTCAAAGTTAGACTTCAGAGTTAGACTTCAGAGTAAGACTTCAGAGTTAGACTTCAGAGTTAGACTTCATACTTAGACTTTATAGTTAGACTTCATATTTTCAAATATAACAAGCATTCAAGTCCAAAAGCTCCATTTTACCTACCTAAAACGGTTCAATTGATAAATAATATTAGACTTCATAGTTAGACTTCATAGTTAGACTTCAGAATTAGACTTCATAGTTAAACTTCATAGTTAGACTACATATTTTCAAATATAACAAGTATTCAAGTCCAAAAGCTCCATTTCACCTACCTAAAATGGTTCAATTGTGAAATAATATTAGACTTCAGAGTTAGACTTCAGAGTTAGACTTCATATTTTCAAATTTAACAAGCATTCAAGTCGAAAAGCTCCATTTTACCTACCCAAAACGGTTCAATTGAGAAATAATATTAGACTTCATAGTTAGACTTCATAATGAGACTTTATTAATAGACTTCAAAGGTTTGAAAATAACACATATTCAAGTGTTTCCACATCATTTGACCTACCTAAAACGGTTCAGTTGAAAAGAGATCATTATACTTGAATCAAGTATCATATTTTTAAAAACAACACACATATTCAAGTGTTATCCGCCATAAATAGAATTCATGGGTTGACTTCAAAGGTAGACTCCCGTAAGGTCATATCAGTCTTCAGCGACCTGTAGGATTTACAAACGGGAAATTGTCAATATCTGTCAATGGGGGTACAAACCAAGACATTAGACAACAAGCTTACACAGTTACGGCGAGTATGTCCCGGTTCCCCGCACTTGGAGCAGCTGTACTTCTTATGCATTTTCCTTGGTCTAGTGTTTTTCTTCCTAGACATTTCTAGCCAAGATTGCCACCTTGATTTCTTCTTCCTACCAGGAAGGATCTTATCTACGGGAGGCAAACATGGTTGTTTCTTGACGTCAGAGTCACATCCCGATTTGGGGTAAATTGGATGCGCGTATGTCGAGTACAAGGAGTTCTTCGAATGAGTGCCGCACACATAATAGGACATTTGTACGTTAGCTTCCGCTGCAGCTGCAATAACATGAGAGCAAGGAATTTCCTCAATGTTATACACACCACATGAGCACGTTCTATGTTCCAAGTAACCATTGCAATCTCGTTTTCCGCCCTTGACGTGAAAACGCTAATTGTCTATGCGTTCCACAATCATACTTTCCGCGTAGTGTGAACGTATGGCTAATATGTACTCAACTCCTCTACTGTGGGCAGTTGTGAGACTCAATGCATCTTCACCCCGGCTGCTAAATCATCTTCCAAGCTTCTCCCTAATAAACTCCAAAAGCATCTGAATGGTAAATCCCTTTGCCTTTTTAACCGCCGCATTAATAGATTCCGCGATGTTGCTCGTCTTTATATTGTATCTATCACCGGGAAAATGAACTCTTGACCATAATTGAGGATCTGCTTCATCTAAGTAATCTGCTAGCTCAGGTTTTGAAGCTCGTATGAGGTCAATGTAGCGGTCATATTCGGGAACCGTATGGGCATACGCAGGACCTTTAACCATATACATGATGTCCTTTGCATGGAAATCCTTTACTATGTTACCCTGTATATGATAGTAGCATATACCTCTTGATGCCCAAGGTAGAACGATTCCACATGCCCTAGCTATGGAGTGTTGCCGGTCAGAGACTATGACCATTGGAAAAAGATGCGTAAAACAATCTCGAAGCTTGTTGAAAAACCATTCCCATGACTCATTATCCTCAGTATCAACAATTGCAAAAGCTGATGGGAATATTTGAAAGTTGTCGTCCTGTCCGGCAGCGACAAGTAGAACTCCCCCATACTTCCCAGTAAGATGAGTCCCATCCACCTCAATCACTCTCCTCAAATACTGAAAACCAGCTATTGAAGCTACGAAAGATATAAAACAGTACTTGAAACGGTCCATTGAGTTGCACACCAAGTCAGTCACACTTCCCGGGTTTGCTTCCTTAATTTTTTGCAAGTAAGAAGGCAGATTCGCGTATCCTTCTTCTGTTGTTCCCCACACCAATTCTTGAGCGTGTTTAAGAGCTTTGTACGAAGCAGTATAGTTGAGCTTCATTCCAAACATAACCCTCATTGAGTCTCTGATGTGTTGCGGCACAATTCCTTCGATGATTCCGACCCGCTCGATAAATAGATGTCCAATATAGTTCGCTGTACAGCGTCTACGCTTACCTACTCGGCCAGACACAGAACATGTATGCGACTTCATGTACTTTGTCACCCAAAACGTAGTGGCTTCGTTCTTGACAGCCACTCTAACAATCCAAGCGCATCCAGCCACTTTGCATTTGGCCACAAACAATTTTGTAGTAGACTTATCTACTATGAACGTGAATCTTAGCATCACCGCCGTCAAACGCAACTGAGACAGAAGTTCTGCCTTGCTGGCAAAACTCTGGTGCTAATAGGTATTGTCTTCCTAATTATTCGTCCGTCTACGCTGACCACCAAGACGCCCTCTACGACGGGCATCATCGAAAGGAATTTTTGTCTCACACACGTCTTCATCTTTCACTTTCCCAAACTCACTATAGTCCGCGTGAGTATCATCATCCATTTCATAAGCGTTTTCCCAAGTATCAGCCTCATCATCACAATCCGCATATAGTCCTTCTTCCGAAGCTTCATCTGAGTCCGCGGCCCATTCTTCATCGAACTCTTCATCCTGATTTTAAGTCTTAGGTCCATCTACGTTGTCTTGATCCTTCCCTTGGCTAGAGACACAAAGTCATACAACATGAGTTCTACTTAGCTGGATCAAGCTTTGGACTTGTCTGTCATTTGTGACAAACATAGAAGGAGAATCAATAGGCAATTGCTGACTGAATGCATCTGGTAATGGATATGATAACTTCATGCTCACCGAATAATCATCTAAGGCCATTTGAACAAGGTCATCATGTGTACAACCATCCCTCAATGAGAACATTCTACCTCATTTGCGATGATCAACCTCAAAATGCCATGACATATTGTCCTTTCTTACCCATTCTCCATAAACAGAAGCGATGTACACCATTATCTGCAAGTAAACAAATATCAACCACATTAGAAATGCTAAGGAAAAACATAGACTTCATAGTTAGACTTCACAGATAGACTTCTCTATAAAGTCTACTTTGTAATGTCTAAAGTGCTAATCAAACAAGAAAACCGTTTTCACTTTGTATATAACTAATAAGCATGTCAAACCCACACACAAGCAACTAAACAGACTAATACAACTAATTGTTCAAGAAAATCTTAAAAACTAATTATACATTTTCCAAAAATGCGTTTTAAAAAAAAAACATTCAATAGTAGACTTCATTATGAAGTATAACTAGGAAGTCTATCTATGAAGTCTAATAGGTTAGTTTTGCAATATATCAACCAAATACGTTTTTGGTGAAGTTTATCCACGAAGTCTACTGAATAAAAAGGTTTAGTTTTGCAATTGACTTTCGCTTGACTTTTGGGGAAGTCTAACTGTGAAGTCTATTTAGGCCGATTAGACTTCAAAATGAAGTCTATCGGTGAAGTCTACGCCAATAATTAGACTTCAAGTGGGTTAGTTTTGCAATTGATTGAATTTTTTTGACTTTGGAAGTAGACTTCACCGTGAAGTCTATTTCGATAAACGTCGACCAGTAGACTTCAACCGGAAGTCTATCGCGTAATAGACTTCACAATGAAGTCTACTCGTGAGTAGACTTCATTTTGAAGTCTAATCGGCCTAAATAGACTTCACAGTTAGACTTCCCCAAAAGTCAAGCGAAAGTCAATTGCAAAACTAACATTTTTGTTCAGTAGACTTTGCGGATAGACTTCACAAAAAAAATATTTGGTTGATCATTTGCAAAAACTAACCTATTAGACTTCATAGTTAGACTTCATAATGAAGTCTACCCCGTATTTTTTGTTTTCAAAGGATTTCGAAGTAGACTTCACAATGAAGTCTACTCTCCAAAATTTTGTGAAAGTCAATTGCAAAACTAACATATTCGTTGACCAGTAGACTTCACAATGAAGTCTACTTTGCTACAAATATGTGAAATTCATTCAAATCGACCGGATTTTTACCTTGTCGTGATCTTAAGTTACGTTCGAGGCCAAGAAATTCGATTTAGAGCTTTAGCAAACTTCCCCAACCGTTAGAATGATCTCTCACACCGATAATGGCAAGATCTAAGAACATAAACTTTGAAAAGATGAAAATGTGAGTTTTTGGGGTGAAAATGGAGAAGAAATTGAAGAATATAAGTTTATGAGATGATAGAATGAGTTTGTAGATATGTTTGAAGAGGAAATCATGCATTCAAAGCTTGATTTCGGTTGAGCTTGGTTGTTGGATGAATTGATGGTGATGACATTTTCGTGAATAAGTGAAGAAGATGAGGTTTCTTTGGACATTTGATTTTCGTAATAGACTTCACGGATAGACTTCACGGGAAAAAGTAGCATATTCGTTATTACGTAAATATGGGAAGGGTGAAGAAGGTAAAAAAAATCACATTTTGCAATGGGGTTACTTTTGCAATTGACCCCAATTCTTGGTCTATTTTTGAAACTGACCCGAAAGTTTAATAACCAATATTATGTAAAAATTACAAATATAAAATTTTAGGTGATGTTTATTAAAATTTTAGTAAGAAATATGTAACAATTTTTTTTAAAAAATTCTAACAATCTAAATTCAATAACAATTTTTAGACAATTAATTCTAACAATTTTTAGACAATTAATTCTAACAATTTTAACTTAATAATATCATTTCTAAAGAAATTAGATTCCAACTATCTAATTTACTCCAATGATCTAACAAGTTTATAATATACAATCTTGTAATTCAAATTTAAATAAAACAATACTAAAATCTACAATTTCCAATCTACAACTAATCTACAATTCCAAAACTAATCTACAATTCCAATCAAAAATTATGATAATCTAAAAAATTGTAGAAACTAACTAATTTAATCATAATCAAAAAAAAATTTGGGAAGAAGGTACCGGCGGCGCGAGACGGAGGCGGGGAGACGGCAGCAATGACGGCGGCGCGAGATGACGGCGGCGCGAGATGACGGCGGCGGAGAGACGAGACCGACAGAGAAGAGAAAGAGACGACGGCGGAGAAGGAGAGGCAGCGCGAGAAGGAGAAGCGGCGCGAGAAGGAGGGGCGGACCGGAAAAGAATCCAGATCTGCGGCGCAGAGAAGAAGACCGGCCGGCGGAGAAGAGAAAGAGGCTGGTGGAGAAGAGAAGGAGGCTGGCGGAGAAGATAAACCGGAGAGTCGCGTAGAAGATGTAACATCCGCGAACCAGAAAGTTGTGTTAGAGTTGGTATCGGACGACATTAGGGATTCGGGAGTCGATTACATACGCTCTTTGAGGTGCGAATCGAGGATTGACTGTACATGTTCTTGTTTGATTGTTGTACAGTTGGTTTAAGGTTCATTGATCTCGAAGAAAATGTGTGAAAAGCTTCGGAATGCTTAGTGTCGATCGACACCAAAGAGGTGTGTCGATCGACACCGGTTATCAGGTTCGATTCCGGTTTAAGTCGATTGCGCGTTTGATTTGTGGTTTGAGTTGGTTTGGTCGATGGGTGTCGACCGACACCAAGGAAGGGTGTCGATTGACACCGGTTATTGGAAAATCGACCGGTTTGATTCAAGTCGGCTGGTTTTGTCCGGTTTAGGCGATGGAAACCCTATTTCGCGAATAAAACACTGTAGCCGCGTGAGAAAGCTCACTTTTCGAGGCAGAGAGTTTTCAGAGACTTTTCAGAGGTGATTTTGGAGTTTTGTGAGGTTTGGAGGTTTGATCTGAGGCTTTGGGTGTTTCCTGACAGGGAAGTTTCAGTTGTTGTTTATTGTTCTTGCTGTTGATTATTGTTGATGTATTGTCTAGTGTTTGACGTACTTGGCCTGTAGGCAGGATGATCCACTCACTAAGTATTTATGATAATACTTACGCATTTCTATTCCAATGTGATGCAGGTAACAGCAATGTTCTTCCGCGGAAAGAGACCGAGAGAAGAGGATGATGAGATTAGGAATTTGATTTTGGCTATCTTGTTGTGGTTGACAAGGAATTCATCGTTTTAGGGTGTTAGTTCTATTTTATTAATGTAGCAAACCTGGTGTTTAGGTTGCTTATTCTTTATTGGCTTTATTGGTTATTGGTTATTTGTTGAACGATTTATGATTTAATATTATCGATTTCTTCTGAGAATTTCCGCATTGGTAATTTATTATAATCATTTATAAAAATAAATAAAAAGAGCTTGGTTGTTTCATTTTGGTATCAGAGCGAATACTGTTTTAGGACTGTTAGTATTGGATGAATTGGACTATGTGTTTAATTGATTATGTGAGTTAGTCAGTTAGTGGTCTAGTCTCATCCTCTCGGTCTTCCAGTTTTCCGCGGTAAGTGAGTTGGATATTTGGTGTGTTGTGTTTTGTGTTTGTGTGCTGACCTTGCTCATTTTCTGTACTTGGTGGAAGTGCAGAGAGATGGACGCAGGTCGTGGTCGTGGCCGTGGTCGTGGTCGCGGTGGAGCCCGTGGGAGCAGAAGAGCTGGTCACGGTGGGCGAGCAGCGGGTCGTGGAGTTCGGGGTGCTGGTCGTGGTGTGCCAGAGGCTGAGGTTTCAGTAGAGAGTGCAGCGCCGAGTGTGGCGACAGCGTCAGTGACTCAGTCAGTTTCGTTGGCCGGTGGGGCTAACTCTGGTGCCGGTGATGTCTCGGAAGCTGGAGCAGTTCCCGGTGGGGGAGCGGCTTTAGCTCAGGGTGATTTGATTGTGGGGCTACTGACGCAGTTGTTGGCACGTCTTCCTCAGGCAGTTCCACAGCAGGCTCCGGTTGCACCTCCAGCGGCCGGGGCACAGGTTGGTGCCGGGGCACAGGTTGGTGCCGGTTTTGTTGAGCAGCAGGAGGCTGCGGGGCAGCAGGGTGTTGCGGTTGGGTATTCGTCTTATCGTGAGATGATGAGGGAGATGCAGAGGATTGGCACGCCTATGTTTGAGGGTGGTGTTACTCCAGAGCAGGCTGACGAGTGGCGTCAGAGGTTAGAGAGGAACTTCGATTCAGTTCGTTGTCCAGAGCAGTTTCAGGTTGAGTTGGCAGTGCACTACCTTGGAGGTGATGCACATTTGTGGTGGAGGTCTGTTAGGACCCGGAGAGAGGTTTGGACTTGGGTTGATTTCGTCGAGGAGTTCAACCACAAGTTTTTCCCTCAAGAGGCTCGTGACAGACTGCAGTTGAGGTTCTTAGACTTGACTCAGGGTGAGAGGTCTGTTCGAGAGTATGATGCAGAGTTCTGCAAATTGGTGGTTCACACTGGTGGTGAGCGGGCATTGATGTCGAGGTTTCTTCAGGGGCTTCGGAGGAACATCAGGACTCAGTGCAGAGGTGGTATGTACCACACTAAAGCTGGTTTAGTGGAGTTGGCAGCTTCCATTGAGGAGGATTTGCGTGAGCCGGTGAGTTCGGCAGTTGTTCCAGTTGCAGTTGCTTCTGCTACCCATCCTCGGGACCAGCAGCAGCATCAGCATCGTAGGGGTTACAGTTCTGGTCATGGCAGGGGCGGCAGGCCTGCGCAGGGCCAGAAGAGGAGAGCAGAGGAGATATCTGCTAGTAGCCCGAGTACGGGTGGTTGTTTTGGTTGTGGGAGTTTGGATCACAGAGTTGCTACTTGCCCCAAGAGGGCGGGATCCAGAGAGACTTCAGTGTGCTTCTATTGTAGGGAGCCAGGGCACATCAAGCCCATGTGTCCCAAGTTGCAGCAGAGGGCAGTGCCAGCAGCGATTCAGCCGTTGGCTATTCAGTCAGCAGCTCAGGTTGCAGAGTTGTAGTCAGGTGGAGCGCCGCGTGTTTATACTCCGGCAGAGGTGGGCTAGACCAGTCAGTCAGGCCAGATCACAGGTAAAATCTTGACTCAGACTTTTAAATTCTTAAGGTAGAATTGTTGGTGTTGTCTGTTTCTGTTATTTTACTGTGATAGAGTTTAGAGGTTCTCAACACTTGTGGTGTGTGTAGGGACCTTGTTAATTGGCGGTTTTGAGTCCCACGTGTTGTTTGACTCGGGAGCATCTAACTGCTTCATTACTCCGGAGAGAGCTGAGGGTAGTGGTATTCGGAGTAGCGAGGGCGAGGCTTCAGGCTTTGTCAAGGTGGCCGGTGGTGGTTTTCTGGCTACTTCGGGCAGAGCTAGAGCAGTTGATGTTCATATTGCGGGGCAGTCTATGCCAGCAGATTTGGTCATCAGTCCAGTGGAGCTGTATGACGTGATTTTGGGGATGGACTGGTTATCTTTATACCGAGTTCATCTGGATTGCTACAGAGGTAAAGTTGTGTTTGAGCGAGATGCAGGGAAGTTGGTTTATCAGGGAGTGAGACCGACTTCGGGGAGTATAGTGATCTCAGCTATTCAGGCAGAGCAGTTGTTAGAGCGGGGCTGCGAAGCCTATTTGGGGACGATTACTATGACAGAGTCCAGTGGTGAGGTGGTTTTACAGGATATTCAGGTTGTCCAGGATTTTGAGGATGTATTTCGGTCGCTGAAGGGATTGCAACCATCTCGGTCAGATCCTTTCACGATTGAATTAGAGCCCGGGACAGCTCCGATATCGAAGACACCTTACAGGATGGCTCCAGCAGAGATGGCAGAGCTGAAGAAACAGCTAGAGGACCTTTTGAGTAAAGGGTTCATCAGACCGAGTATTTCGCCGTGGGGAGCGCCAGTGTTGTTTGTGAAGAAGAAGGATGGAAGTTTTCGGTTGTGCATTGATTACCGGGGACTTAATCGAGTCACAGTGAAGAACAGGTACCCACTTCCGAGGATCGATGAGTTGTTGGATCAGTTGAGAGGTGCTACTTGGTTCTCCAAGATTGACTTGGCATCGGGATATCATCAGATTGATGTCCGGAAGACGGGTTTTCGGACGAGGTATGGACATTTTGAGTTTGTGGTCATGCCATTTGGTTTGACTAATGCGCCGACAGCTTTTATGAGATTGATGAACGACGTGTTCAGGGAGTTTCTGGATGTGTTCGTCATCATATTCATAGATGATATTTTGGTATATTCGAGGAGCCCAGAGGAGCATGCGACGCATTTGAGGCTCGTTTTGGAGAAGCTTCGAGAGCATAAGCTGTTTGCTAAGTTGAGCAAGTGCAGTTTTTGGCAGCGAGAGATGGGTTTTCTTGGCCATATTGTTTCTGCAGAGGGAGTTTCTGTGGATCCGGCTAAGATTGAGGCTACCAGAGATTGGCCTAGACCGAGTAGTGTTACCGAGATCAGGAGTTTTCTGGGTTTAGCAGGCTACTACAGGAGGTTCGTCAAGGGGTTTGCGAGTATGTCTCAGCCGATGACGAGGTTGACTGGCAAGGATGTGTCGTTTGTGTGGTCGCATGAGTGCGAGGAGAGCTTTGTGAAGCTCAAGGAGATGTTGACTAGTAAACCAGTGTTGGCGTTACCCGATCCGGGGAAGCCATATGTAATGTACACAGATGCTTCAGGCGTAGGACTTGGTTGTGTTTTGATGCAGGAGGGCAGAGTGATTGCCTATGCTTCGAGGCAGTTGCAGAGCAGTGAGCGCAACCGTCCTCCGCATGATCTTGAGTTGGGAGCAGTGGTTTTTGCGCTCAAGATTTGGAGGTCTTATCTTTATGGTGGTAGAGTGCAGATCTTTACAGATCACAAGAGTCTACATCATATCTTTACTCAGCCTTTGCTGAATGCAAGGCAGACGCGTTGGGTGGAGTTTCTGGCATCCGGGCAAGGCCAATTTGGTGGCAGATGCTTTGAGTCGACGGAGGGTTGATTCAGATAGAGAGCGTGGTGTTGAGGCTTTGGTCAGCGAGATTAGTACATTGCGGCTTTGTGCTATTTCAGAGGAGCCTTTGGGTCTGGAGGCTGCTGATCAGGCAGATTTACTCAGTAGGATCAGAGTGGCGCAGCAGAGTGATCAGGGTTTGATCGATGCTTCGCAGGCAGTTTGTTCTGAGTATCAGGTCTCTTCGAATGGGACTATCTTGGTTCGTGGGCGAGTTTGTGTGCCCAAAGATGTGGAGTTGCGGCAGGAGGTTTTGAGAGAGGCTCATTCGAGCAAGTTTTCGATTCATCCGGGTGCGACCAAGATGTACCGTGACCTCAAACGGTATTATCATTGGGTTGGGATGAAGAGAGATGTGGCAGATTGGGTTGCGAGGTGCAACACTTGTTCTTTGGTCAAGGCAGAGCATCAGGTGCCTAGTGATCTTTTGCAGAGTTTACCCATTCCAGAGTGGAAGTGGGATATGATCACTATGGATTTTGTTGTGGGATTGCCTATCTCACGGACATTCGATGCTATTTGGGTCATTGTGGATCGCTTGACCAAATCAGCACATTTCTTGGCCATCAAGAAGACAGATGGAGCGGCTGTCTTGGCTAGGAAGTTTGTGCGAGAGATTGTGAGGCTGCATGGAGTGCCAGACAGTATTGTGTCGGATAGAGATCCGAGGTTTGCTTCAGAGTTTTGGAGGGCGTTTCAGACTGAGATGGGCACTAAGGTGCATATGAGTACAGCGTATCATCCGCAGACAGATGGGCAGTCAGAGAGGACTATTCAGACTTTGGAGGATCTGCTGAGGATGTGTGTACTGGATTGGGGTGGTCATTGGGCTGATCATCTGTGTTTGGCAGAGTTTGCCTATAACAACAGTTTTCAGTCTAGTATTGGCATGACTCCATTTGAGGCTTTGTATGGGAGGCCATGCAGGACACCGTTATGCTGGACCCAAGTGGGGGAGCGCAGCATGTTTGGAGCTACTTTTGTTCAGGAGACGACGGAGAAGATCCGTGTCTTGAGGCTGAACATAAAGGAGGCTCAGGATAGACAGACGAGATATGCTGATAGGCGGCGACGTGAGCTTGAGTTTCAGGTGGGAGATAGAGTTTATCTCAAGATGGCTATGTTGAGGGGCCCTAACAGGTCCATAGCAGAGAACAAGCTCAGTCCGCGTTTTATGGGTCCGTTTCCAGTGGTGGAGCGAGTTGGGCCAGTGGCTTATCGGTTGGAGATGCCACCGATTATGAGCGCATTTCATAAGGTGTTTCATATGTCTATGTTGAGGAGGTGTTTGCATCCTTCAGAGGAGTTAGTGGCAGAGATCCCAGAGGATCTTCAGCCAGATATGACAGTTCCGGCGGTTCCTGTGAGGATTCTTGAGAGGATAGTCAAGGTTCTGCGGAACAAGAGAGTGCCCTTGTTGAGAGTCTTGTGGGACTGTAGTGGCACTGAGGAGCAGACTTGGGAGCCAGAGGCAAAGATGAAGCTGAAGTTCGGAATGTGGTTCGACAAGCAGGTTGTGGAGTGAGCTTCTTCATCTTTGTGGTTCTAGTCTTGTTTTGGGCTTTTGTGTTGTTGGTTTTGGATTTATGTATTTTCGTTTTCGTTGTACGATATACATTTTTGGAGTTATATGAGATAGAGTTTTTGCCTCATATGTTGGTTTCGCTTTTGGATGTTACGAGTTTCTTTGGCCGGTGGGGTCATTGAAAGTTTTTGGTCATATGTTGATACGCGTTTCAGTATTATTACTCGTTATATCTAGATGCGGTGGGCCTTTAGAGTAGACGGTGGGTCTACTTTTTTTGGGACGGTGGGTGCCCGGCAGACTTATATTGGGGGTCGCTACCTCGGTATGAGTTGTTTTCGTGACGGTGGGTCACGGTTTGGATACTGTGGCGGTGGGCCGCAGTATAGATATTGTGGCAGTGGGCCGCAATATAGATGTTGTGACGGTGGGTTGCAGTATAGATGTCGTGACGGTGGGTCGCGGTATCGAGGAGTAATAATGTCTTGAAACATGCATATAACACAGGACTAAAAAGTGAGTTTTTGAGGTCTGGGAGAGACGTTTTGTTGGGATTCGAGGACGAATTCAGTTTAGTGGGGGAGAATTGTAACATCCGCGAACCAGAAAGTTGTGTTAGAGTTGGTATCGGACGACATTAGGGATTCGGGAGTCGATTACATACGCTCTTTGAGGTGCGAATCGAGGATTGACTGTACATGTTCTTGTTTGATAGTTGTACAGTTGGTTTAAGGTTCATTGATCTCGAAGAAAATGTGTGAAAAGCTTCGGAATGCTTAGTGTCGATCGACACCAAAGGGGTGTGTCGATCGACACCGGTTATCAGGTTCGATTCCGGTTTAAGTCGATTGCGCGTTTGATTTGTGGTTGAGTTGGTTTGGTCGATGGGTGTCGACCGACACCAAGGAAGGGTGTCGATCGACACCGGTTATTGGAAAATCGACCGGTTTGATTCAAGTCGGCTGGTTTTGTCCGGTTAAGGCGATGGAAACCCTGTTTCGCGAATAAAACAATGTAGCCGCGTGAGAAAGCTCATTGGAGGTTTTCAGAGACTTTTCAGAGGTGATTTTGGAGTTTTGTGAGATTTGGAGGTTTGATCTGAGGCTTTGGGTTGTTGTTCATCTTCCTTTCCTCCCTTTCAAACCGTTTCAAGGTGAGTGCGTGACTGTAGGTCCGTTAATCGTTAGAGATTGTTTGATTTCGGTTTTGTTGATGAGTTTTCGAGTTGTTCTTGAGTTGTGGTTGAGTTTTATTGTTGTTTCATCGATGTGGGGGTTGAATCCCACGATTTTGTGTGTTCATGCGATTTTTCGTAGGTTCTGGTGTCAGGGCGTCGGGCTGGTGTCGACCGACACTCAGGAGGCTGGCGTCGATCGACACCATAGAGGTGTCGGTCGACACCGACCTGGGTGGTCAGGAAACGTGGGTGTTTCCTGACAGGGAAGTTTCAGTTGTTGTTTATTGTTCTTGCTGTTGATTATTGTTGATGTATTGTCTAGTGTTTGACGTACTTGGCCTGTAGGCAGGATGATCCACTCACTAAGTATTTATGATAATACTTACGCATCTCTATTCCAATGTGATGCAGGTAACAGCAATGTTCTTCCGTGGAAAGAGACCGAGAGAAGAGGATGATGAGATTAGGAATTTGATTTTGGCTATCTTGTTGTAGTTGACAAGGAATTCATCGTTTTGGGTGTTAGTTCTATTTTAATAATGTAGCAAACCTGGTGTTAGGTTTCTTATTCTTTATTGGCTTTATTGGTTATTGGTTATTTGTTGAACGGTTTATGATTTAATATTATCGATTTCTTCTGAGAATTTCCGCATTGGTAATTTATTATAATCATTTATAAAAAAAAAAAAAAGAGCTTGGTTGTTTCAGAAGAAGTGTTCGGCAGCGGGTTGGAGAATTAGGGTTGGGTCGGTTTGAGCTGCGCTCAAACCCGGCTTCGAGTATAAATAGAATTTACGGCCATCTCAATTCCATCGTAAGTTTGCGATGGCTTTGCGATGCAATTTGCGATGGAATTTTGCAATGGAATTGCGATGGAAATGTAGTTATCCTCTCAATTCCATCGCAAAGCCATCGCAAACTTGCGATGGAAAACTTAGGGTTAGGGTTTAGGGTTTAGGGCTTGGACTACGGACTAATTAGGGGGAAGATATTGAATATATATATATTCTTATTAGTAGGTGAATAGGAATATGAATATAGATATTAATCAATTCGTACACATAAATATATATGATCGTTCTTTCAGTAAAATATTTTGTAATGTTTAATACATCGTAAGCTTCAATGAGATTGATATGTAAGGAGTGGAAGAGAAACATTTTTTATTTAGTAAAGAGCTTTTAATTAGGGTTGAATGATAGAGTGTAAACTAAGATTATATTACCCTAACCCTTCATATTCTAAAAATGGATACCCTAAACCCTAAAGCTTTAAAATCCATCGCAATTCCGTCGCAAATATCTCGCACTTCCGTCGCAATATGTAATTGTAAGCCGCACTGCAATGTTTATGATCCCACGAATCTTCCTTCAACTTTCCACCAAGTCTGCCTATTTCATTGAAGATGTTGGGGACAACATGCCTATATGCAGGTGCAACGCCTCCATCATTGTATCGTTTCGTAGCGGTTCTTCTTGTTCTCACATTTGGGCTAAAATAGTAAGATGCATGGGAGATTTCTCCAATGATCATCTTGAGGAAGAAGTTAACTACATTGGTAACTATGGAAACAGGGGATACAATCCCAACTACCGGTCAAACCCAAACCTTTCTTACCGCAGCACCAATGTGGAGAACCCACAAGACCAAATCTATCCCCCAAGATTCCAGCAGCAGAGACCACCCTTCCAACCCTTTGGAGATCGTTTCCAGCAGCAAGGAAACCAGTTTCAACCTAGGCCGAACTATGACCAAAGAGCACCATACCCACCAAAGGAACCATATGGTTTACCCTCCAGCCAACCTCCTTTAGCCCAGCCAAACAACAAGTTCGAGGGAATGTTTCAACAGATCATGGAAGGTCAAAAGAGGAACAACAAGGAGATGAATGAGAAGATGGACACTTTGTTCAATGATCTCCATGCCAAATATGATGCCATTGCCGCTCATGTCAAGAAATTGGAAGTACAAGCCGCTCAAACCGCAGAAGCAGTTAAAAAACAAGAGATGGAGTCCAAGAAATCTTTTTGCAACTCCGCTACAATAGAAAAGAAGTTTGAGGATTCTACCCCCAAATGGAAGCTCTCCCCACCTAAGTATGACTGTATGACCTGGCCTGAAGAAATCTATCCCGAGAAAGAATCCAACCATGCAAGGAAAAGACGCCTTTTCCCCAAGATCATTCCAAAGGCGGATAACTCTGGGAAGTTTGTAGTTCCATGTTCTATTAATGAAGATGATCTCACCGATTCTCTTTGTGACACAGGAGCTAATGTCAACATCATGTCAAAGAAGATTGCAGACGAGATAGGCCTTACCAACATCCAACCTTCATCCATCTCTATCAACTATGCCGATTCATTCTCGCAAACACCTTATGGTTTCATCCCGGACGTGATGTTACAACTTGGGAACTGTTCTATTCCTACCGACTTTCAAATAGTGGAAATGAGAGAAAGTAGCCATAGACCCCTCATCCTTGGCACCCCTTTTCTATCAACCGTTGGAGCCATTTTCGATTTTCCCAACCGGAGGATCTCATTCAACAAGGTGAATAAAGAGATGTTCTTCCCCATGTGTTCAACAAAGAACCCATCAGTTGATATGGTGCAAGAGAATAAGATCATCCCCAAGCCTCCAGAAGAAGAGAAAATCCTGTCCAGCTTGCCCAGCAAAGACCTTGCCCACCAGCCCAAGCAACTTGCCCCAGAAGCAAGAAGTAAGACTACGGCATCACCTAAACATCCACCAAAAGGACCGATCAAGGACAAGACCGGGACATAGACCATTAAGAAGGTTAAGCAACCTAAAGCATTTGCAAAAGTTAGGATTCTCCTCCAGGAAAAGCTGAATGATGAAACTTTGGAAGAATTCAAGGAAAAGTTTGCCAACACTATAAAACTTTTTCCTATGGCTGAAGTGCCCCGGGACAAGGATGGAGAGATTGTCTATCCCGCCGTGAATCATCCTCCTTATATAAATCCCAAGAAGAAAGATCTTGATGGACAAAAAGTTCCATTGATCACTACCCTCTCTTAAATCCTAAAGAGCATTACGGTCAAGCTAAAGACCTTAAACAAGCGCTGTATGGGATGCAACCCATAAGGTAACACCTTTAAATTTCAGTTTTTAGTTTTAGTTTTACTTTGTTTTCTTTGTTTTCTTTTAGCAGGATAGGATAGAATGAATATCACAATGGTGCAAGAGGAACATAGAAATGGAACCTCCAAGCCGTCTGGGTCGACCAAACACGTTCGGGCAGGGACTCCAAGAGGTTCGGTCAACCGGTCGACCAAAACACTCCGGGTCGACCAAACCAATCGACCGAACACTTAACCATGCCACCCCAAACCAAGATAAGCTTCTCCTTCCCACTTAAATTGAACCGGTTTTAACCAAACCAAACCGATTTTTCTAAAACCAAAATCGATTTTAAGAAGGATTTAAAGAGATTTTTGATTGAAAACACCACTTTTCATTCTCTTCTCCAAAGAAAAGCTTTTTGAAAACCCTAAACTCCATTGAAATACCTTCACAAAATTTTCTTTCAAACTTTGGTATTTCTTCAATTGGATTTCGATTTTAGCTCTCCCAATCCCCAATCTCTCTTTCCAACACAAGGTATGATCTCTAAAACTCAATATCTATGATTTTACAAAATCCAAACATATGAGAGTTTCTTGGCTAAGCTTTTGTTTAGACTTGAAATTTCTGCTCCTAATAGACTTGTCTTAAGCCTATTTGTGTGAAATCAAAGTGGTTTAGAGAATATAAAATTCTAATTTCAATTTTTGGATAGTTTTTCACAAAACTTATTCTGGGTATTCAAAACCTTTGATTCAATGATGAAATTAGGGTATTCATTGCTTAAACACCTAGAATATCTTTAGGATTTGTGATTTATAACTTTATTACAGCATGATTAGCTTATGAATTTTGAAATTTTGAGTTATATCATAGCATGAACAGTAAATCCGAAAATAGCTAGGATTTTGAACCTTGAAAAGATGATTGTTCACTTGATTGGTTTTATGAGGCTTGATTTGAGTTGATATTGTACTTATCATCTACTCTTTTCTTCCAACAAACTTTAAGAACACAAACTCATGTCTCTTGGTGAGAATTTGTTTTTGTAGGTACCATGGCAAGAACAAAGCTAACTGAGGCAATAAGGAAGAAGGATGTCGCTTTAGAGCCACCAAGGAAACAAATCAAGCTAAAGGCAAACCAAAGCCTCACTGAAAGAGCAACCACATCGAAATCAGCACTCAACACCAACGAAAAAGGCAAGGAGATTGAGGAGCATTCAAGTGATTCCGATACTCAGCCCCTTGTCAAGTTTGTCAACCAACCTATTCAATGCAATGGAGAGTATGGAACGGCAATGGAAAGAGTCATCATTGAACCATGTGTGACAATGGATAATCACACTCTTGACCTCCTTAACATCAAGAGTGATGTCATATGGTACCTAAAGAAGCTAGGAATGAGCAAGTTTTTCAAGATAGAATGCAAGGAGTACACAGAATTTACAAGAGACTTCCTCTCCACCGTCACTCTTGCCTTCCCCAACAACGATGATGACCAGTCAGCCGGAAATGGGATACTTTTCTTCAACATTGGTGATCAAACTGGTCGGATATCCATAGCCACCATTTGCAAGCTCTTTGGTTTCGCCAATGAGACCTCTCATGACTTCAAGGAGAACCACCTCACTCATGATAATTACTTCTCCAACTGGACCCACTTCGCTGATGAACCGTTCCTCGCTTCCCGATCAAAGGTTTCACGAATCTCTCATCCGGCAATCCGCTATGTGCACCGCCTCATCACCACCACTCTACAGTGCAAACCGGAAACCAGCAAAGTCACAGCAGACGAGTTCTACATCCTGACAACGCCCTTCTTCAGCTACAAATACAATGCAAACCTTGGCCTTTTGTTTGCAAAAACACTTGTGAATGTGATGCTTTTGGCACAGCACACAGACAACAAGAAGGTTGTTGTGCGTTTTGGGAGACTTATCACAGCAATTGTCAACCATTGCAAAATTGACATCTCACATTACAAGCCCAGTAACGACGCCGCTCCTTTAGACCTTACAGCCCTTCAACATATTCGTTTCCTCAATGGCTGGACCAAGAACCCAACCCAGTTTTGCTATGTATGCCCCATTGGAACATCCCGCTCCTCAGCTCCGATGCTGTTACATTCTCACCACCACCAGACAAGTACTTCATTGAAACCCCTGAAACACCGCTCTACCAGATACATACCTACTATCTCACGCAGAAGACCATCAAGTTGTAACATCCGCGAACCAGAAAGTTGTGTTAGAGTTGGTATCAGACGACATTAGGGATTCGGGAGTCGATTACATACGCTCTTTGAGGTGCGAATCGAGGATTGACTGTACATGTTCTTGTTTGATTGTTGTACAGTTGGTTTAAGGTTCATTGATCTCGAAGAAAATGTGTGAAAAGCTTCGGAATGCTTAGTGTCGATCGACACCAAAGGGGTGTGTCGATCGACACCGGTTATCAGGTTCGATTCCGGTTTAAGTCGATTGCGCGTTTGATTTATGGTTAGAGTTGGTTTGGTCGATGGGTGTCGACCGACACCAAGGAAGGGTGTCGATCGACACCGGTTATTGGAAAATCAACCGGTTTGATTCAAGTCGGCTGGTTTTGTCCGGTTTAGGCGATGGAAACCCTGTTTCGCGAATAAAACAATGTAGCCGCGTGAGAAAGCTCACTTTTCGAGGCAGAGAGTTTTCAGAGACTTTTCAGAGGTGATTTTGGAGTTTTGTGAGGTTTGGAGGTTTGATATGAGGCTTTGGGTTGTTGTTCATCTTCCTTTCCTCCCTTTCAATCCGTTTCAAGGTGAGTGCGTGACTGTAGGTCCGTTAATCGTTAGAGATTGTTTGATTTCGGTTTTGTTGATGAGTTTTCGAGTTGTTCTTGAGTTGTGGTTGAGTTTTATTGTTGTTTGATCGATGTGGGGGTTAAATCCCACGATTTTGTGTGTTTATGCGATTTTTCGTAGGTTCTGGTGTCTGGGCGTCGGGCTGGTGTCGACCGACACTCGATGAGTGTCGCTCGACACTCAGGAGGCTGGCGTCGATCGACACCATAGAGGTGTCGGTCGACACCGACCTGGGTGGTCAGGAAACGTGGGTGTTTCCTCACAGTGAAGTTTCAGTTGTTGTTTATTGTTCTTGTTGTTGATTATTGTTGATGTATTGTCTAGTGTTTGACGTACTTGGCCTGTAGGCAGAATGATCCACTCACTAAGTATTTATGATAATACTTACGCATCTCTATTCCAATGTGATGCAGGTAACAGCAATGTTCTTCCGCGGAAAGAGACCGAGAGAAGAGGATGATGAGATTAGGAATTTGATTTTGGCTATCTTGTTGTGGTTGACAAAGAATTCATCGTTTTTGGGTGTTAATTCTATTTTAATAATGTAGCAAACCTGGTGTTTAGGTTTGTTATTCTTTATTGGCTTTATTGGTTATTTGGTTATTTGTTGAACGGTTTATGATTTAATATTATCGATTTCTTATGAGAATTTCTGCATTGGTAATTTATTATAATCATTTATAAAAAAAAAAGAGCTTGGTTGTTTCAGAAGAAGTGTTCGGCAGCGGGTTGGAGTATTAGGGTTGGGTCGGTTTGAGCTGCGCTCAAACCCGGCTTCGAGTATAAATAGAATTTACGGCCATCGCAATTCCATCGTAAGTTTGCGATGGCTTAGCGATGCAATTTGCGATGGAATTTTGCAATGGAATTGCGATGGAAATGTAGTTATCCTCGCAATTCCATCGCAAAGCCATCACAAACTTGCGATGGAAAACTTAGGGTTAGGGTTTAGGGTTTAGGGCTTGGACTACGGACTAATTAGGGGGAAGATATTGAATATATATTCTTAGTAGTAGGTGAATAGGAATATGAATATAGATATTAATCAATTCGTACACATAAATATATATGATCGTTCTTTCAGTAAAATATTTCGTAATGTTTAATACATCGTAAGCTTCAATGAGATTGATATGTAAGGAGTGGAAGAGAAACATTTTTTATTTAGTAAAGAGCTTTTAGGGTTGAATGATAGAGTGTAAACTAAGATTATGTTACCCTAACCCTTCATATTCGAAAAATAGATACCCTAAACCCTAAAGCTTTAAAATCCATCGCAATTTCGTCGCAAATATCTCGCAATTCCGTCGCAATATGTAATTGTAAGCCGCACTCCAATGTTTATGATCCCACGAATCTTCCTTCAACTCTCTACCAGGTCTGCCTATTTCATTGAAGATGTTGGGGACAACATGCCTATATGCAGGTGCAACGCCTCCATCATCGTATCGTTTCGTAGCGGTTCTTCTTGTTCTCACATTTGGGCTAAAATAGTAAGACGCGAAGTTAGATGTTTCCTCAGTCAAACTTCCTTGTACGATAGATCCCTCAACTTTTGCAAGGTTTTTGGCCTTTCCCTTCAAGTGTCCCATAAAACGCTCGAATGGGTACATCCACCTGAATTGCACAGGCCCCCCAAGAGCCGCCTCATAAGGTAAATGTACCGATAGGTGCTCCATCACGTCAAAGAATGAAGGAGGGAAAATTTTCTCCAAGTTACATAGCAAGATAGAAATGTTTTTTTGTAACTTCTCTACTCCGTCTTCTGTCAGTGTTCGCGTGCACAGATCTCGGAAAAACACCCCAATACCTTTAATATACACAATAAACATATTAATAAAAACATATTTAATTAATTATGTACATAAACTCAATCAAACGAAATGTAAATACGTGTTTACCTGCAATTGCTTCGTGGACATGAGACGGCAATAGTTCTTGTAATGCAAGTGGTAGTAATCGCTGCATGAAAACATGGCAATCGTGGCTCTTCATACCATAAAATTTTTGTCCTTGCTCTATACATCGTGAGAATTTAGAAACATAGCCATCCGGAAATTTGACATCTGAGGCAACGGATATACCTCTATTTTGTACCCTTTTTATATGGTTTTACTATGCTTTTTATAAGGTTTTTAAAGGCTTTTTGATCTAAAAATGTAGTTTTTGTGGATTTATAGTACTAAGAGTCTAAACAGGTCGAAAGATGCATTTTGGAGCAAAACCACAGGATTTGGACTTTATGCCGCTCCGCGACACAGCATCAAATTTGGAAGAGCCCCAAAAACATTCGACTCAATGGATTTCACCAAAACCAGTTTGACGCGATCCCTACATGAGTTAGATTTCCAACACAATTGGAATCATGCAATTTGGCCGTGTAGAATGGAAGATATGATCATTTTAGTGAAGAGTGTTAGATCAGCCGAAAACCGGACATCAACAACAGCCGGTCGACCGAGCCGGTCGGACAGGGACTCCAAGGCTCCCGTCCGACCCGACCTTCCTTCACTACGACGACCAATCCGGTCGACTGAGACCGGTCGGACAGGGACTCCATGGCCCTCGTCCGACCCGACTTTTCTTCACCATCCCGTGCGCGCTCGACCGCCCAGCTCGACCTGACCGACCGGTCGACCTCCCCGCTCGACCGCCGCCTTTCCCGCTCGACCCGTCTTAGCCGACTAAGGCCCTTTTTTCGCGTTTTCACGATTTACTCGGCCCGTTTACCTAATCTCGACCCCTCGAAGACCTAGCACTATAAATACACCTTTTTAGCCTCTCTAGAGAAGAGAGCCGCATTGTATTACAATTTTTATAGATCTACTTTTGTTCTAGAGATTTCAAGGAGAGGATCTCTCCTCACTACAATTTGGAGAAGATTTCTGAACCTTTATCTATTATCATGCTTTCTCCATCTCTCTGTGTTGTTACTTTGATCATGTCTGAGTAATTTACTTGTTAGGTTGCTAGGGTTAGTAATTCAATGAGTTGTTTGCTTGATCTATGATTTCGATGAACTGTTAGGGATATCATTAGAGTCTTTGTCTCATTTTGTTCACTTATTAATGCTGATTGCTTTACCGCGCATCTAGCAATCCGATCCTAGGTTGATTTGAGCCACAGAAGTGCTGTATCATTCGCCGGACCTATTCTTTGACAAGCTAGGTTTCTTAGACTGCGGAAGTTGATTTACTAAGCCTAGTGAACTGTATCCGAACCTGATCGATTTAATGCTTGATTAACTATCTAAGGACATACCGAAAGTTTAGCGATTAGATAAGTTATCATAGGAGTCGGAGCCACGGAAGTGGAAAGACTTATTTTCGTGTTTTGTGTTCTAGACGGATCTATCATCCCATCATCCATAAATTGATTCATATCTATCATCGAACTGATCATTGCTTGCTTCTCTGCGAATTAGCCCCTAGAGACCTAACGCCTTTCTTTCATTGATCTACAACCTCGATTTCTTAGCCTTAGTATTTAGTTATTAGATCACCAACCAATCATCCTTTATCTTATTCTAGCTTGATCCGAACTCCATAGATTTAAAGTGTATTCATTTTAGCCAGTCCTTGTGTTCGATAACCCGTACTTCTGCGATCTGTGCACTTGCAGGATTTAAAAAGTCGGTAAAACCTGACCACACATCAAGTTTTTGGCGCCGTTGCCGGGGACTGCAGCAGTACCTTTGAATCTCGATTAGGATATAGGCTAGGATTTTATTGTTTTCTGGCATTTTCATTCTAGGATTTCATTGTTTTCTTGCATCTTCACCTTTTTTTTTTTTTTTTTTTTGCTTTTGGTTTTTCTAGTTTATCTTACTTTTCATTGGTTTTCTTCTTTTGTTTTTCAGGTGCATGACTAGACAGTCTAATAGGGACAATCTAGTTGAACCAGTTGCTGAAATCGACCGACTTGAAAAGACACTTAGAAGACAAAGAGCTCAAGAGATGGCCCAAGCCGCTCATGATGCAGCAGTAGCTAGAGCTGTAGCTGAAGGGAGAGATCCACCTCCACCCTTAGCACCACAACCTCCTGCTGGGGAAGTTGATGCACAACCTCAAGCTAACAACCCAACCATTGGAGACTATGACTCCGCTGATGCCTTCTTTACATATCGAAATCCGATCCACCCACCTCCACCTCAGAGGAATGACTATGAGATCAAGCCTCAAATCATAGCATTGGTTAAGCAAAACCAGTTTCATGGCCTACCAGCTGAGCACCCGCTTGATCACATAGATAACTTTGAAGAAATTTGCAGCACCACCCGAGCCAATGGAGTCTCAGCCGACTACCTAAAGTGCAAACTTTTCTCATTTTCTCTTGGCGACAAAGCCCTTAGATTGTTAAAGTCTCTTCCTGCCCATTCTATCACTACTTGGGACGAGTACAAGGCAGCATTCATCAACCAGTTCTACACTAAGCAAAGATCAATTTCTGTTAGAAACAAGATCTCTGGATTTCGCCAAGGAGCAACCGAATCATTCTATGAGGCATTGGATCGATTCAAGGAGTACATTAGGGACTGCCCTAACCACGGTTTCAAGGAAGGGAACCTTTGGAACATCTTCTATCGTGGCATAGACCACAAGTATAAGCTATCCTTGGATACTGCAAGCAATGGAAATTTTATGACAAAGACTGTTGAGGAAGCCAAAGTCTTGATTGAGAACCTTGCAGCAAGTGATTGCAACAACTGCCCCGACTATGATTGATCACACCGCTCTACCAACACACCCCCTGATGCTACTCAGATGGCTGAACTGAAGAATATGATGGCTCAAGTTCTAAAAGGACAGCAAAGACACATACATGCAGTTGAGGGCATAAATGATGTCAATGATGATCCTACAAGGGAATGCATGGGAGATTTCTCCAATGATCATCTTGAGGAAGAAGTTAACTACATTGGTAACTATGGAAACAGGGGATACAATCCCAACTACCGGTCAAACCCAAACCTTTCTTACAGCAGCACCAATGTGGAGAACCCACAAGACCAAATCTATCCCCTAAGATTCCAGCAGCAGAGACCACCCTTCCAACCCTTTGGAGATCGTTTCCAGCAGCAAGGAAACCAGTTTCAACCTAGGCCGAACTATGACCAAAGAGCACCATACCCACCAAAGGAACCATATGGTTTACCCTCCAGCCAACCTCCTTTAGCCCAGCCAAACAACAAGTTCGAGGGAATGTTTCAACAGATCATGGAAGGTCAAAAGAGGAACAACAAGGAGATGAATGAGAAGATGGACACTTTGTTCAATGATCTCCATGCCAAATATGATGCCATTGCCGCTCATGTCAAGATATTGGAAGTACAAGCCGCTCAAACCGCAGAAGCAGTTAAAAAACAAGAGATGGAGTCCAAGAAATCTTTTTGCAACTCCGCTACAATAGAAAAGAAGTTTGAGGATTCTACCCCCAAATGGAAGCTCTCCCCACCTAAGTATGACTGTATGACCTGGCCTGAAGAAATCTATCCCGAGAAAGAATCCAACCGTGCAAGGAAAAGACGCCTTTTCCCCAAGATCATTCCAAAGGCGGATAACTCTGGGAAGTTTGTAGTTCCATGTTCTATTAATGAAGATGATCTCACCGATTCTCTTTGTGACACAAGAGCTAATGTCAACATCATGTCAAAGAAGATTGCAGACGAGATAGGCCTTACCAACATCCAACCTTCATCCATCTCTATCAACTATGCCGATTCATTCTCGCAAACACCTTATGGTTTCATCCCGGACGTGATGTTACAACTTGGGAACTGTTCTATTCCTACCGACTTTCAGATAGTGGAAATGAGAGAAAGTAGCCATAGACCCCTCATCCTTGGCACCCATTTTCTATCAACCGTTGGAGCCATTTTCGATTTTCCCAACCGGAGGATCTCATTCAACAAGGTGAATAAAGAGATGTTCTTCCCCATGTGTTCAACAAAGAACCCATCAGTTGATATGGTGCAAGAGAATAAGATCATCCCCAAGCCTCCAGAAGAAGAGAAAATCCTGTCCAGCTTGCCCAGCAAAGACCTTGCCCACCAGCCCAAGCAACTTGCCCCAGAAGCAAGAAGTAAGACTACGGCATCACCTAAACATCCACCAAAAGGATCGATCAAGGACAAGACCGGGACATAGACCATTAAGAAGGTTAAGCAACCTAAAGCATTTGCAAAAGTTAGGATTCTCCTCCAGGAAAAGCTGAATGATGAAACTTTGGAAGAATTCAAGGAAAAGTCTGCCAACACTATAAAACTTTTTCCTATGGCTGAAGTGCCCCGGGACAAGCATGGAGAGATTGTCTATCCCGCCGTGAATCATCCTCCTGAATCCCAAGAAGAAAGATCTTATTGGACAAAAAGTTCCATTGATCACTACCCTCTCTTAAATCCTAAAGAGCATTACGGTCAAGCTAAAGACCTTAAACAAGCGCTGTATGGGAGGCAACCCATAAGGTAACACCTTTAAATTTCAGTTTTTAGTTTTAGTTTTACTTTGTTTTCTTTGTTTTCTTTTAGCAGGATAGGATAGAATGGATATCACAATGGTGCAAGAGGAACATAGAAGTGGAACCTCCAAGCCGTCTGGGTCGACCAAACACGTTCGGGCAGGGACTCCAAGAGGTTCGGTCGACCGGTCGACCAAAACACTCCGGGTCGACCAAACCAATCGCCCGAACACTCAACCATGCCACCCCAAACCAAGATAAGCTTCTCCTTCCCACTTAAATTGAACCGGTTTTAACCAAACCAAACCGATTTTAACCAAACCAAACCGATTTTTCTAAAGCCAAAATCGATTTTAAGAAGGATTTAAAGAGATTTTTGATTGAAAACACCACTTTTCATTCTCTTCTCCAAATAAAAGCTTTTTGAAAACCCTAAACTCCATTGAAAGACCTTCACAAAATTTTCTTTCAAACTTTGGTATTTCTTCAATTGGATTTCGATTTTAGCTCTCCCAATCCCCAATCTCTCTTTCCAACACAAGGTATGATCTCTAAAACCCAATATCTATGATTTTACAAAATCCAAACATATGAGAGTTTCTTGGCTAAGCTTTTGTTTAGACTTGAAATTTCTGCTCCTAATAGACTTGTCTTAAGCCTTTTTGTGTGAAATCAAAGTGGTTTAGAGAATATAAAATTCTAATTTCAATTTTTGGATAGTTTTTCACAAAACTTATTTTGGGTATTCAAAACCTTTGATTCAATGATGAAATTAGGGTATTCATTGCTTAAACACCTAGAATATCTTTAGCATTTGTGATTTATAACTTTATTACAGTATGATTAGCTTATGAATTTCGAAATTTTGAGTTATATCATAGCATGAACAGTAAATCCGAAAATAGCTAGGATTTTGAACCTTGAAAAGATGATTGTTCACTTGATTGGTTTTATGAGGCTTGATTTGAGTTGATATTGTACTTATCATCTACTCTTTTCTTCCAACAAACTTTAAGAACACAAACTCATGTCTCTTGGTGAGAATTTGTTTTTGTAGGTACCATGGCAAGAACAAAGCTAACTGAGGCAATAAGGAAGAAGGATGTCGCTTTAGAGCCACCAAGGAAACAAATCAAGCTAAAGGCAAACCAAAGCCTCACTGAAAGAGCAACCACATCGAAATCAGCACTCAATACCAACGAAAAAGGCAAGGAGATTGAGGAGCATTCAAGTGATTCCGATACTCAGCCCCTTGTCAAGTTTGTCAACCAACCTATTCAATGCAATGGAGAGTATGGAACGGCAATGGAAAGAGTCATCATTGAACCATGTGTGACAATGGATAACCACACTCTTGACCTCCTCAACATCAAGAGTGATGTCATATGGTACCTAAAGAAGCTAGGAATGAGCAAGTTTTTCAAGATAGAATGCAAGGAGTACACAGAACTTACAAGAGACTTCCTCTCCACCGTCACTCTTGCCTTCCCCAACAACGATGATGACCAGCCAGCCGGCAATGGGATACTTTTCTTCAACATTGGTGATCAAAGTGGTCGGATATCCATAGCCACCATTTGCAAGCTCTTTGGTTTCGCCAATGAGACCTCTCATGACTTCAAGGAGAACCACCTCACTCGTGATAATGACTTCTCCAACTGGACCCACTTCGCTGATGAACCGTTCCTCGCTTCCCGATCAAAGGTTTCACGAATCTCTCATCCGGCAATCCGCTATGTGCACCGCCTCATCACCACCACTCTACAGTGCAAACCGGAAACCAGCAAAGTCACAGCAGACGAGTTCTACATCCTGACAACGCCCTTCTTCAGCTACAAATACAATGCAAACCTTGGCCTTTTGTTTGCAAAAACACTTGTGAATGTCAAGCTTTTGGCACAGCACACAGACAACAAGAAGGTTGTTGTGCTTTTTGGAAGACTTATCACAGCAATTGTCAACCATTGCAAGATTGACATCTCACATTACAAGCCCAGTAACGACGCCGCTCCTTTAGACCTCACAGCCCTTCAACATATTCGTTTCCTCAATGGCTGGACCAAGAACCCAACCCAGTTTTGCTATGTATGCCCCATTGGAACATCTGAAACCGCGATTGTGCAACTGCCTTGTGACGACCTCCCGCTCCTCAGCTCCGGTGCTGTTACATTCTCACCACCACCAGAAAAGTACTTCATTGAAACCCCTGAAACACCGCTCTACCAGATACATACCTACTATCTCACGCAGAAGACCATCAAGGCAAGGCGCCCCATTCGGAACATCAACGTCATGACAGCCAGCCAGGCTGCCAACCAGGCCTTAGACCGCCTTGACCATCTGGAGAGAACCGTCCAGTGCCAATCCCGCTTCATCTCGCGCCTCATCCGTGTTGTTCGCCACATCGCTCCCGATCGCCTTTTCCGCCCTTCCACATCAACCCATGAGCCAGACCTTGGAGAGTTCTCCCTCACCTCTACACTTGGCTCTGATGAAAACTCTACCGACGAGGAGGAGAGCGCGACCAGCCCTTACACCTCCACCTAGGCACCCACACTTCATTCGGTATCCAGTGCAATGGACACCTAACTCCATTTTCTATCCTTATCTTATTTTAATGAATTTCTTTTTATTTTTTTTATTGATTATGTTTCCTCTCACCCTTAATTTGATTTGCTTTCACCGGGACGGTGCAAGTTAAGTCTGGGGGGAGTTTTATCCTTTACTAATGTATTCTCTTTCTTTTCTTATATTTTTATGTCCTTTTCTTATGTTTTCATGTTTTATTGAGTCAAAACCTTAGTTGGAAATTATGATTTATCTCTATGATTCTCCGGTGTTGTGCTAACAATCTATGACCCTAGAGCGGACATAAGTTGCAGACATAAGGCTAACAGAACCTCTAACGGTGGATCGACCTACTGACTTGGCATACATATGAGTCGTTCCTCACTTGATCTCAAAAAGGTGTGTCCAATACAAAGTGCAGTTCTCCTCTCTCTCAGAAAAATGAAAATCAAAAGATTTTAAGCACAAGGAAAACGTGTAAGCAAGAGGAATGCATACGTCTGCACCTTCTTGTCTTATGGAGAGCAACCAAAAACAAGGAAAAAGCAAAAGCCTATCCTATGTTATTCCCCAAAAGAAAAAGAAAGGGAAGAAGGATCGATAGAAAAAAATAAAATGATACCCTAGAAAAGTAGGGAAAGATCGATCCTTCAAAAGAAAAGAGAGAGGAAAAGAACTCAAAAGCTTCAAAAAAGACTATCCTGGAGAGACTCAAGTGGGTAAGAACAAGTGCTTAATGATCGATATTCCCTTGATAAAGACCGCACGTTTTAAATTTATGCAAGGAGTTAAAAATGGAAAGTCTGGAATGCTGGATGAGACTAGTTGAGTTTGGTATTGTTCACTAAGCTTGCCGAGTATTATGTGAAGCTAGTCTAACATTGGTTATGTTTTTAGTGGAATACAGGAGAGGAAGCCACCACAGGTTTCTCAAAAAGGATAAGGAGTTTCTACGTTTTCAAACCTCTTTCTCTGATTTGGATTCTATTTGCTTGAGGACAAGCAAAGATCTAAGTCTGGGGGAGTTGATATACCTCTATTTTGTACCCTTTTTATATGGTTTTACTATGCTTTTTATAAGGTTTTTAAAGGCTTTTTGATCTAAAAAGGTAGTTTTTGTGGATTTATAGTACTAAGAGTCTAAACAGGTCGAAAGATGCATTTTAGAGCAAAACCACAGGATTTGGACTTTATGCCGCTCCGCGACACAGCATCAACTTTGGAAGAGCCCCAAAAACATTCTACTCAATGTATTTCACTAAAACCAGTTCACCGTGATGCCTACATGAGTTAGCTTTCCAACTCAATTTTAATCATGCAATTTGGCCGTGTAGAATTAAAGATATGATCATTTTAGTGAAGAGTGTCAGATCAGCCGAAAACCGGACATCAACAACAGCCAGTCGACCAAGCCGGTCAGACAGGGACTCCAAGGCTCCCGTCCGACCCGACCTTCCTTCACGACGACAACCAATCCGGTTGACCGAGACCGGTCGGACAGGGACTCCATGGCCCTCGTCCGACCCGACTTTTCTTCACCATCCCGTGCGCGCTCGACCGCCCAGCTCGACCCGAGCACCATCCCGACCGACCGGTCGACCGCCCCGCTCGACCGCCGCCTTTCCCGCTCGACCCATCTTAGCCGACTAAGGCCCGTTTTTCTCGTTTTCACGATTTACTCGGCCCGTTTACCTAATCTCCACCCCTGGAAGACCTAGCACTATAAATACACCTTTTTAGCCTCTCTAGAGAAGAGAGCCGCATTGTATTACAGTTTTTATAGATCTACTTTTGTTCTAGAGATTTCAAGGAGAGGATCTCTCCTCCTCACTACAATTTGGAGAAGATTTCTGAACCTTTATCTATTATCATGCTTTCTCCATCTCTCTATGTTGTTACTTTGATCATGTCTGAGTAATTCACTTGTTAGGTTGCTAGGGTTACTAATTCAGTGAGTTGTTTGCTTGATCTATGATTTTGATGAACTGTTAGGGATATCATTAGAGTCTTTGTCTCGTTTTGTTCACTTATTAATGTTGATTGCTTTACCGCGCATCTAGCAATCCGATCCTAGGTTGATTTGAGCCACAGAAGTGCTGTATCATTCGCCGGACCTATTCTTTGACAAGCTAGGTTTCTTAGACTGCGGAAGTTGATTTACTAAGCCTAGTGAACTGTATCCGAACCTGATCGATTTAATGCTTGATTAACTATCTAAGGACATACCGAAAGTTTAGCAATTAGATAAGTTATCATAGGAGTCGGAGCCACGGAAGTGGAAAGACTTATTTTCGTGTTTTGTGTTCTAGACGGATCTATCATCCCATTATCCCTAAATTGATTCATATCTATCATCGAACTGATCATTGCTTGCTTCTCTGCGAATTAGCCCCTAGAGACCTAACGCCTTTCTTTCATTGCTTTACAACCTCGATTTCTTAGCCTTAGTATTTAGTTATTAGATCACCAACCAATCATCCTTTATCTTATTCTAGCTTGATCCGAACTCCATAGATTTAAAGTGTATTCATTTTAGCCAGTCCTTGTGTTCGATAACCCGTACTTTTGCAATCTGTGCACTTGCAGGATTTAAAAAGTCGGTAAAACCTGACCACACATCAGCAACCCAGTCAAATAGAGCTCTCTTCGCATCGGCAGACAATCAAAAGTTTGGAATTGGCTGTTTTCCATCTCTAGTAATATGCAACTCGCTTCTTTTGCATATTTCTGCTAAGTCCAGCCTCGATTTCATATTGTTTTTACTTTTTCCTTGGACATTCAAAATGGTATGCATGATGTTTTCGAAAAAAATCTTCTCGATATGCATAACGTCAAGATTATGTCACAAAAGGTGGTCCTTCCAATACGGGAGTTCCCAGAATATATTCTTTTTGTGCCAATTGTGTTCTTGAGAATATCCGTCGGGCATGTTTGTAGTACAATGCCAATTGTCCCCACGTTTGCATGTTTCCTCACCACCATAATAATCGATCTGATTAAGCAAATCTTGTCCCCAAAGATAATTCGGAGGGGGACCACGGAAAACCTTATTCTTCTTAAATAAGTCCTTGCTTTTCGGTACTTATGATTGATATGAAGAAAACGACAGTGACAATCAAACCAACATGGTTTTCTTCCATGCCTCAGCTGAAATGCTTCTGACCTATTCAAACAGTGTTGACACGATAGTCTTCTGTGCGTAGTCCAACCTGACAACATTCCATATGCTGGAAAGTCACTAATTGTCCACAATAATATTGCGCATGTTGAAGTTTTGTTGTTGTGAATAATCAAAGGTGCAGACACCTGAATACCACAACTGTTTCAACTCATCAATCAAAGGTTGCAGGAATACATCAAGGGATCGCTTCAGATGCTTAGGACCTGGCACCAAAATAGTTAAGAACAAAAATTCTCGCTGCATGCACATTTCCGGTGGAAGATTATATGGCGTCAATATGACGGGCCATAGCGAATATTGTCTCCCTGACATACCAAATGGACTAAATCCGTCTGTGTATAATCCAAGATAAACATTCCTGGACTCATTAGCAAAGTTTGAATGTACCGTCTGAAAGTGTTTCCATGCCTGTGCATCTGAGGGATGTGTTATCTCTCCATGTTGTGTGGAATGTTCTGGATGTCATCTTATTGACGCTGCCGTCATTTCCGATTGGTATAACCGTTTCAATCTATCAGTGATTGGCAAATACCACATACGTTGGTAAGGGATCCTTCTCCTTCCAGTAGTGGGTTTGTATCTCGGCTTCCGACAAAATCGACATTCCTGCAGCTTATCATCATCTTTCCAGAAAATCATGCAATTGTCAATGCATACATCAATCATTTGATAAGGTAACCCAAGACCCGCAACCAACTTCTGTATTTCATAGTATTACCAGCAGAAAGATTATCTTCCGGTAAATACTCTTGAAATAATCCAGCCCACTTATCCAGGTTACTTTCGCTGTTGTTATCTTCACTTTTAATTGTCATCATCCTAGCTGCTAGTGACAATCTAGATAGTCCCTCTCTACACCCATCATAGATTGGTTGGTTTGCAGCGTCTAACATATCATAAAACTTTTTTGCTTCAATGTTGGGTTCTTCCAACATATTTTCCCCAGGATAATCACCAAAAGCAGTTGTAGTTTCATGAAATGCATTTGTAACCATATCATGAAACCTATTTCTTGCTGATACCCTCCATCATTTCCCAATATATCGTGATAACCATAATCATAGCTAGCGTTATATTTATTATGTTCCTCAACAGCTACCCCATGACTCGAACCACTATTCCCCGCTTCATGATAACTAGTATTATAATGATTTTCCCCATGAAAATACCACACATAATAGTTTGATACAAATCCTCTATTAAATACATGTCTTTTCGCAGTTTCAAAATCGAGATATTTCTTGTTCTCACACTTCTTACAGGGACAAAATATTTTACCATTTTCCAGTGTTCGTGGTTGGTTTTGTGCTTGATAAAAGAATCCTCGTAATCCATCCATAAACTCTTTCGTCACTTCACCGGTCTCTGAATCTCTTTGATTGTACATCCAGCTTCGTAACTAGTATATTCCATAACTCATTTTTTTCTATTTTTTCCTTTTCTTTCCTTTTTTTTGTCTTTTTCCCTTTTTTTGTGAAATTTATTGAATTCACGTTGGCTATTTATAGAAGTAGAAATTTTTTTGCTATGGCATTGCTACGAAATTGCGAGGGATTTGCTAAAAATGTTGCGACGGATTTGCTAAAAATGTTGCGACGGATTTGGGATGGAAACAAATTTGCGACAGAGTTGCGACCAACTTGCGAGCAATTAGCGATATATTTGCGACGAAAAAAATCCATCGCAATTAGTTAGGTAAACTTCATTTACCACGTGCTCTACCTAACCCGGGTGATGTCGGCAAACACCTATCCGTCGCAATTCCGTCGCAGATTTGCGATGGATTTGCGACGAAAATTATTTTCCCCGCGAAATCCTCGCAAATCCGTCGCAAATTTGCGACGGAATATGATCCCTCGCAAATATGCGACGGATTTGCGACAGAACCTTTTGCGAGGGAAAATATTGTCGCAAATCCCTTGAAAAATTGCTATGGGTTTGCGACGAAAACAATTTTCCCCGCGAAACCCTCGCAAACCCGTCGCAAACTTGCGACGAAAAATTTTCCCTCGCAAATTTGCGACGGATTTACGATGACTTCAAAAACTGTCGCAAAAAGGTCGCAATATTTTCGCAAATTTACGACGGAATCATTTCCGTCGCAATGTTCCGTCGCAATTTGCCTGTTTTCTTGTAGTGAGATTTGGTCATCAGTCCGGTGGAGCTGTATGACGTAATTTTGGGGATGGACTGGCTGTCGTTTTACAGAGTTCATCTGGACTGCTATAGAGGAAGAGTTGTGTTTGAGCGGGATGCAGGGAGGTTTGTTTATCAGGGAGTGAGACCGACTTCCGGGAGTCTTGTGATCTCGGCTATTCAGGCTGAGCAGATGATAAAGCGAGGTTGCGAGGCGTATTTGGCGACGATAGTGATGTCGGAATCCAGTGGTGAGGAGGCCTTGGAGGATATTGAGGTTGTCCGGGAGTTCGAGGATGTTTTTCGGTCGCTGAAGGGATTTCCACCATCTCGGTCAGATCCTTTCACGATTGAGTTGGAGCCCGGGACAGCTCCGATATGGAAGACACCATACAAGATGGCGCCTGAAGAGTTGGCAGAGCTGAAGAAGCAGCTAGAGGACCTTTTGAGCAAAGGGTTCATTCGGCCGAGTGTTTCACCGTGGGGAGCACCGGTGTTGTTTGTGAAGAAGAAGGATGGGAGTTTCCGGCTTTGTATCGATTACCGGGGACTTAACCGAGTCACTGTGGAGAACAGGTATCCACTCCCAAGGATAGATGAGTTGTTCGATCAGTTGAGGGGTGCTACTTGGTTCTCCAAGATTGACTTGGCATCGGGTTATCATCAGATTCCGATAGTTGAGGCAGATATTCGCAAGACGGCGTTCAGGATGAGGTATGGGCACTTTGAATTTGTAGTCATGCCGTTCGGGTTGACTAATGCGACGGCAGCGTTTATGAGGTTGATGAACGACGTGTTCAGGGAGTTTTTGGATGTGTTCGTCATCATCTTCATTGATGATATTTTGGTGTATTCGAGGAGCCCAGAGGAGAATGCGACTCATTTGAGGCTAGTTTTGGAGAAGCTTCGGGAGTAGAAGGTGTTTGCTAAGTTGAGCAAGTGCAGCTTTTGGCAGAGAGAGATGGGATTCCTTGGCCATATTGTTTCTGCAGAGGGAGTTTTCATGGATCCGGCTAAGATTGAGGCCATCAGGATTGGCCTAGACCGAGTAGTGCTACCGAGAACAGGAGCTTTCTTGGTTTAGCAGGCTACTATAGAAGGTTCGTCAGGGGCTTTGCGAGTATGTCTCAACCGATGACGAGGTTGACTGGCAAGGATGTGTCGTTTGTGTGGTCGCCGGAGTGCGAGGAGAGCTTTGGGAAGCTCAAGGAGATGTTTACTAGTACACCTGTGTTGGCATTACCCGATCCGGGGAAGCCCTATGTGGTGTATACAGATGCTTCAGGTGTTGGTTTGGGCTGTGTCTTGATGCAAGAGGGCAGAGTGATTGCCTATGCTTCGAGATAGTTGCAGGGCAGTGAGCGCAACCGCCCTACACACGATCTTGAGTTGGGAGCGGTGGTCTTCGCACTCAAGATTTGGAGGTTTTATCTCTATGGTGGAGCTGTGTAGATCTTTACAGATCACAAGAGTTTGCAGCACATCTTTACTCAGCCTTTGCTGAATGCGAGGCAGACGCGTTGGGTGGAGTTTCTGGCAGATTATGATCTGGATATTGTCTACCATCCAGGCAAGGCCAACTTGGTGGCAGATGCGTTGAGTCGAGGGAGAGTTGATTCAGCTAGAGAGCAGGATGTAGAGGCTTTGGTCAGTGAGATTAGTACATTGCGTCTTTGTGCTATTTCAGAGGAGCCTTTGGGTTTGGAGGCAGCTGACCAGGCAGACTTACTCAGTAGGATCAGAGTGGCTCAGCAGGATGATAAGGGTTTAATCGATGCATCGCGGGCAGCTGGTTTTGAGTATCAGATCTCGGCGAACGGGACGATTTTGGTTCGTGGGCGGGTTTGTGTGCCCAATGTTGAGGAGTTGACATGAGAGGTCTTGAGAGAGGCTCATGCGAGCAAGTTTTCGATTCATCCGGGTGCGACCAAGATATACTGTGACCTCAAACGGTATTATCACTGGGTCGGGATGATGAAGAGAGATGTAGCAGATTGTGTTGCAAGGTGCAACACATGTTCATTGGTCAAGGCAGAGCATCAGGTTCCAGGTGGACTTTTGCAGAGCTTACCCATTCCAGAGTTGAAGTGGGATATGATCACGATGGATTTTGTTGTGGGTTTACCTATCTCACGGACGTTTGATGTGATTTGGGTCATTGTGGATCGTTTGACCAAGTCCGCACATTTCTTGGCCATCAAGAAGACAGATGGAGCTGCTGTTTTGGCTAGAAAGTTTGTGCGAGAGATTGTGAGGCTGCATGGTATACCAGCCAGTATTGTGTCGGATAGGGATCCAAGATTTGCCTCAGAGTTTTGGAGGGCATTTCAGAAAGAGATGTGCACTAAGGTGCATATGAGTACAGCTTATCATCCACAGACATATGGGCAGTCAGAGAAGACTATTCAGACCTTGGAGGATTTGCTGAGGATGTGTGTGTTGGATTGGGGTGGCCATTGGGCTGATCATTTGTGTTTGGCAGAGTTTGCCTACAACAACAGTTTTCAGTCTAGTATTGGCATGGCTCCTTATGAGGCATTGTATGGGAGGCCATGTAGGACACCCTTATGCTGGACCCAAGTAGGGGAGCGCAGCATATATGGAGCTACCTTTGTTCAGGAAACGACGGAGAAGATCCGTGTTTTGAGGCTGAACATGAAGGAGGCTCAGGATAGGCAGAGGAGTTACGCTGATAGGCGGAGACGTGAGCTTGAGTTTCAGGTGGGAGATAGAGTGTATCTCAAGATGGCTATGTTGAGGGGCCTTAACAGGTCCATAGCAGAGAACAAGCTCAGTCCGCGGTTTATGGGTCCGTTCCCGGTGGTGGAGGAGTTGGACCAGTAGCATATCGGTTGGAGTTGCCACCGATTATGAACGCCTTTCACAAGGTGTTTCATGTTTCGATGTTGCGAAGGTGTCTGCATCCTTCAGAGGAGTTAGTGGCTGAGATTCTAGAGGATCTTCAGCCAGATATGACAGTTCCGGCGGTTCCTGTGAGGATTCTCGAGAGGGGAGTCAAGGTTCTGCGGAACAAGAGGGTGCCATTGTTGAGAGTCTTGTGGGACTGTAGTGGCACAGAGGAGGAGCCTTGGGAGCCAGAGACAAAGATGAAGCTGAAGTTCAGGGAGTGGTTCGACAAGCAGGTTGTCGAGTGAGCTTATTCGTCTTTGTTGTTCTAGTTGTGATAGCGTGGTGCTATGTTTTTGTTGTTGTTGTGGCTTATGTATTTTCATTTCATTGTACGATATACATTTTTGAGTTATATGAGATGGTGTTACCTCATATTTGTTTATGGGTTGGATGTTACAAGTGTGTCGACCAGTGGGTCGTGGGACAAATCTATTCAGTTATGTTATAAACGTTTTAGAATTTTTACTCTAGGGGCCGTGGTGTCTCCGAATAACTCTTTACAAGAGATAGTGTTCTCTGATAGAGATAGTGTTCTCTGATAGACTTATATGTGAGGGTCGCTACCTCAGTATAAGGGATTGGGAGTGTTTTACTTACTAGTGGCTAGTGTGTCGCGTAGTGATCCTCTTGGGGAGATAGTGTTTTCATGCATGTTCTTTGGAGATAGTGTTCTCCAGCAGAGTATTGAGTTAAGAGAAAAGATGTTTGGGAAACGTGTATATGACATAGGATTAGAAATAATTCTCAGGGGATCAGGTGAGGATCTCTAGTGTTGGCCATGTGGGCCGGATTTTGTCGTCTGTGATAGACGAGATTGAGTCAGTGGTAGACGTGTTGTGTTGGGATTCGAGGTCGAATCCAGTTTAGTGGGGGAAAATTGTCACATCCGTAAACCAAAAAATTGTGATTTTTGTGTGGTGTCGAGCGACACCAAGGGTGGTGTCGGTCGACACCGGTCCGACGAATTGTTTTCGGTCTGATTTAATTTGTTCGGTTTGGCTGGTTAAGGGCTGAAAATCCTATTTTCGCGATATAAAAGTGAAAAGTCGCCTTTTCTTCACAAGTTTTGGAGTTTAGAGAAGGAAAAGAGGCAGAGAGAAAAAGTGGTATTTTTTGGGTGATTTCTGAAGTTTCTGGGCAAATCCTTGCTGTTCTTCATCATCTTCCTTGTGTTCTTCCTTCAATCCCTTGTCAAGGTGAGTGTTGTGACTGTAGGTCCGTGATTTTCAGAGGAAATTGATTGGAAAGTGTTTATGGTTGAGGAATTGATGAGTTTATGTGTTTTTCGAGATGATTTGTGTGATAATCGTTGTGTTGAATCTTGTTGATTGTGATTATTTTGTGTTTTGGGTGTTTTGTGTTGAAAAATCGATTTGGGCATCGATCTGGGAGGTCGGTGTCGATCGACACCAAGCTGGTGTCGGTCGACACCAAGCTGGTGTCGGTCGACACCAAGCGGGTGTCGGTCGACACCAAGCGGGTGTCGGTTGACACCGACGGTCTGATCTCGGTTTGGTTTGGTTAATTTGGATAACTGGAATTAATTAATTTAAATGTTGTAGAATAATTATGAAAATTATTTTAAGTGTTACAAGAGTTATTATCTTAATTGTGGTAATTAATTTAATAATTTTGGAAGTATTTAATTGTGTGGAAAAAATAATTTTAATAATTGTGGTAATTATTAATAATATTTAAATGTCTGGAAAATTGCGTAATTGGCATGTAGGCGGGGTGATCGCCTTACTAAGTATTTATGAAATACTTATGCATCTCTTTTTTCCTAATGTGATGCAGGTAAAAAGAAAGTGATCGCGGAATCGGGCCAGAGAGAGGATGATAGGATTTTGTTGATTATCGGATTTGTTTATGTTGTTATTGCAAACCTGGTGTTTAGGTTGCTAGTTATTTTTAATATTGTTTCTTGAATTGAAATTGGTTGTTTTGGAATTAATTATTTAATGTTTATTTGTTTGAGTTTGTGTTAATTGAGTATTTCGCACTTGATTACATTAAAAAAAAAAAAAAAGTTTCGCTGTTTCAGGGAGAAACAACAACAGTCAGCACCAAGAAACTCCAAAACCTCAGGAATCACTCAAAAGATCTCCACTTCTCTTCTCCTTCTCAAAAATAGCTAAACATCTCGAGCAAACGCAGCTCCTTCACTTTATCTCCGCGACTTAGGTTTTCCAAACCCAAACCAGACAAAACCAACGACTTAAATCGAACCGAGAATCGATTTCCATAGCCGGTGTCGACCGACACCCTTCCTGGTGTAGCTCGACACCACACGCCAGAACCAGCAAAACCGGACGAAATCAGATCAACCCGAGAATGATTCGCCTCCTGGTGTCGCTCGACACAAGCTGACCAAATAGTTGGTTTACAGATCTTACATATAATACCTTTAAATTAGGAAACTTTCTTGAAATACAAAAAGGAAATTAATTAATTTAACAACTAATTAATTTTATATGATAATGTGGAATGATATTATTGGTTGTTTAAAATTTGTAAATTTTCTTAATCTTGGAGATGATTACGTGGAGTAGTAAAATCGCGTCTATATTAATAATTTGATTAAATATTTTGTATTCATAAGTTTTTGTCGTCAGTAGCATGGTCATGGTGATTGTAGTGAACCAATGTTCTTATTTTTCTTCTTTTGTTTTATTTTTTTATTTAATTTTCTTCGATCCATTCTACTTTATTTGGTTTTTTTTTCTTATTCATCTTTACTCTTCCTCAACTTCCTCTTCAGTTTCTTTGTCCTTACGGTTTCTTATTCCGTTATTTGTTTTCCTTCTTTATGTTTATTCATCTTGGGTTTATTTTTTGTTTTCGTTCTTTGATATCTTCGTCTTCACTTTTTTATGTTTATTTTTATTTTTTGTGCTTGTCTTGGTTATAGTTCTTCTGTTTCTTTTATTATTGATTCAAGAGGTCGGAGTTGCTAAGGTTTTACTATAGCTGTTTTTTATCTAGCTTCTTTTTTCTTTATTATTCTCAGTTGGAAATTTACACGACTTTATCTCTTTTATAAATAATTATATTGTAATCTTCTTTAATTTAATCTTATGTAGAATAAAATTTCACTATCTGAGACACTTATCCAAACTTAAAGATGAAAAATATTATTGGAAACAAAATTAAGCTAGAGATGGTACAACTACATATTCACATATGTAATAAGTAATGTCTAACAATAATATAAATAATTCAATTTATGCGATAATAAATATATAGTTAAACATGACTTTCAATTTCTTTTTATTTGGTTTCCTTGTTTAGTCTTATCTTATGTGGTTTCTTTTATGTATTCGTTCTTTGGTATCTTTGTCTGTCGCTTTTTCTCATGTACTTTTTTTTCTTTTTGCTCTTCTTTGTTCTTATTCTTCTATATCTTCTGTGATTAATTCTTTTCATTGAAAATGTTAGGCTTCGCTAAAGTTTGTTTTTTCCACCTTCTTCTTCTTCTTCTACTTATTGGTTATTATCCCCTTTAAATTCTTCATGACTAATATCTTTTGTAAATATTTTTAGTATAAGCCTCTTTAATCTTATGGAGAACAAATTTTTACTGTCTGATACACCTAATAAAACCTTTAAAATTAAAATATATGTGTAAGCTAGAGAATCTAATATTATTGTAGATAAGCTAATATATAGGTTGAATTTCTAGAGGTATAAAACTTATTTAAAGAGAAGCTAATTGATGCACATCGTTGTTCTTCATTTTCTTCTTCATTCTTGTTTATATGTTGTTAAATGTTCTTTGATTTATTATTCTTTAAACTCTCATGCTTTGATTTCTGCTTTGTTCTTTTCTGTTTATTATTCATATTCGCCCATCTTCGCCTTTGCCCCTGTTCATCTTCGCTCTTCTTTATTCTTCCTTTTTGTTCTTCTTTAGTTTCATCTCCTTCGTTCGTATTTGATATATTCTTCGAATTCTTATCTGAATTTTCCATTTTTCATATTTGTCTTCTTTTATATATATTACGTCTTCGGACTTAAGTATATTTGTTTTCGCTCTTGCAACATCCATAAACCAAAGAAGTGAGTTTTTCTTGGGGTGTCGAGCGACACCAAGGTGGGTGTCGATCGACACCGGTCCGAAATCGAAATTTCCGGTTTGATTTAAGTCGCTGGATTCGGGTCGGTTCGGGCCGGAAAACCCTAGGTCGCGTTTAAAAGTCGAACAGCCGCTGGGGAATGCTCGTTTTTCGAGACAGAAGGTGTTCTAGGCGATTTTGGAGAGTTTTTGAGGAGATTGTGAAGTTTCTGAGGTGTTTGCTGTTGATTCTTGCTGTTCATCCCCTTTGTCTCCCTTTCAATCCAAATCCTAGGTGAGTGCGTGACTGTGGGCTCGGGATTTCTGGATCTAGGTTGTTAGATGAATGAATTGATGAGTTTTGTTTTTTTCGTGATGTTTATATGATGATTGTGGTGTTTAATCGTGTTTGGATTGATTATTGTATTAATTCTGTGTTTCTGCGTGTTCGTTGCTCTCGGTATCGCTCTGTCGAGCGGGTGTCGATCGACACCAATGCTGGTTCAGGGTGGTTAACCGGTTTGATCGATTTGAAATTGGAAATCAATTGGAAATAGAAATTTAACGGTTTAATCCGGTTTAATGGATTTAATTAATTTAAGTGGTTAATTGAAATGGTTTAATTAATTATTTTTCGGATTAATAATTAATTAAAATTATTATTTAATTATGAGAATTATTTAATAATTATTTGGAATTATTTTAATGGTGGAAAAATATTTAATAATTGTAGAAATTATTTAAAAGACTTTAACTATCTGAAAATTGCGTAATTGGCCTGTGGGCAGAGTGATCGTCTCACTAAGTATTTATGATAATACTTACGCATCTCCTTTCCTGTGATGCATGTGGTAGAAATGTTTAAGCGTGGAATCAAGGCCGAAGAAGAGGATGATAGGATTTATGTTTTGTTCATTTTACTTAAGTTGATAGAGTTATTTGAGATTTGAATTTATTTGATTATTGGCTTTTGTTGTTCAATTGATATTATGATTTATTGATTTATTTATTTTAAGACTTCCGCTATAATTGTTTAAGTATTTATTAAAAAAAAAAAAAAAAAAAAAGTTGGTTGTTTCATTTTAGTAGCCTAGACGGTTTTAGGACTGTTAGGTTAATAGTTTTTAGTATCATCCTCTTCGGGCTTCAGGAGATTCCGCGGTGAGTTTTGTTTGTGTTGTTGGTTTTGTGTTTTCTATCTCACCTCTTTGTTCCATACAGTGAGATGGACGGTGTTGCGCGAGGTCGAGGTCGAGGTAGAGGCCGCGGTCGAGGCCGTGGAGGTCGGGGTCGTGGCCAGCCAGCGGATTCGGGCGAGAGTGTTGCGCCGAGTGTGGCGACTGCGTCGGTGACCCAGTCTGTTTCAGTGGCGAGTGAGGCCGGTTTGGGCGTCGGTGGTGGCGCGGGGGTTGGAGCGGCCCGAGGTGGAAGTGCGGCTCCGGCTCAGGGTCGAGATGACCTAGTTGTGGGGTTACTGACACAGTTGCTGGCACGTTTTCCGCCAGTGGTTCCACAGCAGGCTCCGGGTGTTCCTCCGATGGTCGGAGTACCGCAGGGTGCGGCAGTGTTTGGTCAGCCGGGTGCGGCTTTTGTTGGGCAGCATGGGGCTGCGGTGGTTGGTCACCCGTCGTATTTAGAGATGATGGGACAAATGCAGCGTATCGGGACGCCTTTCTTCGAGGGCGGAGTTGGTCCAGAGGTGGCCGATGAGTGGAGATCGAGAGTGGAGCGGAACTTCCAGTCGATCAGGTGTCCAGTTGAGTATCAGGTGGAGTTAGTTGTCCACTATCTGAGTGGTGTTGCGCATTTGTGGTGGCGGGCTGTTCAGGGCAGGAGAGCTGTCTGGACTTGGGGCGAGTTTGTGGCGGAGTTTGACGCCAAGTACTTTCCTCAGGAGGCTCGAGACCGACTTCATTTGCGGTTTATTGCACTGACGCAGGGAGATCGTTCGGTGCGTGAGTACGACGCAGAGTTTAGCAGGCTAGTGGTGCATACCGGTCTCGGTATAGGCGGTGAGCGCGGTGTTGTGCAGAGGTTCCTTCAAGGGCTTCGTCCGAGTATCAGGACTCAGTACCGAGGTCGTGAGTATCCCTCGAGAGCAGAGTTAGTGGAGCTAGCAGCTTCCATTGAGGAGGACCTTCGTGAGCAGGTTGGTCCGGTGGTGGTTGCCGTCTGCAAGTGCTCCTGCTATCCATCCTCCTCGGAGTCAGCAGCAGCAGTCACAGCAGCGCTGGGGTTCGAGTGTTTGTTCTGGTTCTGGTTCTGGCAGGGGCGGAAAGCCTGCGCAGGGTCAGAAGAGGAGTCGGGAGGAGGTTTCTTCCTGCAGCAATTTTCCTCGTGGATCGTGTTACGGGTGCGGCAGCATGGAGCACCGAGTGTCTAGTTGTCCCAAGAAGGAGGCGCCTCGGGATACTAGAGTGTGCTTCCATTGCGGAGATCCGGAGCATATCAGGCTGATGTGTCCCAAGATGCAGATTTTGGCAATGGCAGCGGTTCAGCCAGTAGCGGCTCGACCAGTGAGTCAGTGATATACCTCTATTTTACACCCTTTTTACATCGTTTTTATATACTTTATGCATGGTTTTACCGTGGCTTTTTACTTTAAAAGGTAGTTTTTATGCATATATAGTTCCAAAAGTCATTTCAGGTCAAAAGATGCAATTTGGAGCAAAACAAAGGAAAAGGTCCTCAAAGCAGCTTCATGCACTATCATTAACTTTGGAGGAGCCTCAAAAACATTCTACTAAATGGATTTCACCAAAACCAGTTCGCCGCGATGCCTACATGAGTTAGCTTTCTAACGTAATTGGAATCATGCAATTTGGCCATGTAGAATGGGAGATATGATCGTTTTACTGAAGAGTGTCAAAAGAGCTGAAAACCGGACATCATCAAGGCCGCTCGACCGAGCCGGTCGCACAGGGACTCCAAGGCTCCCGTCCGACCCGACCTTCCTTCAAGACTACGACCGATCTGGTCGACCAAGCCGGTCGGACAGGGACTCCATGGCCCTCGTCCGACCCGACCTCTTTTCACCATCCCGTGCGCGCCCGACAGCTATCCTGTGCGACCGTTCGACCGCCAGTTCGACCCGACTACCATCCCGACCGACCGGTCGACCGACCCGCTCGACCACGACGTATCCCGCTCGACCCGGCTCGTTTCCAAAGCCCGTTTTGCACGTTTTCAAGCCCAAACTTACACCGCCTCTTATGTTTCGACCAAGACCTAGGTCAAGCCGCCCTTCAACTTCTGAAGCATTATAAATACATCTTTTTAGCCTTGTAAAAAAGAGAGCCACACATAGAGATACAAAACATATTATTTTCAATAAAAGTTCTTATAGTTTTTGCTTTCTTTGTCTCCTTCAAGAGAGGATCTCGGATCTCTGTTCTTATGAACATGAATTCGATTTCCTTCTCTATGTCTGAGTAGTTACCTTGTTAAGTGATAGGAAATCAAAGGATAGTGTTCATGCTTGCTTGATAATCGACATATAGAATTAGGGTTTACATAAACTCTTCACCTTTGCTTGTGTTCATTGCTTGGTGTTGATCTGGCCAATCAACATATGATCCTAGGTAGATTTGAGCCACGGAAGTGATGAATCATTCGCCTGAACTAGTATTTGGTGGGCAATCTCTCTTAGACTGCAGAAGTTGATTTACTAGAGGTTGTGAACAATTGAGACATGATCGAATTAATGCTTGTTTGATTATCTAAGGACATACCGAAAGTTTAGCGATTAGATAGATCAACATAGGGGTCGGAGCCACGGAAGTGGAAAGATCTAAATTAGTGTCTTGAGTTCTAGGTGGTACACATTCCTAAATCCCTAACAAATCGAACTTCCTTGCTTGAATCACTCATCCCGCGATTATCCTATTGCTTAGCGCTTTCCATCCATTGATTTACAACTTTATTTTCCATTGATTTACTTGCTTTCTTTACTTGCTTTAATCGTGACAACAACCAAACTCATATTGTTTTCCTAGCTAAATCTCAATCTCATACCTTGTAGTGCACTAACTGGTCCTTGTGTTCGATATACCCGTTGCTACTCTCGATCTGTGCACTTGCAGAAAAGAGATAGAAATTGGGAAAAGTTTAATCCCCATCAGTCAGTTGGCAGCGGTTCAGCCAGTGGGCCAGTTGGGGCCGGGACCGAGAGTCTACTCTTCAACAGAGGTCGGTCAGACGAGTCAGGGCGGGCAGATCACATGTACATTTATTGACTCAGACTTCGTAATTTCCCTAAGTTAATTTGTGGTTGTTGTTCGTTTGCGATATTTTGCATGTGTTGGGATTAGCAGGGTCTCATAGTTTTAAATGTGTAGGGACCTTGTTAGTCGGCGGCGTTCAGTCACACGTTTTGTTCGATTCTGGAGCATCTAACTGCTTCATCACTCCGGAGTGGGCCGAGAGTAGTGGCATCCGGAGCAGTACGGGTGAGCGTTCAGGCATGGTCAAGATGGCTGGAGGTGGTTTCCTGGCTACTTCGGGCCGTGCTAGAGGCGTTGATATTCAGATTGCGGGGCAGTCGATGCCAGCGGATTTGGTGGTTAGTCCGATGGAGTTATATGACGTCATTCTAGGGATGGACTGGTTATCTTTTTACCGGGTTCATCTGGATTGCTACAGAGGTAGAGTGGTTTTTGAGCGTGATGGCGGGAGGTTAGTGTTTCAGGGTGTGAGACCGACTTTCGGGAGTATAGTGATCTCGGCGATTCTAGCAGAGCAGTTGATTGAGCGAGGCTGTGAGGCCTATTTGGCGACGATCTCTATGGTGGAGTCCAGTGGCGAGGTGGTTTTCGAGGATATTCGGGTGGTTCGAGAGTTTCCAGAGGTTTTTTTCAGTCGTTGACGGGGTTGCCACCTTCTCGGTCAGATCCTTTCACGATTGAGTTAGAGCCGGGGACAGCGCCGATATCCAAGACGCCTTACAGGATGGCTCCAGCAGAGTTGGAAGAGCTGAAGAAGCAGCTAGAGGACCTTTTGAGTAAAGGGTTCATCAGACTGAGTGTTTCGCCGTGGGGAGCACCAGTGTTGTTTGTGACGAAGAAGGATGGCAGTTTTCGGTTGTGTATTGATTACCGAGGACTGAACCGAGTCACTGTGAAGAACAGGTACCCTCTCCCAAGGATTGACGAGTTGTTGGATCAGTTGAGGGGTGCTACTTGGTTCTCCAAGATAGACTTGGCATCGGGTTACCATCAGATCCCGATAGATGAGGCGGATATCTGCAAGACTGCTTTCAGGACACGTTATGGGCATTTTGAGTTTGTGGTTATGCCTTTCGGTTTGACGAATGCGCCTGCGGCATTCATGAGGTTGATGAACGACATATTCATGGAGTATTTGGATGTGTTTGTCATCATCTTCATTGACGATATTCTGGTTTATTCGAGGAGTCCTGAGGAGCATGAGACTCATTTGAGGATAGTTCTGGAGACGCTTCGAGAGTAGAAGCTGTATGCTAAGCTGAGCAAGTGCAGTTTCTGGCAGCGAGAGATGGGTTTTCTCGGACATATTGTTTCTGCAGAGGGAGTGTCTGTAAATCCGGCGAAGATTAAGGCCATCAGAGATTGGCCTAGACCGAGCAATGCTACCGAGATCAGGAGCTTTCTTGGGTTAGCAGGTTATTACAGGAGATTCGTCAAGGGTTTTGCGAGTATGGCACAGCCGATGACGAAGTTGACTCGGAAGGATGTTCCTTTTGTTTGGTCACCTGAGTGTGAGGAGAGCTTTGGGAAGCTCAATGAGTATTTGACTAGTACACCTGTTTTGGCGTTACCCGAGCCAGGGAAGCCTTATGCAGTGTACACTGATGCCTCAAGGATTGGTCTGGGTTGTGTGCTGATGCAGGAGGGCAGAGTTATTGCTTACGCTTCGAGGCAGTGGCAGGGGAGTGAGCATAACCGTCCTACCCACGATCTAGAGTTGGGAGCGGTGGTCTTTGCGCTTAAGATCTGGAGGTCGTATTTGTATGGTGGTTCAGTTCAGATCTTCACTGACCACAAGAGTCTTCAGCACATTTTCACTCAGCCGATGTTGAATGCGAGACAGACGCGCTGGGTTGAGTTTTTTGCGGATTATGACTTGGAGATCATCTATCATCCGGGCAAGGCTAACCTAGTGGCGGATGCTTTGAGTCGACGGAGGTGTGATTCGGCTTGAGAGCAGGATGTTGAGGCGTTGGTTGGCGAGATTAGCACTTTGCGCCTTTGTGCTATTTCGCAGGAGCCTTTGGGTCTATAGGCAGTTGATTAGGGAAATTTGTTGAGCAGGATCAGAGTGGCTCAGGAGAGTGATCAGAGTCTGATTGATGCATCACGAGTACCGAGTTTTGAGTATAAGGTATCTGAGAACGGGACTATTCTGGTTCATGGTCGGGTTTGTGTACCCAAGGTCGAGGAGTTGAGACAGCAGATTCTGAGAGAGGCTCATTCGAGCAAGTTTTTCGATTCATCCAGGAGCGACCAAGATGTACCATGATCTCAAGAGGTATTATCATTGGGTTGGGATGAAGAGAGATGTGGCTGATTGGGTTGGAGGTGCAACACTTGTTCCTTGGTGAGGGCTGAGCATCAGGTTCCGGGTGGTCTGTTACAGAGTTTACCCATTCCAGAGTGGAAGTGGGACAGGATTACGATGGATTTCGTGGTTGGGCTACCTATTTCGAGGATGCATGATGCCATTTGCGTTATTGTGGATCGGTTGACCAAGTCAGCACATTTCTTGGCGATCAAGAAGACAGATGAAGCAACTGTTTTGGCTAGGAAGTTTGTGCGTGAGATTGTGAGGCTACATGGAGTGCCAGCCAGTATAGTGTCTGACCGGGATCCGAGATTTGCCTCAGAGTTTTGGAGGGCATTTCAGACTGAGATGGGCACTAAGGTGCATATCATCCGCAGACAGATGGCCAGTCAGAGAGGACGATTCAGACGTTAGAGGATCTGTTGAGGATGTGTGTACTAGATTGGGGTGGTCATTGGGTGGATCACTTGATCTTGGTTGAGTTTGCTTACAACAACAGCTTCCAGGCGAGTATTGGCATGGCTCCTTTTGAGGCGTTATATGGGAGGCCATGTAGGACTCCCTTATGCTGGACCCAAGTGGGGGAGCGCAGCATTTATGGAGCTACTTATGTTTAGGAGACGACTGAGAAGGTTCGTGTTGTGAGGCTGAACATGAAAGAAGCTCAGGATAGGCACAAGTGTTACGCAGATAGACGCAGACGAGAGCTTGAGTTTCAGGTTGGAGATAGAGTGTATCTCAAGATGGCGATGTTGAGGGGTCCTAACAGATCCATCGTAGAGAACAAGCTGAGTCCGCGTTTTATGGGTCCGTTTCCAGTTGTGGAGCGAGTGGGACCGTTGGCGTACAGGTTGGAGTTACCTCCGATTATGAGAGCCTTTCACAAGGTGTTTCATGTATCGATGCTGAGGAAGTGTCTTCATCCTTCTGAGGAGTTAGTGGCTCAGATTCCAGAGGATCTTCAGCCAGATTTTTGAGATTTATGAGATGGAGTTTTGCCTCATTTTCTGTGTTGTTAAATGTTGTCTTGGATGTTACACTTGTTGACCAGTTGGGTCGTGAGACGTTTCAATCTTTTTGTTATAGGCGTTTAAGAATTTTTCTCTAAGGGCTGCGGTCCTGAATACCTCATTACACTTTTGGAGACGTTTGTTCTCTAGCAGACTTACCTGAGTGTCGTGGCTTCAGTGTGAGTGGCTTATCCGAGTGCCGTGGCTTTGGTATAAGCGATGGCAGGCCCGTCTGGGAGGTCGTGGCCCCAGTTTGGGTAGTTGCAGACTTGTTTGGGAGGCCGTGGCCCCAATACAAATGGTTTTGGTTGAGACTTATTTAGGTGGCCGTGGCCCCAATATGAGAGTTTGGATAATGAGTTAAGAGGAAAATGTCTTGAACGTTCGTATACATAAGATTGAGTGTGAGTCTCGGGGATCAGGTGAGGATCTCCAGTGTTGTGACCTTGCGAGGTCGGATTTTTGGTCTTGCGAGACGTGTTTTGAGTTAGGATTCAAGGTCGAATCCAGTTTAGTGGGGGAGAGTTGTAACATCCGTAAACCAAAGAAGTGAGTTTTTCTTGGGGTGTCGAGCGACACCAAGGTGGGTGTCGATCGACACCGGTCCGAAATCGAAATTTCCGGTTTGATTTAAGTCGCTGGATTCGGGTCGGTTCGGGTCGGAAAACCCTAGGTCGCGTTTAAAAGTCAAGCAGCCGCTGGGGAAGGCTCGTTTTTCGAGACAGAAGGTGTTCTAGGCGATTTTGGAGAGTTTTTGAGGAGATTTTGAAGTTTCTGAGGAGTTTGCTGTTGATTCTTGCTGTTCGACCCCTTGTTTCTCCCTTTCAATCCAAATCCAAGGTGAGTGCGTGACTGTGGGCTCGGGATTTCTGGATCTAGGTTGTTAGATGAATGAATTGATGAGTTTTGTTGTTTTTCGTGATGTTTATATGATGATTGTGGTGTTTAATCGTGTTTGGATTGATTATTGTGTTAATTATGTGTTTCTGCGTGTTCGTTGCTCTCGGTATCGCTCTGTCAAGCGGGTGTCGATCGACACCAATGCTGGTTCGGGGTGGTTAACCGGTTTGATCGATTTGAAATTGGAAATCAATTGGAAATAGAAATTTAACGGTTTAATCCGGTTTAATGGATTTAATTAATTTAAGTGGTTAATTGAAATGGTTTAATTAATTATTTTTCGGATTAATAATTAATTAAGATTATTATTTAATTATGAGAATTATTTAATAATTATTTGGAATTATTTAATAATTATTTGGAATTATTTTAATGGTGGAAAAATATTTAATAATTGTGGAACTTATTTAAAAGACTTTAACTATCTGGAAATTGCGTAATTGGCCCGTGGGCAGAGTGATCGTCTCACTAAGTATTTATGATAATACTTACGCATCTCCTTTCCTGTGATACAGGTGGTAGAAATGTTTAAGCGCGGAATCAAGGCCGAAGAAGAGGATGATAGGATTTATGTTTTGTTCATTTTGCTTAAGTTGATAGAGTTATTTGAGATTTGAATTTATTTGATTATTGGCTTTTGTTGTTGAATTGATATTATGATTTATTGATTTATTTATTTTAAAACTTCCGCTAGAATTGTTTAAGTATTTATTAAAAAAAAAAAAGTGCTGGTTGTTTCAGCTCTTCTTCGATTTCATCTCTTACTCTTATTTTTCTTTGTGTTCGTCTTGATTTTTGTTTTTTCTTCAACTTCTTTTTATTTTTTTTGTCTGGTTTATTCTCCAATCTTCAAATTCTACATGACTCTATTCCTTTTGTAAATAATTTTAGATTAAGTTTTTTTTTAATTTTATATATGTTAGAGAATATTAGTTTTATTGTTATATTTGTTATAAATTTTTATAATTGAAATTCTTATTTTAAATTAAAAAAATTTCTAATTTAATTCTAAGTAGATTTTTGGTGTTAATAAAAATTTATACATGTTTTCCTTATCTCTTTTATATCTCTATCGATATTACAATTTAAATTTTTGAAAACTTTATTAGTTTTAGATAAGCTTATATGTTTCAATAATATTGATTGTTTAAAATCTATATAACTAATTTACTATAACATAGTTTTCTTAACTTTTCAGAAAAATAAAAAGAAAAATATTTAATTTATTTTAGTGCTGATGTGGAATGATACTATTAGTTATTTAAAATCTCATATATTTAATTTCCCTATCTCTTACATATATAAAAATTGGAAATTTTTCTTAGTTATGTAAATTCTTACGTGAACCAATCCAATTGTGTTTTTTCAATTATACTAGGTGTTATCCCGCGCTACGCGCGGTTCATTGGTTTAATTTCTCGTTGTTCTTGATATTTAATCGCATAACCTCTATATAAGAATATCATCTTTTACTATTTCAAGCTGGCTGTGTAATTTAGATTTGATGAAAAACATTTGGTAGTAAAAGAAAGTATTGGCAAATAGGCATAATCATATACAATCAGATTATATTCTCTATATTTACAACACATAATGCTGTCGTTATTTGGAAATAAAACATATTTAATGTTAAATATTTTTCAAAGAAAAACAAATAGCCTCTTAAAAGTATTTGTGAATGCAGTTCTCTTAAAACAGTTCTATATACTTCCATGTTTTTTTAATTGTTTTTCTTTCTATTTTACTGTTATTACCGTTATATGTTACATTTTTCTTTTGCCCACTTTGTTTGATAACGTTATTGTGTTTTTTGCAATTATTTTGAGTTTTTGCTTTGGTGTTTGATATTGTCGTCAATCGTGGACGTGGTTTTCTCATTTCCATAAATAATTTTATATAGAAATTATATTCAAATTAAAAAATTGATAATAACATTTTACTTGTATCTAATATTGGATTAGAGTTTTGGTTAAGATTCTCCTGAAGGAGAAGCTAATAAATTACATGTTTTCTACTTAGTTAACCATTTGTGTTGAATGCTTGTTAGTTTAAGTTTGTTCTTCTGGTTTCAGGTTAAGTTTGTCTTTGTGTTGAATTGTAACATCCGCGAACCAGAAAGTTGTGTTAGAAGTGGTATCGGACGACATTAGGGGTTCGGGAGTAGATTACATACGCTCTTTGAGGTGTGAATTGAGGATTGATTGTACATGTTCTTGTTTGATTGTTGTACAATTGGTTTAAGGTTCAATCACTTCGAAGAAAATGTGTGAAAAGCTCTTGAATACCTAGTGTCGATCGACACCTAAGGTGTGTGTCGATCGACACCGGTTATCGTGAGCGATTACGGGTTTAGTCGATCGAATTGAGGTTGGTTTGGTTTTGGTCGACGGGTGTCGACCGACACCAAGGAAGGGTGTCGATCGACACCGGTTATTGTGAAATCGACCGGTTTGATTTAAGTCGGCTGGTTTTGTTCCGGTTAAGGGTTTGGAAGCCCTAGTCTCGCGTTAAATGGCTGGTGGCCGCGCAGGAAGTCACTTTTTCGTGACAGAGACTTTTCAGAGGTGATTCTTGGGCGATTTTGGAGTTTGGAGGCTTGTTCTGTTGTTGTTCTTCGTTGTTCCATCTCCTTTCCTTCCTTTCAATCCTTTTCAAGGTGAGTGCGTGACTGTAGGTCCGTTAATCATTGGAGATTGTTTGATTTCGAGTTTGTTGATGAGTTTTCGAGTTGTTCTTGAGTTATGGCTGAGTTATATTGCTGTTTGATCGATGTGGGGGTTGAATCCCACGATTTTGTATGTTTATGTGCTGTTCTGTAGCTTCTGGTGTCGAGCTCGTGTCGACCGACACTCGATGGGTGTCGATCGACACTCAGGAGGCTGGCGTCGATCGACACCATAGAGGTGTCGGTCGACACTGGTCTGGGAGGTTAGGAAATGTGGGTGTTTCCTGACAGGGAAGGTTTATGTTGTTGATTATTGTTCTTGTTGTTGATTATTGTTGATGTATTGTCTAGTGTTTGACGTACTTGGCCTGTAGGCAGGATGATCCACTCACTAAGTATTTAGGATAATACTTACGCATCTCTATTCCAATGTGATGCAGGTAACTGCAATGTTCTTCCGCGGAAAGAGACCGAGAGAAGAGGATGATGAGATTAGGAATTTGATTTTGGCTATCTTGTTGTGGTTGACAAGGAATTCATGTTTAGGGTGTTAGTTCTATTTTTAATAATGTAGCAAACCTGGTGTTTAGGTTGCTTATTCTTTATTGGTTTTATTGGTTATTTGTTATTTGTTGAACGGTTTATTATGATTTAATATTATTGATTTCTTTCGAGAATTTCCGCATTGATAATTAAATATAAAAAAAAAGGCTTGGTTGTTTCATTTTGGTATCAGAGCGAATACGGTTTTAGGACTGCTAGTATTGAGTGGATTGGACTATGTGTTAATTGATTAAGTGAGTTAGTCAGTTAGTGGTCTAGTCTCATCCTCTCGGTCTTCCAGTTTTCCGCGGTAAGTGAGTTGGATATTTGGTGTGTTGTGTTTTGTGTTTGTGTGCTGACTTTGCTCATTTTCTGTACTTGGTGGAAGTGCAGAGAGATGGATGCAGGTCGTGGTCATGGCCGTGGTCGTGGTCGCGGTGGAGCCCGTGGGGGCAGAGGAGCTGGTCGCGGTGGGCGAGCAGCGGGTCGTGGAGGTCGGGGTGCTGGGCATGGTTTGCCAGAGGCCGAGGTTTCAGTGGAGAGTGCGGCGCCGAGTATGGCGACAGCGTCAGTGACTTAGTCAGTTTCGTTGGCCGGTGGGGCTAACTCAGGTGCCGGTGGTGGCGCAGGAGCATGAGCAGTTCCCGGTGGGGGAGCGGCTTTAGCTCAGGGAGATTTGATTGTGGGGCTACTGACGCAGTTGTTGGCACGTCTTCCTCAGGCAGTTCCACAGCAGGCTCTGGGTGCACCTCCAGCGGCCGGGGCACAGGTTGGTGCCGGGGCACATGTTGGTGCCGGTTTTGTTGAGCAGCAGGAGGCTGCGGGGCAGCAGGGTGCTGCGGTTGGGTTTTCGCCTTATCGTGAGATGATGAGGGAGATGCAGAGGATTGGCACGCCTATGTTTGAGGGTGGTGCTACTCCAGAGCAGGCTGACGAGTGGCGTCAGAGGTTAGAGCGGAACTTCGATTCTGTTCGTTGTCCAGAGCAGTTTCAGGTTGAGTTGGCAGTGCACTACCTTGGAGGTGATGCACATTTGTGGTGGAGGTCTGTTAGGACCAGGAGGGCGGTTTGGACTTGGGTCGACTTCGTTGAGGAGTTCAACCACAAGTTTTTCCCTCAGGAGGCTCGTGACAGACTGCAGTTGAGGTTCTTAGATTTGACTCAGGGTGAGAGGTCTGTACGGGAGTACGATGCAGAGTTCTGCAGGTTGGTGGTTCACACCGGTGGTGAGCTGGTGAGTAAGAGGGCGTTGATGTCGAGGTTTTTTCAGGGGCTTTGAAGGAACATCAGGACACAGTGCAGAGGTGGTATGTACCACACTAGAGCCGATTTAGTGGAGTTGGCAGCTTCCAATGAGGAGGATTTGCGTGAGCCGGTGAGTTCGGCAGTGGTTCCAGCTGTAGTTGCTTCTGCTACCCATCCTCGGGGCCAGCAGCAGCATCAGCAGCGTAGAGGTTACAGCTCTGGTCATGGCAGGGGCGGCAGGCCTGCGCAGGGCCAGAAGAGGAGAGCAGAGGAGATATCTGCTAGCAGCCCTAGTACGGGTGGTTGCTTTGGTTGTGGGAGCTTGGATCACAGAGTTGCTACTTGCCCCAAGAGGGCGGGATCCAGAGAGACTTCAGTGTGCTTCTATTGCAGGGAGCCGGGGCATATCAAGTCAATGTGTCCCAAGTTGCAGCAGAGGGCAGTGGCAGCAGTGATTCAGCCGTTGGCTATTCAGTCAGCAGCTCAGATTGCAGCGTTGCAGTCAGGTGGAGCGCCGCGTGTTTACACTCCGGTAGAGGTGGGCCAGACCAGTCAGTCAGGCCAGATCACAGGTAAAATCTTTGACTCAGACTTGTAAATTCTTAAAGGTAGAATTGTGGTGTTGTCTGTTTCCTTTATTTTACTGTGATAGAGTCGGAGGTTCTCAACACCTGTGGATGTGTGTAGGGACCTTGTTAGTTGGCGGTTTTGAGTCTCACGTGTTGTTTGACTCGGGAGCATCTAATTGCTTCATTACTCCGGAGAGAGCTGAGAGTAGTGGTATTCGGAGTAGCGATGGCGAGGCTTCAGGCTTTGTCAAGGTGGCCGTTGGTGGTTTTCTGGCTACTTCGGGCAGAGCTAGAGCAGTGGATGTGCAGATTACGGGGCAGTCTATGCCAGCGGATTTGGTCATCAGTCCGGTGGAACTGTATGACGTGATTTTGGGGATGGACTGGTTATCTTCTTACCGAGTTCATCTGGATTGCTTCAGAGGTAGAGTGGTGTTTGAGCGGGATGCAGGGAAGTTGGTTTATCAGGGTGTGAGACCGACTTCGGGGAGTATAGTGATCTCAGCTATTCAGGCAGAGCAGTTGTTAGAGCGGGGCTGCGAAGCCTATTTGGCGACGATTACTATGACAGAGTCCAGTGGTGAGGTGGTTTTGCAGGATATTCAGGTTGTCCAGGATTTTGAGGATGTATTTCGGTCGCTGAAGGGATTGCCACCATCTCGGTCAGATCCTTTCACGATTGAATTAGAGCCCGGGACAGCTCCGATATCGAAGACACCTTACAGGATGGCTCCAACAGAGATGGCAGAGCTGAAGAAGCAGCTAGAGGACCTTTTGAGTAAAGGGTTCATCAGACCTAGTGTTTCGCCGTGGGGAGCACCAGTTTTGTTTGTGAAAAAGAAGGATGGCAGTTTTTGGTTATGCATTGATTATGAAGAACAGGTACCCACTTCCGAGGATCGATGAGTTGTTGGATCAGTTGAGAGGTGCTACTTGGTTCTCCAAGATTGACTTGGCATCGGGATATCACCAGATTCCGATAGATGAGACAAATGTTCGGAAGACGGTTTTCCGGACGAGGTATGGGCATTTTGAGTTTGTGGTCATGCCTTTTGGTTTGACTAATGCGCCGGCAGCTTTCATGAGATTGATGAACGACGTTTTCAGGGAGTTTCTGGATGTGTTTGTCATCATTTTCATAGATGATATTTTGGTGTATTCAAGGAGTCCAGAGGAGCATGCGACGCATTTGAGGCTTGTTTTGGAGAAGCTTCGGGAGCAGAAGCTTTTTGCTTAGTTGAGCAAGTGCAGTTTTTGGCAGCGAGAGATGGGTTTTCTTGGCCACATTGTTTCTGCAGAGGGAGTTTCTGTGGATCCGGCTAAGATTGAGGCTATCAGAGATTGGCCTAGGCCGAGTAGTGCTACCGAGATCAGGAGTTTTCTGGGTTTAGCAGGCTACTACAGGAGGTTCGTCAAGGGATTTGCGAGTATGTCTCAGCCGATGACGAGGTTGACTGGCAATGATGTGCCGTTTGTGTGGTCGGATGAGTGCGAGGAGAGCTTTGTGAAGCTCAAGGAGATGTTAACTAGTACACCAGTGTTGGCATTACCCGATCCGGGGAAGCCATATGTAGTGTACACAGATGCTTCAAGCGTTGGGCTTGGTTGTGTTTTGATGCAGGAGGGCAGAGTGATTGCCTATGCTTCGACGCAGTTGCAGGGCAGTGAGCGTAACCGTCCTACACATGATCTTGAGTTGGGAGCAGTGGTTTTTGCACTCAAGATTTGGAGGTCTTATCTTTATGGTGGTAGAGTGCAGATCTTTACAGATCACAAAAGTCTACAGCATATCTTTACTCAGCCTTTGCTGAATGCGAGGCAGACGCGTTGGGTGGAGTTTCTGGCAGACTATGACCTGGATATTGTTTATCATCCGGGCAAGGCCAACTTGGTGGCAGATGCTTTGAGTCGACGGAGGGTTGATTCAGCTAGAGAGCAGGTCGTTGAGGCTTTGGTCAGCGAGATTAGTACATTGCGTCTTTGTGCTATTTCAGAGGAGCCTTTGGGTTTGGAGGCAGCTGATCAGGCAGATTTACTCAGTAGGATCAGAGTGGCGCAGCAGAGTGATCAGGGTTTGATTGATGCTTCGCAGGCGTCTGGTTTTGAGTATCAGGTCTCTTCGAATGGGACTATCTTGGTTCGTGGGCGAGTTTGTGTGCCCAAGGATGTGGAGTTGAGGCAGGAGGTTTTGAGAGAGGCTCATTCGAGCAAGTTTTCGATTCATCCGGGTGCGACCAAGATGTACCGTGACGTCAAACGGTATTATCATTGGGTTGGAATGAAGAGAGATGTGGCAGATTGGGTTGCGAGGTGCAACACTTGTTCTTTGGTCAAGGCAGAGCATCAGGTGCCTAGTGGTCTTTTGCAGAGTTTGCCCATTCCAGAGTGGAAGTGGGATATGATCACTATGGATTTTTTTGTGGGATTGCCTATCTCACAGACTTTCGATGCTATTTGGGTCATTGTGGATCGCTTGACCAAGTCAGCACATTTCTTGGCCATCAAGAAGACAGATGGGGCGGCTGTCTTGGCTAGGAAGTTTGTGCGAGAGATTGTGAGGCTGCATGGAGTGCCAGCCAGTATTGTGTCGGATAGAGATCCGAGGTTTGCTTCAGAGTTTTGGAGGGCATTTCAGACTGAGATGGGCACTAAGGTGCATATGAGTACAGCGTATCATCCGCAGACAGATGGGCAGTCAGAGAGGACTATTCAGACTTTGGAGGATCTGCTGAGGATGTGTGTACTGGATTGGGGTGGTCATTGGGCTGATCATATGTGTTTGGCCGAGTTCGCGTACAACAACAGTTTTCAGTCTAGTATTGGCATGGCTCCATTTGAGGCCTTGTATGGGAGGCCATGCAGGACACCGTTATGCTGGACCCAAGTGGGGGAGCGAAGCATGTTTGGAGCTACTTTTGTTCAGGAGACGACGGAGAATATTCGTGTTTTGAGGTTGAACATGAAGGAGGCTCATGATAGACAGAGGTGTTATGCAGATAAGCGGCGACGTGAGCTTGAGTTTCAGGTGGGAGATAGAGTTTATCTCAAGATGGCTATGTTAAGGGGCCCTAACAGGTCCATAGCAGAGAACAAGCTCAGTCCGCGTTTTATGGTTCCGTTTCCAGTGGTGGAGCGAGTTGGGCCAGTGGCTTATCGGTTGGAGTTGCCACCGATTATGAGCGCCTTTCATAAGGTGTTTCATGTTTCTATGTTGAGGAGGTGTTTGCATCCTTCAGAGGAGTTAGTGGCTGAGATTCCAGAGGATCTTCAGCCAGATATGACAGTTCCGGCAGTTCCTGTGAGGATTCTCGAGAGGAGAGTCAAGGTTCTGCGGAACAAGAGGGTGCCATTGTTGAGAGTCTTGTGGGACTGTAGTGGCACAGAGGAGCAGACTTGGGAGCCAGAGGCAAAGCTGAAGCTGAAGTTCGGAAAGTGGTTCGACAAGCAGGCTATGGAGTGAGCTTCTTCATCTTTGTGGTTCTACTCTTGTTTTTGGTTTTTGGTGGGGAAAATGATCATATAATTCCTGAACTATTTGCAATTAGCAGTTTTATTCTCCAAGTATTGCTTGCTCACTTTTATTCCCCAAATTTGCGTTGACTGCTCAAAATCGTGATTAAAAAAGTCAGCCGTTAAACAGTAGTCGAACGTCGTTAACATTAATACCAAAACCAATCGCGATTTTCACTCTAAACACAAAAAAAAATCAAAATCCCTTAAACTGCTAAACACAGTGCGACTTTAGGAGAGAAGAGACGATTTCCGGCCATTGGAGGCGCAATCCGACGAGGCGAGGCGCAATCCGGCGAGGCGAGGTGCAATCCGGCATGCTCGTTAATTCCCGACATCAAGATGGTGAAAACTTTTACAGGAGGAAGGGGAGGACGCACGAAAATTCCTGTTCGAAGGCAGCCATTGAGTGAGGTTCAACCAGAAATATCAACTGCTACAGAAACTGAAAGGTGAAATTTATCTTGCTAGTGATTTCGTTTAGAGTTATTGTGAAGGAATTGGGAATTAATTTCTGAAAACTAGGGATTTTGAGTTAATGTGGTGAAATTATTGATCTTGAAGCACTTTAAACTGATTTCAGGACAAATTCAAATGTGGGTGAAGAAGCAAGAGGAGTTTGTGAAGAAGAAATCACGAATATGGTTGAAGCTTGCGAAGAACAGAGATCTCGTGAAGAAGAAGAAGGTTTTGAAGTAGAAACAGAAGGTGAAAAAAATGGGAATGAAGAAGAAGATGTGGAGTCTAGTGATAATACATCTGTTGAAGGAGATGATTGCGAAGTTATCGTTGAAGATAGAGCTGGATATAAAGAGTTAGAGCCATCTTTGAGGTCGAATGATGATGGTGATTTTTTTGAAGTAGAAGTCTGTGAGGATGCCCATTTTGTGGAAGCTGGCTGTGAGGATGCAAATGCAGAATACGATTCTGATGACATCGGCCATGATATGTGGGATGATGAACACATTCCGGATCCATTATCAGATAATGATTGTGAAGAGGAAGATCACAATAGGCAATTCAACTCTGGTTCTGACGAGCTGTTAGCATTAGGGAAGACATTCAATAATGCAGGGGAATTCAAATATGCAGTTCTCATGTATTCTTTGAAGACTCAGTATGATATTACGTTCTACAAATCATCAGTTGATAGGCTTGGTGTGAGGTGCACACAACACATTGAAGAAAAGTGTCCATGGAGAGTATATTGCTCCTTTGAGAGAGGCAGAAACAAGTTGATGGTAAAAGTCTTCATCAACAATCATATATGTGTAAGATCAGGTTACACAAAGCTTTTAAAAAGTGGAGCAATTGCACTGCTTTGGGAGGAAAGACTTCGATTGAATCATAAAATCAAGTCACAGGATATGGTTGACGAGATTAAACGAGAGCACAATATGATTGTTACTTTAAGTCAGTGTCGGAGAGCAAAGACTCTTCTTTCAAGAAGAAGAAAGGCGTGTCATGAAGCTCATTTTGCTAGGATATGGGACTATCAAGAAGAGGTACGTGAGTCTAATAGTGGATCGACAATGGAGATTGAAACAATTCCCGGACCAGTCCCTGGAGGCAAGCAAAGATTCCACCGTCTTTATGTTTGTTTTGAAGCATTGAAATCGTCTTGGAAGCAGTCATGTAGACCCATTATTGGATTAGATGCTGCATTTATGAAATGGGATGTCAAAGGCCAAATGTTAGCTGCAGTTGGTAGAGATGGGGATAATCGAATCTTTCCTATTGCTTGGGCAGTGGTTGAGGTGGAGGATAATCCGAATTGGTTGTGGTTTGTGCAACTTTTGAAAACAGACTTAGGACTTGAAGACGGAGCTGACATTACTATCATCTCTGACAAACATAAGGTATGTTTGGTTTACCATGTTCTTTTATTTGGTTTTTGGGGTTTGATTCTTCATGTTAGACTTAGTTTGTTGTTTGTATCTTTTTGTGTGATAGGGAATTCTAGCCGCAGTTCACGAGGAGCTTCCAAAAGCGGAACATCGAATGTGTGCCAGACACATTCTCGAAAACTGGAAGAAGACTAACAAAGACATCGAGCTTGAGCGTAAGTTTTGGAAGATAGCAAGGAGTTACACAGTAGAAGACTTTGAGAGTAACTTAGAGGCATTGAAGAACTACAACCAAGGTGCATACGATTCACTACAATGTACACAACCGAAAACATGGTCTCGACCATTCTTCAAGCTTGGATCTTGTTGCAATGATAACCTCAACAACCTGTCAGAGTCTTTTAACAGAAGCGTAAGAGAGGCAAGAAGGAAGCCTTTGCTTGATATGTTAACAGATGTGAGGAGGCAGTGCATGGTGAGAAACGCAAAGAGGGCTCTTATAACTGGCAGATGGAAGAAGAGGTTTACACCAAGATCAGACAAAGAGATTGAGCTAAATAGGCAGAAAGCTAAGGAATGCAAACGGTACATGAGCACAGGAAATCTGCATGAGGTGGACTTTAATGGTACCGGTTACAGCGTTGACATGGAGAAAAAAACTTGTGGGTGTGGCTATTGGCAAATGAATGGCATACCTTGTATGCATGCTATGTGTGTAATCACTACAACAAGGTTAGATCTCAATGACTATGTCTCTGATTATTATTTGACTTCAAGGTGGCGTGAATTGTATGTTCGGGGTATGAAGCCTGTCCAAGGAATGAAACTGTGGCGACGGCTAGGTAGGTTGCCTGTTTTACCACCACCATCAAGGGCTAACAAAGGAAGACCTCATGACCGTGCTAGGAGGAAAGGTCCTCATGAGTCGTCTTCTAACTCATGCAAGTTAACACGCCATGGTCGTGTAGGAACATGCTCAAACTGTAAAAAAGAAGGACATAATAAGACAAGGTGTCCTAATCCTAGTGCACCTCCTCCACCAAAAAGGCCAAGAGGGCGTCCAAAAAAAAATCAGGTTTGATTTCACCTTGATTTTTTAATTGTTTGTTGCTTGATTGATAGCCTAATTTCTAGCCTGGTTTTTGATTTGTGGTTTGTGATTTCTAGCCTCAAACAGGAGTTTCTCAAGCTGGAGCTTCTCAAGATGGATCATCACAAGTGGGAGCTTCTCAATCCTCACAAGGAGAATTTGGTTTATCTTCTTAATCATGAAGCATTTGTGTTCTTGCTCTTCTTTGTATTATTGAGCCATATCAAACTATTGTTCTTTTGGCATACGATGATATTATGCTATGTTTCCCTGTTTTTTCTTTGGATTTTCCTTGACTTCTCTGTTTTTTTGTAAGTCACGAGTTTGTTTAGAAAACTCTATTTTCTTACTTAAAACCTTGTTTTAGTCTAATAACATGCTCCAATTACTCAACTCTTACACTTTTTTCAAAGCTTAAAGCCTAAAAATAAAAACAAAGAAAGATAAGTCCCAAAAGCACAAATCTCAAAGCTCAACTCTTACATAATCTTTTACATGTCTCAGCTCTTACATGATCTCTTGCATCTCATAAACTCACAGATAGAACCTATGATCACATTAGTTACCAAATGCAAGAGTGGTTCCTTTACCTTGGTTAAACATAATATGGTACATTATCACAAGTGCCAAAAGACACAAACAAACCACAAGCATAATGTTCTTGATTTTTAGTTTCTTTAGCTCCTTTTTGCATTGGAGGACCTCTTCTTCCATATTTTCCATCTCACTCGTCATATTCTTCACTTGATGTCGGGAATTAACGAGCATGCCGGATTGCACCTCGCCTCGCCGGATTGCGCCTCGCCTCGTCGGATTGCGCCTCCAATGGCCGAAAATCGTCTCTTCTCTCCTAAAGTCGCACTGTGTTTAGCAGTTTAAGGGATTTTGATTTTTTTGTGTGTTTAGAGTGAAAATCGCGATTGGTTTTGGTATTAATGTTAACGACGTTCGACTATTGTTTAACGGCTGACTTTTTTAATCACAATTTTGAGCAGTCAACGCAAACTTGGGGAATAAAAGTGAGCAAGCAATACTTGGAGAATAAAACTGCTAATTGCAAATAGTTCAGGAATTATATGATCATTTTCCCGTTTTTGGTGTTGTTGGTCTTTGGATTTATGTATTTTCGTTTTTGTTGTACGATATACATTTTTGGAGTTATATGAGATGGAGTTTTTGCCTCATATTTTGGTTTCGTGGTTGGATGTTACAAGTTTCTTTGACCGGTGGGGTCATTGAAAATTTTAGTCACATGATTATACGCGTTTCAGTGTTATTACTCGATATAACTAGAGGCGGTGGGCCTTTAGAGTAGACGGTGGGTCTACTTTTGTTGGGACGGTGGGTGCCCGGCAGACTTATATTGGGGGTCGCTACCTCAGTATGAGTGCTTTTTGTGACGGTGGGTCACAGTTTGGTTTTCGTGACGGTGGGTCACGATTTGGATATTGTGGCGGTGGGCCACAGTATGGATATTGTGACGGTGGGTCGCAGTATAGATGTTGTGACGGTGGGTCGCAGCATAGATGTCGTGACGGTGGGTCGCGTTATCGAGGAGTAATAATGTCTTGAAACATGCGTATAACATAGGACTAAAATGTGAGTTTTTGAGGTCTTTGAGAGACGTTTGTGTTTGGATTCGAGGACGAATCCAGTTTAGTGGGGGAGAATTGTAACATCCGCGAACCAGAAAGTTGTGTTAGAAGTGGTATCGGACGACATTAGGGGTTCGGGAATAGATTACATACGCTCTATGAGGTGTGAATTGAGGATTGATTGTACATGTTCTTGTTTGATTGTTGTACAATTGGTTTAAGGTTCAATCACTTCGAAGAAAATGTGTAAAAAGCTCTTGAATACCTAGTGTCGATCGACACCTAAGGGGTGTGTCGATCGACACCTAAGGTGTGTGTCGATCGACACCTAAGGTGTGTGTCGATCGACACCGGTTATCGTGAGCGATTCCGGGTTTAGTCAATCGAATTGAGGTTGGTTTCGTTTTGGTCGACGGGTGTCGACCGACACCAAGGAAGGGTGTCGATCGACACCGGTTATTGTGAAATCGACCGGTTTGATTTAAGTCGGCTGGTTTTGTTTCGGTTAAGGGTTTGGAAGCCATAGTCTCGCGTTAAAAGGCTGGTGGCCGCGCCGGAAGTCACTTTTTCGTGACAGAGACTTTTCAGAGGTGATTCTTGGGCGATTTTGGAGTTTGGATGCTTGTTCTGTTGCTGTTCTTCGTTGTTCCATCTCCTTTCCTTCCTTTCAATCCTTTTCAAGGTGAGTGCGTGACTGTAGGTCCGTTAATCATTGGAGATTGTTTGATTTCGAGTTTGTTGATGAGTTTTCGAGTTGTTCTTGAGTTATGGTTGAGTTATATTGCTGTTTGATCGATGTGGGGGTTGAATCCCACGATTTTGTATGTTTATGCGCTGTTCTGTAGCTTCTGGTGTCGAGCTGGTGTCGACCGACACTCGATGGGTGTCGATCGACACTCAGGAGGCTGGCGTCGATCGACACCATAGAGGTGTCGGTCGACACTGGTCTGGGAGGTCAGGAAACGTGGGTGTTTGCTGACAGGGAAGGTTTATGTTGTTAATTATTGTTCTTGTTGTTGATTATTGTTGATGTATTGTCTAGTGTTTGACGTACTTGGCCTGTAGGCAGGATGATCCACTCACTAAGTATTTATGATAATACTTACGCATCTCTATTCCAATGTGATGCAGGTAACATCAATTTTCTTCCGCGGAAAGAGACCGAGAGAAGAGGATGATGAGCTTAGAAATTTGATTTTGGCTATCTTGTTGTGGTTGACAAGGAATTCATGTTTAGGGTGTTAGTTCTATTTTTAATAATGTAGCAAACCTGGTGTTTAGGTTGCTTATTCTTTATTGGTTTTATTGGTTATTGGTTATTTGTTGAACGGTTTATTATGATTTAATATTATTGATTTCTTTCGAGAATTTCCGCATTAATAATTAAATATATATAAAAAAGGCTTGGTTGTTTCATGAATGCTTGTTTTAAGTCTTATTAAGTTTGTCTCTGTGAAATGAAATGTACTTTGGATGTATTCTTTTTTAATGAAGTTTAGTCAAAATTCTCGTATAACTAAATAAGTTTATTGGGTTTTGGTATTATTACTGTGTCAGACATTCTTTTTATAGGTTTCGTGTAATTACAGAGTTTCTTGCTTCTCTTATGGATTATACTCCTACTGTGAATTTCCCTTTTTACTGTTTACAACTTTTTCAGGCTCTCCAATGATCGAAACCTGTGTATTGATTAGTTTCTGGATTTGTTATTTTCCTTCAGATTCCTGATGATCTAGTGGAGCACTGCAAGGCTAGACCAGCACCAGTTGTTAAAGACAAAAAACAGCAAAAGGATAAGCGTTTGATATTGACAATGGAAGACCTTTCAAAAGCTTTGCGTGAGGTAAATGCTTCTTGCTTTTAGTTAAGCTGCAAATGAGGCTTTTACGGTTACTCTATATATATACAAATGGCATAGAACTAAGTCAGTATGAGATAATCAACACAAAAAGGTTTAGAAGCATATGCTTAAGTAGTTCTGATATTGTGGATTGCACTAGTGTAGGAAGAAGATATGTACGGTTTTTCCATCTCATCACTTATTTACAAGTTCGTTTCTTGTTCTCTCTATGCAGTTTTTTCTTGATTCTAAATGTCTTCAAAAAGATGATTTCTCATATATGATAATGGCCTATCAGGTATAGTGATAGAAGGAAGAACGCCGCTCAGCAATTTAGGCAGGCTCAGCAGACATTGAATCACATGTTAAATAGTTGGAGGAGTTTGTTCTCGTGAACCATAAAGGGACAAAATATTGGACATAATTTCCAAGATATTTTCATGTTATTGGTCCGTGAAGATACATTTCTTCTTATTATATAGTTCTTCTTGATCCCTTCTTCTTCTTGCATCTATTTCCTATGTAAACTTTTTTATCTTTGAGAAATAAACTTCTTCTTCTTCTATACATTTCTTATTTTGCTTTAACTTGTTGTTCTTCTTCTCGTATTTGGTCTTTATTCTTCTACAAACACAAATCATTTGTTACAAAAGAAAGTAACAAGACAAATGGCTTCTTCTTCTCATAACCCTTTTGAAGAAGATGACCTATTTGATGAAGCATACAATCAAGCATACGAAACTATGTGCGAAAATATGTACGAAACTATGTGCAATATTTCTTTTCCCCCTCCTCCTGAAGAGAAAAAAAAAAGGTATATAGAAAGAAATCGTGAGGAAGGCCACCAACGCTTGTGGAACGATTATTTTAGTGAAGATGCAACATACCCAACTTCTCTATTCCGACGACGTTTTCGAATGAACAAGCCATTGTTCGAGAAAATAGTGAAGCGACTTTCCGATGAAGTTTCATTTTTTCAACAAAGAAGAGATGCTACCAACGGCTTGGTCTATCCGGACTACAAAAATGTACTGCAGCTATTCGTATTATGGCTTACGGTTGTGCGGCGGATAAGGTTGACGAATACCTCCGCCTCGGTGAAAGTACTGCGCTCTCATGTTTGGAAAATTTCGTAGAAGGAATAATATCTTTATTTGGAGAAGAGTATCTAAGAAGACCCACAGCAGATGATCTTTGACACCTACTCAATGTTGGAGAGGAACGCGGGTTTCCGGGGATGATAGGGAGCATTGACTGTATGCATTGGGAGTGGAAGAACTGCCCCACCGCTTGGAAGGGGCAATACACCCGTGGCTCTGGAAAACCAACAATTGTTTTAGAGGCTGTAGCTTCGCATGATCTCTGGATATGGCACGCGTTTTTTGGACTTCCTGGTACATTAAACGATATCAATGTTCTTGATCGCTCACCGGTATTTGATGATATTTTACAAGGTCGAGCTCCAAAAGTGAATTACTGGGTCAATGGACACAAGTATAAGTTCGCTTACTATCTCACAGATGGTATTTACCCTAAATGGGCAACGTTTATCCAATCAATTCCAATTCCTCAAGATCCTAAAGACTCATTATTCGCTTCATATCAAGAACATTACCGAACAGATGTCGAACGCGCTTTCGGAGTCTTGCAAGCTCGATTTGCCATTGTCAAACACCCGGCTCTTTTAATGGATAAGGAAAAAATTGGGAGGATTATGAGAGCATGTATCATCCTGCACAATATGATAGTCGAAGATGAACGAGGTAGATACACTCTTACTAATGTATCAGAATTCCAACAACGAGAAGGAGACGGTAATGCACAAGTGGAGTATAGTGATGTACGGAGAGGAGTGCCAAACGATATCGCCAATGTTTTGTCCAACCGAATGCAAGTCCGTGATAACAAAAAACATTATCAATTGAAAGCTGATTTGGTTGAACATATATGACAAAAAATTGGTCCAAAATAAGATTACAACTATTGTTTAATGTTTTAATATTTTGCAATTATCATATTGTAATTGTTATATGGTTTGAAAATTGAAAGTTTTATTATATTTTTTTCTTTAGTTTTTATTAAATGTATTTAGTTTTTTCTTTTTAGAAACTCTATAGGGTATCACCACTGGAGGAGCAAAACATATATATGAAATACAAGTCTCTTAAAAAAATATATATATATTAATATAAAATGAAGGATATTTATCTATATATGTCATACTGCAGCTATTCTCCAACCATGAGATTGGGATCTCAACCATGTCAAATCAAACTATACCAATTTGAAGATACAAAGCTTGAGTAATATTATTCTTCAAAATTCACAAATAATTTTTATCCAGCTTGAAGAAGGATACAATAGTGAAAACACACCAACCTTTGTGCAAATCTATGGAGTAGGGTTATCCACAGTTTCTCGAGCATATACATCTCTGCTTCATAAAAACTATACAATTCACTTAGTCAAGAGAAGGAGTAATTCAAGCATAACTGAACCAATCTCAAAGAAGATTATATTTAAGAGATTGTGGAAGATATATAAGCTAATTAAGAGAGATGTAATGTAAATCTTCATTAATCGATGAAGCCGAGATCTGACCCTTACCGAAAGATCTCATGCGTTCAGCTCTGTTTCGGTCAACGTCAAGGTCATAATCATCATCATGCGACTCGATGCTTCTAAAATTAGGAGGAAAGAAAAACGCAGATCTCAGAAACCCATCAATTGAAGAGAAGTATAAGAAGGAAGGCGATAGCTTACCAATGATTTGCCGGATTCTACAGCGTCGTAGATTTTTGAGTGTGGAAATCGTATTTAGAACTGAATTTGAGATAGTGAGACCGAATCAATCTATATCAGGAAGCTATGGGATATGAGAGGAGCTTGAAACTGAAGAGATTGGGGCCATGTGGGAGACGATGAGTTGAGAATCTATACTCTGGTCTGAGCCAAAACGTTTTCTATGAGGAGGAGGAGAACAGATGCGATAGCTAATTCTGAGAGGATTTGATGACGTGGATAGAGTACAACTTTTTCAGCGAGAGAGTTTATAGCTGACGTGGCAGTTTGAGAGCTTTCTAAAAAAATCTGACGTGGATGGCCTGAGAGACCCCAACAAAGTGTTTTAAAGTATTACTGCGAATTATTCCGTGCTACGCGCGGGACATATGTTATAATTTCTTTAATTTAGATATAAGTTGCTACTAATTATTATTATTTACAAATGTTGATGTTTTATGTTAATCTTCATCAGTAAATCAGTCGGCATATACCATATTCAGAGCAATTTCATAAGTTTTATAAATTGATTTTGAAATTATTATTTTGCCTAGACCTTTTAACAAAAAATTATTTATGTAAATATGATTAAAAAAAATTGTGTTTACTAAATATGTATATCAAAGAAATAAATAGCGATTTTGAATAAGCATTTGAAAGTGAAGACTATTCACTACAAGAAAACAGCGTCATTGCGACGGAACGTTGCGACGGAATAACTTCCGTCGCAAATTTGCGATAATATTGCGCCAACTTTGCGACGGATTTTTAAGTCATCGCAAATCCGTCGCAAATTTGCGACGGGTTTGCGAGGAAATGACGGCGGAAATGATTTTCCTCGCAATTCCATCGCAAATTTACGATGGAATTGCGAGTATTAATAAGCCTCGCAATGTTGCGACGGAATTGCTACAAAAGTTTCCCTCACAATAAATTCTGTTGCAAATTCATCGCAATATTGCGAGGGAATTGCGACGACGAGATATTTGCGACGGGTTTGCTACGGAATTTTCCATCGCAATAAGTTCCGTCGCAAATCCATCGCAAAATTGCGACGGAATTGCGACGGAGTGCTGTTTGCCGACATCCCCGAGTTAGGTGCAACACGTGATAAACGAAGTTTACCTAACTAATTGCGAGGAAATTTTTCCGTCGCAAATGTCTCGCAAGGTACTCGCAATTCAGTCGCAAATCCTTTGGAAATCTTTTTTCCTCGCAAATCCGTCGTAAGTTATTTTTTATTTTCCTCGCAAATTCGTAGCAATTCCGTAGGAAAAAATTTTCCAAGTTCTATAAATAGCCAACGTGAATTCAACAAATTTCACACAAAAAAAACGAAAGAAGAGAGAAAAAGAGAAAAAAATTTGAAAAAAAAAAATGAGTTACGGAATATACGAGTTACGAAGCTGGATGTACAATCAAAGAAATCCAGAGACCGGTGAAGTGACGAAAGAGTTTCTTGACGGATTACGAGGATTCTTTTACCAAGCACAAAACCAACCACGGTCATTGGAAAATGGTAAAATATTTTGTCCCTGTAAGAAGTGTGAGAACAAGAAATATCTCGATATTGAAATTGCTAAAAGACATGTATTTAATAGAGGATTCGTATCCAATTATTATGTGTGGTATTTTCATGGGAAAATCATTATAATACTACTTTTCATGAGGCGGGGAATAGTGGTTCGAGTCATGGGGTAGCTGGTGAGGAACATAATTATAACGCTAGCTATGATTATGGTCATCATCACGATATATTGGGAAATGATGGAGGGTTTCCGCAAGAAAATAGGTTTCATGATATGGTTACAGATGCATTTCATGAAACTACGAATGCCTTTGCTGATAATCGTGGGGAAGATATGGTGGAAGAACCCAACATTGAAGCAAAAAAGTTTTATGATATGTTAGACGCTGCAAATCAACCACTATACGATGGGTGTAGAGAGGGACTATCTAGATTGTCATTAGCAGCTAGGATGATGACAATTAAAAGTGAAGATAACAGCAGCGAAAGTAACATGGATACGTGGGCTGGACTATTTCAAGAGTATTTACCGGCAGATAATCTTTCTGCTGGTAATTACTATGAAATACAGAAGTTGGTTGCGGGTCTTGGGCTTCCTTATGAAATGATTGATGTATGCATTGACAATTGCATGATTTTCTGGAAAGATGATGATAAGGTGCAGTAATGTCGATTTTGTGGGAAGCCGAGATACAAACCCACTACCGGAAGAAGACGGGTCCCTTACCAACGTATGTGGTACTTGCCAATCACTGAAAGATTGAAACGGTTATACCAATCAATCATGTTGGTTTGATTGTCACCGTCGTTTTCTTCCTATCAATCATAAGTACAGAAAGAATAAGGAATTATTTATGAAGAATAAGGTTGTCCGTGGTCCCCCTCCGGATTATCTTTCGGGACAGGATTTGCTTGATCAGATCGATTATTATGGTGCTGAGGAATGATGTACATATATTTCAACCTGTTTTAGCATCATTTATCCATCGCTTTCGTGCATTTATCACATCATTCCACTACCATTTACATCCATATGCATCCACTTCTCTTAGATGATAGTTTGCATAAGCATTTGCATCAATCCTTGCATTATTTGCCATTTCAGGTACTTTTGGAGCAGATGGAGTGTTGGCCAAGGAATGGGATGAAGTGAAGCTCAAGGAAGGAGATGGAGTGATGGCCAAGAAAGAAGTAGAAGCAAACTCGACCTACGGACTCGATCAACCACCTCGAGTTGGTGCCAAAGGTGGCGCCTTTACACGGACTCGACGAGTACATCGAGTCGGTGGTCGAGTTGGTGCCAAAGGTGGCGCCTTTACGCAGACTCGACCAGATCACATGAAGTTGGCACCTCGAGTCTGCAGCACGTGTTATTTTTACCTTTTTTCTAAAACCTAGTATAAAAGGCCAAATGATGTCATTTGTGTCAGACATCTTCTTTTTACTCTGACTAAGCTGAAAATCGCCTCTAGGGTTCTTATTTTGTATTCTCAGATTGCTTCTTTGTCTTTGAGTTTTTGCAACTATTTCCTTCAATAAAGTTGTTTAGTTTTCAATCCTCTTTCTAATGAAGCAAGTTTTATCAATTTCTGGGTTTGTATTTTGTATGGCGATTTCTGAGTAGTCATCTAGGGTTCTTGGGGTTTGGGTTAGATTAGTGAAAATCCATGATTACCCAGGGTGTTTAAGCTTTGAATTTCTGATTTCCCTTCTTGATTAGTGAACTTAATGCTTTTTCCTCTATGATTAATTGGAATTTGAAATTAGTCATTTCAGCACCCAGAAGGTGTTTGATGAAATGCCTGAACCAGCTCTTACAAGAAATTTGCATATCATACCTAGGATACTAGTTGCCTTGATTGCACTTTAGCATTTGCAAACTGTTTCTTAATGCTTGTTAGTGTGCATTTCGCCATGAGAGTGGGTCTGGAAGCATACTAACTCGATAGCTTCTGCCACGAGAGTGGATTTGCTAGTTGTCGAGTTTGCAGCTGAGGGACTAGCTCTGCTTGAGTTTTGTTGAACACCCTAGTGTTAGTCATGGAGATTCATTAGTCAATAACACCCAATCCTCAGGATCCTTTGTCTTAAATTGTTTCTCATCTTGTGTTTGTTACTTAAGCTTTTTATCTTTTATCTTTTCTCTAGTTGCATTCTGTTCAATCTAGATTTCAGTTCATAATTATCAGCTTGCATTTACCTCTGTTCATTTCATAAGTTGATAGATTACATTCTCATATTTAAATTGGCTTGACTTATTTAGACTTGATCGCATCCTGATTGCATAGCTTCACACCCGATTTGGATTGACTCCTTCTTACACTGCAACGATATGATAGTGTAGTTAGGGTAATTGTTTAGTAAAAATCCTACTATCAATTTGGCGCCGTTGCCAATTGGGTGTTTGTTTGCTACATTTAGGATTTCAAGATACTTAAGATCAAGTTCGTTTCCGAGTTACACAGTTCCTGATTTTGCCAATTCTCTCTGTCTTTGTCATTGCAGGTACCGAACACGACAGACTCTACGTGCAAACTCGACGAACACCATCAAGTTAGTACTTTGGTTGTATGCAAACGCGATCAAAGGGCAGTGGCAACTTGATCAACTACTTAGACAACATCAACCGACTGAACAGAGTGTCTCGGGTTTCTGTTGACCAGGTCAGAGAGGAGAATCAGAATCACCAGGCAGGGGCTGAGCAGTGTGTTGACGCCATGGACAACCCTCAGGGTAATGGCAACGCTCCAGCAGTTAGACCCATTGGAGCGGGTGATGCTCCAAACGCACATACGCAGAGGCAGGGGATTGTTCCACCACCGGTGCAGAACAACAATTTCGAGATCAAGCTCGGAATGATCAATCTGGTGCAAAATAAGATGTTCCATGGTCTGCCCTGCGAAGATCCTATAGACCACCTCGACGAGTTCGACCGGCTTTGTAACCTGTCTCGGGTTAACGGTGTTTCTGAGGACGCCATCAAGTTACGCCTCTTCCCTCTATCACTTGGGGAGAAGGCACACCAGTGGGAGAAGAACTTGCCCCACAACTCTATCACAACCTGGAACGACTGCAAGAAGGCGTTCCTTGCGAAGTTTTTCTCCACGGGAAGGACAGCTAAGCTCCGTAGCGACATCTCGAGCTTCCATCAGAAGAATGGAGAGACATTTTCTGAGGCTTGGGAACGCTTCAAATGTTACACGAGTCAGTGCCCACACCACGGCTTTAGTAACGAATCCCTCCTGAGCACTCTGTACAGAGGTGTCCTCCCGAGGTACAGACAGATGCTCGATACCGCGAGCAATGGAGATTTCCTGAGCCAGGACGTAGAGGAAGGCTGGCAGCTTGTGGAGAACTTGGCTAGGTCAGATGGGAATTATAACGAAGAGTACGACCGCACGAACCGCAGCTCTGTTGACTCTGATGACAAATTGAAAAAGGAGGTGAAGGGCTTGAATGAAAAGTTGGATAAGCTACTCCAAGCTCAATCCACAATGAAGCACGTCCATTTTGTTTCTGAGGACGAATATGTGCAGGTCCCGGAAGGGGAGATTGATCAGCAGGTTGAGGAAGTGAGTTATGTGCAGAACAACCAGGGTGGTTACAACAACGGCTATTACACGTACAAAGCCAACCCGAATCTGTCCTACCGAAGTACGAATGTCGCAAATCCTCAAGATCAGGTTTATCCAAGACAAACACCGCAGAGTCAGTCTACGCAACCGCAGAGCCAACCACAGCAGCAGCAAGTGTTCGTTCCGCGAGGGCAGTTTGTGAGCCAACAGGGCGGGTATCCACCAAGACAGCATCAGGGAGCACCACCAGGGTTTGCTCCTCCGCAGGTACATGCGCCACAGCCTCAGGAACCCGACATGAGGGCCATGTTACAGCAGCTGTTGCAAGGTCAAGCTAATGGAGTTATTGAGACAAGTAAGAAGCTTGCGGAGATGAACAGCAAGCTTGATTCCCTAAACTCCAGGATTACGACCATTGAGAACAAACGTGCCTCCTCTTCTACAGAACACCCTGGTCAACTCCCTGGGAAGGCCATTCAAAACCCCAAGGACCACTGCCATGTCATCTACTCAAACGATGACATAGATCAGGCAGCTGAGAATGAAAGAGCCATCCAAGAGATCTCTAGGCTTGTCCATGTTACAAACTTTAATGAGGACATTAAGATTAAGGAAGGGGAGGATTGCACTGAAGATGAGGTTCAGATTAAAGGTCAGAATGAGCTGAAATCTGGGTTTAAGGGTAAACTCGATCAGCAGACTCTATCACCAACTCGAGTCAGAGCACAACAGGGCGAAAATGGTAGAAGCTACTTGCAAGCTCGACATGTTGATAGAGTCAAGCCAACTTCAGGTCCTGAACAAGTTGTTCCGCCTCCTTATAAGCCCCCGCTTCCATTTCCAGGCAGAATCCTCACAAAGGCTCAAAAGAAGGTAATCTCCAAGTTTAGAGCTGATATGAGTGAGATTGGTGTGGAGTTACCAAATTTGGGAAACATGAAAGAAGCTCATCTCCAAATGAAGCTGATTATGGATGTTCTTGCAAACAAGGAGAAAGTCACTGAGCTTCTGGAACTCTCTAGTGAACCCCAAGTCACACCAACCTCACTTCCTAAGCTCAAAGATCAAGGAAAGTTTACTCTGCCCTGCTCTCTTGGTGATTTGCAGCTAGATGATGCACTTGTGGATTCTGGAGCAAGTGTAAATTTGATTTCGCTGGGTTTGGTTAATAAGCTGGGTTTACAGAGTATGATGCAGCGGCCTAGATCTTCTATCATGTTTGGGGATGCTTCTTCTAAGTCTCCACTTGGTGTTATCATGGATTATCCTCTGAAGGTTGGAGAATGCACCATACCAACAGACCTCACTGTTCTGGATATGGTTGATAAGAAAGAGGTCCCATTGATCCTTGGAACTCCATTCCTTACTACAGCTGGAGCCTCAATTGATTTCCCCAACAAGATGGTGATCCTTCACAATGTCAACAACAAGGTCTCCTACCCACTCAAGGGTTACACTACTGAGTATTGTGGAACTATAACAACTGCAGAGTTAGGATCCAAAGTGATTGAATCTGGACTTGTTGACGCTGTGAAGGTGCTGCATAGTGTGTCTACGAAGCTTGATGAGCGTCAGACATGCGTTTTTGATGGAGAGAGCCTTCAGGCATTGTTCAGTGAGCAATTGGGGAGTGCTCAAAAGGAGGGGGTGAGTATGGTTTCAAAGGCTACTCTCAAGAAGAAAAATAAGAGAAATGAACCTCAGCCTCCCTCCTCAAACCCATCTCAGCCCGCAGTGACTCTTTTGCCACTGGAACTCAAGGGTGTAAAGATTGAGTACAAGGTCAAGTACAAAGGAAGATCTAAACCTTTCTCAAGCGCTAAAGCCGTCATCAGTCCTGAACTCCAGAAAGATCCAATCAAGCTTCAAGAGCTTCTCTCTCAGGTCCTGACCATCACTCTTGAAGGCAGGCCAGATTTTAACCCTCCCTAGCAAGTTCAAGGGAAAGTCAAGCTAAGAGACTTAAAACAAAGCTCACTTGGGAGGAAGTCCCATGCTTATCCATGTACATATTGCTTTAAGTTTCTGGTTTATTTAATGTGTTTTTTTTATTGGCAGGTCTCAAGAAAGGAGTTTGAGCTAAAAGGGCCAAGACAACAAACTGTGGAAAAAGGGCAAAACATTGACTCGATCACATGCTCGATCAGCTGCGAGAGCCTGCACTCGCCATAATGCACTAGCTTGATCGCAGACTCTATCACTCCCATCCAGTAAGCCTAGAACCACTCTAGCTTTCACATTACCTTCTTCTCCCATCCTTGAGGTAACAACTCCATCACCATTGTATATACCATGTCATTTCTGTTTTTATTGGTTTTTGATTCTTGAAACCTTCTCCTTTCTTTTGTTACACAAGGGACTGTGTAATTCAAGTTTGGGGGAGGGGTTGAGATGTATTTAACCTTGTGTTCTGTTTTCTTATCTCAAATTTTTGCATCATGTAAGGCATAGAAAAACACATAAAAATTTGAAAATTTTTCGAAAAATCCAAAAATATTCATGTAGTTGCATTCATATTTGTTAGATTAAGTTTCCATTGCATCACATAGATTCACAATCATGCTGCATTGTTGATACAGCCTTGTAAAATAACAGTTTCATGCGATATGATTTGTGCCTTGGTTTCTGATTCTCTGATGCATTAGGGTGAGAATGAAGCATTTAAAACGAAACCGTGTTTAACTTGATCACATCATGACATGCACATCTCACTTAATCACTGCTGCGAATTGAGGCTCATCCCTATTTATCTGAACCTTAATCTTGACTTATAAATATCATTGCATGCATTGAAAGCAACTCATGGATAGCATACATATCTGGACAATCTTTTCCCATTTGTTTATCCTCTTTGTTTGTCCAGGTAGTTTTCTTTCCCGCACCCTGAACACTTTAGCCTTTTCATTCAAACCCCCATTACTCTTGTGTGTGCTTGTGAGGCCTTGTTTCGATTATGCTTAGCAGAACGTGTTGAGTTTAAGCCGGCAAGAGTAGGATGTCTAGGTATCTAGTTCGTTTCTGGGTTTGTTTTCAGGCTAAGTTTGGGGGTGATATCTTGAGTGCTATGGTTTCATTTTCAGAAAGTGGGAAAAGAAAGTTGTTTTGATTAAGGCCAGGGAGTTGTTTGTGTTTCAAAAGGGTCTAGTAAAGGTTTGGGAATAGTTTTAAGAAAGAAAAGAAAAAAAAAAAAAAAAGGGGTTCTAAGTTAAAAGAAAAGAAGGCAATTGCCTCAGCTGTTTAAGAGAAAGAAAGGAGTTCCCTAAGTGTTAGGTTTCCCAAACCGCTAGATGTTACCATAAGATCACCTCTCCCTTGGCTAGATCACCAAAGAAAAGGAAGAAAAGAGCAAGTGCTCCTCTGAGTCTAAAGGCGCAAGGCCTAATTTGTAGTTAGGAGTCGTTCTTGGTTCTTATGGGGTTCGGGTACTGACGCTATCGAGTCAGAGCTAGGTAGTTAGAGGTTCTGCTCTTGCATCCTCCTGGGTTATAACTCTTAGCCTTCTGCCAAAGCATAGTCATTTTCTTGAGAGATCCCTGTTCTTTAAACCGTTTTATAACTTTAAGAAACCTTCTTCTTCTCTTGGCCTTTACCTTGAACCAAATGAGTTGCTAATTTGCATGTTTATGATTCATTGTTCACCATAATAAATGTTAAAGGGATTTTGCTGATAAGAATGCATTGTTTGAGTGACTGTGAAGTTGGATTGATCTTGTTAAGCTTGGTTACGAATTTCAGGAAGTAGCTCTCACCTTGATGCATCTTAGAACCTTGAACTTGGACATATATCAAATCGTTTTTGCTTGTTGTTTTTAGCTGTATCAGCTCGTTTTCAAACCTCATCCCTTTCTTTATTCTTGTTTGTTTGCTTGAGGGCAAGCAAAAGATAAGTTTGGGGGTGTTGATGTACATATATTTCAACCTGTTTTAGCATCATTTATCCATCGCTTTCGTGCATTTATCACATCATTCCACTACCATTTACATCCATATGCATCCACTTCTCTTAGATGATAGTTTGCATAAGCATTTGCATCAATCCTTGCATTATTTGCCATTTCAGGTACTTTTGGAGCAGATGGAGTGTTGGCCAAGGAATGGGATGAAGTGAAGCTCAAGGAAGGAGATGGAGTGATGGCCAAGAAAGAAGTAGAAGCAAACTCGACCTACGGACTCGATCAACCACCTCGAGTTGGTGCCAAAGGTGGCGCCTTTAAACGGACTCGACGAGTACATCGAGTCGGTGGTCGAGTTGGTGCCAAAGGTGGCGCCTTTACGCAGACTCGACCAGATCACATGAAGTTGGCACCTCGAGTCTGCAGCACGTGTTATTTTTACCTTTTTTCTAAAACCTAGTATAAAAGGCCAAATGATGTCATTTGTGTCAGACATCTTCTTTTTACTCTGACTAAGCTGAAAATCGCCTCTAGGGTTCTTATTTTGTATTCTCAGATTGCTTCTTTGTCTTTGAGTTTTTGCAACTATTTCCTTCAATAAAGTTGTTTAGTTTTCAATCCTCTTTCTAATGAAGCAAGTTTTATCAATTTCTGGGTTTGTATTTTGTATGGCGATTTCTGAGTAGTCATCTAGGGTTCTTGGGGTTTGGGTTAGATTAGTGAAAATCCATGATTACCCAGGGTGTTTAAGCTTTGAATTTCTGATTTCCCTTCTTGATTAGTGAACTTAATGCTTTTTCCTCTATGATTAATTGGAATTTGAAATTAGGCATTTCAGCACCCAGAAGGTGTTTGATGAAATGCCTGAACCAGCTCTTACAAGAAATTTGCATATCATACCTAGGATACTAGTTGCCTTGATTGCACTTTAGCATTTGCAAACTGTTTCTTAATGCTTGTTAGTGTGCATTTCGCCATGAGAGTGGGTCTGGAAGCATACTAACTCGATAGCTTCTGCCACGAGAGTGGATTTGCTAGTTGTCGAGTTTGCAGCTGAGGGACTAGCTCTGCTTGAGTTTTGTTGAACACCCTAGTGTTAGTCATGGAGATTCATTAGTCAATAACACCCAATCCTCAGGATCCTTTGTCTTAAATTGTTTCTCATCTTGTGTTTGTTACTTAAGCTTTTTATCTTTTATCTTTTATCTAGTTGCATTCTGTTCAATCTAGATTTCAGTTCATAATTATCAGCTTGCATTTACCTCTGTTCATTTCATAAGTTGATAGATTACATTCTCATATTTAAATTGGCTTGACTTATTTAGACTTGATCGCATCCTGATTGCATAGCTTCACACCCGATTTGGATTGACTCCTTCTTACACTGCAACGATATGATAGTGTAGTTAGGGTAATTGTTTAGTAAAAATCCTACTATCAAGGAAACATGCACATCATGTTGTCCCCAACATCTTCAAAGAAATAGGCAGACTTGCTGGAAAGTTGAAGGAAGATTCGTGGGACCATAAACACTGGAGTGCGGCTCACAATTACATATTGCGTAATCTAGACGAAGTGCACCAATTTGAGAGGTACCTTGTTTACTTTGTCAATTTTCATATGTTTTTCTCTATGTATATATATATATAACTTGAGGATTTTTGTGCAGCATTTTTGATAATCAGATCCGACAGACATATCATGATTTACAAGAACATGAGTACGAGTTGTACAAAGAACGTGATTTTGCTGGATGGTTAAAATACTATGTAAGCGCTCTTCAAATAAAATCTATTTAAACTAATTACATAATTAATATCAAATTAAACTTAGACAATTTTTAATTAATGTGTGCGAATTTGTATATCTGTTTATAGGTGACAAATGGATATCATCCGGAACAAATACCTTTATGGTTGCATGAGATTGTTCACGAACCAATAGGGAAGATCAATGCGGCACCAATGTACTGCACTCGCGGGTACATATTCCATACGTACAAGCATGGCATGCGGAAGTCGACCGAAAATTATGGTATTCATGTCCCAGGCGAAACCGAATTTTATGGAGTTTTACAAGAGATCATCGAGGTTACCTACCCAGGAATCATCAACTTGAAATGTGTTATGTTCAAATGTGATTGGTATGATCCGACACTTGGTCGAGGGGTTCGCATAAACGAGACGTTAGGAGTTACCGACGTAAATGCAAAGCGGAAATTTTCCAAGTTCGAAACCTTCATCCTTGCATCGCAGGCAGAGCAAGTGTGTTTCATTCCTTATCCTCGAATTAGGCAAAAACGAGAGACTTGGTTATCGGTCATAAAGGTCAATCCAAGAGGTTGTGTAGTTGGTTTAGACAATGATGTGGCTATGCAGCATGATAGAGTTGCGGAAGTATCAAACCCGATTGAATCCACTGAAAATATCGTACACGTTGATCCCGCGAACATAGAAGTAGAAGACGTCGTTGACTATTCAAGTGAAGATGGAGAGTCCGATGAGTTCGAGGAGCTTCCTACAGATGATGATGAACGGGAGCATAGTGAAAACTCTTACATATCGGAAAATGATGTTGAACATAACTTTGATTGATTGTTAGATTATTGTATTTTGTAATTTTTTTTTATTCATGGCCGTAATTGCGATGGATTTGCGAGGGAAATCAACTATTCCGTCGCAAATCTGAAGCAAAATTGCGATGAATTTGCGACGGAATAGATCATTTCCATCGCAAATCCATCGCAAAATTGCGAGAAATTTGTGATGGATATGACTTGCTACGGATTTGCTATGGAAATAACAATTTCCATCGCAAATTCTTCGCAAAATTTGCGAGATCTTTGCGACGGCGATAACTTTGCGACGGATTTGCGATAGAACTTATATATTCCATCGCAAAACCATCGCAAAATTGCGACGGTTTTGCGACGGAATAGATAATTTCCATCGCAAATCCGTCGCATTATTGCGACGGATTTGCGAGGGAGTGCTAAGTTTTAGGGTTTAGGGTATCATATTTCGAATAAAAAGCGTTTATGGTGATATAAACTTATTTCGCAAATCTATAATTCAAACATAAAAGCTCTTTACTAGAAAAATATGTTTCTCTTCGACAGCTTACGTATCAAGTTCATTTATCCTTACGGTATATTAAACAATTGCGACGGTTTCTCTGAACGACCAATAAGAATAAACATATGTACGAATGTTCAATAGCTATATTCATGGACGGCGTAATAAGAATATATATTTAATATAAACCATCTTTATTAGCCCGTACCCTAAACCCTAAAATGTAAACCCTAAATCTATGTTTTCCTCGCAATTCCGTCGCAATGTTGCGACGGTTTTGCGACGGAATCGCTACAAAAAGCTAATTCCCTCGCAAAGTACTCGCAATATTGCGACGGATACACAGCCTCAGATTAGGGTTTCCTGGTCGATTCCGTCGTAAAGACATCGCAAATTTGCGATGGATTTATTTTTTTTCTCGCAAAACCGTCGCATTTCCATCGGAACATTGCGACGGTTTTGCGACGGAATTTAATATCTATATAACTCACTTCTCGGGTTCGCGAGAACGCGAAAAACGCAAACCTAATTTTTATATCCGCGCCGCCTTCCTTGCTCATCGCCGTTTCTGCGATTCCGCCGTCCTCCCGGTTCAGCCGCCGCCGTTTCTGCGATTCAGCCGCCGCCGGTTACCCGCAGAGCTCTTCGCCCGACGTGACCAGCCCCGCAGCCCCCGCAGCCTCCGCCCGACGCCACTCCGCCCCGAAACCTCCGCCCCGCAGCTCCGCCCCGCAGCGTCAGGCGACGCTCCTCCGCCCTGCAGATCTCTCCGCCCGACGCGACCAGCCCCGCAGCCTCCGTCCGGCAGCCTCTGCCCGACGCCACTCCGCCCGAGGCCACTCCGCCCCGCAACCTCCGCCACGCAGCTCCGCCCCGCAGATCTCTCCGCCCGAAACCAGCCCCGCAGCCTCCGTCCAGCAGCCTCCGTCCAGCAGCCTCCGCCCGACGCCACTCCGCCCCGCCCAGCCGCAGTTCCGCCCCACGCTCCTCCGCCCCGCAGCCTCCGCCGACGCGCCTCCGCCCCGCAGATCCGCCTCACGTCGCTCAGCCACCGTGAACACGGTAATCAATTTTTTTTTTTTCTATAGCAAATTTTTTAGAAATTGTTAGATAGATGGTTAGGATAGAGAAATTTAGATCTAAGATTGAAAAGTATAGATTGTGGTATTGTTTTGATTAATATGAAATTATAAGATTGTATGAAATTGAAAGATTATTACATATTGTTGCTAAATCTTTTAGAATTTTGATATTTGTGGGGAAGATAATTAGAATTTATTTTAGGGTTCGACGGTTTAATCTAATGTCGCTAAACCTTGTAATTATTTGGACATAAAATTTTATATTATTGAAATAATTGTTTGAGTAATTTTATGCAATTGTGAGATAATTAGAATATTTTTTGGATATTATTTTTTCCATAAGATTGGTAATTGTTTTTGTTTTTATTTGTAGAATAATTATTATTTATTTTTTATTCTAAGTTCCTATGTAATTATTTTATATATATTGCAGATGGATGATCCAAACAGCTACATGGATTACGTGAGTCGGGGAGGAGGCGGCTCACACGGTTCTCGTGGACATGGTGGTTCACATGGTTCTCGAGGACATGGTGGTTCACACGGTTCTCATGGACGTGGTCGTTCCCGTGGTGGTTCGGGTTTGCATTCCGTTCCCCCGAGTTCTAGTTCCCATGGTTCTACGGGACAGCGGGCACGGTCTCCGTCTCCACCTGCTCACCAGTCGCCTCCACATGTTCCGCACGACGCAGATGCGGCCATGATTGAGGCCAACGTAGACGCATTGTATGCGTCTATTAGGGACATTTTATGTGAGCCTGGTCATGATCTCCTTCCTCATCTTCATCCACACCGTCCGGTGAACACTTTCTGGTAAGTATATATTTTTTTTTATTAGTTTTTGTTTTATTTAATGTTTTACATTTTATAAACTTAACTTCCAAATTTATTTCTCCAGGTTCACTGATGATCCATCCGTCGCTTCCGCAGTGACGAAAATATTTGAAAAAGATTTCAAAGAACCTCATGCCCGGTGGAAAGATATAAAGGAGTACGTCCTCGACCGTTGGTTTAGTACCTTCGCGGTAAGTTTTATTTATGAGTTTAATTTAATTTTTTAAAATTTTATTCATTTCTTTTCATCTAATACAAATTTATTATTTTTTTATTTTTTTGATGTAGCGTAAGTATCATTGGGACGCTGGCATTACCGGAATGGTTCACAAAGAGTTCAGAAACAAAGTCAAACAGCGGTTGCCTGATATGGTATCACGGTGGAAGCAGTCGTGGATTAAAAAAGGAGATGATGCAATGCCTTGCTGGTTCGAAAAAAATGTTTGGGATGGTTTAGTTGCATTTTGGCAGGATCCTGATCACCAGGCCAGGAGTGTCAACAGCAAGTCGGCTCGATTGAAGAGTAAAAACTCTACACATCGATCCGGCCATACTTCATTCAGATCCCGAGGTCGAATGCTCGTAAGTTTTGTTTATTTTCTAATTATTATTATTTTTATATTAGTTAGTTCATTTATTTTTTATTATTCTTATCAAATGAAAATTTTTTTTTGAGGCCGAGGAAAAGGGGGAATCAGAGACGGATTTGCTGGCGGTTATTGCGTACACAAAGCGGAACCCAGATGGCACTTTTGTGAATGAAGATTCTGAGGAGCTTTACAACGATGTTAATTCGAAGCTTCAAGAAATGACTCAGAATGATGATCCCGACAGCATCGCTTCTGGCTCGTCTGAGCTGTCTACGTCAATTAGGAACAAGGTTTTTGTGGAGGTAAGTTTTTTTATATTTTGATTTCAAATTAATTCAATTCATATATATATTATCTTATAAATTCGTTTAATTTTTTTCTTTTTTTCAAACCGCACCTCGTAAAAAGGGGCAAATTAGGGGGGTTGGTTCTCTCCAATCCCAAATCGATACTAGGAGCGGTTATGTTCGCTGTACCGCTTCAAATCGGTTTCAGGATCCCCACGAGGTTGAGGAGATAAAGGAGGAATTGACGGCAACGAAGACGAAACTAGCGTGCTACGAAGAGATGTTCGACTACTTGGGCACTCAGGATCCGAAACTCAAAGAAATTATGAGGCGCTACTATCCTGACCAGCAGCAAGTCCAGGACGGAACCGGAACCAGCGGAGCAGATACATCAACGGGCGGTTTTCCGTCGACGGAATTTTAGTTTATGTTTGAACCTTTTTTCTATGTTACTTTCGAACTTTTTTTTTCCGCATTTTGTATTATATTTGAATTTTAATTTTAATTAAATTTTATTTTATTTCATTTTTTTTTAATTATCAATTTCATTTTTCATATTATTTTTTATTTATTTTTATTTAAAAAAAAATACCACATTTTTCGACGGCTTTGCGACGGAAATTATTCCGTCGCAATATTGCGACGGAACTCAGTCCCTCGCAATACTGTCGCATATTTGCGACGGATAGTTTCCGTCGCAAAATTGCGAGGAACTATATCTCCTCGCAAAAACGTCGCAAATTTGCGACGGATATGATTCCGTCGCAATATTGCGACGGAAATATCTTCCTCGCAACGTTGCTACGGAATTGTTTCCGTCGCAATTTTGCGACGGAATTGCGACGCAATCGTCTTTGCGACGAAAGATTTGCGACGGAATTGGACTCCGTTTTCCGTCGCAATAACGGTATATTTCTTGTAGTGATTGTTAATAAAAACTTCAACATGAATTTGGTTTTTCATGCAGTTTTGGTAAGAAGAAGAAAATAATGTTTATGAGAGTGAAGAATTATTACTAGATTTAAGAGTGTATTCTTTGTATTATATTGTTGACATAAAAAATAGAGATAAATTTTAAGAGTAAATATTTTATTTATAGGTTTCTGGAGTATAACATTTTCGCCGTAATATCATAAATGTGAGTTTGCAAATACTCCCTCTATTCCTTAAAGATAAATTTTATAGTGTTTTCACACATATTAAGAAAAAGTAGATTTTCAATCATTATTGTATAGGTTTTTGCAATAAAACAACTTTTTATAATTTTAAACCAATAAAAATCAAACAAATACAATTAATGTTTCTTGAAATCTGAAAAAGTGCATCAAAAAGCTAGAACATTTATCTTTATGAAACAATAAATAATATGTCGAAAATTCATTATTAAAATTTTGTAAACAGAATAATATGACTTGTTAGGAACTTAATAGAATTTTCATTTTTTCTTCGCCTATCTTACCGTTCCATTAAACCTTTTTCATAATATCGTTCTAATAATACCGTTTTATTGACATGATATTTTCATAATTGTTGGCCTAATGCTTTGCTATATTGGCCACAGGTTTCTCCCAATATAATGGAAGGGTTTAGGGAAATCAATAAAATTAGTAAACTATAACTTTCTGGTGAAAGCCGAGAGATAATGTAGAAGATAATATATATTGTGTACGTTTTCACATGTTATTGGTTGGCGATCAATCTGTCAAAATAAAATACACAAGAGAGGGAAATGTTCATGAGCACTGCAAGAACTGTAGAAAAAGAAAACACATTAATCAGACCAACACCTGCGAGCTTATAAACATAATCAGAAGGAAAAAACTGATTTAGACAAATTGAAACTTCTTTTCTCTGTTGACACCATCACTCACAGTTCTTCTAATTTTATTAATCAAGAAACAAAGCAATCACATCGGTTGGGTGGAATTAAGGAAAAAAAGGAAAAGAAAGTAGCAAAGGAAGAAAGCCCCTGTATATATGTCTTCACAATCCAAACTTCTTTTGGATTTGCACTGTTTCAGGAAAGTGAAGAAACATGAAAGCAGAGAACACTTGTAATAAGGAAATCAAACCTTAGCGGCGGTTGGAAATATTGGTGGAAGGTTAGTGGTTTTCAAGGAAGCCTTTGTCTTGTAAATAAGAGATAACTTCCTCAGCCATAGCTACAGGGGAAGGACACCCTCCTTCTTTCTCTTTCAGCTCTATCTGTTATGTTTCCAAACACAGATAGACAAAAAATAGCAGAGAAATATTTAGTATTCGATATTCTTGAAGAAAAATCATATTATTACATGGATCATACCTCACAGTTCAAGGGAGATTCATAAGGATCATCAATTCAGAAATCTGAACAATAAGGTATCAAAGGGTGAAAACAAAACCTTCTTTTAACTAATCAAATGATATGGAACCAACTTGCTATAATCTTCTGTTTATGTGGAAGCTTATGTTATTTCACCTTTGATCTTTCCTGCACGTGCAAGCTTGTAGAGGCCTTTAGGGTCTCTTGCTTCACAAAGTTGTAGAGACATGTTCATGTAGACCTGAAGAGTTTATGCCACAACACATCAAAATTTCATATACCAATAACCAACTGAAGTACTTTTTTTTTTTCTTCCGTCTAGAATTTTATTAGAAAGTGTTACATGGTATTACATACCAGCCAAACTACAAACGGTGAAACAACTAAGCCGGTGGCAAACGAATAAAGCCCAGGAAACAAAGTCGGCATGACTATAAGATCCTCCGAAACTAAAGCCCACCACGGGGAGACAATACTAAACAAACCAGAGCAAAATAAAACTACCATAAATCTCAAATCCTAAAAAATTGAATCTAAAATAGTCCTCTCTTGGAATCAGTAGACTTCGGAAATGAAAAGACCGAACGCAGTAAAGACCGGCAAGGCGCAAACCTGAAGATACGGCTAGATGAGCAGCCTAAGAGAAGCCGGAGCCATAACATGAAGACTCGAAACACTTCTACACAGCACATGTGCATACGGAATCCACACAGATCTCGACCAGATCTGTCGGTAGTATCTAGTGGAGGAGACGATAAGACGCCGCCAGAACCGCCTCTGCCAAACCCCAAAGAGCAAGTAAGCGGAGAGGATGGTCGATTCGGAATGTGGCCAAAATTAGATCCGGCAAAGAGGAAAAAGACTTGCAGCAATTGAACAAAACTCAAAAGTTTGGAACATAAGCAAAGAGAACGTCAAAGACCTTTCAATCCCAGAAAAAAAAAATCCTAGATCTAGATCTAGAATCTAATCCGTCGCCGTAAAAAAGAAAAGACAAAGACAGAAGATCTAAAACGAGAAAACCAAAACTAAGAAATTAAACAAGGGGCTAAAGCGCCGTGGCTGTGGAAGCCCACCGACGCCTGCCAAGAACCAGATCTGAACGAAGAAGAAGAAGTAGAGAGAAAGGAGAGGAAAAGTTAGATAGAGAAAGGAGAGGAAAAATTTACCCTGACAACTGAAGTACATTATTGTCCTATTTAAAATTTGTTTTCCTTATATTTTTATTTGTTCTTTTAATGCTTTATTTTATAAAAAGCCTTTCTCTTTTTACATATCAAATGTCTGTATATATGTAAAATTCATGGAACTTAAACAACTTCTCATCAAAATACACCATCCTCAGAAAAAATATAGAGCTCTCTTCTATTTATAAACCTTAAACAATATGTTAATTAAATGTTTAGGCACGGTCATATAAATAAATATTTTGTTCTTTAAGCCGATGGTTTTTTATTTTATTTTCTTGAATATTTTAAAACTTTTTTAAAGTTACGCAAATACAGAGTAAAAACATTACTACATTTTCCTTTTTTTTTTTGCTAAACAAAAACACTAAGTTTAATAATTTTGTATACAAAATAATGAAATCTGTATGTAACAGAATAACGATTTCTTTATCATGATTGTTTTCTTTATTATGATTGTTAGAGAAAACCAGATGTCATGTCTCACCTATCTTCGGGCGATAAAATTTCATATTGAAACTTAAATGGCATGAATAAGTGGCTGACACAAGCTAATCACATTATTTATGTAGTCATGTGAATAGCGAGACACAAACAATAGTCTTAGTTTGAGTTGGGAACTAAACATAGATATTTTTACTATGGAAGCCTACGTATAAGATTTCTTGGCTCGATTGTATTGTTTCTTAGGTAAGGCGTTGAAAATCTTTTATTTCCATGCCTTCCTAGTTCTTCCAGTGGCTTACCTTATTCCAGTACCACTGTCTTAACTATTTCAGAATCTGGCCGTACTCCCGCAACACCAAATAGGAGCTTATTAATTGGGATGGTAAAGCTAAGCTTTAAAATAACAGATGACTTAGAGTAAATAAGGACAGTAATGAAAAAAGAATGTACGCATATACAGATGAATGATCTTAAATCTGTTATCCAAATTATCCTTTTTTTTGTCATATCAGAGGCTTAAAGATTAATCTAGTTGAAAACTCGAAGAGTAATCAAGCCATCAATATAAGACAAAGAAACTTAGAACTGGCATTTTGCAGCTATAAATACATCGAGACACAATTTTTGTCAAGCTTGTACAAAATCATATGCTGCAAATAATGTACCCGAATCCCAGCCAGTATTATTAATGAACCTTGCCTAGCCTTTTACTAATCAAAAGTAAAGCAATTGCATGTAACTGAAGAGCCATAAAGTTAGGAAGGTCTAGTTAGACATGTGATCAGACCACCAAGTACACAACGAACCCATTGTAGTAGAGCCCTCGTGAACAGATTTAGCTGATACGAAAAGGGTAAGTGCTCATAACATAATTAGTTAAAGAGAGCATACTAATAATTCATATAGAGCAAGACTGCAGTACATGTCTGTGTTGGTCATTGAGATCGTATGAGACATTAACTTTAACCTAAAGGATACCTTGATGACTGATATCAGTGATATGATATGTGTTCTGATATCAGTGATATGATCTAACACGATAATTGTAAATTAGTGTGAGATTCTAACCTGAGAGAACAATTACGTTTTTATACAGATATGTTGCAGACACCACTCAACAACAATCCTTTGTATGCGACCCAGTGCAAAAGAAGCACAAGACACCTTCTTGTGGTTACCATTAAAATCACAGCCAAGACAGGCTATCATGTTGCGAAGGCTCGGGAAGAGCAACCTGAAGACCAAAACATAACCCAGTTAATCGGAGTCACAAACATCTGGTCATGGAAATTTTCACCAAAACTGAAAGAGTAATAATCATAAACCAAAAGGCGTGACTTCTCAATTGACTATCGCTATTCTATCGACCCTTTTGATGTTTTGAAATATATGCAGACGAACACTCGCTTCCAAACATACCATGTCCTTCTCAAACCCTAAAGGATAAGTATAAGGGATGAATCTTACCTTCTTCCAGGAAGATTTTCTCTAGCCGGATCAATAAGTGAATACTGTAGAGGTGGAAGATTTAATTAGATATGATGTAGAAAAGTTTAGATTCATGCATAGCGGTTATATGGGTTGTGAAGCTCGTACCTTTATGTCGATGAGGAGTAGCTCGACTCCCATGAGAAGGTTTCCCTTTTTGAAATTGCGAGCCTCCCAGGAATGAATTAGGCGGATAATAATCTCGTCATATTTGCAGGTTTTCAGAGAGACTGCGAGGTAGAATATGTTGGACGGGGACTGGAGGGAGGAAGGTTTAATATGGCCAGCTCTTACGATTATTCATGGTCACCATTAATCACTAAAACCTGAAGAGGTGAGTTAAAGAGAGGAAGGGGAATTGAATAGTGTTGGCGCTTTGAAAAAGAGTAGGAAGCGAGAAGGTGGGCAATTAAATGGCGACAGAGGATTTGTAACTGCCGAAGATTGAGAATTTGGGGTTTTGTCGGCGGAGATGGAGAGCTGGAGGGGTTAGTCGTCGAGCGTGAGAAAGGTGGGTGAAAGAGGTGGGTCTTTATGGAGTTTCCTGAATATTATTTAGTGGACCTCGTTGGTTTCATAGTGTGGAGTATGTTTGGGCTCATAATTTATTGATTAAGTTTTGCAAACTGGGAGAGGATGAGATCCGGTTTAGAGTTGCAAACCTGTGGGTTATTTTAAGTTACGATGCCACGTGGCACGCAGATAGGAAGCTCGAAGAAGCTGATGTGGGTGGCCTGAGAAGCCCCAAAAATCTGTTTTAAGGTATTATAGATAGATGTGGACTCTCTCTAAGGTTTATAACCTCAACTTTTATTAGCTTTTTTAAAGTATTTAATAGAAAAAAATTTCTGAAAAATAAAAAAGAAAATAATTAATCAATTTTAGTGATGATGTGGAATGATACTATTGGTTTTTTAAAATCCTATATATTTAATTTCCTTATTTCTTATATATTTAAAAATTGAAAATTTTATTAATTATGTAAATTCTTACATGGACCAATCAAATTGCGTTTGAATTAGAAATTTTGTTAATTATGTAAATTCTTACGTGAGCCAATCAACTTTCGTTTTTTAATCTTATGTGGACGCTCTTTAATACCTATAGGATCAACTTGAAGATGCAGCTGGATTGACGCAGTTCGGAAATCAGTCAGGAAGTGCATCAGGACATATGGACGGACTTGTAGCGGAGCTAAGTGAAAGACTATTGGAGCTAAAGGAGAGTTGCTGAGCTGGATGCGAGCTTGTAGCAGACTAGGACGAATCCAGAAGAGGCGGTAGCTGAGCTGGATGAGGAATATTGCAGCGATCAAGATAAGAGGAATATTTCCTATTCTTAGAGAAAAATAAGGAAGGAAATATTCCTTTGACATTTTTGGAGTAATCACGAAAGGCATGCCTATTGAGGATAAATAGGATGCTCTGGCCGCTTGTAGGCGGCATCACAAATATTGAGAGCTTTAGACTTTGGGCTTAGGTCATCTTGTAAGAGAGCTAGGGCAAAGGGGTTAGAGCTTGAGAGGTTCGAAGATCGTGGATAGATTGTGATTGTTGTATTCGTTTAAGCATACTTGTAAGTTAACTTAAAGAATTTCTAGTAATATATTTCTTTGTAGAGAAAACCCCTGTGTCAATTTGTGATTCACTTCTGCATCAATAGCCCTTGGTTTTTCAATTGGTATCAGAGCGGTCACCTTGTGTGTATTGCTATAGCAGGTGAGATCTTGCGGAATGGAGGGCTATCACCAAGACCTCTTTACAGGTTCAAAGGTGATACTTGATGCTGGAAACTATGGATATTGGAAATCCAGGATGAGAGCAAACATCCAAGCTATTGACGAAATCGCATGGAATATGGTTGAAGTTGGATGGACGGCTCCTACGGTTACGGTGGAAGGAACCACCTCTGCTATTCCTCGAGAACGCTGGAACGCTAGTCAGCGCGATGAGTACAAGTTCAATGCTCGAGCTCTGTCACAGATTCATGCGAGTGTCTCACAGAAACAGTTTGAACTGATTCAAGGGTGCGTACGAGCTAAGGAGGCATGGGACATCCTCCAAGTCTACTTTGAAGGAACCACCCAAGTCCAAAGTTCGAGAAAAGATCTACTCGCTACCAAGTTTGAGAACTTGACAATGGATGAACATGAATCAGTTGCAGATTTCAGCTCCAGATTGAGCTCCTTAGTGCAAGAATTTCGCACTTTGGGAAAGGTTTACAAAGATGCTAAGTTGGTGAAGAAACTCCTAAGGTGTTTACCATCCAAGTTTACACCCTACAAAGCTGGTCTTAGTGCAAATCCTATTTCAGAAAGTATTACCTATGACGAGATGGTGGGAAAACTACTTATTCATGAACAGGAGCTGGGAGGAATCAGGAAGGCTAAAGGCATTGCACTTCTATCAGTAGAAAAACAGTCTGAAGCAGAATCTGAAGAAGACAACATCAGCCTCTTGGTACGACGTTTCGACAGAGTTCTGAAGAAATTTGAAACAGGAAAGAGCAGATTTCAGAGTGGCAATGAGAAGAAATCTATGACAAGAACAAGAGGAGCCAAGGCCGATTCACAATGTCTTGAATGCAAGGGATTTGGACACTTCAAGACTGAATGTCCTACGGTAAAAAGGAGGAGTATTACTTGCTACAAGTGTAAAGGTCTTGGACATACACAGCAAGAATGTGAGTATGATGAGACAAGACCTGGAAAATCCATGATTGGTGTTGCTGATGGAGAATCCACAGAAGAATCGGAAGAAGATGAAGAAATAAGTAACTTTGTAGCTTTCACTGGAATTACTACGACTGATGAATCTGATCCTGATGACTCATCCTCGGAAGTCGAATCTGAGGTTGATATTCATGAAAGCTATAAGGAGGTACGTGACATGTTGGTACAAACTGGGAAAGAAAATCTTGATCTCAAGAGAGAAAATGCTCGTCTTGAAGCACACGTTGAGGAACTACAGACTGCACTTCAAGCTGAAAAAGATCTCAACATGGATAATCTTAACATTATGTTGGAAAAGATGGAAGCAGTCAAGCGAGCAGATGACATCACCAAAGAGTACTTTCTTGAAAAAGAAGTCTCTAGACACTTGCAGGCAGAGTTGGATCAATATAGGAAGCAACTCAAGATGCTGACTGGTACCAAAGAGCTAGACAAGATTCTGAGTCTGGGACGTGTAGGGAAGTCGAATCTTGGATTAGGGTACACAGTCAACTGTGGAACAACTAACGAAACAATCAAATTTGTATCAGGAGGGATGGCTCAAGATGTTCTTCAGGCAGACACTAAGTCACCAGCACAAAAACTTGATCACATCCTCAGAACTGGAAATCGAGGAAAGAGCACCACTGGTTTAGGCTATGAGACTCAGAGAACTAGAACTATCAGAGCATCTCATCAGCACACCTCGAGACATCAAGGAACAGAGTGCTATTTTTGCGGGGTTGTAGGACATATCAAAGCTTTCTGTAGCAGATTTTGGGCCAGAGTTGATCATGCTTGGAAACGGGGACGCTACTACTGGAATCGTGGTCTGAATCAAGTCTTCATTAGAAAAAGTGATCTCTATCAGAATCCGGTCCGACATACATCATCACGCGGTCCACGAGAGCGTGTTTACTCTAACATGGCACTGCTCGAACAACTCGACGAGGTTGACAATACTGAGCCATGGTACTTTGATAGTGGATGCTCTAGACACATGACGGGTGTCAAAGAAAAATTGCTGAACGTCAAAAAGATGAAAGGAGGAAAAGTCACTTTTGGATGTGGAACGAAAGGGATGATACAAGGTAAAGGACAAACCTCCGAGGAGCAGCCACAACTAATGAATGTTTACCTTGTACAAGGTCTGAAGTCAAATCTAATCAGTGTCAGTCAGCTCTGTGATGAAGGCTTAACCGTTTGGTTCAACAAGATAGAATGCAAAGCAGTAGATTCTGACGGAAAGACAGTCTTACGGGGAGTTCGTTCAGGCAACAACTGCTACATGTGGGATCAATCTGCAAAATGCTTGAGTGTTCGAGATGATGTTGCATTATGGCACAAGCGATTGGGACACATGAATATTCGTCATCTTACCGATCTTGTGAATAAGGAGATAGTGCGAGGTGTGCCAAAACTGAAAGGATGTGAGAAACTTGTGTGTGGTCCATGCAATCAAGGAAAGCAAATCAAAGTTCAGCACAAGAAAGTGCCTGATGTACAGACCACAAGTGTTCTGGATCTAGTTCACATGGACTTGATGGGACCGATGCAAGTGGAAAGCATTGGAGGAAAGCGCTATGTTTATGTTCTCGTAGATGATTACTCGCGATACACTTGGGTGCGCTTCATTCGTGATAAATCTGACACCGTGGCTAGTTTCAAAATTTGGGCTCTTCAAGTTATCACTGAGAAAGGAAGTCTCAAGCGTATACGCAGTGATCATGGGGGAGAATTTCAGAATGAAGTTATGACTAAGTTCTGTAATGAACAAGGCATAGTTCATCAGTTTTCGGCACCTAGAACACCACAGATGAATGGAGTAGATGAGCGAAAGAATAGAACGCTTCAGGAGATGGCGCGATCAATGATTCATGGAGGAAACATTCCAGTAAAATTCTGGGCTGAAGCAATCAACACAGCATGCTATATCATCAATCGTGTCTACATGAGAAAGGCTTTACTCAAAACTCCTTACGAACTGTGGAAAGGCAGAACACCTAATTTGAGTTACTTCCGTGTATTTGGATGCAGGTGTTTCATTCTGAATGACAAAGATCAACTTGGGAAGTTTGATTCAAGAAGTGATGAAGGCATATTTCTGGGTTATTCAGGGAATAGTACAGCCTTCAGAGTGTTTAATCTTCGGTCTAAAATGATTATGGAATCGGTTAATGTAGTCTTTGATGATCGATCAATTGCGGCTATTGAAGACTCTCCAACACTACATGAAGATGAACTCAAGAATTCTGCTGAAGACAAGGTGGACATCACTTTAGAGAACGCTGAGGATAAGGAAGAAGACATGTCTGATACAGTGATAGCAGTACGACAGCCAGTGACTCAGGTTCACCGAAATCACTCATCAAGTGATCTGATTGGAGATATAACTGAAGGAAGAAAGACAAGAGGAATCAAGCTAAACTTCAAGCAGATGGTCAGTATGGCAATTATTCAGTTTGAGTGCTTTGTTTCAGCCATAGAGCCACGAAACCACCTTGAAGCACTTGAGGATGCGGATTGGATCATCTCCATGGAAGAAGAACTTGAGGAGTTTGTAAGGAATGATGTCTGGGAATTGGTACCACTACCAGAAGGTGTGAATGTGGTAGGTACAAAGTGGATCTTCAAGAACAAAACAGATGATGCGGGGAGCATTGTTCGAAATAAATCAAGACTTGTTGCACAAGGATACTCACAAGTAGAAGGAGTAGACTTTGATGAAACCTTTGCGCCAGTAGCTCGTCTTGAGTCTATCAGATTGTTCTTAGGCATGGCTTGCATACTAAACTTCAAGGTACATCAGATGGATGTGAAGAGTGCCTTTCTGAACGGCATTCTACAAGAAGAAGTATATGTAGCTCAACCCAAGGGGTTTGAAGATCCTACACATCCTGACTACGTGTACAAGCTTAAGAAAGCTCTATATGGACTGAAACAGGCTCCAAGAGCGTGGTATGAGCACCTGACGAAGTTTCTTATTGATACAGGCTACGTCAGAGGAACTGTGGACAAAACTGTGTTCATTCTTGAGAAGGAAGATGAGATAATGATGGTGCAGATTTACGTAGACGATATCATCTTTGGAGGAAATTCTGAGAGGCTGGTTGAAGACTTTGTGAATAGTATGACTAAGGAATTCAAGATGAGTATGGTGGGAGAATTGAAGTATTTTCTTGGACTTCAAGTAAATCAGACTGAGAAAGGAATTTTTATTTCTCAAAGCACTTATGCCAAGAGTTTGTTGGAGAAGTTTGGGCTTGATAAGTGCAAGGAGGCTAGAACACCAATGAGCACAACAACAAAGATCGGAAAGGATGAACATGGAGAAGATGCTGATGTAAAGCTCTATAGAGGAATGATAGGGAGCTTACTCTATCTTACAGCAAGTCGACCTGACTTATGCTTCAGCGTTGGTGTGTGTGCTCGCTATCAGGCCAAACCGAAACAATCTCATCTTCAAGCTGTGAAGAAGATCATGCGGTACGTCAAGGGAACTGTCAATCTGGGAATTTTCTACTCCAAGGGATCCAACAGAAACCTTGCTGGATATTGTGACGCCGATTGGGCAGGATGTGCAGATGATCGGAAAAGCACAAGTGGAGGTTGCTTCTTCCTTGGGAACAACCTTATATCTTGGCTAAGCAAGAAGCAGAACTCTGTGTCACTATCTACTGCAGAGGCTGAATATATTGCATTAGGAAGCTGCTGCACACAGCTTATATGGATGAGACAGATGTCGGCTGATTATGGGATGGAGTCTGGACCCTTCTTGGTCTACTGTGACAACAAAAGCGCCATTGATATATCAAAAAATCCAGTGCAGCACTCAAGGACTAAGCACATTGACATAAGACACCATTTTGTTCGTGAATTGGTGGAAGATAAACAGGTAGTACTCGAACATGTTGTCACGGAATTACAGCTCGCTGATTTATTTACAAAACCATTGGACTTTAACCGTTTTGTCACCTTAAGAAATTCCATTGGAATTTGCACTTGTGGTTTTGAATGATGCAGGAGCTGATACAGGCACTGACTCGGGATGTATATATCAAGTTCAGATTTAGTTTGGAGTCAATGATGTCAATGAGGAGCAGCTGCCTGTCATACCGTCATGTCACTCACTCCAAGTTTTGAAAAGTGCATAAGGTATCTAATAATAAAATAATAAAAAAAAATTAAAAAAAAAAAAAAAATGTGTGTGTTCTTATCTGAGCAAAGTCAAAGCTATTACAATGCACTGTGTATTGTCAATTATTCGGGATGGTGCATGATTAAGGTGTGACAGTGTGAAAGCTGGAGGTTGGCATCAGGATGGCCAAGTGCTAAGAATCTGTTGAGAATTTGAAATACATCCTGATTCATGTGTCGACTCAGTCACTGTCTCCTTCACGAAAATTCAAAGGTATTTTAACTTGAGACAAACTGAATAAAAGTGTTTTTCAAAGCTGAATAAGATGTGACACATGGAAGAGTATTACTCGTTTGGACTCTGTCTTGGATCGAAACTTATGTGGTTGTCACAATTTTAATTGAAGTGTTGTACTGCTGATATTGGTGATATGTTACAGGAAATCAAGCAGGTGCTCCGGTCTCCAAACCAATATTAATTCGGCTGATTTGTGTTAATTCCTAATTCCGGTTTGGTTTAAGTGGCTTTCTAGTGCAGTATATAAGCTAGAAGAGAAGCAGAAGAAAAAGGAAGATCTTCTAAAATTGCCTTTTTACAAGACCTAATTCTCTCGCCTTCATAAAGATTCAAATCCAATGGTGACTGAGACTCGTCAAGGCAGAATCCGACCTAGTCAAGGAAAGTTAAAGAAGCACGAAGACGGGTCAGCCTCAGTTCCGGTACAGATCAGCGACTCCGCCGAGGAAAGAGAAACTTCTAGGCCTACAATGCCAAATCAAGACATGCAGGAAGCAGCCGCTGACAGAAACGATGATCTCAACAAGCAAATCGTGCTGTATGGAGCCTCGTCAGACTCGTTTAACACGGCCGAGGAAGAAGAGGCAGTCGATGAAGAGGAAACGGCGGAGAAACCCGAGAAGCACCAGGAGGAACAGTCGCTGGACCCCCAATTCGGTGAAACCCTAGTCCCCCCTCCGAATGACGAAGAGACTAAAGCAGTGGTCACTACACCTCCGGTGGTGATTGCCGAAGGCGTACCGAACGTAATTGAGACGGACATTCCGGAACCCGGCTCGTCTATTCCTCCGTCAGATCCAAAATCATCCGGCAATGATTCTCAAGATACGGAGGTTCTCGATACTTTATAGCCAGGTCAGCCGTTCCGAGCTTCTGAGAAGGATTCTCGGCTTGATCCGTTGCCTGAAGAGACACCGGAGATCCATCCATCGGTGATTAGTCAGACACGCTATGCTGTTTCCGATGAAGAACAGAGTGATGATGATGATGTTCTTGTCACGAGGAAGAGGAAGGTACTTAAAAAGGCCGGTCTTCCCCCGTCGAAGAAACTGAAGAAAAAGGCTCCAGCACCATCTGCATCACCAATCCCCAAAGCCGCAGAATCTCACTCCTCTCCTGTCAAGAAAGCGCCGGCTCGTTCGAGTTCCAGGACTAAAGCAAAGGCAAAGCAAACCGAAGCTCCAAAACCAAAGAAGAAGTCATCTGTTAACAGGTTTGCTAGTTTTGAATCTCGTGGTATTATCGATGAGAGGAATGTGGATTTACAGGCTGAAGCACATTGGGGTTATCCTGAGATTATTATCAGAGGGAGGTTTCAACCAACAGTTGTGGGTTTGGGCAGCTATGTTCGCTCGGTAGTTGTTGATTTCTATTCGGCACTTCCTGAGTCTGGGGATGAGAGTGTTAAAGTAATGCTTCATGATCAAGAGTATATCTTTTCACCAGCCATTATTAATGAGTTTCTCGGTTTGGAACCTTTAACTGCGGCCGAGATGAAAGCAGAGGCTGATGTAGACTCGGTCAGTCAGAAAACGTTGGCTCAGTTGTTCACAGCTGACAAAAAGGCTGAGTGGTCAGAAATTTATTCCATTGGGATGACTCCGTGCTTTGCTGCTTTTGTCATCATTGCATCCCACAATTGGATTCCCTCCACTCATAGGAATCATGTATCTCTTGAGAGAGCCAAGCTCATCTACAAACTTTCTGCTGGGATCCGAGTTGATTTTGGTCAACTGGTATTTGATCAAGTAATGAGCATGACCCGTCTTCAGGTCAAGGACTCCCGATGGCTTCTGTTTCCGCGCCTCATCTACGGTGTTCTTCAGATGCAAGACCCTATTCCTATGTCTGATGGTGATATCCTGGTTCGGCCCTTGTACTATCACAAAGACAAGCGGTCTGGTGAGGAGTATATCAAGAGGGAAGAAGCGAAGAAGAAACAGGAAGCTAAGAAACAGAAACCTCATCCTCCACCCAGGCCTGCTACAGCTTCTACTTCAGCGCCTTCACCGGTGACTACGTCAGAGGGGTTTGTCTATGTTGATCTCGGCTCTGTCCGCTTTCCTATCCCTCCACTACAACCAGCAGCGGCGATCCTGGCACTCAATGACATTGTCTACACTCTTCAGACTTTCACTGAGACAGTTCAGGGTTTGCTCGCCAATCTGCAAGGTAAGTGAAATTTTCTTCTAAATCTTCTTCCATATGATTATTTCTCTTGTGTTTTTAACTTGTGTATGCTCACAAGCAGGGGGAGAACAGGCTGAACCAAGGACATAAAACTAGGTTTCGTGCTAGAACTGTGGGGGAGCAAGTTTTTGCTCTGTTTTTGAATTTGTTTGAATCTAGATTTCTGGGGGAGTTGAGAGTTTTCTTTTTGGACCTAACTTTTGGTGTTTTCCGTTTCAAGATTCTTAAACTCATGCTCTGAATTGTGTTGAACTCTTTTATTGTTAATGTGATGAATTCAGACTATCCTTGTTTTTTGGTTATCTCTGGTATGTGCTTTGCAAATGTGTGTCTTTCAGGTACTTGTGAGATACAAAGCTAAAAAGGGGGAGATTGAAGATGCAGCTGGATTGACGCAGTTCGGAAATCAGTCAGGAAGTGCATCAGGACATATGGACGGACTTGTAGCGGAGCTAAGTGAAAGACTATTGGAGCTAAAGGAGAGTTGCTGAGCTGGATGCGAGCTTGTAGCAGACTAGGACGAATCCAGAAGAGGCGGTAGCTGAGCTGGATGAGGAATATTGCAGCGATCAAGATAAGAGGAATATTTCCTATTCTTAGAGAAAAATAAGGAAGGAAATATTCCTTTGACATTTTTGGAGTAATCACGAAAGGCATGCCTATTGAGGATAAATAGGATGCTCTGGCCGCTTGTAGGCGGCATCACAAATATTGAGAGCTTTAGACTTTGGGCTTAGGTCATCTTGTAAGAGAGCCAGGGCAAAGGGGTTAGAGCTTGAGAGGTTCGAAGATCGTGGATAGATCTAAGAACAAAGTGTTACTAGAGCAATCAGATCGTGGATAGATTGTGATTGTTGTATTCGTTTAAGCATACTTGTAAGTTAACTTAAAGAATTTCTAGTAATATATTTCTTTGTAGAGAAAACCCCTGTGTTAATTTGTGATTCACTTCTGCATCAATAGCCCTTGGTTTTTCACAACTTTTATTAGTAATAGATTATACACGTTAAATTTTATTGTATTAATAATTACGAGCTTTAAGTAAGAGTTGCTAGCCAAATATACAATTCGCTGTAGAAAAGATTGAGTACGGAAAAGGAAAATAATAAAATTAATCATCTGTTAGCGAGTAAGACTTTACGTTTGAAAGCATCCTCTAATTCACTATTTATATAGCATTGTTTTTAGCATAATAGCATATATTTGCTTGTGAAATAATTTATTTTTCCGGAAGTTTAGTATATTGATTTTGTAATCCTAAAAATTGTTATCAATAAAATTGTTTGTTTTTCCGAAAAACAATATTAGCATCCATTTTGATTTTTGTTTTCTGCAAATGAATTTTTGCATCGCTGAAGGAAAATTGTACTTGATCAACTTTCCTCTCTTAGCATATTTTAGCCTACATATATCTTTCATTAATTTTTTTTTTTTAATATATCTTCATCTACTATGTATCATAATATAAGTTTTCAAGTATTTTAGCAAGAAAGTACAACTTTGATGTTGTTGACAGTCTGAGTCAAGATGTAGTTGTAATTAAAGCTAAAACAAAGGTTTATATGTTTTTGACACCTTTTTAGTATCAAAAATTTGAAAAGGTTGTTTGAGTGATTTTAAGACTTTTGATAGCTGTCTGAAGTAATTTTCTCATGAAATATGTGACAACCCGGGCTCATTAATTTTGGGAGAAGCCCAAATTCCTTCTGAAGCCCATCAAGGACCAACCCTAACCTCTCCTCCCCTTCCTTGTAAAGAAACGCGTGAGGGAGAGCAGCAACCTCACCAAACTCTCGCCTCCGCCAAGCGCTGCCGGAATCTCGAGAGCTCTACCACTGTCTCTGCCACCACCGTTCCAGTCACCTCCGCTTTAGATTCCGAGCCAGCCAGCGACCTCTGCGGTGTTGTGGCTGTGAGGAAGAGCCAACGAGAAAGGATCCCGTCACGCCGCCTTCTCGATCTCACCGACACAGCTCTCGACCGTCGCCGATCTGCTGGTCCGAGTCATCCTCGTCTTTGATCGGATCATTCCGGTAAGCTCCGGAACTAGATCTCCACCGTTTTCTTCTCGATCTGTTTCTCGTTGAGATCACCGTTGATGTGTTGTTCTCTTGCTTCAGTATTGAGCTTTCTCCTTCCATTGGTGCTATCTGTGGTCAGTGTGGTTGAGTAGCTCTTGTCTAAGGTGAGACAAAGCTTGACCTCTTTTCTGTTACTAATCACGCGTCACTGTTCACACCGGAATTCACTATTCAATGTTCCGGCGTTACTGATCATGCGTCTTTTTGATCATCACCATTGTTGTTGCAGTTGTACCTTAGGCTGCAAGTCACCATTTTCTCCTCAAAGCATTGTTGTTGTAGTGTGTTGGTGTGACTCGTGTTGTTCCCAAAGGTATGCCGAGAGACCATGTCCTTGGTTTGATTTCGTTTGATCATTATGGGATCATGAAGGACACGTGTCTAACATAGGGTTTGTTGTGACTTAGGTTTCGTTAGTGTGTTATTGTTGTGGAAGGAGTTATAGTTGCCGTGTGATAGCTCTTGGCTGTAGACGTTATTTTAACCCCGTTTCAACCCGTGAATCAAAGGTGAGGACTGGCGTGGTATACTCCTTTTATGCTTATAACCGTTCCAGACTGAGTAGTCTATCGCTAATGCGTGTATACCTGCGTGTATCTATTTGAATACACGTATTTGGTTGTTGGGTAAATTTGGTATTAATTATATATCATGAAGCGATTATTTATTTGCCGTATTATGTGTTGCTTGATGAACCTAGTGACATAGGTTTTTAAATGGAATATGGTTGAATGATTGTATGAAAGTGTTTGTGGGTGTTTGCATTGTGTGAGGGATATCACTTGTGCAGGTTGGGTTAAGCTTAGACTTATGAGGCGGTTTTGCCTATGTGTTGTCTTAGTATTGTGATTGTGTGCTGGATATGGGATAGTTGGAGGATTCACTTACCATAGTCCATCGTCAGTGGCTTGACGAGCCAGGTGTCTTGAAAGAGAGGCAGGCGTCTTGAAATAGAGACGGACAGCGTGTGTGCCGCTATATGCCACGGGGTGTGCGCCGGTTTTGGGCGTGGATGCACCAATTAGGGTCATGAGTCTTACTTGTTCTTTGAGTGTCTTCGGACTTGTTGTATTGCGTGTATTAGCTTTAGATTTTCATATGTGATGGTTATGTTCATTTGAGTTGTTTGCCGTAGGTCCCGTTGGACCTGCACTCTCTGAGTAATCCCAATTACTCACCCCTCTTCTTGCAGGTGAGCGCAGGGGCATACAAGAGTAGTCACTTGGCTCGGTGATGGTTTTTGGGAAGAAAAAGGTTTTTGTTATATATCGGTATTTAAACACTAAGTTAAGTCGGCTATTGTAATCGGAATTGATCCTTAGGTTTTCAAGAAAAAAAAGGGTTTTGTAAGACAATTTGAGAACGATCCTGGGGATTAAAATGTATTTATCTATCAAGAGGTTTTCTTGGAATGAAAGTTATTACTTTTGGACATGCCGTCTTGGTTACGTAAGAGGCGGGTGTCACAATTTGGTATCAGAGCGTAGGTTGCCAAACCGGTCCTGACCCGGGAGGCGGATTGTGACAAAGAAAAAGTTTTCAAATGGTTTCAAGAACTTTCAAAAATTATTCTTGGATTTATTAAAGTATTTTCGAAATATTTTGGAAAAAAAAAAAAAAAAAACTTTTGGGAATGGGGTATTTTCAAAAGAAAATTGTAAACATCACCAAGTCTGACTTAATCTGTGTATTGCTTCTCGTGACAGGTACTCGGCTTGTGAAAGTGTTTGATCGCTTGTTTCTTCTGTTTAGAGGATGCCGCCAAAGAAAGCCAAGGTTGTGAGACCTAAGAGAGTTGTGCGACCCGCAGCTAGGGTTGAGAGTCCAGTTGCTTCATCAGAAAGTGTTCATGGGAATACCATCGAGCATGAGCCAGTGGGTGCGGACCCAGCAGGGGCGGCCCAAGGAGTTGACCAGACTGCTGCGTATGCGGCTATGATGGAGGAGTTGCAGAGGTACCGTGACCGTTTTGGGGATCAGATGCATAATGATCAGGGAGTGGGAAATGTGCATCAGCAGGCTGCACCGTTGAATGATCAGAACCAGAGAGTACAGTATCCACCGCCACCTCCACCGCCGGCTGTGCATGTGCAGACACAAGGGCCGTCGTATTGGGAACTTATGGGGCACATGAGGAATATGCAGATGGATTATTTTGATGGGAAGTCAAGTGCTGTTGTTGCCGATAACTGGAGGAAAAAGCTGGAGAAGAATTTGGATGCAATTAGGTGCCCACAAGAGTATCGTCTCGACTTAGCGATGCACTACCTGAAGGATGATGCTATGTTTTGGTGGGATGGTGTGGTAGAGGCAGCGTGAGGGCGTTATGAGTTGACTTGGGCTGATTTCAGAGAAGGGTTCACTAGGGAGTACTTTCCGCCAGAGGCCATGGATAAGATGGAGAATGCTTTTGAGGATCTACGTCAGGGTAACCGAACTGTTCGAGAGTATAAGGAGGAGTTCAATCGTTTGAGGAGGTTCTCGACGAAGCATCTGAGTGAGGCTGATCAGATCCGCAAATTCATGAAGGGACTGAGACTTGACCTCAAAAATCGTTGTTCTATCAGGAAATACGACAGTCTATTGGATCTGGTTGAAACCGCAGCCGTGCAAGAACAGGGATTCCAGGAGGAGCTAAAGTTGTCTAAAGGGTTTCAAGCCAAGACTGGAAAGGGAGATAGTCACAAGAGGAATTGGGATACCGCTAATTCGTCTCAAGTACGAGGAGATTATGCTAAGAATTTGATTTGCTTTAAGTGTAACCAGCGTGGACATGTCAAGAAGGATTGCACTGTGGGCAATGTTCAGAAAGTGCCTCAGCCTAGAGCCGTCCAGCCTATGAGAAGCACATGTTTCCGTTGTGGACAGAGCGGCCACTTTGCAAGGAATTGTATGGTTCCGCTTCAGGGACAGCAGCCAAGAGGACAGAATCGTGAGCAGTTGCCGTTGCCACCGCCACCAGCAGGGCAAGGAGCAAGACCTCGAGTCAATGTAGTGAGAGAACACGGAGGCGTTGAACCGATCGCGGGTATGTCATTCCTTCTTGACTTTCGTGATTATTCATTAAGAGCCTTGTGTGGAATTTGAATAGCATGCTTAGCGTAGTATCAACCGTGTAGGATCGGTTTTAGTTGGGGGAGTTTCCGCCCATACATTGTTTGACACAGGAGCTACGCATAGCTTTGTGTCTCCGGCGCTCACAAAGTATTGGACCTTTGAAGGCGTTTTTGTTTCAAAGACGAAGGAGATCGAGACAGCCGGAGATGAGAAAATGAAGTCTACCGGGGTTTATGAAGAAGTGCCGATAGTGCTTGAAAATGTGGAGATGCACGGAAATCTTGTGAAGATGGAGTTGAATCACTACGAGGTGATTCTTGGAATGGATTGGTTGACCAAGCACCGAGTTGTGTTGGTATTCCAAGGGATCAAGAAACTTACCGGAATCCCCATTATCTCAATGTTGCAGGCAGAGGAGCTATTGATGAAAGGATATGAGGCATATCTCGCCACCATTACTATGAACGAGAAAGAGTCGACACCGGAGTTGAGTACAATACCAATTGTGGCAGAATATGAGGACGTGTTCGAACCGTTGAAAGGACCACCGCCTCATAGAGGTGATGCATTCACGATAGAGCTGGAGCCCGGAGCAGCACCTATATCGAAGGCACCATATCGTTTGGCGCCAGCAGAAATGGCCGAGCTCAAGAAGCAGTTAGAAGAGTTAGCTGACAAAGGTTTCATTCGACCGAGCAGTTCACCATGGGGAGCGCCAGTGTTGTTCGTCAAGAAAAAGGACGGAAGTTTCAGACTTTGTATCGACTACCGAGGACTGAACAAGGTGACGATAAAGAATCAGTACCCGTTACCAAGGATTGATGAGTTATTGGACCAACTACAAGGAGCATCGTGGTTTTCCAAGATAGATTTGGCCTCGGGTTACCACCAGATTCCGATTGCCGAGGATGATGTGAGGAATACAGCCTTCCGGACGCGCTATGGTCATTATGAGTTCGTGGTTATGCCTTTTGGATTGACCAATGCGCCAGCGGCCTTCATGAAGTTGATGAATAATGTTTTTCGGGAGTACTTGGACAAGTGCGTTATAGTATTCATCGATGACATCCTGATTTACTCGAAGAGTAAGGAAGAGCATGAGTGGCATCTGCGAGTGGTGTTGAATAAGCTGAGAGAGCAGAAGTTGTATGCGAAAGCGGGTAAGTGTAGCTTTTGGCAGAGGAAGATCGGGTTCTTGGGTCATGTTGTGTCAGAAGCGGGAGTCGCTGTCGACCCAGAAAAGATAACCGCCATTACCAATTGGCCGACTCCAAAAAGTGCTACTGAGGTTCGTAGTTTCTTGGGATTGGCGGGTTATTATCGGAAGTTCGTGAAGGGATTTGCTAGCATGGCTAAACCGATGACAAGGCTGACCGGGAAGGACGTCAAGTTTGTTTGGTCGGACGAGTGTGCGAAGAGTTTTGAGAACCTGAAGGATCACTTGACCCGAACTCCAGTGCTTGTACTACCGAGGCCAGGAATACCGTATGTCGTGTATACAGATGCATCTCGAACAGGTTTAGGATGTGTTCTTATGCAGGAAGGAAAGGTGATTGCTTACGCGTCAAGGCAGTTGAGGCCGAATGAGACTAATTATCCGACGCACGACCTTGAATTAGCTGCTGTGGTTTTTGCTCTCAAAATTTGGCGTTCGTATTTGTACGGAGAAAAGGTACAAATTTTTACGGACCACAAAAGGTTAAAGTATATCTTCACTCAGGGAGAGTTGAATTTGAGGCAGCGGAGATGGACTGAGTTGTTGGCCGATTACGATTTGGAGATACTTTATCACCCCGAGAAGGCTAACCAAGTAGCGGACGCTCTTAGCAGGCGAAAGGCAGATGTTTATGAGGGAAAAGAGTTGCATGAACTCGTTGCTACTTTGTCTAGTTTGAGGTTGTGTGCTATGTCTATCAATGGGGAATCACTTGGGTTGGAAGCATTAGATCAAGCGGATTTACTTTGGAGGATCCGAGAAGCGCAGCAAAAGGATGAGAAGTTGAGGAAATTGATTGACAAGGGAGTTGTCGGATACCGCACTGCTGCAAATGGGACTTACTTGTTCAGGAATCGAGTAAGTGTTCCAGACAATAAGGATTTGAAGAATGAGATCTTGCGTCAGGCTCATACTTCGACATTTTCTATTCACCCGGGAAATACGAAAATGTATCGATTTGAAGCGCTACTACCATTGGGACGGGATGAAGCGAGACATCGCCGTGTGGGTTTCTCAGTGCCAGACGTGCCAGATGGTTAAAGCGGAACGCAGAGTACCAAGTGGGTTACTGCAGGACTTACCAATGCCAGAATGGAAATGGGACATGGTAACTATGGATTTTGTTACCGGGCTACCAAAGACGACCGGAAACAAAGACGCGATTTGGGTAATCGTGGATCGACTCACCAAATCAGCTCACTTTCTAGCCATCAAGAAAACGGATGGGGCAGATCAGCTAGCGCAACAATATTTGGATGTGATAGTGCGTCTACACGGAGTGCCTGTGAGCATTGTGTCAGACCGTGACCCGAAGTTCACATCAATATTTTGGCAAGCCTTTCAAAAGGCGTTGGGCACAAAGGTACATCTCAGTACGGCTTATCATCCGCAGACCGACGGACAATCTGAGCGGACGATTCAGACACTTGAGGATATGTTGAGAGCTTGTGTGCTAGAGTGGGAAGGAAAATGGGGGAAGTACCTCTCCTTGGTGGAATTTGCTTATAACAATAGTTTTCACTCCAGTATCGGAATGGCTCCATATGAGGCTTTGTATGGGAGACCGTGCCGAACCCCGCTCTGTTGGACCGAAGTTGGGGAGAGACGAGACCTAGAGCCTGCGATGATTCAAGAAACAGTACAACAAGTAGAGTTGTTAAAAGAAAGGCTTAAAGAGGCGCATGACCGTCAAAAAAGTTATGCGGACCAGCATAGAAAAGATTTAGAGTTTGCAGTTGGTGATGATGTGTACTTAAAAATGAGGACGCTTCGAGGAGCCGACAAGAATCGCAAGTTGAAAAAGTTGAAGCCAAGGTTCATGGGGTCGTATAAAATCATAGAGAGGATAGGGGCTGTTGCCTATCGGTTGGACTTACCACAAGAGTTATCAGATTTTCATGATGTGTTTCATGTGTCAGTTTTGAGAAAAGTGGTTCGGGAACCAGAGATGATCTTAGCTCAGCCGCCATTGGACGTGGGCCGAAACTTGACAGTTACGAGTAAACCGGTGGAAATCTTGGATAAGCGAGAAACGGATGTCCATGGTAAGAAAGTCAAGTCCGTTAGAATCTGTTGGGAGAGAGATGGTATACGTGAAGAGACATGGGAGCCAGAGTCGGAGATGTTAGATAATTATCCCGAGCTCTTTAAGGATAAGAGCGGACTTACGGGAAACGGATCGAATTCAGGGACGAATTCTTCTAAAGCGGGGGAGAATTGTGACAACCCGGGCTCATTAATTTTGGGAGAAGCCCAAATTCCTTCTGAAGCCCATCAAGGCCCAACCCTAACCTCTCCTCCTCTTCCTTGTAAAGAAACGCGTGAGGGAGAGCAGCAACCTCACCAAACTCTCGCCTCCGCCAAGCGCTGCCGGAATCTCGAGAGCTCTACCACTGTCGCTGCCACCACCGTTCCAGTCACCTCCGCTTTAGATTCCGAGCCAGCCAGCGACCTCTGCGGGGTTGTGGCTGTGAGGAAGAGCCAACGAGAAAGGATCCCGTCACGCCGCCTTCTCGATCTCACCGACACAGCTCTCGACCGTCGCCGATCTGCTGGTCCGAGTCATCCTCGTCTTTGATCGGATCATTCCGGTAAGCTCCGGAACTAGATCTCCACCGTTTTCTTCTCGATCTGTTTCTCGTTGAGATCACCGTTGATGTGTTGTTCTCTTGCTTCAGTACTGAGCTTTCTCCTTCCATTGGTGCTATCTGTGGTCAGTGTGGTTGAGTAGCTCTTGTCTAAGGTGAGACAAAGCTTGACCTCTTTTCTGTTACTGTTCACGCGTCACTGTTCACACCGGAATTCACTATTCAATGTTCCGGCGTTACTGATCATGCGTCTTTTTGATCATCAACATTGTTGTTGCAGTTGTACCTTAGGCTGCAAGTCACCATTTTCTCCTCAAAGCATTGTTGTTGTAGTGTATTGGTGTGACTCGTGTTGTTCCCAAAGGTATGCCGAGAGACCATGTCCTTGGTTTGATTTCGTTTGATCATTATGGGATCATGAAGGACACGTGTCTAACATAGGGTTTTTGGTGACTTAGGTTTCGTTAGTGTGTTATTGTTGTGGAAGGAGTTATAGTTGCCGTGTGATAGCTCTTGGCTGTAGACGTTATTTTAACCCCGTTTCAACCCGTGAATCAAAGGTGAGGACTGGCGTGGTATACTCCTTTTATGCTTATAACCGTTCCAGACTGAGTAGTCTATTGCTAATGCGTGTATACCTGCGTGTATCTATTTGAATACACGTATTTGGTTGTTGGGTAAATTTGGTATTAATTAGATATCATGAAGCGATTATTTATTTGCCGTATTATGTGTTGCTTGATGAACCTAGTGACATAGGTTTTTAAATGGAATATGGTTGAATGATTGTATGAAAGTGTTTGTGGGTGTTTGCATTGTGTGAGGGATATCACTTGTGCAGGTTGGGTTAAGCTTAGACTTATGAGGCGGTTTTGCCTATGTGTTGTCTTAGTATTGTGATTGTGTGCTGGATATGGGATAGTTGGAGGATTCACTTACCATAGTCCATCGTCAGTGGCTTGACGAGCCAGGTGTCTTGAAAGAGAGGCAGGCGTCTTGAAATAGAGACGGACAGCGTGTGTGCCGCTATATGCCACGGGGTGTGCGCCGGTTTTGGGCGTGGATGCACCAATTAGGGTCATGAGTCTTACTTGTTCTTTGAGTGTCTTCGGACTTGTTGTATTGCGTGTATTAGCTTTAGATTTTCATATGTGATGGTTATGTTCATTTGAGTTGTTTGCCGTAGGTCCCGTTGGACCTGCACTCTCTGAGTAATCCCAATTACTCACCCCTCTTATTGCAGGTGAGCGCAGGGGCATACAAGAGTAGTCACTTGGCTCGGTGATGGTTTTTGGGAAGAAAAATGTTTTTGTTATATATCGGTATTTAAACACTAAGTTAAGTCGGCTATTGTAATCGGAATTGATCCTTAGGTTTTCAAGGAAAAAGGGGTTTTGTAAGACAATTTGAGAACGATCCTGGGGATTAAAATGTATTTATCTATCAAGAGGTTTTCTTGGAATGAAAGTTATTACTTTTGGACATGCCGTCTTGGTTACGTAAGAGGCGGGTGTCACAAAATAATTCATGGAAATTATCGTGAGAGAAGGAGGGAGGAACCCAAGTTGTGCGCCATGTCGTCGGCCATCTCCTTAAACCTTCAAATTTACACAAATTACGAAATTTTTTAAAGCATCCTACTTTCATCTTTGACTAATTTAATCTACTTTTGCTTCAAAGACAAATCGAATATTCAGTTTCTTTTGTTTTTTTACTAGAATAAACAAAACCTAACTTGATAGTCCCATTACACTTGAAGGCCTCTGAAACTAATATATAAAGACGCAGGCCAGTACGAATAGAGATTATTTTAATGAATGGGAAAAACGAATTTCAAACTTCAAAGCTTTCAGTGATAAAAAACTATTCATAGCTTCACAATTTGCTTTAAATATTGTTTTTTTGCGAAGAAAAAGAAGGTCTGCATTTTCTTCCTTTTCTCCATTTTCCCTTCAAGAAACCTTTTTCAAAGGCTGTTTTTTTCGGCCTAGAATCTTCAGAGGTATGTGTCTTGGTTCAGATCCTTGCTTTAGGGTCTTTGTTCTTTCAAAATCGCTAGTTTCACCAGATGGATTGATTTTTTTAATGGTATTATGGTAAGATAACTTCTTGTTAGATGTCGTGTAAGATAGATTTAAGGGATTCTCTGTATGAATAAATGGGAAAGGGGATGATGAAGCTTACTGTTTATGTCATTCTTCTTCTTCTTCTTCTTCTTCTTACACTTTTTATCTGTGAGACAAGAGGGCTGAATTTAGAAGGTCAATATCTTCTTGATATCAAAAGCAAGTTTGTGGATGATATGAAGAATTTGAAAAACTGGAATTCAGATGATTTTGTACCTTGTGGATGGACCGGTGTAAGATGCATAAATTATTCCAATCCAGAGGTTTTGTCACTGAATCTTTCCTCGCTGGCTCTCTCCGGTTATTTATCCCCAAGCATAGGTGGATTGGTTCATTTAAAAGATCTGGATCTGTCATATAATGAGTTATCAGGGAAGATTCCTAAGGAAATTGGCAACTGTTCAAGCTTGGAGTTTCTTAAGCTAAATAATAACCAGTTTGAAGGTGAGCTACCTGTGGAGATTGGAAAGCTTTTGTCTTTAGAGAAGCTGATCATATACAACAACAGAATCACAGGGTCTCTTCCTATGGAGATTGGGAACCTCTTGTCTCTCTCTCAACTTGTAACTTACAGCAACAACATCAGTGGATCATTGCCTCGTTCCATTGGCAAGCTCAAGAAACTGACAAGCTTTCGAGCTGGTCAGAACATGATTTCTGGAAGTTTGCCCTCTGAGATTGGTGAATGTGAGAGTTTATTCATGCTTGGTCTTGCACAGAATCAGTTGAGTGGTGAAATACCAAAAGAGATTGGCATGCTCATGAATCTTTCACAGGTGATTCTTTGGGAAAATCAGTTCTCAGGGTTTATCCCTAAGGAGATTAGCAACTGTACAAGTTTACAAACTCTTGCTCTCTACAAGAACCAGCTTGTTGGTCCGATTCCGACAGAACTCGGCAACTTTGTCTCTCTGGAGTATCTATACCTTTACAGAAACAAATTGACTGGAACAATCCCAAGAGAGATTGGGAATCTCTCAAGTGCTATTGAGATAGATTTATCAGAGAACGGTTTGACCGGAGAGATACCGTTGGAGTTTTGTTACATACAAGGGCTTGAGCTTCTTCATCTATTTGACAACAAACTAACAGGAACCATCCCAGTGGAGCTTACTACTTTAAAGAATCTAACAAAGCTTGATCTCTCCATCAATGCTTTAACTGGTGCTATTCCTTTGGGGTTTCAATATCTAAGAGAACTCTTTATGCTCCAGCTGTTTCAGAATTATCTTAGTGGGATCATACCTCCAAAACTTGGTGTGTATAGCAATCTCTGGGTACTTGATCTGTCCGATAACCATCTCAGAGGAAGAATTCCAAGTTACCTCTGCCTTCACTCCAATATGATCATCTTGAACTTAGGTTCAAACAACCTCTCTGGCAACATTCCTACTAGCATCACCACTTGCAAAACTCTTGTTCAACTTCGTCTAGCTGGAAACAACCTCGTTGGTCAGTTCCCATCAAACTTGTGTAAGCTGGTTAATCTCACAGCCATTGAGTTGGGACAAAACAGATTCCATGGTTTCATTCCTCGTGAAATCAGGAACTGCAGGGCCTTGCAAAGGCTGCAGCTAGCAGACAATGGCTTTACAGGAGAGCTTCCTAGAGAGATTGGCACACTTTCAGAGCTTGGGACCTTGAATGTCTCATCTAATAAGCTTACTGGAGAGATACCTTCTGAAATCTTCATCTGCAAGATGCTTCAAAGACTAGACATGTGCTGCAACAATTTCTCTGGAACTTTACCAAGTGAGGTGGGTTTTCTTTACCAGCTTGAGCTTCTGAAGCTCTCAAATAACAAACTTTCTGGTACAATACCTTTGGCTCTAGGGAGTTTATCTCGTTTAACCGAGCTACAAATGGGCGGAAACTCGTTCCATGGTAGCATTCCAAGAGAGTTGGGAAGTCTGACCGGTTTGCAGATAGCATTGAACCTCAGTTACAACAAGCTTACCGGAGAAATACCTTCTCAGCTAAGTAATCTTGTTATGCTTGAGTTGCTTCTCCTCAACAACAACGATTTGTCTGGTGAAATACCAAGCTCTTTTGCTAATCTATCCAGCTTGTTTGGTTACAACTTCTCATACAACAACTTGACTGGTCCTATTCCACTTCTCCGTAACATGTCCCTTTCTTGCTTCATTGGTAATGAAGGACTCTGCGGCCCGCCGCTAAACCAGTGTATCCAAACACAGCCTTACTCGCCTTCCCAGTCAACCGAGAAGCCGGGAGGAATCCGTTCAAGCAAAATCATTGCCATCTCTGCAGCTGCGATTGGAGGGGTCTCTCTTATTCTCATTGTTCTCATCGTCTACCTAATGAAACGACAGGTGAGGACAGTCGTTTCGTCTACTCGTCAAGACAACAAACCAGCAGAAACGTCTCTTGACATTTACTTCCCTCCAAAGGAAGGATTCACTTTCCAAGATTTAGTGATAGCCACTGATAATTTCGATGAGAGCTTCGTCATCGGGAGAGGAGCTTGTGGAACCGTCTACAAGGCGCTTTTGCCTGCGGGGTACACGTTAGCTGTCAAGAAAATAGCATCAAACCATGAAGCTGGCAACAACAACAATGTGGATAATAGTTTTAGAGCAGAGATTCTAACTCTTGGGAATATCAGGCACCGTAACATCGTCAAGCTACATGGATTCTGTTATCACCAAGGATCAAATTTGCTTTTGTACGAGTACATGCCCAAAGGAAGCCTTGGAGAAATACTACATGATCCTTCAGGCAACTTGGATTGGTCTAAAAGATTTAAAATCGCTCTTGGTGCAGCTCAGGGTCTGGCCTATTTACACCATGACTGCAAGCCGAGAATCTTTCACCGTGATATAAAGTCAAATAATATACTGCTTGACGAGAACTTTGAAGCTCATGTGGGTGATTTCGGACTAGCAAAAGTGATTGATATGCCGTATTCAAAATCCATGTCCGCCATTGCTGGCTCCTATGGTTACATTGCCCCAGGTAAAGTTTTTGGCCTTTAAGAGTTTAAATAGTAGACACAATATTTGAACCAAACCACACCAAAACAAATTTATCAATTCCCATATGAACTGAGTTTTATTATATATAAACTTATTTGCCAAATAAGTCGAACTGATCCTGAACCGAATTCAAATTTCTGCAACCTAACATAATTAATCAAAATTTCTTTAATATTATTTTTTATTTAGAAATATAAAAAATAGATTTAAATATACTAAAAATTATAATATTAATTAGAATTAATAACCTTGTTTTATTAAGTTTATCATTGTTGATAAAAAAATAGTTTTGTTTTTCTTGTATTTTTATAATATAAACCGAGTTGAACCATAACCGAAAATTTTAAAACTCAGCTAAAATAAAATTTCAGTCTATTTTTTGCCAAAATCCAAAATTCTGAAACCTAAACCGACAAACCAAACAATACAGTACCGTTCCTCGGGTGCCTTTTCTTATTCTACGTGATAGGGACTGAACTGAAACTTTTAAAAACTTTGCAGAATATGCATATACCATGAAAGTTACGGAGAAGTCAGACATCTATAGCTACGGGGTGGTTCTGTTGGAGCTTCTTACTGGAAAAGCACCAGTTCAACCGATAGATCAAGGTGGGGACGTAGTGAGTTGGGTGAGGAGTTACATTAGAAGAGATGCATTGTCCTCTGGAGTTCTTGATGCTCGGTTAAAGTTAGAAGACGAGAGAATCGTCTCTCATATGCTCACTGTGTTGAAGATTGCATTGCTTTGCACGAGTGTGTCTCCTGCCGCGAGGCCATCGATGCGACAAGTTGTTCTCATGCTTATTGAGTCAGAAATAAAAGGAGAAGAATCCTTGGATGCAGAAATGACACATATTACTACATCATGACTCTATACGATGTTATTGTAAATCACTCTTTACCTCAAGATGATTTTTGTATGTAATAGATAACTTTTGTAATTCATATATATATATATCAAAAGATATATATCTTACATGGATTCTAAGATTGGACAATTATCAGTCAATTTTACATGGATCATTTGCAAATTCATCATCACATATTCATGGATTGTTTCTCTCTTCCTTTTTATTTTGGGAAAATTGGCAATTTACCCCAAATAAAACCTTCTCTTGTCCACTTACACTTACTCAAAGTGTCTTTGTCCCCTTACACCTTTTTTTAGACATTAATCCTATTTTACCCCCCAAATTGGATTAATAAATTAAACTTATAAATTAAACTTTTGTTTCTTATTTTTTCGTTTATATGATTTTGTTTTAATAACAAAGAAAAAAAATAAGAAACAAAAGTTAAACTTCTGAAAATCGGGAGACCCCGACATTTTTTCTCTTCTTCGTCGTTCTCGTCGTGTCGCCTCCGTTCTCCTCCTCCTACATCCTCCATTCGCTGTGTCTTCCTACATCCTCTGTTCTCCTCCTTAATTTCGTGAGGAAGTCCGCCGTTCTCCTCCTCCGTGTGCTGGTTTTCTCCTCCGCTCCTTCACCATTAACGTCCTCGAGTTTTCCGCCAGGTAGAGTTCAATATTTGTCTGATTAAGTGTGTTGATAGATTGTTAAATTCGGGATTTGGTTACATGAAAATTGATTTGGGGTTACATGCAATTAGGGATTAGGGATTGAAGATTGAAAATTAAACCTCAATTAAAGATTTGGTTACATGCAATTAGGGATTTCGTTATATGAAAAAGGATTTGGGGTTTCGTTAATTTAGCTTTTTCGAGAGGTTACAGTAGCTTTTTCTTGAATCTAAGCTACTTTTGCTTTGGATTTGTGTGTTTATGTGGAAACTGAAAATGTATTCATTGATCATATTCGTTATAGTTTGATTAAGACTTGACCTTTGGCCTAATTGTATGGCTTTATAATTGGGAACAGCTATTCGTGGATACACAACTCTTCTCTGTACATACAGATCTTGTTCTTTCCTTTATCCAGAAGCTATAGGAGGATTGATTTACATGTATATGTTAAAGCAAACTACTTGTTGGTGGGAAACACAATATTATAAGAAATAGGTGAGAATTGTGGTATCGATCATCTGTATTTGTATCTTTATTGTTTGAGAAAATTGTATATGGAAAAAGACTTCCATATAATGAGGATTTGATGCAGAGAAACCATCAGATCATCTTTGTATCCAAAGCTTATGTCTTTAAACACAGTTGGTGTTTAGATCTTAATAGTCAGTGGTCACCACCAAATGTTTTGTTTGTGCTATTCTCAATAGAATATATGCGTTGATAATATGAACGTGCGATTTTGGTTTTCATACACTATTTAGTCAGATGTGCTATATAACTTGTGTAAAAGTTTTATTTATTTTGTTTCGTCTTCTTGAAGATGATTAATAAACTCTTTTTTGCAATCGAAGTTTAGTGCTTGGTTGGAAAGAACCGATCTATACCTTATTAAATCGTGTGTAGTTTTTTGTTTAATTGTTTCCACATCCAACTAAGCTATCACTAATTCCTCAAACCGCGTGGCAAATTGTCTGATTAAGTGTGTTGATAGATTGTCGAGTTTTCCGCCAGGTAGAGTTCAATATTTGTCTGATTAAGTGTGTTGATAGATTGTTAAATTCGGGATTTGGTTACATGAAAATTGATTTGGGGTTACATGCAATTAGGGATTAGGGATTGAAGATTGAAAATTAAACCTCAATTGAAGATTTGGTTACATGCAATTAGGGATTTCGTTACATGAAAAAGGATTTGGGGTTTCGTTACTTTAGCTTTTTCGAGAGGTTACAGTAGCTTTTTCTTGAATCTAAGCTACTTTTGCTTTGGATTTGTGTGTTTATGTGGAAACTGAAAATGTGTTCATTGATCTATGGGGTAGTAAATCCTTCTGTTTATTTTCTTGGTCTACTAGCGTGGTTATTATTCATCATCAGCTCTTTGTAATGGCGTTCATATTAGGAAGTTTTGATTTTTTGATACTTTGGAGTCAAATACCATTGATTGTAAGATCAAAATTTGGTTTCAAATGCTTTCCTTGTGGTGGCTTTTCGGTTTGATTGAAAATTGCAACGCCATAAAGAGTTTATTTATTTTTTATGTGAAAGGAATGTCCGTAATGTGAGCTATGGTTTCCTCTATTATATTAGATTGCCATTACTTGCTATCTCTCTTAATTCGTTTTGAGCACTTTCCTGGAAAAGAATCTGTTTTACTCTCTTAGATTGCTCTCTTATCAGTTGGTTAATTATTCTCCTTGCATCAGTCTCAGCTCATGTTTGTGGAATGCCGCAAGATTATTTTGCCAAAGTTTTCCTTGACTTTGTCATAAGCGATGCTTTTATTGCTCATTAGCTGCATATGTCGGAAAAATGTTAGTCTCTTTTGTGTTCATTAACTTTGTTGGAGAAATATTCTCTTGGTGGTTGTGATGCAAAAATTTACAAAGAGATAGATCACAAGTTCAATATAGATATTTGCAAGACTTCCTATTACAGATGCACATGATAGGTGATTGTTTTGTTTTCGAAGCTTGTTTTTTTATACCTTGTGATTCTTCTTGCGTATGTCATGGTGTCTCTAAGGTTTGGAGTCTCACATGAAAACCGATTTGGAGTTTCTATGGTTTTCAGTGTAGCAAAACTTGTTTTTTGTACTTCGTTTATGATGGTTAGGATGCAAAAAAATTTAAGATGCACTTCGTTTGTTTTGTGATTCACATTGTATTAAAGATGCATTACATTTTTTTCAGTTCTCGTTTTTGAATTGAATTAATTTATGTTGTTTTCGTTAATTGCAGGTATGGATCTCGAGTTCCCCAAGAGATTATATGCGGAAGGATCCGAACCACTAGGTGATAAAATAAACAAGTGTGCAAGACTATCGATATTGAAGCTTCTGGCTAGCGGTGTTGAATCAGAGTACAACGAAGTGAAGAAAGACCCGTTGTTTGCTCATATCATAGCCATCCACGAAAACCGGCTTCATTTTTCAGCAAAAATGGTACACAGTCTCATGACTAGGCAGCTTGTTACCGCAAAAAAACATGAGCTATGGTTTGTGTTTGCTAGGAGGCCATTGCGATTCTCTATCCAAGAATTCCATGTTGTTACGGGGCTCAAGTGCATAGACGAAGGCAACTACGACCTCGAAAACATGAGGTAGAATAAAAACATGAAAGAGGCTAGGTACAAGATAATATGTGATCTACTTCAAGCGGGAAGGGATGAGGTTCTGCTTCAGCGCATGTCAAAGTATGTAGCTCCAGAGTTTTCTTCATGTGAGACTATAGACCTTAGCTGAATGTGTTCACCAAATATTAGACCAAATTTTCATTATTTTTCCATTGTGTTCAACTTTCTCGTTATTTTTCTTCATGTGAGACTATAGACCGAGCGGTTTATGTTCGTTATTTTTCTATTATATGCTTTTTTTTTCTCTAACTCTTATAACTTTCGTATGTTCCTATTTTTCTATGACTCTTACAACTTCGTATGTTCATATTTTTCTCTGACTCTTAAAACAAGGAAGACATCAATCACACACCCAAGTGTTGTTATTGTCAAAAACCAGCGCCATTTCGGTCGGTTTTACAAAACCAAACCAATTTCACATGTATAGGAGAAACGACTTGGAAAACAGAGCTTCCTCCTTTATTCTCATCAGCAACAAATATCCACCCATTGGTTGCACACCTTTTCCATAAACCACAAGCTACATAGATATGCAACATATTACTTTAGCAGAAGAAAAAGAGAGTTAGGGTATCAAAGAGGAAGATGAGGTTGCTGAAAATCGACAGAGAGGCGTTGTGGAAGAATATTTTCGTGCCTTGAGAGAAAAAAAATAAGTAAAGATTTGAAAAATATTCAGTTGCAATATTTTCTGGATTCTCGTAGAAGGCGAATTCTACGAATGGTAGATGTTAGTTATTTTGGTAGAACATGTAACGAAAATATGCATTCTACGAAATTGTAGCCAATATGTTTTTTGTAGAACACAAATTCTGCGAATGGTAGAATATAATGTAATACGTAGAACACAGACTCTACGACCGGTAGATGTCAGTGTTTACCGTAGAACTTGAAATCTACAATTAGCAGAAGATAGTGTATTACGTAGAATATGTTTGGAGCAAATTCTACGAAACGGTAGAAGTATAAACAACTTGTAGATTTCATCTTCTACGCTCGCTAGACGTCTACGTAAACAGTAGAAAACGTATTCTACTTTGAAAATCGAAGTTCGTAGACTCAACCTTTAATTAATTTTATAAACATGAAAAAAAAATCTAAAAAATCTCAAACATTCTACACAGTTTTAACATCATTTTTAAGAATTTTAGAAATTTTGTTCACTTTCAAAAGAAGTTTGTATGAGTTATTAACTATATTGAAGGGCAATGTTGGCACAAAATAGCAAAAGTCAAAAAAGGGGTAAAGGGACAAGAAGAGCTTTTTTTTGGGGTAAATTGCCAATTTTCCCTTTTATTTTTTATAAAATTTAATGGACTGTTTCATATTATATTAGACAGGTACTGTGAGTAAACGATAAAATTGTTAATGCAATCAAGACAATCATATCCCCATTGATTACTAGAATCCCCTATATAAGTCTTGTCCATATTCTAATAAACATGGGATTTTAGATGATTTAGTATGAATTAGAGAAGTTGTTATGATTTTAATGAAAATACTAAAGAATCTCATCTAATACCATGGTATTTGGATTTTTTTATATTTTTAAAAAGAGAAAATTACTCAAACTAGCACTAATTCAACAGTTTATTACTAATTAGCACTCATAAATAAACACTTACTAGAATAGCATGCATATTGTGTAAAAGGTGAGAATCATACTATTATTTGAGATTATGCTTAAGTGAAAACGTTCTAAATTGATTGGCCAGAGAATCGATCTGACACGTCAAATGTGACATGGATGCTGACAAAAGAGGCTTAAAATGTGATTAGGACTAATTGTCTTACTTGGAATGATGACATGGATTTTACTTATGAAAATAGTATTTAAACATTATTCATTAAAAATACATCGTTACAACTTAGCTATTCGTGAGTTAAAAGAATCTATTTGTATCTCAATACTATTCGTATCTCACCTCTATATGTCAAATGCTCATTTCATCCAAGAATCTATTGGTATCTCACTATATGTCACATCTTCATCAATGTTATATTTTTATAGCGTCGTGTTGGTTAGAGTCGTGTTGACAAACAAAGGTGGTGTTCCAGGTAAAGGGAGCTTAACACGGCCTCTCTCAGGCACTTAACTTGCTCAACCACTGTTAGGAACAACCACGCCCCGAAGGTCGTATTGACTAGAACCGTATTGACTAACTTAGAGACCTAACCCACTACTTGGAGCAGATCGGTGGATTGGGTGTTTGAAAGGAACCAGAGCTTATGATGAAGCTCGGAAGCCTGGAGAACTAAGGGATTTAGAGAGACATTTAGAGAGAGAAACTAGAGAGAGGTTTTTATTGAGAATATGATGTGTTTGATACAATGGGGTTACACACATATATATAGGGAGGGAATGAGGCGCTTACATATGCGCTTACGTCATTCCTATACTATTGCGCTTATGACTTTTGCGCTTACATTATTTAGGCGCTTACGTATGCGCTTACATCACAATAGCATCATAATTATACATATTAAAACTTATTTATTTTACAAGGAGAAGTAAGAGATATACTTCTCTTTAGTGATCCATTTCGAACTCGAGGATGTGTTCGTCACAACATCTGTACTCATCGCCGGGACAGACGTATTTTGGTGCTGGCTCGCTGAAATCATCGTCCGATTTTGTGTTGACGTCAATGTTGAACTTTTTCCCTATCTCGTCGATGTTGATGTCGGTTGAGTCATCAGGGAGTTGAGCGTCTTGAAAATAGTCTTCCGTAAGGTCTTGAGATAGTGATTCGTGCGGGATGTCTTGAGTCGCGGATTCCTGTTTGATGATTGGTGAGGCGTCCATCTTTGAAGCATCACGTTTTGTTGCTTTGGTTACAAACGTGTTTTCCTGTTTGTCCATGAAGAACATTAAGTCTTCATCAAGGGTCATTTGATAACTCACAGGATAGTAGGACCAGTTTGTGTTGAATGGGATATGGAAGGTTTGTCTGGCGTTGTTGAGGCGGAACGCATGTGTCTGAAAGTCTTCGTACGGCTTGGTGTCATGAAGGTTGAAATCCGGGCGTAAACCTCTGTGATAGTCGTTGTGGTGAATTAGTGTAGGGAGGGCATGGAGTTTGTTGGACTTGAGGTTGACTTGAACAGGTCTGTGGAAGAAATACACTGTATGAGGGTTGAAGAACGGATTGAGACCTCCTTGGTGTCCGTTACCCTTGAGCTTCTTAAACGGCAGGTTTGTGGCTTTTGCCGATTTCCTTAGTTTTCCGGTCCAGATGGCCAGTGAGGCGAACCATGTGAGAAAGGTAGAGAGACAGTCTCTTTCATGCAGGGCATTGATGTATTGGTATAGCCATCCAATGTCGAATGTTATGCCAATGGTGTAGACAGAGCAAGGATACCATAGGAAACAGAGGACTTCTTCTGGCATGTTTGAATTCTCAATGCGGTAGAGATGGGCAAATGGATAATCCGGGTGAATACCCAGAGGTGCGATGAAGTGGCAGTTGGGGCCGTATCTTGACAGGATGATGGATTGATATTCAAAGATCTTGTGCCGAAGGTGTTCACGCAAGGTATTTCGTTTGATTAGTTCATGGGCATCTCCAGGAATGTTGGCGTCGAAGTCGAAGAAGTGTTTCTTCGGTGCTGATGAGCTTGTCATCATATGGAGTTCTTGAGGAGGATTTCTGCTGAGCATGTCGGCTAAGGTGTTGTTCTTGCCCTTTAAATAGAAGGATTCGAAGTCATACTTGGAAAACCACTCACTCCATCTCAATAATTGCTGGTGAGGGACCATCTTCTGTTTGAATTGGAGCATCTTTGGAAAAGAAGACATGTCCATCTCGATGCGAAACTTATGTCCTATCAGATGGAACTCGAACTTCTCAATTGCCTTTTTGACTGCTAGAATTTCCTTGAACGTGGAGTGATAATGCATCTCGGAATCTTTGAACCGTCCACTTTTGTATCCACAGATGTGACGTTTATTATTTATTTCTTCAAATAAAATCGCTCCCCAATATTTGTCACTGGCATCAGTCTGCAGGATTCGCGTGCTTGAGGAGGGAATCTGTAGAGTAGGTAGCTTCTGTATCTCCAGCTTTAACTTTTTGACTGCGTCGGTTTGTCGTGTTGTCCACAGTGGTGGATTCTTCGACAGCATCTTCTGTAGAGGTCTCGTCAATTGCGAAAGTTGCGGGATAAAGTCACTGACATAATTGATGACCCCAAGGAACTGTTGAACTTGTCGTTTGGTGAGATTCTCGTCAGGAAAGTCAAGAAGCGTTGTAGCTAGATGGGACTGCGGAGTTATCTGTCCATTATTGATTTGCATGCCGAGAAAATCAATGTTGGGCTGGGCTATGATCATTTTGCGGGCCGAGAGCATGAGCCCATATTCTTGAACGATATCGTGGAATTGCTTGAGGGCCTGAATGTGGTCTTGGATATTTGAGGAGAACAGTAGGATGTCGTCAATGTAGACCAGGGCTGTATGGAGAAGAGGTTTGAAGATTCGTAGCATGGCCTGCTGAAATAGCGAAGGCGCCGTCTTGAGTCCGAAGGGTAAGACATTCCATTGGAGGTGGCGATTTGGCAAGCAGAATGCAGTCTTGTATCTTTCGTCTGGATGGATTCCGATTTGCCAAAATCCTGATTTTAAATCGAACTTGGAAAATATCGTTGCTCCTTCCAGAAGTTGTAGGAGAGCTTTCTTGTTAGGTAGGGGAAACTTGACATCTTGTAGATATTGATTGAGCGGCTTGTAGTCGATGACAAGTCTGAGTTTTCCTCTTGCTTGCTCGGCACGGTTGTTGACATAAAATGCCTTACATGCCCAGGGCGAGTTGGTGGTTGAAACAATTCCTTGATTAACCAACTGGTCGCATTCGTCGTTAGCCTGTTGTAGTAAAGTAGGTGGCATTCCAGCGTGACTTGCTCTTGTTGGAGTGGTATGAACATTTTCCTTAAAAGGTAGCTTGACGAAGAACTCAGAATTGAGCCATAGCGGGTTGCTACACCTTTGGAGGAAATCTGCATGAGAGTCCGCACACGAGATTGTTGTAATTTCTTCCTTGATCTTGTTGAATTCTCCAAGAGCTGTTTCTTCGATTGTGAACAGGCGAGGAATTGTTGTGAAGGCTTTATAAAGCTTTTTCCATCTCATGCCTCGTGGTTCGAGAGAGATATCAAAGTTCTTCTTTAGTGCGTAGTATGTATCCCATCCCATAACGAGATCTTTTCCTGGTGCTGACGATCCAAGTACTTCAGTTGTGATTTGACACCCGGGGAAAAAATCGATGGTTATAGGTTTTGATTTGAGCTTCACGGATAATGAGCCAGCGTTTGCAACTCTGAACTCTTGATGGTGCGGCATCCACATAGAAGGGGGTAGAAGCTTTGGGTTCATGATTGATGTATGAGCACCTGTGTTCATGAACGCGATGGCATGAACAGGGTCTTCGCTTTGTGAAGGATCAAAAATTGTGACCGGCAAGTTTGGGTTTTGTATTTCGTCTTGTTGTGGTAGTTGCGTGATCTTGAAGCAACAGTCTTCACCGTCATCATTATCCGATGAATCGGATGAATAATCGGAGTCCGAGTACTCACATAAAGCGTCTTTATCATCACTATCATATGATAGTACTGATTCAAGATCATGATTATCGAGGTCGACGTCGGGTACGATGCTGGTGATTGAGTTGATGAGATATTGCTTCTTCTTTTTTGATCTATTCGGGCAATTCTTCGCGTAGTGCCCTTCCTTGTGAAAGAGGAAGCATTTTGTCGTTTTTTCGAAGCTTCGCTTCTTCCTGAAGAATCGTTTGCGGCGAAACTTGTTGAAGCGTCCTTTGAATGGTCTGCGGAAGTGTTTATGCTTCTTGCGAGAGTCACACGAGCACATCTTCTTTGACTTTGAACATTTGATAGATAGATCTGGCCGTGCACAGATCTTAGAGAGGTGCTTCGATCTGTCCATGAATTCGGACCAAAAATCCTTTTGCTTGCAAAGTTTGTCAAGCGTCCGGAAGACATATTGTTGAATTTGGCCAATAGAGATCTCTTCGACTGTTTGTCCTTGATCTCTGATGTAGAGTTTGGCTTGCTGACTTAGGTACTCATCAATGGAAGAAAGGTAGACTTGCTTCAAACTTGGGTTGTTGAGACCGTTGAGTGCGTAGTACCGTTTTGTTTGTTGTTCGAAGTGTTTGGCCAAGTCTCTTTTCTTTAGCGAACAACATTTTGCTGTGAAGAATTCTTCTTGTAGCTGCTCCTTTAGATGATTTGGTGTACCAATGAATTCGCGGTGAATTTCGCCAAGGAGTGATGGTATTGTTGTTTGATAGACTTGTTGTTGTCGGTATTCGCCAAGTGAATTCCACCATTCTTTAAGTGCTCCGGATAGTCTTGCCGTGAATAGTTGAATGACAAGATCTAGGGGCGAGGTGAGTGCTTCAGAAGTCATCCATGCATGGAATTCGTCGATTCGTTCATTCCATTTTTCGAATGGAAGATCATCGAACGTGAATATCATGACCTTTGAAGAGGATTGCTTAGGTGGTACATCCTGATGATTAGGTCGTGGATAGTGCATCTCTTCATCACTGGAGTAGACTTCGTTAATGTCAGGTTCTTGCTTTGGAGTGCCGGAATTGTCGCCAATCGCGAACTTCCTTGGTATGGACTCCATTGCTGAACTGTGACTGGCGTCAGTGTCACTATGTGCAGCAGAGCTGGTGTCAGAGAAGTGACTGATTTGTGCTATTGGCGGCGTCGGGGTGAACTTTGTTTCCGGTAGGATTTGTGGTGCAGGAGTGTTGTCGGAGACAGTTTTCCCAAGAGAGTCTATGAGGTTAGACATTGAGAATTCGATGATTCCAATGTCTTTTCCTTTGTTCTTGGCATTCGTTTCGTCAATAGACTCGTGACTTGATGACGAGGTTAGAGCGGGTTTTTTGGTAGGATTGATAAAGAACTCAGAGTCCTTTTGTCTTCTTGGTCTTGCTCTGGTTGCTCTTGTTCGAAAGAGGTTGGTTGAAGGTGAAGCGTACCGCGATGTCAGAGCTTCATCGGTTGATAGGAATCCGGGAAGAGAAACCTTCTTTCGTGGCTCTTGGTATCCAGATAGAAAACCAGGAGAGTAGGATCCTTGATACGTAGGAGGATATACAGGAATATCCGATGGCATGCTTCCCAGCGGATTGAAGAATGGATCCGACTGGCTCCTACTCTGTATCAGGCTTTCGAGGCTTCTTTGGAGATCCTTTAGTTGATTCCGTAAGCTAGCTGTTTCAGCTTCTTTGCTTCGGAAGTTTGACGTATTGACCATCATGTGTTGTGCCATGGTTGTCATTTCCTGATGGAGATTATTTAGTCGGCCATGGATCTCGAGGATTGCATTCTGCAGGCTGGTCATTCGTTTGTTGTGGCTGGCAGAGAGTTGGTCGACTTTATTGTTGATGGAGGTCAACAACTGATTCTGGGCTAGAGCGTTCTCTGTTTGCCAATTGAGGACTTTTTCTCTTTGACTGAGCTGGTCAGGTCCAGAAGAGTTGATGGCCCTTGTAAGGATCTTAGGACAGTGAGCAACACCGTCTTTTGTGAAGTCGTCGTTTGGAGGATATGGATTGGACTGCATCATCATGATCTGAGGTTCCTCCTTTTTCGGTGACGAGTATTCGACGATGAAATCATATTTGTCATCGCCGAGTGGTCCGACTGTAGGGTCGCCTTCGAGATATCTCCTGTAGAGAGGATCCTTCTTTTTCCTTCGACGGCGGCGTTTTTCGTCGTCAGAGTCGGATTGATAGTCTTGGCAAGCCGAACAGAAGCAGACATCAAAATATTGATGTCCGGTTGAGTCTTTGAACAGGTAGACGATAGAGCCAAAACCAGATGGTCGCACGGGTTGTTCCTTGTACCGTCCTTTGAAATCGCGCTCGTCGACTTGGATGGAGAATTGAGTGAACAGTTGTTTTCGAAATGAGGATGTCCTCGGTTTTTTGAATTTAATCTCCGTATTTTGAATTTAATCTCCGTAGTACCGTCTTGTCTCGAATGGAAGGTTGCATCTGACGATTGTAGTGTCGTCTGCGTTGCTTGATGGAGCTTTTCATAGCTTGTCACCCAAGACTCTGGTAGGCGTTGTAGCAACTCCTCTCGAGAGATCTGTCGAGGAATTTGACTAGAGTTGGGTGCCTGTGTTGCAGATGTGACTTCTAGATATAGCGCATCATCGGAAGATGGGAGTGCAAGATCGAGAGCATGATCTTGAACTCTGTAGACGATTTGGTGGTGTAGAGTGGCTACTATGCTTTTTTCTTGCATAGGAGCGCCAACCAGCTGTAATTGGACTTTTAGTGCGTTTAGGAGAGTAGGGTCTTTTAGGGAAACATTAAAGTTAGGCAACAGTGTGACAAATACTGTTCCTGCATTTAATGTTGATTGCACTGTACCAATACAGGCTTGCTGATGTAGCGTGGACACGCCTTTTCTCTTTTGGTTTTGGGCTTTATCGTTTTGTTTCTATTTCTTATTTTAGTCGGGCTTTCTAAGTCGGTTTGGAGGTTGCTTTCTACTCAAGCTAGGCTATTAGGGTTTTCATATTAAGAGTTGTATAAATACTTTGCTTCATGCTACTTTGTTAAGCAGCTTTGATATTATTAATAAGAGATTTATTTTCTCGAACCTAAGTCTTTCATCTCTCGTTTCTCTCAAGAAGAAAGCTTGAGGTTTAAGCATCAAGAGCTTCTCGAAATCCATTGATCTTTGAGAATCACTTTTGACTATCCCGCTGCAACAGTTGGTATCAGAGACAAAACCGATCCACAATCATGCCGCCAAAGAAGAGTCTTCAGCAGCACCTCGAGGAACATGACGAGGCGTTTCGACGAGCCGTATCCTTTTTTTTTAACTTCATGACCATTTCCACCGCAATCAGATGTTTTTAGTGGATTGACATGCCTTATTCGCTCATACAACACTTGCTCACCGGTAAGAGACTGACGCGGATAGTCCTTTAAAGCATGTTTTCCCTTCAAAAAGTTTGTTTTATTTTTCCTTAACTGATGACCATGCGGAAGGTACCTCCTGTGACAATCAAACCAACACGTCTTCCTTCCATTTGGCAGTTGAAAAGCCTTTGTATCCTCCATGCAAATTGGACAAGATAATCTACCATGTGTCGTCCATCCTGACAACATGCCATAAGCTGGGAAATCGCTAATTGTCCATAGAAGCACTGCTTTAAGATTAAAATTTTGACTCAATGATATATCATAAGCCTCGACTCCTGTAGACCACAATTCTTTTAACTCGTCAATCAAAGGTCGAAGGAAGACATCAAGACTAGCTCGCGGATGTTTTGGTCCAGAGTTCAAAATTGTAAGAAATAAGAACTCAGTCTTCATACACATACCAGGGGGTAAGTTATACGGAGTCATGATCACAGGCCATAACGAATGATTCCGGGACATACCAAATGGATTAAACCCATCTGTACATAATCCAAGGTAAACATTTCGGGGTTCCTCGGCAAATCGAGGATGTAGTTGTTGAAAAATTTTCCACTCCGCCGCATCTGAAGGATGACACATTTCTCCTTCCGCTGATTCGTGCTCAGCATGCCATCTCATTGCTGATGCGGTCCTCTCGCTCTGGTACAAACGTTTTAGTCTGTCGCCAATAGGTAAATACCACATACGACTGTATGGTATTTTGGTTCGTCCATCGCTAGGCTTATATCTTGGTGCTCCGCAGTATTTACACGCATCCCACTTTTCATCTTCTTTCCAGAAGATCATACAATTCTCAATACACACGTCAATTGTATAATATGGGAGGGCTAGATTCCGCATCAATTTTTCCGTCTCGTAATATGACTCAGTTGCCTGGTTTTTGTCAGGCAAGTACTCTGTTATGAGTTCTGCCCACCCATCCACACCCCTTTCGGTCATATTATTATCGGCATGAAGGTTCATGTACCGAGCTGCTAGAGATAATTGTGAGTGGCCTTCATGACAACCATCATACAATGGAATTTTTGCAGCATCTAACATGTCGTAAAATTTTTTTGCCTCACTGTTAGGTTCTTCTGCATTTTGATTACCCTCCTCTTGATAATAATTATCAGTATTGGAGACATCAGGAAATGCATCATTCACCATTTCGACATATCTATCTTCGACATTATCATCTTCTACATTAGCATCTTGTGCTTCAATACTACTATTATAACTTGGATTATCAACATGACTTGTTCCTAAATCGACATCCAATTCTTCCCCATGCATATACCAGATATAATAATTTGCCATAAATCCTCTACTATACAGATGGTTCCAAATTTTACGCCCCGTAAGAAATTTATCATTTTGACAAGTAATACAAGGGCAATAAAACTTACCACCACTGCTAAGCGCTAATGGCTGATTGCTTGCAAAATTCATGAATTCTTCTACTCCAGAAGCGAACTCGGCCGAAATATTTCCCGTACGCCCATCTATTCTATTATACATCCACTCTCTAGAATTATGAAAATTATAATTTCCCACCATTTTTTTCTCTCCAAAGTTTATATAATTTTGTTTTTTCTTAACTTGAAGGAGAATGCTCGACCGTGTGAATATATAGAGTTATTTGCTACTACTTTGTGACTATACAGCTACTCATTAGCGACTACAAATGTGGTGTCTCTAAAAAATTAGGTACGCCAACAAATTAGGTACACCAACCTAACAAAGGCACGGGAGACATGTGTTTTATATATAGCCACTAATATGCTACTTTTATGAAACTACAGAAAATAGTCGCTAAACAGTAGCAAATATAGCGACTCTTTTGCGACTACTATATTTAGCGACTCGTTTTGAGACTCCATATTTGAGACTGAAAAAGTCGTCGCAAAACGGTGATTCATTAGCTACTTTTTTGCGACTAAATAATTTAGTGTTAGATTAGTCGCAAAACGGTTGCAATTTTGCGACTGAATAACCACGACACTTTCCGGTACCAAAATTGCGACTACTTTACGACTAATATTATGTAGTAGTAAATGAGTCACAAATGAGTCGCAAATCAGCGGCAGAGTTTAGCGACTACAGGTCGAGTCGCAAAATGGAGTGGCTAAATGGAAGTTTTCTTGTAGTGCTGTTAGGGCCCCTCAACATAGCCATCTTGATATACACTCTATCTCCCACCTGAAACTCAAGCTCACGTCTCCGCCTATCTGCATAACTCCTCTGTCTATCCTGAGCCTCCTTCATGTTCAGCCTCAAAACACAGATCTTCTCCGTCGTTTCCGGAACAAAGGTAGCCCCAAACATGCTGCGCTCCCCCACTTGGGTCCAGCATAAGGGGGTCCTACATGGCCTCCCATACAAAGCCTCATAAGGAGCCATGCCAATACTAGATTGAAAACTGTTGTTGTAAGCAAACACTGCCAAACACAGATGATCAGCCCAATGGCCACCCCAATCCAACACACACATCCTCAACAAATCCTCCAAAGTCTGAATAGTCCTCTCAACAAGATGATAAGCTGTGCTCATATGCACCTTGGTGCCCATCTCTGTCTGAAATGCCCTCCAAATTAAACTCTGAGGCAAATCTCGGATCTCTATCCGACACAATACTAGCTGGCACACCATGCAGGCTCACAACTTCTCGCACAAACTTCCTAGCCAAAACAGCAGCTCCATTTGTCTTCTTAATGGCCAAGAAATGCGCGGACTTGGTCAAACGATCCACAATGACCCAAATCGCATCAAACGTCCGTGAGATAGGTAATCCCACCACAAAGTCCATCGTGATCATATCCAACTTCCACTCTGGAATGGGTAAGCTCTGCAAAAGTCCACCTGGAACCTGATGCTTTGCCTTGACCAACGAACACTTGTTGCACCTCGCAACCCAATCTGCCACATCTCTCTTCATCCCGACCCAGTGATAATACCGTTTGAGGTCACGGTACATCTTGGTCGCACCCGGATGAATCGAAAACTTGCTCGAATGAGCCTCTCTCAAAACCTCCCGTCTCAACTCCTCAACCTTGGGCACACAAACCCGCCCGCGAACCAAAATCGTCCCGTTCGCCGAGACCTGATACTCATAACCAGCTGCCCGCGAAGCATCAATCAAACCCTGATCATCCTGCTGAGCCACTCTGATCCTACTGAGTAAGTCTGCCTGATCAGCTGCCTCCAAACCCAAAGGCTCCTCTGAAATAGCACAAAGCCGCAATGTACTAATCTCGCTGACCAAAGCCTCAACATCCTGCTCTCTAGCTGAATCAACTCGCCGTCGACTCAACTCATCTGCCACCAAATTGGCCTTGCCTGGATGATAGACAATATCCAGATCATAGTCTGCTAGAAACTCCACCCAACGCGTCTGCCTCGCATTCAGCAAAGGCTGAGTAAAGATATGCTGCAAACTATTGTGATCTGTAAAGATCTGCACAGCTCCAACATAGAGATAAGACCTCCAAATCTTGAGTGCAAAGACCACCGCTCCTAACTCAAGATCGTGTGTAGGACGGTTTTGCTCACTGCCCTGCAACTGCCTCGAAGCATAAGCAATCACTCTGCCCTCCTGCATCAAGACACAACCCAAACCAACACCTGAAGCATCTGTATACACCACATAAGGCTTACCCGGATCGGGTAATGCCAACACTGGTGTACTAGTCAACATCTCCTTGAGCTTCCCAAAGCTCTCCTCGCACTCCGGCGAGCACACAAACGGCACATCCTTGCCAGTCAACCTCGTCATCGGCTGAGACATACTCGCAAAGCCCCTGATAAACCTTCTGTAGTAGCCTGCTAAACCCAGAAAACTCCTGATCTCGGTAGCGCTACTTGGTCTAGGCCAATCTCTGATAGCCTCAATCTTAGCCGGATCCACAGAAACTCCCTCTGCAAAAACAATATGGCTAAGAAACCTCATCTCTCTCTGCCAAAAGCTGCACTTGCTCAACTTAGCATACAGCTTCTGTTCCCGAAGCTTCTCCAAAACAAGCCTCAAATGAGTCGCATGTTCCTCTGGACTCCTCGAATACACCAAGATGTCATCGATGAAGATGATGACAAAAACATCTAGATACTCCCTGAACACGTCGTTCATCAACCTCATAAACGCTGCCGGCACATTAGTCAATCCAAACGGCATGACTACAAACTCAAAGTGCCCATACCTCGTCCTGAACACCGTCTTGCGAACATCTGCCTCATCTATCGGGATCTGATGATAACCCGATGCCAAGTCAATCTTGGAGAACCAAGTAGCACCCCTCAACTGATCCAACAACTCATCAGTCCTCGGGAGTGGATACCTGTTCTTCACTGTGACTCGGTTGAGTCCCCGGTAATCGATGCACAACCGGAAACTGCCATCCTTCTTCTTCACAAACAACACCGGTGCTCCCCACAGCGAAACACTCGGCCGAATGAACCCCTGGCTCAAAAGGTCCTCTAACTGCTTATTCAGCTCTGCCAACTCTGTTGGCGCCATCCTGTAAGGTGTCTTCGATATCGGAGCTGTCCCGGCTCCAACTCAATCGTGAAAGGATCTGACCGAGATGGTGGCAATCCCTTCAGCGACCGAAAAACATTCTCGAACTCCCGGACAACCTCAATATCTCCCAAGACCACCTCACCACTGGACTGCAACATCACTATCGTCGCCAAGTATGCCTCGCAACCTCGCTCTATCATCTGCTCAGCCTGAATAGCCGAGATCACAAGACTCCCAGAAGTCGGTCTCACACCATGATAAACCAACCTTCCTGCATCCCTCTCAAACACAACTCTGCCTCTATAGCAGTCCAGATGAACTCTGTAACACGACAGCCAGTCCATCCCCAAAATCACGTCATACAGCTCCACCGGACTGATGACCAAATCCGCTGGCATAGACTGCCCCGTAATCTGCACGTCGACTGCTCTAACACGGCCCAAAGTAGTCAAGAAACCTCCACCGGCCACCTTGACGAAACCCTCGTGCTCACCAGCGCTACTCTGGATACCTCTAACCTCTACTCTCGGCACACTCCAGAGTAATGAAGCAATTCGATGCTCCCGACTCAAACAACTCGTGAGACTCAACACCGCCCACTAACAAGGTCCCTACACATTTCCACAAGTGTTAAGAACCCTAAATTCTACCACAGTAAAATAAAGGACAGACAACACAACCACAATTCTACACTAAGAATTTACGAAGTCTGAATCAGAATTTTACCTATGATCTGGCCTGACTGATGATATACCTCTATTTTGTACCCTTTTTATATGGTTTTACTATGCTTTTTATAAGGTTTTTAAAGGCTTTTCGATCTAAAAAGGTTTTTTTTGTGGATTTATAGTACTAAGAGTCTAAACAGGTCGAAAGATGCATTTTGGAGCAAAACCACAGGATTTGGACTTAACGCCGCTCCACGACACAGCATCAACTTTGAAAGAGCCCCAAAAACATTCTACTCAATGGATCTCACCAAAACCAGTTCGCCGCGATGCCTACATGAGTTAGCTTTCCAACGCAATTGGAATCATGCAATTTGGACGTGTTGGACGTGTAGAATGGAAGATATTATCATTTTAGTGAAGAGTGTCAAATCAGCCGAAAACCGGACGTCTACACCAGCCGCTCGACCGAGCCGGTCGGACAGGGCCTCCAAGGCTCCCGTCCGACCCGACCTTCCTTCACGATCCGGTCGACCAAACCGGTCGGACAGGGCCTCCAAGGCTCCCGTCCGACCCGACATCTTTTCGCCATCCCGTGCGCGCCCGACCGCATCCCGTGCGACCATTCGACCCCCAGCTCGACCCGAGCACCAGCCCGACCGACCGGTCGACCGCCTCGCTCGACCGCCGCCGTCCCGCTCGACCCGCCTTAGCCGACTAAGGCCCGTTTTGCGCGTTTTCACGGTTTACTCGGCCCGTTTACCTAATCTCGACCCCTGGAAGACCTAGCACTATAAATACACCTTTTTAGCCTCTTTAGAAAGGAGAGAACAATAGAGCCACATTGTATTAGAGTTTAATAGATCTACTTTTGTTCTTAGAGATTTCAAGGAGAGGATCTCTCCTCCTTACCACAATTTGGAGAAGTTTTCTGAACCTTTGTTCTATATTTATGCTTTCTTCATCATCTTTCTGTGTTGTTACTTTGATTATGTCTGAGTAATTCACTTGTTAGGTCGTGGGTTAATCAAAGAGTTCATGCATTGTTAGGGTTCTAAATCAAATTAGGGGTTCATCATTATAGGTCTTCACCTTTGCTTGATCTTATTGCTGCATGCTTTTCTGATCAACTAGCATCAGATCTTAGGTAGACTTGAGCCACGGAAGTGCTGTATCATTCGCCTGAACTAGTATTTGGTGGGCAACACCTCATAGACTGCGGAAGTTGATCTATGCGGGGTTGTGAACAATTGAGACTTGAACGAATTAAAGCTTGTTTAACAATCTAAGGACATTCCGAAAGATTAGCGATTAGGTTAGTTAACAAAGAGGTCGGAGCCACGGAAGTGGAATGATTTTACATCTGTGTTTTGAGTTCTAGACGGCACCCAAATTAAACCCCCTGATAAGTTGATTTAACCTAGTAATCATGAATCTCTGCGAGTCTCCCATTGCCTAGCGCTTTCATACCTTGATCTTTTACCGTTTTTACATCGCATTCAATTAGTTTAGTTAGCTATTTTACCAATCACAACCAAAACCCTTATCTTGTCCTAGCTAAATTGGAATTATATAACTTGTAGTGCATCTCTCTGCTCCTTGTGTTCGATATACCCGTTACTACTCTCGATCTGTGCACTTGCAGAAAAGGGATAGAAATTGGGAAAAGCTTATCCCGCATCAAGCTTTTTGGCGCCGTTGCCGGGGAGCATTACAGCTGCCTACAAGTTCTCAAAACTGATCTAGCCTAGGATTTTTAATTTCAGTACTCGCAAATTTAATTTTCAGTTTTTCTTTCTTTACATTTAAAAACATTCCCTTTGTGTATTTCAGGTGAAAAATCTGAGCAGAAGACCTTGAGATGAGTGACTCGGAAAGTCATTCAGAAGATGAAAACGCTGCCGCAGCAGCCATGATGTTTAGACAACCGCAGGATCCACCGCTGAATACACTCGGTGATAGCATACACGTGCGCCTGGACAAAGAAACTATGGGGGATTTTGACTCGGCCCCTACATTGCTTTTAAGCCGAAATCCTATTCATCCGCTAATCCCGGAAGGAAGGGATTATGAGATCTCACCGGAAGTAATTGTTTTGGTAAAGCAAAACCAATTCCAAGGATTAACAGAGGAGAATCCTTTAGAGCACATTGATGCATTTGAAGAAATATGTGGGACCATTAGTGCGGATGGAGCTCCCAAGGATTATTTGAAATGCAAACTTTTCTCCTTCACACTCAAAGGGAAAGCCATGAGATGGGTAAAATCCCTTCCCGCTAAGTCCATCACAACTTGGAAGGAATACAAAGGAGCATTCCTAGGACACTTTTTCACTAAGCAAAGGGCGAATTTGTTAAAGGAAAAGATTTCTAGCTTTCAACAAGGGCCAGTAGAGCCATTTCATGAAGCGTTGGAGCGCTTCAAGGATTACACAAGAGAATGCCCGAACCATTGTTTTTCAGAAGGAAACCTATGGAACATCTTCTATAGAGGGATAGATAGGAAATGTCGATTCTCACTCGACACTGCAAGTAACGGAAACTTCATGACCAAGACAGTGATGGAAGCAAAGACTTTGATTGAGAATTTGGCGTCCAGTGACAGTGACAACTTCATAGGGCATGAGAAGGCTGTGAAAGCAATAAATTCGAGCCCAAGCCAAGAAGAGTATAATGAGATGAGGGCAATCATGGTAACAATACTGAAGAATCAGGAAAATGCAGTGAGTAATAGAGGGGGTTGTATGACTTACGACATAGATGGACGAAGATGTGTAGGAGATTTTGCACCTGAATTCCAAGAAGAAGTTAATTTTGTTGGCATAAGAGATCAACACTTCAGGCGAGAGCACGGAGATTCACGAGTGTGGAATGATGAGACTTTAGAATCCGAATATCAACAGAAAGTTCGGAACAGAGAAAGATACCAGGAATATGAGTATAGGCCGCAGAATGTCAGGCAAGGTGCATATGGAAGAAGCTCCATGGAATCACGAGACAACCTTGACCCAATGATAAGTGAGCTCTTGGACTCACATCGGAAGCACCTGAACGAAGTTGAAGAGAAGCTGGATTTTATATGTAGGGACATGAATGAAAAATTTGACCTTATCGCTGCCGCCACAAAGAGTTTAGACTTCAAAATTGCTGAAATAGCCGGAACTGTTAAGAGGGAAATGGGAGTCCTTCCTGGAAAAGTAGAGATAAATCCCAGAGGTGAAAATGTTGCTGCCATAACCCTAAGGAATGGGAAGGAATATAAACCACCAGCCTACCCTGAGGAAGAATTAACCCCAGCCAGAAAAGATAAACCTTTGGAGTATGTTATAATTGGAGAAGGAGAGGAGCCACCTAAAGAAGTACGGGTGCGCACAGAACCAGGAATTCAGAAACAAGATATTGACCCACCAGTCATACCAAAGGTTTATGAACCAAAGCTTCCATACCGCAGTGTTCTTAACCAGCCAAGGAAAGAAAAGGAGCAAGCCAAACTTAAGGACCTAGTTAGCCAGCTGACAGTCAGGTTACCATTTGTAGATGCTTGCCATATCATACCGTCTCTAAAGAAGTATATGAAGGGGATACTTACAAGCAATGTAAGCCTAGAGGAAGGAGCCATGATGATCACCAAAGAGTGCAGTGCGATCCTCCAGAACAGAATGCCGAAAAAATTAGATGATCCGGGAAGTTTTGTTCTAGCTTGTGAGATTGGAGGGACACTTTTCGATCGGGCCCTCTGTGATTTGGGATCAAGCGTCAATTTAATGCCTTACTCAGTAGCAAGACTACTAGGAATCACAAACTTTAAACCTACAAAAATCTCTCTTGTTTTTGCAGATCGATCCGTTCGACGCCCCATAGGGGTTGTTTTGGACGTCACCATTGTTGTACGAGGATGCAACATCCCAGCCGATTTCGTGGTCCTGGAATTGGAGCATGAACCCAAGGATCCTATAATACTAGGACGTCCCTTTTTAGCCACTGCCGGAGCAATGATAGATGTGAAGAATGGGAAGATTGACCTTCACCTGGGAGATATTGTTATGAACTTCGAAGTCAACAGAACGATCGATAGACCTACAATGGATGGTCAAACTTTTTGGATTGGAGAGGCAAAAGAAGAGATATTGGAGGATATGTTGCTTCATGATCTTCTTGAATTAGCCTTAACCCGAGCTGAACAAGAGTTGGGTTATGCAGAAAGAGAAGCACAAGGCTTGGTTAAATTCATGAATTCGGTCGAAGCATACAAAGAACTAGTGGCATACACGGATTTGAAGGGAAGTAAAGAAGAGGAAGCCAAAGCAGAGAAACAAAAATCAGCTCCCCAGCTAGAACCAGACCCATGGTGCCCCTTGAGAGCACCAAAAACAGACCTAAAACCGCTCCCTGTTGGGCTGAGGTATGAATATCTAGGTCCAAATGAAACTTATCCTGTGATAATAAATTCCGGACTAACAAATGAGGAGACCACTTTACTCGTTCACGAACTGAGAAAGCACAGAAAGGCCCTCGGTTATTCTTTGGATGATATAACAGGAATCTCACCAAACCTCTGCATGCATAGAGTCATCTTAGAAGACGGATCCAGCTCATCAATTGAACATCAAAGACGGCTTAACCCGAACCTCAAGGAAGTAGTCAAGAAGGAAATAATGAAACTTTTGAATGCAGGGATAATTTACCCAATCTCGGATAGCAAATGGGTTAGTCCAGTACACGTGGTACCAAAGAAGGGAGGGATCACAATTGTTAAGAATGAGCAAGACGAGCTAATCCCTACCAGGACGATAACAGGACACCGGATGTGTGTCGATTACAGGAAGCTTAACTCAGCTACCCGAAAAGATCACTATCCTTTACCATTCATAGATCAAATGCTTGAGCGCCTTGCTAATCATCAATATTACTGTTTTCTTGATGGATATTCAGGATTTTTCCAGATACCAATACATCCGGATGATCAAGAGAAGACAACCTTCACATGTCCCTATGGCACTTTTGCCTATAGAAGAATGCCTTTCGGTCTATGCAACGCACCAGCCACTTTCCAAAGATGCATGATGTCCATATTCACCGACTTTATAGAGGAAATCATGGAAGTATTCATGGACGACTTCTCAGTATATGGTTCATCCTTTAAGGCATGCCTAGCAAATCTTGGCAAAGTTTTACAGCGATGTGAAGATAAACACTTAGTTCTAAATTGGGAGAAATGTCACTTCATGGTCAGAGATGGGATTGTCCTCGGGCATCGAATCTCAGAAAAAGGAATCGAAGTAGACAAAGCCAAGATTGAAGTCATGACAAACCTACAACCTCCAAAGAGTGTAAAGGATATAAGGAGTTTCCTCGGCCACGCCGGATTCTACAGGAGGTTCATCAAGGATTTCTCAAAGATAGCAAGGCCATTGACACGACTGTTATGCAAAGACATCACATTTGAATTCACGGATGAATGTCATGCCGCTTTCACCAAGATCAAGGAGGCCTTGGTTAGTGCACCAGTTGTCCAGCCACCAGATTGGGAACAACCCTTTGAGATCATGTGTGACGCCAGCGACTATGCAGTAGGAGCAGTGCTTGGACAACGAAAGGATAAGAAGTTACATGTCATCTACTATGCTAGCCGAACTCTAGATGAAGCACAATGCAAATATGCAACCACAGAAAAAGAACTCCTCGCTATAGTCTTTGCATTCGAGAAATTCCGTTCATACTTGGTAGGCTCCAAGGTAATAGTTCATTCTGACCATGCCGCACTGCGATATTTATTGTCTAAAAAGGATGCAAAGCCAAGGCTTTTAAGATGGATATTACTCCTCCAAGAGTTTGACCTCGAAATAAAGGATAGAAAAGGTGCAGATAACGGAGTGGCGGATCACCTTTCACGCATGAGAGTTAATGAAACCATGCCATTGGATGACAGGCTGCCTGAAGAAACTGTTTACGCGGCCCAAGCTACAACCATTACTCATCCGTCAAGCCATCCCAGACCAAAGCCAAGAATTTCATCAGCAAACACTCCATGGTTTCGCCACATTGCAAACTTTCTTGCAGCAGGCCATCCACCCCCACAATTCTTTGGCAACAGAAAGAAGAAATTTCTCCGTGACATTAGACGGTATTTTTGGGATGAACCTTATCTTTATAAAAAATGCTCTGACGGTATGTTTCGTAGGTGTATTCCAGAGGAAGAGATAGAGGGAATATTATTCGCCTGCCACAGCTCCAGCTATGCCGGTCATTTCGCCACTTACAAAACGGTTTCTAAAGTACTTCAATCAGGATTCTGGTGGCCGACCATGTTTAAAGATGCCCACACCTTCATATCCCGATGTGATGCCTGCCAAAGGATGGGAAACATAAGCAAAAGAAATGAGATGCCACAAAATTTCATTCTAGAAGTAGAAGTTTTCGACGTGTGGGGAATAGATTTCATGGGACCTTTCCCGACATCTTTTGGTGACCAATACATTCTCGTTGCAGTGGACTATGTTTCGAAATGGGTGGAAGCAATAGCAAGCCCGACCAATGATGCTCAAGTTGTTATAAAGATGTTCAAATCTATCATCTTCCCGAGATTTGGAGTACCAAGGATTGTCATTAGTGACGGAGGATCTCACTTTATCAACAGGATTTTCGCCAACCTTTTGAAGAAGCATGGAGTGACACACAAAGTTGCTTCCCCATATCATCCTCAGACTAGTGGCCAAGTGGAAATCTCAAACAGAGAACTTAAAAGCATCCTACAAAAAACTACAGGAAAGAATAGAAAGGATTGGAGTGCTAAGTTAGATGACGCTTTATGGGCGTACCGCACTGCTTTCAAAACACCACTGGGCACAACCCCTTTCCACTTAGTCTATGGAAAAGCCTGTCACCTCCCTGTTGAGCTAGAATATAAGGCGGCATGGGCAGTAAAGGAGTTAAACTTCAACCTTAAAACCGCAGGAGAAAGACGACTCATTCAACTCAATGAGCTTGATGAGATCCGCCACCTTGCATATGAGAATGCAAAGATATACAAAGAAAGGACCAAGGCTTTCCATGACAGGAAGATCATACCAAAGACATTCGCACCAAATGATCAAGTCCTCCTTTTCAACTCCCGTCTAAAACTTTTTCCCGGGAAGCTTCGTTCTAGATGGTCGGGACCATTCACAATCAAAGAAGTTCGGCCATACGGAGCAGTTGTGCTATTAACTCCATCCGGAGGTGAATTCACAATAAATGGGCAAAGACTTAAACCGTATCTAGCCAATACAGAGACATCACCAGAAGTCCGAATCGATTTGGACGATCCCTCACCAGTCTGAATCATAAACGGTCAAGCTAAAGACCTTAAACAAGCGCTGTATGGGAGGCAACCCATAAGTTTTACCCTCCTCTTTTACTTTTTGTTTTAATTTAATGATTTTTGTTTTGCTTTTGAAGTTTTGGATACAGCGATTTGAGAATCTAACATGAAAATTGAGAAGAAACCTTGGAAAATGAAGAAAGAAGCAATTGTCCCCTCTAACATTAACAGTGAATGTGGCAAGGAACAACCACGTTCATATATCCGTTTGCTCCAGCCCAACGGCATATCCCACCTATGCCTCACCTTCGGCGGATTTCAAAAGCTTTTACCATGGACGCATGGCACTTGATCATCTACGCCGGGATACAAGCCATTGTTTTGGAGCTAATTCTAACGCAACATGGGACATCTTTTACCACCCTTATCAATGGCCAAGAACAGCAACATACCACCAATAGGTCATTTCTTCATGCACTTAATGTATAATCAGGTTACATCTTCCCTCTCATTCACAAAACGCCTTACTACCTTTTTCCTTTTACCTCCCTTAATCGGATTTGCTTTCACCGAGACGGTGCAAGTTAAGTCTGGGGGGATTGTCGGTACTAATGCATTTGTTCATGTCTTGTCTTCATCTTATATCTATTTCTCTTATCAACCTTTTTCAAAACTTCTGTTTTATTGAGTCAAAACCTCAGTTGGAAATTATGATTTATCTCTATGATTCTCCGGTGTTGTGCTAACAATCTATGACCCTAGAGCGGACATCAGTTGCAGACATAAGCCTAACAGAACCTCTAACGGTGGATCGACCTACTGACTTGGCAACACTTCTAAGGTACCCGGACAATCTAACGTTAACTCCACCCTAATCAACCTAGTTTTTCTTGTCAAGGGACTTGGCATACATATGAGTCGTTCCTCACTTGATCTCAAAAGGGTGTGTCCAATACAAGTGCAGTTCTCCTCTCTCTCAGAAAAATGAAAATCAAAAGCTTTTAAGCACAAGGAAAACGTGTAAGCAAGAGGAATGCATACGTCTGCACCTTCTTGTCTTATGGAGACCTACCAAAAACAAGGAAAACGCAAAAGCCTATCCTATGTTACTCCCCAAAAGAAAAAGAAAGGGAAGAAGGATCGATAGAAAAAAATAAAATGATACCCTAGAAAAGTAGGGAATGATCGATCCTTCAAAAGAAAAGAGAGAGGAAAAGAACTCAAAAGCTTCAAAAAGGACTATCCTGGAGAGACTCAAGTGGGTAAGAACAAGTGCTTAATGATCGATATTCCCTTGATAAAGACCGCACGTTTTAAATTTATGCAAGGAGTTAACAATGGAAAGTCTGGAATGCTGGATGAGACTAGTTGAGTTTGGTATGGTTCGCTAAGCTTGCCGAGCATTATGTGAAGCTAGTCTAACATTGGTTATGTTTTTAGTGGAATACAGGAGAGGAAGCCGCCACAGTTTTCTCAGAAAGGATAAGGAGTTTCTACGTTTTCAAACCTCTTTCTCCGATTTGGATTCTATTTGCTTGAGGACAAGCAAAGATCTAAGTCTGGGGGAGTTGATATACCTCTATTTTGTACCCTTTTTATATGGTTTTACTATGCTTTTTATAAGGTTTTTAAAGGCTTTTCGATCTAAAAAGGTAGTTTTTGTGGATTTATAGTACTAAGAGTCTAAACAGGTCGAAAGATGCATTTTGGAGCAAAACCACAGGATTTGGACTTTACGCCCCTCCACGACACAGCATCAACTTTGAAAGAGCCCCAAAAACATTCTACTCAATGGATCTCACCAAAACCAGTTCGCCGCGATGCCTACATGAGTTAGCTTTCCAACGCAATTGGAATCATGCAATTTGGACGTGTAGAATGGAAGATATTATCATATTAGTGAAGAGTGTCAAATCAGCCGAAAACCGGACGTCTACACCAGCCGCTCGACCGAGCCGGTCGGACAGGGCCTCCAAGGCTCCCGTCCGACCCGACCTTCCTTCACGATCCGGTCGACCAAACCGGTCGGACAGGGCCTCCAAGGCTCCCGTCCGACCCGACATCTTTTCGCCATCCCGTGCGCGCCCGACCGCATCCCGTGCGACCGTTCGACCCCCAGCTCGACCCGAGCACCAGCCCGACCGACCGGTCGACCGCCTCGCTCGACCGCCGCCGTCCCGCTCGACCCGCCTTAGCCGACTAAGGCCCGTTTTGCGCGTTTTCACGGTTTACTCGGCCCGTTTACCTAATCTCGACCCCTGGAAGACCTAGCACTATAAATACACCTTTTTAGCCTCTTTAGAAAGGAGAGAACAATAGAGCCACATTGTATTAGAGTTTAATAGATCTACTTTTGTTCTTAGAGATTTCAAGGAGAGGATCTCTCCTCCTTACCACAATTTGGAGAAGTTTTCTGAACCTTTGTTCTATATTTATGCTTTCTTCATCATCTTTCTGTGTTGTTACTTTGATTATGTCTGAGTAATTCACTTGTTAGGTCGTGGGTTAATCAAAGAGTTCATGCATTGTTAGGGTTCTAAATCAAATTAGGGGTTCATCATTATAGGTCTTCACCTTTGCTTGATCTTATTGCTGCATGCTTTTCTGATCAACTAGCATCAGATCTTAGGTAGACTTGAGCCACGGAAGTGCTGTATCATTCGCCTGAACTAGTATTTGGTGGGCAACACCTCATAGACTGCGGAAGTTGATCTATGCGGGGTTGTGAACAATTGAGACTTGAACGAATTAAAGCTTGTTTAACAATCTAAGGACATTCCGAAAGATTAGCGATTAGGTTAGTTAACAAAGAGGTCGGAGCCACGGAAGTGGAATGATTTTACATCTGTGTTTTGAGTTCTAGACGGCACCCAAATTAAACCCCCTGATAAGTTGATTTAACCTAGTAATCATGAATCTCTGCGAGTCTCCCATTGCCTAGCGCTTTCATACCTTGATCTTTTACCGTTTTTACATCGCATTCAATTAGTTTAGTTAGCTATTTTACCAATCACAACCAAAACCCTTATCTTGTCCTAGCTAAATTGGAATTATATAACTTGTAGTGCATCTCTCTGCTCCTTGTGTTCGATATACCCGTTACTACTCTCGATCTGTGCACTTGCAGAAAAGGGATAGAAATTGGGAAAAGCTTATCCCGCATCAACTGACTCGTCTGGCCCACCTCTGCCGAAGAGTACACCCACGGCGCTACTCCCAACTGATCCAACGGCTGCACCGCTGCGATCTGCACCACCGGCTGAACCGACGCCACTGACAACTGCTGCAACTTGGGACACATCGGCTTGAGATGCCCCGGCTCCCTGCAGTGGAAACACACTCTAGTATCCCGAGACGCACCACTCTTGGGACAACTAGCCACCCGATGCTCCAAGCTCCCGCAACCGAAGCAACCACGAGCACTCTGGCTGCTTCCAGCAACCTCCTCAAACCTCCTCTTCTGGCCCTGCGCAGGCTTGCCGCCCTTGCCAGAACCAGAAGCGAAACTCCTGCGCTGCTGCTGCTGCTGCTGCTGGCCCCTCGGCTGGGTAGCAGGAACAACTGCAGATGGCACCACTACTGGACCAACCTGCTCACGAAGGTCCTTCTCGATGGATGCTGCTAGCTCCACCAACTCTGCTCTCGTAGTGTACGTACTACCTCTGCACTGAGTCCTGATGCTCGACCGAAGACCCTGAACGAACCTCGCCATCAGACTCCGCTCGCCCTCAAAACCGAAACCAGTGTACGCTACGAGTCTGCCGAACTCAGCGTCATACTCCCGCACTGACCTCTCTCCCTGGGTCAAAGCCATGAACCTCATGTGGAATCTGTCTCGAGCCTCCTGAGGAAAATACTTGGCGTTGAACTCCGCTAGGAAGTCACACCAAGTCCACACTGCCCTCCTCAGCACGACAGATCGCCACCACAAATGTGCATCCTCACCAAGGTAATCCACAGCCAACTCCACCTGGTACCCCTCTAGACACCTGACTGAACGGAAGTTCCGTTCCAGTCTCTGCTGCCACTCATCGGCCTCCTCGGGCCCACCTCTACCCTCAAAGAATGGTGTCCCGATCCTCTGCATCTCCCTCATCATCTCCAGATAAGGCGGATCCCAACAACCGCAGCACCATGTTGCCCAACACACGCGCCTTGCTGTGCCCCTACCACCAGAGGAACACCCGGAGACTGCTCTGGAATCGCCTGCGGAAGACGTGCCAACAGCTGCGTCAGAAGTCCCATCAACTGGTCACGAAGACCATGAACCGGAGCAGCACCCGCACCCGGGGCAGCCCCAACTCCCGCGCCTCCACTAACGCCCAAACTGGCCTCACCCGCTATCCACTGGGTCTCCGACGCAGTCGCCACACTAGGCACTACACTCTCTCCCGAATCCGCCTGCGCTCCACGACCACGGCCTCTGCCACGGCCTCTGCCACGACCTCTGCCACGACCTGCCTCCATCTCACTGCACTACCAAAGTACAGCAGATGAGCAAGCTAAACAACACACAACAAACCACAAAACACAAAACTTACCGCGGAATCACTGAAGGCCGAGAGGATGATACTAGACTACTAAAAAACTAAACACAATTAATCAATTAACACATAGTCCAGTTCACCCAATCTATCAGTCCTAAAACCGTATATGCTCTGATACCAAAATGAAAAAACCCAGCTTTTTTTTTTTTTTTTTTTAATATTAATTAAGTGCGGAAAACTCAATTAAAACAAACTCCAATAAATACTCATTAAACAATTTAAATCAAACAATCAAATTCAATTGCAAATATAATTGAAAATATTATTAACCTAAACACCAGATTTGCAATAATCAAATAACTCAACAATTAAAACAAATCCTATCATCCTCTCCTCAGCCCGATTCCGCGATCACACTTTCTTTTTACCTGCATCACATTAGGAAAAGAGATGCATATGTATTTCATAAATACTTAGTGAGACAATCACCCCGCCTACAGGCCAATTACGCAATTTTTAATTCATTCAAATATTTAAAATAATTGCCACAATTATTAAAATAATTCTTTTTAATTATTAAATAATTTCCACAATTAAATATTAATTTTTAATCACGTAAATAATTTCCACAATTATTATAAACCATTTTAATTAATTAATTAACCACCAATTAATTAATTTCGGAACTAAACCACTTAATCCGAATTAAACCAGTTAAACCAAATTAAGCCATTAATTAATTCGATTTAATCAATTCGCCAGAAAACCGGATTAAACCGGACCAGCGTCGATCGACACCGCTTGTGTCGCTCGACACCCGGCCCGATTGGTGTCGATCGACACCGATCCAGAAGATCGACGCCCAAAACGATTTCCAACACAGAAACTCCCAAAACACACTAACATCACAATAAACTCGATCAAACGCACATATGAATCATCAACCATCACGAAACTCAATCATTACTCACACAAATCTACCAACTTCACAGATCTATCTTTCTGCGAGCCTACGGTCATGCACTCACCTTGATTACAGATTAAGAAGAGGGAAGGGATGAAGAACAGTACAGAAACACCTCAGATCAAATCACAACTCTCCAGAATCTCCCCAAAAGCTCTCAGCCTCCTTTTTCTCTTTGCCTTCTCGAAAAACTCACCAAAAAGCGGCCACAGCCCTTTTTATTTCGCAACACGAGGGTTTCCAGCCCTTAACCAGCCAAACCGAACGAATTAAATCAGCCCTCCCTGGTGTCGCTCGACACCCCGTCTAAACGACACTTCTCTGGTTTACGGATGTTACACATGTCATTGCAGGATTTAAGATGTCAATCCAATTGGGAAACTATGAATGCTCTCTAGAACTATGCAGATGCTATGTAAGTCAAGATAAGGGGGGTTTGTAGATGTTTATGTAGCCAAACTATCAACCTAATGAAATGAAATGCAAGATATAAAGTAATTGATTAAGTGAACAAGTAAATGCAATGAACAAAGCTTGGCTCGATCGAGTTGAGCAAAAGCAGAACAAAAGTAGCTCGATCGAGTCGCAACAAGAAACAGAGTATAACTAGCTCGATCGAGTTGGCACAAGAAACAGAGCATAACTAGCTCGATCGAGTTGCAACAAGAAACAGAGTATAACTAGCTCGATCGAGTTGACAAGAAACAGAGTAAAAACGCAAATAAAGCAAAGACAAGATTCAATTGGGAATGACTTAGACTGAGGGACAGGTTTAACAATCAGAGAAAGCTTATACTTAATCAGTGATGCTCTTATAACAACATGTATTCATGCATATCCCTTGGCCATGGATTCTCAAGGTCGCTTAGCTCACTTTCATGATGAAAACCGCCAATCTGGATCAGTCTCCTTAGCTAACCATCGTTAGTGAGACATGAACCAGAAAGCAATGAAAGCAGATCCATTTAAGGCCCTAGAAGCTTCTTGTACAACCACCATCGTGGGACAAGCAAGCTAATCCTCTGTTGGGGTTTATTCAGGCATTCAATCAAGCGGTGTAGGCTGATGAACACCTAAAATCGATCCACTAGGGTTAGTAGTTGGATCGCATAGGGAGCTACCCAATAGAGAGGGATATTGTTTGAAAACCTCAAGCAATCAAAGATTAAGCATATGAACCTCTAATCTATCCCATCCCTAACCCTAAGGGGCGATTTACTCACAACCCATATCCAAAATCATAACAAAATAACATAAAAATGACATCAAAAGAAAGAACATAAGAAATTAAACAACTCTTATTAAAGGTTCAAGTGCAAAATATCAATACAACAACATAAATCTACAAAATAAAAACTTAAAACTTAAAAGCATAAAAGAGAGAGTTTTTGGTGGCTGAAAAGAGAAAAAGAGAAGAGATTATCGTGGCTTAGGTCTGTAGGCCTTTTATAGGCAAGCCACTAGGGTTACAGTCAAAGCCTGGTCAATGGGAAGGCTGAAATCGCGGAACAGTAACCACCTTAGTCAGCTCGATCGAGTAGCTTGGTCGAGGCGCGTATCTTCCATGGCTCGATCGAGGCCTTGGTCGAGGCGCGTCTTCTGCCCGGCTTGATCGAGTAGCTTGGTCGAGGCGCGTCTTCTGCCCGACTTGATCGAGGCAGGCTTCCATTTTCTCCCAATGCATTGACTTTGCTTCAAAGTGCTCCCAAGAACCTGATAAGGACACCAAACAATCAAATGCATGCAATGCACTTCCTAGAACAACTAAGTATGCAAACTAAGAAGAAAGTGCAGGCTTCCTTTTTCTCCCAATGCATTGACTTTGCTTCAAAGTGCTCCCAAGAACCTGATAAGGACACCAAACAATCAAATGCATGCAATGCACTTCCTAGAACAACTAAGTATGCAAACTAAGAAGAAAGTGCAAAGAAATGCCGTTAAGGATGGATTAAACTACACAAAAGTGGTGTAAACATGAAGCTAAATGAGTATGAAATATGAATGCATCACCACATCATGTTTTTGGCGCCGTTTCCGGGGAACTTCTTGTCTACAAGTTCGGACTAGAATCTAGACTAAAACGTTTTCTGTTTTCACTTTGTTATTTCACTTTTTCTTTTAGTTTGTTTTTGAATTTTTGTAGGGACAACCTTAAGCTGAGTTATGTATCAAGAAGTAAATGACCAGCAGCCACACCTTGGTGATTTACTTGGAGAAAATCGCATTGATGAGCAGCCTTTAGACGGAGTTCAAAACCATCTTCCACAAGATGGTAATGAGTTGGAACTTAATGATGGTGGGCTAATACATCAAGCAGCCCAAGACGACCACCGGGCAGAGCCTATTCAGGAGACCATTTGGGACAGTGACTCCAGACCAGAGCTTCTCCAAAGCCGTAGCCCCATCCGGACACAAGAGGGCAAACAATTTGAGATAAAACCTCGGGTTATCGCTTTGGTGATGAAGCAAAGTCAATACCATGGACTACTTGAGGAGGATCCATTGGATCATGTTGATTCTTTTGAAGAGTTTTGCAGTGCTACAAGTGCCAATGGAGTTCCAGAAGACTACCTAAGATGCCGGCTCTTCACTTTCACTTTGGCGGGCAAAGCACTTAAATGGCTAAAATCTTTGCTGTCTCGCTCAATCACTTGGGCAATTCTACACCAAACAGAGGGCAAGCTTGATGAGAAGCAAGATCTCTGGCTTTTAACAAGGTCCCATAGAGCCATATCATGAAGCATTGGAGCGTTTCAAGGAATACACAAGAGATTGCCCACAACACGGCTTCTCGGATGTCAACTTATGGAACACGTTTTATGAGGGCATTAGACGTTCGAGCAGGAGCTCCAAGAGATTCGGTCGATCGGTCGACCAAAACATTCCAGGTCGACCAAACCAATCGACCGAACTACCATCCATTCCGTCCCATCATCCCATTCCACCATACCATCCCATACCACCCATTCCGTCCCACCATCCCATCCCACCATCCCACTAATCCCATCACACCATCCCATCCTATCCCACTTATCCCATCCCACCTCGCCACCACCTATCCCACTTCACCCTTTGTCCAGCATCCATTCCAAAGTCCCAAAAACACATCAACAATTATTGTGGCATGATATCACCATGATCACTCATCCGTTTGCTTCAAGTCCAAGGCTAATCCCACCTATGCCTCACCTTAGGCGGTACTTAAAGAGATTTTACCGTGGACGCATGGTACTTGATCATCTTAGCCGGGATACAAGCCATTATTTGGAGTTCATTCAAACGCAACGTGGGAGAAGGTTTGCCATGCTTATATCAAAGGACAAGGACAGCCACATACCACCAATGGGTCGTTTCTTCATGGACTTACTGTCTAATCAGGTTACATCTTTCCTCTCATTCACAAACGCCTTATTACCTCTTTCTTTTACCTCCCTTAATCGGATTTGCTTTCACCGGGACAGTGCAAGTTAAGTCTGGGGGGATTGTCGGTACTAATGCGTTTGTTCATGTCTTGTCTTCATCTCATATCTATTTCTCTTATTAACCTTTTTCAAAACTTCTGTTTTATTGAGTCAAAACCTTAGTTGGAAATTATGATCTATCTCTATGATTCTCCGGTGTTGTGCTAACAATCTATGACCCTAGAGCGGACATCAGTTGCAGACATTAGCCTAACGGAACCTCTAACGGTGGATCGACCTACTGACTTGGCAACATTTCTAAGGTACCCGGACAATCTAACGTTAACTCCACCCTAATCAATCTAGTTTTTCTTGTCAAGGGACTTGGCATACATATGAGTCGTTCCTCACTTGATCTCAAAAGGGTGCGTCCAATACAAAGTGCAGCTCTCCTCTCTCTCAGAAAAATGAAAATCAAAAGCTTTTAAGCACAAGGAAAACGTGTAAGCAAGAGGAATGCATACGTCTGCACCCTCTTGTCTTATGGAGACCTACCAAAAACAAGGAAAAAGCAAAAGGCTATCCTATGTTATTACCCAAAAGAAAAAGAAAGGGAAGAAGGATCGATAGAAAAAATAAAATGATACCCTAGAAAAGTAGGGAAAGACCGATCCTTCAAAAGAAAAGAGAGAGGAAAAGAACTCAAAAGCTTCAAAAAGGACTATCCTGGAGAGACTCAAGTGGGTAAGAACAAGTGTTTAATGATCGATATTCCCTTGATTAAGACCGCACGTTTTAAATTTATGCAAGGAGTTAACATTGGAAAGTCTGGAATGCTGGATGAGACCAGTTGAGTTTGGTATGGTTTGCTAAGCTTGCCGAGCATTATGTGAAGCCAGTCTAACATTGATTATGTTTTTATATACTTTATGCATGGTTTTACCGTGGCTTTTTCCTTTAAAAGGTAGTTTTTATGCATATATAGTGCCAAGAGTCATTTCAGGTCAAACGATGCAATTTGGAGCAAAACAAAGGAAAAGGTCCTCAAAGCAGCCTCATGCACTATCATTAACTTTGGAGGAGCTTCAAAAACATTCTACTTAATGTATTTATCCAAAACCAGTTCGCCGCGATGCCTACGTGAGTTAGCTTTCCAACGCAATTGGAATCATGCAATTTGGCCATGTAGAATGGGAGATATGATCGTTTTAGTGAAGAGTGTCAAAAGAGCCGAAAACCGGACATCATCAAAGCCGCTCGACCGAGGCCGGTCGGACAGGGACTCCATGGCCCTCGTCCGACCCGACCGTCCTTCATGACGATGACCATCTGGTCGACCGAAGCCGGTCGGACAGGGCCTCCAAGGCTCCCGTCCGACCCAACCTTTCTTCACCATTCCACGCGCGCTCGACCGCCCCGCTCGACCCAGATGCCATCCCGACCGACCGGTCGACCGCCCCGCTCGACCACGACATGTCCCGGTCGACCCGACTTGCTTCTGAAGCCCGTTTAGTACGTTTTCAAGCCCAAACTTACACCGCCTCTTATGTTTCGACCAAGACCTAGGTCAAGCCGCCCTTCAAGTTCTGAAGCATTATAAATACATCTTTTTAGCCTTGTAAAAGAGAGAGCCACACAAGAGAGACACAACAGAGCCGCACAGGAGAGGAGCCACAAGAGAGGGCCGCGCGCACTAGGGAGATCCCCTTAGAGGGATTCTCCATTGTTTTACTTCCTTCTCACTGTTTTCCTTAGGGAGAAGATCCCTTCTTTGTATCTCAATATAGAGAAGATTTCTAAACCCTGTTCTCCTTATAATAATATGATTTCTTTCTCAGATTTGTGCTTGTTTACTTGCATCATGATTGAGTAGATTTCTAGTTAGGTTTTAGGGTTTCAAAGAGTTCATATGCTGATTATGATTTGATGAATTAACTAGGGATGTCATTAGAGTCTTTGTCTCGTTTTGTTCACTTATTAATGCTGATTGCTTTACCGCACATCTAGCAATCCGATCCTAGGTTGATTTGAGCCACGGAAGTGATGTATCATTCGCCGGACCTATTCTTTGACAAGCTAGGTTTCTTAGACTGCGGAAGTTGATTTACTAAGCCTAGTGAACTGTATCCAAACCTGATCGATTTAATGCTTGATTAACTATCTAAGGACATACCGAAAGTTTAGCGATTAGATAAGTTATCATAGGAGTCGGAGGCACGGAAGTGGAAAGACTTATTTTCGTGTTTTGTGTTCTAGACGGATCTTACATCCCATATCCCTACATAGATAGAAATCAATCATCAAACTTATCATCTATGAATCTCTGCGAATTACCTATTGCCTAGCGTCTCTTTCATATTGAACTTACACTGTTTTACTTTGCTTTCATTTAGTTTAGTTAATTAGCATCTTAAAACCCGAAATCCCCTCATTTGTCCTAGCTTGATTAGACTCGCATAGCTCGTAGTGCACTTATCTGCTCCTTGTGTTCGATACCCGTTACTACTCTCGATCTGTGCACTTGCAGAATTAGGGGTAGAAATTGGGAAAAGTTTAATCCCCATCACAAAACTCGCGGTATGTTCTTGTTTTTAATTCTAAATGCCATTGCTGTTTTATGTGGATCATTAAGATAAAAGTCAATGTGGATTTCCAAAAGATTTCAGGTTTTCAAACCTCTCTTTCATTCTTAGTTTGCTTGAGGACAAGCAACAGGCTAAGTCTGGGGGAGTTGATATAACCATATTTTACATGTTTTTTCTTAGTGTTTTATTATGTTTTTAAGTATTTCCAATAAGGTTTTATGGCTTTAGAGGTAGTTTTCTTGTATTTGTTGGTTTTGGAGTCTTAACAGGTTAAAACATAAAAAAAGATACAAAAAGGAGCAAAAGAGCCTCAAAACATGATCCATGCAAGTTTCCAAGTCAAGAGCATCATTAAAACTCCAAGTGTCCGATTTTCGCAATCGGACAGAACCGGAGCATCAGAAAGATGGCCGCGGTAGAAGGTCTTTCCGACGTCCAAAAATCATGATCTTGGTCTTGATGGATAGATAATTGAGTTATTATTCACGAAAAAGTGGAATGAAGTCATTTGGAATTAACATCAGGAATAAAAAAAAATTTCTCCCAAGACATGTACGTCTGGCAAGGAAACAAAGCCCACGGAAGATATGGTGTAACCCACGGCCCAAACTTCCGCGGTTTAGGCCTTAACTCATCTCAAAATAGGTCTATCCTGTTCTTGGTGGTTTCCTTGGCGAGATTTTGGCCCATACACGTCGGAAAACATCAAGCCCGGCTCACCGGAAAGTTTCCTTTTCCGGTTCTTCAAAGACCTAGGCGACTCCAGCCTATAAATACTTGTTTTTAGCCTCAGAAGAAGGGGTGTCTAGGGTTAACCGTCAGAGATAGAAGTCAGGAGAAGCTGCGCCGTCCAAGAGAAAGAGAAAGGAGGCGCCGTTCAAGACCCTTGCACACATAAAATCTTTACACTTTTTGTTCTTCTTTTCTTTTGTATTGGATCCGAGTGTTTCAAGGGAGATTTTGACCTGTTCTTCAATAGAAAAGCTTTCTTTATCCCTTATCTCTTTTATACAATAATATAATCATGTTTTCATTCATCTCTTGCTTGATCTCTGATACTATGTTTGAGTAATCTCCTTGTTGGGTTTGAGAATTTTCAAAGGGTTTTCATGGATTGATTATTAGGTTGCTAGATTAGGGTTTTATCATTAGAGTTGTTTATCCAAGTTTGTGCTTATTGCTTATAGCTTGATTGACCATTCATGCTACTGCTCTTAGGTAGATTGACTTTCTGACCGTTTGTTGAATCTCTTGAATCAACTTGGGTGACAAGGTGTAGTACGTAACCTACGAAAGTAGAATTACAAAGCCTTGTGAACAAATCAAATTTGGACTATTTATGCTTGTTTAGACATATTAATTAACATTGCGGGAGTAAGTTGATTATCTATTCATAATTCGAGTTCTAGAACAAAACTATTGATTTCCCTATTTACTTGATTCAATCTATGAAACCTTGCGAATTCTCTCATACCCAATGCTTTCTCTATTGATTTGATTTAGTTATTTTTGCTTGATTTTAAGTTTATTAATAGTTATTTTTGTCACTGTTCATAGCTCTAAAACCAAACCCCATATTTTAGTTTTAGCTAAATGTTATTCTCATAAACTCATAGTGTCTTTTCTGGTCCTTGTGTTCGATAACCCATACTACCAACGATCCGTTTACTTGCGGTATCTACTAATAGATTGGATAAAACCTCATCCACACTCGCGTCTATGGAAGATCCACCCAAAGAAAAACCTACGAATACCAAAGGAGAAGAAGTTGATAGAAAAAATACATAGCTACCTTAAAAAAGGAAGAAATCAACTTGAAGAAGTGAGAAGAGAGAGATGAGAAACAAGAAGCAAGACATGTGTAATCAAGAGAGGATGGGTAAGAGACTATTAGTCCTTTGATCGACACTCCGTGGTTGAGACCACACCTTTAGAAACTAAAGGAGTCAAAGGTGGCGAATTTGGATAGTCCAAAGAGGAGTTGATTGTTTTGGGATGATTAAAAACTCGCGGTATGTACTATTGTTCTTAATCTAAATGCCATTGCTGTTTATGTGGTTTACTAAGATCAAGGTCAATGTGGATTTTCGAAAGATTTGAGAGTTCTCATGTTTTCAAACCTCTCTTTCATGCTAAGTTTGCTTGAGGACATGCAAAAGCTAAGTCTGGGGGAGTTGATATAACCATATTTTACATGTTTTTCCTTAGTATTTTATTATATTTTTAAGTATTTTCAATAAGGTTTAATCCCTTTAGTTCTCGAGTCTTTGTAGGTTAAACCATCAAAAGGGATACAAAAAGGAGTAAAAGAGCCTTAAACCATGATCCATGCAAGTTTCCAAGTCAAGAGCATCAATAAAACCCCAAGTGTCCGATTTCCGCGATCGGACAGAACCAGAGCATCAGAAAGATGGCCGCGGTAGAAGGTCTTTCCGACGTCCAAAAATCATGATCTTGGTCTTGATCGATAGATAATTGAGTAATGCTTCACGGAGAAGTGGAATGGAGTCATTTGGACATGTCCGTCTGGCGAGGAAATGAAGCCCACAGGGATTTGGTGCAATCCACGGCCCGGACTTCCGCGGTTTAGGCCATGTCTCAACTTAACATAGGCCTGGCTTGTTCTTGGTGGTTTCCCTGTTGTGATATAGGCCCATACCATCACAAAACATCAAACCCGACTCATCGGAAAGTTTCCTTTTCCGGCACTTCAAAAACCTAACCGATCCCTTACCTATATATACATTTTTTTAGCCTCACGAAAAAGGGGAGCTTGGTGTGCGCCATCAGAGAAGGAGAGAGAGCCGTCCTGGAGAGCAGAGAGAAGAGGCGTCTCTCAAGATCCAAGGCACACACACGCACACTCAATCAAAAACCTTCAAACACTTTTTCTTTGACTTGTTCTTCAATAGAGAAGCCCTCTTTATCCCTTATTCCTCTTAATACTCATATCATGCTTTCAATCATAACTTGTTGTGTTGCTTGCATCATGGCTAAGTAGATCTTTTGCTAGGCTAATGGTAAATCAATGAGTCCATGAATTGTCAACTTTAATCCTACGAATTGGGATAATCTTTTGGATTCTTCACCTTTATTTAAGCATAATGCCGCTTGCTTTTCTGATCAACTAGCATCGGATTTTAGGTTAATATACTCTCCAAAAGCTTGCTATATTGCCGGAACTAGTATTTGGTGAGCAATAGGTCACAACATCGAAAGTTGAGTTGTGGACTATTGTGAACAATTGAATCTTTAACATATTTAATGCATGTTTTAAACTTGTAATAACCATCGAAAGTTGAGTCTATTAGGTTAATTAAACATAGTAGTTGGAGCCACGAAAGTGGGAAAACTATACCTTAGTGATTTGAGTTCAAGAACGGTTTGTAATGCATCCATTTCCTTTGAGTGATTGTTGATGATTTGTGATGCTTTGAGATTTGCCTAATGCCTAGTACGTTTCCTTATTGTTTACACTTCCATTTCATTATTGCTTTCTTTTCTTTTGCTATTTGATTCAAAACATTATCAACTCATATTTTGTTTTAGCTTGATTCAAACCCTTACAATTTGTAGTACAACCGATAGGTCCTTGTGGATTCGATCCCATCTACACTTACCTCGTTGTTGTGCACTTGCAGGTACTTTTAGTGGGTTATTACTTGAAGCATAAACCCACACGCATCCTTGACTAAATCCGCACATTTTCTGGCCATTAAGAAGAAAGATGGAGCTGCTGTTTTGGCTAAGAAATTTGTGAAGGAGATAGTGAGGCTGCATGGTGTGCCAGCCAGTAATGTGTTAGACCGGGATCCTAGATTCGCTTCAGAATTTTAGAGAGCGTTTCAGGCAGAGATGGGCACTAAGGTGCATATGAGTACAGCATATCATTCGCAGACCGATGGGCAGTCAGAGAGGACTATTTAGACTTTGGAGGATTTGCTGAGGATATGTGTGCTAGACTGGTCGAGTTTGAGCTTGGTCTAGTTTGCATACAACAACTGCTTTCAGGCGAGTATTGGTATGGCTCCTTTTGAGGCTTTGTATGGGAGGCCATGTAGGACATCTTTATGCTGGTCCCAAGTGGGGGAGCGCAGCATTTATGGAGCTACTTATGTTTAGCAAACGATGGAGAAGGTCCGTGTTTTAAGGCTGAACAAGAAGGAAGCTGAGGATAAACAGAATATTACGCTGATAGGCGGAGACGAGAGCTTGAGTTTCAGGTTGGAGATCGTGTGTATTTCAAGATGGCTATGTTGAGGGGTCCTAACAGATCCATAGTAGAGAACAAGCTGAGTCCATGGTTTATGGGTCCGTTTCCGGTGGTGGAGCGAGCTGGACCAGTGGCGTATCGGCTGGAGTTACCTTCGATCATGGGTGCATTTCACAAGGTGTTTCATGTTTCGATGCTGAGTGATGGGGATCAGACTTTTCCCAATTTCTATCCCTGACTATGCAAGTGCACAGATCGAGAGTAGTAACGGGTATCGAACACAAGGAGCAGATAAGTGCACTACGAGCTATGCGAGTCTAATCAAGCTAGGACAAATGAGGGGATTTTGGGTTTTAAGATGCAAATTAACTAAACTAAGTAAAAGCAATATAAAAGCGGTGTAAGTTCAATATGAAAGAACCGCTAGGCAATAGGTAATTCGCAGAGATTCATAGATGATAATTTTGATGATTGATTTCTATCTGGGTAGGGATATGGAATGTAAGATCCGTCTAGAACACAAAACACGAATATAAGTCTTTCCACTGTCGTGGCTCCAACTCCTATGATAACTTATCTAATTGCTAAACTTTTGGAATGTCCTTAGATAGTTAATCAAGAATTAAATCGAGCAAGTTCGGATACAGTTCACTAGGTTTAGTAAATCAACTTTCGCAGTCTAAGAAACCTAGCTTGTCAAAGATTATGTCCGGCGAATGATACAGCGCTGTCGTTGTAACACCCCTGACTCGATTTATAAATAAATAAAATCAAAGATGCCACAATGACGGATACCAAGAACGATTCAACCAAGTCTTTAGAACAAATCCAAAGCCTCGGTCGATCCATTCTCAATACCGTCCCTTTCGACCAAGACCTAAGGCTTTTCAACCCGTACCCAAGTCGAGAGTTGTGTTAGTCTGGACAAGACTAATATCAGATGAAACCAGTGATATAGAAAATAACCTTTATTAATCTATATAAGGTTTCACAAAACATCGGAAATACATCACATTCGAGCCTAATGCCCAAAACCCACATTACATAAATTCAAAAGCCTTTATTTTACAAAGGCAAGATAAACTACGCTGGCGGCCTAACGTCCTTGCTCCAACTACTGGTTTCCTGCAAAAGAGAGTGAGGGGTGAGCGCTAATCGCTCAGTGAGTTATAGCTCCCTCTAACAAGATGACAATCCCACCCCAGAAACCCAAAATAACACACAACAAGCAATGTTGCTATAATCCCTAGACTGACCGCACAACAATCAAACAAGAACATGCACGATCAATCAGAGATTATAAACAACACAATCAATCAATGCATAATGCTTAAACATGCAAAACTTAATACAAAATCTCAACACACTCCACTACTTCTTCCACCACATCATGCGCATTCGGTACTTCCCGTGAACACCTATCTCACAGCCACACAGGCACGCGAGATAGAACATCACTACCCGAGTTTCATCTCTGAGACAGTCACGTCCGGTTGGATCGCCGTTTCCACGGTTCACAACCCACACGAGTTCTGTCTCCCAGATGGTCACATCCCGGGCTGTCTATTCCATACTCGGCCATAGGCAACAACCCCGTCTCTCCGAGTATTCTCATCTAGCCAGTCCGTTTGCTAGATGAGGCGGAATAGCACTCGGCCATAGGCTGTCATCCCGTCTCTCCGAGTCTTCCCACCTAGCCAGTCCGTTTGCTAGGAAGGGTACAAAAGAAGACCGAACCGCGAACATCAACATCAACATAAATTCAACAACAAGTAATCATGCAACCTCACATGCAATAGGCAAACAATAAACAAGATCTAACCAATAAACATCATAACACAAGCAAACAGTCACGCAATCTAACAATCCCTAGCAAGCAATCAAACATCACCACAACTCACAGTGCTTTCGGCTGAACGGCTTCTAAGCTAAGGTTCCCGGATGATCTAACAACAATAAGCTCCTGGATCAAACGCTTGAACACTGTTGGAACTCTCACAGATTTAACCAAGAACAAAGAAAAACTCTCTTCACTTCTCTTTCTTTCTCTCTCTCTCTCTACAACTAAGGTTTGGTGAAAAATAGTTTCTAATGGATGAAGGATGAACTAAGGCTTGGTATTTATAGGCTGAAAGGAGGACAAATGGTTGCTGGAGGTCCAATGTCCTCTTGACACCTCCAGGGACAAGTGTTAAGTTTCTGGTAACAAATGGCGGCATTTCCTTTACATGCGGAGGAGCAATGCCTTAAACCGGCGACACCTCGTGCTGGCCTAAGGTCTAGCTTCCTCCATGGGCGCCACACACCTGGGCTAGCTTCCCATGCTCCTTCCCAAGCCAACACCTCAAGCTAATAGCTTCAACAAGTCACACTCCTATACTTCTTCCTTTGTGTGACATTTGTCCCTACTTAAATCTCAACCAATCATAAGATGGCATGTGTATTATAACACATGTGGGAGTAAGTTTCCCAGCCAACCCGTCCCATTCTCCATCCGGACCACGATCGCGTCCCGCACTCCATCCGTACCATGATCGCATCCCACACTCGATCGGTACCGTGATCGAGCACATCCAACGACCATCCCGCGGCCAATAACTTTTATCCGCGGTCATCCTTACGTACTGGCCGTCCCGTGACCATTTCTTGCTTTGGTCACGTCCCGATCACTTGCTTGATAGTCGGCCAGCTCATCGTTCTCATCCGTTCGCCGATCGCTCTCGGCTGCTCGACGTTCGGTTCCGATAGTCCTCTCTTCGACCGCGATCACTCTTTTCGTCATAACTAGAGTTTTACTCGGTCGAATCCACTTCTGTTTCGACCGTTCTCCCTCTTTTTGAACTGACTACTCATCCCAAGAAAAAAAATCCACATTCCTTTTTACTCCGCTTCAGGGTTATTACATTCTTCCCCCCTTAAAAGAATTCGTCCTCGAATTCCTAAGGTTAGGTCGAACGGATTCCTAAACTCTAGGGTAGATTTCCTATGGTTCCCTCTTCTAACATCTCTTAGGACTATCCTAATCGATTTCTACCACGCAATCATGCACACAATCAATCAACCAATCAATGAAAAAGTTAGCACCCATACTTACCTTTCCCGGAGACCTTGATAAGATCATGAAGGTTTACTAAAATCTAACCTAGGGAATAAACTCGTCCTGGTAAGGTCCGTTGGTATGCTGGTGCTTTGATGGCTGGGCGTACTGGTGCTTCAGCTGCAGGTCGCGGTAGTGCTGGTGCTTCGATCACAGGTTGTGGCGGCGCTGGTGCTCCAATCGCAGGTCGCAGCGGGGGCTGTTCCAATTGTATCAGATGGTTGAGTTGAATCTTTGGGCACATGTTTGCATAATGTCCCTTTCCTCCACAACGGAAACAAGTAACATACATTGTTGGGGTTCGTCCGTATTGATCTTTGACTGGGCATACCCGCGAGATATGTCCGGTTGCCCCACATGTATGACATACTATCGCTGAATCAGCAGGACCATTGGTACAATCTCTGTTTCCTCTCTTTTTCCCTTGATTATTTGATTCTCCTTGCGTATCACCATCATTTCTTCTCTTGCGGTATTGTGATCTCACTTCTTCTTCTGCAGTAACCGCGCTTTCTACGTTTACGGCTCTCTCCACCAATTCAAGATAGGATCTGTATTCCACCACTTGGAGTCGACTCTGAAGTTCTGGCCTTAGTCCATGCATGAATCTCCTTATTACCGCAGCTTCGTCTTGATAACCATAATGAACATATCACTTAAGCCTTGTGAACTCAGCTTCATAATCTCTAACACTTCTCTCTCCTTGTTCCAATCTCAAAAACTGAGCCTCCAATCTGTCTCGTGCTTCTGGTGGAAAATATTTTCTTGTAAACTCCTTACGAAACTCTTGCCATGTTGCTTCTGGATTGTTGTAGTATTTTTCAATACTTGACCACCAACTCGCAGCATCCTTCTCTAGATAGTATACTGCAACATCCTTCTTGTACTCATCAGGACATCGAGTGGCTGCAAAGTTTTTCTCCAGGTTTTGCAACCAACTATCAGCATCGAATGGATTTGTTCCTCCACCATAATGAGTTGATCCAAGATTCTTCATCATTGTTACGATCTTCAGAAAATCAGGAATTGTCGAGACTCCGGATGTACCATTTGTCGCTGCATGTCTTTCGTCCTTCAAGTAAGTAAGCAGATCATACATCATGGTCATCATTGGATTAGTCGCTTGATTCACAAGTTCTCTTTGCTCTGGGGAAGTTCGCCTTGACTCGACTGCTTCTGACTCATCACGGTTTTCATCTTCTTGCCCATCGTCTTCAAGTGCTAATGTAACACTTTCACTATCAACCTCTGTCTCTATATCATCTGATGGCCCCCAATCTGATTCCGTTGAAGAATCATCCTGATACGGTACTATACGTGCCGGCTGCGACTCCCGCGCCCGCCCCCTGATCGAAACACGTCTCATCGGCATCTGCATCAACCATTAAGGGTAAATTCTAACCTGTCTTACTAATATGCAAGAACGTACCAGCTTCCTAATTGCCTTTGCAACTCATTTTGACTCGATAAAACGCTTTAAAAAACTGAGTCCCATGAAGCATGATCATGAACCATGCTCTGATACCACCATTTGTAACACCCCTGACTCGATTTATAAATAAATAAAATCAAAGATGCCACAATGACGGATACCAAGAACGATTCAACCAAGTCTTTAGAACAAATCCAAAGCCTCGGTCGATCCATTCTCAATACCGTCCCTTTCGACCAAGACCTAAGGCTTTTCAACCCGTACCCAAGTCGAGAGTTGTGTTAGTCTGGACAAGACTAATATCAGATGAAACCAGTGATATAGAAAATAACCTTTATTAATCTATATAAGGTTTCACAAAACATCGGAAATACATCACATTCGAGCCTAATGCCCAAAACCCACATTACATAAATTCAAAAGCCTTTATTTTACAAAGGCAAGATAAACTACGCTGGCGGCCTAACGTCCTTGCTCCAACTACTGGTTTCCTGCAAAAGAGAGTGAGGGGTGAGCGCTAATCGCTCAGTGAGTTATAGCTCCCTCTAACAAGATGACAATCCCACCCCAGAAACCCAAAATAACACACAACAAGCAATGTTGCTATAATCCCTAGACTGACCGCACAACAATCAAACAAGAACATGCACGATCAATCAGAGATTATAAACAACACAATCAATCAATGCATAATGCTTAAACATGCAAAACTTAATACAAAATCTCAACACACTCCACTACTTCTTCCACCACATCATGCGCATTCGGTACTTCCCGTGAACACCTATCTCACAGCCACACAGGCACGCGAGATAGAACATCACTACCCGAGTTTCATCTCCGAGACAGTCACGTCCCGTTGGATCGCCGTTTCCACGGTTCACAACCCACACGAGTTCTGTCTCCCAGATGGTCACATCCCGGGCTGTCTATTCCATACTCGGCCATAGGCAACAACCCCGTCTCTTCGAGTATTCTCATCTAGCCAGTCCGTTTGCTAGATGAGGCGGAATAGCACTCGGCCATAGGCTGTCATCCCGTCTCTCCGAGTCTTCCCACCTAGCCAGTCCGTTTGCTAGGAAGGGTACAAAAGAAGACCGAACCGCGAACATCAACATCAACATAAATTCAACAACAAGTAATCATGCAACCTCACATGCAATAGGCAAACAATAAACAAGATCTAACCAATAAACATCATAACACAAGCAAACAGTCACGCAATCTAACAATCCCTAGCAAGCAATCAAACATCACCACAACTCACAGTGCTTTCGGCTGAACGGCTTCTAAGCTAAGGTTCCCGGATGATCTAACAACAATAAGCTCCTGGATCAAACGCTTGAACACTGTTGGAACTCTCACAGATTTAACCAAGAACAAAGAAAAACTCTCTTCACTTCTCTTTCTTTCTCTCTCTCTCTCTACAACTAAGGTTTGGTGAAAAATAGTTTCTAATGGATGAAGGATGAACTAAGGCTTGGTATTTATAGGCTGAAAGGAGGACAAATGGTTGCTGGAGGTCCAATGTCCTCTTGACACCTCCAGGGACAAGTGTTAAGTTTCTGGTAACAAATGGCGGCATTTCCTTTACATGCGGAGGAGCAATGCCTTAAACCGGCGACACCTCGTGCTGGCCTAAGGTCTAGCTTCCTCCATGGGCGCCACACACCTGGGCTAGCTTCCCATGCTCCTTCCCAAGCCAACACCTCAAGCTAATAGCTTCAACAAGTCACACTCCTATACTTCTTCCTTTGTGTGACATTTGTCCCTACTTAAATCTCAACCAATCATAAGATGGCATGTGTATTATAACACATGTGGGAGTAAGTTTCCCAGCCAACCCGTCCCATTCTCCATCCGGACCACGATCGCGTCCCGCACTCCATCCGTACCATGATCGCATCCCACACTCGATCCGTACCGTGATCGAGCACATCCAACGACCATCCCGCGGCCAATAACTTTTATCCGCGGTCATCCTTACGTACTGGCCGTCCCATGACCATTTCTTGCTTTGGTCACGTCCCGATCACTTGCTTGATAGTCGGCCAGCTCATCGTTCTCATCCGTTCGCCGATCGCTCTCGGCTGCTCGACGTTCGGTTCCGATAGTCCTCTCTTCGACCGCGATCACTCTTTTCGTCATAACTAGAGTTTTACTCGGTCGAATCCACTTCTGTTTCGACCGTTCTCCCTCTTTTTGAACTGACTACTCATCCCAAGAAAAAAAATCCACATTCCTTTTTACTCCGCTTCAGGGTTATTACAGTCGTGGCTCAAATCAACCTAAGATTGAATCAATAGATGTACGGTAAAGTGATTAGCATTAGTAAGTGTGCAAAACGAGACAAAGACTCTAATGATATCCCTAGTTAATTCATCAAATCATAATCAACACATGAACTCTTTGAAACCCTAGAACCTAACTAGAAATCTACTCAATCATGATGCAAGTAACCAAGCACAAGTCTGAGAAAGAAATCATATTATTATGAGGAGAAAAAGGTTTAGAAATCTTCTCTATGTCGAGATACAAAGAAGGGATCTTCTCCCTAAGGAAAACAATGAGAAGGAAGTAAAACAATAGAGGATCCTTCTAAGGGGAACTCCCTAGTGCGTCCCTCTCTTGTGGCTCCTCTCATATGCGGCTCTCTATGCGGCTCTCCTTTTCTAATGAGGCTAAAAATATGGATTTATAGTGCCCTAGGTCATCACATGTCAAATTAGCTGAAACGGGCCGAGAATGGTCGAAACTGCATAATTGGGCTTCTTTGTTCGCGGGGATCGGGTCGAGCGCGGAGGTCGTCGGTCGAGCGTCACGATCGAGCGAGTATTTGGTGGTGAAGAAAAATCGGGTCGGACGAGGGCCTTAAAGCTCCTGTCCGACCGGTCGCGGTCGACCGGGACGCGGGATAGTGATGTGTCCTGTTTTCGTCTGTCTGGACCACTCTTCAGTTAAAATGTTATATCTTCTAAACTGCTCATCCAAATTGCATAATTCAAACTGAATTGGGACACTAACTCATCTGGATATCTTGGTGAAGAGTTTCATTGAAATCCGTTGAGTTTAAGGGTCCATTCCGTTGCTTCCCGTTTGATGTACTGATGCAGTCTGATGAAGCTCTTTCGTATATATCTTCACTATAATTGTCATATCTCCAATTCTACTCGGCCAAACTGAGTGATTCCAGTTGTATTGCAAATCTAACTCATGTAGGCATCGTGTCGAAGTGGATTTGATGAATTACATTGAGTATAATATTTTTAAGGCCCTTCGAAAGTTGATGCAGGTGCATGGAGCGGTCTTGAGGTCCAAATCCTGTGTTTTGCTCCAAAATGCATCTTTTGACCTGTTTAGATTCTAAGTACTACAAATCCATAAAAACTACCTTTTTAGATCAAAAATCCATTAAAAACCTTATGAAAATCATTGTAAAACCATATAAAAAGCATGTAAAATAGAGGTATATCAACTCCCCCAGACTTAGATCTTTGCTTGTCCCCAAGCAAATCGAATCCGAACTAGTCAAGAGGTTTTGAAAACTTGAAAACTCACTTATCCTTTAGAACTTGTAACTTCCATTGCTCTGCTTTCATTTGGAGCAAAACCAACTGTGAATCTAGCTTTCCCGTACTGATGTTGAGCTTAGCAATCCATACCGGACCCAACAAATCTCATCCAGCGTTACAAACTTTCCATTGTTAACTCCTTACAGTATTTAAAACGTGCGGTCTTTATCAAGGGAGTATTGATCACAGAGCATTGAATCTTACCCATCCAAATGTTTGCCAAGACAGTCCTTTTTAGCAGATCCAGTTCCATTCCTCTCTTTTTCTCTCTTTTTCTTTTGAAGGATCGATCTTTCCCTACTTTTCTAGGGTATCATTTTATTTTTTCTATCGATCCTTCTTCCCTTTGAATCTTTTCTTTTGTGGGAATATGATAGGATAGGCTTTTGATTTTCCTTGTTTGAGTAGGTCTCCATAAGACAAAAAGGTGCAGATGTATGCAATCCTCTTGCTTACACGTTTTCCTTATGCTTAAAAGCTTTTGATTTTCATTGTGCAGATGAGAGAGAGGTGGACTGTATCTTTGGTGGACATGTCTCAACTAGACCTGAATGAGGAATCGGCTCATATGTATCTCAAGCCCCTTGACAAGAAAAATTAAAAGTTCAATTAGGTGGTGGAGTTAACTTTAGATTGTCAGGGTACCTTAGAAATCTTGCCAAATCAGTAGGTCAATCCACCCTCAGTGATTCCGTTGGGCATTGTTCGGTGTCAATATTCGTCTTTGTGATCACAAGAGCTTTGGAATGATAAGGTAAGCTCCTAGGATAGATCATAGTTTCCTAACTTATTTTGACTCAATAAAACAGAAGACAAGACATGAACAAACACATTAGTACCGACAATCCCCCAGACTTAACTTGCACCGTCCCGGTGAAAGTAAATCCAATTAAGCGAGGTAAAAGAAAGAGGTAGTAAGTGATATATCATGGTTTTTATGGGTTTTTGCCATGATATAAGTCTTGTTTATAGAGTCTTTTTAGTGTTTTTGGAGTCTTTTCTAGTATTTACAGGTCTTAGGCACATTTGGAGCTGAATTGGAGATAATGGAGCTTATTTGGGAGTTTTTGCTGCCAAACAGAAGTGACCACCGTTGCTGGACATTGGTGTCGATCGACACCACTATAGTGTCGATCGACACCGCCCTTGCTGCCAGAAGAGAAGCGCGATTTTGAAGACTTTTGAAGATTTGCAGTTTTGGCCCAAAGTTCCACTTATTTAGAAGAAGGCCCAGATCGTGTTTTAAGAGACTTTTATGTTTATAAGCCATTGTTTAGGCTTTTTCTATTGGGTATCTTATTTTCTATTGAGACCTAGAGAGAGATTTGTAGCAGAGCTTTGGAGAGACAAATCAGACTCCTTCAGAGAAGATTTTGAACTCCTTTAATCTCTATTCTTATTTCCTTAAGAAAAGAAAAAAAAAATGATAAAAAAAAAACGAAAAACAACAAAAAATGCATTCATGTTTTTGTTTTAGAAGTTTGTCTTGATTGTACTTGGAGGGGTAAAAATCAGAATGCTATTTGATCGATAACCCCTTGTTGAGAACTCACGCTTTTAATTTTAAAGGAGTTGGCTTTAGAGTTTTGAGTTATCTCATGAGATTTAGTGTTTGGTTTGGTTTAAATTGCAAGTTAGTGTCCACTATGTGAAACTGGTCTAATGTTGGTTATGTTCTGAGTGAGAGCAGGTGCAAAGGTTGGTACAAGTTCTAAAGAGTAAGTGAGTTTCCGCTTTTCAAACCTCTTTCTCAAATGTCTTAGATTCGATTTACATGAGGACATGCAAAGATCTAAGTCTGGGGGAGTTGATTTATCATGGTTTTTATGGGTTTTTGCCATGATATAAGTCTTGTTTATAGAGTCTTTTTAGTGTTTTTGGAGTCTTTTCTAGTATTTACAGGTCTTAGGCACATTTGGAGCTGAATTGGAGATAATGGAGCTTATTTGGGAGTTTTTGCTGCAAAACAGAAGTGACCACCGTTGCTGGACATTGGTGTCGATCGAAGACTTTTGAAGATTTGCAGTTTTAGCCCAAAGTTCCACTTATTTACAAGAAGGCCCAGATCGTGTTTTAGGAGACTTTTATGTTTATAAGCCATTGTTTAGGCTTTTTCTATTGGGTATCTTATTTTCTATTGAGACCTAGAGAGAGATTTGTAGCAGAGCTTTGGAGAGACAAATCAGACTCCTTCAGAGAAGATTTTGAACTCCTTTAATCTCTATTCTTATTTCCTTAAGAAAAGAAAAAAAAAATGATAAAAAAAAAAAACGAAAAACAACAAAAAAATGCATTCATGTTTTAGTTTTAGAATTTGTCTTGATTGTACTTGGAGGGGTAAAAACCAGAATGCTATTTGATCGATAACCCCTTGTTGAGAACTCACGCTTTTAATTTTTAAGGAGTTGGCTTTAGAGTTTTGAGTTATCTCATGAGATTTAGTGTTTGGTTTGGTTTGAATTGCAAGTTAGTGTCCACTATGTGAAACTGGTCTAATGTTGGTTATGTTCTGAGTGAGAGCAGGTGCAAAGGTTGGTACAAGTTCTAAAGAGTAAGTGAGTTTCCGCTTTTCAAACCTCTTTCTCAAATGTCTTAGATTCGATTTACATGAGGACATGCAAAGATCTAAGTCTGGGAGAGTTGATATATCATGGTTTTATGGGTTTTTGCCATGATATAAGTCTTGTTTATAGAGTCTTTTTAGTGTTTTTGGAGTATTTACAGGTCTTAGGCACATTTGGAGCTGAATTGGAGATAATGGAGCTTATTTGGGAGTTTTTGCTGCAAAACAGAAGTGACCACCGTTGCTGGACATTGGTGTCGATCGACACCACTATGGTGTCGATCGACACCGCCCTTGCTGCCAGAAGAGAAGCGCGATTTTGAAGACTTTTGAAGATTTGCAGTTTTGGCCCAAAGTTCCACTTATTTACAAGAAGGCCCAGATCGTGTTTTAGGAGACTTTTATGTTTATAAGCCATTGTTTAGGCTTTTTCTATTGGGTATCTTATTTTCTATTGAGACCTAGAGAGAGATTTGTAGCAGAGCTTTGGAGAGACAAATCAGACTCCTTCAGAGAAGATTTTGAACTCCTTTAATCTCTATTCTTATTTCCTTTATGCAATCTTTCTTATTCATGATGTTTGTTTCAATCTCCATGTCTGAGTAGTTTGTTTGTTAGGTTAAGGGTTTTCAAGGGTTGAAGAAGAATTGCAATATTGTTAGGATAATCATTAGAGTTCTTCATCTGGATTATGTTTAATGCTTATTCTAGCTTCGCGACCTAGAATTTGAACTTAGGTTAACTGGTAGACACGAAAGTGTTATTAATTTCCTGAACTATCTTAGATGAGCAAAATACCTATCTGCAAAGGAATTTGGTTTAGGGATTTTGTGAACAATTGAACCTGGAATTAATGCTTGTCTAGTTTATTGAATTTGCAAAGAAATTTGGAATTCTAGGATTTAGACATAGATAATCTCTGCAGCGAAAGCTGGTTGATTTTACATTAGTGTTCATGTTCGAGAACGATACTTAATTAATATCCTTATAGATTTCACTCTGCAATTCAGAATCAACCTGAGAATTTCCCAAAGCCTAACCTTTGTTTCTTGAATTTAAACCTCATCAATCGATCACTTGCTGCTTTTAGTTACTTAATTTGCATTACATTTACACTATTTCTCTTAGCATTGATTTGAGTCTAGGAATTTACTGTGCAATCGATAGACGTTTGGATTCGATAACCCTATATACTACAACTGAATTGCTGTGCACTTGCAGTTATTTTTAGGGAGAACTTTACACCTATCAGTAAGGCGTTTTGTGAATGAGAGGAAAGATGTAACCTGATTAGACATTAAGTCCATGAAGAAACGACACATTGGTGGTATGTGGCTGTCCTTGTCCTTTGATAAGTTGAGATAAGTGTGGAAAACCTTCTCCCATGTTGCGTTTGAATGAACTCCAAAGAATGGCTTGTATCCCAGCTTAGATGATCAAGTACCTTGCGTCCATAGTAAAATCTCTTGAAATACCGCCTAAGGTGAGGCGAGGGTGGGATGTGCCTTTGAGCTGGAGAAAACGGATATATGAACGTGGTGGTTCCTTGCCACATTCATTGTTAATGTTTGTAGGGACATTCGGAAGGATGCCAGAAAAAAGGTGAAGCAGGATAGGTGGTGGCGAGGTGGGATGGTATGAGTGGGATGGGATGGGATGTGATGGGATGGTGTGATGGGATGTGATGGTGGGATGTGATACGTGGGATGGTGGGATGGGGTAATTGTGATGGGATGGGATGGTGGGATGGGGTAAGTCAGAGGGGATGGGATGGTGGGATGGATGAGTTGTAGGCGGGACGTCCCGAGAGGACACAGCCGACCACGGAAGTGTTCCGGTCGGTCGTCGGGGTCGATCCGGCCACTCGGTTTCTCCTTTCTTCGTTTTTCGAGGTTTCTTCTCCATTTCTTCTCAATTTTAATGGTAGATTCTCAAATCTCTGCATCCAAAACTTCAAAAAAAAAACAAAAAAAAACCATTAAACTAAAACAGAAAGGGAAAGGGGAGAAAAAAGACCTTATGGGTTGCCTCCCATATAGCGCTTGTTTAAAGTCTTTTAGCTTGACTCTTTCTCTTTCTAGTTGTCCAATGGATCAACCAGAAGAGTTGAGGCTCCTTTAGCTTCTCTACATTCTGGACCCGACGGTTTGAATGTTCTCCTATTGACATCTTGAAGGTCTTGAATGTTGTTGCAAGAAACAATCACACCGGGAAAGAGATTCCTCCTCTTGTGTGGCTTATCTTTGATGGGTTCTTCGTTTTCCTTATTTGAGAAACTGATTCTGAACTATAGGGAAGCATCTTGAAGACCTTGTAGGCTGTGGTGTGGCATCAATCACGTCCTCCTTATACTCCCTTGGTGTCAAAATTTTGCTTGGAAAACTTGAGACCTTAATGCCCTTGGCCTTTGCCGGTATGATAACTTCCTTAGGTATGATCAGAGGGGCTGCTGATATGACGTCTATGAACTCCTCTTGGTCATTATTAGGCTCGGATATTGGTTCCTCTCTAGCACATACATCTGCAGAATGAGAGCTTTTGATAGGAACCACCGGATAGGACATGTCTTTGTTGGTTTTGTAGAGATAGATTCTTTGCTTCTGAAGATCCAAGATTGCTCCATTGGCTTCAAGGAATGATGAGCCAAAACTCAATGGCTTGTGAGGGTCATGTTTCATTTCTAAGATGTGGAAATCAGCCTTAAAGACGTGATCTCCAATGGATAGTAGAAGATCTGAGATGAAACCATGTGAGAGAGTATAAGGATCATCTTTAAACCGCATGCGCGTTTTAGAGGGATTCATCACTTCAATCCCCAACTTCTTGGCTATTCCTTTGGACATGATGTTTATGTGAGATCTTGTGTCACATAAGGAATCCTTGAACAAAACTCCATTAATGATTCAAGGCACACCAAGCTTCTTTGGGCTAACAATTTTCTTGAGTGGCTTCGGCTTGTAAACTCCGGTTGAGTCCAAGGAGTAATGCTCTTGTTCTGGTCTTCTAGCCAAGTTAAAAGAAGTTTGGGGTGGTATATGGGTGGGCATGAACTCAGCTTCTCTTGTAGAGATGACTTTACAAAAAGCTTTCTTTTCCTCCATCTCTTGTCTTTTCAATTCTTCATTAATTTCATCGATGTGGACCTCCAGCTTCTTGAGTTGAGTAACTACAGACTCGTACTTTGTATTAAGATCATTGTAAGTGAAGTCCATCTGCTCATTCAACACCTTGTTAACCCTCTCTTGGCTGTTTAAGATTTGTTGAAGAAATCCTTCAAACTTGTTGTCTTGCTGACCCGGATGAGGTGCGGTTGGAAGAAAGTTGTAAGGTTCATCCATGGGGTACATGCCTTGTTGATTGTACTGCTGCATAGGCTGGAATTGATTCCCTTGCTGTTGAAAACGTGGTGCTTCCTGCTGGAAGTTAGGAGAGTAGACGAAATCACCAAAATAGTTAACTTCTTGTGACTGCTCCCTTGCAAAATCTCCAATGATTTCTTGGTGGTAAGGGGCACGCCTTAAGAGGACATGATCTTAGGCCTGGCCGTAGATCATTGCTTTTATCTTTTACTCAAGTTTGCACCTGAAACACACAAAGATAAAGGCTTAAAGAAAAATTTAAACAAAAACTAAAACAAGTGAATAATGCAAAAGCTAGGATGATTATGATGATGCAAAACTATGATGATGAGGATGATGATGATAATAAAACTATGATGCAAAACTATATATGATGATGATGCAAAAACTATGATGATAATGATAATGCGAAAACTACTAAAATTATAAATCCTAGACTAGGCTATTCTCGGGAACTCATAGGCAGCTGTATTGCTCCCCGGCAACGGCGCCAAAAAGCTTGATTGGGATCAGACTTTTCCCAATTTCTATCCCTGATTCTGCAAGTGCACAAATCGAGAGTAGTAACGGGTATCGAACAGAAGGAGCAGATAAGTGCACTACGAGCTATGTGAGTCTAATCAAGCTAGGACAAATGAGGGGATTTTGGGTTTTAAGATGCAAATTAACTAAACTAAGTAAAAGCAATATAAAAGCGGTGTAAGTTCAATATGAAAGAAACGCTAGGCAATAGGTAATTCGCAGAGATTCATAGATGATAAGTTTGATGATTGATTTCTATCTATGTAGTGATATGGGATGTAAGATCCGTCTTGAAACACAAAACACGGATATAAGTCTTTCCACTGTCGTGGCTCCAACTCCTATGATAACTTATCTAATCGCTAAACTTTTGGAATGTCCTTAGATAGTTAATCAAGCATTAAATCGAGCAAGTTCGGATACAGTTCACTAGGTTTAGTAAATCAACTTTCGCAGTCTAAGAAACCTAGCTTGTCAAAGATTATGTCCGGCGAATGATACAGCACTGTCGTGGCTCAAATCAACCTAAGATCGAATCACTAGATGTACGGTAAAGTGATTAGCATTAGCAAGTGTGCAAACCTAGACAAAGACTCTAATGATATCCCTAGTTAATTCATCAAATCATAATCAACACATGAACTCTTTGAAACCCTAGAACCTAACTAGAAATCTACTCAATCATGATGCAAGTAAACAAGCACAAGTCTGAGAAAGAAATCATATTATTATGAGGAGAAAAAGGTTTAGAAATCTTCTCTATGTCAAGATACAAAGAAGGGATCTTCTCCCTAAGCAAAACAATGAGAATGAAGTAAAACAATGGAGGATTCCTCTAAGGGGAACTCCCTAGTGCGGCCCTTTCTTGTGGCTCCTCTCCTATGCGGCTATCTATGCGGCTCTCCTTTTCTAATGAGGCTAAAAATAAGTATTTATAGTGCCCTATGTCATCACAAGTCGGTTTAGGTGAAACGGGCTGAGAATGGTCGAAACTACATAATTGGGCTTCTTTGTTCGCGGGGATCGGGTCGAGCGCGGAGGTCGTCGGTCGAGCGTCACGATCGAGAGATTATTTGGCGGTGAAAAAAATTCGGGTCGGACGAGGGCCTTAAAGCTCCTGTCCGACCGGTTGCGGTCGACCGGGACGCGGGATAGTGATGTGTCCGGTTTTCGTCTGTCTGGACCACTCTTCAGTTAAAATGTTATATCTTCTAAACTGCTCATCCAAATTGCATAATTCCAACTGCATTGGGACACTAACTCATCTGGCTATCTTGGTACAGAGTTTCATTGAAATCCGTTGAGTTAAAGGGTCCATTCCGTTGCTTCCTGTTTGATGTACTGATGCAGTCTGATGAAGCTCTTTCTTATATATCTTCACTATAATCGTCATATCTCCAATTCTACTCGGCCAAACTGAGTAATTCCAGTTGTATTGCAAAGCTAACTCATGTAGGCATCTCTTAGAAGTGGATTTTATGAATTCCATTGAGTATAATGTTTTTAAGGCCCTTCTAAAGTTGATGCGGGTGCATGGAGCGGTCTTGAGGTCCAAATCCTGTGTTTTGCTCCAAAACGCATCTTTCGACCTGTTTAGACTCTAAATACTATAAATCCATAAAAAATACCTTTTTAGATCAAAAATCCATTAAAAACCTTATGAAAAGCATTGTAAAACCATATAAAAAGCATGTAAAATAGAGGTATATCATTGAGGAAATGCCTTCATCCTTCATAAGAGTTAGTGGCTAGGATTCCAGAGGATCATAGGCCTGATTTGACGGTTCCGGCGGTTCCTGTGAGGATCCTCGAGAGAAGGGTCAAGGTTCTGCGACACAAGAAGATACCATTGCTGAGAATCCTGTGGGACAGTAGCTGTACAGAGGATGAGACTTGGGAGCCTGAGGCAAAGATGAAGCTGAAGTTCAGGAAGTGGTTCGACAAGCAGGTCATAGAGTGAGCTTCTTTCATATTTGTGGTTCCAGTTGTTTAGCTTTGTGATATGTTGTTTCATGTATTTTCGTTTTCGTTGTAACGATATACATTTTAGAGATTTATAAGATGGAGTTTTTCCTTATATTTCTGTGTTTCGGATGTTACGATTTGTTGGCCAGTTGGGTCGTGAGGCAGTTCTAACCAGTTATGTTATAGGTGTTTCAGAATTTTTACTCTAGGGAAAGTGGGTGCCCGAGTAACTCATTACTTTTGGAGACGGTGGTTCTTCTGCATACTCATCTGAGTGTAGTGGCCTCAGTATGACTGACTTATCTGAGTGTAGTGGCCTCAGTATAAGTGAGTGCAGACTTATCTAAGTGTAGTGGCCTCAGTATAAGTGGTTGCAAACTTACCTAGGTGTAGTGGCCTAGTATAAGTGTAAGTAATGAGTTAAGAGTAAGGATGTTTGGGAACGTGCGTGTAACATCCGCGAACCAGAAAGTTGTGGTAGAAGTGGTATCGGACGACATTAGGGATTTGGGAGTAGATTACATATGCTCTTTGGGGTGTGAATTGAGGATTGATTGTACATGTTCTTGTTTGATTGTTGTACAGTTGGTTTAAGGTTCAATCATCTCGAAGAAAATGTGTAAAAAGCTCTTGAATACCTAGTGTCGATCGACACCAAAGGGGTGTGTCGATCGACACCGGTTATCGTGAGCGATTCCGGGTTTAGTCGATCGAATTGAAGTTGGGTTGGTTTTGGTCGATGGGTGTCGACCGACACCAAGGAAGGGTGTCGATCGACACCGGTTATTGTGAAATCGACCGGTTTGATTTAAGTCGGCTGGTTTTGGGCTGGTTTTGTGCTGGTTTGGGCGAGGGAAGCCCTAGTCTCGCGAATAAAAGCTTGGTGGCCGCGTGAAAGTCACTTTTTCGTGACAGAGACTTTTCAGAGGTGATTCTTGGGCGATTTTGGAGTTTGGAGGCTTGTTCTGTTGCTGTTCTTCGTTGTTCCATCTCCTTTCCTTCCTTCTAATCCTTTTCAAGGTGAGTGCGTGACTGTAGGTCCGTTAATCATTGGAGTTTGTTTGATTTCGAGTTAGTGATGAGTATTTCGAGTTGTTCTTGAGTTATGGTTGAGTTATATTGCTGTTTGATCGATGTGGGGCTTGAATCCCACGATTTTGGTTGTTTTATGCGATTTTTGTAGCTTCTGGGGTCTGGGCGTCGAGCTGGTGTCGACCGACACTCGATGGGTGTCGATCGACACTCAGGAGGCTGGCGTCGATCGACACCATTTAGGTGTCGGTCGACACCGACCTGGGTGGTCAGGAAACGTGGGTTTTTCCTGACAGGGAGGTTTCAGTTGTGTTTATTGTCCTTGTTGTTGATTATTGTTGATGCATTGTCTAGTGTTTGACGTAATTGGCCTGTAGGCAGGATGATCCACTCACTAAGTATTTATGATAATACTTACGCATCTATATTCCAATGTGATGCAGGTAACAGCAATGTTCTTCCGCGGAAAGAGACCGAGGGAAGAGGATGATGAGATTAGGAATTTGATATTGGCTATCTTGTTGTGGTTGACAAGGAATTCATGATTAGGGTGTTAGCTTTATTTTAATAATGTAGCAAACCTGGTGTTTAGGTTGCTTATTCTTTATTGGTTTTATTGGTTATTGGTTATTTGTTGAACGGCTTATTATGATTTAATATTATTGATTTCTTTCGAGAATTTCCGCATTTTTATAATGTATTATAAAAAAAAAAAGTTTGGTTGTTTCAGTGCGTATAACATAGGATTATATGTGAGTCTCCGGAATTAAGTGTAGATCTCTAGTGGTTTTTGCTGAGAGGGGCCAGATTTGTTGTCGGTGGTAGACGTGTTTCGTTGGGATTCGAGGTCGAATCCAGTTTAGTGGGGGAGAACTGTAACATCCGTAAACCGTTTTCCTGGTTTTCGAGAGTGGTGTCGAGCGACAATGGTCCGACGATTTGATTTCGGTTCGATTTTAAATCGTCCGGTTTGGTGCTGGTTAAGTGGAAAACCTAATTGTCGCGTTTTATAAGTGTAGGAGCCGCGAGAGTGAGGTTTTTCGGAGAAAAAGAGAAAGAGGAGAAGAGTTGGAGTTTCTGGGTGATTTATTGAGTGTTGTGGATTGATCTGGAGCTGTTTGTTGCTGTTCTTCACTGTTCATCTCGTTTTCCCATTGTTTAATCTGATTTCAAGGTGAGTGTGTGACCGTAGGCTCGTGATTGCTAGAGAAATTGATTGTGAATTAATTGGTAATAGTTTTCGTGGTTATTCATGTGTCATTTGGTGTTGATAATCGTGATTGATCGAGTTATTGTGTTTGATTTGAGTATTTCTGTGTTTTCGCACTGTTTATCGTTCTGGGTGTTGATCAGTGAGCTCGGTATCGAGCGACACCAGGTGGTGTCGGTCGATATTAGTGGTTTCTGCCGTTAATCGTTTTAATTTTGATAATTGTTAATTGTATTGTTTAGTAATTGCGTACTTGGCCTGTAGACGGGATGACCGTCTCACTATGTATTTGTGATAATACTTACCCATCTCTTTTTCCCATGTGATTCAGGTAAAAGAAATGTGTAAATGCAGAATCATGGCCGGAGAAGAGGATGATAGGATTGTTATAATTTACTTGCTTCTGCTGTAGTCTAGTAGAACCTGATGTTTAGGTTGCTAGTATTTTTATTATTTCTGTAATTAATTGTTGAATTGATTATCTATTTATTGAATTATTCTTTGAGAACTTCCGCATTGTTTTGATAATTCAACTAATTGCTGAGAATTAATATTATTAAAAAAAAAACTTGGTTGTTTCAAGATATCTGTTTACAGCGTAAATTTTAGTTAATCAATACATATATAGCTCCTGCTATGTTATAATTACCTTCTCTTATTTTTTTTTACTCTTGATTTGATTGACACATATCTATATTACATTTTATTTCAGTTTCCAATATTTATTTATATTAATGGTTTATTTTTATTTTATTTTTATCAAAGCGCAATTAAGTGGAACGTCTTTGCCTTTCTCCCATTTCTTTCTCACATTCGAAAACTAATCTCCATTTTCACATTTTCTTCATCGAAGTCTCAGCAGCGTCATGCCGTTCTACAACTATGTTAAGGATTTAAACTCTTCAAAATATGATTTGAAAATTAATGTCAAGATATGGAAAAGGTGGGAACGATTAGATTGGACTGGTCGTAGATATGGAAGAGGTGGGAACGATTAGATTGGACAGGTTGTCAATCTCTTGCATTCATCTTGGTTGATGAACAAGTAAGTTTGAGATTCATGAGTATTTTATTATGTCTATTTGTGTTTCTTATCACATATTACGCTTTGATTTCAATTCAATTTTTTAAGCTGCCAAATAATATATAATCTAATTAAAAGTTAGGGTTCCAAAATCTAAACAACTCTTGGCCAATTCGGTCTGTCGTACGCTATCGTGTCCTGCTTGAAGGGAAATGGTTTGAGATCAAGGGATTTGTGGTCCATCTTCACATTGGATTGATGGTCCATTAAAAAGGGTTAGAAACTAGTGGAGTATATTTCTTACTCATGAAATAAAGGTTTCAGGAATCGAACCCTACTCGAATGATCAATTTATGGATTTTACTCGGTTCGATAGAGTGCTGAAAAGGTTATAGGATTGTTATTATCCAATAGGTTAGTAATTCTTCTGATTTGTCACCTAACAAAATAATACCCATTAAATCTGAGTACTTAGTTAACATCCAAACTAATATTACTGAGCCATTTATTCCAATTTCCTTTACAACTCCATCTCTTTTCGCATCATGGACTACGAGTAAGTTAATTTCTCTTCGAATTGGATGACTGTATATACTTGAAATTATGTAACTAAACACATCTATATCTTATGCAGTGACAACATTTTTAATTGTCTCACTCATGAGCGACGTGCTCAGCTAATCGAGCATTAAGCATGTAACTAAGGATGCTGGTGCAAAACTTTCATCAACTAGGCTACATTAGAAAGTGTCGCCAAATCTCATTCCAAAGTAGGAGTAAAAATGATGATTAATCTGTCTTGCTTTTTATTTTTATCAGTTAACATTTATCTGTTTTCATTGTTCTCCTTAGTAGCTTTTAACTTTGACGACATTGTTTGTACTTATTGTGTTTTTTTATGGAGTAATGTATAAAGTAATATTGGGCATGATTGGTTATTGCTGTAGCTTTATATTTTTTGCTGTAGAAAGAAGGCTGTAGACTTTTTTGCTCTAGATTTTTTTTTTCTCTAAAATCCTTTATTTATTAAATACATATTATAATAAATATGTAGCATTAAATTAGAAAAAACAGATATAGGAAACAAGAGAAGCAAAAAACAAATAAGAAAATAAAAGAAAGAGAATTATCAGAGCAATTAAATTGGTGCCCTGAAAATTTTGATTTCTAAAGCCAAAATATTTCCATATTTAAAATTATTGCTCTGAAATTTAAAAATAGAACCAAAGCTTGATTGGTTTAACACTAGTTGTAACATCCCGGTTTATGATAAATGAGGAGAGACTTACGAGAATTGATTTGGCTACCTATGTCAACAAAGTGCACTTACCTTTTCGGTCAAATGCCCATAAGTAACTCCAGAGTTAAGCGTGCTTGGGCTGGAGTAGTGGAAGGATGGGTGACCTTCCGGGGAGTGGTCTGCGGAACCGTGTGAGTTAGGAAAAAAACACGGGAAAGGTCGGGTGTTGATTGCAGGGATAGTAAACAAGTCTCTAAAGCCTCCCAAAAATAACGGACCGGCCGTCGGACAAAGGTGGGGCCCATGGACCGAGAGAGGGTGTGGGTGACTCACTGGGATGGGCGGTTGGGGCGTTATAATTTGATATCAGAGCCAAACCCAGACGAGAGTGTGGAGTCAAGTGGAGTGGCCTTGACTCACAACGTCAGGGACTCAGGGCGTGACGATCCAGGTGCGCAACGAGGACGTTGCGCGCAGTGAGTGGGGGGTTAATTGTGACATCCCGGTTTGTGATAAATGAGGAGAGGGCTTAAGAGAATTGATTTGGCTACCTATGTCAACAAAGTGCACTTAACTTTTCGGTCAAATGCCCATAAGTAACTCCAGAGTTAAGCGTGCTTGGGCTGGAGTAGTGGAAGGATGGGTGACCTTCCGGGAAGTGGTATGCGGAATCGTGTGAGTTACGAAAAAAACACGCGAAAGGTCGGGTCTTGATTGCAGGGATAGTAAACAAGTCTCCAAAGCCTCCCAAAAATAACGGACCGGCCATCGGATAAAAGTGGGGTCCACGGGCCGAGAGAGGGCGTGGGTGACTCACTGGGATGGGCGGTCGGAGAGTGCTCTAGAACAAAATATAGCTCCGCAGAGTACTCAGAGCACTTACCAATCACCCCCATTATCTATTTTTGTATTATCTAAGATCAATTACCTATTGTCAATATCTAAAGTTTAAACATGTGTGCTTTTTTGTGTCATTTGCAAACAAACTCAAATGTGCTATCTATAAAGAGACTCAAAATAATAAAATGTTTATTCTGAGTTTTATTTATTTGTCGACAACTCTATTCCTAAACCGATCCGGTAATCCAAGCCGGTGGAGTAGAGTTAACATAATACAACTCGGTGGAGTAGAGTTAACATAATACAACTCAGTGGGGAGATCTAGTGCACTCCGTGCTAGCTTGTCCGCCCTCTGGTTGTTCGTTCTTGGGATGTGTCGTATAGCGCATGAGGAGAAGAGCTTCCGACACCTTGTCGATTTCTTCGTGAAGAATGGAGAAGGCTGGCCACTCGCCAGGATTGGACACCATCTTCACCACATCAGTCCAATCAGTCTCAAAAACAACAATATGCTTATTGTACTGAAGTATACATTGCATAGCCCAAACCAAAGCCTCCACTTCTGTTTGAAGCGGTGTTAGACCCCTCTGTAGGTTACTTGACCCCATGAAAATTTCCCCTGTTTGCAAATTTGCCCAATACCAGCCCAGACCAGCCCGATGTGTCGTTGCTTTCCACGATCCATCAACCTGGCATATGCTAACATATGGCTGTTCCTGAGCTAGCTTCCATGCTGTAACCTCTGATTCCGCCAACCTGATAAGCTCCTTGAGGTCGCGATCCTCAATTGAGAACACTTTCTCATTCCTAGATTTCCAAATATACCAAAGTAGCCATGGATACATCTCCATCAGATCATCATCCGGTAAATTCCAAAACAGATGAGCCATATTTGTGAATCGAGAGCCCGAAGGAATCCTTTGAGGCGGTGTGGGAATCGGGGATAATGTCCAAACCTGAAGAGCTGGTGGGCATTCAAATAGAGCATGATTAATTGTTTCCACATACATTCCACATCTCGTGCATTGTGGATCTATCATGATCCCACGGCTACGTAAACGTGCGCCTACAACTACGCAGCCCGTTATCAGTTGCCAGAGCAAGTGTTGTAGTTTTGAGGTACACCGGACCATCCACGCGTATGCCTGCAATTTCTGGACATCAGGGCCAAAAACCAATGGATCAGCGACATCTGGGTATTGTTGTGCCGTTAGATTACCTGATTTCACCGTATATCGTCCAGACCTAATAAAATGCCACCCAATGAAGTCTGACCGGTAGACATTAGTCGTAACAATACCGTTTATCAGCGGTATATTCGTACTCTCGAACAATTGCTCTAGTAGTGGAAGATTCCACAACTGAGGATATAAATTAATCCCTTTACAGATAGCCGAACTCGGGCAAGAAGCTGGAATCCATGGATCATTCTATACTGAAATAAATGAGCCCGAACCAAATCTTTTAATAAGCCCTTTGCATACCAGGGGTCGAGCCGAAACAATACTCTGCCATCCATAGGACGGTGAGTACGAGCGAACTGGATCCAAAGGAGAGCCATTCCTGAAATACCTCCCTTTGAAAACTCTCGCAAACAATGAATTTGGGTTATCAATCAACCGCCAAAGTTGTTTTGCCATAAAGCTGTATTAAAATCCTCAATTACTCTGAATCCCAAGCCTCCCTCAATTTTATGGCGACAAAGCTTTTTCCAAACTAACCAATGCATACTACGTGTCTGCCCATTAGTACTCCACCAGAAATTTGCAACCGCACTAGTGAGTTTATCTGACATGACATGTGTAGGCATTGCCGAGACTACTGATTTACTAAGCACCTCTTTTCCTCCTTTTGGAAGGAGTTTAAAGGTCCATCCATTTATCTTTTTCTGTTGTCTGTCAATCAGAAAATTAAAAATCTTGGTCTTGGCTCCTCCGTATGCCCAAATTGTACCGATGATTTGCCAAAATTTATTTGTTGCCCCAAACTTGTCTCATAATGTTTTAGTATCCTACTCTCCTCTGCAGTCGCTTTACAGAAGAATAAACTATCATCTGCAAAACACAAATGGGAGACCGCAGGACCCGCTTTGGCAACTTTGATCCTAGTAATTTGTTTAAGTTCTTCCGCCTTTTTCAAATTTGTGATTAAAATTTCCGTACATAAAATAAAATGATATGGAGATAGAGGATCCCCCTGCCGAAGTCCCCTATTCGCCGTTAATGAGAACCCTATAGCGAACCGTCTTTATACACCACATCATCCAGGTAATCCATTGTTCTGCGAAACCCATCTTCCGTAGAAGATATTCAAGAAATGGCCATTCAACACGATCATAAGCCTTACTCATATTTGTTTTCACCGCCATGTACTTCGATTTACATGATGCATTCGTCTGTAACCCATGAAACATTTCCTGAGCTATCAAGATATTGTCCAAAATCAAGCGTCCTAACACGAACGCAGATTGAGTCTCTGAGACTAGCTGTGGTAATAACAACTTTAATCGCTGACACAAGACCTTTGAGATAATCTTGTAGCTCACATTACATAAAGTAACCGATCTTAATTATGTCATCCTTGTTGGCCGTTCCGTCTTCGGAATTAGGCAAATATTGGTCATATTTATCTTTTCATCAAACACTCAAGAGATAAGAAAATCATTTACCATCTTGACAATATCCTCCTTGATTATGTGCCAAGATCGCTGAAAAAATAGAGCCGTCATACCATCCGGTCCCTGAGCTTTCTCTGGGTGCATCATAAATAAGGCCGCTCGCACCTCCGCTTCCGTCGCCGGACGTGTAAGTTCTGCATTTTCCAACGCTGTTATCTGAACCGATACATTATCAAGGACCTCCTCAAAAGTAGCTGGCCTTGTGGAGGTGAACAACTCCTCAAAGTAATCAACCGCCACCTTTCCAAACTTTTCAACCCAAACATTTTCATTATTGGGGAGTCCCACAGGCCGGTTAATTGTTCGACGTTGCTTTGTTGAAGCATGGTAAAATCTCTTTATTATTAATTGAGAAGTTCATGTCTTTTTTTGGACCAAAAAACCATCTTCCTTTAAGAATAAAATCTGTTTGGAAACAGGTATAATAAGGGTTAATTTAGTAATCTAAAATATCACTTTAATCAAACCAATGTTTTTTTCACTTAAACCAAGAAATGATTTTTTTAATTTCGCGGTTCAATAAAAGATAATTATTTATAATTTATATAATTTAAATCATTATCTTAAATTAAGAAATTTTCCTAATATAAATTCTAAATAGATTTTTGGTGTTACTAAAAACTTATACATGTTTTTTTTATATCTATCGATATTCCAAATCTAAAATTTTGAAAAAAAATTAATCTTAGATGATGATATAGAAAAAATTTCAAAAACCAATTTGTAAATATTGCAAAGATGATCTGTCGACAACACAACACACTTCTTTGTTTCGGGTTTTACATAATGTCATTACTTGATTTTGAAGTCTATTCATAAATGTATTTTTTCATTTTTTATTAAACTGGAACCACAAAAATATTTTATTCAAGAGTATATAAAAGTTAGGAGCTATTCAGATTCTGAATTAAGTTGGTATTAGGGTTGGACACGCGCCCGACACGGGGTTATATTTTACTCTAATGTTTTTTAACTTAAAGATGTCTATTTACATAATTCAAAATCTTATGCGACATATTAATTTGATAGTTTGGTTCTTATCTTCGTTTTACAGTGTGAAAATTAAATATTTTAAATAATTTTTTAAAAAGGTAAAAAACAAAATAAAACATTAATCATAGTCCTAAATTACATATGATAAAATTGAGTGAAAAACATAAAAATCAAATGACTATAGTATAATAAAATAACAAATCAAATGACTACATTTAAATTGTTAATTCTTTTTTTAGATTTGTCTTGAAAATGAACCTGGTGATGACACCTCAGCATGGCAAAGTTGTTAATACCACATGAGAGAAATGTTAATTTTAAAAATGCTTCTCATTTAGTATATTATGGATAGCAGTTATATTTTTATTGTTTGGACATGTGTTTGGTTATTGTATTTTTTTTAATTATTAATAAATAAAGAGAGTATAATCAATAGTTAATACTGCAAAATTTAAATAACTTAATACAAAAATTCAGATTCAAATTAACAACATACTTGACAATTTTAACAGAAAAAAATATACAAAAAAAAAACATACAACTCTTAAACTAACACTAAAATTAAAACATGTTATAAAAAAAAAAAAAGCAAAAAACAAAAACATAATCCCGCACTGCACTGCTGTGCGGGTCAGACACTAGTTTAGTTTTAAAATCTACGTCTTTTAACCATAAGCTTCCAATAAGCTTCTTCTTCCTCATATGCCACCTTTAATTTAATTGTAATCTCTGTAAGGTTGAGAACTATTTTCATCATTTTGGATATCCTCAAGAGCCCGTTGTAAATCCGCAATCTTATCCTTTCCATATGGTTGGTTTTCCTTTCTCCAAGTAGAAATCTCATGACGAAAATTATGACACCCGCCTCTTACGTAACTAAGATGGCATGTCCAAGTGTATTAACTTTCACTCCAAGAAACCACTTGCTAGTTCAATACACTTTAATCCCAAGGATCGTTTCTCAAAATGTCTTACAAAAACCTTTTTAAACTTAAGGATCAAATCCGATTTACAATAAACAACTTAACTTAGCATATAAATACCGATATTAAACAAAACCTGTTTCTTCCCCAAAACCATCACCCAGCCAAGTGACTACTCTTGTATTCCTCTGCGCTCACCTGCAAGAAAGAGGGGTGAGTAATTGGGATTACTCAGTGAGTGCAGGTCCAATGGGACCTACGATAAACATCTCATATGATTATAACCATCACAGATGAAAATTTAAAGCTAATACACGCAACACAACAAGTCCGAAGACACTCATAGAACAAGAATGACTCATGATCCTAATTGGTGCATCCACGCCCAATACCGGCGCACACCCCGTGGCATATAGCGGCACACACGCTGTCCGTCTCTATTTCAAGACGCCTGCCTCTCTTTCAAGACACCTGCCTCTCTTTCAAGACACCTGGCTCGTCAAGGCACCGACGATGGACTATGGTAAGTGAATCCTCAAACTTCCCCATATCCTGCACACAATCACAATACTAAGACAACACACAGGCAAAACCGCCTCACAAGTCTAAGCTTAACCCAAACCTGCACAAGTGATATCCCTCACACAATGGAAACACCCACAAGCACTTTCATACAAATCATTCAACCATATTCCATTGAAAAAAACCTATGTCGCTAGGTTCAACAAGCAACAACACAATGCGGCAAAAACAATATTCGTTTAATATTATATAATTAATACCAAATTTACCCAACAACCAAATACGTGTATTCAAATAGATACACGCAGGTATACACGCATTAACAATAGACTACTCAATCTATAACAATTATAAGTATAAGAGAAGTATACCACGCCAGTCCTCACCTTTGATTCTCGGTTGAAACAGAGTTGATTACGGAGAGAAGAAACGACACAAGCAGTAACGACTTCAACTAGAAACAAAAGAGAGTCAACCATTGCTTAGCCTCAGCAATAAGAAAAGTCAACAACCCATGTTGACCATATAACTCTCGGGAAGATAAAGACATGAAGATGATCATGTGAAGCCCACCTTACGATGACGTATTCCACTTGACGATAACACCAAACCGAGATTAGAAGACTTGAGACTTAAGCAACTGCAATAACAACAATGGTGGACCAAACCATTTTGTTAACTCTCGGATCAGAGATACGTGAAGCAAGACGGCGACCAAACCATGAGATCTCACTTACCCAGTTGATGAATGACTCAAAAACAGATCAACAATGGAGAGAAGAAGACTTGAGGTTAAAGCTACAAGAACACAACAATGGTGATTAACAACACACCTCTCGGTAAAAATATGTGAACTAAATCGGAGAAGAGATCAAGCTTTGTCTCACCTAAAACAACAACTATGCAACAACACTGACCATCAGACAACACCAATGGAAGGAGAAAGCTTAAGACTTGAGGCAAATGAACAATGCATCAATGGTGATCTCTCGGAAACCATACGTGAAGAGAGACGGTGGAGAAGTAGATCCAAAGCTTACCGGAATGATCCGATCAATGACGAGGATGACTCGGACCAGCAGATCGGCGACGGTGGAGAGCTGTGTCGGTGAGATCGAGAAGGCGGCATGACGGGATCCTTTCTCGTTGGCTCTTCCTCACAGCAACAACACCGCGGAGATCGCTGGCCGGCTCGGAATCACGAGCGGAGGTGACCGGAACAGTGGCGGCAGCGACAGCGGTAGAGCCCCCGAGATTGCGGCAGCGTTTGGCGGAGGCGTGAGCTTGATGAGGCTGCTTCTCTCCCTCACGCAGCTTTTTCCAGGGAAGAGAAGGAGAGATTAGGGTTGGGCCCGCATGGGCTTCAGGAGGAATTTGAGCTTCTTCCAAAATTATTGGGCCCGGGTTGTCACAACAATTCTTAATCCGCTCCACTATGTTATGATAGTCCGAAAAACCATCTTTTTTCCAGCCTCGATCAATGGAATCCATCAGTCCCTCCTTCTCAATCCACCGTTTATCAAAACGAAATTGCTTTCGTCGTTTTGGAATTTTCGTTTCAATTGTAGCTACAATTGGTCTATGATCGGAACCCACCATCCTCAGATATTCTACATGGGAAAACGGGAACATATCATGCCAGTCTTCCGTAGCTAAAACCCGATCAAGCCTACATCTTACTATTTTCCCTCGACGACGTCTCCTCCACGAAAGTCTGTTTCCTCGGGTAGGGAAGTCTACCAAACCACAAGCGTTTATCATCAACTGTAACAGTATAGAAGACGAGGCTTCTCTCAAAGCTCCCCTTTGTTTTTCGTGAGTTCCGATTATTTCATTAAAGTCCCCAATTAAAAACCAAGGATCTGTTCTCGTGGTTCCCATTAAAGTTTATTCTGATTTATGTTCCTTAAATTAAATACATTAAAAATTATAAAATTACTATAAATCAAATATTTCTCTAGACTAAGAATTATTAGACTACGTAAACCACGTAAATATATTTCACCGTTATTTTAAAACTCCAATACAAAATTTAACAAAATGAATTATTTTTGGGGGGACTTGAAATTGATTTGAAAGATAACTGTTCGACACAGCTCCGTTGTTCTTCACTTTGTTTGTTTACTCTATCCACTTTTGCATACCTTATTCCCAGTAAAGCAACTCTCCATAGATTTCGTTAATTTAAATAGCCGCAAAACCCATGTTTTTTTCATAAGTTAATACTCATGAACCTCCTTCACTCATAATTCTTCACAAAACAAACATAATGCGTAATCCCAAAGGAAAAGAGAAGATCATAGAGAAAAGAAACAGCAAGGTAAACTAACTGATTTACAATTCTAATAATTATCTAAAGCAGAAGTCTTTTTTAAACAAACCAATGAATTCACCTTCTGATGTGATTCTCTTCACAGAAGATACTCATAGAAGAAGTGAACGGATGCATATTTTGAGAGATCCGAAGAAGACGCAAATCCGAGAGTACCATGTATAATTCACTCCCAATCAAAATTAAACTTCATATTTCTTAGTACACTATTTGCTAAATGTTAAATTCAAAAAAATCATTAAATTTTCACAGATTGTGACTATAACTACACACCATCATTGACTTTTTTAACAGATTACGATGACTTTGGGGATCCAACATTCCAATGTCAGCACAGTTGTAACATCCGTAACCCAAAGAAATGGAATTTTTCTTTGGTGTCGAGCGACACCATGTCTGGTGTCAGTCGACACCGGCCCGTTTTGCGAATTTTCGGTTCGATTTAAGTCGATTAATTCCAGGTTTGGTTCAGGGGAACCCTAGGTCGCGAATTAAAAAGAGAAGAGCTGCCTCTTTTGTCGTTTTTCGAGGAAAACAGTAGCAGAGGAGAGAAAGGAGGCGATTTTGGTGATTTTGTAGAGTTCTTGGCTGAATCAGAGGCTGTTGGTTGTTGTTCTTCCTCATCTCTTTTGTTTATCTCTTCTCAATCCGAAATCAAGGTGAGTGCGTGACTGTAGGCCCGTGATTCTCTAGATCTTTGATTTTGGTTTGATTTGTCTGAGTTTTCGTGGTGTTCATGTTGATTTCTGAGTTTATTCGTGATATGTGGTGTATCTTGGTGTTGATTGTGTGTTTCTGTGCAAAACCGTCAAGCTAGGATTCTTCCCTGCGAGCCGGTGTCGAGCGACACCAAGCGGGTGTCGGTCGACACCAAGTGGTCAAGTGTCGACCGGCACCAAGCGGGTGTCGCTCCACACTGTCCGGTTCAATGTCGGTTTAATCGAATTAAATTGGTTAAGGAAATTAATTCAATGGTTTAATCGGTTTATTGGATTTAAATGGTTTTGATGGTTAATTGGTCCGGTTTAATTAATTATTTTTGGATTAATAATTAATTAATATTGATATTTAATTATGGAAATTATCTTATAATTATTTAGAGATGTTTTAAATATGGGAAAAAATATTTAGTAATTGTGGAAATTATTGAAAAGACTTTAATTGTCTAGAAATTGCGTAATTGGCCTGTAGGCATAATGATCCTCTCACTATGTATTTGTGATAATACTTACGCATCTCTATTCCAATGTGATGTAGGTAAAAGTAAAGTGTGATCACGGAATCAAGGCCGAAGAAGAGGATGATAGGACTTTTATATTTTATTGAACTATCTAAGTTGTTAGATTTATTTATTGATTTTATTTGCTTACGCTGAATATTGTTGATTTGATTATTATTTAATTATTGGTTTTAAGACTTCTGCTAATGTTGATTTAATTATTAAAAAAAAGCTTGGGTTGTTTCATTTTGGTATCAGAGCCTAGACGGTTTTATGACTGTAAGATATTGATAGTTTAGTATCATCCTCTTCGGGCTTCAGGAGATTCTGCGGTGAGTTGTTTTTGTTGTTTAGTTTTGTGTTTAGTATCTCATCTCTTTGTTCCGTACAGTGAGATGGACGGTGTTGCGAGAAGTCGTGGTAGAGGCCGTGGCAGAGCAGAGGCCGTGGTGGAGGCCGGGGTCGCGGAGTACCAGCAGAGTCGGACGAGAGTGCAGTGCCTAGTGTGGCGACTGCGTCGGTGACCCAGACTGTTTATTTGGCAGGTGAGGCCATTGTGGGCGTCGAGGGTGGCGCGGGGTCGGGGCGGCCCCAGGTGGGGGTGCGGCTCCCGCTCAGGGTCAGCATGACCTGTCAGCGGGGTTACTGACACAAGTGCTGGCACGGCTTCCGCCAGTGTTTCCGCAGCAGGCTCCGGGTGTTCCTCCGATGGCTAGAGCACCGCAGAGTGCGGCAGTGTTTGGGCAGCAGGGTGCTGCGGTTGTTGGTCAGCCGGGAGCGGCTTTTGTTGGGCAGCATGGGGCTGCGGTGGTTGGGCATCCGCCTTATCTGGAGATTATGGGACAGATGCAGCGTATTGGGACGCCTTTCTTCGAGGGCGGGTTTGTTCCAGAGGAGGCCGACGAGTGGAGATCAAGACTGGAGCGGAATTTCTGGTCTATCAGGTGTCCTGTAGAGTACCAGGTGGAGTTAGCCGTCCACTATATGAGTGGTGAAGCGCATTTGTGGTGGCGGGCCGTTCAGGGGAGGAGAGCTGTTTGGACTTGGGGCGAGTTCGTGGTGGAGTTTGACGCCAAGTACTTCCCTCAGGAGGCTCGGGATCGACTTCAGTTGCGGTTCATTGCGTTGACGCAAGGAGACCGTTCGGTGCGTGAGTACGACGCCGAGTTTGGCAGGCTAGTGGTGCATACCGGTTTCGGTATAGGCGGTAAGCGCGTGATTTTGCAGAGGTTTCTTCAAGGGCTTCACCCGAGTATTAAGACCCAGTGCAGAGGTCGTATGTATACCATAGCAGACTTAGTGGAGCTGGCAGCTTCGATTGAGGAGGACCTTCGTGAGCAGGTTGGTCCGGTAACGGTGCCGTCTGCAGTTGCTCCTGCTATCCAGCCTCGGATTCAGCAACAGCAGTCGCAGCAGCGCCGGGGTTCGAGAGTTTGTTCTGGTTCTGGCAAGGGCTGCAAGCCTGCGCAGGGTCAGAAGAGGAGTCGGGAGGAGGTTTCTTCCGGTATCCGTTTTCCTCGTGGAGCGTGTTAAGGGTGCGGGAGCATGGAGCACCATCTGTCTAGCTGTCCCAAGAAGGAGGTGCCTCGGGATACTAGAGTGTGTTTCCATTGCGGAGACCCGGGATGATGCATGCACGGAATCACACCAATGGTTGATCAGACTATGATCAGGAGATTCCTAAGCCAGCTGCTTGCGGAAGTGGATAGAAGGTAGAAATGGTGGTGAATGATCGACTCTCTCAATCGGTGGGATGATTGACTCTCTCAATCCTTGGAGAACTAGACTTGTTTGAACCTCACAAACAATCCTAATCCTATAATCTCAAGTATCAAATGAATCTCTCAAATGAAACTTAAAGACAAACAATTTAGACAAAGAAACTCTTTGACTAAAAACAAGAACAACCTTATATTTCTTAGATGATTGAAATGTGTTTTACAATGAAAACAAGAATGAGCTTATATATGCTCGAAAAAGGGCAAGACCAAACGGTCATAAACACTAAATAAAGAAAGAATATTCACGAAATTAAATGGGAGATGATCAAGTGATGATGCTGCCTTGATCTTATAGCCGTTGGAGCCTTTATGTGGATTGTGGCCGAAATTGGTAAGATGCTTGAGTCTTGCTAGCTTGGGCACGAAGGTTTGGTGCCTTGGAACGTCCAGGTTCATTGAATGACTCTCCAAAATGCAGCAGCAGAAAGGAACTAGCCGTTGGTGAGTTATGGCACCAAGTGTGAATGCTTCCGGATATGGTAAGTTTGAGAACAAAGGGATCTGCCTGATCCTGTGGATGCTGGTGCAGGGGACTCTCCTAAATGTCTTGATGTGATACTGGAAGCCTCTGGTTGTAGTAGACACTCTCCTGGTCGCCAAATATGCGTTTGAAGGCTCCTAAACTCGTGAGCTTCCAAATAAGGCAAGTTCAGGATTTCTCCACTTAGAAAATAAATATCTCCCAAACCAAAACCTAGATTGGAATGAATCCAATTCTACGTGATTCCAGGTTGAGTCAAGATTCCATTCCAAATCGGTTCATGGCCTATTTCATTCTGGTTTGGTCGGAATACTCCAATTAGCGCGCCTGGGTCCAAATCGGGAAAGTTCTGGTTTACCCGACTTGTAAAACTAATAATTCCTTGGTCTGACCTCTGATTGAACCGAGTCCAATTCTCCGTGTTCCTCTTGTGGGTTGAGAATCTATAGAAATTGTATTTGTAGCTTAGATCTTCCTGGTGGGACCGTAATGATTCGATGAGTGAACGCAGGTCCCCATAGCGTCCATTGAAGACCTTCCAGAATGTATCTTCAATATCTTCTTCATCTGGAATCCTTTCTGGCTGATTATTCTTCGTGGTGAACTCTATGTGAGTTGAGGGTGGTCTCCAAATGTTGGTTGAGCTTGGATATTTGATCTTGGCCTCCATTTGAGCTGAACTCAACTCTCTTGCCTCCTTAGCTCTCCTCAGCTTCATGTTCTCCTCCTCATGGCTCCTGGTTCCGAGCTCCTTGGTTGATTATGACTTGATTTCCTCATCGTACTCACCCTCTTGAAAAGGTTTTGACCTCGAAATTATAAAACGTGAATTTTATATTAATAAAACGTGAATTTTATATTAATAAAACGTGAATTTTCTTTCTTCTACAAGCGTCGCTTGTTTGAGTTCCTTTGTTGTGTTCTTTGTGTGGATTCACTTAGAGCTGAGCAAGATTTGCTGTATCATAGATCCCCTCATAGTCTCTGTGGTGCCATCGTTCCATCTAGTTCAGTTTGCTTGTGGAATCAAGTCATTCTGTCTGATCTGCTGTTTGTGGAATCATCCAGCATCCTTTAACCTCATCTCTACCTTCATCCATCAGCCATTGAGCCTGTTGGTCTTGAATCCGTGTGTAATAAGATTTGGTGGATTCCAATCTTATATCACGGGACATATCAGGCCGATGTGTCCCAAGATGCAGGGTTTGGCAGTTGCGGCAGTTCAGCCATTAGCGGCTCGACCAATGACTCAGATTGCGGCGGTTCAGCCAGTGGGTCAGCTTGGGCCGAGGCTGCGGGGCTATTATTCGACAGAGGTCGGTAAGACGAGTCAGACCGGGCAGATAACAGGTAAAATTTATTGACTTAGACTTCGTAATTTCCTTAAACTTAAATTATGGTGGTTGTTGTTTGCGATATTTTGCCTGTGATGGGATTAGCAGGGTCTCATAGTTTTAAATGTGTAGGGACCTTGTTAGTAGGTGGTGTTGAGTCACACGTTTTGTTCGATTCTGTAGCATCTAACTGCTTCATTACTCTTGAGCGGGCCGAGAGTAGTTGCATCCGGAGCAGCGCGGATGAGCGTTCGGGTATGGTCAAGGTGGCTGAAGGCAGATTCCTTGCTACTTCGGGCCGTGCTAGAGGCATCGATATCCAGATTGCGGGGCAGTCGATGCCAGCGGATTTGGTTATTAGTCCGGTGGAGTTGTACGACGTCATTTTGGGGATGGACTGGTTATCTTATTACCGGGTTCATCTGGATTGCTACAGAGGCAGAGTGGTCTCTAAGCAGGATAGCAGGAGGTTAGTGTTTCAGGGTGTGAGACCGACTTCCGGGAGTATAGTGATCTCGGCGATTCAGGCAGAGCAAATGGTTGAGCGAGGCTGTGAGGCCTATTTGGCGACGATCACTATGGCAGAGTCCAGTATTGAGGTGGTTTTTGAGGATATTCGGGTTGTTCGGGAGTTTCCGGAGGTATTTCAGTCGTTGACGGGGTTGCAATCATCTTGGTCAGACCCTTTCATGATTGAGTTAGAGCCGGGAACAGCGCCGATATCCAAGACGCCTTACAGGATGGTGCCAGCAGAGTTGGCAGAGCTGAAGAAGCAGATAGAGGACCTTTTGAGCAAAGGGTTCATTCGACCGAGTGTTTCACCGTGGGGAGCACCAGTTCTTTTGTGAAGAAGAAGGATGGGAGTTTCCGGCTGTGTATTGATTACCGGGGACTCAACCGAGTCACTGTGAAGAACAGGTACCCTCTCCCGAGGATTGACGAGTTGTTGGATCAGCTGAGGGGTGCTACTTGGTTCTCCAAGATAGACTTAGCATCGGGTTATCATCAGATCCCGATAGACGAGGCGGATATCCGCAAGACTGCTTTCAGGACGAGGTATGGGCATTTTGAGTTTGTAGTTATGCCGTTTGGTTTGATGAATGCGCCAGCAGCATTCATGAGGTTGATGAACGACGTATTCAGGGAGTATTTGGATGTGTTCGTCATCATCTTCATTGACGATATTTTGGTGTATTCGAGGAGTCCTGAAGAGCATGAGACTCATTTGAGATTGGTTCTGGAGAAGCTTCAGGAGCAGAAGTTGTATGCTAAGTTGAGCAAGTCCAGTTTCTGGCAGCGAGAGATGGGTTTTCTCGGACACATTGTTTCTGCAGAGGGGGTGTCTGTAGATCCGGCAAAGATTGAGGCCATCAGGGATTGGCCTAGACCGAGTAGTGCTACCGAGATCAGGAGCTTTCTTGGTTTAGCAGGTTATTAAAGGAGGTTCGTCAAGGGTTTTGCAAGTATGGCGCAGCCGATGACGAAGTTGACTGGGAAGGATGTCTCGTTTGTTTGGTCGCCGGAGTGTGAGGAGAGCTTTGGGAAGCTCAAAGAGATGTTGACTAGTACACCTGTTTTGGCGTTACCCGAGCCATGGAAGCGTTATGCGGTGTATACTGATGCTTCAGGAGTTGGTCTGGGTTGTGTGCTGATGAAGGAGGGCAGAGTTATTGCTTACGCTTCGAGGCAGTGGCAGGGCAGTGAACGTAACCGTCCTACACATGATCTTGAGTTGGGAGCGGTCTTTGCACTTAAGATCTGGAGGTCTTATTTGAATGGTGGTTCAGTACAGATCTATACTGACCACAAGAGTTTATAGCATATTTTCACTCAGCCATTGCTGAACATGAGACAGACGAGCTGGGTTGAGTTTTTGGCAGATTATGGCTTGGGGATTATCTATCATCCAGGCAAGGCTAACCTAGTGGCGGATGCTTTGAGTCGGCGGAGGTGTGATTCGGCTTTAGAGCAGGACGTGGAGGCATTGGTGAGCGAGATTAGTACTTTAAACCTTTGTGCTATTTCGCAGGAGCCTTTGGGCTTAGAGGTAGTTTATCAGGCAGATTTGCTGAGTAGGATCACAGTGGCACAGGAGAGTGATTAGAGTCTGATTGATGCATCACGAGTACCGAGTTCTGAGTATCAGGTATCTGAGAACGGGACTATTCTGGTTTGTGGTCGGGTTTGTGTACCCAAGGTGGAGGAGTTGAGGCAGCAGATTCTGAGAAAGGCTCATTCGAGAAAGTTTTCGGTTCATCCAGGAGCGACCAAGATGTACCATGACCTCAAGAGGTATTATCATTGGGTCGGGATGAAGAGAGATGTGGCTGATTGGGTTGCGAGGTGCAACACGTGTTCTTTAGTGAAGGCTGAGCATCAGGTTCCGGGTGGTCTTCTGCAGAGCTTACCCATTCCAGAGTGGAAGTGGGACAGGATCACTATGGACTTTGTTGTGGGATTACCTATCTCACGGACGCATGATGTTATATGGGTCATTGTGGATCGGTTGACCAAGTCAGCACATTTCTTGGCCATTAAGAAGACAGATGGAGCAGCTGTTTTAGCCAGGAAGTTTGTGCGGGAGATTGTGAGGCTGCATCAAGTGCCAGCCAGTATTGTGTCAGACCGAGATCCGAGATTTGCCTCAGAGTTTTGGAGGGCATTTCAGAGAGAGATGGGCACATGAGTACAGCATACCATCCGCAGATAGATGGGCTGTCAGAGAGGACTATTCAGACTTTGGAGGATCTGCTGAGGATGTGTGTGCTAGGTTGGGGTGGTCATTGGGCAGATCACTTGAGCTTGGTTGATTTTGCTTACAACAACAACTTCCAGGCGAGTATTGGGGAATCAACAACGTGTGCTATTTCTGGAATCAACAATTGGCGCCGACTGTGGGGACTGGGAATAATTCTGTCGGATTAAAGCATCTCGAAAGAAGCTCGGACGATGTCTAACTCAGCAGGAAGCTCCCCTGATAGAGAACCGCGACATACGAACAAGACCCCCCCGGAGAATCCTCTCGAAGACGGAGAAGACCTTCTCGAGCATGAGGAGGACCGCGTCGAGCACGACGGAAACGCACCGCGCGACGAACCCGAGGATACAATTCCGCCGCCAGCTCCCGCTCGCCGCAGATCCAGAGCAAAGGCCGTCACGCACGACGACCTGGTGAAAACAATCCGAAGGGCTATGAAGCCATTCTCCGAAGAAGTCCAGACGATACGAACGTATCAGCAGAAGACGCAGGAATTTATCGACTCGGTAACAGCGGAAGACGGCAAGTTTTTGCCGGCTCGTCGACTCTCGTTCATTACACCGACAGGTCATGCCACGGGGACCACGATAGCAGACGCAACTGCTCATCGTACAGAAGCGACGAGCCGAATCTCGCGGGCCAGAAAGCAGACCCATGCCGAGCTCGACAAAATTAATCGTCGGCTAGATGAGTTCAATTCCAGAGTGCATCTCGTCATGAGCTCTGCACCAGAATTGGCAAAAATCCTTGCCGACACCCGGAGAAGCCCGCTTACGGGAGTCCGACTAAAGATCGAGCCCTTTGCCGGCGAAGAAGATCCGAAGAAGTGGTTGACAGCTTTCAACCTCGCTATGACAAGGGAACAATACGCCACTCCCGAATAGAGAGAGGCAAACTATTGCCAAGTCTTCGTCGAGCATATGACGAAAGAAGCACTCAGATGGTTCTCCAGCCTCCCTGCCGAGTCGATCGATAACTTCGACGACTTGACGAACGCATTCCTGAAGCACTACTCCATGAACATGACCAGGGTGACCCGAAACATGTTTACCATGACGCAATCAAGAGGGGAACCACTGCGGAGTTTCATGGAAAGGTTTAAGAAAGCCGCGATGGATCTCGGCGACATGCCCGATAGCGTCCCGCTAGAGGCACTCCGCAACGGTGTCCGATACGACTCTAAATTCAAAGCAGACCTCTCTCTCCAACCATCGCCGACCCTCGAAGACGCGCTCCATCGGTCCCAGAGATACATCTTCCTAGAAGAAGACACCAACTTCTACGCCGAGAAAAGCGGTGAGAAAAAGCCCGCCGTCGCCAGACCTAAGGAAGAAAATTACGAACAGCGACGAAGGCCCGAAGTCAGGAGATCAGTCTCTTTTGCCGTCGACGACGATCTCAACCACAGGGACCCAGCAGAGCAGCCGCAAGCACTCGCATTGACGTCGTCTCGTCCAGCCGTCGCCGACCCAGATGACGACAACAATCATGACCTGTTCTGCAGCTTCCAAGGTCGAACCGGTCACGCAACGGAGAACTGCAGGCATCTAATCGGTAGCCTCCTCAGGAAATACCGAGAAGGAGCCGTTGCGGTAGAAGGCGACTGATCTCAAGGCAAAGATTTCGCGCCGAAACCAGCCAAAGGGGGCCAAAAGGGAAAGCGACCCCGCCAGTTTCACCCCCAAAAGCAGGGGAAAGCAAACCCGAAACCAGCATCTGAGAAGGAAGATCACGACTATCCAGATGATTTGCCACCCCCGCCAAAGCGACAGGTCAGCATGATCATGGGAAGTCTCTTAGACAATAACGATTCCATCTCGGCAATCAAAGAATATGAGCGAAAGGCTGTCTCGGCTCAGCGCCGCCCTAGTTCCCACCAGGACGGAGAAGCCTTGCTCGGCCAATCTATCTGTCAGGACACAGGCGCGATATCCTTCACGGATAAGGATGCGGAGGGGCTGGATACCCCGCATCTCGACCCGCTGGTGGTCAAAATACAAGTCCACGATTGCGACGTGGCAAAGATACTAGTCGACACCGGGAGCACGGTGAACCTAATTTTTAAAGAGACCCTAGACCGGATGGGGATCGAAGAAGAAGCCATCAAGCCAGCATCTCGTCCACTGACTGGATTCACCGCCGACACCGTATTCAGTATCGGCACTATCCGCCTGCCCGTCTATGTCGGAGGAATTTCCAAGCTCGTGAAATTTATCGTCATAGATAGACCAGCAATATATAACGCTATTCTAGGAACGCCATGGATCCACGAGATGAAAGCCGTCGTCTCGACCTTCCATCAATGCCTCAAATTTCCAACACCATTGGGAATTTTCACACTACGTGGCAGCCAAAGAGTTTCAAGATCCTGCTTCCTCCAAGAACGCCGACTCCGCTCTTCATCCTCATGCATGATCAATGAAGAGCTGGACCCGCGACTCCCCTATCATCAAAGACCTAAACCCGACCTCGTCGACCAAGTCAGCATCGACGAGACGAAACCGAAAAGGTGTGTTGGTATCGGCAGCAATCTCAACGCCGAAATCAGAACCCAGCTGGTGGATCTACTGAAGGAGAACGTGCATCTCTTCGCATGGTCAATGGAGGATATGAAAGGGATAGATCCCAGGATCACCTCGCACGAGCTCAACGTCGACCCCACCTACAAACCGATCAAGCAGAAGAGGCGTAAGCTCGGCACCGATAAAGCTCAAGCAGTCAATGACGAAGTCGAAAAGCTATTGCAAGCCGGATCAATCACCGAAGTAAAGTACCCCGACTGGCTCGCCAATCCGGTCATCGTTAAGAAGAAGAACGGGAAGTGGAGAGTATGTGTGGACTTCACCGACCTGAACAAGGCTTGCCCAAAGGATAGCTTTCCGCTGCCGCATATCGATCGCCTCGTTGAGGCTACGGCGGGGAACGAACTACGAATGGCTTGATCCCGGCACAGGTACGTAGGCAGCCTTTTCACCGAGGCGCAGCTATAACTTAATAAAAATAAAAAAAGCTTTTTTTATTTTATTAATTCGCTTGTATGCATGCATCTTTTTCTGAATCCTTGAGAAACATTCCATCTCGGCAGAAAAACTCAAGCAAGAATTCCCTGATTGACTTAGGTCAAAAACAGATGTTTTGGTGTGCTTAGTGAGCTCGGCAAAATCAGAGTCATAAAATTCCTTTAGTACTCGGTAAATTAATGAGTCTCAAAGCCTCTGGAACTCGGCAGTATAATGAGTCCTTGTCTACGAGCTCGACAAACAAAGAGAGTCTCGAAGCTACTCTGAAGCGCACGCATAAAAGAGTAGTGTCAACGTTCTGGCCAAACGATTGACCGCACATCGCACCCAGCGGACTGATCATCCCCCATTCTTCAAGAATGACGCACTACAAGCCGAGAGCACGCATATCTCGCACGACCCTAAGCCATATGGGCAAGAAAAAATCGCTACCTTGTTAATCATATTCGACTTAGCGGCGTAGGAGTAATTCGAATTTCTAGACTTCGGTTCCTGTTACCGGCCTAAAAAGCGCCACCACAAACAGATCCAACAAGCACGGATCGGTGTCTCTTAAAAACGAGAATTCTGGCGAGATGCGTAACACCGCATCTCGTCAGATGCATAGCATTGTCATAGCGAGTAGCATCTCGCCACGACAGAACTTGAGCATGCCAAGTTGTCTCGGCACGTTGAACCACCTGTCTAATGACAATTAGACACTTGAATCATTCCGCTAGATTGACAACACAGTGCACCTCATTAAAGGATATAGATTAAAAGCAGGATGTTTCAAAAAAGCACGAAATCATCAACTATATCCGCGATATTCATCTCGCACAAAGCAAAAAGAAGAACGAGAAAGTAAAGCAAATACTTAAGTTTTAAATCCTGAAAAGCATACGGATTAAAACCCTCCCGGGCAATGTTGTTACATCGGCATGAATGGCCGCGACTAAAGGAAGAGTTCTTAAAAACCAGAAAAGGGAGAAAATAGAGACGAAGTCTTAAACAGCCTCGGCCTCGGAAGCATCCAGACCCGATCTCGTCCCGGCTTTAGCACTAGCTGCTCCCGAACTCTCTCTCATCGGCGATCCACAAATTATAAGCTCAGCAAGATTGGGCCTGAAAGTATGATACATTGTCCCAAATTGATCAAAACCCCCCGGAGTAACCTAAGTGTTATCAAAACAGAAATCGGCAAGACAGAAGAGGCAATCTAACCTGTGTGGCGCTGCATAGTCGTCCGCGCCGATATCGACCTCGTCGATCTCGTCCCCGGCAGCTCTGCTCTCCCTGACATTAGCCTCTAGCTTTTCAATCACGGCATCGAAATTCTGGGAGACCCCCCTCGTCCTCCGAACTTAGTCGAGCAACGCCTCGTCGAACGCGATCTTGACGACAGCTTTCTCCACCGCTTCGCGCTGGCCGACGAATTTGCAGAGACGATCTAAACGAAGAGCATACCAGTCCTGCATGTCGTCATAGACACGAGTGGCGATGTACTCAGCCTGCTTCTGGCGGGACTGTCGGAGACGGGAAGCCTCCGGGATTTCTCTGCATCTCGGCGGGATTTCTCTTCGAACTCCGCAACTTGGGGGCGCAAATTGGTCACCTCGCCCTGAAGGCCAGCCGCCTTCAGGATCTCACCATTCAGGACGCCAACCTTCCGCTCAAGACCAGCCCTCTCCAGCTCAAGACACTCCATCCTCGCATCTTTCCCCTTAGATTGCTCGGACTGCAGCCTGCTAATCTCCTCCCGAGCCGCCTTCAGCATAGTATCGTACTGCTGAATAGTCGAAGAGAACTTCCCGGCAGCACTGACGAGATCCGCAGAAACATCGCAGAAGTCATCCTTCAGCTCGACCTTCTTAAGTGGGACCCCCGAATGAGGCTTCGGCTTACAGCTCCACACCAACTCGGCACAGAACTTTGGGTTAATCATGAGAGGCGCACCACCCGACCACACTATGGACACTGCGTCTGGATCTGCAGCTGCGGGATCAGCAGGCTCAACCTTGGGGCCCGACGAGCTCGTCCCAGCATCAAGACCAGAACGGCCTCCTGGTCGACGAGACGAATCCTCGCCAAGCTCGGCACCACCTCCTTGACGAGATGGGTCGTCACCACCAAGAGGAGTGTCTTCCTCATCAAGCATGACCCCAGGTGTCGTCTCGGCAGCAGACGACGTCTCCTTGGCCTTGGTCTCCCTCTCAAGCTTGGCCCTCTTTGCAGCCCTACAAGAGCAACATTACATTCGCAGCACTTACTAAAGCTTTAGTAGAAAATCAAACACGCCCTAAGAAAACTTACTTCGTCCTCGAGGCAATCGAGGAAGCCAAACGCTTAGATGGATTACTCGGCTCAGCGGCCGATCTGGTCTTCCTCTCATCCGGGGGGGAGTCGGGTATAAGAATGGTGTCGTCAACAGCCACCGGAGTTCTCTTCTTAAGCACCATCTTCTTAGGACGACGGGACGGTTCAGCTGCAAAAACAAACCACGCAAAAATCACTAACGAGCAAACTAGCGACGCCAAATCTAAAGAAGCAAGAAGCAATCATGCCCTTACCAGTGGATGGAGTTGACGCGGATTTGGTCCTCTCTCGCTTCCTCTTGTTCCTCTCCTCAAGCTCCGCGACAAAGTCAGCCCAGATGATCCGACTTCGATCCCGCAAGAGCTGAAACTTCCTCCGGAACGCAATAGATGCTGGTCTCGGCACAACTCTCTCTGCAAGACAAAAACGAAAGGTTAGACAAAAATAAACCATCGGGTGCCGAAGTAAAACCTACAAGCAATCTACCAGCTTCGTGAACCCATCCCGTGAAAACGTGGTCAGGGTCAAAATCCCCAATTGAAGCGCTGTTTTTCTTGACAAAGAAATAATAGCGCGACCAGTTGTGAATCTTGTCCCGGTGATTACCAAAGACAATGCCGTGCTTCATTGTCGTGCAAAAGCGTCAGAAGTTTCCCTCCTTCGCACTAGCACGAAGATCGGTGACACGCTCGAAGAGCTCCCGATCATAGGTAATCCCGAGATGCGTAGCGAGAGCCTCGGTAAAAATCATATGGCAAACCACGCCATGAGTCAGCTGACTCATAGAAACGCCGCGCTGGAAGGCATAATCCAGCAGGAGGTGAAAGAGGGGAAATCGCACCCCGAACTCCGTGAACCAGCACTCGTAAGCGCAGAACCATCCCGGCGGAGCATCGGACGGCCTCTGCTGAGCTGACGGAATTTGGATCTCCACAGCATCGGAGATCGAGCATCTCGACCTAAGTGCTGTGATGATTCCTTCATCAATCCAAGACCGACCATCGGCGGTCAAGGAGGTTGCCGGAGTGCGCCAAGGCATCTCGACAACCGGCGGAAGACCCGCGAACTCGACTTGTTCCGGAACTGGCGCTTCATCCAATTCCACCTCGGAGTCCGCATCCATTCCTCCGGGATCCCGTCGCGGTACCCAGAACTCTCGGAACCCTCATCCAGCAAGGATGGAGCCTCGAAGCCATCAGACGCTCTCTCCGCCGCCGCCGCTTCCACCGCCGCCGCCGCTTCCACCGCCGCCGCCGCCTTGCGACAACGTTCCATGACCCGACCGACTCGGACCGTCGAGAGCGGGACATCATCGTCGTCCCGCACTACGGCCTTCCCTTTCCCTTTTCGGTCTGACGGATCCATCGCGGCTTAACAGACGAGAATCGGAAGACGAAGAGCCAAAATTCGACAAAGGAAAACCCTAGAAATTCTGACGAGAGGAAAGATCGAGGCGAGAAGAGAAGAAATTTCGAGTCAAGAAGCAAGCGAATCGGTAGCCTCCTCAGGAAGTACCGCGAAGGAGCCGTCGCAGTGGAAGGCGATCGATCTCAAGGCAAAGATTTCGCGCCGAAACCAGCCAAAGGGGGCCAGAAGGGAAAGCGATCCCGCCAGTTTCGCCCCCAAAAGCAGGGGAAAGCAAACCCGAAACCAGCATCTGAGAAGGAAGATCATGATTATCCAGACGATTTTCCACCCCCGCCAAAGCGACAGGTCAGCATGATCATGGGAAGTCTCTTAGACAATAACGATTCCATCTCGGCAATCAAGGAGTACGAGCGAAAGGCTGTCTCAGCTCAGCGCCGCCCCAGTTCACACCAGGATGGAGAAGCCTTGCTTGGCCAATCTATCCGTGAGGACACAGGCGCGATATCCTTCACGGATAAGGATGCGGAGGGGCTGGATACCCCGCATCTCGACCCGCTGGTGGTCAAAATACAAGTCCACGATTGCGATGTGGCAAAGATACTAATCGACACCGGGAGCACGGTGAACCTAATCTTCAAAGAGACCCTAGACCGTATGGGGATCGAAGAAGAAGCCATCAAGCCAGCATCTCGTTCGCTGACCGGATTCACCGCTGACACCGTATTCAGCATCGGCACCATCCGCCTACCCGTCTATGTCGGGGGAATTTCCAAGCTCGTAAATTTTATCGTCATAGACAGACCAGCAATATATAGCGCCATCCTGGGCACGCCATGGATCCACGAGATGAAAGCCGTCGTCTCGACCTTTCATCAATGCGTCAAATTTCCAACACCATTGGGAATCTTCACTTTACGCGGCAGCCAAAGAGGGTCAAGATCTTGCTTCCTCCAAGAACGCCGGCTCCGCTCTTCATCTTCATGCATGATCAATGAAGAGCTGGACCCGCGACTCCCCTATCATCAGAGACCTAAACCCGATCTCGTCGACCAAGTCATCATCGACGAGACGAGACCGGAAAGGTGCCTTGGAATCGGCAGCAATCTCAACGCCGAAATCAGGGCCCAGTTGGTGAATCTACTAAAGGAGAACGTGCATCTCTTCGCATGGTCAATGGAGGATATGAAAGGGATAGACCCCAGGATCACCTCGCACGAGCTCAACGTCGACCCCACCTACAAACCGATCAAGCAGAAGAGGCGTAAGCTCGGTACCGATAAAGCTCAAGCAGTCAATGACGAAGTCGAAAAGCTACTGCGAGCCGGATCAATCACTGAAGTAAAGTACCCTGACTGGCTCGCCAATTCGGTCGTCGTCAAGAAGAAGAACGGGAATTGGAGAGTATGTGTGGACTTCACCGACCTAAACAAATCTTGCCCAAAGGATAGCTTTCCGCTGCCGCATATCGACCACCTCGTCGAAGCTACGGCGGGGAACGAATTACTCTCCTTCATGGATGCATTCTCCGGCTACAACCAGATATTCATGCACCCAGACGACCGCGAGAAGACAGCCTTCATCACTGATCGAGGCACATATTGCTACAAAGTCATGCCCTTCGGCTTGAAGAACGCTGGCGCCACTTACCAAAGATTGGTCAACAAGATGTTTGCAAAACAGCTCGACAACAGCATGGAAGTCTACATCGACGACATGCTGGTAAAATCTGCTAAAGCCGAGGATCACGTCAAGAACCTCCAAGAATGCTTCCAGGTTCTGACAAAGTACGGAATGAAGCTCAACCCGGCAAAGTGCAATTTCGCCGTAACGTCCGGAGAATTCCTCGGCTACATCGTAACTCAGCGCGGCATCGAGGCGAACCCGAAGCAGATCTCGGTAATTCTCGACCTCCCTGTTAGAGGTGAAATGAGCACATTTCCCCGAGCCCATCGCAATGAGTAACAGCGCGAAAAGCCCGGCCCGTCTTCATCCCTAGCCTCCTCACAGAAATGGAAAGCCTTGAGGAGGAAGATAATACTTTGAGCAAAAAGGAAATAGCAGCAGCCGCCACTCGAAGAAAGGAAAGAAATCAAGGAAAGAAGAAGATTTCCTTTATGATCAAGAGGAGAATATTCAGCAGAGAACCGCCTTAACTCAACTATATAAGGAGAGGTCTTCATTCTCTGAAGACCAAGTCACGCAACCTTGCAAACCCTAAAAGCATTCGCTCACTTTTTCTCTATTTTATTCGCTATTCGCATTACGTCTCGTCACGGCTTGTTTGACGAGACAATCTCTTGTATCCAAACTTCTTTTCGAGTAATAAATCCGAAGCTTCCCAAGTCTCCCATCCGAAATATCCCGTCACATAAACGTGTGCTATTTCTGGAATCAACACTCCCCTCGCCGAAAAACACAAAGGAGGTCCAGAGGCTCACTGGTCGAATCGCCGCACTGAATCGATTCATCTCGCGCTCGACCGACAAGTGTCTCCCCTTTTACCAGCTGCTCCGCTCCAACAAGCTCTTTAAATGGGACGAGAAGTGTGAAGACGCATTCAAGCAACTGAAAGAGTATCTCACTACCCCGCCGATCCTCGCAAAACCCGAAGATGGGGAGACGTTACTCCTCTACATCGCCATATCAAGCACAGACGTTACTCCGAGAAGATCGCGGCGAGCAGAAGCCCATCTTTTACGTGAGCAAAACCCTCAACGATGCCGAGACGAGATATCCTACCCTCGAAAAGCTGGCGTTAGCGGTAGTGATCTCGGCGAGGAAATTGAAACCATACTTCCAATCCCACGCAATCATCGTCCTCTCAAGCCAACCATTGCGCCAAATCCTTCATGGCCCAAATCAATCGGGTCGCATGGCAAGATGGGCGGTAGAACTGTCAGAGTACGATATCGAATTCAAAGGCCGAACCAGCGCAAAATCCCAGGTTCTCGCCGACTTCATTGTCGAGATCCCACCAGAGCTCGTCGTGAACGAAGCCGAGCACATATCCAAATGGCTCCTGCACGTTGACGGAGCTTCATCCAAGCAAGGATCTGGTGTCGGCATCCGCCTCGTATCCCCTACAGGCGAGATTCTCGAACAGTCTTTCAAGCTCGACTTTCCAGCATTCAATAACGAGGCCGAATATGAGGCAGTCATCGCAGGACTGCGTCTCGCAAAGAAAGTTGGGGCCGAACACGTGCACGCATTCTGCGACTCTCAGCTCGTAGCAAAGCAATTCAGCGGAGATTACGATGCTAAAGACGACCGCATGGACGCATATCTCAAAGTAACGACGGAACTGTCCAAGCAATTCGAGTCGTTCGAATTGACAAAAATCCCCCGTGCCGAGAACACAGAAGCCGACGCGCTTGCTGCCTTAGCCTCGAGAACCGACTCGGCTTTGCGGCGAACGATTCCCGTCGAAACAATCGAGCAGCCTAGCATCAAACTTCCTAAAGGAGCGTTTATCATGGCAATATATCAAGAAGAGGAGGAAGATGAAGAAGACGAGCCAATGACCCCCGAGTCAGAAGAAGACCAACCTCACTCATGGCAGGGCGAGATCAAAGATTACCTAATCAACGGGACGATTCCGGGGAATCGTTGGGCAGCTCGTCGACTACGCCGCAAAGCCGCCTACTACTTCCTCCAAAACGACGAGCTATTCCGGTGGACCGCAAACAAAGTCGTCCTACGTTGTTGCGACGAGACGCAAGCCAAAAACGTGATGGTCGAGACTCACGAAGGAGCCGGAGGAAACCATGCCGGCGGGAAATCTCTGGCCTCTAAGATCAAGAAGCACGGCCTTTTCTGGCCAAAGATGATCGAAGACTGCGAAAATTACACCGCGAAGTGCATTCCCTGCCAGAGATACGCCCCAATCATCAACGCCCCGACGCAAGAGCTTCAAGCTTCCGTCCCGGCATATCCCTTTATGCGTTGGGCGATGGATATCGTCGGCCCCATGCCACGATCCCGGCAATGCGCGTACCTCCTGATCGTCACCGACTACTTCACCAAGTGGGTAGAAGCTAAAGCCTTCCCTAACCCCACTGGCAAAGACGTGCAGAACTTCGTCTGGCAGTACATCATCTGCCGACATGGTCTACCATATGAAATCGTCACCGACAATGGTGGCCAAGCTCGCCTATTCCACGGCAAGATACCCCCAAGCCAATGGACAAGCCGAGGCAACAAACAAAACTATCGTCGACGGCATGAAGAAAAGACTCGAGAGCTACAAAGGAACGTGGGCAGACGAACTTGACGGAGTACTTTGGTCTCACCGCACAACACCCAGGTCAGCGACCGGCGAAACCCCTTTCTCCCTATCTCAAGGCTGCGAAGCATTAGCCCCTGCCGAGCTACACGTTGCGAGCTTACGCCGGTCACTAATGCCCCTCAACTCCTCATTAAATGACGCATCTTTGCACGATAGTCTTGTCAACACTGAGGAGCTAAGAGATCGCTCCCTCTTGCGTATGCAAAACTACCAGCAAAAAGCAGCAAGATACTACGCCAAGAAGATTCGCAACCGCCGCTTTGCACTACATGATCTCGTCCTGAAGAAACTCCACGACTTCACCAAACCCGAGCACGCCGGCAAATTTGGCTTCAATTGGGAAGGACCTTACCGCATCACGCGAATCGTCAATCCAGGGGTGTACCAGCTCGAAGATGACGACGGAAGCATACTCCCTCGCTCATGGAACTCCATGAACTTGCGCAAGTTCCGCCACTAGACGGGTAGCTTCGTGTCTCGCAAAAAAAAAAAAAAAAAAAAAAAAAAAAAAAAAGAGACATGTTCACTGCATGAACACTTGTAACGAACTACGAATGGCTTGATCCCGGCACGGGTACGTAGGCAGCCTTTTCACCGAGGCGCAACTGTAACTTAATAAAAATAAAAAGCTGTTTTATTTATTAATTCGCTTGTATGCATGCATCTTTTTCTGAATCCTTGAGAAACATTCCATCTCGGCAGAAAAACCCAAGCAAGAATTCCCTGATTGACTTAGGTCAAAAACAGATGTTTTGGTGTGCCTAGTGAGCTCGGCAAAATCAGAGTCATAAAATTCCTCTAGTACTCGGTAAATTAATGAGTCTCAAAGCCTCTGGAACTCGGCAGTATAATGAGTCCTTGTCTACGAGCTCGGCAAAAGAAGAGAGTCTCAAAGCTACTCTGAAGCGCACGCACAAACGAGTAGTGTCAACGTTCTGGCCAAACGATTGACCGCACATCGCACCCAGTGGACTGATCATCCCCCATTCTTCAAGAATGACGCACTACAAGTCGAGAGCACGCATATCTCGCACGACCCTAAGCCATATGGGCAAGAAAAAATCGCTACCTTGTTAATCATATTCGACTTAGCGGCGTAGGAGTAATTCGAATTTCTAGACTTCGGTTCCTGTTACCGGCCTAAAAAGCGCCACCGCAAACAGATCCAACAAGCACGGATCGGTGTCTCTTAAAAACGAGAATTCTGACGAGATGCGTGACACCGCATCTCGTCAGATGCATAGCATTGTCATAGCGAGTAGCATCTCGTCACGATAGAACTTGAGCATGCCAAGTTGTCTCGGTACGTTGAACCACCTGTCTAATGACGATTAGGCACTTGAATCATTCCGCTAGATTGACAACACAGTGCACCTCATTAAAGGATATAGATTAAAAGCAGGATGTTTCAAAAAGCACGAAATCATCAACTATATTCGCGATATTCATCTCGCACAAAGCAAAAAGATGAACGAGGAAGTAAAGCAAATACTTAAGTTTTAAATCCTGAAAAGCATACGGATTAAAACCCTCCCGGACAATGTTGTTACATCGGCATGAATCGCCGCGACTAAAGGAAGAGTTCTTAAAAAGCAGAAAAGGGAGAAAATAGAGACGAAGTCCTAAACAGCCTCGGTCTCGGAAGCATCCAGACCCGATCTCGTCCCGGCTTCAGCACTAGCTGCTCCCGAACTCCCTCTCGTCGGCGATCCACCAATTATAAGCTCAGCAAGATTGGGCCTGAAAGTATGATACATTGTACCAAATTGATCAAAACCCCTCGGAGTAACCCAAGTGTTATCAAAACGGAAGTCGGCAAGATCAAAGAGGCAATATAACCTGTGTGGCGCTGCATAGTCGTCCGCTCCGATATCGACCTCATCGATCTCGTCCCCAGCAGCTCTGCTCTCCTTGACCTTGGCCTCCAGTTTCGCAATAACGAGATCAAAGTCTTGAGAGACGCCTTTCGTCCTTCGCACATAATCAAGCAGCGCTTCGTCAACCGCAATCTTGACCACCGCCTTTTCCACCTCGTCGTGCTGCGCGACGAACTTGCCAAGACGATCGAGACGGGGAGCGTACCACTCTTGCATGGTGTCGTAGACCTGAGTAGCAACAGACTCGGCCCACTTCCGACGCGATTGACGAAGGCGAGAAGCCTCAGCTGCAGCAATCTCCGCATCCCGGCGAGACTTCTCCTCAAGTTCCACCACCTGAGCTCGCAGCTTCGTTACCTCATCCTGAAGACCGATCGTCTTCAGGACCTCACCATTCAGGACGCCGACCTTCCTCTCGAGATCAGCCTTTTCCCTCTCAAGGAACTCCAGCCTTGGGCCCTTCCCCTTGGATCGCTCATTTTGTAGTTTGACGATCTCCTCCCGAGCCGCCTTCAGCATGGTGTCATATTGCTGGATAACCGAAGAGAACTTCCCAGCGACGTTGACGAGATCTGAAGAGACATCGACGACATCGTCCTTCAGCTCGATCTTCTTGAGTGGAACCCCCCCCAATGAGGTTTAGGCTTGCAGCTCCAAACCAGCTCGGCGCAGAACTTCTTGTTGAGCATAAGAGGAGAACCCCCCGACCAGACGACGGCGACTGCATCCGGATCCGGGACCTCAGAATCAACTGGCTCGACCTTAGGGCCTGACGAGCTCGCCCCAGCGCCGAGACCAGACCGGCCTCCCGGTTGTTCAGACGGGTTCTCGCCAAGATCGTCATCACCTGACTGACGAGACGGATCCTCGCCGAGAGCTCTCGGTCGAAGGAAATCCCAAGATGTTTGGCCAAGGCCTCGGTAAAAACCATGTGTCGGATCACACGCTGATAGGCGTAATCCAACAAATGGTGGAAAATGGGCAACCGCACCCCAAATTTCGTGAACTAGCACTCATAGGCACAAAACCACCCCGGCGGAGCATCAAATGGCCTTTGCTGGGCAGACGGAACCTGAATCTCCACGGCGTCAGAGATTGAGCATCTGGACCTGAGTGCCGCGATGATCCCTTCGTCAATCCAAGACCGACCATCGGCGGTCAAGGAGGTTGCTGGGGTGCGCCAAGGCATCTCGACGACCGGCGGAAGACCCTCGAGTTCGACATCATCCGGAGTCGGCACTTCATCCGGTCCTACCTCGGAAACCGCGTCCGAATCGTCCTCCGGGATCCTATCACGGTACCCGGAACTCTCACTATCCTCGTCCCGCAAGGACGGAGCGTCAGAATCGATCCGGACCCCCGAAGAAGAGTCCTTGGCCGTAGAATCTGCCCTTTCCGCTGCTGCCGCCCTACGACGACGCTCCAGGATCCGGCCCGCTCGGACCGCACCCCCGAGAAAACCTGGGACTAGACTTGAAAGCGGAACATCATCGTCGTCCCGCACTACGGCCTTCCCTTTCCCTTTTCGATCCGACGGATCCATCACGCACCAACAGACGAGAATCGGAAGACGAAAAGCCAAAATTTGACGAAGAAAAACCCTAGAAATTCTGACGAGAGGAAGGATTGAGGCGAGAAGAGAAAGAATTTCGAGTCAAGAAGCATGCGAATCTAAGACAATTACACAAAACCTATCGGTTTAATCAAGAAATGCGACTCGGATTCGAGATGGAAGAAGGAAGTTACCTTTTCTCTTTTAGGGCGGTTGAAGGCAATGAGCAGGCAAAAAAGGAACTAATGTGGAAAAAAAATCCGAACGGTCTCTTTAAGAGAAGTTTCGCGGCTTTCAAGGAAAAAACTTCCCTTCCTTTTTCCCGCTTGGAAAAACCTAACGGGACTTGGGCCTTTTTTGCAAAATCTCAACCGCCGACCCACTTCTGCAGTTTTAATAAGATGTACATCGATGACGTGGCAACCCCACTCCTGACAAACTGCCTGCTAAGCGGCATAACTCCTTCTTTTGACGAGCTGACGCTGAAATAAGGATGAACGTTATTCTCTTCGACGAGCTGACTCGTATGAGACCATCATAGATGGTTGAGTCTCTTTGACGAGCTGATGTCAAGAACAATCATTGAAATGCATATTCTTTTGCGGACAAGATGACGTCAACGTACTCTTTTCCCTTCTTATGGTTTTTATCCCAAACCGGGTTTTTTTCCATATCAAGGTTTTAATGAGGCGGTACGAATCTAAAGTCAATCGCACCAAAGGCGAGCTAGCACTGGCGCCTTGTGCTGTTACTAATAACTCTTGAGCTCAACTCCCATTCATGAAGTTCGCCGAGACCAAATTGCATTTGACTCGCCAAACTGGGGGGGGGGGGACTTATTGTTAGAGGTGAAATGAGCACATTTCCCTGAGCCCATCGCAATGAGTAACAGCACAAAAAGCCCAGCCCGTCTTCAGCCCTAACCTCCTCACAGGAAATGGAAAGCCTTGAGGAGGAAGGTAATACCTTAAGCAAAAAGGAAAAAGATGCAGCCGCCACTCGAAGAAAGGAAAGAAATCAAGAGAAGAAGAAGATTTCCTTTATGATCAAGAGGAGAATATTCAGCAGAGAATCACCTTAACTCAACTATATAAGGAGAGGTCTTCATTCCCTGAAGACCAAGTCACGCAGCCCTGAAAACCCTAAAAGCATTTGCTCACCTTCTCTCTGTTTCGTTCATTATTCGCATTACGTCTCGTCAAGGCCTGTTTGACGAGACAATCTCTTGTCTCCTATTCGAATTTCCTTTCGAGTAATAAATCCGCAACTTCCCAAGTCTCCCATCCGAAATATCCCGTCACATAAACGTGTGCTATTTCTGGAATCAACAACACATATAACATGCCTACATGCGCAGAAGTTGCTGCACTTTTTGTTTGGGGATTTTGATGAAACACTTGAGGCGAGAGATATTGTGGTAGAAACAAAGAGTAAGCAGTCTACAATATCCAATTGTGTTCCCTTATGCAGAAGATGGGTATCATATTGATTTTCATCTACAGAGAACAATGACTACATCGACAAATCCAAGCTTTAGAGTAAGCATGAATGAGTTTTTGGCATACAAAATCATGGAACGTGGCAAACAATTCAACGTTCTACACTATACTGGAAAACTCTATCAGCAATTTCTGGTGGATGCATTTACAATGATCGAAGCAGGGAGGATCGGATTCCTTAGGCTTAATTAACAGACTTTGCGTGCAAACAGTTATAGCAATGTTTCACTTTTGCCTCTACCGGAAATAAAGATTCATCGATGTGTGGAGCAAGGATTGTCTTACCTTCAACTTTTGTAGGTGGTCCAAGATAAATGCGTGAAAAGTATATAGATGCAATGTCTGTTTGCTCACATTTTGGCTACCCAGATTTATTCATTATGTTCAGTTGCAATCCATAATGTCCTGAAATTACAAGATATTTGAGTAAGCACAATTTACAATTAGAAGACAAGCCTGATATTCTGGTACGAGTATTCAAGATGAAGTTGGATAGTCTTATTTTTGACATAAAAAAAGAGCCTCTTTGGCCCATCTGCAACATGTAAAATCCAATACGTGTTCCTAATAAAAATATTTTATGTCTTTTAAATTGTTCTAATAGTTTTTCTTTCCATAATGAACAGTGATATATACAATTGAATTCCAAAAAAGAGGACATCCGTATGCCCATATTTTGCTGTTTTTGAAGCGGGGATCAAAGCTGTCTATCACAGAGGATATAGACAGGGTTATATGTGCTTAAATTCCAGATCGATCATCTAATCCATTGCTATATGATATAGTTAAAGATTTAATGGTTCATGGTCCCTGCAGGATAGCAAATCCAAGCTTATGCATGGTTAAAGGAAAATGCACAAAACAATTTTTTAAAGCTTACTGAACTGGTACATACATCAACACAGATGGATATCCAGTTTACAGAAGAAGAGATGATGGAAGATCAGTTGAAAAGAGTGGGATTGAGATTGATAATAGGTATATATCATTCCTTTTAATCCACATCAATTATTCAAATACCAAGCTCATATAAATGCCGAATGGTGCAATCAATCAAGAGCAATCAAGTATTTGTTGAAATACATCAACAAAAGAAATGACCGAGTCATTGCAAAACTAATGCGAGAGTCATCGAATGAAGTGGCTGGGAGTTTGGAAAAACCGTTGACGAAATCAAGCATTTCTTGGATTGTCACTAAGTTTATACAACGTTAGCCTTACAATTTCACCTCATATTTTAAGAATTCCATATCTTATGGTTTATTAATAATTATTTTGCAGGTATCACCATGTGAAAGCAGTATGGAGAATATAGGGGTTTGAGCCACATTATAGCAGTACATCTATTCAGAGGTTGTCTATCTATCTAGAAGGAGAACATAGTATCACATATGACTATGAATAAAACAACCAAGCTTTCTTTTTTTTTTAAAAAATAATTAAGTGCGGAAAAACTCAATTAAAATAAACTCCAATAATAATTAATTCAAACAACCAAATTCAATTTCAGAAACATTATTAAAAATAACTAGCAACCTAAACACCAGATTTGCAAATAACAACATAAACCAAAACAATAACCCACACAATCATATCATCCTCTCCTCGGCCCGATTCCGCGATCACACTTTCTTTCTACCTACATCACATTAGGGAAAAAGAGATGCATAAGTAAAATCATGATCCATGCAAGTTTCCAAGTTTACAAGTCAAGAGCATCAATAAAACTCCAAGTGTCCGATTTCCGCGATCGGACAGAACCGGAACATCAGAAAGATGGCCACGGTAAAAGATCTTCCCAACGTCCAAAAATTATGATCTTGGTCTTTATGGATAGATAATTCAGTCAGTCATTACGTCAAAATCGAATCATATTTGTTTGAGCCACCACCAGATAGATAACACCCGTTTTACTGAAGACATGTCCGTCTGGCGAACAAGAGAAGTCCGCAGAAGATTTGGTGTACAAAAGGACCGGATCCACTTCAGGACAAGCCTAAGTCTCACTAGGACTGAAGCCAACAATCTGGAATACGTTTTGGAGGTGGCGGCCTTGGCCCATTCAAGAACTTGGCTTGCAAGCTCAAGCGGCTAAATAGAAATGGAAATTTTCCTCTTCTTGCCAGTGCATTAACTTAGCTGACCTAGGCTCCTCCTCATCTATATATACTTGATTTTAGCCTCTTGTATCAAGAATCATCTCATATCTCAGACACTTCTCAATAAAGTTTGGGAGCCACTTAGGTGGTCTCTTTTGTTCTTTCTTTCTTTCCTTGTTGCATTTGTACATATTTACATGTTTCTTTAAGTTTATGTCTAGGAATAGAGGTTTCTCTCTATGAAAGAGCCACAGTTTGATCTCTATCTCTCCGCCTCTTCTCATCAGAACCATGATATCCCTTCTATCTCCTTAGACCCATTATTGAATTATGGACATAATTGCCTTCGAGAATCGGTTGTTGAATAAAGGGGAAACTGATAACATGATTTTTGCTATGCAATTATCCTACCGCACTATCATGTCGATGCGGTACTTAAGATGTCAATCCAATTGGGAATCAATGAATGCTCTCTAGAACTATGCAGATGCTATTTAAGTCAAGACAATGGGGGTTTATAGATAATGGAACCAAACTAACAACCTAGTAATGAAATGCAAGTACAGAAAGTAAATGGTGCAATAGACGAGTGAAGGCAATAAGTAAAGTTAGGCTCGATCGAGTGCTAACAAGGCAGAGCAAAGCTAGCTCGATCGAGTTGAAAGGAAACGGGGCAAAGATGACTTAAAACGAGCTCGATCGAGTTGACAAGAAACAGAGTATACCTAGCTCGATCGAGTGCAATGAAAACAGAGTAAAAACACAAATAAGATTCAAAGGAAGAACATAGACTTAAGGACATGGTCTTACAATCAGGGAGGTCTTATGATTAATCAATGATGCTTTTAGACAACATTTATTCATGCATATCCCTTGCAATGGAATCTAAAGATCGGTTAACCCATTGTCCTGGTGATAACCGCTAGTCCGGGATCAATCACCTTAAATAACTGTCGTTCGTGAGATATGAACCCAGAAAGCTATGAACACATATCCATTTTCAAGCCCTAGAAGCTTCTTGTACAATCACCATCGTGAGACAAGCAAGCTAATCCTCTGTTGGGTTCATTCAGGCATTCAATCAAACACTTCCATGCTGATGAACACCCAAATTCGAAACCACTAGGGTCAGTAGCTGGTTCACATAGAGACCAACCCAACAGAGAGGGATTTTGATTAGAAACATTAAGCATCAAGGATTAAGCATAAGAACTATCTAATCTAACCTATTCCTAAGCCTAAAGGGCGATTTACTCACAACCCATAACCAAAATCATGATGAAAATAGATGAAACAAACATAATATAAAAGAGGAAGATGAGATGAACAACTTTTATTAAAAAAACAAGTGCAAAATATCAATAAACAACAGTAGATCCACAAAATAAAAAGCATAAAACTTAATTAAAAACATAAAAGAGAAAGTTTGGTGGCTGAAAATTTGAAAAAGAAAGAACTTCCTTCGTGACCTAGGGTCTCAGCCCTTTTATAAGCAACCAACTAGGTCCAAAGTCAAAAGTTAGTCAAAGGGAAGGCTGAAATCCCGGAACTGGAACCGCCTTAGTCTGCTCGATCGAGCGGCTTGGTCGAGGTGCCTACTCGATCGAGTAGCTTGTTCGAGGCGACTTTTTTTCACTGCTCGATCGAGTAGCTTGGTGGAGTGGACTCATCTTCACTGCTCGATCGAGTTGCTTGGTCGAGTGGACTTATCTTCACTGCTCGATCGAGCGGCTGATGAAGCGTACTTCCTCTTTCTCCCAACGCATCCTCACAGGCTGGCCTTGCTCCAAAGTGCTCCAAAGTACCTGATATGGACACCAAACATGCAAATGTATGCAATGCACTTCCTAGAACAACTAAGTATGCAAACTAACATGAAGGTGCAAAGAAATACCATTAAGGATGGATGAAACTATGCAAACGTGGTCTAAACATGATCCTAAAAGAGTATGAAATATGAATGCATCAACACCCCCAAACTTATCTTTTGCTTGCCCTCAAAAAGTGAGTGAGGGTTGAAATAGTTGATATAACCAAAACATGGCAGGAAAAACGGTTTCATCAATGTCCAAGTTCAAGAATCTAGAGTGCATCAAGGTGAGAGTTACTTCTAAAAATCTTAGTCATGTTTAACAAGATCAATCAAACTTCACAGTCAATCAAACCATCAATTCATATCAGCAAATCCCTTTAACATTCATTAAATGGAATAGTGAACCATGCTCATGCAAATCTAAACAACTTATTTGGTTAAGAGACAAAGATGATCCACTTAATGCAATAAACGGTTCGTAAGCAGGGATCACTCAAGAAAATGAACGAGCTTCAGCAAAAGGCTAAGAGTTAGAACCAAGGATGGTACAAGAGCATAATTTCCATCTACCCGGAACACGCTCGATCAAGACCAATCCCAGAACCTAGAAACAAAAGACCAACTCCTATCTACCCTTTAGGCGCTTTGCCTTTAGACACAGAGGAGCACTTGCTCACTTTTCTTTCTTTTTCTTTGTACTTAGCTAAGGGAGAGGTTTTTCTTAACACATTCTAGCGGTTTGGGATTCTTAAACTTAGGGAACTTTTTCTTTCTTTTTAAACACTTGAGGCATATGCCTTTTTTTTCTTAACTACTAAGAACCCTTTTATTTTTCTCTAAACACTTCCCAAACCTTTACTAGATTCTTTTGAAACACACACCAACTCCCTGGTCTTAACCACAACTCTTTTCTTTTCTTTTCCTAATTTCCTGAATTAAAAACGAACTCGCCCAAGCCTAGATGAACACCCCCAAACTTAGCCTAAGCTGATCCTAAGGTGGATTAGAACCTACACAGAAATCCTGCTCTTGTCGGTTTAAACTCAACACCATTTGCCAAGCATATTCAAAATAATGCCTCACAAATAGTCAAGAACAGCAAAGGGTTTGAAAGAAAGGCTTAGGTGAGGGTAGGGAACAGCTACTTGGACAAAAAAGAGTGGATAAAATGGGTAAAGAATGTCGAGGTATGTATTACTATCCATGAGTTGCTTATCAATGCATGAAATGGTAATTAAGAGTCATGATTATGGTTCAAATAAATAGGGAAATGCATCAATTCACAGCAATGGGTTAAATGAGATGTGCATGTTAGGATATGATCAAGGTAAACATGGTTCTATCTTAACTCTTCATTCTCACCCTAATGCACAAAAGATTCAAGAACTAGGGCACATAACAAACGCATGAGATGGCATATTTACAAGGTCATATCAACAATGGAATGTGAATGTAAGCCTATATGATGCATATTACACTCAATCTTAAAAATGTGAATGCAACTACATGAATATTTTTGAGATTTTTCAAAACAATTTCAATTTTCAGTGGTTTTCTATGCCTTAGATGCATGCAGACTTTAGTGATGAAAAATTGAAATAAGAAAACAAAACACAATATCAAATGGCTCTTAAACCCTCCCCCAAACTTGAATTACACAGTCCCTTGTGTAACAAAAGTTCAAAAGAAGAGTTGAGAGCAAAATAAAAGCAAATAAAAGCTTACATTCTGATGTGGAACAAACCCAGGTGGCGCTCCCAACTGTGGCTTATGCTGATATTCGCCCTGTTGGCTATGAAACTGACCCTTTGGAAAAAAGACTTGCTGCTGAGGCTGACTCTGCTGCTGCTGAGGGGGATACACTTGATCCTGAGGGTTGGCTACATTGGTACTCCTGTAAGAGAGGTTTGGGTTCGCCTTATAGATGTAGTAACCCTTTTTGTATCCTCCTTGGGTGTTCTGCACATAACTGACCTCTTCAACCTGCTCATTCTCCCCTTCTTGGACCTGAACAAACTCATCCTCAGAAACGAAATGAACCTGCTTCATGCTTGAATGGGCAAGAAGCATCTTATCCAGTTTCTCATTCAAAGATTTCACATCCTTCTTCAGCTTATCGTTTGACTCGATCGAGCCCCTGGTGGTGCGATCATACTCCTCATTGTAGTTCCCATCAGACCTAGCCAGGTTCTCCACAAGCTGCCAGCCATCGTCCACATCCTCGTTCAAGAAGTCACCATTGCTGGATGTATCTAGCATCTGCCTGTACCGTGGTAAAACGCCTCTGTACATGGTGCTGAGGATGGACTCATTACTGAATCCATGATGAGGACACTGGCTGGTATAGCCTTTAAATCGTTCCCAAGCCTCAGAAAATATCTCTCCGTTCTTTTGAGTGAACCCAGAAATGTCACTCCTAAGCTTTGCAGTCCTCCCTGTAGAGAAGAACTTTGCTAGAAAAGCTTTCTTGCAATCATCCCAAGTAGTGATTGAACCATGAGGCAGGTTCTTCTCCCATTGGTGTGCCTTCTACCCAAGAGTCAAAGGGAACAAGCGCAGCTTGATTGCATCCTCAGAGACTCGATTCACCTTGGTGAGGTTGCAGTGTTTATCAAACTCATCCATATGATCTATAGGGTCCTCACAAAGGAGACCATGGAACATCTTGTTATGGACAGGTGGTGGTATGATCCCCTGCCTCTGCGTGTGTGTATTGGGAGCATCTCCTGCTCCAATGTGTCTGACTGGCCTTGCTCGAGGGTGACCATTACCCTGAGGGTCTTCCATGGTTTCAACGAACTGCTCAGTCGCTGCTTGTTGCCTCTGCTCTCTCAAAACTTTTTGAATCCTGTTGATGTTATCACACAAACTAATCAAGTTGTCACTTCCTTTTGATCTGGTTTGCATACACCTTAGAAGTCAAAGACAAAAATCCAGAGATAGAGTACAAGCAAAATAAGAAAACAAAGGACTTGATCTTGCAAGCTACTGGAATTCTAAATGCAAACAAAAGTATTCCCAATCCGCAACGGCGCCAAATTGATAACAAGATTTTTGCTATGCAATTATCCTACAGCACTATCATGTCGATGCAGTACTTAAGATGTCAATCCAATTGGGATTCAATGAATGTTCTCTATAACTATGTAGATGATATGTAACTCAATAAAATGGGGGTTTATAGATAATTGAACCAAACTAACAACCTAATAATGAAATGCAAGTACAGAAAGGAAATAGTGCAATAAACGAGTAAAAGCAATAAGTAAAGCTAGGCTCAATCGAGTACTAACAAGGCAGAGCAAAGCTAGCTCGATCGAGTTAAAAGGAAACAGAGCAAAGATGACCAAAAATGAGCTCGATCGAGTTGACAAGAAACAGAGTATAACTAACTCGATCGAGTACAATGAAAACAAAGTAAAAACACAAATAAGATTCGAAGGAAGGACATAGAGTTAAGGACAGTGTTTTACAATCAGGGAGGACTTATGATTAATCAATGATGCTTTTAGACAACATGTATTCATGCATATCCCTTTGAAATGGAATCTAAAGATCGGTTAACCCACTGTCGTGGTGATAACCGCCAGTCCGGGATCAATCTCCTTAGCTAACTGTCGTTAGTGAGATATGAACCCAGAAAGATATGAACACATATCCATTTTTATGCCCTAGACGCTTCTTGTACAATCACCATCTTGAGACAAGCAAGCTAATCCTCTGTTGGGTTCATTCAGGCATTCAATCAAACATTTCCATACTGATGAACACCCAAATTCGAAACCACTAGGGTCAGTAGCTGTTTCGCATAGAGACCAACCCAGCAGAGAGGGATTTTGATTAGAAACATTAAGCATCAAGGATTAAGCATAAGAACTCTCTAATCTAACCTATCCCTAAGCCTAAAGGGCGATCTACTCACAACCCATATCCAAAATCATGATGAAAATAGATGAAACAAACATAATATAAAATAGCAAGATGAGATGAACAACCTTTATTAAGAACACAAGTGCAAAATATCAATAAACAACAGTAGATCCACAAAATAAAAAGCATAAAACTAAAAACATAAAAGAGAAAGTTTGGTGGCTGAAAAGTTGAAAAAGAAAGAACTTCCTTCGTGGCCTAGGGTCTCAACACTTTTATAAGCAATTAACTAGGTCAAAAGTCAAAAGTTAGTCAAAGGGAAGGCTGAAATCCCGGAACTGGAACCGCCTTAGTCTGCTCGATCGAGCGGCTTGGTCGAGGCGCCTACTTGATCGAGTAGCTTGTTCGAGGCGACTTTTTTTCACTACTCGATCGAGTTGCTTGGTCGAGTGGACTCATCTTCACTGCTCGATCGAGTTGCTTGGTCGAGTGGAATTATCTTCACTGCTCGATCGAGCGGCTGATGAAGCGTACTTCCTCTTTCTCCCAACGCATCCTCACAGGCTGGCCTTGCTCCAAAGTGCTCCAAAGTACCTGATATGGACACCAAACATGCAAATGTATGCAATGCACTTCCTAGAACAACTAAGTATGCAAACTAACATGAAGGTGCAAAGAAATGCCTTTAAGGGTGGATGAAATTATGCAAAAGTGGTCTAAACATGATGCTAAAAGAGTATGAAATATGAATGCATCAGAAACCTTGTTGTTCTCCATCTTTATTCACGCCTAATGCTTGTTGCTAGAGTAGCCAACTAGCGACTTGATCCTAGGTTGATATACTCTCTAAAAGCTTGTTATATCTCTGGATATAGTATTTGATGGGCAATGCGTTTTAGGCTATGAAAGTAGACCTTAAGAGTATTGTGAACAATCATTACTTAACTGTAATGCATGTCTCACTCTACAATGACCAACGAAAGCTGAGCCCACTGGTTTAAGAAACATAGGGGTTGGAGCCACGAAAGTGGAAATATCTTACATTAGTGTTTTGAGTTCAAAGGATCGGATTTAACAAACTTTTCAATTGATTTGGCATATGTCTTTTACGAATGTTCCTTGTTCAATAATGTTGCATTTATAGCTTTGCATTTTTTATACTCTTATTTTTTATTAAAAACCAAACACAAAACCTTACTTGCATATTATTGATTTAGCTAAACCAAGTCTTGTTTATTGAACATGTAGTGTGCAATTCGCAACCTCTTGTGGTTCGACCCCTAAGTACTACAATTACATGTTGTGTACTTGCAACTTATGATTGATTTAGGGTTTTATTACTAGCATACACCCCACGCATGCATCAAGTTTTTGGCGCCGTTGTCGGGGATTACATTTGCACTTTCATGTTTTAAGATTAAGTTAAGACTAAATCCTTTGTTTCTTGTTTACTAACTTTTTGATTTTTCTTTGTTCTTGTGTTTCTTAGGTACTTAAGAGATGAATCACTACTTTAGCATGATTAATCACTATGGGAACCGAATCCCACTTCCTCATGAAGTCCAGGAACAGCTACAACATTCAAATCCGGCTGGAGATTTCATCCCAATGCCGATCCCACCAAACCATCGCCATCCGATCTTTGACCAGGTTGACCATGAATAGGCTCAACACCACCATCATCAAAGCCGACCTCATGATATATCCATATTTTACATGTTTTTACCTTGGTTTTTCTTATATTTTCTTACTTAATAATAATGATTTTGTATCCAAGAGGTAGTTTTCTTGTATATTGTGGTTTTGGGAAGCAAACAGGTCAAAATGGCAAAAAGAAGGCTAAATGGTGCAAAAGGACTTCAAACAATAATCCATGCAAATTCCCAATTCAAGAGCTTCAACAAAACTTAAGATAGCCGATTTCCGCATTCGGACAGAATCAAAGCATCCGAAAGATGACCGCGGCAAAGGGTCTTTCCGACGTCCGAATCATGAGATATGTATATGGAAAGATAGATAAATGAGTCATACGTCGCGGAGAAGTGGAATTGGGACATTTGGAGCAGAAATGCGGCCTAGGATCTTTTTCTCCCAAGACATGTCCGTCTGGCGAGTAAGTGAAGCTCATGGAGCTTGGATGAGCGAAATGGACCGGGATCACTGCGGGCCAAGCCTGTACTTCATCAAGACTCAAGCCCACGCCATTCCACGCGATCAGAAGGTGGCAGCCGCGCCTCACTCAAGACTTGGTGAGAAAGTTCAAGCGAGGAGAAGAAATGGAAAGTTTCCTCTTCTCTTTTGCGCATTAACTCAGCCGACCTAGCTTCCCCTCACCTATATATACTTGCTTTTAGCCTCTTGTATCGACATCACAATATCATAGAACACAACTCTCTTCTTCTTAGTCAATAAACCGGAGCCACGTAGGTGGTCTCCTTGCTCTTTCTTTTCCTTTTTGCATCTTGTACATACTCGCATGTTTTAGATTAAGTCTAGGGTTTTAGAGGTTTCTCTCTATGGGGGAGCCGCGGTTTGACCTCTATCACTCCGCCTCCTACCATTAGAACCATGAGACTCTCTCTACTCCTTCAAGACTCATCGTTGGATTATGGATCTTTCCAAGAGGATATGATATAATTGCCTTCAATAATCGGTTGTTGAATAAAGGGAAAACCCCATGGTTCTTCATCTTTATTTGCGCCTCATGCTTGTTGCTAGAGTAGCTAACTAGTGACATGATTTAAGGTTGATATACTCTCCAAAAGCTTGTTATATCTCCGGATCTAGTATTTGATCAGCAATAAGTCTTAAGCTATGAAAGTAGACTTAAGGATTATTGTGAACAATCATCACTTAAACCTAAGGCATACCTCACTCTTCAATGACCATGCGACAGCTGAGTCCATTGGTTTAAGAGGTGTAGGTGGTCGGAGCCACGAAAGTGGGATGACCACATCATAGTGTTTTGAGTTTAGGAATCGGATTTGACAATCTTTTCAATTGATTTGGCATATGTTCTCACGGTTTATCCTTGTTCATTTGATGTTGTTTGTATAGCTTGCATTGTTATTTACTTTATCTTATAAAACAAAATACAAAACCCCTTGCATATTATTGATTTAGCTTAACCAAATCTTTACAAAAGTGTAGTGTGTAATTCGCATTCTCTTGTGGATCGACCCCTAAGTACTACAACAACATGTTGTGCACTTGCAACCATGTTTTGCTTAGGGTTTTTATTACTTGCATACATCGATGATGTCCTTAATAGGCGGAGAGATAACCATCTTGAAGTTATGCTAGAAGGGTTCATGGAGAGCCTAAGAAAATCCAACCAAGATCTTGGATCAAGGTTAGAGTTTCTGAGGTATGATCTTGATGGAAAGTTTGGGAGCCTCTCTGACCAAATAGAGAGAGTAGAATCAAGATGCATAGAATAGGAGGAGGAGCTAAAGAAACAAGCCGAACCCGTCAAAGACAACACAACGGCAATCCACAACATAGATCTCGCCACAAAGGAGATGGATGACCACCTAGATGAGAAAGATCACAAGCTTGAATAACAACCTCAATGGCACCACCGAGAGACTCAACTCAATCACTCTTGTAGCCCATCAAGCTAAGAAGAAAGCGGTGGAGGCTAGCCTAAAGGAGAGGCAATGTTATTCAACAATGCAAGTGTTGGTGGAAGGGCAAAAACAACTTAAGGTATCAATTTGTGATCTGCATTTCTCTATAGATAAGAGGTATTAAGACCTCCTTAAGAAGACCATGGGAATAGAGAGCACAACCGGAGGAGTCTCTAAGGAAGTCATGAATCTCACCAAACGCTTGGCGGATATGGAAGAAAAAGACCGAGCTTCAAAAGATGCAAAGGCGGCCAACTCAAAGCATAGCAATGCCTTGGTCGTTTTTGGTGCAAGAGAAACCAACCTAAGAGTATTTTGGGATGAGAGTGAAAGAAGAGCTGAACGCAATAAAGGCCCAAAGCTCACGGCAAGGATAAGAGGAAGAATGCCACAAGAAGGGACCACCTTTGCTCCTAGATCTTCACAACCACCCACACCAAAGGAGAAGAGGAAAACGAGATCATCAATCAAGGACACCATAGATGACTTTAACTTCATGGCAAGAATATTTCCGTACAACATGACGTTTGAGAATGCTTGCAACAAGAGCCCTTACTTGCAAGATCTTGTGTGGACCCATGATTGGAGTTTAGCGGAGATGGAGAAGATGTATAATGAAGCAAGAAAGGGATTGCCGAAACCTATGACGCTACACAAGCTTCATGACCCATTATTTTGATGATGCCCTTTGCGATTCCGGTTCTAGCGTGAACCTTATGCCGGCTGTGATAGCAAGAAAATTGAGTCTAATCCACTCCATGGAATGGTCTGATATGGGAATAAAGCTTGCTGATAGTTCTCTAACCAAACCACTTGGAGAGGTAAAGAATGTTCAGCTCGACTTTGAAGGATGCATTGTCCCAGCCGACTTCTATGTTGGTTATGCAAGATCCGGAAGATCAAGATCTTTTGCTTGGAAGATCCTTCTTGGCAACAGCCGGGGCGATCATGGATTGGCCTAACACAAGAGTCTCACTAGCCAATGTTGACAAAGACACCTTCTATGATGCTGCACCTCCCGGTTTCTCATCTAAGCGATTTCGCTACACTACTGGAGGAGAAGGCACACAAGTAAGAGGTCAACCACATGGCTACCTTATCAAGGATGTTTTACAAGATGAAATGCTGTGGGATTCATCAAGCACCAGGAGCTTCTTAGAGCCTCCATTCATGCGTAACACATAAGAAACACAAAGAGTCGAGCTAAAAAGACTTAAAACTAGCGCTTATGGGAGGCAACCCATATTTTATTTTTATTTTTATCACTACAAGAAAACAAGCGATATTCTGACGGATTTACCGACGGTTCTAATCCGTCTGTAATTTTCTGATCGACTTCCGACGGGTTTCCGACGGCAAAAACACAGTCGGAAATCCGTCTGAAATATCCGACGGATTCTTACCCGTCGGAATCACGAGGATATTTCGGACAATATACCGACAAAGTTTAATTACGTCGTAAATGGGGAAACCTTTCCGACGGTCAATCGACGGGACTTAAATCCGTCGGGAAAGTAGATCCGTTGTTAAAGAGCCGTTGTTATAGCCGTTAAAATTTGAAAGCCCTCAGAATTCCGTCGGAAGCTTTATAGCCGTTGATATTTGAAATCCGTCGAAATGGCGTCGGAACTGTATAACCGTTAGTAAATAGCCATTGTTGTGAACGTTGCAATTTTAAACGGTTATATGCCGTCAAAATGCAGTCGGAAATTCACTTATAAATGCTCCTCCGAAAAACTAGTTCCTTCACACCACTTTTCACCACATGAATGTTATAAAAAAAAAAAAATTTACAAAATTTCTTCTTCCAATTCTTTTAACTATTTTCGTTCTTGGATGGATAAACCAAATCAAGATCCAGCTACGGGACTAGCAACGGAGGAATACTCTACCGGTCTCAAACAATTGATGAACTTTGCATCAAACCAAGAGATAACCATCGATACGGGTAAGATGTACTGTCCATGATCTAGTTGCGGCAATCATAGATTTATTATGGTAGATAGAGTTTGGAAACACTTATATAGTAGAGGATTTATGCCGGGTTACAAGATTTGGTATTCGCATGGAGAAAATGAGGATATGGTGAATTATGCTAGTACTAGTGAACGTTATGTTGTGGATAGCTTAGAAGAACAAATACCGGAAGCTGCAAATATAGATACCGTTGAAATGGTGAACGACGCGTATCGGGAAAATATAGCGTCGTTCTTTGTTGATGGTGATATAGTAGAGGAACCTAATTTAGAAGCGCGGAGGTTCTTTGATATGTTAGACGCATCTAAGAATCCGGTATACAAAGGTTGTAAAGAGGAAGATACGCCATTATCAGCTGCAACTACGTTGATGTCCATGAAGACCGATTTCAGTATGAGTGAAGAAAATGTCGATAGGGTTTGCAGTTATGTGAAACGCCTTTTGCCAGAAGATAATAGTTTTCCAGCTTCATACTATGAGATCCAGAAACTCGTTGTTGGTCTTGGTTTGCCATATCAGATGATAGATGTGTGTAGCGATAACTGCATGATCTATTGGAGAGAAGATTCAGACCGTACGACATGTCGCTTTTGTTGCAAACCTCGGTTTAAGGAAACAAGCAGGCGAGTACCAATCCCACATAAACCGATGTGGTATTTGCCATTAACTGAGAGGTTAAAGAGGTTATATCAATCACATCGTACAGCAGAGGCTATGAGATGGCATGCAGAGCATACAATGGAAGGAGGAGAAATTGCTCATCCGCCAGATGAAGAAGCTTGGAAACATTTTCAGTCAGTGTATCCTGAATTTGCGTATGAGCGACGGAATGTATATCTCGGCTTGAGTACAGATGGTTTCAACCCTTTTGGAAAGCATGGAAGGCAGTATTCGTTGTGGCCCGTGATCGTGACACCATATAACTTGCCTCCATCTTTGTGCATGAAACGGGAGTTTTTGTTTCTCACCATTCTCGTTCCAGGTCCAAATCATCCTAAAAAATCACTTGATGTGTTCTTGCAGCCACTGATTTATGAGCTACATATGTTATTGGAGAATATTGGTGCAGAGACGTTTGATGTTTCAACCCAACAGAATTCTATGATGCGTGCAGTACTTATGTGGACCATAAGTGATTTTCCAGCATATGGGATGTTGTCCGGATGGACCACACATGGAAGGTTGTATGATATCATCATATTTTGCATGTTTTCACTAAGTATTTATTGGTATTTTCAAATGTTTTCAATAAGGTTATATGCCTTTAGAGGTAGTTTTCTTGTATTTGTTGGTCTTGGAGTCTCAACAGGTTAAAACATCAAAAAGGATTCAAAAAGGAGCAAAAGAGCCTCAAACCATGATCCATGCAAGTTTCCAAGTCAAGAGCATCAATATACTCCATTTGTCCGATTCTCGCATTTGGACAGAACCGGAGCATCCGAAAGATAACCGCGGAAAGGGGTCTTCCCGACGTCCAAAAATCATGATCCTGGTCTTGCTGGATAGATATTTGAGTTATGCATCACGAAGAAGTGGATTCAAGAAGTGGATCAACCATCACGTAGATACTAGTTTTCTCCCAAGACGTGTCCGCCAGGCGAGTAAACGAAGCCCATGGAGACTTGGCGCCACCAAATGGCCCGGGATGCAGCGGCATGGACCTTGTCTCGACTTAACACAAGCCCATCTTGCTTTTGGTGGTTTACTTGTCCTAAACCCGGTCCAATCACGTCGCAAATCATCAAAGCCGGTTAACCGGAAAGTTTCCTTTTTCGGCTCATCATAACCCTAGCGACTTCAAGCCTATAAATACAATGTTTTTAACCTTTGGAGGAGGAGAGCCGCAAGTGTATTGTGCAAGAGAGAGAGCAGCCGTCAAGGAGGAGAAGCCCTAGGTGGTGCGCCGTCCAGAAGGAAGAAGGAGGCGCCGTTCAACTCATTGCACTTGCATCTCATCTTTGTTCTTTCATCTTTTCCTTTTCTCTTTTGTACTTTGGATCGAAAGTTATCAAGGGATTCGACTTGTTCTTCATCAGATAAGCCACTTTCAATCCTTTATCTCTTTTCATACTTGCATAATGATATCAATCTCGCCTTTCTTGCTTGATCTTAGTATGTCTGAGTAGATCCCCTCGTTAGGCCGAGGGAGATCGATGGACTCTTGATATGTTTTGACTTGTTTGATTGCATAAAACGGGATTTACTCTTTTGGTTCTTCATCTTTGCTTGCTCTTATTGCTTGTTGTTAGGAAAGCGCGCCTCAACAACTCGAACTTAGGTTGATACACTCTCCAAAAGCTTGTTGTATTGCCGAAACTAGTATTTGATGAGCTAAGTGTCTTAGGCTTCCAAAAGTCGACCTAAGGAACTTAGTGAACAATCACAACTTGAACATTGATTAATGCATGCTTATAACTTGTAATAACCATCGAAAGTTGAGTCTATTAGGTTGTTTAAGCATAGTGGCCGGAGCCACGAAAGTGGAAAGGCTATACATTAGTGTTGTGAGTTCAAGGCGGTTTATAAATTATCCCATGCAATCTCTTGTCATTTCATTGAAGGTTTCCATTGATTTTCCCTTGCCTAACATCTTTCCCATCTTGTTTACAACCTCATTCACTTACTCACTTGTTTTCATTAGATATTAAGATCACCACAACTCATATTCTTCGTTCTAGCTACTTATCACTCATCATAAGCTTGAAACGAAATCACTCTTCCTTGTGTTCGACCCCGACTTACCACGGCTGTGCACTTGCAGCTCTACCAAGTTGGGTTATAAATTGTATTAGTTTGAAGCATAAAACCCAACGCATCATTGTAGTGTCCTTATTGTCAACATACGACAAGTGCGTTCCAGTTGAAACATGGACGGAAGACATGTTGGTTTGATTGTCATAGACGGTTTTTGCCTCACGACCATCCATATTGTGAAAGCACCACATTGTTTAGGAAAAACATAAAAGTATTTGATGATCCACCTCCCGTTTTTGAAGGTCAATATTTACTGGATCAACTCAGAGATTATGGGGTTCAAAAGACAGTGGAATGCGGTGGTAATGAGCATGTTCCGGTCCACGGTTGTGGCTCCCTACACAATTGGCACAAGAAAAGTATTTTTTGGGAGTTGCCATACTGGAAAGATCATATGTTGAGGCATAATCTAGATGTTATGCACATCGAGAAGAATGTTTTCGACAACATCATGAACACTGTTCAAAATGTCCAAGGAAAGACGAAAGAAAACTTGAATTCCAGATTGGATCTTCCAGCTCATTGCTCTCGTAAGAAATTGCATGTTGCAAGGAACGGAAGTGGCCCGATGCCAGTTTTCCAGTTGAATGCGCCTGCAAAGAAAGAGTTCTTTGATTGGATTAAGGATAGTGTCAAATTCCCAGACAGATACGCATCTAATCTACGTAACTGTCTCGATAGTGGAGAAGGTAGGTTCTCGGGGATGAAGAGTCATGATTGTCATGTAGTAATGCAGCGCCTTCTTCCATTTGCTTTTGACGATCTTCTACCACGAAACATTCACCGAGCAATTGCAGGTACAGTAACTGTATTTATTTATATTATTAATTTTATGCTATAGTATATTATTTATGATCCGCTTGTTTAATTTATATTTTAAATGCAGGGATTGCAGCTTTTTTCCGGGATTTGTGCTCGAGATCTCATACAGTAGAAGGTATCCATAATCTTGAGACGAAAATTCCTTCAATCTTATGCGGCCTCGAGAAGATATTTCCACCGTCCTTCTTTGATGTTATGGAACACCTCCCAATTCATCTCCCCCGTGAAGTAGCACTTGGTGGCCCTATTCTGTACCGATGGATGTATCCATATGAGCGGTTTATGTACCATTTGAAGAAAAAGGTGAAAAAATTAAGCAGAGTCGAGGGTTCTATTGTTGCACAGAGCATCAACGAAGAAACCTCAAACTTTGCTGAATAGTACTTTCCACAACAAGTCACGACAAAGAGGCGAAGACCTGCTCGACACGATGATGGAGGCGAATGACCAATTTATTCAATTCGAGTCCCAGATACATTTTCACAAATCGGACGATTAAGTGGAAAAGCAAAGGATCGAAGACTAACGAGGGAGGAGTATGAGCACTTGAATAATTATATTCTCAACAACTGCGATGAAATTAGTGAAATATGAGAGGTAATTTTATCTTATATTTTATTTATTTGTTTTAATTATTATTTTAATTATCTTATATTTGATTTCATATGTTATATCTTTAATCACAGGATTTACAAGGCTCAAGTCCGCCATCATTATCCAGGTTACACAAATGATCAAATTGACGAGCTCAAACAGAACGAGTTTTAGCGTTGGTTGACATTTTATGTAAGTTAACTATATCATTACAAATTAAATTTTTAAATATTAAATAATAAATGTTTTAATATTAATTCAACTCATTGAAACAGGTGACGACATGGGCTTCCAGAGGGCCATAATTTCCAACGTGGTTAAAGGAGTTAGTGGAGAAACTAGTTCAGGTTGCTAAATCATACCCGATGTATTGTACACGTGGATATGCTTTTAAGATTCTTCAAGAAGGAAGGAGAAGACCAACATGTGATTACAGTGTATCTTCGCGCTCTGGTGATATTGTGTACTATGGTGTCTTGCGTGAGATATTGGAAGTTCATTATCCCGGATTGCTCGACCTCAGCTGTGTCGCATTTATTTGCGATTGGTATGACCCAACTCCTGGTAGAGGATTACGAGAAGATGAATTTGGTGTTACATCACTTCATTCGAGAAGGAGGCTTGACAACTATGATCCTTTTATACTTGCTTCTCAGGCAGAACAAGTTTGCTATATTTCTTATCCTCGAGTTCGAAGCAGGCAAGATCCTTGGATCACAGTGACATCGATAAATCCCAGAGGAAGGGTGTATGGCGTTTCGGAGCACGCTCCTTTACAGCAAAACACAAGTGGTTTTTTAGGCTCGATTGATCAGTCTCTTAATGTCGAGCTTGTAGTTGACTTAACAGTTGATGGAGATGATGAGATATTTGAAGATTCAGAAGACGAGATTGGAGAATTTGAGGAAAACTCAGATTCAGCAAATTCAGATTATAGTTCGGAGTTGGAGTAGTTTTTTAAGTATTTTATGACTTGATGTTAGGTTATTAATGTAATAATAAAAAATATTTGTTGTTTGTAATAATAAAAAATATTTGTTGTTTTTCTATTTGAAAGTTTAGAATAAATACAATTTATCAAAATTAGAGGAAATTATAATCTGTAATGTAATAACTAAATTCGAATATCTATAATTAAAATAAACCTCCGACGGATTTCCGACTGCAATTCATATTTCCGACGGTTTTCCGACGCATTTCCGATCGGAAAGGATTTAGGGTATCCAAAACGTTCAAATAATGGAACAAACACTACAAAGCAAGTGTAAATGATCTATATGAATATGTCATTATGTCTTATATGGTATATTGAATATGATTAAAATACAAGTCCGACGGATTTCCGACGGTCCTTAATCTTTCTGACGGTTTACCGATGGAGTTCTGATGGGAAAGAGTTTAGGGTATCCAAAATGTACAAATGATGGAACAAACACTACAAAGCAAGTACAAATAATCTATATGAACATGTTATTATGTTTTATACGGTATTTAAACCCTGATTTTTGCAATTTGTATGATAAATAAGTTTGAATAAGTTAAAGTGTTAGTATAAGTTTAAGAATATATAAGTAGTAGTATATATTATAGTTTTGTTAATTGTTATTTTTTTTTGCATTTTAACTAAAAAGCTAATAAACATATGCATTTCAATTGAAATATGACACTACACATCTTCCTCCTTATTTTAATTATTGGTCCAGTATTTGATACCTTAAACCTCAACTCCTCGGAATACCGTCGGGAAATCATCAGAAATATTGTTTTTTTACCGACGGATTTCCGACGGTTTTTATTTTTTTACCGCGAAACCAATTCCAGAAGGCGCGTTAAAAATTGGGGTAAAAATTAGGGCGCCAATTAATTATTTTACCGACGGAGTGGAGATGGTTTGCCATCGGAAAATATAATTATCTATTCTCGACTTTTTGAATTCCCTCATTTCAATCTTTCTTCTCTCTCACTAAACCCTAATTTTCTCTCCAAAGCGATTCTCGCCTCTACGGGAATCGTCGCCACCGCTCCTCCTTCTTCTTCACAGTCAATCGAATCTTTGATCATCTCCTTTTTCCCTCTTCCGTCGATTCTGCCTTCTCATTCCTCGCTCCTTCTTCCTCACTCTAGTTCTCATTTTTCTTTCCAAGGCGATTCTCGCCTCTACGCGAATCGTCGCCACCGCTACTCCTTCTTCTTCATAGTCAATCGAATCTTCGATCATCTCCTTTTTCTCTCTTTCGTCGATTCTGCCTTCTCATTCCTCGCTCTTTCTTCCTCACTCTAGTTCTCATACTTCCATTTCGTTCCTTTAATCATCGCCTCTCTCTATCTTTTTTGTCAGAATTCATTATCTCAAATCCCGCCATGTAAGCTTCTTTCTTGATTCCATCAATTTTGTCGCTTAATTAGTCAGATTTAGTCAGACTTTGTGTCTTGGTTAGTTTTCTGTAAAATCCGAGAAATTGCTCGTTGCGGCTCCTATTTGTTCAGTTTCTCTATCTTTGGGTTTATTTGATTTTGTTTATTTGATTGGGGTCTTGGTTTTATCTTTTCTAATGATTTTTGAAGCTCAATTTGGTTTTTTTTTTTCCTCTGTTCTATTGATTTTTGTAGCTTTTTTTCATCTATGAGTACAACTATATGTTTGGCTTCTTGATTATATTGGTTTAAACATTCTCTTAGTTGACGTAAACTGTAAATGGGTGTTTTGATGTGTTTGTAGGTCTTACAGAGGATTTCAGGAGAATGATTCTCCTGGCCAGTCAAGCCGCATAAGACAGAGGTCGAGTGGTTCTGCGACACAGAATCAGTCCCCTTCTCAGGTCGCAAACTCTCAGAATAACCAATAACCAATAAAACCAATAAAGAATAATAATAAACCGTTCAACAAATAACCAATAACCAATAAAACCAATAAAGAATAAGCAACCGAAACACCAGGTTTGCTACATTATTAAAAATAGAACTAGAACCCTAAAATGATGAATTCCTCGTCAACCACAACAAGATAGCCAAAATCAAATTCCTAATCTCATCATCCTCTTCTCTCGGCCTCTTTCCGCGGAAGAACATTGCTGTTACCTGCATCACATTGGAATAGAGATGCGTAAGTATTATCATAAATACTTAGTGAGTGGATCACCCTGCCTACATGCCAAGTACGTCAAACACTAGACAATACATCAACAATAATCAACAACAAGAACAATAAACAACAACAAACACTTCCCTGTCAGGAAAACCCACGTTTCCTGACGCCCCAGGCTGGTGTCGACCGACACTCGATGGGTGTCGATCGACACTCAGGAGGCTGGTGTCGATTGACACCCATCGAGTGTCGGTCGACACCAGCTCGACGCCCAGACACCAGAAGCTACAAAAATCGCATAAAACAACCAAAATCGTGGGATTCAACCCCCACATCGATCAAACAGCAATATAACTCAACCATAACTCAAGAACAACTCGAAAAATCATCAATAAACCCAAAATCAAACAAACTCCAATGATTAACGGACCTACAGTCACGCACTCACCTTGAAAAGGATTAGAAGGAAGTTGAAGAAGATGAACAACAACCCAAAGCCTCAGATCAAACCTCACAAAACTCCAAAAATCACCTCTGATAAGTCTCTGTCACGAAAAAGTGACTTTCTGCGCGGCCACCAGCCTTTTAACGCGAGACTAGGGCTTCCAAACCCTTAACCGGAACAAAATCAGCCAAACTTAAATCAAACCGGTCGATTTCACAATAACCGGTGTCGATCGACACCCTTCCTTGGTGTCGGTCGACACCCATCGACCATACCAACTCAAAACACAATCGAACGCGCAATCGACTTAAACCGGAATTGATTTCTCAAACCGGTGTCGATCGACACACCCCTTTGGTGTCGTTCGACACTAAGAATCTAGGAGCTTTTTACACATTTTCTTCAAGATGATTGAACCTTAAACCGACTGTACAACAATCAAACAAGAACATGTACAATCAATCCTCAATTCACACCTCAAAGAGCGTATGTAATCGACTCCCGAATCCCTAATGTCGTCCGGTACCACTTCCAAAACAACTTTCTGGTCCGCAGATGTTACATCAAGGACTCATGGTTTCGATCATTTACGGTATGAACACTTCCATTTCTACAAACTAAAATGTGTACATTTCAAAAAAAACATTGTTGCTTACTGTATTTCATTGGCAGCAGTTCTACAATTGGCAACCGGAGTTGACTCCTCGCGTTCGTGACGAGTTCGACTCGCAGGCAACCAAGTTGTACTTGGACCACCTTTATTCGTGGAAGCAGAAGTATTTGCAGGGGAAAGAGCCAAAGAATGTTAAATTGGATGTCTTCAATGCCCTCAAGCCTTACTGGGAAAAGCCTGAAACCAAAGCTACTTCAGTTACTAACTCCAAAAACCGTAGAAGTGATAAAGATGGCAGGGGAATGTCTACGCATAATGCTGGTGCCAAGACAATCGAAGCCCGAGAAGAAGAGATGGTATGTTTATTTTGTTTTATTTATGACTTACTTCCGGTTTTCTTTTAGGTTTTAATAATTTTGATGCTCTTGTTTTGAAGACGATCGAGGCTGGAGGAGTTCCACCTGATTACATCCAATTGATTGAGGATATCCACACCAACAAAAAAACAAGGAAATTCAAGATCCTAAGGCGCGGGAGTTTGTGTCCAAAGTGAAGAATATTTTGGACGAGAGGATGACACAGCGCACACAAGAAGGCTTAGGCGAGATGACTCGAGAGGATATTAACCAAGTTGTTATTGAGGTAATTTATTATTTTTGCAAGCTCAATTCTTGTTTTTTTATGATGAACCGAAACCACTTTACTTAGACATTAGAACCATTGATTAGGTTGTTAGGTGTTAGTTTCTGGATTTGTGGACTAGGTTGTTAGGCGCTTGTTTGTGAGTTTATCATCTGTTTACTTTTAAATTGAATCTGTGGATTTGGTTTTTGTTTTATCTTGGTCTTGGTAAACTTAATCCTCCCGATTCTAGTTTTAAAGCCGTAAACTTGTAGTTCCAATTTGGACAATTGTTTGATGTTTCATTTTTTGTTATGTCTTCCCCATTGTTTTCGTTTTCAAGTTTTCAATCTCTAATTCCTGTGTTAGTTGTAATTGTTAACATAGTATGTGTCTTTGACTAAAACTAGTGTGATTGTTAACTTATGTGTCATGTGATAGTTGTGATTGAAAGTAATGTGTCTTGACTACAAGTTTTAATAAAAAAATTTGCAGCAAGCTCCTCTCAGCAAAAATCGCACAGACGGTTTAGGAAAACTTGTTGATCAACGCCCTTCTACTTGTCCTACATATCCTATGAATTCTAGTCTTCTTGAAGAAGTGAAGATGCTCAAGGAACAACATTTGGAGAAAGATATAAGGCTGAATTCAATGCAGTCACAGATTGAAAGCCTTAAGAACATATTGAGGGAGAAGTTTCCTTCTTTTTTTCCACCAACCCAAGAGTAGTATTTTGTAAGCACAGTGTGTTTTGTCCAAACTCTTGTATTATCCTAAACTGATATCTATGTCTATGTTTTTTTTCCTATAAAACTCTAACATTTTGTTTGTAAAATATTATTATGTATATATTAATTTCGTAATTTATATTTCAGCTTCTTAAAATAATTTAATATTTTACTAGGTACGGGCCCGCCGCTTGCAGCGCGGGCTATGAGGTTTATTATAAAATTTTGGCTTCATAATATTATGTTTATTTTATAAAATTAAGCATCTTAATAAATATACCGAAATGAAATCAAGAAATTTTAGAAACATATTCTAATGATTAGAGTATCGAGATTTATACAACATTTGATTTGACTGACTCCTCGACTGAACCATCACTATCATGAAAACTGCCAAAAAAATTATATGATTTGAGTTTTATTAGTTACCAAGATATGGATTTCAGAATTATCACTGAAAATGTTAGTGAGAAGAGCTTTGTTACTTACTATTCGTAACTGAAGTCAAAGACATCCTGGTAAGGTCCATTAAACTCAAATCTAGAGATACCGCCAGCATCCTTAATCTTGATCTCGTTTGTTCCTAGTTGGGGTAAAATTAGTTACTGCTTAGTGACGTAGATAATACATGAAATATTTTTAACTGTCTATGGTGTAATTACAAACTGAGTAAGATAAACCGAACATACTTGGATCCATGTAAACCATCCAGTCACTCATTGTGATGATTGTTTCTGTATCACCGTGCCTCCACCATTTATCGTATAGCTGGAATGCCAATACTCCATAAGCTTTGCATTCCAAAATGTCACCACTAAAACAGAGTAAAACTTTTGAGACATGTTAAACGGAGTACATTCAACCAAAGTTACATTACCAATAAGTTTTTAAAAGTATTTTTAAAATAATTCAGAACACTTACCCTAAATTCTTGATCAGGAATGTCACTTTATTAGTTTTCTTGTTATTTGCAAGTGTAAAGTTCTGGTCTCTCGCAACTTTTAGTTCACCAACGTTTTCTAGATAGCCTATAAGGTCTAATACGCAATAAAGCCATTGTTAAAATCAATCAGTGATTCCCAATACAAACATACATATATCTATACTATTAAAAATTGTACTATGCAAATCAAAAACTTCGGTTTTTTTGACATACCAATTGGATAATGGGAGCTGTGCACTCCATTCTTTATATCTATGTAGTCCTTGAAGTTCATATAGTGATCCTGATGAACACCACCTGAATTATGCACCTCTGTATTTTCCGTGAAGATAATACAATGATCATTCACAGCGAAGCGGAAATCAATCGATGCCAACTCGACGATGAAGCCAGTGAAGATTTTCCAGTGGTCCTCGTGCACATCAAAATTGAACCTATCATAGAGTCCAAACTCTGGGCTGACTTTAGCAGGTATTTTTCCACCCTTTACATACACGCAAATTAGATTATTAGGAGTATATATAAAACATAGTTCCTTATTTCAGATGATACTACATTTGCCAAAAAAATTATTCATCTACATGAACTCATTGTTAAGGATAAAGAATGAACTTACAAATTCATCTACTAACAGAAAACGCAATATGTCGCCACCTCCGTCTATCATCTCGCTCCACTTTTTCAATACCTTAACCCTTATTGACCAATCATTCCTCTGAGGAGAAAGCTCCGAGATTCTAGACCTATTTGCCATCTTTGAAGATAATTTGTGATCCTATTTTAAGTCTAAAAATGGAGAGTTTACCGTATTTATAGGGAGAGATTTAGGTTATAGTGAATTCCTTCTCCTGAATCATCCGTCCTTCTAAAAAATTGATTTTGAAATTAAAATGACATTGATAGTTTTTTGACCGTTTTGAAATTAAGATTTAATTCAATAAATACACAACTCAATTTCCAATGAAGTTTTAGAAGAGACTTTTGCGTGTGTCAATAGAAGAAGTTACAGCCTCTCTTCTGTTCATAGATATGACATCACTTGGCATTTATTAAAGAAATAATTATACGAAATTATAACTACCAATTAGTATAAGACACCATGATGTGTTAAACATTGATCGCCACAACATTTCTACATTTTGATACAAGACTAAGTGTTATTGAAGTTAGAAGAGAAGTGATATACCAAAACTAAGTGTCTATGTCATGCTTTCTTCTAACTTGTTTAATGGTGAATGTGATAGCAAGATAGATAGTCACATAATGAAATTCCAAAGCTAGACGCAAAGCTATCAAAGGTGATTTATTCACAAATTGGTGTTCTAAAAATATGTATAAGCCGAATTTTCTATGCAATGGAACTTAAAGTAACCAATTTTGTCATTACTAAACAATCTTATAGATTCAAAACTATCAAAGTCCTAAAATTGATACTATAGAAAGATCATAAAAACGATAAAGAATATGGCTCCACATGGTTTACCTAATATCGTCTATGTATCTGCTGATGGAGTGGTTAAATCGCTGGATGGATTCGACGGTGAACGAAGTGCCTTGGTTCGCCTGAGAAGGAGGCGTCGATGGAGCTGATCGTGATAACATCGCCGGTAAAATTGATCAGTACGTCGGAGGAGACGGCGAGGCAACGGAGAAGAGACGGCGATACAGGTCGGACGGAATCAAAACGGAAAGAAGGCGATTCGCATCGTTCGTATCAGTGGAGTCGTGGAGAGAAAGAGAAAAGAGGAAAGTGAGCTGTTTTTCGTTTTTCCAAACCGTGAATTAACATAGACTCGACACGTGGCGGGTTTTTAATTCATCAGAAGTTTTTTACTTAGAACTCGACTCCAGAATTATCTTTTATTAAATCTTTTTTTTGATCTGTTTTATGTTTAAAACCTTCTGTAAAACCATCTTAAATCCTCCGATGGAGATGCCCTTAGTTTCTTAGTGATTATATAGACTCTCGTAGTGTTATATAAGACTTCTCAATCATTTTGTAGTCATATTGGAAACAGGTACTTGTGAAATACTAAACTGCTTCAATGATGTTTCCTTTTTAGCTATTCTTCGTAGGTAAGGATTGAGGGAAGGAGAAGTGCACCATTGTTGGGACAATACGAAAGTTTAAAAGGTATGCCTTCTATTGGGCCAGTAGCATATGAATTTGTATATCGCCTATCATTGCTTTGTTTAGTGGGCCAAAATATTAAAGTCGGCTAATTGAATCATCAGTCCAACTGAAGATATTGGGCTAAGTTTCTAAATAACTACTTCTAAAATTGTAAGTTTTTTTTTTTCTTTCGATATTGATATTTCCTATAGATAAATATGGAAATTAATTATTTATAGGGTATATATACATGGGTTCAACAGCATCACCGAGAATTTTTTTAGGGTTTCTTCAAGATATCAAAAGATGCAGCTCTTACCTTTCCATCTCCCAGGCCAACAGGATATTATTTTCTCCATCGATGATACCGTCTCTAACAATCCTCCGAAAACAAAATTCTCGAGTTGGATGGAATGTAACGCGTCGAATCCCGAAGCAAGAAAACTTCTCTACACAGAGTTTCCATCGAAGTGGGTTTGGTCAGAGCAAACGAAAGAATGGAAACCTAGGCGCAGGCACAGCAGAGCATCAGAGAACGTAACTCTCCCGCATGTAACACCGCGTAACGGAGAGGCATATTATCTACGAATTCTTCTAGAAGTTGTCAGGGGTCCAATCAGTTTTACTGATATACTGACTGTGGATGGAGTTGTCCATCATACTTTTAAAGATGCGTGTTTAGCACTTGATCTGATTCCGGAGTAAGACGACGCTGCAAATTAGAGGACTACATGAGGGACATCGATATTCATATTGTTCTTGTTTTTTTTCTTTTTCTAAGTCTTGTTGGTTTTATTTGTATTCTGGATTATCAAACATAATAATACATGTTTTTCTCTCTAAGTATTAATGTATGTATAACATAAACACGACCATATAGTTAGCATGTGGTTATACGGTATGATCACGTGACGTTAGTCACATACGGTATCTAGAGTATAGAGCATGGTATATTAGGTCAATAAAGAAAGAACAGACCTTTCAACAAATTTTAAAATCAAGAGCACAATGTGCGAGGCAAAGGTTCACTTGTGATTTTAACGTATTATCGCAATTTGTGGATAGAGTTTGTTGATTCAGGGTTTGTTTATCTTGCGGAATTCACTATCTTAACGACAGGGGCGTTCTAGATAAACTGTCTTTCTTTACTAATGATTGTGGGCATTTTAAGTTGCGACAAAGGTAACTGCAATGTGATGATGTTCAATTTTAATAAATCTAATAATTTTAAGTAAGTTTAGATAAATATAATATAAGCAATATAAAGAAGAAGTCTTGAATTCTAGAGAAATAAAACGTAAACAATGTAGGAAATGAGAATAAGTAGACCGATAGATGCAGCATGAGCCCTTTATCGAAGTGGCTGAGGAGTTCTTATCGCACCCTGCCCGTAGAAGCGATAGTTGGATGACATTTTCGTATGTTGAGAAGTGATCAAAAACCTGTTGGAATGATAAAACGATTTAATTTTTTCATAACCAACTCTCTATATCTTTTTTTTTCATATGTATTATATATACTTACTTGTTCTTCAATTCCTGAGACTCGGGAAATTGCGGATCAAACTCGAATCGGGACATCTCACCTCCATCAACAACATAACTATATCCTGATAATGAAATAAATATTTAAATATTAACTTAAAAAAACATTTCAGAGAAACTAAAGATTAACGTTTTTAAAAGGAGAAGGTTATATCGACAATACCTTCGCACGAGAAGATTCTCCAATCAGTTAGTTCACACACAACAACAGAATTTCGATTTCTCCACCACATCTCACTGAACTCGTTAGCCAGTGACCCACGTGCTGCACATTCAATTTCACGGTTCCTGTGTATAATGTCATATAATCAATACTCAAAGTAAATAATATGCGATAACTATAAATGTAAGGATCGGTTCTGCTTAATACACTTACTGTAAATCACGAATCCTGAAATGAATCTTACATATTCTTTTGTTCATTCCTTCATAATTGTCATCTCTAACGGTGTGAAGATCTCCAACATGAGAGATTACACCTAGCAAATCTATATTAATATATATAGTAATAGTTAGTTTTGTAAGCAACACTATTAAGTAGTATATATCTATAGTACGTAAATAAGAGAATACGCAAACTATTACCAATAGGGAAATGAAACTCATCATGCCTATTAATCACGAAGCCGAAACAACGGTGTTTGATTACGTGACTCGATGATCTCCTGTCGATTTTCCGGACGTCGGTGTTAGAATCCATGATGATACACCAACTATGTGTTGTTGATCGATTTGCAACCGGAGCATTTACGACAGCGAATTTGGATAGGCTGTACCATTCTCCTTCCTCAATCTGGCAATCAAACATCGAAACGTGGATATGCTTCGTGACGGACGCTTGTATTTTCGTTCCCTAAATGAGAGATCATAAACAATACTTTTGAGAATTATCATCGTACAAACATAATGGCGCGAATATTGAAATGCAACAGACACAAATACAAAGACAACTTACTGCTTCATCGACGACAATAACATCTAAGCCTTCTACACCTCTAACGCACACTCTCGTCCATTTTTTCAAGACCAGGACTCTTATCATCAAGTTCGGAACCCATGAACTCAAATCCGCAACCATAACGCAAGTCGCCATGTGAGTTTTCTCTTGATTTTTCTGTTTTATGTGGGTTTTTGAAGTGGAAGCGACAAAACGAACGGGCGTGATATGCGGCCGAGGTATCTCCTTTATATTTATAGTATGAAGATGGTTCTAGGGTTTCGAATAATCGCCAAAAGGCATATTCCCGAAAAAACCGATCTTATCACTATTAAATGTATCAATGTATTCGTATATTTTCTGCCAATTAGTATATTAGAATATATTTGTGATTATTGATAACAGGTAGCATCTCTATGTTTAACAGTAACCACAATTTTTGAACCCTGCAGAGAAATAAATAATCTCAATAACGAACGACACTCTACAAAAATTATTAAAATGCTTTAACGTCGCCATGATTATCTAGAGTTTAAAGCATAGTATATCGAGCCAAAAAGAAATAAAAACCCTAAATAAATTTCAAAACCAAGAGCATATGCGAGCGATGACAAAGCCTCATCCCAATAAATGTAATTATGTTTTCTCGTTCTCGACAATCACACGCCGTAACTCATTAGCCTCGCGCACATTAGGATCTAATACAACATGTGAATACTGATCCACGGCAAGAGCTGACCACACTCCATTAGATTTCCTAATTCTCGCAAACCTCACTACGCATATAACTGTCGTTTCTGTATAGTCCATCAAACGACTAACGATGTCCAGTGCGTGTGACCTCTGCATGACTACAGTTATGGCAGTACCCCTGTCAAGGCGGTAATGACATTGAACCATCAACTACAGATCAAATATTAATTTTATACACGACTAAAGAATAATATAATCATTGCTTACCTTTCATTTACTAAATATAAATAAACATTTTGTTTTCTATCCGCAGCATCGATAATCTGTCGCTTGAACAAATTTCCAACATTGGTTACCTTGCCAATCAGATCTGAAAAACACACGAATACAAAAATAGCCGAGTAAACACGGTTACAACGTCAAGTATATATTTACGGTAGTAAATGGACAAACATCATACTTACCAACACTAAAAGCAGGATCGACGATGCCAGCTTTTATATCCTCAAAGGAACTAAAATTGTACTTGTATACAGATATTCCATGTGGTAACTTCTTAATAATCGTCGATTTCTTACATTCAATCATAAACTCGTGAGGAGTTAACCTGAATTGGCCAGTTGCTGGTATAAGATCGAAATCAACCAAGAGGATCCAATCACCTTCCTGCAAGAAGAGAGGCTGCATGGGAGTAGGGATAATACGAATATCAAACTTCTTTTTCAACGAAGCTTGAATTCGATCACCCTATGAAGAAACAATATAAGATAAGATGAGTTATTGTGAATATATAAAATTTAAAAAATTTACAGTAAGCAAAACACGTTCAGAACACGAACAAAACCATCAATCAGCGACACTACCTTTTCGTCGATTAAAAGAACTTCCAACGTTTCATCTACACCGTCGAAACCAATAAACACACGGATGATTACACCCATAACGCTATTTTTTTGAATAAGAGGATGTAATTCCGCTACATTCAGCAAACATATGTCGTAATCTCTACGGACCTCGGTATCAGTTGGATAAACATACATGCTTTTGGTTTTGGAGTTGATAATATTTTATCACAAACCTAAGAAGCACAATAGAAGTAGTTACTATACCTATTTATATGTGATCGATGACCAATATAGCCGTCAAACAGGCCGGTTGCAATTATTACTTATTGTTTACTAAGTAGGTCAGCTTTTTATTAACTAAAGGATAATTTATCACAATAAATGTTACCTTATCATCCACAAAAACAAAATCCGTGACACCATCTTCTTCATTCGTACGATCAAACATACGAATAATATATACTCGGATTGCTCTTTTGGTAGACAATGGATGTAACTCTTCCATGGGAAACATACATAAATCGAAACCACCGTGTCTAAAATCCGTTAGATAATAGTTTGCCATTGACATCTATTATTCTATTCTACACAAATCTTTGAAAATATATTAACTACCAACCCTCGAAGTTGTATTTATATACGCAAATTAAACGAATTTAACAATTTTGTTTAATGGGATATTTCCGCTTTGATTGAAAACAAAATACTAAGAGTAAACATAATATTTATCATGTTTATTTATATATTTCGTAAATTGCAAATTCGGCTATATATATAAATAAATTAACAACTCAGACTAATTAGAAAACTTAATTCGAATGCAATAACACACCAAAGTGTATCTTTCCGGTTAAAATATTATAGTTATCCTATTTGATAAGAACAATGCATTACAAACATGCATAACAAAACGAAATTAGAAATAAAAATATAAATAATAATAATTCGCCAAATGCGTGATTCCGAAACAAAGTGATTCTATAATAGTTACTAAATATGCTCGAATATTTCGTTGTACACGACATTCAACGCCTTCCGCTGTGGTTTCTGATCTTTATCCGTGATTAGTATCTTCAATCCTGCTCTCGACGTAACTCTAGATACCGCAACATACAACTGACCATGAGTAAAAACTGGTTTTGGAAGATAAACACCAACGTTACCTAACGTCTGTCCCTGGCTCTTGTTAATAGTCATCGCAAAAGCTACGGTGATGGGAAACTGTTTTCGTTTCATCCTGAAAGGATATTTAGCCTCAACCGGCGATACCGAAATCCTAGGGATAATCACAATATTACCAACATTATCGCCTGTTATGATCTTAGCCTCGATGATATAATTAGCCATCTGCGTAATTATTAGCCTAGTTCCATTACACAGTCCGTTCTTGGCATCGATGTTCCTAAGCAGCATTATAGGTGTTCCTACTTTGAGACGGAGAAGATGTTTTGGGAATCCAGATAGTTTGATGCCTATTCAGAAACTCTTCAGTATAAATCATATTACCAGAGCTATTATCAGAAGACGATTCCTTATTTCGCGATGGCACTTCAGACGCTTCATTAATATCAAAGTTCCTATCAGTGGTATCGATACTGTCGCAGCTCATATACGTCCTTTCCTCACCTACCATCCATGCAAAACGGGTTTACGTTAATATTACGGTAACGAATAAAAATCTATACTTTTAAATATGCATCAACGAATAATACCTGATAGCTTCGAGAGCATGTAATCATTTATCACGTCCACGTCATCGTTTCGTGGACTCAATATCGCTCGGTCTTGGAAAAACTTAGGATCAGTCTTAGTGGAGAAAGATTGACCGTAAACTGCAGTCACGATAGCATTAACAGGATCCTCACAGTCGGTGATCAGCAAATCTTCCGGAATATCGATCTCACTCTCGCCGCTATCGTGCGAATTTATATTCCCATCCCCGATATCTAAAATCCATTTCGAAAACTTGGCAAGTTCGACCATCTCACGACTATTGTCCCCAGGGATAAGCCGCATGTTTTGTGTAAGACGCAACACCTTGCACGTAGACCAGAGTGTAGAAGAATTTAAAGTGGCCAAAACTATCTCTACTCTGCCAGCACCGGTGATCACAGGCAATATCTGTCTGAAATCACCACCAAATACGATAACCTTGCCGCCGAATGGTTTATCACATTTTAATATGTCTCGCATCGTTCTGTCAAGCGTTTCGAAACAATCTTTACTCATCATCAATGCCTCATCCCATATTATGAGTTTAGCTTCTTCTATGAGCCCAGCAAGATGCGTACCTCCACTTATCATACATGTAGAAGTCTTGTTCACCACGATAGGGATTGCAAATCGCGAATGTGCTGTACGTCCTCCTTCCAATAACAATGCAGCAATACCACTCGATGCAACATTGAGAACAATATCACCTCTCGATCGCAGAAAAGTTCCGAGAAGACTCCACAAATACGTTTTCCCTGTACCTCCAGATCCATAAACGAAGAACATTCCTCCAGAGTTCGACGCAACAGCATTCAAAATTTCATCGTATATCGATCTCTGCTCAGTCGTTATAGTTGTTATTAACCTATCATGCTTCTCTTGTTGTTTAGCACGGACATAGCTTCGCTCGTCACGAATGAGAGGATTTGGACATGAATCGATTACGCAATCATCAAGAAACGGCATAAGCGAAAAATTTTCGAGCGAACTTCCACCTAGGCGCATAAGAGCCTCTATCTCAACCAAAGCATTATTTTTCTCCTGTTCCTCAGTCAGCCTTAGACCTGTCCATTAATAGATGTTTAGGGTTTATCATCGTGTATAATCATTAATCTATATCAGAATACATATGAGTTTTCTAAATTATCCATAACTTACTACGATTATTATTGTTGGCAGCCCAGTGTTTTACTAACATATCTGACGATAAAATCTTCCACGTTGCTTCCCAAACCTTCTCAGGAAATGCAATACTGTTCGTCATGAGCATTATTACAAACAATCTTCGAATACTTGGAGCGAGTACCCATCTGTCCGCCTCTCATATAGCGTCGATGTACTCTTTGTCATCGTCCAATAGGCCGAGTGCATAGCAAGCTTCTTTAAACGTTGCGTATGTGACACCTTTCACCGTCTTAATACAATTAAACGAAACCGGGCCTTTAACAATATTGAGCAAGATTCTGAGATAGTAAGCTTCACCTGCAGACATGGGCACGTAAGTAATCCTTCCAATAACTTTCCTGCGGGTCCTTGGTTTCCATATTTTCTCCGTCGGCTTCCAGACAAAATGAGTAGGAATTTCAGCATAGGTTAGAGTCTTTGCGATTTCATGAACTTCGTTACACTGCATCCAGGCGATGAACTTAGTAGTTCCAGATGTCACACGTTCCATAACCTTTTCTGGCGGATCATCCTCGTTGAAAATCACCATTTCTTGATCTTCGAGATGAAATGGGAGTTTCACCACCGAAACAGATCGATAATGAATCGGAAAACCTAGAATCCGCCAAACAGCCTCACAAGGTGCGATGTATCTATAACAAATTCCGACACATTACACGTGTTAATAATAGCAAGTATATCATACGTAACTTGCAAATAAATCTAGCAAAACACAAGTACCTGCAACTAAAATGCTTCTTGATCTCATCTTCTTCGTTTTCAACACCAACTGATGCCCTGACATAATCAGCACCCTTGTGAATGTACTTGAAAAGATATTTCACTGAACGCGACTGCACACACCACTCGACGTTAATATGAGCTCGATATCGACGTGTTAAATACTCGTTATACGGCACAACGTATCGGTTATCACACTTGTAATTGTTTTTAGCAACATATCTCCCATCTTCTCGCCTCCTGTATATAGGATACCCAATGTCATCGATTTTTGTCACTTGACTGAATGGTTTCGGGAAAAATTTGCTACACTTCCCATCGACCATGCACACACTCTGGCGGTTTACTTTACCACAAGGACCATGTATCATTACATCAGAAACGACTTCATAAAGGTGAGGATCTAGCTCTTTATCCGGTATCTCAGCAGAGATAATCCTGTCGATGTCATCTCCCGTTGGTAGTTTGTGATCCGCTCGCATGAACAGAACTATGTGAGCATGCGGAAGGCCTCTCTTCTGAAACTCGATCGTGTATATAGCTAAAAAGAGTTGAAACATATATGGCATCAGATATTGCATGTAAAAACAGTATAAACATTATACAAAATCATATATTTCGATGAAGGAGATGCGCTCTACATAATTACAAACTGTCCACGTACCAGCTTCCACAACTCCCAGCAGGTCCTTTTTAGTCAACTGGTAGATGAGATCATCCAGCTTCATCTTAAATAGTTTGCAGCCAATGTCTGCCTTGTCTTCTGGAGTTAGATCGTGTCTCTCACAAAACCTCGTCATCTCCGGCCATTTAGGATTGCAGGTGAAGGTTATGAAAAGATCGGGAAACCCATAATACTTACAGGTCGCCATTGCATCGAGGTAATGTTGTAGCATGTACCTTGTACCTCCAGTGTAAGACGAAGGAATGTATATCCTCTTTCCTTGGCCCGAAAAATCAGAAGCACCGTTATCCGCTTTGTTTTGAATCTTATCTATCGTCTCTGCTCTCAGTTTACTCTGGTTAAAAAATAGATAACGAAGCCTGTTTGTCTCGATCATCGTGAACGCATCCACGAGAAACTGCTGGTACAGTTTTCCCGACATCAAAATGGTCGGCGATTCTCCAAACCTCTCATGAATACGGTAAGCAAAAAACTGACGCATGGTAACCGTCTTTGTCCTCCTTCCCGCCGTATCTATAAACCCAATGTCAATTCCAAGCCTGAACCCATCCTCACCGTAAGGAAACAGCAGTGGATACTGTAGAGCCAGATACGCGGGATGCAACTCACTTATCCTCGTTAGTTTACCCGTTTTAGTCTCTATTACAATATCTCGAGTGTGCATTGTGACATCTATATCACCTGGTATGAGAGCGGCTACTTCATCGGTAGTCGGTAAATTACTTGTCCTACCATCAGAACGTCTGTCACTCTTTAAAGTTAATCGTAGTCCATTCGTAGAAACCGTGCGAGATTGTATCTTGTCACGCGCTGTTCTAAATGCGGCGACGTGACAATTATGTTTATCCAACATATCTTGCAATCGTTGGACCACTTCCGTCTTGATCCCGTACGCACCAGCTTTACTGTGTTGGAAATACAGATAAGTAAACCATCTACGATAACCAATTAACGTTTGATATATATAATTTACGATATAATTGATTAATACCCGTGAGCAATTATCCTGTTTGCAGCTTCGTTTGCGGTATCATATATATAGAGCTGTAAAAATGCTGGTCGTTTACCGGGTTCAGGCAAAAGATCACCTATACGATGATAATTCTCGCCACACATCTGAAACACATAAGGCCCTTTACCATCGTTGATGGAATGATTCACCGTTCCTCCAAGAGACGTGAAAGAAAACATCATGTTATATGCTCGTATATGCTCACGAAAATGGGTTCTCTGTTCGCCTTTATCATATAACAAATCCATCAAAGTTTTTGGAGGGTCTTTGAGAAGCGGGAGCACTACTTTACCACGACCACAACACATGGAGAACTCTGGATTTTTCTTCGATGATCTTTTTGCTGTTCTTTCTCCAAACCACATATAGGCATTACAATGATTACACACGTGGATAGGATCACCATCATCGTAATAACCTTCATTTAACCAATGGACATAAAATTAATATATAAAAACACAATATATGAATGATTTTAATAGAATATCCTCATGCAAATTGACTCTAATAAAATTTCATAATCATATAAATCGAAAACTTCACCTCCTCTAATGAGGCCGGCTTTAGTATAATTGACCATGTCCTTTCGAATCTCAGCGGATCGAGCCGTCTTTCTTGCTCTCTTCTTGGGTTTTCTTTTCGTTTGCTCTGCCTCTGATTCAGAATCATTTTTATCATCATCGTCTTCTTCGTTTTCTGACTCGTTATCAGAATTCATGTAACACAGAATCTCATTGCCACCGTACGATTGCGCCACAAATTCTATTAAGCCCAAATCCGTCAATCGACAATGTTTAAAAACAAATATCAATATGTACAACACATGCTCCGTATATATATTCTAACGAATACAAATAACTAACCAATATGCTGTCTTCGTCGCCTTTTTGCCCCAATCAACTGCTTCCTCCACAGTATTGCAGCACGACAACTCGCTTCATCCAACAAAGGAGGATCCGCATATACATGATGTTTTTCAGCTTGCAAGGTAGCCTTGTCAGCAGCACTGAGAGGTGGACATCTTTGACCCCTTGGAATAATAGCTTTGATTCAAAGATGTTACGATGTTAGTGATTGTATATTAAATTATATTATGTCACATTATATCACATCAAAAACTTAAAACAACTCACGTGTCGTAGATATGGTAGATGCAGCAGAGGTCTTATTTTTCCTGATAGTTCTTGGACCAGCTTTGCTCTTCATCTTGCTAAGTCGAAGAAACCGTTCCCAAAATAATATGTTGAATTTTGCTTGCTAGGTTATTAATTTTGTTTATATAAACATGAAAACTGCCTATTACTAAAATGTAATTTTTATATTTTATAAACACTGGATATATGTGTTAATTATATCGATAGCTATCTTTGACATTTTTGAAGTTAGCTTTCTAACTATCACTATCATGAGCATCTAATACCCTAGATTAATATATTGGCGTATCAATATTTACTATTATTTTAATCTTCTGTAGATATAAATATATGTATTTTATCTTCGAATTCGGGATCTTATTCTATCATATTGTGTTATTTTTTATATATTGTGGTATTTTTATAACGTGGTCTAACAGTAATTATATTCTTCAAAATATCATTCAAAAAGTCGTCGTCGTTTTGTTAAAGTTTTAAACGAAGGAATACATGCATGTGGATATCCGACGAACAAAAAAAAAGAGAATAATATTACGATCATCCACGAGGACAATCACTTGATTTTACGTGGAACGATAATTGAGTTACTCCCAAAACCATACATATGGCGATAAGTTGATGACCGAAAGAATTAAAAATGGTACACATGCTAAAATAGGCGTAATCTAACTCAAGGTTATAATGAAAAAAGTATTCCAAGTATATCGATCAAAAGGAACTGAACAAATCACTTGCGCAAAGCCACAATTATTAAGAAATAAAATAAGAAGAAAACCAAAGAGAATAAAAGAAAAAAAAAATGATGATTGTAGAACAACGTCAAATTTTCTGCCTGGTCAACGGACCCTCCGCTTTATCAGGAGTTTTGATACTCCCACCTCGAACCCTTTTCGAAGAGGTACTACTATTCGAAGGAGGAGTAGCTTTGGAAGCAGGAGGCGATTTTGAAGTAGAACTCATCTTCGAGGTAGGAGTACTTGATGTAATAGGAGTGGTCGATGGAGCGAGACTACTCGATAGATCAAGATTGGTTGCTGGAGCAGGAGTTATAGATGGAGTATCAGATGATTCCAAACCAGCAACGATCGCCGGTGTTGTAGCAGACGGCTGGAAAATACCAAAACCAAGGGTAAAATCAGTTATTAAAGTGCAACGACACTACAATCACAAAAACGCATGTAAACTATACACGTGGTCAGTGTACACGTACCCGTGAGCTAACACCATTTTTAAACTCATAAACCATCTCAGCTTCATCTGAGTATTTCTCCAAAACGTAAGAAGTCTTTATCCTTTTAATATTGTCGTCAGATATATTAAGCTTGAACAACATTTCGCGTCCCATTAGACTCTCTATAGCCGGAGGCAACCCATCAGCAGCATCCTTCAAAATAAACATACGTTTTAGAAATCGACAAAGTAGTATATCTATATAAAATATCACGATTAGCATAGACCATCTGCGTGACAATACCATCCCAGCTTCCTCATACAGCTCTTCCGCAGACTTCTTAAATAATACGTTCGCTAGAGGATCGAAGATTAAAAAACTCGCCATGTATCCAGAAGCATCAGAAACATTAAGGACTATAAAATAGCTGCGGATTCATAAAGTATAAATATTAGAAAACCATAGCAAAATACATCTCTCATATAATGGACATATCAGAGTAACCGCAACACGAAGAATATTACCAGGCAACAACTTTGGATACATCTTTCTTGCAGACAATACACTTCCATAACCCTGCAGCAGACTGAGCAGTATTTTCCGGATAGGGATGAACCTTCTTATTGCATACAGCGCATCCTATATAATACCAATTATTATTGTTGCCGAGTGAAGCGACAGTCGCAATTGTTACGCATTTTCCAGTCTGTATAAAATTTAAAATTATTATGATCAGCAGCTAGAACACATATAATAATCGACTACAACAATAAACGATTAAAGAAGATACCCGTTACCTTTTCCGCATCGTGTATCTCACTCAAATTTTTGCGCGGATTCACCACGAAGAATTCATCGTATAACGTAACATTATTATCAGCAGTAGATGATATATCACCCGTAGGTGTAAGATCACACTTATCAGCCGGTAAACTACAATAACATATGAACAAAAAATTACCACTATATCAACATCGTGTTTACACTACCAAAACAATGTATATCAAACACTCACTTTTTTCTAAATTCTTCTACCCGAGGATTGACTGGATCCAAGAATATCTTCGTGGTACTAAAAGCATTTGAAACGCTATTCACAGCTACAATAGCGAACAAAATAAATTAGAGCTAACCAACATAAATCAACATATAATCGAAATAAAATAGTCGATATCAAATTACACTGGTATTCCCTGACACACGCAAGTCTGATGACACACACGATAACAGATTCAACGTTATCTTTCACATAATCCGACACTTGCCCAGCATATTCACCCCAGAGAGTACACGATAATCGCGAATCACTGTAATCAGATTTTAATATAAATCCAACATAAGAGGATACCTTTTATACTGAATAATAGGTCAGAATATAAAATTTAGAATATCTAACCTGGTATCCCTTAGGTCGAGTCTGAGCCTCCGTGAAATCTTTCCTTGTGCAGTTACGTCTTCGATATTACCCAGGCGTACTATCTGACCCATGACATCTAAGCAAAATACGAATAACAAACTATGATCAGCAGATTCAAGCAATCGACTAATTAATACATGTAAAACAACAGAACACAATTCTGAATTACCTATCATATATGACCTGTCCAAATCCTCCGATGATATTTCATCAAAAGTAACCATATAATTTTCCGGTACATGACTCGGAAAATCATCGCACGGACTGATACCTGTAGTAGCGTAGAACAAAATCTTGAAAGAAGATCTTGATGTACGCAGCGTACTTTGGTAGGGGACTACTTTGAAAGTATCTAATAACACCGATCTGCCTTCTATCAACTTGTTCCTTAGTATACTAACGCAATCCGTATCTACTGTAGCTTGGATTCGGTCACCCTGTTACACAGACGACAGAATTACAAACGTGTATACTAAACAACGATCCACCGTAAAAAGAACTAATTAGTACAAAGTACTATCAGAATTACCTTCTCATCAACTAATACCATCTCGAGTGGACTTCCCTTCTTGCTCTTATATCCATCCCAAACCTTTAATATATGAACTTTTATCTTGAAATAATCAGAAGACGTATTAAGGTCGTTTATGTGGACCAGAGGCGAAGATTTCTTTTTAAATATCGACATTCGAAAAGAATTTGCTTTAGAGAAGGCTGAAGTGAAAACTCAAGAACGTGTATATAGTTTTATATATATATAAGTAAACCGCCCTAACACCATTGCAGGACTTTTCTGGAATATTTCTTGTTATTGTTATTATTAGAGATGTACACGAAAGGAATATTTGCATTTATCCAATATTTTCCGACTTCCAAATAACGGAAATAAAAACTGATATGTATACCTTACTTTGGTCACGTATATATCGCTATTGTACTCATAAATATATTTTAATTTTTTAGTTAACAATTTACGTCGGATTTATTGAAGCTGAATTCGGAATAATAACACTTTTTCTACGGTCATTGTATAAATATATATTTGACTACTTCATATTTCTGAAATTTACATTATTGGCTATGTAATGTAAACTTAACCGATTTGGAGCACCACGAGGGTTTTAAGTGGAAATTCCCTTTTCTACATATCCAAAATATACCTAGATATCTCGTGAATATTGATATGTGCATGTTTAATATATATATATAGAATTTGATATATGTCGGCCAATGATTGTTATATATTGTATTGTATATTGATATCGCCAATGGATATAATATTAAATTGTCTATTGATATCACTAAATTGTTTAAAGACCAAGAGGGATATATTTTTTTGAACAAACCAATATGATACAATCTATATGTTCTTATACTAAGTTCGATGTATGTCAAATATGAGCGTCACTCAAAAGTGAAGTAACACTAATAAATAAACACCATTAATATCTCAGAAGGTCATTATTAAGAGTAAACTTATAACGAACACGAAATACAATCCATAATAAAATCACAATAAAATAGCAGGATCAAGTCTACATATCTATCAATCTAGCGAACGTTTTAGACTTGATAGTCATTCCACTGCAATCGTCGACATATTTTCTTCCTTGGCAACCTTCAATTCACAGAATTTACAAAATAATTAATTATTGTCAGTGAAAAACGCCCAACGTACCAATTTATGCATATTCAACGGAATAACGGAACACTAACGATTTTATGAAGTTATCAATCTCTGGTACCAAAGTGTCGAACATAATTCGAGTCGCGTGACTATACGAAACAATAACTTCTCCTGCATCAAATAATATATTGTAGCGTCATGAAACATGTTAAGCTTTAAGATGAACTATACATTTCTGTTTATAGCACTAAATACCTCCATAAACATTCACCGCAGGCCATCTCATAATACAGACGACAGGTTTTTTGTGATTTTCCAACCAGTGATTGTAAAATTCACGTGCTCTTTCTCCAAATAACTCACAGTGTAGAATGTAGTTCCTGTGGATTGAAGAAGTGTAAAGTCAAACGAAAGAAAGCTCGATAGTAGCACACAATTCATTAGTATATATACACACTTTGCATCTCGTAAGCTAAACTCCACCGAGTCGTCTTCGTAGTTTCCATAAATCACATGTTTAGCGTGATGATATTCAAAGTTGCGATCGATTTTATCCACGTACACGACCTCACCTAACAGATCTTATAAGTACAAAAACCAAAAAATAAAACATAATATATAACTACTATGAATAACAAAATATATGTAATGAGGGAATATATATATATGACTGACATCTTAGATACCTGCTACACAGCTGCTATTTTGAGTATGATCTAAAATTCTCTCAAAGTCGATAAAATCAAAATAATGCTGAGAACATGGATGAGGACTCTCGTTTATCACAGTTGATTCAGTGAAAATAATCTTATACCGATGCGAAGTCACTCGCAAGCATTCCGCTTGGTCGACCAAAATGAAATCGTTCACCGTTATCCACGAATCAACAGTAACGACGGCCGAATAAGCATCATATAAGTCTTCCTCGATAGAAGCTTGTATTTTTACACCCTGAGCGAATATATTAAAAAAATTTAAGTAACTCTTAGCTTATGTCATGTTAACATAACTCCGTTGAAACAACCAAACTTTTTTTTTTTTTTTATAATTAGCCCAGATTAACATTCCCATAAATATTAATCCTCAACAGCTAATTCAACACAATGCGGAAGAAAACCAATATTATTAAATCATAAATAATTATTCAACAATAACCAATAAAGAATAAAACCAATAGAGAATAAACTCTAGCAACCTAAACACCAGGTTTGCTACATTATTGAAATAAAGACTAACACCCTAAACCCATGAATTCTCAATCAACCACATCATAAATGCCAGAATCCAAATCCTAATCTCATCATCCTCTTCTCTCGGTCTCTTTCCGCGGATGAACATTGCTGTTACCTGCATCACATTACGAAAGAGATGCGTAAGTATTATCATAAATACTTAGTGAGTGGATCATCCTGCCTACAGGCCAATTACGTCAAACACTAGACAAACATCACAATAATCAACAACAATAACAATGCTCAACAATATAAACGTTCCCTGTCAGGAAACACCCACGTTTCCTGACACCCAGGTTGGTGTCGACCGACACCTCTATGGTGTCGATCGACGCCAGCCTCCCGAGTGTCGATCGACACTCATCGAGTGTCGCTCGACACCGGCTCGACGCCCAGAAACCAAACGCGAAGAAACAGTGCGAAAATAGTAAAACTAACACCAATCAATGGGATTCAACCCCCATAAACGCATCAAACCACACAAAAACGAAGAACAATTCATAAACAACAACATAAACTCAAAATCAAACAATCTCTAATGAATAACGGACCTACAGTCACGCACTCACCTTGAAAACGGATTGGAAAGAGGGAAAGGAGATAGAACAGCCACCCACCACCTCAGATCAAGCCTCCAAACTTCAGGAATCTCCCAAATCACCTCTGAAAAGTCTCTGCCTCCTTTTCTAACTTAGAAACTCCAAAAAGTGAGCTTTCTCACGCGGCTACAGTGTTTTATTCGCGACCTAGGGCTTTCCTCGCCCAAACCGAACAAAACCAGCCGACTTGAATCGAACCGGTCGATTTCACCATAACCGGTGTCGATCGACACCCTTCCTTGGTGTCGGTCGACACCCATCGACCAAAACCAACCCAAATGCAAATCGATCGACTTAAACCGGAAATCAAACCCGATAACCGGTGTCGATCGACACCCTTCGGGTGTCGATCGATACTAGTCGTTCAGAAGAATTTAACACACTTTCTTCGCGATGCTTGAACCTTAGACCGACTGCACAACAATCAAACAAGAACATGTACAGCCAACCCTCAATTCACACCTCTAAGAGCATGTGCCAACTACTCCCGAACCCCTAGCATCGTCCAACACCACTTCCAAAACAACTTCCAGGTTCACGGATGTTACAATTCTCCCCCACTAAAATGGATTCGTCCTCGAATCCCAACACAAACGTCTCTCCAAGACCTCAAAACTCAAATTTTAGTCCTATGTTATACGCATGTTTCCAAGATATTATTACTCTCAATGCCATAACCGCAGTCATGACATCCGTACTGCGACCCGCAGTCCAGTACCAAAACGTGACCAATGTCACAAAACCAAACGTGACCCGAAGTCACAACCAAAATGTGATCCCTGTCACAACCAAAACGTGACCCACTGTCACTAAAACAACCTATATCGAGGTAGCGACCCCCAATATAAGTCCATCGGGCACCTACCGTCCCGCACAAATAAAATCACCGTCTACAAGGCCCACCGCCTCTAGACAAAACGAGTAATAAAATCTGAAACGCGTACCAACATGTGACTAAAAACTCTCAATGACCCCACCGGCCAAAGAAACTTGTAACATCCAAACCATAACCAAAAATATGAGGCAAAACCCATCTCATATAACTCCAAAAATGTATATCGTACAACAAAACGAAAATACATAAGTCCAAAACCAACAACAACAAAACCAAAAACAAGACTAGAACCACAAAGATGAATCACTCCACAGCCTGCTTGTCGAACCACTTTCCGAACTTCAGCTTCATCTTTGTCTCTGGCTCCCAAGTCTGCTCCTCTGTGCCACTACAGTCCCACAAGACTCTCAACAATGGCACCCTCTTGTTCCGCAGAACCTTGACTCTCCTCTCAAGAATCCTCACAGGAACTGCCGGAACTGTCATATCTGGCTGAAGATCCTCTGGAATCTCAACCACAACCTCCTCTGAAGGACGCAAACACCTCCTCAACATAGAAACGTGAAACACCTTGTGAAAGGCGCTCATAATCGGTGGCAACTCCAACCGATAAGCCACTGGCCCAACTCGCTCCACCACTGGAAACGGACCCATAAATCGCGGACTGAGCTTGTTCTCTGCTATGGACCTGTTAGGGCCCCTCAACATAGCCATCTTGAGATAAACTCTATCTCCCACCTGAAACTCAAGCTCACGTCGCCGCCTATCTGCATAACTCCTCTGTCTATCCTGAGCCTCCTTCATGTTCAGCCTCAAGACACGAATCTTCTCCGTCGTCTCCTGAACAAAACTAGCTCCAAACATGCTGCGCTCCCCCACTTGGGTCCAGCATAAGGGTGTCCTGCATGGCCTCCCATACAAAGCCTCATAAGGAGCCATACCAATACTAGACTGAAAACTGTTGTTATAGGCAAACCCTGCCAAACACAGATGATCAGCCCAATGACCACCCCAATCCAGTACACACATCCTAAGTAGATCCTCCAAAGTCTGAATAGTCCTCTCTGACTGCCCATCTGTCTGCGGATGATACGCTGTACTCATATGCACCTTAGTGCCCATCTCAGTCTGAAATGCCCTCCAAAACTCTGAAGCGAACCTCGGATCTCTATCCGACACGATACTGGCTGGCACTCCATGCAGCCTCACAATCTCTCGCACAAACTTCCTAGCCAAGACAGCCGCTCCATCTGTCTTCTTGATAGCCAAGAAATGTGCTGACTTGGTCAAGCGATCCACAATGACCCAAATAGCATCAAATGTCCGTGAGATAGGTAATCCCACCACAAAATCCATCGTGATCATATCCCACTTCCACTCCGGAATGGGTAAACTCTGCAGAAGACCACTAGGCACCTGATGCTCTGCCTTGACCAAAGAACAAGTGTTGCACCTCGCAACCCAATCTGCCACATCCCTCTTCATCCCCACCCAATGATAATACCGTTTGAGGTCACGGTACATCTTGGTCGCACCCGGATGAATCGAAAACTTGCTCGAATGAGCCTCTCTCAAAACCTCATGCCTCAACTCCTCATCCTTGGGCACACAAACTCGCCCACGAACTAAGATAGTTCCATTCGAAGAGACCTGATACTCAGAATCAGACACCTGCGATGCATCCAACAAAACCGGATCATCCTGCTGCGCCACTCTGATCCTACTGAGTAAATCTGCCTGATCAGCTGCCTCTAAACCCAAGGGCTCCTCTGAAATAGCACACAGTCGCAATGTACTAATCTCGCTGACCAACGCCTCAACACCACGCTCTCTATCTGAATCAACCCTCCGTCGACTCAAAGCATCTGCCACCAAATTGGCCTTGCCCGGATGATAAACAATATCCAGGTCATAGTCTGCCAGAAACTCCACCCAACGCGTCTGTCTCGCATTCAGCAAAGGCTGAGTGAAAATATGCTGTAGACTCTTGTGATCTGTAAAGATCTGCACTCTACCACCATAAAGATACGACCTCCAAATCTTGAGTGCAAAAACCACTGCTCCCAACTCAAGATCATGTGTAGGACGGTTGCGCTCACTGCCCTGCAACTGCCTCGAAGCATAGGCAATCACTCTGCCCTCCTGCATCAAAACACAACCAAGTCCAACACCTGAAGCATCTGTGTACACTACATATGGCTTCCCCGGGTCAGGTAATGCCAAAACAGGTGTACTAGTCAACATCTCCTTGAGCTTCCCAAAGCTCTCCTCGCACTCCTGCGACCACACAAACGGCACATCCTTGCCAGTCAACCTTGTCATCGGCTGAGACATACTCGCAAACCCCTTGACGAACCTCCTGTAGTAGCCTGCTAAACCCAGAAAACTCCTGATCTCGGTAGCACTACTCGGTCTAGGCCAATCCCTGATAGCCTCAATCTTAGCCGGATCCACAGAAACTCCCTCTGCAGAAACAATATGGCCAAGAAAACCCATCTCCCTCTGCCAAAAGCTGCACTTGCTCAACTTAGCAAACAGCTTCTGCTCTCGAAGCTTCTCCAAAACAAGCCTCAAATGAGTCGCATGCTCCTCTGGACTCCTCGAATACACCAAAATGTCATCAATGAAAATAATGACAAACACATCCAGAAACTCCCTGAACACGTCGTTCATCAACCTCATAAACGCTGCCGGCGCATTAGTCAAACCAAAAGGCATGACCACAAACTCGAAATGTCCATACCTCGTCCGAAAAGCTGTCTTCCGGACATCTGCCTCATCTATCGGAATCTGATGATAACCCGATGCCAAATCAATCTTGGAGAACCAAGTAGCCCCTCTCAACTGATCCAACAACTCGTCGATCCTCGGAAGTGGGTACCTGTTCTTCACTGTGACTCGGTTAAGTCCCCGGTAATCGATACACAACCGAAAACTGCCATCCTTCTTCTTAACAAACAACACTGGCGCTCCCCACGGCGAAACACTAGGTCTGATGAACCCTTTACTCAAAAGGTCCTCTAGCTGCTTCTTCAGCTCTGCCATCTCTGCTGGAGCCATCCTGTAAGGTGTCTTTGATATCGGAGCTGTCCCGGGCTCTAAATCAATCGTGAAAGGATCTGACCGAGATGGTGGCAATCCCTTCAGCGACCGAAAAACATCCTCAAAATCCTGGACAACCTGAATATCCTGCAGACTCACCTCACCACTGGACTCTGTCATAGTGATCGTCGCCAAATAGGCTTCGCAGCCCCGCTCTAACAACTGCTCTGCCTGAATAGCTGAAATCACTATACTCCCCGATGTCGGTCTCACTCCCTGATAAACCAACTTCCCTGCATCCCGCTCGAACACAACTCTACCTCTGAAGCAATCCAGATGAACTCGGTAAAGAGATAACCAGTCCATCCCCAAAATCACGTCATACAGTTCCACCGGACTGATGACTAAATCTGCTGGCATAGACTGCCCCGCAATCTGCACATCAACTGCTCTAGCTCTGCCCGAAGTAGCCAAATAACCACCACCGGCCACCTTGACAAAGCCTGAAGCCTCGCCCTCGCTACTCCGAATACCACTACCCTCAGCTCTCTCCGGAGTAATGAAGCAATTAGATGCTCCCGAGTCAAACAGAACGTGAGACTCAAAACCTCCAACTAACAAGGTCCCTACACAATTCCACAAGTGTTGAGAACCTCTAACTCTATCACAGTAAAATAACAGAAACAGACACGCAACAATTCTACCTTAAGAATTTAAAAGTCTGAGTCAAGATTTTACCTGTGATCTGGCCTGACTGACTGGTCTGGCCCACCTCTGCCGAAGTATAAACTCTCGGCGCTCCACCTGACTGCAACGCCGCAACCTGCGCTGCTGACTGAATAGCCAACGGCTGAATCGCCGCTGCCACCGCTCTCTGCTGCAACTTGGGACACATAGTCTTGATATGTCCCGGCTCCCTGCAGTAGTAGCACACTGTCGACTCTCTGGATCCCGCCCTCTTGGGGCAAGTCGCCACTCTGTGATCCAGACTACCACAACCAAAACAACCTCCCGTACTCGGGCTACTAGCAGATATCTCCTCTGCTCTCCTCTTCTGGCCCTGCGCAGGCCTACTGCCCCTGCCGTAACCAGAACTGTGACCTCTGCGCTGCTGATGCTGCTGCTGGCCCCGAGGATGGGTAGCAGGAGCAACTGCAACTGGCACAACTGCCGTACCCACCAGCTCACGCAAATCCTCCTCAATGGACGCTGCCAACTCCACTAAACCCGCTCTGGTGTGGTACATACCACCTCTGCACTGAGTCCTGATGTTCCTCCGAAGCCCCTGGAGAAACCGCGACGTCAATGCCCGCTCACTGACCAGCTCGCCACCCGAATGAACCAGCAACCTGCAGAACTCTGCATCATAATCCCGGACAGACCTCTCACCCTGCGTCAAGTCTAAGAATCTCAACTGCAGCCTGTCACGAGCCTCCTGAGGGAAAAACTTGTGGTTGAACTCCTCGACGAAGTCAACCCAAGTCCAAACCTCTCTCCTGGTCCTAACAGACCTCCACCACAAATGTGCATCACCTCCAAGGTAGTGCACCGCCAGCTCAACCTGAAACTGTGCCGGACAACGAACAGAATCGAAGTTCCGTTCCAACCTCTGACGCCACTCATCAGCCTGCTCTGGAGTAACCCCGCCCTCAAACGTAGGCGTACCAATCCTCTGCATCTCCCTCATCATCTCACGATAAGGCGAAAACCCAACTGCAACACCCTGCTGCACCACAGCCTCCTGCTGTTCAACAAAACCGGCACCAACATGTGCCCCGGCACCAACCTGTGCCCCGGCACCAACCTGTGCCCCGGCCGCTGGAGGTGCAACCGGAGCCTGCTGTGGAACTGCCTCTGGAAGACGTGCCAAAAGCTGCGTCAGTAGCCCCACAATCAAATCACCCTGAGCAAGAGCCGCGCCCCCACCGGGAACTGCTCCTGCCCCCGCGCCACCCCCGACGCCCAAACTAGCCCCACCGGCTAACGAAACAGACTGTGTCACCGACGCTGCCGCCACACTAGGCGCCGCACTCTCCACTGAGGCCTCAGCCTCTGGCACTCCACGACCAGCACCCCGACCTCCACGACCCGCTGCTCGCCCACCGCGACCAGCTCCTCTGCCCCCACGGGCTGCACCGCGACCACGACCACGGCCACGACCACGACCTGCGTCCATCTCTCTGCACTACCACCAAGTACAGAAAAAGAGCAAGGTCAAAACACAGACACAAAACCAAAACACACCAAATATCCAACTCACTTACCCGCGGAAAACTGGAAGACCGAGAGGATGAGATTAAACCACTAATTGACTAACTCACATAATCAATTAAACACATAGTCCAATTCATCCAATTCTAACTGTCCTAAAACCGACTACGCTCTGATACCAAAATGAAACAACCAAACTTTTTTTTTTTTTTTATAATTAGCCCAGATTAACATTCCCATAAATATTAATCCTCAACAGCTAATTCAACACAATGCGGAAGAAAACCAATATTATTAAATCATAAATAATTATTCAACAATAACCAATAAAGAATAAAACCAATAGAGAATAAACTCTAGCAACCTAAACACCAGGTTTGCTTCATTATTGAAATAAAGACTAACACCCTAAACCCATGAATTCTCAATCAACCACATCATAAATGCCAGAATCCAAATCCTAATCTCATCATCCTCTTCTCTCGGTCTCTTTCCGCGGATGAACATTGCTGTTACCTGCATCACATTACGAAAGAGATGCGTAAGTATTATCATAAATACTTAGTGAGTGGATCATCCTGCCTACAGGCCAATTACGTCAAACACTAGACAAACATCACAATAATCAACAACAATAACAATGCTCAACAATATAAACGTTCCCTGTCAGGAAACACCCACGTTTCCTGACACCCAGGTTGGTGTCGACCGACACCTCTATGGTGTCGATCGACGCCAGCCTCCCGAGTGTCGATCGACACTCATCGAGTGTCGCTCGACACCGGCTCGACGCCCAGAAACCAAACGCGAAGAAACAGTGCGAAAATAGTAAAACTAACACCAATCAATGGGATTCAACCCCCATAAACGCATCAAACCACACAAAAACGAAGAACAATTCATAAACAACAACATAAACTCAAAATCAAACAATCTCTAATGAATAACGGACCTACAGTCACGCACTCACCTTGAAAACGGATTGGAAAGAGGGAAAGGAGATAGAACAGCCACCCACAACCTCAGATCAAGCCTCCAAACTTCAGGAATCTCCCAAATCACCTCTGAAAAGTCTCTGCCTCCTTTTCTAACTTAGAAACTCCAAAAAGTGAGCTTTCTCACGCGGCTACAGTGTTTTATTCGCGACCTAGGGCTTTCCTCGCCCAAACCGAACAAAACCAGCCGACTTGAATCGAACCGGTCGATTTCACCATAACCGGTGTCGATCGACACCCTCCCTTGGTGTCGGTCGACACCCATCGACCAAAACCAACCCAAATGCAAATCGATCGACTTAAACCGGAAATCAAACCCGATAACCGGTGTCGATCGACACCCTTCGGGTGTCGATCGATACTAGTCGTTCAGAAGAATTTAACACACTTTCTTCGCGATGCTTGAACCTTAGACCGACTGCACAACAATCAAACAAGAACATGTACAGCCAACCCTCAATTCACACCTCTAAGAGCATGTGCCAACTACTCCCGAACCCCTAGCATCGTCCAACACCACTTCCAAAACAACTTCCAGGTTCACGGATGTTACATCCGTAAATAATATTATTATAAGCATATATTCATAAAAACACACCTGATTATCGACCAAAACCAATTGAAGCGTTTTCACAAACGGTATAGAATACTCTGTCCACACTTGCAGTATTTTGACAAAAACACATACACCGACAGATTCCGGATCTAAATCAGAAACCATAACGTTTCCATGAATAACTCCTAGTGTTGTTGTTTTTCTTTGGTTACGCTCCTCGTCGGACAGATGTTCCTCATCAGAATTGCTTATTTTCTCATCGACAACATCCGCTCTATGCCTCATCTCTAAAGAATCCCAGCTATCGTAATCATCACCAAAGAGGGGAAAAGAAGTAGTCATTTTATATCCAGTGGATGTTAATATGTTTATATTATAGCTACAATAAGTACCGATATTCGTTTTATAGGATAATTCTTGATTTTTTATACCTTTAAAAATGATCGATAAATGTGAATTTGACATATACCTTCAAATTATACTTTTTGCGAAGACAAAATATAGAAATTTTAGATATATATCATATTTTGTTATCATGTAATCTAAAAATAGTTTATTCTCAGAATTTAACCTTATCTGCTCCCATTAGTTTACTATAGCAGGAATTTATAATAATATTTACATAATATTTAAATTTGTTATAATCAGAGGAAGGAAAATATTCGGGCTTAATTCTTAATTGGACTACGAAACTTAACATGGCCTTTAGATTCAATACTATCACTAATCGGGCTGTGTCATGAGAATAAAAGCCACGAAACCGGATCTCTAAATTATTAGAACGTTACATTTCATTTTAGTGTTATATGGGCTTGGTGTTATAACCCAACAACCCGATACAGATACTGATCGCCAAGAACGACTAATTTTAAAACTTTAGTAGATACTAAATTTGTTAGATTTTTATCTTTGGGAGTTTCCAAATTTGTCAGATGAATATTATTCCAACATATATCTTCATAGTATTACGTATTATTGTGAAAACACTATATTCAAAGTATAAATCTATATCATTTTAGGTGATTTCTTTGTATCTAAGCAATTGTAAATGTGGTAACTTTTTTCATACCAACATTACAATGCTTAATATAAATGTGGTCATTTTTTCATACCAACATTACAATGCTTAATCAACTAATCTACATGAAAGTGAACATAGCTGGACTCGTTTATTAAATCCCAAATCTACACAATTGGGATGTGTCTAAAAATAAATTAGAATACCGTTACGCTTACGCTGATATATGGCATTCATAACCTACACTAAGATCTCGTAATACGATTTAAAAAATTGATATATAGTACCAATAGAATTTAATAATTTAAATTTACAGTGATTCAAACATACTAATACGATAATTCACAAAATTACGATATAGGTTATGGTATCCACGAACCGACAGATCAAATATATAGTTATATTTACACTGTCGGTTCTATAGGAAGCATGGGAACTAAACCAAATAGTATTATTTATGATTGAACGAACGATAGTATACTAAACTCAATAACAAATAAAGACCAAGAGCCTACTGTATTTATTTATGTCTGAATAAAAGAAAAACAAAAACCTAGGTGAGTAGTTTAATTATAGCCATTCCCCAACCGCTAATGCATATATATATCCACTGATATAAATAAACGAATGCTGAAAAATCTTTTATGAAGACTCATGAGATCCCAATCAACATTCTCCTCAATTCTTTCTGAATTTCTTGTTCTCTAATAACCTACAACACAACCATTTTTTAAATAACTAATAATAATCATTCAAAATACACAAAATATATACATAAATCAAAGAAGATAGGTAGGTATGATATAGCACGTACATAGCCTTGAACTCTTCAACCTCGTCGACTAAAGGATTGAGATAGACTCGTGTGGGATCAACATTAGAGATGGTTATTTTTCCTACCCAAAATACACAAATATAACTAATATTATAGATAGGCTGGCCGGCCAAGATTATACAGATTTTTTAAAAAATATTTAACTCATCACTACCTCCGAAGAAATCAATGACTGCCCATCTCATAACACAAATAGGAACATTAGCCTTTTTCAAATATTCCCAACGTTTGAAGAATCCATAAGCGATAGATCCAGAGAGTTCACACGTGAGACGGTAGTTACTGACATCGTAATAAGAAAACACAACCCATCGTGAGAACGATATACCATTTTTTTAGCGGTAAAATAAATTTCTAACATGACTATACCATTCAACGATACTAAAAACGACAATATCATAGACGACAATATCATCCAAGAGTAGTAATAACTCTACCTCGTATCACGTAAGTCAAAGGTGGTGGTTTTGTAGAAACTATCTTCACGGACATCAAGAACTTCTCCAATCAAATCTTAACCAAACAATATACCGACTAAGCAAGGGCGATAAAAATATATCATGTTTAACAAAACTAAACCTGCATAAATACGAATACTGTATACATACCTACTAAGTAATCATCGCAGTGTCGACGATCAAGTATAGCCCGAAAACTAACAAAATCAAAAGAATTACTTCCTTGTGTGTAGAATAACTTCGAGACAGTAGTTGACCTTATGAAAATAAGTCTGTTAGCATGCCACGTCGTTCTGCACGAGCCTATCTGAGTCACTACATCAAAATTCTTGATATTTATGTAACCTCCCTCATATAGTTCCAGTTTGTATTTCTCGTACATAGACATAGGCACCGTTGCATGGACCTTAATACCCTGTAAATATCAGAAATATAGACATTCATTCATGATTTAACTATAACAATGTTATATTAAAATAAACATATGATTCTATGCGTGATATATAGACAACTAAACCATACATCCTCGCCACAAAGCACTAATTCGATCCTCTTGCCGCTCGGACCGACATCAAGAACCCATTTACGTAAAACACACACTTGTATGCAGGAATCGTATCTCCCAGGACTCAAATCCAAAACACCAAACGTGTTTGGCATCACGTAATCGAGTACGGTTGCTCCTGGATTAACAACTTCTTCCACACCAAGCATACGACGAACTGGATGACGTCGTGCTTCTTCGATAGACCTTCTATTCGATGGATTTAAAACATTCAAAAATAAACCATTCACGAATAGAACGGTATCCGTACGAATAGAATGCAAGCGATCATGAATCTTGTTTTCCTTTAAACCAAGACCATACTTAGCATTATCATCATCAGAGTTCTCCTCAAAACAATCTGATACACTTTCAGCGTCCATGCTATTGTCATCTTGATCAACGTAGTCTCCATCTCCATCAGTTTCTTCTTCGTCACCAGCCGACTCATTGTTACCGCTCTCGTTCTCACTCTCGACACCGAAACCGTCACAATCGCCGTAGTTTTTGTCACCATGATCTTCCACAGCGAAACGATTGCCTTCACTGTCCATGATATACTCGCCTATAAATTGTGATAAAATCATAAACGTAAATAGAAATATAGTTTAAGCTACCGAAAGTCGATACAATAAGAACACGCATGCAATAATCTATATACACCTATCTATATCGTCTCACACATACGCCAACTACGAATATCAATCGTAAAGAATCACGCAGATAACTGATTAGTAACACAAAGAGTAAATTGGGTAACAATACCGAGAAAACGTGATGATCTTCGAATTAACGATGTGAGAAGAAAACGATACTTGTCTCGTGATTAAATCAAAAACAGTGTTCGACTCTGAGTTTATGATATTCTAATTGTATATATATATATATATATATATATATATATATATATATATATAAACCAATATGTTAGGGTTTCTGAATATAAGAATGTTTAGGGTTTACAATTTTCATTAATAAAAATATTATTTCAATTTACTCACATGTATATCGCATATATGTTTTTATAATAACTAAGTAACTCCAACCATTATCTAAAATTTATTTGTAAACATCTCATATAAGTCAACTTCTTCGTTATTATCAACCGTTCCAAAAAAACGAATATGTTAATAATACATAACTATCATATATTTACTTTTATGTTATTGATATTTATACCATTCTTATTTTGAACAAAATAAATATTTGCTGATGTTATATCAACCGATTATATATTTGCATCGGCTGAATGTACAACTCCAAGAACTGTTATCGTCTCGTCCCAGACTATCAAAGTCATACAATATATTTAAAATTCTAAGCAAGTTATTCTACAGTTTTATATAAACGGACGCGTCTATCCGTTCTTCTTTATGCGAAAAATTTATCAAGATTTACACGTGTATACGATATCTAAAATATATCTATTTTATTCGAATCGAGATCGTATTCACAACCGATTATAATCATGTATAGATATCGTTTGCACATTCTTAGATAGTATCTAGATACAAATTTGCACACTGTGAACGACAACCTTAGTTTATATCCATCGGCGATAAGATTTATATGCATGTGTTTCCCAGTATACATAGAAATTAGATTAAACATAACAGTAACACAAAAATTCCATTCGACAAACAAATCCGTGAAATCAATAAGATTTATTCAAATCAGCGTTCTTTTATCTTGTTTGTTATCACGAACCCGAAATCACGCAGACAATAAAATCATAACGTACAAGAAAAAATTATAGACGCTTATAACTCAACCATAAGGTAGCTTGTAGCGTTCCAAACCCTAACGTAATCGATAACACTACCCGAGTTAATCATAGTGGCAAATAATTTACGCAAAGCACTACGTGAACTCCAACCACTTGCTTCCACAATTGCATTAATACACTCCCGATCACCTTCTAATAATCCTAAAGCGTCTTTGGCATCTTTAAACGTTGGATAAACTACACCACAAATCGTTCTTAAATCTGTATAATCTCTAGGGCATCCGATCACATGCAACAACACCATTAAGCAATAAAATTCACTTGCAAACACATTTACATGCGTCATCACAATCTGGCCAGGAAGATTATCATCTCCAATAAAATCATCATCCGATGATCTTCGCATACGATGAAACGGAATATTGTAAAACCGCATAATCTATTAATATTCTGCACATAAATTATACAGCTATGTATCAGTACTATATTATAATAAGTTTTAATTTGCAAAACCATCATACCACTAACCTCGATTATAAAGATACCTCGACGATAGTGCGAAAAGAAACACCGAAAATATAGTAGATCTTAAACATGTGAAAGGAAAGCAGTAGTATATATAAGCCAAAAAGAAGTACACCGAAATTTAGGGCTAAGATGTACTTCCATTATTATTATCGACTTTCATTATCGGTTTAAGTATTATTTACTTATTTTTAGATCTTACAAACATTTTATAGTGACTTGTGTTTAACCACCTTAAAATTTATTAACACTTATTAAATGAATTATAACAGCCACAATAATCCAAGCATACAAAAGACCCCTTTTAATATTGCGTTTAACTCAACGCGAAAGATATAACGTGTTTATTGTTACAATACGAAGATATAATAGAAACACCATAACGAAAAAAATATAAAAAAAAAACCAAATCCCTTATCCAATAAGACGTATAAATCACACCATAGATCACGCATACTTCATCCTTGTCGACGAATCCATACGCGGTTTCTTCCTTCCCAACCTATTTCAATACATATAACGATTTATTTATGTCAACATTATTTATGTATGTCAGCGATAACCAACAGCGTCGTACCGTTAACATTAAACAAACCACATACGAACCTCGATTTGAAATCATCAACTGCTGGATCCGAGGGATTTAGCATCACACGTGTAGGCGTAGTCTCACATATAGTTGTCTTTCCTAATGGAGCAATTATTGATATCGATCAGCATGATTATTCAGAGTACACACGTTACAAAAATACACAATAACCCATACATATAAATACCTCGATAAAAGTCAACAACACCCCATCGGATTACGCAAACAACGACATCACCGCGAACATCGTTCCAATCATTATAAAAGCTTGTAGCCATGGACCCCGATAACTCACACTCAAGAATTACACCCCTATCCGCCCATCGAAATAAAAATTAATAAGGAGATTAAATTATGTTAATTAGAAAAGACAACATGTTAATGCATGCACAGGGACAAACGACGATGAAACATTGTTAGCATCGAAATAACGAACCTGTTATCACGAATGTCGAACATTATGCTCCGATTATGATCACAGCCCGCTTTACCATGAATGTCTAAACTCGCAAGTGGATTAAATCTCCCAACGCCCACAACTTCACCTATAAGATCTGAGAAAGGAGACCAAAATAAGCGTCGTAAGTTACACTGGCCAGTAGACGATAATATGCTAAAAGTATTTTGCAGATTAACCCACCGACTAAATAATCATCGTCGTGAATACGATCAAGTATGCTCTGAAAATCTACGAAGTCGTAAAAACAACGGGTGCATACAGTACCACTATCCGTAATGGAAGTAGTTGCATCCAAACATACAATGTAAGGATGGGTAGTAGCTCGACATGATAAAATCTGAGGCTTAATTTTGAAATTTTTCATAGTAAACCATGGACCTAGAGACATCGAATCCAAAATAGAAAGAGACATATCCTGGTAAACGGAAGCCTGAATCTTTACACCCTGTTTAACACAGAAATCATGTCAACACATTTAGAACACCAAATTCAAACATATACAAAAAAGTAATCATGTCGGTCGAGAAAACTTACATATTCGTCCACAAGAATCAATTGTGTAGTCTGCTTTCCTGTGAACTCACGTTGTGTCCATTCTCTAAGAACCTTAACAAAGATAGAAACACCTACACTCTCCGGACACAATACTGAGAGAGGGATAGTCTCTTTAGAGACTTCATCTCCTACATCGGACATAGCATCGCCATCACTCTGAGAATCCAAATCCAAAGCATCAGAATCCGAATCGCTATCGTCACTACCATCGTCACCGGTAGTAGCATCGCTCGCATATTCGATGCTCTCGCAATCGGTATCACAATCTGACTCATTGGGATCATACTCCGACAGAGAAGAACCAGAAGCGGATATAAAAGACAGATCAGAATCATGATCACTAATATCGTCATCACTTAACAGGTCAGCATTAGGATCTTCTTTATCATCGGTCAAAATAACGACGCCAACACCAACACCACGTGAACAATGGTAGCCTACTTCACACAAAACCAAGACAAACAGAATAACAATAAATACAAAATCATAACGTATCGAAACATAATCATAACCACTAACTAATAATATAATGCAGTTTTATGTATCGAAGACCTAAACACAACTGAAATCTCAGATAGTTAAACTAATAGGATTTTTTAAAATAACAAAATAAATAAGATCATAGCCTAACCTACAAACTGAATTACATATCTACACAATAACCAATCATTCTCTGAAGCATCCCAAACAAAACTGCGTCGGATACACTTGCCTGAATATAAAATCACTATCAGCGAATTCATACAAACATGGACAGCATTAGAAGAGACGATATAAGTCTGGAAATACAAAATATCAAAACGCATACGTGAATACTCACTCTCGGAAGATACTGGTAATTGTGTGGGATCCAAGCTTTGTAAGCCATCAACCATATCATAATCTGTAAACGGAATAAACGTATCAATAATAACATAGGATATACACCATCAAAAATTAAAATATCGACATCAATAAGATAACCAACCCTGGATTATCAGTGACAGCCGATGCTGTGTCCTAGATTTAGATACTAAGAGTATACACAAGAATAGTAAATACATGAATTCAAAATAGAAAAATAAAGAGGAAAAAACAACACCGAACACCAACCAATTCTGTCCGTTATATCAACGAACTTGTACATACGACAATAGTTCGACTCCGCTCGTCTAGTTTGACGTGGCTGAGTATTCAAACCTGCCAAAAGATTCGTTCGAAAATCTGATCCGTCGTAAAAACGTGAATCCATAAGATTCTCGCAGAAACCTAAACCAATTCAAAACACGATCAAAATCACAGGGACGACTTAAGACGATGAATATACTGATACAGAACATGCTACGAAAAACGACTCACCCACTGTCGCGTCGCTAAGCTCCCACGTTAACATAACCCTACTCGGAACCAAGCGGACACCATCAGTAAAGGTTATCAATCCAGTATCTCTATAAAGAAACATAATAAAACTCGTCGTTAAAGAACAAAACTTTAAGGGTATGAATATAAAAAAATCGCCTAAACCCTATAGAAGTTGCTCAAGTATCTTTAGCTATAATACATGCGGAGTATATATAGTTTAACAGATATCGAAGTTTGGACTAAAATGTAAATAATTAAATAAGGATAGATTAAAATGTAAAGATTGAGATAAGGATAGAAACAAATATACGTAACAACCATCCCAAGGCTTTTAAAATTTTACTTTTAGAAGTTATCTATATTGGAACAATATAAATTATCGCATCTACTAAACTTTCAATACATGCTATTATCTCTTTAACTAAATCAGTAAACTAAATAATATCTTCACATTTTATTATGTTTGTTTCCCTTGGTATAAGGTTAGGTACATTTTATACACCCAATATCCCATTACCTGTATTTATATTTATTTTTCGTTAATTACCCAAAATTCATGACTAACAAATAAAACAATGAAAATAAATTATATGTTTATCTAATCAAGATAAGAAAATAATAAAGACAAATCTCACCATTAGAAAATGTCAATGATGAGCCATCTAATAAAACGTGCATACAATATGAATAATAAAACAACGCTAAACTTTAGCTAAATGAAGTAAAAGATAGTGCAATGGTACAATACTGAATTTAGAAAAGATGAAAATATTCTTTGCGAAACATAGAATTTTCAATATTCTAATTGAAACAAAACTTTAATTTTAAGCACACTATAAATGTCAAAATCAAAGGAAATTAAACTTAACTTCAAATGTGAAATGACAACTTATACGTAAACTGAATTAAAAGTACTGAAATGGAAACAAACTCGGAACTAACTCAGGAATCTAGTTGTTATTTGGATTTCTCGACAGAAAACAAACTCTAAAAACATTAGACCACCATTCATTCTACGCCACTCCCCTCATCTTCTCAATATTCTCAATCTTCACCTCTTTTAGAGGTGCTTTCTTGTTCGAGTTTTCCAAGTCCGCCAAACTGCCATCGACCCCGATCTCGTTACATTTTTTGGAAACTGGCTTACTGTCACGTCACTTCTTCAATAATGACTTCATTGCTGTCCTCTAACATCAAAACACTCTAGACAAAAACAATCGAAATCCAAACGAATGCCAGACAATATATGATGAAAAGGTGCTCTCGGAAAAGGTGATTAGATCTTAAACATGTGAAAGAAAAGCAGTAGTATATATAAGCCAAAAAGAAATACACCGAAATTCAGGGCTAAGCATGTACTTCCATTATTATTATCGAATTTCATTATCGGTTTAAGTATTATTTACTTATTTTTAGATCCTACAAACATTTTATAGTGGCTTGTGTTAACCACCTTAAACTTTATTAACACTTATTAAATGAATTATAATAGTATAAGAAAAACAAATACACATACCAAGGCCATTTTTTAAATTGGAAAAAGTTGTGCATATTGAGCATTAAGATAGTACTACCAACGATGATGACTGTAATAATCAATGCAGAAGCGACGATTGCTAAGCAACAAATAGTACATAATAGATAGGAACATATAACAGTACCATAACATTTTAGGAAAATATGATAAACAAAATAAAAAGGAGTCCACGAAACTACATAACAGAAGAAAATTAAACAACAGCACTCTCGTTATTCCTCAAATCCTGGGCTCACGAACGGCGACCAAAGTACCTACATATGAACATACGATTATGGTCAGCAGTCAGATGTTATTTTGTATCGACAAAAGAGAATATTCATTCCTTACACGTCTCTGAACTCTTCAACGTCTTTATCATGAGGATCGAAATGGAAATCAGAACACGATCCGGCAGATGATACCACGATTGATCCATTACGACCTTGGTAATCTATACTCCAAAAACGAAGAACACAAATAACAACCTCGTTTTTTATCTCCTGGTACTGGTCATAAAAGTTCTTCGCCAAATCTCCCCTCGCAATGCACGGCATAACCGCCTCTCTCCTGACATCGCAATCAATTCTACTATCATACTTCTACAAATATGCCACAAATACACAATTTCATAATAATAAACAATTCTTTAAACTTACTTTGAATCGATGAGTTCAAAACGTAGTTCAGAAATACTATCTCCGTAAGACTCGGCGTACCATTCCTCAACTTGCCCAACTTTATGCACGCAACCAATAACATCTGCATCGAAAAACAAAATCGCTGCATATCATCAACAATATAATAAACTTAAAGAACCAAAGAGGTTAAACATCAAAAATGTACGAAGACGAACAAAGGATACTTTTATACTCTCAGCATACCTATTAGATACTGGCTGTCGATACCTCTAGTAAAGATATCATAAAATCGTGTTGGTCGGAGAAGAAGACCATCTGCTTTCGGTTCAAGTGGTTCAACGATGGTGAATCTAAGCAACTCTATCCTGTACTTATTGTCAGTTGTTCGTAGGTATCTCGACTCCTCCACGACTTTGAATCCCCACAAGACTATCCACCGCCCTTCTTCCAGATTATTTTTAAACAATTCAATCTCACCAGGCATCACCGTTGCAGGTATTTGAACTCCCTACGGGATTAAACATGCTATGTAATCGATATACATGTTTTAAAAAAATCTAGATTACATGAACAAACAAAATATACCTTTTCATCACTAAGTATCATCTCCAGCGTCGTCCCAAAACCCCAGAGTTGATACCACATTCGGACGATCTTGACACCGATTTTCCAACCGAGTGTGAATGGATCTAATTCATAAATTTCATGGAGAGTTACCATCTTGCTATTACCTATGTCTAGAGTGATAAGCGATTGTGAAATGCAAAGGGAATATATCTACTATATATACTACTTCCATAAATTATTATTTATATCATAATTTCCTTTATTATCAGATACACATAACCAATACACATATTTTCCTTTATTATCAGATACACATAACCAATACACATATTCACAATATACGAAGATATTTTTCAACTTCCAAATCGAACCCGTCAAAGGCACCGTTTCCGTGACACTAATTTGGCATTTCAAGAACCTACGCAACTCCTGAATTTCATGACACTATGCATTTACAACATATAAAGGTATACTAAGATTTGGTCAAATACATATTCCAGATACTTCAAACTCCTATAATCGCATTCGTCATAACGTTAGATCATATGTCTTAAACATGAGTTTTGTAAAAATATATATAAATTTTATTGCACGCAATATGTTATCAAACAATCGTAACTGTATGCAAACAGTTCAAATACGAAATTCAAGACATGTGGTAAAAGAGAGGCTGCATATATTATACCGAATCATAATATTGTTACACGATATTGAATCATACTATTCCCTCATAAAGTTGTCTATGTATTTTAACCCGTGAATGTGTATTCTCATCTCCGACACATTTCTGCTATCATCCCAGCAAAACCAATGCGAATGAACGATCGACATAAACTGACAATGATATTCGAGATTACCAGCAAAGTCTAATAACCAACTTTATACATTGCATAATCACGAGAGAATTTATGCCGACTATGCTCATCTTACATGTCATATAACCAGAACAGAACTATTCTCAAAACGACAACTGAATACAACCGTAAAAGGAACTATACTAAAATAAAATGAAGCTAAATCCTATGTAAAAGTATTGAGACCAAACCATAAATAAATACGATAAAACCAACACAACACGACCGACAATTTCTGAATCCAAAACTATTCTCATATACAGATTTCTAATAGTAGAACCCGTGAAGCATCTCAAACGGACCAGATCATGGCCACAATAATCCAAGCATATAAAAGACCCCTTTAATATTACGTTTAACTCAACACGAAAGATATAACGTGTTTATCGTTACAATACGAAGATATAATAGAAACACCATAACGAAAAAATATAAAAAAAAAACCAAATCCCTTATCCAATAAGACGTATAAATCACACCATAGATCACGCATACTTCACCCTTGTCGACGAATCCATACGCGGTTTCTTCCTTCCCAACCTATTTCAATACATATAACGATTTATTTATGCCAAAATCATTTATGTATGTCAGCGATAATCAACAGCGTGGTACCGTTAACATCAACCAAACCAAATACGAACCTCGATTTGAAATCATCAACTGCTGGATCCGAGGGATTTAGCATCACACGTGTAGGCGTAGTCTCACATATAGTTGTCTTTCCTAATCGAGCAATTATTGATATCGATTAGCATAAAATGTTTTAGGACTTAGATCCAATGTAGGTTATTTGGTTTGGCGATATGCCGTTTCATTGGCAGAATTTTTTTAGTTTTTACCAAATATACACATTTTACATTTCGGGAAATTGCAAAGTAAAAGAAGTTGTCATAAGGTTTTTGAAACTAAGGCTTGAAACGGCACATCAATGCTTTGGCAGGGGTAGACTGTCGAGACTAAGTCATTGTGTCACACGCAAATGTGACAAAACTTTGATTTTTTTATTATTTACCTTTTCACGTGCAAGCATTCACGTTAAATATACTAACCTGCCATTTTTTGTTGTTCTCGCATATACTTGACAAATGAGAAGCGCCGTGACCGGTCCTAAGCATAAATGGTCTTGTGAAAAAAACATTTCTAAAAGCAAGTGAAAATCTTCTTTGCGAAACATACAATTTTCAATATTTTAATTGAAACGAAGCTTTAATTTTAACCAAACTATAAATGACATAATCAAAGATAAACTAAACTTAACTTCAAATGTGAAATGACAACTTATACGTAAACTGAATTAAAAATACTGAAATGGAAACAAACTCGGAACTAACTCAAGAAGCTAGCTGTTATTTGGATTTTTCGAGGGAAAACAAACTCTAAAAACATTAGACCACCATTCATTCTACGCCACTCCCATCATCTTCTCAATATTCTCAATCTTCACCTCTTTTAGAGGTGCTTTCTTGTTCGAGCTTTCCAGGTGCGCCAAACTGCCATCGACCCCGATCTCGTCACGTTTTTGGAAACTGGCTTACTGTCATTCAACGTCCCTTCTTCAATAATGACTTCATCGCTGTCCTCTAACATCAAAACACTCTAGACAAAAACAATCGAAATCCAAACGAATGTCAGACAATATATGATGAAAAGGTGCTCTCGGAAAAGGTGATAAATATCACAGACGACATGTATTATCGGTTCACCAGAAAGGAGTTCAGATGGAGTAACATCCTTAGCAGAATCGGTGAGAGCGTCAGTTTTATCAACCACACTAAGTGTAGAAAGGACCTTGGTGACTTTGTAAGTACTATGCCCTCCTTTCAGATCAGCTTTCTCGACGGCTATTACAAACTAAAACGTTCTTCCACACAAATCCTATAACCCTTCTGGCACGTCGTCAGGATCTTCGATCTGCGTCAAAGTTATACCAATCCAAACAACATTACGAATAAGAAACGTGCTATTGGTGTTCACAATTCAGAAAAACCATTTTACTTGCGCTATACGTCATTACAGAACTGTGCAGAAATATAAGTGGAAATCTACCTCGTCGACTACACAGCCGAATAACTCGGATGCCTCATGCTGAACAATCTATTTTCCCAGGGAATCAAATAACATGAGTTTGGTATCGAGAGTGCCACCCATCACCTTGAGATACAACTTGAACCTGAACTGCAATATTTACACGAAAAATTGTTAGGTTTTTGATGATTGGTCCTAATAAGATTTTATTAGTAATAAATAATAAAGAATCACCTCGCAACAACATTGGTAATGTTTGCATATCACTTTTTTAAAAAATCACTTATGCGAACGAAGAACTTCGCGAATCCGCTGACGATCCTGCAAGATGAAAACAAACATTAATTGAATTATACTCATGATTTTACCAACCAAGGGACGCAATCAGACAATCGAAAGTAAGAGGCATCACCTTAAATATCACGAAAAAAAAAACATCTCTCGACTACACCTATAACAATATCCCAAAAGAGTTTAATCGATATGAGAAACACTATTCGTATTTATATAAAATAATTGTGATATATGGATTTACCGTTACAGAAAAGCGTCCACGTGAAAGAAGATGTTCTCTAAATCGTCGACGATCCTGCAAGTTAAACACAAACTCTAATTGATTTATATTTTTCAGACACACCATAAATATCAAAACGCCGTTAAGAAAACGTAAACATCGTTGCACAAATCTCACATACCAAACACGACATAACGATCAAGCGACCGTGATATTAAACTGCAAAGAGAACAAATAAACGTTGTTAGTTTCGTATGCTATCAAACAAAACATCAATAACTACGTAGAGTATGAACAGTACCAAACCATAGACGATATATCAAAATCTGAGTCAAAACATAAATCGACGTAATACAGATCGAGCGAAAGAGACCAAAACGATATCGATAAAATTTAAACCGAGCCGTATAACACTTACATTACAACACACCGCAAAAATCCGAAGTGCCCATGACCCTAGCTGCGCGAGAAGCAAACAAACGTAGTCAGCAAGCTAAAAATAGTTAGCAATTGCATAAACCCTAAACTATATGAGATCAAACCTAAAACATATATCGGCGATAACTAAAGCAAGAACCACAAAAAATCGTAGACGATATGAGAAATACTCGAAGTATATATATAAGAGACGGTAGCTAGGGTTTCACCGAGTGCACCGAGTGATGGTTTTGATGGCGAAGTTGATATTCGTTTGACTGTTCTTTTCTTACGATCTGAAGGTAAAAAAACAAACCAATTTCATGTTAGATTCTGACAAAACAAAAAAAGAACAACAAATAAACCTAAATTTGCACAAAAACCTAAAAGAAAGCATAGCAAGAAAAGCTACATGTAAACCCTAGAACAATAACCGAAAATATAAACGACGACCAATATGAGAGATGGGAATAGTATTTATAGCAAATATTATTTAGGTCTGCGTTTTGAATTTTCTCTTTTTAAATCTATGAGAATGCTCAAGAGAACCGAATATTCATTTTTATTATTAGATACCGAATCTTAATAATCCCATAAACATAGATATGAATCTATCATCTTCAACAAATTGGAAGTTATCCTTTAGGATTTATTTATTTGGAAGATACGAATTTATCTCCTAACCAACAAACAAAGGAAATCTTCTTTTTTCTTTAATTCTAATTATTCTTTAATCAAACGTATTAACAGAAAGACGTAATTAGACACGCTAATCTTTGTATTCATTAAGGGTAAGAGGGTAATAATTAGTGAGGACGATTCTGGTGCGTTTTTACTTCGCAAATAATAGTATAGATTATAAATTCAAAATAATAACAAAAAAATAAACAAATGATTGCTTTAACAAATGATTTCTAGTGTTTTCCAAGGACTTAATTATTGACAGGAAAAATATCCAAATGATTTGTTGTGGCCAGGCAAATCAAGCGGTCTTTGGAGGCTTACAAGCGGTCTTCAAGGAAAATCACACGAAAACACAAGGAACATGGCGGGCAAGACCTGGGATCGACAAAGAAGGATTAAGGATTCAGTTCGGTCGAAGAAAAATTGAAATCGATCAAGTAGAATTGAAGATATCCACACTTGCGTATTCCCATCGACCAAAACAGGTGTTGAGGAGGACCAACATCGGCCATCTCCTAAACCGTGTGTTCAAAATCAACCAAACTTCACAGGCGGCCAAAAAATACCATATTTGTCCGCAAATCCAAAAGATAGGACGATGAAATATGCACGGATCAAGAGATAATCAAGATTGCCTTCTTTAGCGCACAGACATGCAACAAATGGTCGACAAAATAGAAATCACGACAAAGGGGCGGCTACCGGCTGGAAATAACTTTTTGGAGCCTCATTATCACTTTTCCAGAAGAAGATCCCATTACGAACAAGCCAAACATCAACCCAAAGGAAGACGTTCCCGGAGCCGATTTGACCACTTTGTGAAGCATCTCTGAAACGGCTCGTTCTAATGTCATCAAACTTCACCAGTGGTCATAAAATATAAGGTTGGTCGATGAAATTTCAAGATAGGTCAAGGAAACCTTTCACGGTTTGAGCTGTGGCCCATAGCATCACCTTGCGGTCGACCAAATGGACCGCCTAATGAAGCATCTCTAAAACCGCTCGTTCGAATCCTTTCAAACTTCACCAGAGGCTATAAAACATCAACTTGGACGGTAAATTTTCCATATGGTACATGGAATTCTTAACGGTTTGAGCTGTGGTTTATAGCACTACTTTCGGGTCGACCGAAATGAACCATGCTCGACCAGAACACCATCCGGAGTAAACTAAACCCGGAAATTGAAAATTCACAGACCAAAAACACCTAAGGAGCCCCATGCATCAGTCAGTTTACCCCTGTTGCACATACAAGATGGAAACCCGCTTTTCATGACCTATGGTCACCATTTGGTAACAATAATCCTAAACTATCACTTTTTGTTTTCAATTTTTCATTCAACCTCTCTTAATTGGATTTGCTTACACCAGGACGGTGCAAGTTAAGTCTTGGGGGATTACTAACAAGTTTGTTCTTTTGGCTTTTCTTATTTTCATTTTTCTTTTAGTCGTTTTATTGAGTCAAAATTTGTCCGAGAATTATGACTTTTTCATTGGAACTAACCATGTTATACTAATGTTTAGGTGACCATTGAAGCAGTACTTGGAAACACATCTTGCCACATGTACACCGTGAGCGGATCCATCTACCAAAAACGCATACATCTCTAAAAAGCCGATGGAGGATCCATCTTTTATTCCGCACTTCAATGAAATTAATCTTCTCAACTAGGGGCTTGGCATACAAAGGGCATGACTCCTCATCCTTATACCAACAAGAAAAAGTCTGTGTGAGTTCGGTTTCCCTCTATCTCCCCTTCAATTTAAAGAAAAAGCATCAACGTCCAAGTAATCGGGGATTAGGTGGCAACCACCATCAATACTCGCGTCTATGGAAGATCCATCCAAGGAAGAAAAACCTCTAAACACCAAAGGAGAAGAAGTTGATAGAAAAAATACATTGCTACCCTAAAAAAAGAAGAAATCAACTTGAAGAAGTGAGAAGAGAGAGAGGAGAAAAAAGAAGCAAGACATGTAATCAAAAGAGGATGGGTAAGAGACTATGAGCCCCTTGATCGATACTCCCTAGTTGAGACCACATCTTTAGAAACAAAAGGAGTGAAGGATGGCGAATCCGGATGGTCCCATGGAGTGTGGATTGCTTTGGGATGATTGCTAAACTCATGGTAAGTACTTGTCTTTCATCTAAATGTCAATTCTGTTTTTCATGTGGATTACTAAAGTATAAGTTAACTTGGATTTTCAAAAAGTATTGCGAGTTGAGGACAAGCAAAGGCTAAGTCTGGAGGAGTTGATATACCTACATTTTACATGTTTTTACTATGGTTTTTAATATAGAGGGAATTACTTGAAATAGTCCTCTTTCATAAACTAATGACAAACGGGTACCCTCCTAGTGAAAAATAACAGGCCAAAGTACACTAGGTGGGAAATATTTAAGAAATTAAGTTACGAAAAGGGACTATTTAAGCAATCGCCCCTTTAATATATTTTATAGCATCATAATAAGGTTTTTGTGTCCAAGAGGTAGTTTTCTTGTATTTTTTGGTTTTGAGGTCCTAATAGGTCAAAATGGTAAAAAGGAGGCAAAATGGAGCAAAAGAGCGTCAAATCATAATCCATGCAAGTTTTCAAGTCAAGAGCATTAATAAAACTCCAAGTGTCCGATTTCTGCGATCGGACAGAACCGGAACATCAGAAAGATGGCCACGGTAGAAGGTCTTCCAGAAGTCCAAAAATTATTATCTTGGTCTTAATGGGATAGATAATTGAGTCAGGCATCACAGCAAAGTCGAAGCATATTTTTTGGATCCACCATCAGAGAGATACACCCGTTTTACTGAAGACATGTCTGTCAGGTGAACAAGAGAAGCCCGCGGAAGATTTGGTGTACAAATGGACCGGATATACTTCGGGACAAGCCTAAGTCTCACTAGGACTGAAGCCCACACTCTCAAATATGTTTTGGAGGCGGCGACCTTGGCCTATTTAAGAACTTGGTGTGCAAGCTCAAGCGGCTAAAGAGAAATGGAAACTTTCCTCTTCTTGCCCTTGCATTAACTTAGCCGACTTTGCCTCCTCCTCACCTATATATACTTGCTTTTAGCCTCTTGTATCAAAATCATCTCATATCTCAAACACTTCTCAATAAAGTTTGGGAGCCACTTAGGTGGTCTCCTATGTTCTTTCTCTCTTTCCTTTTTGCATTTATACATATCTACACGTTTCTTTAAGTTTATGTCTAGGAATAGAGGTTTCTCTCTATGAAAAGCCACGGTTTGATCTCTATCTCTCCGCATCTTCTCATCAGAACCACGAGATCCCTTCTATCTCCTTAGACCCATTATTGAATTATGGATCCTTCAATGAGGACATCACATAATTGTCTTCGAGAAATCGGTTGTTGAATCAAGGGGATACCGTGTGGTTCTCCATCTTTATTTACACCTAATTCCTGTTGCTAGAGTAGCTAACTAGCGAGTTGATCGTAGGTTGATATACTCTCCAAAATCTTGTTATATCTCCGGATATAGTATTTGATGGGCAATGCGTTTTAGGCTATGAAAGTATACCTAAAGAGTATTGTAAACAGTCATTACTTAACCGTAATGCATGTCTCACTCTACAATGACCAATGAAAGCTGAGCCCATTGGTTTAAGAGACATAGGGGTTGGATCCACGAAAGTGGAAAGATCTTACATTAGTGTTTTGAGTTCAAAGGATCGGATTTAACAAACTTTTCAACTGATTTGGCATATGTCTTTTACGAATGTTCCTTGTTCAATAATGTTGCATGTATAGCTTTGCATTGTTTATACCCTTGTTCTTTATTAAAAACCAAACACAAAACCTTACTCGCATATTATTGATTTAGCTAAACCAAGTCTTGTTGAATATGTAGTGTGCAATCTCTTGTGGTTCGACACCTAAGTACTACAATTACATGTTGTGCACTTGCAACTTATGATTGATTTAAGGTTTTATTACTTGCATACACCCCACGCATGCATCAGCGGTATAGCATTTCATCGAGACTTCCACGGAGTGCGGATCAAGCCAGAATCGAACCAAGCCTTGCCAAATTCCGAATTCGATGGAAATCGATTTCGCGTCAATGCCTTTTTCCTTCCATTTCTTTTTTCAGTCGGAGACGGTGTTGTTTGTACGCAACTTGGCCTTTCTAAAAAAATTTGCCTTCACCTCTTTATTAATAGCCCTATCCCAATTGTATCGTGGCTGCAAAAAATCGAATTTATGACTAAATATATATATATATATCAATAACAAAAATATATTAAAAAATTAAATAATTTTTAAAAAATTACCACAAACATTTTCCACCAAGTGTCTCTGATATCTTGAGAGAAATATGACTTAATGATGTCGTTAATGGTGCACGAGACCACACATTCGACACCAAACCTGTAAAACCGTTATTGAAAAAATGTTAATATGTCTAAAAGAAAGTATAAAATAATCATTTAAATTATATATTAAACTTTTTAAATGTTTTTACATACCACAATGCTCCGTCTTCCTTGTCTGGATGAAGTTTAGTTAGTGCCCTTCGTTCGGGTAGAGCAACCAATTCATCTACCATTATATCTTCATACGGCCTAGTCGGACGAGGCGGAGGTTGTTGCACTTGCGGTGGTGGTGGAAAATAACCATGCGACTGCGTCTGCGGAACCACCGTTTCCAAAGTAGAACGATGAGTGTTATCGGAATCTTCGGAATCACTGTTCCATTGCCCACCACTATTATCAGGCATAAAATGATGATAATAGTGGTTTTGGCGTGAATGTCTCATATGCAAATATCAACAAACATATATTTAAAACAAATGTTATAATATGTAACTATTCCTAACTAATTTTCCAGTTTCTAATTAGTTCTAACAAAAATTATACTAAACTAAACTAATATAATTGAAAAAAAGTAATTTAAATGAGAGGAATTGAAGACTAACCTTTAATCTTTAATTGAAATGGCGAGAGAGATTGGTGATGCATTCATATTTCATACTCCTTTAGCAGACCACTTAAGCATAGTTTTCATCCACCTTTAGTAGCATTTCTTTGCACTTTCCTCTTAGTTTGCATACTTAGTTGTTCTAGGAAGTGCATTGCATACATTTGCATGTTTGGTGTCCTTATCATGTACTTTGGAGAACTTTGGAGCAAGGTCAGCCTGAAGGGATGCATTGGGAAAAAGAGGGAATGCGCTCGATCAAGAAGCTCAATCGAGCTAGGAAGAGAAGTCTAATCGAGCAAGCGCCTCGACCGAGCAGTGAAGAAAAGACGCCTCGACCAAGCAACTCGATCGAGCTAGGCAAAAAGGCGCCTCGACCAAGCGACTCGATCGAGTGGACTAAGGCGGTTTCAGTTCCGGGATTTCAGCATTTCCTTTGACTCCCTTTAACTTTTAACCAAGTTTGGCCGCCTATAAAAAGGCAGGAGCCCTAGGTGACGAAGAGGATCTTCTTTTCTTTTTAGTTTTTAGCCACCAAAACTTTCTGCTTTATGTTTTTAAGTTTTTCGAATTTTATTTTGTAGATTTGTACTTTGTTATTGATATTTTGTACCAGTGTTCTCAATAAAAGTTGTTCATCTCATTCTGCTCTTTCTTTTGATGTTAGTTTCACTTATTTTTGTCATGATTTTGGACATGGATTGTGAGTAATTCGCCCCTTAGGCTTAGGGATGGGTTAGCTTAGAGGTTTCTTATGCTTAATCATTGATGTTTGATGTTTTTAATCATTATCCCTCTCTGTTGGGTTGGTCTCTATGCGGACCAGCTACTGACCCTAGTGGTTTCGAATTTAGGTGTTCATCAGCATGGAAGTGTTTGATTGAATGCCTAAATGAACCTAACAGAGGATTAGCTTGCTTGTCTCACTTGACATTGATTGTACAAGAAGCTTCTAGGGCTTGAAATGAGTCTGTGCTCATAGCTTTTTGGGTTCATATCTCACTAACGACAGTTAGCTTAAGGAGATTGATCCAGACTGGCGGTTATTACCATGACAGTGGGTTAACCGATCTTGAGATTCCATTGCCAAGGGATATGCATGAATACATGTTGTTATGTGAAACAACCAAGCCCTTTTTTTTTTTTTTAATTATCGATGCGGAAATTCTCGAAAGAAATCAATAATATTAAACCAATTAAACCGTTCACAATAAACCAATAACCAATAAAAACCAATAATAAATTCTAGCAACCTAAACACCAGGTTTGCTACATTATTGAAATCAAGCTAACACCCTAACAACGAATTCCGTGCTAGCCACAACAAGATTGCCAAAATCAAGTTCCTAGTCTCATCATCCTCTTCTCTCGGTCTCTTTCCGCGGAAGAACATTTCGACTACCTGCATCACATTAGGGAAAAAGAGATGCATAAGTATTTAATAAATACTTAGTGAGGCAATCACCCCGCCTACAGGCCAATTACGCAATTTTAACAATTTTCAACAATATTAATAATTACCACAATTATTAAATCCTTCACTTTAATTATTAAATAATTACCACAATTAAATAATAATTTTTAAACACTTAAATAATTTCCACAATTATTTTTAGATCACTTAATTAATTAATTTCACCAATTATTAATTAATTCTCGAATTAAACCATTTAATTACAATTAAACCGGATTAAACCACTTAATCCAATTGATTTCTTAAACCGCCAGATAACCGGATTAAACCGGACTGTGTCGATCGACACACACTTGTGTCGGTCGACACCTTGCCCGTTTGGTGTCGACCGATACCGGCTTGGTGTCGATCGACACCGATCCAGGAGATCGACGCCAACTTCGATTTTCAACACATAAACACCCAAATCACAAAATCAACACACCACACGCGATTCAACCCGCGATTATCACATAAAACAACACGAAAAACCACATAACTCTACCAAATCACAATCCACAACTCACCAATTTATCTGCGAGCCTACGGTCATGCACTCACCTTGACAAAGGTTTGAAGAGAAGAAAGAGATGAAGAACAGCACAAATCCACCACGGATCAACCACAAAGCTCCAGAATCACCACTTTTTCTCTCTGCCTCTTTTTCTCCTCTTAGAACTCGAAAAACGACAAAACAATGCGGCCACACACTTTATAACGCGACTTAGGGCTTCTCCCACATAACCAGCCCAAACCGGAACTCAAATCGAACCGAAATCGATTTTAACCTTTGGTGTCGACCGACACTACCCCTGGTGTCGATCGACACCGCTTCCCAGAAGCGATAGATTGGTTTACGGATGTTACAATTCTCCCCCACTAAACTGGATTCGTCCTCGAATCCCATCACAACACGTCTACCGCAGACGCAACTCGTCTACCACAGACGACACACTCGTCTACCACAGACGTCCAACTCGTCTACCACAGACGACACACTCGTCTACCACAGACGTCCAACTCGTCTACCACAGACGACACAATCCAATCCGGCCCACTTGGCCAAATACACGAGATCCTCACTTGATCCCCGAGACTCACATCTATTTCTATGCCGTACCTACATTTCCCAAACATTTTTACTCTTAACTCAACTCTGCCGGAGAACACTATCTCCTCAAGAGGAACACTATCCTCTCGTTACATACTACGCGACACACTAGTCACTAGTAAGTAACATATTAATTGTACTTGAGGTAGCGACCCTCTCGTACAAGTCTAACAGAGAACACTATCTCTTGGCAATGAGTTATTCAGGGACACCACGCCCTTAAAGTAAAAATTCGAAAATGTTTACGACATAACTGGAAAGATTGTCTCACGACCTACTGGTCAACACACTTGTAACATCCAAACCACAAAACCATAAATGAGGAAAACACCATCTCATATAACTCAAAAATGTATATCGTTACAACGCCAAAAACGAAAATACATAAGTCCAACAACAGTAACAAGACATAGCACCACGCTATCACACTAGAACCACAAAGACGAAGAAGCTCACTCGATCATCTGCTTGTCGAACCACTTCCTGAACTTCAGCTTCATCTTTGCCTCTGGCTCCCAAGTCTCCTCCTCAGTGCCACTACAGTCCCACAAGACTCTCAACAATGGCACTCTCTTGTTCCGCAGAACCTTGACTCCCCTCTCGAGAATCCTCACAGGAACCGCCGGAACCGTCATATCTGGCTGAAGATCCTCTGGAATCTCAGCCACCAACTCCTCTGAAGGATGCAGACACCTCCGCAACATAGACACCTGAAACACCTTGTGGAAGGCGCTCATAATCGGTGGCAGCTCCAACCGATAAGCCACTGGTCCAACTCGCTCCACCACCGGGAACGGACCCATAAACCGCGGACTGAGCTTGTTCTCTGCTATGGACCTGTTAGGGCCCCTCAACATAGCCATCTTGAGATACACTCTATCTCCCACCTGAAACTCAAGCTCACGTCGCCGCCTGTCTGCATAACTCCTCTGTCTATCCTGAGCCTCCTTCATGTTCAGCCTCAAAACACGGATCTTCTCCGTTGTTTCCTGAACAAAGGTAGCCCCAAACATGCTGCGCTCCCCCACTTGGGTCCAGCATAAGGGTGTCCTACATGGCCTCCCATACAAAGCCTCATAAGGAGCCATGCCGATACTAGACTGATAACTGTTGTTGTAGGCAAACTCCGCCAAACACAGATGATCAGCCCAATGGCCACCCCAATCCAACACACACATCCTCAACAGATCCTCCAATGTCTGGATAGTCCTCTCTGACTGCCCGTCTGTCTGCGGATGATACGCTGTACTCATATGCACCTTGGTGCCCATCTCTGTCTGAAAAGCCCTCCAAAACTCTGAGGCAAATCTCGGATCTCTATCCGACACAATACTAGCTGGCACACCATGCAACCTCACAATCTCTCGCACAAACTTCCTAGCCAAAACAGCCGCCCCGTCTGTTTTCTTGATGGCCAAGAAATGCGCGGACTTGGTCAAACGATCCACAATGACCCAAATCGCATCAAACGTTTGTGAAATAGGTAATCCCACCACAAAATCCATCGTGATCATATCCCACTTCCACTCTGGAATGGGTAAGCTCTGCAAAAGTCCACCTGGAACCTGATGCTCTGCCTTGACCAACGAACACGTGTTGCACCTCGCAACCCAATCTGCCACATCTCTCTTCATCCCAACCCAGTGATAGTACCGTTTGAGGTCACGGTACATCTTGGTCGCACCCGGATGAATCGAAAACTTGCTCGCATGATCCTCTCTCAAGACCTCTCGTCTCAACTCCTCGTCCTTGGGCACACAAACTCGCCCACGAACCAATATCGTCCCATTCGCCGAGACCTCATACTCAGAACCAGCTGCCCGCGATGCATCAACCAAACCCTGATCATCCTGCTGAGCCACTCTGATCCTACTGAGTAAGTCTGCCTGATCAGCTGCCTCTAAACCCAAAGGCTCCTCCGAAATCGCACATAGCCTCAATGTACTAATCTCGCTGACCAAAGTCTCCACTTCCTGCTCTCTAGCTGAATCAACTCGCCGTCGACTCAATGCATCTGCCACCAAATTGGCCTTGCCTGGATGATACACAATATCCAGATCATAATCTGCCAGAAACTCCACCCAACGCGTCTGCCTCGCATTCAGCAAAGGCTGAGTAAAGATATGCTTCAAACTCTTGTGATCTGTAAAGATCTGCACTGCACCACCATAAAGATAAGACCTCCAAATCTTGAGTGCAAAGACCACCGCTCCCAACTCAAGATCGTGTGTAGGGCGGTTGCACTCACTGCCCTGTAACTGCCTCGAAGCATAAGCAATCACTCTGCCCTCCTGCATCAAGACACAACCCAACCCAACACCTGAAGCATCTGTATACACCACATAAGGCTTCCCCGGATCAGGTAATGCCAACACTGGTGTACTAGTCAACATCTCCTTGAGCTTCCCAAAGCTCTCCTCGCACTCCGGCGACCACACAAACGGCACATCCTTGCCTGTCAACCTCGTCATCGGCTGAGACATGCTCGCAAAGCCCCTGACAAACCTCCTGTAGTACCCTGCTAAACCCAGAAAACTCCTGATCTCGGTAGCACTACTCGGTCTAGGCCAATCTCTGATAGCCTCGATCTTAGCCGGATCCACAGACACACCCTCTGCAGAAACGATATGGCCAAGAAACCCCATCTCTCTCTGCCAAAAGCTGCACTTGCTAAACTTAGCAAACAGCTTCTGCTCTCGAAGCTTCTCCAAAACAAGCCTCAAGTGAGTCGCATGCTCCTCTGGACTCCTCGAATACACTAAGATGTCATCAATGAAAATGATAACGAACACGTCCAAAAACTCCCTGAACACGTCGTTCATCAATCTCATAAACGCTGCCGGCGCATTAGTCAGCCCAAAAGGCATGACTACAAACTCGAAGTGCCCATACCTCGTCCTGAACGCCGTCTTGCGAACATCTGCCTCCTCTATCGGGATCTGATGATAACCCGATGCCAAGTCAATCTTGGAGAACCAGGTAGCACCCCTCAACTGATCCAACAACTCATCAATCCTAGGGAGTGGATACCTGTTCTTCACTGTAACTCGGTTAAGTCCCCGGTAATCAATGCACAACCGAAAACTACCATCCTTCTTCTTCACAAACAACATTGGCGCTCCCCACGGCGAAACACTAGGTCTGATGAACCCTTTACTCAAAAGGTCCTCTAGCTGCTTCTTCAGCTCTGCCATCTCTGCTGGAGCCATCCTGTAAGGTGTCTTCGATATTGGAGCTGTCCCGGGCTCTAACTCGATCGTGAAGGGATCTGACCGAGATGGCGGCAACCCCTTCAGTGACCGAAACACATCCTCGAACTCCCGGACAACCTCAATATCCTCAAGAACCACCTCACCACTAGACTCCGACATCACTATCATCGCCAAGTACGCCTCACAGCCTCGCCCTATCATCTGCTCAGCCTGAATAACCGAGATCACAAGACTCCCTGAAGTCGGTCTCACACCCTGATAAACCAACCTCCCTGCATCTCGCTCAAACACAACTCTGCCTCTGAAACAATCCAGATGAACTCTGTAACACGACAGCCAGTCCATCCCCAAAATCACGTCATACAGCTCCACCGGACTGATGACCAAGTCTGCTGGCATAGACTGCCCTGCAATCTGAACGTCGACTGCTCTAGCACGACCCAAAGTAGTCAAGTAACCCCCACCGGCAACCTTGACAAAACCCTTGCGCTCACCAGCGCTACTCTGGATACCTCTACTCTCGGCACACTCCGGAGTAATGAAGCAGTTCGATGCTCCCGAGTCAAACAGCACGTGAGACTCAACACCGCCCACTAACAAGGTCCCTACACATTCACAAGTGTTGAGAACCCTAAACACTATCACAGTAAAATAAAGAACAGACAACCACACCACAATTCTACACTAAGAATTTACGAAGTCTGAATCAGAATTTTACCTGTGATCTGGCCTGACTGGCTGTTCTGGCCCACCTCTGCCGAAGAGTACACCCTCGGCGCTGCTCCCAACTGCTCCAACGGCTGCACTGCTGTAATCTGCGCCACCGGCTGAACCGACGCCACTGACACCTGCTGCAACTTGGGACACAAGGGCTTGATATGCCCCGGCTCCCTGCAGTGAAAGCACACTCTAGTATCCCGAGACGCACTACTCTTGGGACAACTAGCCACCCGATGCTCCAAGCTCCCACAACTGAAGCAACCACGAACACTCTGGCTGCCTCCAGCAACCTCCTCAAGTCTCCTCTTCTGGCCCTGCGCAGGCTTGCCGCCCCTGCTAGAACCAGAACTAAAACTCCTACGCTGATGCTGTTGCTGCTGGCCCCTCAGCTGGGTAGCAGGAACAACCGCAGCTGGCACCACAACTTGACCAACCTGCTCACGAAGGTCCTCCTCGATGGACGCTGCTAGCTCCACCAACTCTGCCCTGGTAGAATACGAACTACCTCTGCACTGAGTCCTGATACTCGATCGAAGACCCTGGAGGAATCTCGCCATCAGACTCCGCTCACCCTCAAGACTGTAACCAGTATACGCCACAAGTCTGCCAAACTCAGCGTCGTACTCTCGCACTAACCTATCTCCCTGAGTCAATGCCACAAACCTCAACTGAAATCTGTCTCTGGCCTCCTGAGGAAAATACTTGGCGTTGAACTCCGCTAGGAAGTCACCCCAAGTCCACGCTGCTCTCCTCAGCATGACAGAACGCCACCACAAGTGTGCATCCCCACCAAGGTAATGCACTGCCAACTCTACCTAGTACCCCTCTGGACACCTGACCGAACGGAAGTTCCGTTCCAACCTCTGCCGCCACTCATCGGCCTCCTCGGGCCCACCTCTACCCTCAAAGAAAGGCGTCCCGATCCTCTGCATCTCCCTCATCATCTCAAGATAGGAAGGATACCCAACAACTGCAGCACCATGCTGCCCAGCAAAAACGCCCTGCTGTGCCCCCACCACCGGAGGAACACCCGGAGCCTGCTCTGGAACTACCTGCGGGAGACGTGCCAAAATCTGCGTCAGAACCCCCATCAACTGGTCACCAAGACCATGAGCCGGGGCGGCACCCGCACCTGGGGCAACCCCAACTCCCGCGCCCACACTAGCGCCCAAACTGGCCTCACTCGCCACAAACTGAGTCTCTGACGCTGTCGCCACACTAGGCGCCACACTAGGCATTGCACTCTCACCGGAATCAGCCTGAGCTCCACGACCACGGCCCCTGCCACGGCCTCCGCCACGGCCTCTGCCACGGTCTGCACCACGGCCTCTACCACGACCTCTACCACGACCTCTAGCTCCTGCATCCATCTCACTGCACTACCACAGCACAGTAGATGAGCAACTAGACAACACAAAACAAACCACAAGATAAAACACACAGCCTACCGCGGAAAACTGGAAGACCGAGAGGATGAGACTACACTTACTAACTGACTAACTCACATAATCAATTAAACACATAGTCAATTCATCCAATTCTACCAGTCCTAAAACCGTATTCGCTCTGATACCAAAATGAAACAACCAAGCCCTTTTTTTTAATTTAATTATCGATGCGGAAATTCTCGAAAGAAATCAATAATATTAAACCAATTAAACCGTTCACAATAAACCAATAACCAATAAAAACCAATAATAAATTCTAGCAACCTAAACACCAGGTTTGCTACATTATTGAAATCAAGCTAACACCCTAACAACGAATTCCGTGCTAGCCACAACAAGATTGCCAAAATCAAGTTCCTAGTCTCATCATCCTCTTCTCTCGGTCTCTTTCCGCGGAAGAACATTTCGACTACCTGCATCACATTAGGGAAAAAGAGATGCATAAGTATTTAATAAATACTTAGTGAGGCAATCACCCCGCCTACAGGCCAATTACGCAATTTTAACAATTTTCAACAATATTAATAATTACCACAATTATTAAATCCTTCACTTTAATTATTAAATAATTACCACAATTAAATAATAATTTTTAAACACTTCAATAATTTCCACAATTATTTTTAGATCACTTAATTAATTAATTTCACCAATTATTAATTAATTCTCGAATTAAACCATTTAATTACAATTAAACCGGATTAAACCACTTAATCCAATTGATTTCTTAAACCGCCAGATAACCGGATTAAACCGGACTGTGTCGATCGACACACACTTGTGTCGATCGACACCTTGCCCGTTTGGTGTCGACCGACACCGGCTTGGTGTCGATCGACACCGATCCAGGAGATCGACGCCAACTTCGATTTTCAACACATAAACACCCAAATCACAAAATCAACACACCACACGCGATTCAACCCGCGATTATCACATAAAACAACACGAAAAACCACATAACTCTACCAAATCACAATCCACAATTCACCAATTCTCTTATCTGCGAGCCTACGGTCATGCACTCACCTTGACAAAGGTTTGAAGAGAAGAAAGAGATGAAGAACAGCACAAATCCACCACGGATCAACCACAAAGCTCCAGAATCACCACTTTTTCTCTCTGCCTCTTTTTCTCCTCTTAGAACTCGAAAAACGACAAAACAATGCGGCCACACACTTTATAACGCGACTTAGGGCTTCTCCCACATAACCGCCCAAACTGGAACTCAAATCGAACCGAAATCGATTTTAACCTTTGGTGTCGACCGACACTACCCCTGGTGTCGATCGACACCGCTTCTCAGAAGCGATAGATTGGTTTACGGATGTTACATTATGAAATCATCACTGATTAATCATAGGTCTTCTCTGATTATAAAACCTTGTCCCTTAGTCTAAGTTCTTTCCCTTAAATCTTATTTGCGTTTTTATTCTGTTTCCTTGCAACTCGATCGAGCTAGTTATACTCTGTTTTCTTGTCAACTCGATCGAGCTACCTTTGCTTTGCTTTTGCTCAACTCGATCGAGCCAAGCTTTGTTCATTGCATTCACTTGTTTACTGCACCATTTACTTTCTGTATTTTCATTTCATTCTTAGGTTGTTAGTTTGGTTACATAATCATCTATAAACCCCCCATTGTCTTGACTTACATAGCATATGCATAGTTCTAGAGAGCATTCATTGATTCCCAATTGGATTGACATCTCAAATACTGCATCAACATGAATGAGATTTGAGTTAATTGATACACCTCCTTGCACCTGCATCTTGTTTGCACAGCAGAAAATCCTGTTATCAATTTGGCGCCGTTGCCGGTTGGGAATACTTTTGTTTGCATTAAGAATTCCAGTAGCTTCCAAGATCAAGTTCTTTGTTTACCTTTTACATATTTGTACTCTGTTTCTGAGTTTTTGTCTTTGATTTCTCAGGTGTATGGAAACCAGATCAAGAGGCGGTGACAATTTGATTGGTTATTGTGATAACATTGATAGAATTCAGATAGTGCTAAGAGAGCAGAGGCAACAAGCAGAGGCAACAAGCAGAGGCTGAGCAGTGTACTGAAACCATTGATGACCCTCATGGTAATGGTCAGACTCGACCAAGGCCGATCAGACACATTGGAGCAGGAGATGCTCCCAATACACACACGCAGAGGAAGGGAATCATACCTCCACCTGTCCAGAACAACAATTTCGAGATCAAGCTGGGTATGCATGATCAACCTTGTCCAGAACAAGATGTTCCATGGTTTGCCATGTGAAGACCCTATAGATCATCTGGATGAGTTTGATAGACTCTGTAACCTAACCAAGGTGAATGGAGTATCTGAAGATGCAATCAAGCTGCGCCTGTTCCCTTTAACACTTGGGGAGAAAGCGCATCAGTGGGAGAAGAACCTCCCTCATGGTTCCATCACTACTTGGGATGATTGCAAGAAAGCTTTTATAGCAAAGTTCTTCTCTACATGAAGGACTGCAAAGCTTAGGAGTGATATTTCTGGGTTCCAACAGAAGAATGGAGAGACCTTTTCTGAGGCTTGGGAGCGATTCAAAGGTTACACCAGCTAGTGTCCACACCATGGATTCAGCAATGACTCCATTCTTAGCACAATGTACAGAGGAGTTTTGCCAAGGTATAGGCAGATGCTTGACACAGCCAGCAATGAGATTTCCTAAACCAAGATGTTGATGATGGTTGGCAGCTTGTGGAGAACTTAGCTAGGTTTGATGGTAACTACAATGAAGAGTATGATCGCACCACTAGGGGCTCGATCTAGTCAGACGACAAGCTGAAGAAGGAAGTGAAATCTCTGAATGAGAAACTTGATAAACTGCTTCTTGCCCAATCAAACATGAAGTAGGTTCATTTTGTTTCTGAGGAGGACTTTATTCAGGTTAAAGAAGGGGAGAATGAGCAGGTTGAAGAGGTCAGCTATGTGCAGAACACCCAAGGACTATACCAAAAGGGTTACTACACCTACAAGGCAACCTCAAACCTCTCTTACAGGAGTACAAATGTAGCCAACCCTCAGATCAAGTGTATCCCCCTCAACAGCAGCAGAGTCAGCCTCAACATCAAGTATTTGTTCCTAAAGGTCAGTTTGTTCAAGGCCATCAGGGCGTTTATCAGCAGAAGGAGCAGTTGGGAGCACCACCTGGGTTTGCTCCTCAGCAGAATCAAGCACCACAAGCTCAAGAATCAGATATGAGGTCTATGATACAGAAGCTATTGCAAGGTCAAGCGAATGGAGTTATGGAGACAAGCAAGAAGCTTGTAGAGATCAACAGCAAGATTGAATCATTGAACTCCAGGATGACTATCATTGAGAACAAAGGGGCAGCTTCTACTTCAACACAACCTGGTCAGCTCCCTGGGAAAGCCATTCAGAACCCCAAGGCCTTTTGCCATGTCATCTACTCCAACACTGATAAAGAACAAGCAGCTCATAATGAGAAAGACATCCAGGAGATTTCTAGGCTCCTTTATGGTTCTGATGTTAAGTGTTCAGCTATTTCAGAGATCCCACTCGCTGAAGTAGAAATACAAGATGAGATTCGGCTGAAGTCTAACTCACATGTTGGCCTCGATCAAGTAACTCGATCGAGTCAGTAGTCATCCGAGCCCAAACAGTCTGTCCCACCCGTTTACAAGCCTCCACTCCCATATCCAGGCAGAGTCCTCACCAAGGCTCAAAAGAAAGTCATCTCCATGTTTAGACGGGATATGAATGGGATTGGTGTTGAGTTACCACATATGGGAAACATGCAGGAAGCTTATCTCCAAATGAAGCTGATTAAAGATATTCTTGCAAACCAGGGGAAAGTAACTGAGCTTCTACAACTCTCTAGTGAACCCCAGATCACACCAACCTCACTTCCCAAGCTCAAGGATCAGAGAGAGAGAGAGAGAGAGAGAGAGAGAGAGAGAGAGAGAGAGAGAGAGAGAGAGAGAGAGAGAGAGAGAGAGAGAGAGAGAGAGAGAGAGAGAGAGAGAGAGAGAGAGAGAGAGAGAGAGAGAGAATATGAGAGTTGTTCGAGAGAGGGGTGAGGCGTAAGCATATATATGGGATTTAGGTGTCATCGTAAATTTCGTCGGAAATTGCGACGAATTTACGACGACTAATCAAATACGTCGTAAAATCGTTGGGAAGTAAATTCGATTAATTGATATTGCCGCACGCGGAAACTGAATATTTTCTTTTAGGTGCGGTTGCCGTAAAATCGTCGCTAATTTCCAACAAATTTACGACGACTCCTCGAGAATCGTCGAAAAATCGTTGGAAATTGACAACGATGTGACGACGATTTCCAAAACGTTGTCGTAACTTAGACACTACATGGAGACCAATAGAACAGCGTACAATATTTTATTTCGATTTCATTCGATGAAATATTTTTCCATTATCCAATTAACAACGATTTTCCATCGAATCGTTGTAAATTCATCGCTAATTTTAACCCTAAACCCTAAACTCGCCCTAAACTCTAATATGATCAGTTTGAGGTATGAAAAGTTAACAAAACTGTTAGTAAGAATGTCTAATGAACATTCAAAAATAGAAAAGTTTCACAAAAACCTAACATATAGAAGATCACTTAGATTACATATAAGTAACCTTATCTTAGATAAAAGATTTGTCCAACACATCTCTAAATTTCATAACTTAGATAAACTTGGATTAAACATCAAAGATGTTAACAATTGTTGATTGGTAAGGTTTTTTATCGATCCTTCGTGTGTTTTGAGTGGTTTTAGGGTTTAGGAAAGTGTGTCGGAAAGTGTCTAGATTTATCTATATGTTTTTATAACGAATTAAAATCGAATTAAAGTGTTGTAAAAAAACCGGTGCGAAATTTACAACGTTTCAACTACGAATTTTAAAGTGACTTTAAATCCTTGTTAACACGACGTTGTTTAACTACCAATAATATTCGTCGTAAATTCGTTGTAAAGTTACCGCGAATTTACGACGATGCGAGAAAACATGGTCCTTTCATTGTAAAATCGATGTAAATTTACGACGAATTAAAAACGATTTGAATTCGTCCCAATTTTTGACGCATTTACGACGATTTCATTTTTCGTCGTAAACTCGTCGCAAGATGGAGGTATATTACCGACAAAGTAATTTCGTCGGAAATGATCGATGGAAAAGGCATGTTTTCTTGTAGTGGGTATAATGGATGAACATGTGGGATGGAGTGGGATGGAGGTGGGATGCAGTTGGGATGGCCCGAGAGAACACGATCGACCGCAGATGTGTTCCGGTCGGTCCGACGACTCCATGATCTGCATCCTTCGTTTTTCGAGGTTTCTTCTTCGTTTCTTCTCAAATAACATGTTGGATTCTCAAATCTCTGTATCCAAAACTTCAAACACAAAAGAAAACCGTTAAACTAAAACATAAAGTAAAAAAGAGAAGACCTTATGGGTTGCCTCCCACACAACGCTTGTTTAAAGTCCTTTAGCTTGACTGTGTTGCCTTTCTAGGCGGGATAGAGGAGGAACATGTCCTGAGATAAATTCTTTTGGGATTTACCTCATCATGTCTATGGTGATCATCAAGTGGTTCCCATAAGCGTCCTTGACGAAAAATCAACCTTGATTGTTTGGAAGGTGAGAAGAGTGGGATTGCATCATAGAAACCGGATTTGTCGACATGAGCAAGAGAAACTCGGCGGTTTGGCCTGTAACATCCGCAAACCCAATTGTCGATTTTGGTAGGGGGTGTGGACCGAGACCAGGGAGAGTGTCGATCGACACCAATGTTCAGAATCGGTTTTTGTTCGATTTTAATCGTCCGGTTTAGTGGCTTTGTTTAAGAGAAAGCCCTAGTCACAGTTTTATAAGAGGGGAGCCGCGTTTTCTCGAGGAGTTTAGCAGAAAACATGAGAGAAGAAGGAGAGTGGAGATTTCCGAGTGCAATTGAGTGTTTTGGATCGTTCTTAAGCCGATTCTTCGCTAGTTAGAGCCCGAGATCGTATTGGAGGATTGTTGTGTCGAGTTCTTAGGCGGTGCTCGTCGCTGTTCCCTCGTATTCTCATCGTTTCAATCCGAATTCGAGGTGACTGCGCGACCGTAGGCTCGTATATGCTAGGGATCAGTTAACGATTGATTTAAGAGGTTACGTTATGGGAACCATGGTTGATTGTGTGATGATTGTGCTATTAATCATGTTTAATTGTGTTAAATCGTGTTGGAACTATGAGTTTTTTGCGTATTCGGACTGTTTACCTTTTCTGTGTTTTATTCTGCAAGCTTGGTGCTGAGCGACACCTTGGATTGTCGGTCTACACCCTGGTAGTTGTAGTGTCGATCGACACCGTGCGATGTGTCAGTCGACACTCATGTTTTCCTGCGTTTATCGTTTAAGCAAATTGTTGTTGATATTTACTATTTGCTATTAGCCTGTAGACGGGGTGGACTGTGTCACTAAGTATTTATTAAATACTTACATATCTGTTTTTCCCATGTGATGCAGGTAAAAGAATCGTGTGATCGCAGAATCAAGGCCGGTGAAGAGGATGATAGGGTGTTAGGGTTTAAGTTGTTTCTTTCATTAGTCAAGTGGAACCTGGTGTTTAGGTTGCTATATTTTTATTATTCTGGAATTGATTTGTTGGTTGAATTGATTATTTATTTATTGGATTATTATTGAGAATTTTCGCATTGCTAGTAATTGTATTAGCCATTTAGAATTAATATTTAAGGATTATTAATTCGGGCTAATTAAAAAAAAAAAAAAAAAAAACATGGTTGTTTCATTTTGATATCAGAGTCCTAACGGTTCTAGGGCTGTTAGTAATTGGATGAACTGAGACTATGTGTTTAATTGATTTTGTGTGCTTAGTCAACTAATAGTCTTAGAATCATCCTCTTCGGCCTACAGAGAGATTCCACGGTGAGTTTGTTTGTTATTGTTTGTGATTTCTAGTATGCTTATCTATTGTTCATTGGAAGTACAGTGAGATAGCTCCTGGTGCTAGAGGTCGTGGTAGAGTCGGTGCCCGTGGTGGCAGAGGACTTACCCGTGGTGGCAGAGCGGGAGGCCATGGAGGCCGGGGTCGTGGTCGTGGACCAGTGGCTGAGTCTGGGGAGAGTGCAGCGCAGAGTGTGGCGTCTGCGTCAGAGTCCTAGGCGCATTCTGTGGGGTCTGCGAGTGACACCAGTTTGGGTGCCAGTGCCAGTGTGAGGACTGGTACCGGTAGAGGTACTGGAGTTGCGGCGGCACCAGGAGTTGGTGTTGCTGCAGCTCAGGATCGTGGTGATCGTGTTGTGGGATTGCTGACGCAATTGTCGGCACGTTTTCCGCCAGCGGTTCCAGAGCCGGCTCCGGGTGCGCCTCCAGTGGCCGAGGTGCAACAGGGAGCAGCAGTAGCTGAGAAGCCGAGGGCTGCAGTTGCTGAGCGTCCGCTTTATCTTTGGATGATGGCACAGATGCAGAGGATCGCTACGCCTTTATTCGAGGGCAGAGTTGAGCCTGAGGTGGTCGATGAGTGGCGTTAGAGATTGGAGCAGGTTGAAGAGGTCAGCTATGTGCAGAACACCCAAGGAGGATACCTATAAGGCAAACCCAAACCTCTCTTACAGGATCAAGTGTACAAATGTAGCCAACCCTCAAGATCAAGTGTATCCCCCTCAACAGCAACAGAGTAAGCCTCAGCATCAAGTATTTGTTCCTAAAGGTTACTTTGTTCAAGGCCATCAGGGCGGTTATCAGCAGAAGCAGTAGTTGGGAGCACCAACTGGGTTTGCTCCTCAGCAGAATCAAGCACCACAAGTTCAAGAATCAGATATGAGGTCTATGATACAGCAACTATTGCAACACTACAAGAAAACAAGCGATATTCTGACGGATTTACCGACGGCTCTAATCCGTCGGTAATTTTCCGATCGACTTCAGACAGATTTCCGACGGCAAAAACATAGTCGGAAATCCGTCGGATATTTCCGACGGATTATTACCCGTCGGAATCACGAGGATATTTCCGACAAAATACCGACAAAGTTTAATTCCGTTGTAAATAGGAAACCATTTCGACGGTCAATCGACGGGACTTAAATCCGTCGGGAAAGTAGATCCGTTATTAAAGAGCCGTTGTTATAGCCGTTAAAATTTGAAAGCCCTCGGAATTCCGTCGGCCGTTGATATTTGAAATCCGTCGAAATTCCGTCGGAACTGTATAACCGTTAGTAAATAGCCATTGTTACGAACGTTGCAATTTTAAACGGTTATATGCCGTCAAAATTCCGTCGGAAATTCACTTATAAATGCAGCTCCGAAAAACTAGTTCCTTCACACCACTTTTCACCACATGAATGTCATAAAAAAAAAAAATTTACAAATGTCTTCTTCCAATTCTTTTAACTATTTTCGTTCTTGGATGGATAAACCTCATCAAGATCCAGCTACGGGACTAGCAACGGAGGAATACTCTACCGGTCTCAAACAATTCATGAACTTTGCATCAAACCAAGAGATAACCATCGATACGGGTAAGATGTACTGTCCATGTTCTAGTTGCGGCAATCATAGATTTATTATGGTAGATAGAGTTTGGAAACACTTATATAGTAGAGGATTTATGCCGGGTTATAAGATTTGGTATTCGCATGGAGAAATTGAGGATATGGTGAATTATGCTAGTACTAGCGAACATTATGTTGTGGATAGCTTAGAAGAACGAATACCGGAAGCTGCAAATATAGGTACCGTTGACATGGTGAACGACGCGTATCGGGAAAATATAGCGTCGTTCTTTGTTGATGGTGATAGAGTAGAGGAACCAAATTTAGAAGCGCGGAAGTTCTTTGATATGTTAGACGCATCTAAGAATCCGGTTTACAAAGATTGTAAAGAGGAAGATACGCCATTATCAGCTGCAACTACGTTGATGTCCATGAAGACTGATTTCAGTATGAGTGAAGAAAATGTCGATAGGGTTTGCGGTTATGTGAAACGCCTTTTGCCAGAAGATAATAGTTTTCCAGCTTCATACTACGAGATCCAGAAACTCGTAGGTGGTCTTGGTTTGCCATATCAGATGATAGATGTGTGTATCGATAACTGCATGATCTATTGGAGAGAAGATTCAGACCGTACGACATGTCGCTTTTGTTGCAAACCTCGGTTTAAGGAAACAAGCGGGCGAGTACCAATCCCACATAAACGGATGTGGTATTTGCCATTAACTGAGAGGTTAAAGAGGTTATATCAATCACATCGTACGGCAGAGGCTATGAGATGGCATGCAGAGCATACAATGGAAGGAGGAGAAATTGCTCATCCGTCAGATGCAGAAGCTTGGAAACATTTTTAGTCAGTGTATCCTGAATTTGCGTATGAGCGACGAAATGTATATCTCGGCTTGAGTACAGATGGTTTCAACCCTTTTGGAAAGCATGGAAGGCAGTATTCGTTGTGGCCCGTGATCGTGACACCATATAACTTACCTCCATCTTTGTGCATGAAGCGAGAGTTTTTGTTTCTCACCATTCTCGTTCCAGGTCCAAATCATCCTAAAAAATCACTTGATGTGTTCTTGCAGCCACTTACTTATGAGCTACAGATGTTATGGGAGAATGGTGCAGAGACGTTTGATGTTTCCACCCAACAGAATTTTATGATGCGTGCAGTACTTATGTGGACCATAAGTGATTTTCCAGCATATGGGATGTTGTCTGGATGGACCACACATGGAAGGTTGGGGTGTCCTTATTGTCAACATACGACAAGTGCGTTCCAGTTGAAACATGGACGGAAGACATGTTGGTTTGATTGTCATAGACGGTTTTTGCCTCACGACCATCCATATCGTGAAAGCACCACATTGTTTAGGAAAAACATAAAAGTATTTGATGATCCACCTCCCGTTTTTGAAGGTCAATATTTACTGGATCAACTCAGAGATTATGGGGCTCAAAAGACAGTGGAATGCGGTGGTAATGGGCATGTTCCGGTCCACGGTTGTGGCTCCCTACACAATTGGCACAAGAAAAGTATTTTTTGGGAGTTGCCATACTGGAAAGATCATCTGTTGAGACATAATCTAGATGTTATGCACATCGAGAAGAATTTTTTCGACAACATCATGAACACTGTTCTAAATGTCCAAGGAAAGACGAAAGACAACTTGAATTCCAGATTGGATTTGCCATCTCATTGCTCTCGTAAGAAATTGCATGTTGCAAGGAACGGAAGTGGCCCGATGCCAGTTTTCCGGTTGAATGCGCCTGCAAAGAAAGAGTTCTTTGATTGGATTAAGGATAGTGTCAAATTCCCAGACGGGTACGTATCTGATATACGTAACTGTCTCGATAGTGGAGAAGGTAGGTTCTCGGGGATGAAGAGTCATGATTGCCATGTAGTAATGCAGCGCCTTCTTCCATTTGCTTTTGACGATCTTCTACTACGAAACGTTCACCGCGCAATTGCAGGTACAATAACTATATTTATTTATATTATTAATTTTATGCTAATGTATAATATTTATGATCCGCTTGTTTAATTTATATTTTAAATGCAGGGATTGCAGCCTTTTTCCGAGATTTGTGCTCGAGATCTCATACAGTAGAAGGTATCCATAATCTAGAGACAAAAATTCCTTCAATCTTATGCGGCCTCGAGAAGATATTTCCACCGTCATTCTTTGATGTTATGGAACACCTCCCAATTCATCTCCCCCGTGAAGTAGCACTTGGTGGCCCGGTTCAGTACCGATGGATGTATCCATATGAGCGGTTTATGTACCATTTGAAGAAAAAGGTGAAAAATTTAAGCAGAGTCGAGGGTTCTATTGTCGCACAGAGCATCAACGAAGAAACCTCAAACTTTGCTGAATACTACTTTCCACCACAAGTCACGACAAAGAGGCGAAGACCTGCTCGACACGATGATGGAGGCGAACGAGTAATTTATTCAGTTCGAGTCCCAGATACATTTTCACAAATCGGTAGATTAAGTGGAAAAGCAAAGGATCGAAGACTAACGAGGGAGGAGTATGAGCACTTGCATAATTATATTCTCAACAACTGCGATGAAATTAGTGAATATGAGAGGTAATTTTATCTTATATTTTATTTCTTCGTTTTAATTATTATTTTAATTACCTTATATTTGATTTCATATGTTATATCTTTAATCACAGGATTTACAAGGCTCAAGTCCGCCATCATTATTCAGCTTACACAGAGGATCAAATTGATGAGCTCAAACAGAACGAGTTTTTGCGTTGGTTGACATTTTATGTAAGTTAACTATATTATTACAAATGAAATTTTTAAATATTAAATAATAAATGTTTTAACATTAATTCAACTCATTGAAACAGGTGACGACATGGGCTTCTAGAGGGCAATCATTTCCAACGTGGTTAAAGGAGTTAGTGGATAAACTAGTTCAGGTTGCTAAATCTTACCCGATGTATTGTACACGTGGATATGCTTTTAAGATTCTTCAAGAAGGAAGGAGAAGACCAACATGTGATTACGTGTATCTTCGCGCTCTGGTGATATTGTGTACTATGGTGTCTTGCGTGAGATATTGGAAGTTCATTATCCCGGATTGCTTGACCTCAGGTGTGTCGCATTTCTTTGCGATTGGTATGACCCAACTCCTGGTAGAGGATTACGAGAAGATGAATTTGGTGTTACATCACGTCATTCGAGAAGGAGTGTAACATCCGTGAACCTGGAAGTTGTTTTGGAAGTGGTGTTGGACGATGCTAGGGGTTCGGGAGTAGTTGGCACATGCTCTTAGAGGTGTGAATTGAGGGTTGACTGTACATGTTCCTGTTTGATTGTTGTGCAGTCGGTCTAAGGTTCAAGCATCGCGAAGAAAGTGTGTTAAATGCTTCTGAACGACTGGTATCGATCGACACCCGAAGGGTGTCGATCGACACCGGTTATCGGGTTTGATTTCCGGTTTAAGTCGATCGATTTGCAATTGGGTTGGTTTTGGGTCGATGGGTGTCGACCGACACCAAGGAAGGGTGTCGATCGACACCGGTTATCTGGAAATCGACCGGTTTGATTTAAGTCGGCTGGTTTTGTTCGGTTTTGGGCTAGGAAAGCCCTAGGTCGCGATTTAAAAGTCTCCAGCCGCGTGAGAAGCTCAGTTTTCGAGAAAGAAAGGTTCCAGAGAGGCTGAGGTGATTTCCAGAGAGTTTTTGGAGTTTGGAGACTCGTTTTGTTGCTGTTCTTCGTTGTTCTATCTCTTCTCCATCTTTTATATCCCTTTTCAAGGTGAGTGCGTGACTGTAGGTCCGTTGATCAATAGAGATTGTTTGATTTCGAGTTTTGGTTGTGTTCTTGAGTTGTTTATGCCGGATTTCGTGTTTTGATAGTATTGGGGCGTTGAAAACCCCTAGATTTTGTGTTATTGCGATTTTGGAATGTGATTTTCGTAGCTTCTGGTTTCTGGGCGTCGAGCCGGTGTCGAGCGACACTCGATGAGTGTCGATCGACACTCGGGAGGCTGGCGTCGATCGACACCATAGAGGTGTCGGTCGACACCAACCTGGGTGTCAGGAAACGTGGGTGTTTCCTGACAGGGAATGTTTATATTGTTGAGTATTGTCGAGCATTGTTATGGTTGTTGTTTATTGTGATGTTTTGTCTAGTGTTTGACGTAATTGGCCTGTAGGCAGGATGATCCACTCACTAAGTATTTATGATAATACTTACGCATCTCTTTCGTAATGTGATGCAGGTAACAGCAATGTTCTTCCGCGGAAAGAGACCGAGAGAAGAGGATGATGAGATTAGGAATTTGATATTGGCATTGTTGTTGTGGTTGACCAGAAATTCTTGAGTTTAGGGTGTTAGACTTTATTTCAATAATGTAGCAAACCGGTTTAGGTTGCTAGAGTTATTTCTCATTGGTTTATTGGTTTATTGGTTTTATTTGTTGAACGGATATTCATGATTTAATAATATTATTGATTTCTTTTGAGAACTTCCGCATTGTGTTGTTGAATTAGCTGTTGAGGATTAATATTTATGGGAATATTAATCTGGGCTAATTATAAAAAAAAAAAAAAAAAAAAAATTCGGTTGTTTCAAGGAGGCTTGACAACTATGATCCTTTTATACTTGCTTCTCAGGCAGACCAAGTTTGCTATATTCCTTATCCACGAGTTCGAAGCAAGCAAGATCCTTGGATCACAGTGACATCGATAAATCCCAGAGGACGGGTGTATGGCGTTTCGGAGCACGCTCCTTTACAGCAAAACAGAAGTGGTTTTTTAGGCTCGATTGATCAGTCTCTTAATGTCGAGCTTGTAGTTGACTTAACAGTTGATGGAGATGATGAGGTATTTGAAGATTCAGAGGACGAGATTGGAGAATTTGAGGAAAATTCAGATTCAGCTAATTCAGATTATAGTTCGGAGTCGGAGTAGTTTTTTAAGTATTTTATGATTTGATGTTAGTTTATTAATGTAATAATAAAAAATATTTGTTGTTTGTAATAATAAAAAATATTTGTAGTTTTTCTATTTGAAAATTTAGAATAAATACTATTTATCAAAATTAGAGGAAATTATAATTTGTAATGTAATAACTAAATTCGGATATCTATAATTAAAATAAATCTCCGACGAATTTCCGACGGCAAGTGATATTTTCGACGGTTTTCCGATCCATTTCCGATCGAAAAGGATGTAGGGTATCAAAAACGTTCAAATAATGGAACAAACACTACAAAGAAATTGTAAATGATCTATATGAATATGTCACCAGTCCGACGGATTTCCGACGGTCCTTAATATTTCCGACGGTTTACCGATGGAGTTCCGATGGGATAGATTTTAGGGTATCCAAAATGTACAAATGATGGAACAAACACTACAAAGCAAGTACAAATGATGTACATGAACATCTTATTATGTTTTATACGGTATTTAAACCCTGATATTTGCAATTTGTATGATAAAGAAGTTTGAATAAGGTAAAGTGTTAGTATAAGTTTAAGAATATATAAGTAGTAGTATGTATTATAGTTTTGTTAATTGTTATTTTTTTGCATTTTAACTAAAAAGCTAATAAACATATGCATTTCAATTGAAATATGACGACACTACAATTCTTCGTCCTTATTTTAATTATTGGTCCACTATTTGATACCTTAAACCTCAACTCCTCGGAAAACCGTCGGGAAATCGTCAGAAATGATCCTTTTATACCGACGGATTTCCGACGGGGTTTTATTTTTTCACCGCGACACCAATTCCAGAAGGCGCGTAAAAAATTGGGGTAAAAAAATAGGGCGCCAATTAATTGTTTTACCGACGGAATAGCGACGGTTTGCCATCGCAAAAGATAATTATCTATGATCGACGTTTTGAATTCCCTCATTTCCATCTTTCTTCTCTCGCTCTAAAACCTAATTTTCTCTCACTGGCGATTCCGCCTCTACGGGATCAACTCCGCCTCTTCCGTCAATTCCGCCTTCTCATTCCTCGCTCCTTCTTCCTCGCTCCTTCTTCCTCACTCTACTTCTCATTCTTCTCTTTAAGGCGGTTCTCGCCTCTACGGGGATCGTCGCCACCGCTTCTCCTTCTTCTTCACAGTCCATCGCCTCTACGGAATCAACTCCGCGTTCTCTCTTCCGTCGATTCCGCCTTCTTATTCCTCGCTCCTTCTTCCTCACTCTAGTTCTCATTTTTCTCTCCAAGGCGGTTCTCGCCTCTCCTTATCTCAAACGTCGCCACCGCTCCTCCTTCTTCGATCAACTCCTTATCTCAAATCCCGCCATGTAAGCTTCTTTCATCATTCCGTCAATTTTGTCTCCTAATTAGTCAGATTTAGGCAGATTTTTTTGTGTCTTGTTGTAAAATCCGAGAAATTGCTGGTTGCTGCTCCTATTTGTTCAGTTTCTTGATTACGTCAATTTTGTCTCTTAATTAGTCGGATTCTATATCTTTGGGTTTATTTTATTTTGTTGATTTGATTGGGGTCTTGGTTTTATCTTTTCTAATGATTTTTGAAGCTCAATTTGTTTTTTTTTTTTCGATGTTCTGTTGATTTTTGTAGATTTTTTCTTGTACGACTCTCTGCATAGAAATTCTGTTTATTCACTTGTTTCTTCTTTAGTCACTGAGCTTTGGTGATCTTGTCTGAATGTGTGTTGTTTGATCTGATGTAGTGAATAAACTAGGGTGGCTTGTTATCGTTATAACATACATGTGATTTTATATACGTGTTGATAGTTAGGTATGAATATGATATTGGGTTTTTGGCTATGATGGTGTTGCTTCTAAAATGTTTTTCATCTCTTATGTCGTTTCACTATATGTTTGGCTTCTTGATTATATTGGTTTAAACATTCTCTTATTTGACGTAAACTGTAAATGGGTGTTTTGATGTGTTTGTAGGTCTTACAGAGAATTTCAGGAGAATGATTCTCCTGGCCAGTCAAGCCGCATAAGACAGAAGTCGAGTGGCTCTGCGACACAGACTCAGTCCCTTTCTAAGCTCGCAAACTCTCAGGATTGTGCCTCTAATTCTGCCCCGAGAACACAATTGACTATCGAAGAGCTTTTGTTGCAGCCAGGTCGAGGCAGTATCCGGAAGCTCCACCCAGAAAAACTTGACGGAGCCACTTGGTAAGTCTTAAGCCCTCTTCTTTCATCATGCTTTACAAATTTCCAAATGTTACATGACTTTTTATTCCAATGTAGGTTTCGTGCTAAAAGGAATAGGACTTCTAAGGCCATTATGAAGATGATCCAAACCCAACTTCCCACTGCCTACGAGACGTATTCAGACATGCCCCTAAGTCTCAAGGACTCATGGTTTCGATCATTTACGGTATGAACACTTCCATTTCTACAAACTAAAATGTGTACATTTTTAAAAAAACATTGTTGCTTACTGTGTTTCATTGGCAGCAATTCTACAATTGGCAACCGGAGTTGACTCCTCGCGTTCGTGACGAGTTCGACTCGCAGGCCACCAAGTTGTACTCGGACCACCTTTATTCGTGGAAGCAGAAGTATTTGCAGGGGAAAGAGCCAAAGAATGTTAACTTGGATGTCTTCAATGCTCTCAAGCCATACTGGGATAAGCCTGAAACCAAAGCTGCTTCAGTTACTAACTCCAAAAACCGTAGAAGTGATAGAGATGGCAGGGGAATGTCTACGCATAATGCTGGTGCCTAGACAATTGAAGCCCGAGAAGAAGAGATGGTATGTTTACTTCGTTTTATGTATGACTTACTTCCGGTTTTCGTTTAGCTTTTAATAATTTTTATGCTCTTGTTTCGAAGACGATCGAGGCTGGAGGAGTTCCACCTGATTACATCCAATTGATTGAGGATATCCACACCAACAAAAAAACCAAGGAAATTCAAGATCCTAAGGCGCGGGAGTTTGTGTCCAACGTGAAGAATATTTTGGACGAGCGGATGACACAGCGCACACAAGAAGGCTTGGGCGTGATGACTCGAAAGGATATCAACCAATTTGTTATTGAGGTAATTTATTATTTTTGCAAGCTCAATTCTTGTTTTTAATGATGAATTTGCCGAAACCACTTTACTTAGACATTGGAACCATTGATTAGGTTGTTAGGTGTTAGTTTTTGGATTTGTGGAGTAGGTTGTTAGGCGCTTGTTTGTGAATCTGTGGATATGGTTTTTGTTTTATCTTGCTCTTGGTAAACTTAATCCTCCCGATTCTAGTTGTGATTCTAGTTTTAAAGCCGTAAACTTGTAGTTCCAATTTGGAAAATTGTTGGATGTTTCATTTTTTGTTATGTCTTCCCCATTGTTTTCGTTTTCAAGTTTTCAATCTCTAATTCATGTGTTAGTTATAATTGTTAACATAGTATGTGTCTTTGACTAAAACTAGTGTGATTGTTAACTTATGTGTCATGTGATAGTTGTGATTGAAAGTAATGTGTCTTGACTACAGGTTCTTATAACTTTTTTTGCAGCAAGCTCCAGTCAGCAAAAACCGCACATACGGTTTTGGAAAACTTGTTGATCAACGCCCATCTACTTGTCCAACATATCCTATGAATTCTAGTCTTCTTGAAGAAGTGAAGATGCTCAAGGAACAACATTTGGAGAAAGATATGAGGCTTAATTCAATGCAGTCACAGATTGAAAGCCTTCAGAACATATTGAGGGAGAAGTTTCCTTCTCTTTTTCCACCAACCCAAGAGTAGTATTTTGTAAGCACAATGTGTTTTGTCCAGACTCTTGTGTTTTGTCTAAACTCATATCTATCTCTCTTTTTTTTCCTAGAAAACACTAACTTTTAGTTTGTAAAAAATTATTATGTATAAATTAATTTCGTAACTTAAAATAATTTAATATTTTATTATAAATTCAAAAAAAAAAAAAAAAAAAAACTGATTCCATCAATTTTTATTCCGTCGGTAATCCATTAAAAACATCATATAAAAACCGTCTAAAATCCGTTGGTAATATTTCGATAAATTCCCTCTAAACTTCGTCGGAAATTTCTTCGATGAATTTCTGACGAAGTTCCGTGGAGAAACAAAGCGATGGACTTCCGACGGCCTTATTTTCTGACGGAGTATCGACGGATTCCACGATCTGGATATCTCTCGATAAACCGTCGGAAAGTGTTCCGACGGTTTCCGACGACAGTTTATCGATGGATTATCGACGGATCTCCCAACTAAAACGGTTCTCGATAATCTCTCGGTAACCCGTCGGGAAATATTGTCGACGGCTTCCGACGGACGTTTACGGCGGATTTCCGACGATATTTTTTTTTCCGACGACTTGTAACTGACAGATCAAAACGGTCGGAAATCCGTTGGTATATAGTCGTTCCGACGGATAATCGACGGTTTTGTCCGTCAGTTTGACGGCGTTTTCTTGTAGTGCAAGGTCAAACGAATGGAGTTATGGAGACAAGCAAGAAGCTTACATATATCAACAGCAAGATTGAATCCTTGAACTCCAGGATGACTATCATTGAGAACAAAGGTGCAGCTTCTACTTCAACACAACCCGGTCAGCTCCCTGGGAAAGCCATTCAAAACCCCAAGGAATTTTGCCATATCATCTACTCCAACACTGATAAAGAACAAGCAGCTCATAATGAGAAAGACATCCAGGAGATTTCTAGGCTCCTTTATGGTCGATGTTAAGTGTTCAGCTATTTCAGAGATCCCACTCGCTGAAGTAGAAATACAAGATGAGATTCGGCTGAAGTCTAACTCACATGTTGGCCTCGATCAAGTAACTCGATCGAGTCAGTAGTCACCCGAGCCCAAACAGTCTGTCCCACCCGTTTACAAGCCTCCAATCCCATATCCAGGCAGAGTCCTCACCAAGGCTCAAAAGAAAGTGATCTCCAAGTTTAGACAGGATATGAATGGGATTGGTGTTGAGTTACCACATATGGGAAACATGCAGGAAGCTTATCTCCAAATGAAGCTGATTAAAGATATTTTTGCAAGCCAGGGAAAGTAACTGAGTTTCTACAACTTTCTAGTGAACCCCAGATCACACCAACCTCACTTCCCAAGCTCAAGGATCAGGGAAAAATTACTATACCATGCTCTCTTGGTGTTTTGCAACTGGAGGATGCACTTGTTGACTCTGGAGCAAGTGTAAACTTGATTTCACTTAGCATGGTCAAGCAGCTGGGTGCACAGAGGTTGATGCAGCAACCTGACTCCTCTATCATGTTTGGGGATGCTTTTTCAAAACCTCCCCTTGGTCTTATCATGGATTATCCTCTGAAAATTGGGAATTGCACCATACCAACAGACCTCACTGTTTTGGATATGGTTGATAAGAAGGAGGTCTGATTGATACTTGGAACCCCATTCCTCACTACTGCTGGCGCCTCCATCGATTTCCCTAACAAGCTGGTGATCCTTCACAATGAGAACAACAGGGTTTCATATCCACTCAAGACCTCTACTACTGCGTATTGTTGAATCATCACAACTGTGGAGTTGGACTCCAATGTTATTAGTTCTGGTGTCATTAAGTTTGGGAAAGTGCTGCATAGTGAGTCTACACAGCCTGTTGAGTGTGAGACAGAAACCTTTGATGGAGAGAGCCTTTATGCATTGTTTACTGAACTACTGGGAAGGGCTCAAAAGGAGGGGGTGAGAATGGTTTCACAGGCTGATTGCAAGAACAAGAAGAAAACCAATAAACCTCAGCCTTTTCCTTTATCCCCATCTCAGCCTACAATGACTCTGTTGCCATTGGAACTGAAACGACCAACACTTTTTTTTTTTTTTAATAAATACTTAAAAAATTCTAGCGGAAGTCTTAAAATAATTAATTCAATAAATCATAAAATCAGTTCAACAACAAAAGCCAATAATCAAATAAATTCAAATATCAAATAACTCTAACAACTTAAGCAAAATAAATAAAACATAAATCCTATCATCCTCTTCTTCGGCCTTGATTCCGCGCTTAAACATTTCTACCACCTGCATCACAGGAAAAGAGATGCGTAAGTAGTATCACAAATACTTAGTGAGACGATCACTCTGCCCACGGGCCAATTACGCAATTTCCAGATAATTAAAGTCTTTTAAATAATTTCCACAATTATTAAATATTTTTCCCACCATTAAAATCATTCCAAATAATTATTAAATAATTCTCATAATTAAATAATAATCTTAATTATTAATCCGAAAATAATTAATTAAACCAATTCAATTAACCTTTAAAACCAATTAAATTCATTAAACCGGATTAAACCATTTCCAATTCGATTAAACCAACATTCTCAATCAAATCGGATTAAACCAGACTAAACAGGTGGTGTCGACCGACACCAAACTTGGTGTCGATCGACACTCGGTCGTCTGCTCGAATCCGAGTGCAACAGATCGGCACCAAAACACAGAAAACTCAAATCCAATCATTCCACACACGGTTCAGACAATTATCAGCACGAAAATCAACACATAACACAAGAACAACAACAAAACTCATCAATTCATTCACCTAACAAACCTAAATCCAGAAATCCCGAACCCACAGTCACGCACTCACCTTGGATTTGGATTGAAAGGGAGAAACAATGGATGAACAAGGAAGAACAGCAATCAAAACCTCACAAAACTTCACAATCTCCTCAAAAACGCCTTTGGAACTTCTCTGCCTCGAAATATGAGCTACAAAACGCGGCCAGCCCTTTTTATTTCGAGTCTTAGGGTTTTCCAACCCAAACCACGCGAACCAAACAAAATAGAATCAAACCGGAAAATTGCAATCGGGTTGGTGTCGCTCGACACCAGGCAAAATTCCCACTTTTTGGTTTACGGATGTTACAACTCTCCCCCACTAAATTGGATTCGACGTCGAATCCTAACTCAAAACACGTCTCGCAAGACAAAAACAAATCCGACCTCGCAAGGTCACAACACTGGAGATCCTCACCTGATCCTCGAGACTCACACTCAATCTTATGTATACGCACGTTCCAAGACATTTTCCTCTTAACTCATTATTCTCAACACTTATATTGGGGCCACGGCTCCCAAATAAGTCTAAACCAAAAACCACTTGTATTGGGGCCACGGCTCCCAAGCAAGTCTGCAACTACCCAAACTGGGGCCACGGCCTCCCAGATGGGCCTGTCATCGCTTATACCGAAGCCACGACACTCAGATAAGCCACTCACACTGAAGCCACGACACTCAGGTAAGTCTGCTAGAGAACAAAAGTCTCCAAACGTGTAATGAGTTATTTAGGACCGCAGCCCTTAGAGAAAAATTCTTAAACGCATAGAACAAAAGATTGAAACGTCTCACGACCCAACTGGTCAACACGTGTAACATCCAAGACAACATTAAATAACACAGATAATGAGGCAAAACTCCATCTCATAAATTTCAAAAATGTATGTCTTACAACGTAAACCAAAAACAACAACAACAAAAGCTCGCAAGCTAAAACAAGAACAAAGCCACAAAGACGAAGAAGCTCACTCCACAATCTGCTTGTCGAACCACTTCCTGAACTTCAACTTCATCTTTGCCTCTGGCTCCCAAGTCTCCTCCTCAATACCGCCACAAGTCCACAAAACTCTCAATAACGGTATCCTCTTGTTCCGCAGAACCTTGACTCTCCTCTCAAGAATCCTCACAGGCACTGCCGGAACTGTCAAATCAGGCTGAAGATCCTCTGGAATCTGAGCCACTAGCTCCTCAGAAGGATGAAGACACTTCCTCAGCATCGACACATGAAACACCTTGTGAAAGGCTCTCATAATCGGAGGTAACTCCAACCTGTACGCTAACGGTCCCACTCGCTCCACAACTGGAAACGGACCCATAAAACACGGACTCAGCTTGTTCTCTGCGATGGATCTGTTAGGACCCCTCAACATCGCCATCTTGAGATACACTCTATCTCCAACCTGAAACTCAAGCTCTCGTCTGCGTCTATCTGCGTAACTCTTTTGTCTATCCTGAGCTTCCTTCATGTTCAGCCTCACGACACGAACCTTCTCTGTCGTTTCGTGAACATAAGTAGCTCCGTAAATGCTGCGCTCCCCCACTTGGGTCCAGCATAAGGGTGTCCTACATGGCCTCCCATACAACGCCTCAAAAGGAGCCATGCCAATACTCGCCTGGAAGCTGTTGTTGTAAGCAAACTCAACCAAGCTCAAGTGATCCGCCCAATGACCACCCCAATCTAGCACACACATCCTCAACAGATCCTCTAAAATCTGGATAGTCCTCTCTGACTGCCCATCAGTCTGCGGATGATATGCCGTACTCATATGCACCTTAGTGCCCGTCTCAGTCTGAAATGCCCTCCAAAACTCTGAGACAAATCTCGGATCCCGGTCTGACACTATACTGCCTGGCACTCCATGCAGCCTCACAATCTCACGCACAAACTTCCTAGCCAAAACAGCTGCTCCATCTGTTTTCTTGATGGCCAAGAAATGTGCTGACTTGGTCAACCGATCCACAATCACCCAAATAGCATCATGCGTCCTCGAAATAGGTAGCCCAACCACGAAATCCATCGTAATCCTGTCCCACTTCAACTCTGGAATGGGTAAACTCTGTAACAGACCCGGAACCCGATGCTCAGCCTTCACCAAAGAACAAGTGTTGCACCTCGTAACCCAATCAGCCACATCTCTCTTCATCCCAACACAATGATAATACCTCTTGAGATCATGGTACATCTTGGTCGCTCCTGGATGAATCGAAAACTTGCTCGAATGAGCCTCTCTCAGAATCTGCTGTCTCAACTCCTCGACCTTGGGTACACAAACCCGACCACGAACCAGAATAGTCCCGTTCTCAGATACCTGTTACTCAGAACTCGGTACTCGTGATGCATCAATAAGACTCTGATCACTCTCCTGAGCCACTCTGATCCTGCTCAACAAATCTGCCTGATCAACTGCCTCTAAACCCAAAGGCTCCTGCGAAATAGCACAAAGGCGCAAAGTGCTAATCTCGCCCACCAACGCTTCAACGTCCTGCTCTAAAGCCGAATCACACCTACGTCGACTCAAAGCATCTGCCACTAGGTTAGCCTTGCCCGGATGATAGATGATCTCCAAGTCATAATCCGCTAAGAACTCAACCCAGCGCGTCTGTCTCGCATTCAACATCGGCTGAGTGAAAATGTGCTGAAGACTCTTGTGGTCAGTGAAGATCTGAACTGAACCACCATACAAATACGACATCCAGATCTTAAGCGCAAAGACCACCGCTCCCAACTCTAGATCATGGGTAGGACGGTTACGCTCACTCCCCTGCCACTGCCTCGAACCGTAAGCAATAACTCTGCCCTCCTGCATCAGCACACAACCCAGACCAATCCCTGAAGCATCAGTGTACACTGCATAAGGCTTCCTGGCTCGGGTAACGCCAAAACAGGTGTACTAATCAAATACTCCTTGAGCTTCCCAAAGCTCTCCTCACACTCAGGCGACCAAACAAAAGGGACATCCTTCCCAGTCAACTTCGTCATCGGCTGTGCCATACTCGCAAAACCCTTGACGAATCTCCTGTAATAACCTGCTAACCCAAGAAAGCTCCTGATCTCGGTAGCACTGCTCGGTCTAGGCCAATCTCTGATGACCTCTATCTTCGCCGGATCTACAGACACTCCCTCTGCAGAAACAATATGTCCAAGAAACCCCATCTCTCGCTGCCAGAAACTGCACTTGCTCATCTTAACATACAGCTTCTGCTCTCAAAGCTTCTCCAGAACCAACCAAAATATCGTCAATGAAGATGATGACAAACACATCCAAATACTCCCTGAATACGTCGTTCATCAACCTCATGAATGCCACAGGCGCATTCGTCAAACCGAAAGGGATAACCACAAACTCAAAATGCCCATAACGCGTCCTGAAAGCAGTCTTGCGGATGTCCGCCTCATCTATCGGGATCTGATGGTTACTCGATGCCAAGTCTATCTTGGAGAACCAAGTAGCACCCCTCAACTGATCCAACAACTCGTCAATCCTCGGGAAAGGGAACCTGTTCTTCACAGTAACTCGGTTCAGTCCCCGGTAATCAATACACAGCCGGAAACTCCCATCCTTCTTCTTCACAAAAAGAACTGGTGCTCCCCACGGTGAAACACTCGGTCGAATGAACCCTTTGCTCAAAAGGTCCTCTAGCTGCTTCTTCAGCTCTGCCAACTCTGCTGGAGCCATCCTGTAAGGCGTCTTGGATATCGGCGCTCTCCCCGGCTCTAACTCAATCGTGAAAACAACCTTACCACTGGACTCCGCCATAGAGATCGTCGCCAAATAGGCTTCACAGCCTCGCTCAATCAACTGCTCTGCCTGAATCGCCGAGATCACTATACTCCCGGAAGTCGGTCTCACACCCTAAAACACTAACCTCCTGCCGTCACGCTCAAAAACCACTCTACCTCTGTAGCAATCCAGATGAACCCGGTAGAAAGATAACCAGTCCATCCCCAGAATGACGTCATATAACTCCACCGGACTAATCACCAAATCTGCTGGCATCGACTCCCCCGCAATCTGAATATCAACGCCTCTAGCACGGCCCGAAGTAGCCAGGAAACCACATCCAGCCACCTTGACCATGCCTGAACGCTCACCCGCGCTGCTCCGGATGCCACTACTCTCGGCCCACTCCGGAGTGATGAAGCACTTAGATGCTCCAGAATCGAACAAAACGTGTGACTGAACGCCACCGACTAACAAGGTCCCTACACATTTAAAACTATGAGACCCTGCCAATCTCATCACAAGCAAAATATCGCAAACAAACAACAACCACAAATAACTTAGGGATTTTACGAAGTCTGAGTCAATAAATGTACCTGTGATCTGCCCGCCCTGACTCGTCTGGCCGACCTCTGTCGAAGAGTAGACTCTTAGTCCCGGCCCCAACTGGCCCACTGGCTGAACCGCTGCCAACTGAGTCACTGGTCGAGCCGCTATCGGCTGAACCGCTGCAACCGCCAAACTCTGTATCTTGGGACACCTCGGCCTGATATGCCCCGGATCTCCGCAATGGAAGCACACTCTAGTATCCCGAGGCGCCTCCTTCTTGGGATAACTAGACACACGGTGCTCCATGCTGCCGCACCCATAACACGAACCACGAGGAAAATGGCTGCCAGAAGAAACCTCCTCCCGACTCCTCTTCTGACCCCGCGCAGGCTTGCCGCCCCTGCCAGAACCAGAACCAACACTCGAACTACGGCGCTGCTGCGACTGCTGCTGCTGACTCCGAGGATGGATAGCAGGAGCAACTGCAGACGGCACCACCACCGGACCAACCTGCTCACGAAGGTCCTCCTCAATGGAAGCTGCTAGCTCCACTAACTCTGCTCTCATGGAATACTCACGACCTCGGCACTGAGTCCTGATACTCGGACGAAGCCCCTGAAGGAACCTCTGCACAATACCACGCTCACCGCCTATACCGAGACCGGTATGCACCACTAGCATGCTAAACTCTGCGTCGTACTCACGCACTGAACGGTCTCCCTGCGTCAAAGCAATAAACCGCAAATGAAGTCGATCTCGAGCCTCTTGAGGGAAGTACTTGGCGTCAAACTCCGCCACAAACTCGCCCCAAGTCCAGACAGCTCTCCTGCCCTGAACGGCCCGCCACCACAAATGTGCATCACCAGTCAGATAGTGGACAGCTAACTCCACCTGATACTCAACTGGACACCTGATCGACTGGAAGTTCCGCTCCACTCTCGATCTCCACTCATCGGCCACCTCTGGACCAACTCCGCCCTCAAAGAAAGGCGTCCCGATACGCTGCATCTGTCCCATCATCTCTAAGTAAGATGGATGACCAACCACCGCAGCCCCCTGCTTCCCAGCAAAAGCCGTACCCGGCTGACCAAGCACTGCAGCACCCTGCTGCCCAAACACTGGCGCACCCTGCGGCACACCGGCCATCGGAGGAACACCCGGAGCCAGCTGCGGAACCTCTGGCGGAAAACGTGCCAGCAACTGTGTCAGTAACCCCACAACTAGGTCATCACGACCCTGAGCCGGAGCCGCACGCCCACCTAGGGCCGCTCCAATCCCCGCGCCACCACCGACGCCCAGACCGGTCTCACTCGCCGCTGAAACAGACTGGGTCACAGACGCAGTCGCCACACTCGCGCAACACTCTCGCCCGAATCCTCTGACTCGCCACGACCCCGACCTCCACGACCTCTGCCACGGCCTCGACCGCGGCCTCTACCTCGGCTTCTACCTCGGCCTCTAGCAACACCGTCCATCTCACTGTATGGAACAAAGAGGTGAGATACGAAACATAAAAACCAACAACATAAACAAAACTCACCGCGGAATCTCCTGAAGCCCGAAGAGGATGATACTAAAAACTATCAACCTAACAGTCCTAAAACCGTCTAAGCTCTGATACCAAAATGAAACGACCAACACTTTTTTTTTTTTTTTAATAAATACTTAAACAATTATAGCGGAAGTCTTAAAATAATTAATTCAATAAATCATAAAATCAGTTCAACAACAAAAGCCAATAATCAAATAAATTCAAATATCAAATAACTCTAACAACTTAAGCAAAATAAATAAAACATAAATCCTATCATCCTCTTCTTCGGCCTTGATTCCGCGCTTAAACATTTCTACCACCTGCATCACAGGAAAAGAGATGCGTAAGTATTATCACAAATACTTAGTGAGACGATCACTCTGCCCACGGGCCAATTACGCAATTTCCAGATAATTAAAGTCTTTTAAATAATTTCCACAATTATTAAATATTTTTCCCACCATTAAAATCATTCCAAATAATTATTAAATAATTCTCATAATTAAATAATAATTTTAATTAATTATTAATCCGAAAATAATTAATTAAACCAATTCAATTAACCATTAAAACCAATTAAATTCATTAAACCAGATTAAACCATTTCCAATTCGATTAAACCAACATTCTCAATCAAATCGGATTAAACCAGACTAAACAGGTGGTGTCGACCGACACCAAACTTGGTGTCGATCGACACTCGGTCGTCTTCTCGAATCCGAGTGCAACAGATCGGCACCAAAACACAGAAAACTCAAATCCAATCATTCCACACACGGTCCACACAATTATCAGCACGAAAATCAACACATAACTCAAGAACAACAACAAAACTCATCAATTCATTCACCTAACAAACCTAAATCCAGAAATCCCGAACCCACAGTCACGCACTCACCTTGGATTTGGATTGAAAGGGAGAAACAATGGATGAACAAGGAAGAACAGCAATCAAAACCTCACAAAATTTCACAATCTCCTCAAAAACTCCTCTGGAACTTCTCTACTTCGAAATATGAGCTACAAAACGCGGCTAGCCCTTTTTATTTCGAGTCTTAGGGTTTTCCAACCCAAACCACGCGAACCAAACAAAATAGAATCAAACCAGAAAATTGCAATCGGGTTGGTGTCGCTCGACACCAGGCAAAATTCCCACTTTTTCTTTTACGGATGTTACAACTCTCCCCCACTAAACTAGATTCGACCTCGAATCCTAACTCAAAACACGTCTCGCAAGACCAAAAAAATCCGACCTCGCAAGGTCACAACACTGGAGATCCTCACCTGATCCTCGAGACTCACACTCAATCTTATGTATACGCACGTTCCAAGACCTTTTCCTCTTAACTCATTATTCTCAACACTTATATTGGGGCCACGGCTCCCAAATAAGTCTAAACCAAAAACCACTTGTATTGGGGCCACGGCTCCCCAACAAGTCTGCAACTACCCAAACTGGGGCCACGACCTCCCAGATGGGCCTGTCATCGCTTATACCGAAGCCACGGCACTCCGATAAGCCACTCACACTGAAGCCACGGCACTCAGGTAAGTCTGCTAGAGAACAAAAGTCTCCAAACGTGTAATGAGTTATTCAGGACCGCAGCCCTTAGAGAAAAATTCTTAAATGCATATAACAAAAGATTGAAACGTCTCACGACCCAACTGGTCAACACGTGTAATATCCAAGACAACATTAAATAACACAGATAATGAGGCAAAACTCCATCTCATAAATCTCAAAAATGTATGTCTTATAACGTAAACCAAAAACAACAACAACAAAAGCTCGCAAGCTAAAACAAGAACAAAGCCACAAAGACGAAGAAGCTCACTCCACAATCTGCTTGTCGAACCACTTCCTGAACTATTTTAAAATTTTTGAAAAACTATTTTATTACGCTTTTTTAAAGCTCATTTACAATGCCAAATGGTTCGAAAAGCTTAGTGTTCACTTTGGACATATTTCATTCATATTTTTGCAAAAACTTCTAAATGTACTAGTTTCCTGGAATATGTGGGTGTACCCCTACGAGTTTCTTAATATTTTAAAAATTTTGAAAAGCTATCTTTTTACACTTTTTAGAGTCCCTTTACAACGCCAAATTGTCAGAAAAGTTTAGGGTTCACTTTGGACATATTTCATTCACTGTTTTGGAAAATTCTCAAAATATATTAGTTTTTTGGAATTCGTGGGAGTACCCCTACGAGTTTCTTAATATTTTGAAATTTTTTAAATGCTATCTTTTTACGCTTCTTTAGAGTCCCTTTACAACGACAAATGGTCCGAAAAGTTTAGTGTTCACTTTGGACATATTTCATTAAGTTTTTGCAAAAACCTTTAAATGTACTAGTTTTCGGGAATCTGTGGGTGTACCCCTACGAGTTTCTTAATATTTTTAAAATTTTGAAAGGCTATCTTTTTACGCTTCTTTAGAGTCCCTTTACAACGGCAAATGGTCAGAAAATTTTAATGTTCACTTTGGACATATTTCATTCACTGTTTTGGAAAAACCTCTAAATGTACTAGTTTTTTGGAATCCGTGGGTGTACCCCTACGAGTTTCTTAATATTTTAAAATTTTTGAAAGGTTATCTTATTACGCTGCTTATTAATCCCCTTTACAAGTCCAAATGGTCGGAAAAGTTTAGTATTCACTTTGGACATATTTCATTCATTTTTTCGCAAAAACCTCTAAATGTACTAGTTTTCTGGAATCTGTGGGTGTGTACCCATACGAGTTTCTTACTATTTTTAAAATTTTGAAAGGCTATCTTTTTACGCTACTTTAGAGTCCCTTTACAACGACAAATGGTCAGAATAGTTTAGTGTTCAGTTTGGACATATTTCATTTAGTGTTTTGGAAAATCCTCAAAATGTATTAGTTTTTTGGAATTTGTGGGAGAACCCCTACGAGTTTCTTAATATTTTGAAATTTTTCAAATGCTATCTTATTACGCTTCTTTAGAGTCTCCTTTACAACCCCAAATGATCGGAAAAGTTTAGTGTTCACTTTTGACATATTGCATTCACTGTTTTGGAAAAACCTCTAAATGTACCCCTGAGAGTTTCTTAATATTTTAAAATTTTTGAAAGACTATTTTATTACGCTTCTTTAAAGTCTCCTTTACAATGCCAAATTGTTCGAAAAGTTTAGTGTTCACTTTGGACATATTTCATTCATATTTTTGCAAAAACCTCTTAATGTACTAATTTTCTGGAATATGTGGGTGTACCCCTACGAGTTTCTTAATATTTTAAAAATTTTGAAAGGCTATCTTTTTACGCTTCTTTAGAGTCCCTTTACAACGCCAAATGGTCAGAAAAGTTTTATGTTCACTTTGGACATATTTCATTCATTGTTTTGGAAAATCCTCAAAATATATTAGTTTTTTGGAATTCGTGGGAGTACCCCTACGAGTTTCTTAATACTTTGAAATTTTTTAAATGCTATCTTTTTACGTTTCTTTAGAGTCCCTTTACAACGACAAATGGTCCGAATAGTTTAGTGTTCACTTTAGACATATTTCATTCAATGTTTTAGAAAAACCTCAAAATGTACAAGTTTTTTGGAATCCGTGGGTGTACCCCTACAAGTTTCTTAATATTTTAAAAATTTTGAAAGGCTATCTTATTACGCTTCTTATGAATCCCCTTTACAAGGCCAAATGGTCGGAAAAGTTTAGTGTCCACTTTGGACATATTTCATTCATTTTTTTGCAAAACCTCTAAATGTACTAGTTTTCTGGAATCTGTGGGTGTACCCCTACGAGTTTCTTAATATTTTTAAATTTTTGAAAGGCCATCTTTTTACGCTTCTTTAGAGTCCCTTTACAACGCCAAATGGTCAGAAAATTTTAATGTTCACTTTGGACATATTTCATTCACTGTTTTGGAAAAACCTCTAAATGTACTAGTTTTTTGGAATCTGTGGGTGTACCCCTACGAGTTTCTTAATATTTTAAATTTTTTGAAAGGCTATCTTATTACGCTGCTTATGAATCCCCTTTACAAGTCCAAATGGTCGGAAAAGTTTAGTGTTCACTTTGGACATATTTCATTCATTTTTTCGCAAAAACCTCTAAATGTACTAGTTTTCTGGAATCTGTGGTTGTGTACTCATACGAGTTTCTTACTATTTTTAAAATTTTGAAAGGCTATCTTTTTACGCTTCTTTAGAGTTCCTTTACAACGACAAATGGTTAGAATAGTTTAGTGTTCAGTTTGGACATATTTCATTTAGTGTTTTGGAAAATCCTCAAAATGTATTAGTTTTTTTGGAATTTGTGGGAGAACCCCTACGAGTTTCTTAATATTTTGAAATTTTTCAAATGCTATCTTATTACGCTTCTTTAGAGTTTTCTTTACAACCCCAAATGATCGGAAAAGTTTAGTGTTCACTTTACACATATTGCATTCACTGTTTTGGAAAAACCTCTAAATGTACCCTTGAGAGTTTCTTAATATTATAAAAAATTTGAAAGACTATTTTATCACGCTTCTTTAAAGTCTCCTTTACAATGCCAAATGGTTCGAAAAGTTTAGTGTTCACTTTGGACATATTTCATTCATATTTTTGCAAAAACCTCTAAATGTACTAGTTTTCTAGAATATGTGGGTGTACCCCTATGAGTTTCTTAAAATTTTAAAAATTTTGAAAGGCTATCTTTTTACGCTTCTTTAGAGTCCCTTTACAACGACAAATGGTCCGAATAGTTTAGTGTTCACTTTGGACATATTTCATTCACAGTTTTGGAAAATCCTCAAAATGTATTAGTTTTTTAGAATCCGTGGGAGTACCCCTACGAGTTTCTTAATATTTTGAAATAGCATCGAATGTCCGTGAGATAGGCAATCCCACAACAAAATCCATAGTGATCATATCCAATTCCACTCTGGAATGGGCAAACTCTGCAAAAGACCACTAGGTACCTGATGCTCTGCCTTGACCAAAGAACAAGTGTTGCACCTCGCAACCCAATCTGCCACATCTCTCTTCATCCCAACCCAATGATAATACCGTTTGAGGTCACGGTACATCTTGGTCGCACCCGGATGAATCGAAAACTTGCTCGAATGAGTCTCTCTCAAAACCTCCTGCTTCAACTCCACATCTTTGGGCACACAAACTCGCCCACGAACGAAGATAGTCCCATTCGATGAGACCTGATACTCAGAACCAGACGCCTGCGAAGCATCAATCAAACTCTGATCACTCTGCTGAGCTACTCTGATTCTACTGAGTAAATCTGCCTGATCAGCTGCATCCAAACCCAAAGGCTCCTCTGAAATAGCACAAAGACGCAATGAACTAATCTCGCTGACCAAAGCCTCAACACTCTATCTGAGTCAACCCTCCGTCGACTCAAAGCATCTGCCACCAAATTGGCCTTGCCCGGATGATAAACAATATCCAAGTCATAGTCTGCCAGAAACTCCACCCAACGCGTCTGCCTCGCATTCAGCAAAGGCTGAGTAAAGATACGCTGTAGACTCTTGTGATCTGTGAAGATCTACACTCTACCACCATACAGATAAGACCTCCAAATCTTGAGTGCAAAAACCACTGCTCCCAACTCAAGATCATGCGTAGGACGGTTGCGTTCACTGCCCTGCAACTGCCTCGAAGCATAGGCAATCACTCTGCCCTCCTGCATCAAAACACAACCAAGTCCAACACCTGAAGTATCTGTGTACACTACATATGGCTTCCCCGGATCGGGTAATGCCAACACTGGTGTACTAGTCAACATCTCCTTGAGCTTCACAAAGCTCTCCTTGCACTCATGCGACCACACAAACGGCACATCCTTTCCAGTCAACCTCGTCATCGGCTGAGACATACTCGCAAACCCCTTGACGAACCTCCTGTAGTAGCCTGCTAAACCCAAAAAACTCCTGATCTCGGTAGCACTACTCGGTCTAGGCCAATCTCTGTAGCCTCAATCTTAGCCGGATCCACAGAAACTCCCTCTGCAGAAACAATATGGCCAAGGAAACCCATCTCTCTCTGCCAAAAGCTGCACTTGCTCAACTCAGCGAACAGCTTATGCTCTCGAAGCTTCTCCAAAACAAGCCTCAAATGCGTCGCATGCTCCTCTGGACTCCTCGAATACACCAAAATATCATCTATGAAAATGATGACAAACACATCCAGAAACTCCCTGAACACGTCGTTCATCAATCTCATGAAAGCTGCCGGCGCATTAGTCAACGCAAAAGGCATGACCACAAACTCGAAATACCCATACCTCGTTCGAAAAGCTGTCTTCCGGACATCTGGCTCATCTATCGGAATCTGGTGATATCCCGATGCCAAGTCAATCTTAGAGAACCAAGTATCACCTCTCAACTGATCCAACAACTCATCGATCCTCGGAAGTGGGTACCTGTTCTTCACTGTGACTCGGTTAAGTCCCCGGTAATCAATGCACAACCGAAAAATGCCATCCTTCTTCTTAACAAACAAATTTGGCGTTCCCCACGGCGAAACACTAGGTCTGATGAACCCTTTACTCAAATGATCCTCTAGTTGCTTCTTCAGCTCTGCCATCTCTGCTGGAGCCATCCTGTAAGGTGTCTTGGATATCGGAGCTGTCCCGGGTTCTAACTCAATCGTGAAAGGATCTGGCCGAGATGGTGGCAATCCCTTCAGCGACCGAAATACATCCTCGAAATCCTGGACAACCTGAATATCCTGCAAAACCACTTCACCACTGGACTCTGCCATAGTAATCGTCGCCAAATAGGCCTCGCAGCCCCGCTCTAACAACTGCTCTGCCTGAATAGCTGAGATCACTATACTCCCTGAAGTCGGTCTCACTTCCTGATAAACCAACTCCCTACTCAAACACCACTCTACCTCTGTAGCAATCCAGATGAACCCGGTAACAAGATAACCAGTCCATCCCCAAAATCACGTCATACAGCTCCACTGGACTGATGACCAAATCTGCTAGCATAGACTGCCCCGCAATCTGAACATCCACTGCTCTAGCTCTGCCCGAAGTAGCCAGAAAACCACCACCGGCCATCTTGACAAAGCCTGAAGCCTCGCCATCGCTACTCCGAATACCACTACCCTCAGCTCTCTCCGGAGTAATGAAGCAGTTAGATGCTCCCGAGTCAAACAACACGTGAGACTCAAAACCGCCAACTAACAAGTCCCTACACACATCCACAAGTGTTGAGAACCTCTAACTCTATCACAGTAAAATAACAGAAACAGACAACACCACAAATTTACCTTTAAGAATTCAAAAGTCTGAGTGAAGATTTTACCTGTGATATGGCCTGACTGACTGGTCTGGCCCACCTCTGTCGGAGTATAAACACGCGGCGCTCCACCTGACTGCAACGCTGCAATCTGAGCTGCTGACTGAATAGCCAACGGCTGAATCGCTGTTGCCACTGCCCTCTGCTGTAACTTCGGACACATTGGCTTGATGTGCCCTGGCTCCCTGCAATAGAAGCACACTGAAGTCTCTCTGGATCCCGCCCTCTTGGGACAAGTAACAACTCGGTGATCCAAACTCCCACAACCAAAACAACCACCCGTACTCGGGGTACTGGCAGATATCTCCTCTGCTCTCCTCTTCTGGCCCTGCGCAGGCCTACCACCCCTGCCATGACCAGAACTGAAACCTCTACGCTGCTGATGCTGCTGCTGGCCCCGAGGATGAGTAGCAGAAGCAACTACAGCTGGAACCACTGCCGAACTCACCGGCTCACGCAAATCCTCCTCAATGGAAGCTGCCAGCTCCACTAAACCAGCTCTAGTGTGGTACATACCACCTCTGCACTGAGTCCTGATGTTTCTCCGAAGTCCCTGAAGAAACCTCAACATCAAAGCCCGCTCACTCACTAGCTCATACTCCCGTACAGACCTCTCACCCTGCGTCAAGTCCAGAAACCTCAACTGCAGTCTGTCACGAGCCTCCTGAGGGAAAAACTTGTGGTTGAACTCCTCGACGAAATCAACCCAAGTCCAAACCTCTCTCCGGGTCCTAACAGACCTCCACCACAAATGTGCATCACCTCCAAGGTAGTGCACTGCCAACTCAACCTGGAACTGCACTGGACAACGAACTGAATCGAAGTTCCTCTCTAACCTCTGACGCCACTCGTCAGCCTGCTCTGGAGTAGCACCACCCTCAAACATAGGTGTGCCAATCCTCTGCATCTCCCTCATCATCTCACGATAAGGCGAATACCCAACCGCAACACCCTGCTGCCCCGCAGCCTCCTGCTGCTCAACAAAACCGGCACCAACATGTGCCCCGGCCGCTGGAGGTGCAATCGGAGCCTGCGGTGGAACTGCCTGAGGAAGACGTGCCAACAACTGCGTCAGTAGCCCCACAATCAAATCTCCCTGAGCCAAAGCCGCTCCCCCACCGGGAACTGCTCCCGCTCCCGCGCCACCACCGGCGCCCGAGTTAGCACCACCGGCCAACGAAACTGACTGAGTCACTGACGCTGTCGCCACAATCGGCGCTGCACTCTCTACTGAAACCTCAGCCTCTGGCAAACCACGTCCAGCACCCCGACCTCCACGACCCGCTGCTCGCCCACCGCGACCAGCTCCTCTGCCCCCACGGGCTCCACCGCGACCACGACCACGGCCACGACCACGGCCACAACCACGACCTGCATCCATCTCTCTGCACTTCCACCAAGTACAGAAAATGAGCAAATTCAGCACACAAACACAAAACACAACACACAATATCCAACTCACTTACCGTGGAAAACTGGAAGACCGAGAGGATGAGACTAGACCACTAACTGACTAACTCACATAATCAATTAAACACATAGTCCAATCCACTCAAAGCTAACAGCCCTAAAACCGTATTCGCTCTGATACCAAAATGAAACAACCAAGCCTCTTTTTTTTTTTTTTATAATACATTATAAAATGCAGAAACTCTTTTTATAAATGATTATAAATGCGGAAATTCTCGAAAGAAATCAATAATATTAAATCATAATAAGCCGTTCAACAATAACCAATAACCAATAAACCAATAAAGAATAAGCAACCTAAACACCAGGTTTGCTACATTATTAAAAATAGAACTAACAGCCTAATCATGAATTCCTTGTCAACCAGAACAAAATAGCCAATATCAAATTCCTAATCTCATCATCCTCTTCTCTCGGTCTCTTTCCGCGGAAGAACATGGCTGTTACCTGCATCACATTCGAATAGAGATGCGTAAGTATTATCATAAATACTTAGTGAGTGGATCATCCTGCCTACAGGCCAAGTACGTCAAACACTAGACAATACATCAACAATAATCAACAACAAGAACAATAAACAACAACTGAAACTTCCCTGTCAGGAAACACCCACGTTTCCTGACCACCCATGTCGGTGTCGACCGACACCTCTATGGTGTCGATCGACGCCAGCCTCCTGAGTGTCGATCGACACCCATCGAGTGTCGGTCGACACCAACTCGACGCCCAGACACCAGAAGCTACGAAAATCGCATAAACACACAAAATCGTGGGATTCAACCCCCACATCGATCAAACAGCAATATAACTCAACCACAACTCAAGAACAACTCGAAAACTCAACAATAAACTCGAAATCAATCAAACTCCAACGATTAACGGACCTACAGTCACGCACTCACCTTGAAAAGGATTAGAAGGAAGGAGAAGAAGATGAACAACAACCCAAAGCCTCTGATCAAGCCTCCAAACCTCACAAAACTCCAAAATCACCTCTGAAAAGTCTCTGTCACGAAAAGGTGACTTACTGCGCGGCCACCAGACTTTTATTCGCGAGACTAGCGCTTCCCTCGCCCAAACCGAACAAAACCAGCCCACTTAAATAAAACCGGTCTATTTCTCAATAACCGGTGTCGATCAACACCCTTCCTTGGTGTCGGTCGACACCCATCGACCAAAACCAAACCAACCTCAATTCGATCGACTAAACCCGGCATCGCTCACGATTACCGGTGTCGATCGACACACCCCTTTGGTGTCGATCGACACTAGGTATTTTAGAAGCTTTTCACACATTTTCTTCGAGATGATTGAACCTTAAACCAATTGTACAACAATCAAACAAGAACATGTACAATCAATCCTCAATTCACACCTGAAAGAGCATATGTAATCTACTCCCAAATCCCTAATGTCGTCCGATACCATTTCTAACACAACCTTCTTGTAACATCCGTGAACCAGAAAGTTGTTTTGGGAAGTGGTGTTGGACGATGCTAGGGGTTCGGGAGTAGTTGGCACATGCTCTTAGAGGTGTGAATAGAGGATTGGCTGTACATGTTCTTGTTTGATTGTTGTGAAGTCTGTTTAAGATTCAAGCATCGCGAAGAAAGTGTGTTAAGTCCTTCTGAACGACTAGTATCGTTTCCGGTTTAAGTCGATTGCGCGTTTGATTTGTGGTTTGAGTTGATTTGGTCAATGGGTGTCGACCGACACCAAGGAAGGGTGTCGATCGACACCGGTTATTGCGAAATCGACCGGTTTGATTCAAGTCGGCTGGTTTTGTTCCGGTTAAGGGTTTGGAAGCCCTAAGTCGCGAATAAAACCTTGTGGCCGCGTGAAAAGGCTCAGTTTTCGAGGAGACACTTTTCAGAGGCGATTTCGGGAGATTTCTGAGGTTGGGAGGCTTGTTCTGAGGCTTTGGGTTGCTGTTCATCATCTATTCCTTCCTTTCAATCCGTTCTAAGGTGAGTGCGTGACTGTAGGTCCGTTAGCATTGGAGATTGTTTGATTTCGGTTTTGTTATTGAGTTTTTCGAGTTGTTCTTGAGTATGATTGAGTTATATTGTTGTTTGATCGATGTGGGGGTTAAATCCCACGATTTTGTATGTTTTGTGCGATTTTCATTGTTGTTGGTGTCTGGGCGTCGAGCTGGTGTCGACCGACACTCGATGAGTGTCGATCGACACTCAGGAGGCTGGCGTCGATCGACACCATAGAGGTGTCGGTCGACACCGACCTGGGTGTCAGGAAACGTGGGTGTTTCCTGACAGGGAAGGTTTATATTGTTGGTTATTGATGAGCATTGTTATTGTTGTTGATTATTGTGCTGTATTGTCTAGTGTTTGACGTACTTGGCCTGTAGGCAGGATGATCAACTCACTAAGTATTTATGATAATACTTACGCATCTCTATTCCAATGTGATGCAGGTAACAGCAATGTTCTTCCGCGGAAAGAGACCGAGAGAAGAGGATGATGAGATTAGGAATTTGATTCTGGCTTTATTGTTGTGGTTGATGATATATCCATATTTTGCATGATTTTACTTAGTATTTATCTATGTTTTCAAGTATTTTCAATAAGGTTTTATGCCTTTAGAGGTAGTTTTCTTGTATTTGTTGGTTTTGAAGTCTTAACAGGTTAAAACATCAAAAAGGATTCAAAAAGGAGCAAAAGAGCCTCAAACCATGATCCATGCAAGTTTCCAAGTCAAGAGCATCAATATAACTCCATTTGTCCGATTCTCGCATTTGGACAGAACCGGAGCATCCGAAAGATGGCCGCGGCAAGGGGTCTTCCCGACGTCCAAAAATCATGGTCTTGGTCGTGCTGGATAGATATTTGAGTCGTGCATCACGTCGAAGTGGATTCGAGCCATTTGGATCAACCATCAGGGAGAAACTCGTTTTCTCCCAAGACGTGTCCGCCAGGCGAGGAAACAAAGCCCATGGAGAATTGGTGCCACGAACGGCGCGGGATTCCGCGGCATGGACCCTGCATCGACTTAACACAAGCCCAGCTTGCTTTTGGTGGTTTACTTGTCCTGAACCCGGTCCAATCACGTCGCAAATCATCAAGGCCGGTTAACCGGAAAGTTTCCTTTTTCAACACTTCACAAACCTAGCAACTTCAACCCTATAAATACAAGCTTTTTAGCCTCACGAAGGGGGAGCTGCGTGTGCGCCGTCAGAGACAGAGAGAGAGCCATCCTGGAGTGCTGAAGGGAGCAGAGAGAAGAGGCGCTTCTCAGGATCTAAGGCACACACACACACATACACAAATCCTTAAACTCTTTTCATCTTTTCCTTTTCTTTTCTTTTGTATTGAACCCGAAAGTTTCAAGGGAGAGATTCGACTTTGTTCTTCAATAGAGAAGATTTCTTCATCCCTTATCTCTTTTAATACTCACATAATGCTTTCATACATCTCTTGCTTGTTTGTTTGCATCATGGTTGAGTAGTTTCATTGTTGGGCTTAAGAGTTTTCAAGGGATTCATGGATTGGTGGCTAGGTTGTTAGATTTCGGATTTTTGATAGAGCTCCTCATCTTGATTTGTACTTAATGCTTATAGCTTTGACTGAACATCTTGCTACTGCCCTAGAGTTGATTTACTTTCCGAAAGCTTGATAAATCACTTGAAATAATTTAGATGATCAATTCACCATAACCTACGGGAGTAGAACTATGATGCTTTGTGAACATATCGAAGTTGGACTATTTTTGCTTGTTTAACCACTTGATTACCTATGGGAGTAGAGTAATCTTAGGTTGCTTAAACATATTAATTGACATTGCGGGAGTAAGTTAATTATCCTTTCATAGTTCAAGTTCTTTACCACATCTATTGATTCTTGGTTTAACTATCCGAAATAGCAAATCCATGATGACCTATGAATTCTCTTATGCCCAATGCTTCCCCTATTGATTTGGTTTAGTTATTTTACTTGATTTTAAGCTTATTTTCGTCACTGTTCACAGCCCTAAAGCCAAACCCCATATTATAGTTTTAGCTAACTTTTAATCTCATAAACTCATAGTGTAGCTTTCCGGTCCTTGTGTTCGATAACACTACTACACTACGATCCGTGCACTTGCGGTATCTAGTTTAGGATTGGGTAAAACCTGATCCACATCAAGTTTTTGGCGCCGTTGCCGGGGACCAAATAGTTGCCTACGAGTTTCAGATTGGAGTTTAGACTAGAACATTGTTTAATTTTCATTTTTGTTTGCAATTTCCTTTAGTTTTTGTTCTTATTTTCGTTTACTTCTTTACTTCTCTCTATCTTTGTGTGTTTCAAGGTACCTTGAGTAAGAGATAGGAGATTTAGAAGAAGAATTCACAAGACATAGAAGATGGATCCTCAAAACCGCCCAATCGGAGAGTTTGATTCACTAGACATCTTCTTCACAAAACGCCCACCTATATGCCCTTTACCACCTGCTGGAGAGTTTAAGATAAGCTCTAAACTCATTGCCTTGGTAAAGCAGCATCAGTTTCGTGGCCTAGATGAAGATCAGCCAATAGACCACGTCGAAAGGTTTGAAGGAATTCGTAGTACAAGGAGATCCGATGGAGTTTCCGAGAACTATTTGAAGTGCACTTTATTCTCATTCTCTTTGGTTGAGAAAGCCTACAAATGGAAGCAGTCTCTTCCATCAGGATCAATCACTACTTGGGATGAGTACAAGAGAGCTTTCTTGAAGAATTTCTACCCAAAAGAGAGATTAAAATGGATGAGAAGAAGAATCTTAGAATTTCGACAAGAATCAAAGGAATCATTCTATGAGGCTACAACACGTTTTAAGGAGTACAAGAGAGAGTGCCCTCACCATGGTTTAACAGAGATTGCTTTGCTAAACTTCTTCTATCAAGGAGTTGATGAGAAATTCAAGATGGCTCTTAACATAGCAAGTCAAGGGGACTTCATGACTACTACAGTTGCTCAAGCCAACACTCTCATTCATAACTTGGCTGCAAGCAACAAAAATTCATGCTTGGGTTATGAGAAAAACGTGGAAGACATCAAGGCAAATTCAGATTTTTCAGAAATTCTCGAGCTTAAGTCACTGGTTGCTCAACTTCTGAAAAACCAATCAAGAGGAGTTGATCTTTGTGAGAACGTTGGAGCTTCTAAGAGTAAGGAAGATAAAGAGTTAAATGATGATATCTCTCTTAAGAGGCAAGAAGAAATCAACTACATTGGCGATTTTGGAGACAACCATCAAAACCGAAACAACAATGGTTTTAACCTAAAGAGAGCAACCTTGAAGATATGATTCATCAGCTCATGGACAATCAACAACAATTCATTGAAGGAATGAAGCAAAACGCCAAAGATAACAAAAACCTTGCTTTCAAGATGGATAGCATGTATGATCATCTTTACAGGAACAACCAGGAGCTGTATGAGGAGTTTATTAACATCTCTAATCATGTTAAGAAGGTAGAAGTGCAAGTCTCTCAAATTGCAGAAGGATCCAAGAGACAAGTTAATGTTCTTCCGGGAAAAGTGGAGGAAAATCCTAGGTTTTGCAAAGTGATAACAACAGATCACAAGGCCGTGATCTCACCAACCCACATTGATCAATCAACCTTCAAGTACCATGTGACAAGGCGTGAAGATGATGAGCCCATTCCAAAAGCACCACATCAAAGAAAGCTTAAAAAGATAGAAGATCAAGTGAACATCTTCCCTTGCACAATCAATGGTGTTGATTTTATAGACTCTTTGTGTGATACAGGATATACAGTGAATCTCATGCCTAAAACCATAGCAAAGAAGCTGGGGATTGTAGAGATGGACACTACAACAAAACAGGCCTTTTCCATCGGCATGAATCGTTGTAAAATCGACGGGAATCAGCCATTACATCGAATTTCCATCGATTTACAAATCGACGGTAATCGATCGACGTAAATTCGAAATCGTCGTAAAATCGTCGTACATTGTGACGAAATAATTTTCGTCGTTAACTCGTTGTTTCTAGTCGACGTAAAGTCGATGTAACATTAACAACTGATTTACAACGAAATACTAGTTTAGTCGTTAGATCGATGTAAACTTTACGATCGATTAACGACATATTTGCCATTTCTATTTACGACCAAACAAAATCGTCGTAAAACACCGGTTAAATATACCAGGTCAATTACAAAATCGGAAAACCAAATGTTGTTAAACCGATGCCATTCTACGACGCGTTTACAACGATAACGTTGTTAACCAGATGTTATGGTTATCGTCGTTAAGGCGAGGCAAAACTACGTTGTAAAACCGATGCAAGTTTACGAGATTAACTACAAGAAAACAGGCTCATTGCGAAGGAACTTTGCGACGGAAAATTTCCGTCGCAAATTTGCGACGACTTTGCGACGGATTTGCGACGGTTTTGCGACGGAATAAGAAGCCATCGCAAATCCGTCGCAAGTTTGCGATGGAAATGTTTCCGTCGCAATTTTGTGACGGTCTTGCGATGGAATGGCGAGGGATTCGCGAAGTCATCGCAAATCCGCCGCAAAGTTGCGACCGAAACATTTCCATCGCAAACTTGCGACGGATTTGCGATGGAATTGCGAGGGATTTGAGAAGTCATCGCAAATCCATCGCAAATTTGCGACGATTTTGCGATGGAAACCTAAAAATTAAACAGTCCATCGCAATTCCGTCGCAAAATTGCGATGGACTGCGATGACTTCGCAATTCCCTCGCAAAATTGCGACGGAATTGCGATGGAAACCTAAAAATTTCACATTCCATCGCAATTCCGTCGCAAAATATGATGTTGTTGGATAATAGTAGAGAAGATGGGGATTTATATCCGAGAGTGAGAGATAATCCACTGAGGTGTATTAGGTATGACGTTGATAACGGAGGATACGATATATAAGCGCTTATATATCGTATCCTCCGTTATCAACTTCATACCTAATACACCTCAGTGGGTTATCTCTCACTCTCACCTCGGATATAAATCCCCATATTCTCTACAACTATCCAACAACATCATATAGCGACGATCCATTTTGGAATACCAATCATTATTACCTTTAGTAGCATATTGGAGCGAATATCAGTTTTCTCAGCATTATCTATCACAATCCTCCAATAGATTTACCCCAAGACGATTCACCTCCATCCCATTTATCCCCTGTTGATCCTCTGTGGAAAGTAGATAATTAGGAAGAGATCAACGTACCGTCATCCTTCTTAATTATCTCATGTCCACAGAGATTCAACATGGGGTAAACAAGATGGAGGTGGATTTTCTTAGGGTAAAAAAGAAAATCCACCGTGGTGTAAGAAAATGATTGTACACCCGGCTAGCTTCGTAACTCATTTTTTTGGTGGTTTTTTTTTTTCCTCTCTCTTTTTTTCTTCTTTTTCTCTTCTCTTTGTATTGGTGTGAATTGTGACGTGAGTTCGTCGGCTATTTATAGAATCAGAAATTTGTTTGCGATGGATTTGCGATGGATTTGCGATGAGATTTTGCGACGGATTTGCGAGGGAAATAAATTTGCGAGGGAATAGCGACTGTTTTGCGACGACTTTGCGACGGAATTGCGACGGAAACTTCCATCGCAATGAGTTAGGTGAACTTCGTTTAACACGTGCGCACCTAACTCATCGCATGTCGGCCAACCACTTTCCCTCGCAAATCCATCGCATTATTGCGACGGAATTGCGATGGAAATCCCCTATTCCATCGCAATTCCGTCGCAATAATGCGGTGGATTTGCGATGGAATGGGACATTTCCGTCGCAAATCCGTCGCAAATTGCGATGGATTTGCGACGGAATTTTTGGTTTAGGGTTTAGGGTATATAAAGTTCTAAATGCGGACTAATTAGCGTTTTATAGATTACTGTGTATGTTTATTAAAGGGTGAATGTGAATATGATAAATGTTATATATTGATAATACATTTGTACGTATAGATATACATATAATTCGTGTTTAACGAACATCTTCCGTAATGTTTAATATATCATAAGCTTAAATGAGTTCGATACCGTAAGGAGTTTCAGAGAAATATATTTTAGTAGTGTAGATCGTTTAAAATTCAATTATCAGTTACAAATGTAGGATTTTGTTATCGTAAACACTTTTATTTTGAAAAGACGAAACCCTAAACCCTAAATTTTTTTTGTATCCATCGCAATTCCCTCGCAAAATTGCGAGGGAATTGCGAGGGACAGAAAAAATTCTTTGTTTCCTCGCAAATCCGTCGCAATATTGCGACGGAATTGCGATGGAAGAGGGGATTTCCATCGCAATTCCGTCGCAATATTGCGACGGATTTGCGAGGGAAAGTGGTTGGCCGACATGCGATGAGTTAGGTGCGCACGTGTTAAACGAAGTTCACCTAACTCATTGCGATGGAAGTTTCCGTCGCAATTCCGTCGCAAAGTCGTCGCAAAACAGTCGCTATTCCCTCGCAAATTTATTTCCCTCGCAAATCCGTCGCAAAATCTCATCGCAAATCCATCGCAAATCCATCGCAAACAAATTTCTGATTCTATAAATAGCCGACGAACTCACGTCACAATTCACACCAATACAAAGAAAAAACAAAGAAGAGAAAAAAAAAAAGAGAAGAAGAGAAAAAGAGGAAAAAAAGAAAGAGAAGAAGAGAAAACCAAAACACTAAAAAAATGAGTTACGGATTATACGAGTTACGAAGCTGGATGTACAATCAAAGAGATCCGGTGACCGGCGAAGTGAGGAGAGAGTTCGTTGAAGGATTACATGGATTCTTTAACCAAGCACGAAACGAACCACAAGCAATGCAAACTGGTAAAATATTTTGTCCCTGTGCGAAATGTAGGAACAAAAAATATATCGCTGTTGATACTGCTAAAACACATGTATTTAATAGAGGGTTTGTTCCAAACTATTATGTATGGTATTTTCATGGGGGAAATCATTATAATACTACGCACTATGAAGCGGGAAATAGTGGTTCGAGTCAATGGGTACCGGTTGAGGAACATAATTATAACGCTAGCTACGATTATGGTCATCCTGATATATTGGGGAATGATGGTGGGTATCAGCAAGGGAATAGGTTTCATGATATGGTTACAGATGCATTTCATGAAACTACCCCTGTTTTTGCTGATAATCCACCGGAAGCAATTTTGGAAGAACCCAACATCGATGCACAAAAGTTTTACGATATGTTAGATGCTGCAAATCAACCACTTTACGAGGGGTGTAGAGAGGGAATTTCTAGATTGTCACTAGCAGCTAGGATGATGACAATTAAAAGTGAAGATAACAGCAGCGAAAGTAACATGGATAAGTGGGCTGGACTATTTCAAGAGTATTTACCGGAAGATAATCTGTCTGCTGGTAATTACTATGAAATACAGAAGTTGGTTGCGGGTCTTGGGTTACCTTACGAAATGATTGACGTATGGATTGACAATTGCATGATTTTCTGGAAAGATGATGATAAGCTGCAGGAATGTCGATTTTGTGGGAAGCCGAGATACAAACCCACTACTGGAAGGAGGCGGGTCCCTTACCAACGTATGTGGTACTTGCCAATCACTGAAAGATTGAAACGGTTATACCAATCGGAAATGACGTCGGCGTCAATGAGATGGCATGCAGAACATTCCACACATCATGGAGAGATAACACATCCCTCAGATGCAAAGGCGTGGAAACACTTTCAGACGTTACATTCAAACTTCGCTAATGAGTCCAGGAATGTTTATCTAGGATTATGCACAGATGGATTTAGTCCATTTGGTATGTCAGGGAGACAATATTCGATATGGCCCGTCATACTGACGCCATACAATCTTCCGCCGACAATGTGCATGCAGCGAGAATTTTTGTTCTTAACTATTTTAGTGCCAGGTCCTAAGCATCCGAGGCGATCCCTAGATGTATTTCTGCAACCTTTGATTGACGAGTTGAAACAACTTTGGTATTCAGGAGTCTGCACCTTTGATTGCTCACAGCAACAAAATTTCATCATGCGCGCAGTATTATTGTGGACGATTAGCGACTTTCCAGCTTATGGAATGTTGTCAGGGTGGACTACGCACGGAAGACTATCGTGTCCACACTGTTTGGGTAGGACAGAAGCATTTCAGCTGAGGCGTGGAAGAAAACCTTGTTGGTTTGATTGTCACCGTCGTTTTCTTCCTACCAATCACAGGTACCGAAGGAACAGGGTTTTATTTACGAAGAATAAAGTTGTCCGCGGTCCCCCTCCGGATTATCTTTCGGGACAGGAGTTGCTTGATCAGATAGATCATTATGGTGGTGAGGAGACATGCAAACGTGGGGGCAATTGGCATTGTACTGCAAACATGCCTGACGGATATGGACAAGCACACAATTGGCACAAAAAAAGTATATTCTGGGAACTCCCATATTGGAAGGATCATCTTTTGCGACATAATTTGGACGTTATGCATATCGAGAAGAATTTTTTTGATAACATCATGCATACCATTTTGAATGTCCAAGGGAGAAGTAAAGACAATATGAAATCGAGGCTGGACTTAGCAGAAATATGCAAAAGAAGCGAGTTGGAGATTACTACAGACGGCAAACAGCCAATTCCAAGTTTTCGATTGTCTGCAGATGCGAAGAGAGCTCTATTTGATTGGGTGGCCTCAGATGTCAAATTTCCGGATGGATATGTTTCCAAATTCTCGCGATGTATAGAGCAAGGACAAAAATTTTCTGGTATGAAGAGCCACGATTGCCATGTTTTCATGCAGCGACTACTACCTTTTGCATTACAAGAACTATTGCCGTCTCATGTCCACGAAGCAATTGCTGGTAAACAAGTAGTTACATTCCTTTTAATTGAGTTTATATATGTACATATATAATTAAATATGTTTTTATTAATTTGTTAACGGTGGATATATATTATATTATAGGTATTGGGGCGTTTTTCCGAGATCTTTGCACGCGAACACTGACAGAAGACGGGGTAGAGAAATTAAATAAAAACATTGCTGTCTTGTTATGTAACATGGAAATGATCTTTCCTCCTTCATTCTTCGACGTGATGGAACACCTAACGGTACACTTGCCATATGAAGCGGAACTGGGGGGGCCTGTGCAATTCAGGTGGATGTATCCGTTCGAACGTTTTATGGGACACTTGAAGGGAAAGGCTAAAAACCTTGCAAAAGTAGAGGGATCCATCGTACAAGGAAGTTTGACAGAGGAAACATCTAACTTCTCGTCTTACTATTTTAGTCCAAATGTGAGAACGAAAAGAACCGCTACGAAACGATACGATGATGGAGGCGTTGCACCTGTTTATAGGCATGTTGTCCCCAGCATCTTCAAAGAAATAGGCAGACTTGCTGGAAAGTTGAAGGAAAAATCGTGGGACCATAAACATTTGAGTGCGGCTCACAATTACATATTGCGAAATCTGGATGAAGTGCACCAATTTGAGAGGTAACTTTGATCATACATTAATATATATATATATATATATATAAAACGAGATTTTTGTGCATGCAGCATATTTGATAATCTTGCCCGCCAAACTTACCCTGGTCGAGAAGAGCATGAGTATGAGGTTTACAAAGAACGTGACTTTGCTGGATGGTTAAAATACTATGTAAGTGCTCTTCAAATTACTGATATATAAACTAAAACCTAAGTAACACTATATATAATAATTAATGTGTGTGATTGTACCGCTTGTTTTTATTCAGGTGAGAGAGGGCTATCATCCGGAACAAATACCGCTGTGGTTGCATGAGATTGTGAACTCTCCAATAGGACAGATCACTACAGCACCAATGTACTGTACTCGCGGGTACATTTTCCATACGTACAAGCATGGCATGAAGAAGTCGACCGCAAATTATGGTATTCATGTCCCGGGCGAAACAGAATTCTACGGAGTTTTGCAAGAGATCATCGAGGTCACATACCCAGGAATTATAAACTTGAAATGTATTATGTTCAAATGTGATTGGTATGATCCGACACCAGGTCGAGGGGTTCGCAGAAACGAAACGGTAGGTGTCACCGATGTAAATGCAGGCCGAAAATTTTCCAAGTTCGAACCCTTCATCCTTGCATCGCAGGCAGAGCAAGTGTGTTTCATTCCTTATCCTCGAATTAGGCAAAGACGAGAGACTTGGTTATCGGTCATAAAGGTCAATCCAAGAGGTTATGTATTTGGTTTAGACGATGAAGTGGCCATGCAGCATGACAGAGTTGCAGAAGTTTCAAACCCGATCGAATCCACAGAAAATATCATACACGTTGACCCCGAGAATAGAGAAGTTGAAGACGTTGTCGACGATACAAGTGAAGATGGAGAAGCCGATGAATTTGAAGAGTCTGCGAGTGATGAAGAAGAACGGGAGCACAGTGAAAACTCTTACGTATCTGAAAATGATGATGAAAATGATGATGAAAATGATGATGAAAATGACTTTGTTTAATTTTGAGGTTTTTCTTTGAATTTTAAGTTGTTTCTATTTTGAATTGTGATGAATTTGCATGTACTTCCTACGTAAAAATTATGTTTTTGCGTCAGTTCCGATGGTAGGTGTCACCGACGTAAATGCAAACCGTAAATATCTCAATTTGTATTTCCGTCGCAAAATTTTCATTGTCACTTGATGACGGCGCTTCTGTTAACCGTACACTCTTCCACCGACTTCCTAAGAAACCCCAATTCCTCTCCTGTTTCTTCGATTTGCCTCTTAAATTCTTCAGCTTTCTGAGTTAGTGATGAAAGTTGATGAATTTAAGAGGCAAATCGATGAAAAATGAGAGGGATTGGGGTTTCTTAGGAAGTCGGTGAAAGAGTGTACGGTTAACAGAAGCGCCGTTATCAAGTGACATTGAAAATTTTGCGACGGATTTGCGAGGGAATTGCGATGGATTATGTAATTTTTGAGTTTCCGTCGCAATTCCATCGCAAATTTGCGACGGAATTGCGACGGAATATAAAATTTTTGAAAGTCCATCGCAATTCCATCGCAAATTTGCGACGGAATTGCGATGGATTATGTAATTTTTGGGTTTCCATCGCAATTCCATCGCAAATTTGCGATGGAATTGCGATGGAATATAAAATTTTTGAAAGTCCATCGCAATTCCATCGCAAATTTGCGATGGAATTGCGATGGAAACCCAAAAAATACAGTTTTAGGGTTAGGGTTTAGGGATTTTCGTATAGCAAGGGTAATATAATCTTATTTTCTACTGTATAATTGAACCCAAAAAGCTTTTTACTAAATAAAATAGGTTTCTCTTCAACTTCGTAGATATCAAGCTCATTGAAGCTTACGAATTATATAAAAGTACAAACGGTTTTGTTGAAACATCGACTATATATATATATATATGTATGAATGTTCAATATCTATAGGAATATTGAAATTCATTCACTAATAAGCATATATATTCATTATCAACAAACCCTAAACCCCCCGTAGTCAAATCCCTAAACCGTAAACCCTAAACAAGTTTCCCTCGCAATTCTGTCGCAAAGTTGCGACGGAATTGCGACGGAAATGCCCCGTTCCCTCGCAATTCCGTCGCAAAAATTAGGGCTTCCATAATTGCGATGGATTTGCGACGGAAATGCCCCATTCCATCGCAAATCCGTCGCAAAGTTGCGATGGATTTGCGAGGAAAACGTTGGAAACCCTAAATCGTGTTCAGATTAGGGTTTCCAACGTTTTCCTCGCAAATCCATCGCAACTTTGCGACGGATTTGCGATGGAATGGGGCATTTCCATCGCAAATCCATCGCAAGTTTGTACGGATTAGGGTTTCCATCTTTCGTTCCGTCGCAAATCCATCGCAACTTTGCGATGGATTTGCGACGGAAATGCCCCATACCATCGCAAATCCGTCGCAAAGTTGCGATGGATTTGCGACGGCACAAAATCTTTATAAATATGAGGGCGCGGGTTTGAGCTTCGCTCAAACCGACCCTGCCTCTCCGAAAACTTACGCCGCCCCGCCGTCGTAATTCCGCCGACCTCGTTTTCTTAGTTTTCTCTCGGCCGCCGTCGCTCTTCACGCGGCCGCGTCTTCTCCTTCTCCTGCTGCCGCCGCGTCTTCTCCTTCTTCCGCCGACCTCGTTTTCTTCGTTTTCTCTCGGTCGTCGTCGCTCTTCACGCCGCTGTCGCTCTTCACGCCGCCGCGTCTTCTCCTTCTCCCGCCGCCGCTGCGTCTTCTCCGTCTTCCGCCGACCTCGTTTTCTTCGTTTTCTCTCGGCCGCCGTCGCTCTTCACGCCGTCGCGTCTTCTCCTTCTCACGCCGCCGCCGCGTCTTATCCGGCCTGTCTCCTTCTCCCACCGCCGCCATCTTGTCCTTCTCCCGCCGCCGCCATCTTCTCCGGCGTCTTCTCCGGCGTCGTGTCCTTCTCCCGCATCCGCAGATCCGCCGTTTCATCTCGGCCGCTCTGCCCCAACGCACCGCCTCTCTTCAGCCACCGCAAGCCATTAAGTGAGTAATGTTATTCCCTTAGCATATTTCCGGATTAGTTTTAGATTAAGGAATTTTAGATGTAAATTGTTATGAGTATTGTTTAGGTGAATTTGATAATTAACATTGGATTAGTTTGGGATAATTTAGCTACTTATTTTGAAGATATAAGTTTGTTAGAATTATTTTACAAAAAATTGTAAAAGTTTTTAGATTGAAAATTGTAATTATTACATTAGTTTTAGAATTTAGAATTTTAGATTTAGAATTTAGAGTTTTAGAATTTAGAGTTTTAGAATTTAGAGTTTTAGAATTTACAATTTTAGAATTTAGAATTTTAGATTGTGATTATAATAGTTTTAGTAAGAATTTTTTGAGTTTCTAAAATTTAATTTGTTCATTTCATTAGATTAATTTCGGAATTTAGAATTTAGAGTTTTAGAATTTACAATTTTAGAATTTAGAATTTTAGATTGTGATTATAATAGTTTTAGTAAGAATTTTTTGAGTTTCTAAAATTTAATTTGTTCATTTCATTAGATTAATTTCGGAATTTAGATTTTAGGTTAGTAATTTTAATTATTAGTTTATATAGTAATTTTATAAAAATTGTGTGATAATTAGAATATTTTTTGGGAATAATTTTTTTAAAATTGCTAATTTCACTTTTTTATTTGTTGCAGATGGAGCAACAAAACTCTTACCGGCAGTTCCTGAGTCAGGGATCCGGAGGTTCCGGGGGTTCCCGTGGTGCTCGTTCTCCTTCCTTCTCTCTTGGTCATGGGAACCCTACTAGTAGTTCCCATGGTTCTACGGGCCGGGAGGAGCAGCAGACCCGGTCTCGGTCTCCATCCCCACCTCGTCCCGCAGCCGCACTTGAGGCCAGATTTGAGGCCTCTAGAGCCCCATTTTATGCGGCGGTTAGGGAGATATTAGATGAGCCTGGTCATCATCACCTCCCTAACCTTCATCCACACCGCCCACCGAAGACTTTCTGGTATATCTTTTTAATTTTTATAGTTTTTTATTTTATTTTATATTATACATTTTGTAAAGTTAAAGTCTATTGTTTTCTTTTTCAGGTTCACTAATGATTCATCCGTCGCTTCTGCGGTTACGGAAGTTTTTGAAAAGGATTACAAAGATCCTATTGCCCGGTGGAGGGATGTAAAGGAACCCGTTCTTCAACGCTGGTTCACTACTTTTGCGGTAAGTACGAGTTTGATTCGTATTTACTTTTTAAAAATATTTTTTAATTGCTAATAACTAACATTGTATTATTGTTATTTGATTTTTTTTTTGAAGCGCAAGTATCACTGGGAATCTGGTTTTACCGCCATAGTCTACCATGAGTTTTGTGCCAAAGTCCGTGATCGGTTGCCTGATATGGTTTCTCGGTGGAAGAAGTTGTGGCTCGCTAAGGGAGATGACGCCAAGCCAACTCACTTTGACCCGAACGTGTGGGCTGGCTTGGTTGCATATTGGTTGGATCCTGACCACCAGAAGAGGAGTGGGAACAGTAAGGCCGCTCGAGCGAAGAGCAAACATTCTACTCATCGCTCCGGCCGAACTTCATTCTTAGCCCGCGGCCGAATGCTTGTAAGTTTTTCTCAAATTATTTTTAAAAAATATTTCTATTTCTTTTATTTTTTTTTTTTCATTTTTTCCGTATTTATCTAATCGAATCAAAATTTATTTCATAGGCCGAGGAAAGAGGGGAATCTGAGACAGATTTGCTGGAAGTCCTCGCGTATACGAAACGGAGGCCGGATGGCACTTTCTTGGATGACGATTCTGAGGAGCTCTACAACGACGTCAACTCAAAACTACAAGAGTTGACTCAGAATGATGATCCCGACAGCATCGGTTCTGGTTCTTCTGTGGCCGTAAAGAACAAGCTTTTTGTTCAGGTAAATTTGTACCATATTTTTTTAGTTCAACTTATTTTTTACCTATGTATATTGTTGGTTTATTAATTTCAATGTTTTTTTTGGTTTTTCAGTCCGCTCCCCGTAGAAAGGGGAAGATGATTGGGGTTGGTTCTCTTCAATCCCAAATCGATACTGGGAGCGGTTATGTTTGCGGTTCTGCTTCAAGTCAGCTTCAGGATTCCAACGAGGTCGCTACGTTGAAGGAGAAGTTGACTGCACAGGAGACGAAGGTTGCCCTGTTCGAACAGATGTTCGACTATTTGGGCAACTCGGATCCGAAGCTCAAGGAGCTTATGGACCGTTTGCGTCAACAACAGGACGGACAGGGCGGATCGGGACAGGGCGGATCGGGACCATCCGACGAATTTTAGTTTTCGTTTTTTTTTTCTATTTTTAATTTTATTTATGAATAATTTTTATGATATTTGAATTAATATTTTATTTAATTTTAATATTTATTTAATTTTTTTCTTTTAATTTTTATTTTTTTAAATTACAAATTAAAATAAAAAATCAATTTAACAATTACGAAATTAAAATAAATTAAAAAAATATTAATTAAAATTTGCGACGGAAGTTGTTTCCCTCGCAAACTTGCGAGGAAAAGATTCCGTCGCAAGTTTGCGACGTTTGCGACGGAATCTTTTCGTCGCAACGTTGCGAGGGAAAAACTTCCGTCGCAAGTTTGCGACGGAACATTTTCCTCGCAACGTTGCGACGGAAATGTTTCCGACGCAATTTTGCGACGAAAATATTCCGTCGCAAAATTGCGACGGAAAAATTTCCTTCGCAAGTTTGCGAGGAAAAGATTCCGTCGCAAACCCCGCAAACTTGCGACGGAAATTATTCCCTCGCAAATTTGCGACGGAATCTTTTCCTCGCAAGTTTGCGACGGAAAAGTTTCTGTCGCAAATTTGCGATAGAGCTGATTCCGTCGCAAATAAATCGCAACTTCGCCACGGAGTCGATGCCTTCGCAAATCCGTCGCAAGTTTGCGACGGCACAAATCCGTCGCAAACTTGCGAGGGATTTGCGACGGAACAGGCATTGCGACGAACAATTTGCGACGGAAATTTGTCACTCGCAATTTCGTCGCAAATGGTCATTTGCGACGGAATTGCGACGATATTTTCCGTCGCAAATGGCCTATACTTCTTGTAGTGATTTAACAACGAAAACGTTGTTAAATCGTCGTAAACTTGCAACGATTTAACGACGAAATATCGAATTTTTTATTTATTAATATTCGAACGTCTACGTCGTATTTACGACGACTTAATATAAAAAAAATAAAAAAAAATATAAAAAGAAATAAAATAAAAATTATAAAACGAAATAAAATAAAATAAAATATATTTCACAAAATTTAAAAACAAATATTTAAACAAATTCAAATTCTGACGGGGACAGATCACAAGCCGTCCCGCTCGTCGTTGCCCGTTGCTCGTCGGTCTCCTCTAGCGCTCTTGCTGCAGCTAGCGCTTCTCGTTTACGCCTTTTTTCTTGCAAGATTGCGGCAATCTGCGGGTTATCCCTAGCCATGAGCTCGAAAATGGCGTCGTTATCTGAACGTTCTGAACGCTCATCTTGGATTTCCCGCTCAAGACGTGCAATCTTGGCCCGCAGTTGGGTCTGCTCTTCATCGTCGGATCGTCGGCGGGGCGGAGCAAGTGCCGAAGCAACAGGAACCTTGGCAATTGATCCCATCCCAATAGTTTTACCCCTATTCTGAGGGGCGACCTGCCATTTTAATCATTGAATTGATATTAAATAATAGAGTTTAAATATAATAAAATTTAATTAATTAACAATAAATTAATATTTACCTTTACGAAGATGCGATCAATCTCCGGGGTGCTCAACTGCACCTGAGTGGATCCCCCGGGAGATAGCTGCTGGGAGCGTTGCGTTTGTTCCTCAACGACCCTTGCGTTCACGTCGTTCCATATCTCGTCTGCTCTCGGAGATACAAAAGTGCCGTCTTTCTTCTTGTGGGTCTTCTCCCAAACATCCGTCAATGGAGGGAGCACACCTCCTCTCTCCGCAGCCTAAAAATGAATTTAATTAATTTCTATTTTAATTATCTTATAATTTATATTATTTGTATATATAAATAATTAAAAAAAAATGAAAGTGCGATATTACCATCTCTAAACGTCTTCCGGCGAAAGACGTCTGACCGGAGCAGTGAGGGACGACCTTCGGTTGGCCGTCAGGACCAACCGATAAACGGGAAGCAGAGCACTTCATAGAGGTGTCTACGGAATCTGGCTTCATCCAGAATTGAACCAATCCGTCCCACACCGTTTGGCTGACGCCTATCGGCTTTGCGTCGTTGCCCTTTGCCCGCCATCTCTTTTTCCAGTCGCAGACGGTGTTGTTTGTACGCAACTTGGCTTTCTCCTTCCATTGTGCCTTCACCTCCTCATTATGAGCTTGATCCCAGGTGTACCGTTGCTGAAAAAAACGAAATTATAATTAAATTATTTATATCAAATATAAGTAATTAAGTAAATATAAAATATTAAAAATTAAAAAAGTTCAAAAATTATCACCGCAAACATCTTAAACCAAGTATCTCTGATATCTTGACTGACTGCCGACCAATTTGGATGAGCCTCGGAAAAATAGGACTTGATGATGTCGCTGATGGTGCGCGAGACCGAATTTTCGACACCAAACCTATAAAAATGTTAATTGTTAATTAATATATTTAAGAGATTATATAAATATGAAATTAATACATAAAATTTTAAAAATTTTAAACGTTTTAACGTACCACAATGCTCCATCTTCCTTCTCTGGATGGAGTCTAGTTAGATTTACCCGTCCGGGTAAAGCTAGCAACTCTTCAATGGTCATATGTGCATAGGGCCGAGGCAGTTGTACATGTTGGGGCGGTGGCGGTTGTTGGTGTTGTGGTGGGAGTTGATGGGATTGCGGTGGGGGTTGATCGTGGTGCGGTGGTGGCGGGGGGGGGGGGGGGGGGGGGGGATAAAATCCCTGAGACTGCGACTGCGACTGAGTCGGCGGAACCCTCGTATCCCCCGAGGTAGAAGTAGAACCACCAGAAACACCTGTGCCCGGCATGAACTGATGACAATATTGGTTGTGGCCGGATGGAGGAATCATCTGCAAATTAATAAAAACAAACATATATATTAATTTAACCTAATTTCCTAAACAATATAATGAAAATTCTATAACTATTTATTTCTAACAAATCTAAATACCCATTTCTAAACCGTTTCTAATGAAAAATACAGTAAATTAAACAAATATAAATGAAAAATCAAATAAATAAAAAACTAACCGTTGTTTGGAATGATAACGGAAAGCCGAAAGCAATTGAAAACGAAATTTTTTTTTTTCGTGAGAAAGGGTTTTTTTAGAGAGAGGAAGAAGTTGTGGCGATGCAAATCTGAGGCGAGGCTGATATATATAGAATTTGTTGTCGTCGCTACATCGTCGCAATTTACGACGATATACCGACGACATGAATAGTGTCGTCGTTAAGTCGTCGCCAATTACGACGATTTTCCAACCAAAAGGAAATTTATATTTCCCATTAAATTAATATTCCCGCACGGGAAACGGAGAAAGTGGGGTCGTTGCTAAATCGTCGCAACTTTCCATCGATTTTACGTCGGTCCCACAAGAGTCGTCGTAAAATCGATGGTACGCATTTTCATTTTGTTTTATATTCCCGCACGCGGGAAGCGGAAATATTAAGGGGGGAAAATAATTAGTGTCGTCGCTAAATCGTTGCAACGTTCCATCGTTTTTACGTCGGTCCCACAGAATCGTCTTAAACTCGACGGTAAGCGTTTTCAATTTGTTTTATAAAAATTAATTGGGAAAAAAATAAAACTTACCATCGCATTTACGTCGGTCCCACGATAACCGTCGTAAAATCGATGGTCAACTAGAATCCAATATTACGGCGCCTACTATCACTTTTCGATTTGGTACGATGAAATAATTTTTTATTTTCCGTTTAACAACGACTTGCCAACGACTCGTCGCAAAATCGTCGCTAAATTTTACCCTAAACCCTAAACTCGCCCCAAACTCTTATTTACTTGAATGGAAGTATGAAAAGCTTAAAAACTGTGAATAAGAAGTTATAAATTGAAATGAAAACATAAAAAAATTTCAAAACCTCATTTTGACAATATCTTGTTATAATACATGTAAGTAAACCTTATCTTGTTAAAAATTTCAAAAAAGACTTTTTCTCTCATCTAGATCCGGAGATCATCCTTCGGAAAATGGAAATCCTTGTCGGGAACATTTTCCGGAAGTCGATCTCTGGCCTAGATGTTGGAAAATTTTTTATAACAAAATTACAAACGTTTTACCATCGAATTTGGTATGTATTTGTGATTAGTCGGGAAATCGTTGCAAGTTACGTCGCATTTACGACTAAATTTGTTGGGATAGTTGGAAAATCGTTGTAACTTACATCCAATTTACGACGACCCGTCTCTTGATCGTCGTTATGTGCAACAATATTGCTACTTTCCTGGTATGTTGGAAAATGACCATATTTTCCTATAAAATGACCAACACCCCCTCCATATTCTTTCACACACATCATAAATCTTCGTCATCTCTTGTTGAGGTCAGAGTATCCCATGCAAAATGTTTAGGCTTTCCTAAACATTGTTATATGGGATCATCTGATCTCGACAAGTGATGAAGAATTTTTTTTTATTTTTTTTTGACAATTGCAACGAAATTACCACGAATTTGGAACAGTGTTTTTATTCTCGTAGGGATATCGATGCACAATGCATCTGTTTAACATCGAATCGTCGTAATGTCGACGCAATTGCCAACGATTTTCCATCGATGGTGAAGTAGCCTGGGAAATCGTCATGAATTACATCTAGTTTACATCTTAGTGGGTATGTTGGAAAAAGTTATGGAAATTTGATTTTCTAAGTCTGTTTCATACGGGATGATCGTTGAATAAGTTACGGAAATTTGTTTTCCGATAGTTTTTGTCCATCACAATGTAACATAGTTACAAGTAATAAATAGAGTTATATATGTCTAAAACGGGAAATGATATTTAGTACTTAATTATTCATCATTAGTAACAAAACGGGAAGTTCATAACATAAGGTGCAAATTAACAGAAATATCAAATATGATACAATATGGTACAATATCTCAGAATACAATATATCTTCTGTCAATACTCGTCCGAGTCATTTCGGTCGCTGAACTCATCATCATCCGGTTCATCGCTTTCGGAGAATTCATCCGGAACACTCTCCTCTTCATCATCATCACTGGTATCGTCAGCCACATTTACACTTTGTGGGTTTTGAGGATCTATTAAGAAGATAGACCCTGTTGTGTTCTCCGCCGGATCTGGTATAACCGAACAATGATCTTGCTGCATTGGCGGAATTTCATCCTGATCTCCAACGATTGTGCCCCTAGGAGATACCTTAACAACAGATAACCAAGTAATTCCTGATGTTCGAACACGCGGATATGGTACGAATGTTACTTGTTCAGCTTGCGACGCCAAGATAAACGGCTCGAATTTGTTGTAACGCCGAGATTGGTTTACGTCAACTCCATATGTGTTCTCTCGAACGCCTCTGCCGAGTGTTGGGTCAAACCAATCACATTTGAAGAGAACACATCTTAAACCAAGCAATCCGGGGTATTGCACTTCAATAATATCTTGCAACACGCCATAGAAATCAACATCACCCCTAACGCAAACACCGTAATTCGCAGTAGCCCTTTCGTTTCCATAGTTGAACGTATGGAACACGTATCCGCGTGTACAATACATAGGAGCAGAAGTGATCCTCCATATTGGCCCTTTGATTAACTCGTGAAACCACTGCGGATATGCTTCGTCACCAGGATTAACCTATATATATTAATAAACAAATCGTTGACAAACTCAATTACTATATGTAATAGGGTCATATTAATTATACAAACGTAATTGAGGTAAGTAATTCAAACTAACCGATGATTTAATCCACTCCGCAAAGTGCTGATCTTTCCGTTTGTTGAGTTCCGTATCTGTAACCCCGTCGATACACTCCCGGACCTGTCTACAAAATTCCCTGCAAAATTCAAGGAATTAATGTATAGAATATATTTGTTAAATCAAATACAACCTGCATAATCATCATATATATATATATATATAACATAAATGACTTACGTCTCAAACGGAGTAACTTCCTCGCAATTGAGTAAGACATACGTATGTGCACTATGACGATCGTTCTCGTTTGCCCACCATACTTCTTTAATACATCCACCTAATCGGCCGACTGACGTGAATATATCTGGTACACCTTCCACTGGATATGACCGACCAACACCACCATCGTCATATCGTTTTGTAGCCCTTTTACGTGTGCGCACTTTTGATGGAAAATAGAAGTCAGTGAAATGAGAAGTTTCTTGAGACAAACTTCCAGAAACGATCGATCCTTCAACCCTTGCAAGATTTTTGGCTTTTCCTTTTAGGTACCCCATAAATCGCTCAAACGGGTACATCCACCGATAATGAACTGGCCCACCAAGCTCTACTTCGTAAGGAAGATGTACAGCTAGATGTTCCATAACATCAAAAAAGTCTGGTGGAAATATCTGCTCCAAATTACACAAATACATAGGAATATTTTGCTGGAGTTTACCAATAACATCTACGGTAAGAGTACGGGTACAAAGATCTCGGAAGAACGCTCCAATCGCTGTATATAACATAAGAGATTTTGTTATTTCATATATAGATTAATTATTTAATAAATGCATGCATATATATAATATATTGTTTCTAAAATATACCTGCAATTGCCGCATGTACTTCTGGGTGTAGAAGTTCCGCAAATACAAACGGAAATAACCGTTCCATAAACACATGACAGTCGTGGCTTTTCATCCCAGAAAACTTTCGTCCTTCAACACATTTAGATAGATTAGAAACATACCCGTCGGGGAACTTCACGTCGGACGTTGCCCATTTGAACAAGGACAACTTTTCCGCAGCCCCTAACTGAAATATAGCAACTGGTACTTCCCCCTGGTTAGAAATATGCAATTCACTCCGTGAACAAATTTCAGGCAAGTCCAATCTTGACTTTACACTGTCTTTCGTTCTGCCTTTTACGTTCAACACCGTATGCATGATATTATCGAAGAAATTCTTTTCAATGTGCATAACATCGAGGTTGTGTCTGAGAAGATGAGAGCTCCAATATGGAAGGTCCCAAAAAATACTCTTCTTATGCCAATTGTGCTGTTCCCCGTATCCGTCAGGCATATTCCCCAGGGTGTGCCAGTTCCCACCACGTTTAACTGTACTCTATGCGCCATAATGATCAATTTGCGCTTCTATAGACTCTCCAGATAAAATCACCGGTGGAGGAGGACGAACAGCTTTGTTCTTCCTAAACAGTTTCTTGTTTCTCCGGTATCTATGATTCAACGGTAAGAATCGGCGGTGACAGTCAAACCAGCTTGTCTTTCTCCCGTGTTTAAGCTGAAATGCATTTGTTTGATCGAGGCAGTACGGACAAGATAACCGCCCATGCGTAGTCCACCCAGAAAGCATTCCGTATGCAGGAAAGTCGCTTATTGTCCACATAAGCACTGCCCGCATCGTAAAGTTCCTCTTGTACGAAATATCATACGTCCGAGCTCCGGTATACCACAACTCTTTCAATTCCTCTATCAAAGGCTGCAAAAAAACGTCAAGGGAACGCCGGGGATGCTTCGGGCCAGGGATCAAGATACTCATAAATAGAAATTCTCTCTGCATGCACATATCAGGAGGAAGATTGTACGGCGTTAGTATTATCGGCCATAGAGAGTATTGCCTACCAGACATGCCGAAAGGACTAAATTCGTCCGTGCAAAGACCCAAGTAGACATTTCTTTTCTCGCTAGCGAAATCTGGATGAACCGCCTGAAAGTGTTTCCACGCTTTAGCGTCAGATGGATGCCTAATCTCTCCTTCTGTTTGCAAATGATCGGCACGCCATCTCATCAATCCTGCCGTCCTCTCAGACTGATACAGTCTTCGCAATCTATCTTTTATTGGTAGGTACCACATCTGTTGGTACGGTACCTTGTTTCGACCACTACCTTGTGGCTTGTATCGTGGCTTCTGACAAAATCGACACTCCTGCAACTTATCATCATCTTTCCAGTATATCATGCAATTATCAACACAAACATCTATCATCTGAGAAGGCAACCCAAGGCTAAACACCAACTTTTGTATCTCGTAATACGAATCAGCAGCTACATTGTCATCTGGTAAGATATCCTTAATTAGATCAGCCCAACCATCCATGATAAACTGACTTATATTACCATCAGTTTTAAGAGTCATCATCCTTGCTGCAACTGACAATTTTGTGTGCCCTTTTGTACATCCATCGTACAAAGGCTGATCTGCTGCTGCTAAAATATCAAAAAACTTTCTTGCATCTGGATTGGGTTCCTCATACGCTACATTATGAGGATCTCCATATGTACTTGCGGTTTCCGGAAATGCATCTGTTACCATTTCATGCATTCTATGAACTTCACTTATACCGTAATTAACAGGAGGATGTTCAAGTACGGGATCCACATTTTCGTCAAAACGCATTCCTTCATTAATATAATTACTACTGCTACTACTAGCTGCATTTCCCCCATGACCTTCCCCATGACAATACCAAATATAATAATTCTGCATAAATCCTCTATTCAACAGATGCGACCACACTTTTGAGATAAGCACAAATTTCCTATTCTTGCATTTTGGACAAGGACAATACATGTACTTATTACCGCTTTCGATCGTAATTTGCAATGTGCTGGCCTGGTACATGAATCCCTCAAGCCCATCTCTGAACTCTTTCCTCAGCAACCCGTCGGAATCTTGACGATTGTACATCCATTCTCGTAGCTGATAAATTGACATATTTTTTGAAGTAGTTGTTTTTTTCTGTTTTTTTAGAGAGATAGAAGTTTAAGTAGTTGAGAGTGAAATGATGGTTATTGGAGGTCACGGTATATATAGAAAACTTTTGGACATTAACAACGAATTTGCAACGACCATTCCAACCAATTTCCAACGACGGAATTTCTTTTACAACCACTTACCATCGACTTTAACTGATGTTAAAAACCGGTAAGAATCGTTTTAAACCATGTGCTTGATATACCTCTATTTTGTACCCTTTTTATATGGTTTTACTATGCTTTTTATTAGGTTTTTAAAGGCTTTTCGATCTAAAAAGGTAGTTTTTGTGGATTTATAGTACTAAGAGTCTAAACAGGTCGAAAGATGCATTTTGGAGCAAAACCACAGGATTTGGACTTTACGCCGCTCCACGACACATCATCAACTTTGAAAGAGCCCCAAAAACATTCTACTCAATGGATCTCACCAAAACCAGTTCGCCGCGATGCCTACATGAGTTAGCTTTCCAACGCAATTGGAATCATGCAATTTGGACGTGTAGAATGGAAGATATTATCATTTTAGTGAAGAGTGTCAAATCAGCCGAAAACCGGACGTCTACACCAGCCGCTCGACCGAGCCGGTCGGACAGGGCCTCCAAGGCCCCCGTCCGACCCGACCTTCCTCCACGATCCGGTCGACCGAGCCGGTCGGACAGGGCCTCCAAGGCTCCCGTCCGACCCGACTTCTTTTCACCATCCCGTGCGCGCCAGCTCGACCCGACCATCATCCCGTGCGACCGTTCGACCCCCAGCTCGACCCGAGCACCAGCCCGACCGACCGGTCGACCGCCCCGCTCGACCGCCGCCGTCCCGCTCGACCCGGCTTAGCCAACTAAGGCCTGTTTTGCGCGTTTTCACGATTTACTCGGCCCGTTTACCTAATCTCGACCCCTGGAAGACCTAGCACTATAAATACACCTTTTTAGCCTTTTTAGAAAGAAGAGAGAAAAGAGAGAGAACAATATAGCCACATTGTATTTCAGTTTCATAGATCTACTTTTGTTCTAGAGATTTCAAGGAGAGGATCTCTCCTCCTTACTACAATTTGGAGAAGATTTCTGAACCTTTATCTATTATCATGCTTTCTTCATCTCTCTGTGTTGTTACTTTGATCATGTCTGAGTAATTCACTTGTTAGGTTGCTAGGGTTACTAATTCAATGAGTTGTTTGCTTGATCTATGATTTCGATGAACTGTTAGGGATATCATTAGAGTCTTTGTCTCGTTTTGTTCACTAATTAATGCTGATTGCTTTACCGCGCATCTAGCAATCTGATCCTAGGTTGATTTGAGCCACGGAAGTGCTGTATCATTCGCCGGACCTATTCTTTGACAAGCTAGGTTTCTTAGACTGCGGAAGTTGATTTACTAAGCCTAGTGAACTGTATCCGAACTTGATCGATTTAATGCTTGATTAACTATCTAAGGACATACCAAAAGTTTAGCGATTAGATAAGTTATCATAGGAGTCGGAGCCACGGAAGTGGAAAGACTTATTTTCGTGTTTTGTGTTCTAGACGGATCTATCATCCCATCATCCCTAAATTGATTCATATCTATCATCGAACTGATCATTGCTTGCTTCTCTGCGAATTAGCCCCTAGAGACCTAACGCTTTTCCCTCATTGCTTTACAACTTCGATTTCTTAGCTTTAGTATTTAGTTATTAGACAACCAACCAATCATCCTTTATCTTATTCTAGCTTGATCCGAACTCCATAGATTTAAAGTGTATTCATTTTAGCCAGTCCTTGTGTTCGATAACCCGTACTTCTACGATCTGTGCACTTGCAGGATATTAAAAAGTCGGTAAAACCTGACCACACATCAAGTTTTTGGCGCCGTTGCCGGGGACTGCAGCAGTACCTTTGAATCTCGATTAGGATCTAGTCTAGGATTTTATCGTTTTCTTGCATTTTCATTATTTTTGCTTTTGGTTTTCCTAGTTTATCTTACTTTTCATTTGTTTTCTTCTTTTGTTTTTCAGGTGCATGACTAGAGTCTAATAGGGACAATCTAGTTGAACCAGTTGCTGAAATAGACCGACTTGAAAAGACACTTAGACGACAAAGGGCTCAAGAGATGGCCCAAGCCGCTCATGATGCAGCAGTAGCTAGAGCTGTAGCTGAAGGGAGAGATCCACCTCCACCTTTAGCACCACAACCTCCTGCTGGGGAAGTTGATGCACAACCTCAAGCTAACAACCAAACCATTGGAGACTATGACTCCGCTGATGCCTTCTTTACGGATAGAAATCCGATCCACCCACCTCCACCTCAGAGGAATGACTATGAAATCAAGCCTCAAATCATAGCATTGGTTAAGCAAAACCAGTTTCATGACCTACCAGCTGAGCACCCGCTTGATCACATAGATAACTTTGAAGAGATTTGCAGCACCACCCGAGCCAATGGAGTCTCAGCCGACTACCTAAAGTGCAAACTTTTCTCATTTTCTCTTGGCGACAAAGCCCTTAGATGGTTAAAGTCTCTTCCTGCCCATTCGATCACTACTTGGGACGAGTACAAGGCAGCATTCATCAACCATTTCTACACTAAGCAAAGATCGATTTCTGTTAGAAACAAGATCTCTGGATTTCGCCAAGGTGCAACCGAATCATTCTTTGAGGCATTGGATCGATTCAAGGAATACATTAGGGACTGCCCTAACCACGGTTTCAAGGATGGGAACCTTTGGAACATCTTCTATCGTGGCATAGACCACAAATATAAGCTATCCTTGGATACTGCAAGCAATGGAAATTTTATGACAAAGACTGTTGAGGAAGCCAAAGTCTTGATTGAGAACCTTGCAGCAAGTGATTGCAACAACTGCCCCGACTATGATAGATCACACCGCTCTACCAATGCACCCCCTGATGCTACTCAGATGGCTGAACTGAAGAATATGATGGCTCAAGTTCTAAAAGGACAGCAAAGACACATACATGCAGTTGAGGGCATAAATGATGTCAATGATGATCCTACAAGGGAATGCATGGGAGATTTCTCCAATGATCAACTTGAGGAAGAAGTTAACTATGTTGGTAACTATGGAAACAGGGGATACAATCCCAACTACCGGTCCAACCCAAACCTTTCTTACCGCAGCACTAATGTGGAGAACCCACAAGACCAAACCTATCCCCCAAGATTCCAGCAGCAGAGACCACCTTTCCAACCCTATGGAGATCGTTTTCAGCAGCAAGGAAACCAGTTTCAACCTAGGCCGAACTATGACCAGAGAGCACCATACCCACCAAAGGAACCATATGGTTTACCCACCAGCCAACCTCCTTTAGCCCAGCCAAACAACAAGTTCGAGGGAATGTTTCAACAAATCATGGAAGGTCAAAAGAGAAACAACAAGGAGATGAATGAGAAGATGGACACTTTGTTCAATGACCTCCATGCTAAATATGATGCCATTGCCGCACATGTCAAGAAATTGGAAGTGCAAGCAGCTCAAACCGCAGAAGCAGTAAAAAAACAAGAGATGGAGTCCAAGAAATCTTTTTGCAACTCCGTTGCAATAGAAAAGAAGTTTGAGGATTCTATCCCCAAATGGAAGCTCTCCCCACCTAAGTATGATTGTATGACCTGGCCTGAAGAAATCTATCCCGAGGGAGAATCTAACCGTGCAAGGAAAAGACGCCTTTTCCCCAAGATCATCCCAAAGGCGGATAACTCTGGAAAGTTTGTAGTTCCATGTTCTATTAATGAAGTTAATCTCACCGATTCTCTTTGTGACACAGGAGCTAATGTCAACATCATGTCAAAGAAGATTGCAGACGAGATAGGCCTTACCAACATCCAACCTTCATCCATCTCCATCAACTATGCCGATTCATTCTCGCAAACGCCTTACGGTTTCATCCCGGACGTGATGGTGCGACTTGGGAACTGTTCTATTCCTACCGACTTTCAAATAGTGGAAATGAGAGAAAGTAGCCATAGACCCCTCATCCTTGGCACCCCTTTTCTATCAACCGTTGGAGCCATTTTCGACTTTCCCAACCGGAGGATCTCATTCAACAAGGTGAATAAAGAGATGTTTTTCCCCATGTGTTCAACAAAGAACCCATCAGTTGATATAGTGCAAGAGAATAAGATTATCCCCAAGCCTCCAGAAGAAGAGAAAATCCTGTCCAGCTTGCCCAGCAAAGACCTCGCCTACCAGCCCAAGCAACTTGCCCCGATAGCAAGAAGTAAGACTACGGCATCTTACCAGCCCAAGCAACTTGCCCCGATAGCAAGAAGTAAGACTACGACATCTTACCAGCCCAAGCAACTCGCCCCAACAGCAAGAAGTAAGACTACGACATTACCTAAACACCCACCAAAAGGACCGATCAAGGATAAGACCGGGACAGAGACCATTAAGAAGGTTAAGCAAACTAAAGGATTTGCAAAAGTTAGGATTCTCCTCCAGGAAAAGCTGAATGATGAAACTTTGGAAGAATTCAAGGAAAAGTTTTCTAACACTATGAAACTCTTTCCTATGGCTGAAGTGCCCCGGGACAAAGCATGGAGAGATTGTCTATCCCGCCGTAAATCATCCTCCCGATATAAATCCCAAGAAGAAAGATCTTGATGGACAAAAAGTTCCATTGATCACTACCCTCTCTTAAATCCTAAAGAGCATTACGGTCAAGCTAAAGACCTTAAACAAGCGCTGTATGGGAGGCAACCCATAAGGTAACACCTTTAAATTTCAGTTTTTAGTTTTAGTTTTACTTTGTTTTCTTTGTTTTTCTTTTAGCAGGATAGGATAGAATGGATATCACAATGGTGCAAGAGGAACATAGAAGTGGAGCCGCCAAGCCGTTTGGGTCGACCAAACACGTTCGGGCAGGGCCTCCAAGAGGTTCGGTCGACCGGTCGACCAAAACACCCCGGGTCGACCGAACCGTTCGACCCAAAATAAAAAAAAAAAAAAAAAAAAAAAAAAAGATAAGCTTCTCTTTCTCCTCCCCACTTAAATTGAACCAGTTTTAACCAAACCAAACCGATTTTTCTAAACCAAAATCGATTTCATAAAGGATTTAAAGAGATTTTGAGATTGAAAACACCACTTTTCATTCTCTTCTACAAAGAAAAGGTTTTAGAAAACCCTAGCCTCCATTGAAGAACCTTCACAAACATTTTTCTTAAAACTTTGATATTTCTTAAATTGGATTTCGAATTTTAGCTCTCCCAATCCCCAATCTCTCTTTCCAAAACAAGGTATGATCTCTAAAACCCAACTTCTATGATTTTACACAATCCAAATATATAAGAGAATTTCTTGACTAAGCTTTTGTTTAGACTTGCAATTTTTGCTCCTAATAGGCTTGTTTTAAGCTTATTTGTGTGAATTCAATGTGGTTTAGAGAATATAATATTCTAATTTCAATTCTTGAATAGTTTTTCACAAAACTTATTTTGGGTATTCAAAACCTTTGATTCAAGGATGGGATTAGGGTATTCATTGCTTGAACACCTAGAATATCATTAGGATTCGTGATTTTTAACTTTATTATAGCATGATTAGCTTATGAATTTCGAAATTTTAAGTTATATCATAGCATGAACAGTAAATCCGAAAATAGCTAGGATTTTGAACCTTGAAAGATGATTGTTCACTTGATTGATTTCATTAGGCTTGATTTGAGTTGATAATATACTTATCCCCTACCCCTTTCTTCCAATAATCTTTACGAATACAACCTCATGTCTCTTGGTGAGAATTTGTTTTTGTAGGTACCATGGCAAGAACAAAGCTAACTGAGGCAATAAGGAAGAAGGATGTCGCTTTAGAGCCACCACGGAAACAAATCAAGCTCAATGCAAATCCAAACCTCACTGAACGAGCAAACACATCGAAATCAGCAATCAAAACCAACGAAAAAGGCAAGGAAATCGAGGAGCATTCAAGTGATTCCGATAATCAACCCCTTGTCAAGTTTATCAACCATCCTATTCAAGGCAATGGAGAGTATGGAACAGCAATGGAAAGAGTCATCATTGAACCATGTGTGACAATGGATAATCACACTCTTGATCTCCTAAACATCAAGAGTGATGTCATATGGTACCTAAAGAAGCTAGGAATGCGCAAGTTTTTCAAGATAGATTGCAAGGAGTACACTGAACTTACACGAGACTTCCTCTCCACCGTCACTCTAGCCTTCCCCAACAACAATGATGACCAGCCCGCCGGCAATGGGATACTTTTCTTCAAGATTGGCGATCAAAGTGGTCGGATATCCATCGCCACCATTTGCAAGCTTTTTGGTTTCAACAACGAGACTTCTCATGACTTCAAGGAGAACCACCTCACTCGTGATGATGATTTCTCCAACTGGACCCACTTCGCTGATGAACCGTTCCTCGCTTCCCGATCGAAGGTTTCACGAATCTCTCATCCGGTAATCCGCTATGTACACCGCCTCATCACCACTACTCTACAGTGCAAACCGGAAACCAGCAAAGTCACAGCAGACGAGTTCTACATCCTGACAACGCCCTTCTTCCGATACAAATACAATGCAAACCTTGGCCTTTTGTTTGCAAAAACACTTGTCAATGTAAAGCTTTTGGCACGGCACACCGACAACAAGAAGGTTGTTGTGCGTTTTGGGCGACTTATCACAGCAATTGTCAACCATTGCAAGATTGACATCTCACATTACCGGCCCAGTAACAACACCGCTCCTTTAGACCTCACAGCCCTTCAGCATATTCGTTTCCTCAATGGCTGGACCAAGAACCCAACCCAGTTTTGCTACGTATGCCCCATTGGAACGTCTGACACCGCGCTTGTGCAACTGCCTTGTGACGACCTCCCACTCCTCAGCTCCGGAGCTGTTACATTCTCACCACCACCAGAGAAGTACTTCATTGAAACCCCTGACTCACCGCGCTACCAGATCAACACCTACTATCTCAAGCAGAGGACCATAAGGGCAAGGCGCCCTGTTCGGAACATCAACATCATGACAGCCAGCCAGGCTGCCAACCAGGCTTTAGACCGCCTTGGCCATCTGGAGAGAACCGTCCAGTGTCAATCCCGCTTCATCTCGCGCCTCATTCGTGTTGTTCGCCACATCGCTCCCGATCGCCTTTTCCGCCCTTCCACATCAACCCATGAGCCAGACCTTGGAGAGTTCTCACTCACCTCTGCACTTGACTCTGATGAAGAATCTACCGACGCGGAGGAGAGCGTGGCCAGCCTTTACGCCTCCACCTAGGCACCCACACTTCACTCGGTATCCGGTGCAATGGACACCTAACTCCATTTTCTATCCTTATCTTATTTTAATGAATTTCTTTTTATTTTTCTTTATTGAGTCTGTTTCCTCTCACCCTTAATTTGATTTGCTTTCACCGGGACGGTGCAAGTTAAGTCTGGGGGGAGTTTTATCCTTTACTAATGTATTCTTTTTCTTTTCTTATATTTTTATGTTATCTTCTTATGTTTTCATGTTTTATTGAGTCAAAACTTTAGTTGGAAATTATGATTTATCTCTATGACTCTCCGGTGTTGTGCTAACAATCTATGACCCTAGAGCGGACATCAGTTGCAGACATAAGCCTAACAGAACCTCTAACGGTGGATCGACCTACTGACTTGGCAACATTTCTAAGGTACCCGGACAATCTAACGTTAACTCCACCCTAACCAATCTAGTTTTTCTTGTCAAGGGACTTGGCATACATATGAGTCGTTCCTCACTTGATCTCAAAAGGGTGTGTCCAATACAAAGTGCAGTTCTCCTCTCTCTCAGAAAAATAAAAATCAAAAGCTTTTAAGCACAAGGAAAACGTGTAAGCAAGAGGAATGCATACGTCTGCACCTTCTTGTCTTATGGAGACCTACCAAAAACAAGGAAAAAGCAAAAGCCTATCCTATGTTATCCCCTAAAAGAAAAAAAAAAGGGGAAGAAGGATCGATAGAAAAAATAAAATGATACCCTAGAAAAGTAGGGAAAAATCGATCCTTCAAAAGAAAAAGAGAGAGGAAAAGAACTCAAAAGCTTCAAAAAGGACTATCCTGGAGAGACTCAAGTGGGTAAGAACAAGTGCTTAATGATCGATACTCCCTTGATAAAGACCGCACGTTTTAAATTTATGCAAGGAGTTAACAATGGAAAGTCTGGAGTGCTGGATGAGACTAGTTGAGTTTGGTATGGTTCGCTAAGCTTGCCGAGCATTATGTGAAGCTAGTCTAACATTGGTTATGTTTTTAGTGGAATACAGGAGAGGAAGCCACCACAGGTTTCTCAAAAAGGATAAGGAGTTTCTACGTTTTCAAACCTCTTTCTCTGATTTGGATTCTATTTGCTTGAGGACAAGCAAAGATCTAAGTCTGGGGGAGTTGATATACCTCTATTTTGTACCCTTTTTATATGGTTTTACTATGCTTTTTATAAGGTTTTTAAAGGCTTTTCGATCTAAAAAGGTAGTTTTTGTGGATTTATAGTACTAAGAGTCTAAACAGGTCGAAAGATGCATTTTGGAGCAAAACCACAGGATTTGGACTTTACGCCGCTCCACGACACAGCATCAACTTTGAAAGAGCCCCAAAAACATTCTACTCAATGGATCTCACCAAAACCAGTTCGCCGCGATGCCTACATGAGTTAGCTTTCCAACGCAATTGGAATCATGCAATTTGGACGTGTAGAATGGAAGATATTATCATTTTAGTGAAGAGTGTCAAATCAGCCGAAAACCGGACGTCTACACCAGCCGCTCAACCGAGCCGGTCGGACAGGGCCTCCAAGGCCCCCGTCCGACCCGACCTTCCTCCACGATCCGGTCGACCGAGCCGGTCGGACAGGGCCTCCAAGGCTCCCGTCCGACCCGACTTCTTTTCACCATCCCGTGCGCGCCAGCTCGACCCGACCATCATCCCGTGCGACCGTTCGACCCCCAGCTCGACCCGAGCACCAGCCCGACCGACCGGTCGACCGCCCCGCTCGACCGCCGCCGTCCCGCTCGACCCGGCTTAGCCAACTAAGGCCTGTTTTGCGCGTTTTCACGATTTACTCGGCCCGTTTACCTAATCTCGACCCCTGGAAGACCTAGCACTATAAATACACCTTTTTAGCCTTTTTAGAAAGAAGAGAGAAAAGAGAGAGAACAATATAGCCACATTGTATTTCAGTTTCATAGATCTACTTTTGTTCTAGAGATTTCAAGGAGAGGATCTCTCCTCCTTACTACAATTTGGAGAAGATTTCTGAACCTTTATCTATTATCATGCTTTCTTCATCTCTCTGTGTTGTTACTTTGATCATGTCTGAGTAATTCACTTGTTAGGTTGCTAGGGTTACTAATTCAATGAGTTGTTTGCTTGATCTATGATTTCGATGAACTGTTAGGGATATCATTAGAGTCTTTGTCTCGTTTTGTTCACTAATTAATGCTGATTGCTTTACCGCGCATCTAGCAATCTGATCCTAGGTTGATTTGAGCCACGGAAGTGCTGTATCATTCGCCGGACCTATTCTTTGACAAGCTAGGTTTCTTAGACTGCGGAAGTTGATTTACTAAGCCTAGTGAACTGTATCCGAACTTGATCGATTTAATGCTTGATTAACTATCTAAGGACATACCAAAAGTTTAGCGATTAGATAAGTTATCATAGGAGTCGGAGCCACGGAAGTGGAAAGACTTATTTTCGTGTTTTGTGTTCTAGACGGATCTATCATCCCATCATCCCTAAATTGATTCATATCTATCATCGAACTGATCATTGCTTGCTTCTCTGCGAATTAGCCCCTAGAGACCTAACGCTTTTCCCTCATTGCTTTACAACTTCGATTTCTTAGCTTTAGTATTTAGTTATTAGACAACCAACCAATCATCCTTTATCTTATTCTAGCTTGATCCGAACTCCATAGATTTAAAGTGTATTCATTTTAGCCAGTCCTTGTGTTCGATAACCCGTACTTCTACGATCTGTGCACTTGCAGGATATTAAAAAGTCGGTAAAACCTGACCACACATCAAGTTTTTGGCGCCGTTGCCGGGGACTGCAGCAGTACCTTTGAATCCGATTAGGATCTAGTCTAGGATTTTATCGTTTTCTTGCATTTTCATTATTTTTGCTTTTGGTTTTCCTAGTTTATCTTACTTTTCATTTGTTTTCTTCTTTTGTTTTTCAGGTGCATGACTAGAGTCTAATAGGGACAATCTAGTTGAACCAGTTGCTGAAATAGACCGACTTGAAAAGACACTTAGACGACAAAGGGCTCAAGAGATGGCCCAAGCCGCTCATGATGCAGCAGTAGCTAGAGCTGTAGCTGAAGGGAGAGATCCACCTCCACCTTTAGCACCACAACCTCCTGCTGGGGAAGTTGATGCACAACCTCAAGCTAACAACCAAACCATTGGAGACTATGACTCCGCTGATGCCTTCTTTACGGATAGAAATCCGATCCACCCACCTCCACCTCAGAGGAATGACTATGAAATCAAGCCTCAAATCATAGCATTGGTTAAGCAAAACCAGTTTCATGGCCTACCAGCTGAGCACCCGCTTGATCACATAGATAACTTTGAAGAGATTTGCAGCACCACCCGAGCCAATGGAGTCTCAGCCGACTACCTAAAGTGCAAACTTTTCTCATTTTCTCTTGGCGACAAAGCCCTTAGATGGTTAAAGTCTCTTCCTGCCCATTCGATCACTACTTGGGACGAGTACAAGGCAGCATTCATCAACCATTTCTACACTAAGCAAAGATCGATTTCTGTTAGAAACAAGATCTCTGGATTTCGCCAAGGTGCAACCGAATCATTCTATGAGGCATTGGATCGATTCAAGGAATACATTAGGGACTGCCCTAACCACGGTTTCAAGGATGGGAACCTTTGGAACATCTTCTATCGTGGCATAGACCACAAATATAAGCTATCCTTGGATACTGCAAGCAATGGAAATTTTATGACAAAGACTGTTGAGGAAGCCAAAGTCTTGATTGAGAACCTTGCAGCAAGTGATTGCAACAACTGCCCCGACTATGATAGATCACACCGCTCTACCAATGCACCCCCTGATGCTACTCAGATGGCTGAACTGAAGAATATGATGGCTCAAGTTCTAAAAGGACAGCAAAGACACATACATGCAGTTGAGGGCATAAATGATGTCAATGATGATCCTACAAGGGAATGCATGGGAGATTTCTCCAATGATCAACTTGAGGAAGAAGTTAACTATGTTGGTAACTATGGAAACAGGGGATACAATCCCAACTACCGGTCCAACCCAAACCTTTCTTACCGCAGCACTAATGTGGAGAACCCACAAGACCAAACCTATCCCCCAAGATTCCAGCAGCAGAGACCACCTTTCCAACCCTATGGAGATCGTTTTCAGCAGCAAGGAAACCAGTTTCAACCTAGGCCGAACTATGACCAGAGAGCACCATACCCACCAAAGGAACCATATGGTTTACCCACCAGCCAACCTCCTTTAGCCCAGCCAAACAACAAGTTCGAGGGAATGTTTCAACAAATCATGGAAGGTCAAAAGAGAAACAACAAGGAGATGAATGAGAAGATGGACACTTTGTTCAATGACCTCCATGCTAAATATGATGCCATTGCCGCACATGTCAAGAAATTGGAAGTGCAAGCAGCTCAAACCGCAGAAGCAGTAAAAAAACAAGAGATGGAGTCCAAGAAATCTTTTTGCAACTCCGTTGCAATAGAAAAGAAGTTTGAGGATTCTATCCCCAAATGGAAGCTCTCCCCACCTAAGTATGATTGTATGACCTGGCCTGAAGAAATCTATCCCGAGGGAGAATCTAACCGTGCAAGGAAAAGACGCCTTTTCCCCAAGATCATCCCAAAGGCGGATAACTCTGGAAAGTTTGTAGTTCCATGTTCTATTAATGAAGTTAATCTCACCGATTCTCTTTGTGACACAGGAGCTAATGTCAACATCATGTCAAAGAAGATTGCAGACGAGATAGGCCTTACCAACATCCAACCTTCATCCATCTCCATCAACTATGCCGATTCATTCTCGCAAACGCCTTACGGTTTCATCCCGGACGTGATGGTGCGACTTGGGAACTGTTCTATTCCTACCGACTTTCAAATAGTGGAAATGAGAGAAAGTAGCCATAGACCCCTCATCCTTGGCACCCCTTTTCTATCAACCGTTGGAGCCATTTTCGACTTTCCCAACCGGAGGATCTCATTCAACAAGGTGAATAAAGAGATGTTTTTCCCCATGTGTTCAACAAAGAACCCATCAGTTGATATAGTGCAAGAGAATAAGATTATCCCCAAGCCTCCAGAAGAAGAGAAAATCCTGTCCAGCTTGCCCAGCAAAGACCTCGCCTACCAGCCCAAGCAACTTGCCCCGATAGCAAGAAGTAAGACTACGGCATCTTACCAGCCCAAGCAACTTGCCCCGATAGCAAGAAGTAAGACTACGACATCTTACCAGCCCAAGCAACTCGCCCCAACAGCAAGAAGTAAGACTACGACATTACCTAAACACCCACCAAAAGGACCGATCAAGGATAAGACCGGGACAGAGACCATTAAGAAGGTTAAGCAAACTAAAGGATTTGCAAAAGTTAGGATTCTCCTCCAGGAAAAGCTGAATGATGAAACTTTGGAAGAATTCAAGGAAAAGTTTTCTAACACTATGAAACTCTTTCCTATGGCTGAAGTGCCCCGGGACAAAGCATGGAGAGATTGTCTATCCCGCCGTAAATCATCCTCCCGATATAAATCCCAAGAAGAAAGATCTTGATGGACAAAAAGTTCCATTGATCACTACCCTCTCTTAAATCCTAAAGAGCATTACGGTCAAGCTAAAGACCTTAAACAAGTGCTGTATGGGAGGCAACCCATAAGGTAACACCTTTAAATTTCAGTTTTTAGTTTTAGTTTTACTTTGTTTTCTTTGTTTTTCTTTTAGCAGGATAGGATAGAATGGATATCACAATGGTGCAAGAGGAACATAGAAGTGGAGCCGCCAAGCCGTTTGGGTCGACCAAACACGTTCGGGCAGGGCCTCCAAGAGGTTCGGTCGACCGGTCGACCAAAACACCCCGGGTCGACCGAACCGTTCGACCCAAAATAAAAAAAAAAAAAAAAAAAAAAAAAAAGATAAGCTTCTCTTTCTCCTCCCCACTTAAATTGAACCAGTTTTAACCAAACCAAACCGATTTTTCTAAACCAAAATCGATTTCATAAAGGATTTAAAGAGATTTTGAGATTGAAAACACCACTTTTCATTCTCTTCTACAAAGAAAAGGTTTTAGAAAACCCTAGCCTCCATTGAAGAACCTTCACAAACATTTTTCTTAAAACTTTGATATTTCTTAAATTGGATTTCGAATTTTAGCTCTCCCAATCCCCAATCTCTCTTTCCAAAACAATGTATGATCTCTAAAACCCAACTTCTATGATTTTACACAATCCAAATATATAAGAGAATTTCTTGACTAAGCTTTTGTTTAGACTTGCAATTTTTGCTCCTAATAGGCTTGTTTTAAGCTTATTTGTGTGAATTCAATGTGGTTTAGAGAATATAATATTCTAATTTCAATTCTTGAATAGTTTTTCACAAAACTTATTTTGGGTATTCAAAACCTTTGATTCAAGGATGGGATTAGGGTATTCATTGCTTGAACACCTAGAATATCATTAGGATTCGTGATTTTTAACTTTATTATAGCATGATTAGCTTATGAATTTCGAAATTTTAAGTTATATCATAGCATGAACAGTAAATCCGAAAATAGCTAGGATTTTGAACCTTGAAAGATGATTGTTCACTTGATTGATTTCATTAGGCTTGATTTGAGTTGATAATATACTTATCCCCTACCCCTTTCTTCCAATAATCTTTACGAATACAACCTCATGTCTCTTGGTGAGAATTTGTTTTTGTAGGTACCATGGCAAGAACAAAGCTAACTGAGGCAATAAGGAAGAAGGATGTCGCTTTAGAGCCACCACGGAAACAAATCAAGCTCAATGCAAATCCAAACCTCACTGAACGAGCAAACACATCGAAATCAGCAATCAAAACCAACGAAAAAGGCAAGGAAATCGAGGAGCATTCAAGTGATTCCGATAATCAACCCCTTGTCAAGTTTATCAACCATCCTATTCAAGGCAATGGAGAGTATGGAACAGCAATGGAAAGAGTCATCATTGAACCATGTGTGACAATGGATAATCACACTCTTGATCTCCTAAACATCAAGAGCGATGTCATATGGTACCTAAAGAAGCTAGGAATGCGCAAGTTTTTCAAGATAGATTGCAAGGAGTACACTGAACTTACACGAGACTTCCTCTCCACCGTCACTCTAGCCTTCCCCAACAACAATGATGACCAGCCCGCCGGCAATGGGATACTTTTCTTCAAGATTGGCGATCAAAGTGGTCGGATATCCATCGCCACCATTTGCAAGCTTTTTGGTTTCAACAACGAGACTTCTCATGACTTCAAGGAGAACCACCTCACTCGTGATGATGATTTCTCCAACTGGACCCACTTCGCTGATGAACCGTTCCTCGCTTCCCGATCGAAGGTTTCACGAATCTCTCATCCGGTAATCCGCTATGTACACCGCCTCATCACCACTACTCTACAGTGCAAACCGGAAACCAGCAAAGTCACAGCAGACGAGTTCTACATCCTGACAACGCCCTTCTTCCGATACAAATACAATGCAAACCTTGGCCTTTTGTTTGCAAAAACACTTGTCAATGTAAAGCTTTTGGCACGGCACACCGACAACAAGAAGGTTGTTGTGCGTTTTGGGCGACTTATCACAGCAATTGTCAACCATTGCAAGATTGACATCTCACATTACCGGCCCAGTAACAACACCGCTCCTTTAGACCTCACAGCCCTTCAGCATATTCGTTTCCTCAATGGCTGGACCAAGAACCCAACCCAGTTTTGCTACGTATGCCCCATTGGAACGTCTGACACCGCGCTTGTGCAACTGCCTTGTGACGACCTCCCACTCCTCAGCTCCGGAGCTGTTACATTCTCACCACCACCAGAGAAGTACTTCATTGAAACCCCTGACTCACCGCGCTACCAGATCAACACCTACTATCTCAAGCAGAGGACCATAAGGGCAAGGCGCCCTGTTCGGAACATCAACATCATGACAGCCAGCCAGGCTGCCAACCAGGCTTTAGACCGCCTTGGCCATCTGGAGAGAACCGTCCAGTGTCAATCCCGCTTCATCTCGCGCCTCATTCGTGTTGTTCGCCACATCGCTCCCGATCGCCTTTTCCGCCCTTCCACATCAACCCATGAGCCAGACCTTGGAGAGTTCTCACTCACCTCTGCACTTGACTCTGATGAAGAATCTACCGACGCGGAGGAGAGCGTGGCCAGCCTTTACGCCTCCACCTAGGCACCCACACTTCACTCGGTATCCGGTGCAATGGACACCTAACTCCATTTTCTATCCTTATCTTATTTTAATGAATTTCTTTTTATTTTTCTTTATTGAGTCTGTTTCCTCTCACCCTTAATTTGATTTGCTTTCACCGGGACGGTGCAAGTTAAGTCTGGGGGGAGTTTTATCCTTTACTAATGTATTCTTTTTCTTTTCTTATATTTTTATGTTATCTTCTTATGTTTTCATGTTTTATTGAGTCAAAACTTTAGTTGGAAATTATGATTTATCTCTATGACTCTCCGGTGTTGTGCTAACAATCTATGACCCTAGAGCGGACATCAGTTGCAGACATAAGCCTAACAGAACCTCTAACGGTGGATCGACCTACTGACTTGGCAACATTTCTAAGGTACCCGGACAATCTAACGTTAACTCCACCCTAACCAATCTAGTTTTTCTTGTCAAGGGACTTGGCATACATATGAGTCGTTCCTCACTTGATCTCAAAAGGGTGTGTCCAATACAAAGTGCAGTTCTCCTCTCTCTCAGAAAAATAAAAATCAAAAGCTTTTAAGCACAAGGAAAACGTGTAAGCAAGAGGAATGCATACGTCTGCACCTTCTTGTCTTATGGAGACCTACCAAAAACAAGGAAAAAGCAAAAGCCTATCCTATGTTATCCCCTAAAAGAAAAAAAAAGGGGAAGAAGGATCGATAGAAAAAATAAAATGATACCCTAGAAAAGTAGGGAAAAATCGATCCTTCAAAAGAAAAAGAGAGAGGAAAAGAACTCAAAAGCTTCAAAAAGGACTATCCTGGAGAGACTCAAGTGGGTAAGAACAAGTGCTTAATGATCGATACTCCCTTGATAAAGACCGCACGTTTTAAATTTATGCAAGGAGTTAACAATGGAAAGTCTGGAGTGCTGGATGAGACTAGTTGAGTTTGGTATGGTTCGCTAAGCTTGCCGAGCATTATGTGAAGCTAGTCTAACATTGGTTATGTTTTTAGTGGAATACAGGAGAGGAAGCCACCACAGGTTTCTCAAAAAGGATAAGGAGTTTCTACGTTTTCAAACCTCTTTCTCTGATTTGGATTCTATTTGCTTGAGGACAAGCAAAGATCTAAGTCTGGGGGAGTTGATATACCTCTATTTTGTACCCTTTTTATATGGTTTTACTATGCTTTTTATAAGGTTTTTAAAGGCTTTTCGATCTAAAAAGGTAGTTTTTGTGGATTTATAGTACTAAGAGTCTAAACAGGTCGAAAGATGCATTTTGGAGCAAAACCACAGGATTTGGACTTTACGCCGCTCCACGACACAGCATCAACTTTGAAAGAGCCCCAAAAACATTCTACTCAATGGATCTCACCAAAACCAGTTCGCCGCGATGCCTACATGAGTTAGCTTTCCAACGCAATTGGAATCATGCAATTTGGACGTGTAGAATGGAAGATATTATCATTTTAGTGAAGAGTGTCAAATCAGCCGAAAACCGGACGTCTACACCAGCCGCTCGACCGAGCCGGTCGGACAGGGCCTCCAAGGCCCCCGTCCGACCCGACCTTCCTCCACGATCCGGTCGACCGAGCCGGTCGGACAGGGCCTCCAAGGCTCCCGTCCGACCCGACTTCTTTTCACCATCCCGTGCGCGCCAGCTCGACCCGACCATCATCCCGTGCGACCGTTCGACCCCCAGCTCGACCCGAGCACCAGCCCGACCGACCGGTCGACCGCCCCGCTCGACCCGGCTTAGCCAACTAAGGCCCGTTTTGCGCGTTTTCACGATTTACTCGGCCCGTTTCCCTAATCTCGACCCCTGGAAGACCTAGCACTATAAATACACCTTTTTAGCCTTTTTAGAAAGAAGAGAGAAAAGAGAGAGAACAATATAGCCACATTGTATTTCAGTTTCATAGATCTACTTTTGTTCTTGAGATTTCAAGGAGAGGATCTCTCCTCCTTACTACAATTTGGAGAAGATTTCTGAACCTTTATCTATTATCATGCTTTCTTCATCTCTCTGTGTTGTTACTTTGATCATGTCTGAGTAATTCACTTGTTAGGTTGCTAGGGTTACTAATTCAATGAGTTGTTTGCTTGATCTATGATTTCGATGAACTGTTAGGGATATCATTAGAGTCTTTGTCTCGTTTTGTTCACTAATTAATGCTGATTGCTTTACCGCGCATCTAGCAATCTGATCCTAGGTTGATTTGAGCCACGGAAGTGCTGTATCATTCGCCGGACCTATTCTTTGACAAGCTAGGTTTCTTAGACTGCGGAAGTTGATTTACTAAGCCTAGTGAACTGTATCCGAACTTGATCGATTTAATGCTTGATTAACTATCTAAGGACATACCAAAAGTTTAGCGATTAGATAAGTTATCATAGGAGTCGGAGCCACGGAAGTGGAAAGACTTATTTTCGTGTTTTGTGTTCTAGACGGATCTATCATCCCATCATCCCTAAATTGATTCATATCTATCATCGAACTGATCATTGCTTGCTTCTCTGCGAATTAGCCCCTAGAGACCTAACGCTTTTCCCTCATTGCTTTACAACTTCGATTTCTTAGCTTTAGTATTTAGTTATTAGACAACCAACCAATCATCCTTTATCTTATTATAGCTTGATCCGAACTCCATAGATTTAAAGTGTATTCATTTTAGCCAGTCCTTGTGTTCGATAACCCGTACTTCTACGATCTGTGCACTTGCAGGATATTAAAAAGTCGGTAAAACCTGACCACACATCAGTGCTCACCTAATTCGGTTGATGTAAAAATGTCGCAAGTTTGCAACGATTTCCCTTCGAAAAAAAATTTACACTTTAAATCGTTGTAAATTCGATGTTCATTACCTACATATTGTATTCGTTGTGAAATCGTCGTAACTTTACCACGATTTAACGTCGATGAAAGTCAAAGTGTTTAATTCGTCGTAAAACCGTTGTAAATGGACGACGATTTTACAACGAGTTATTTTCGTCCCCAATTTACAACGATTATACGACGACAGTGGTCAATTCGTCGTAAAATCCTCGCATTTTACTACGATTTTACGACGACTGTTTTTCGTCACAGTTTACGACGATTATAAGACGAAATTAATTTTCGTCGTAAATTAGTTGCAAATTAGAGGTTTTTAACGACTCTTTTTTGGGTCGACGCAACATGTCGATGGAAATTGCCTGTTTTGTTGTAGTGGGAGCCTCCCGGAAAGATACTCAAGTTTGCAGATGCTTCTAGCACAACTCCATATGGGTTTGTGCGTAATTTGGAGATGCAAGTGGGAGGTTGTCTTGTCCCCCTTGACTTTCACATTATAGAGATGCAAGATGAGCACTCAATGTCACTGGTTCTTGGGACTCCTTTTCTCAAAACCGTGGGAGCTATAGTTGATTTTCGCAAGGGACAAGTCTCTTTCTCGGAAATCAAGAAGAAAGTCTTCTATCATGCAGTTTCTACTGAAGCCTCTTGCTGCACAACCGTCTACAATGAAGAGAGAGAAAGTTTAGACCTTGGAGATGACATTAAAAGGTCCCAAGACGTCCCTCAAGAAGCTCTCTACATTAGATCTTCTGATGTCCCCATGCTGACACAAGATGAGTGCCAAATCATTTCAAGTGACAATAGTTCAAGATTGACTAATCAAGATCATCATGGAATTCATGCATGGGATGTTTTCAAGCTTGAGGCACGACCTAGTGCACCACCAAGACCAGCACCATCTGAATCTCCTTGGTATAGACACATCGCCAACTACCTTGCTGCTGAGATTCCACCACCTCAATTCTTTGGCTACAAGAAAAAGAAGTTCTTGCGCGATGTTAAAAGGTACTTCTGGGATGATCCTTATCTTTATAAACATTGTTCAGATGGTGTGCTCAGAAGATGCATTCCAGAAGACCAGATTCCAGGAGTTCTCTTTGCTTGTCATGGTTCCGACTATGCAGGACACTTTGCTACTAACAAGACCATTGCTAAAATATTGCAAGCTGGGTTTTGGTGGCCTACCATGTTTAAGGATGCCCATACCTTCATATCTAAGTGTGATGCTTGCCAAAGACAAGGGAACATCAGCAAAAGGAATGAGATGCCACAAAACTTCATCCAAGAAGTCGAGGTTTTTTATGTTTGGGGAATCGACTTCATGGGTCCTTTTCCTTCTTCTTATGGAAACAAGTACATCCTTGTTGCTGTGGATTATGTTTCTAAGTGGGTAGAAGCCATAGCCAGCCCTACAAACGACTCCAAGGTGGTGATAAAGCTATTCAAGTCAATCATTTTTCCAAGATTTGGTATCCCGCGAGTTGTGATTAGTGATGGAGGATCTCATTTCATCAACAAAGTCTTTGAAAATCTTCTGAAGAAAAATGGAGTGAGGCACAAGGTTGCTACCCCTTATCATCCTCAAACAAGTGGACAAGTAGAGATTTCAAACAGAGAAATCAAGAGGATCTTAGAGAAGACAGTGGGAATGACAAAAAAGGATTGGTCTGTAAAGCTTGATGATGCTCTTTGGGCATACAGAACCGCATTCAAGACCCCACTTGGAACAACTCCGTTTCACCTTGTCTATGGAAAAGCTTGTCATCTTCCTGTTGAGATTGAGTATAAGGCGGAATGGGCAGTAAGGAAGCTGAACTACGACATCAAGACAGCAAAGGAGAGGCGCTTGATTCAGTTGAATGAGTTGGATGAAATTCGCCATAATGCCTATGAGAATTCTAGGATCTACAAGGAGCGAACAAAAGCATATCATGACAAGAAGATAGTCCCCAAGACGTTCTCTCCCAATGACCAGGTTCTCCTTTTCAACTCACGCCTGAAACTCTTTCCCGGAAAGCTTAGGTCGCGATGGTCTAGACCATTTAGGATCAAAGAAGTGAAACCATATGGTTCTATTGTGCTATGGAACCGGAATGGTGGTGATTTCACTGTCAATGGACAAAGACTTAAGCCATATCTTGAAAACATTGAGAAGGATGAGAGAGAAACCATTCTCTTAACCGATGCACCTCATGCCTAAAAATAAAGGAGTCAAGCTAGATGACTTTAAAACAAGCGCTTTGTGGGAGGCAACCCACATGGTATATTTCTTTTCCATTTTCATTTTTTCACACTATTTTTGCATGCATAACATTTTTGTTAGGATGAAGACCCAAGAGGAGACCAAACAAAAACATGTCCCACCCATTCATCCCACCCTTGTCAAAACCGACACCAAGAGGGCGGGCACGACCTGGGAATACTAAAGGAGGGAAGAAGAATCACATCGGTCAAAGAAACTCACAGAACGATCGAGTACATTTCAAGATATTCCATCCGGCGTGATTCTCTCGGCCAAACGGGTGACAAGGAGGACCAACTTGACCTATCTCACAATCCGTGTGACCAAAGTCCACCAAACTTCACCGGCGGCCAGACAATACCATATTGGTCGGCGAATACAAAAGATAGGACGGAGGAATGTGAACGGATGAGGAGATACGCACAAATGCCACATCCGGTCAATGGCGGGTAACCTAAGGCCGACGAAAACCAAAATCACGGCATGGAGACACGACCAGCTGGAAATGGATACTTGAAGCTTCAACATCATTATTCCAGAAGAAAATCAAGGAACGAACGAGCCAATCCCAAAGAAGTCAAGAAAACTCTTCCCGGAGCCGAATTGACCACTTTGTGAAGGAACTCTCAATCCGCTCGTTCGTTTGGCGCCAAACTTCACCAGTGCCCATAAAATTTGAGGTTGGTCGATGGAATTTCAAGATCGGTCAGAGAATTCTTCATCATTCGAGCTGTGGTCTATTGCACTATCATCCGGTCGACCGAATGGACCACCATATGACGAATCTCCCAAACCGCTCGTTTGTTTGACCTCAAACTTCACCAGGAGCTCTAAAACATCAACTTGGACGGTAAAATTTCAATATGGTACATGAAATTCTTAACGGTTTGTTCTGTGGTTCATAGCACTCATTTCGGGTCGACCAAATGAGCCATACTCGACCAAAACGCAAACCGGCGAGAATCAGGCCTGGAAATTCAAAACTCACCGACCAATCATGCCTAAAGAGGAGCCCTACTCAGTTATCCGACCCTGATCTTCATTACAATTGGTCATCACTTGGTAACATCACCCTAAACTTTCCCTTTTCAAAATTATTACATATTCTACCTCTCTTAATCTGATTTTTCTTACACCGGGACGGTGCAAGTTAAGTCTGGGGGGATTATACTAATAAGTTTGTTCATTTTGGCATTTTTGTTTTGCATTGTTTTCATTTTATTGAGTCGTTTTTATTGAGTCAAAACTTTTGTCGAGAATTATGACTTTATCTTGGACCTAACCATTGTTGTGCCTGTGTTTAAGTGACCATTGATCAGTATTTGGCAGTTTACTTCATCACATGTGCACGATGAGTGGATCGATCTACCAAAAATGTCCACATCTCCAAGAGCTTAAGAAAGATACATCTTTGACTCCGCACCTTAATGAACTTAACCTTCTCGGCTAGGGGCTTGGTTTTACAAAGGGCACGCCTCCTCATCCTCACCAAATAGTGAAAGTCTATGTGAGTTCGGTTTCCCCTCTCTCTCCCCTTCAAATTTAAGAAAAAGCACCAAGGTCCAAGTAACCGGGGATTAGGTGGCAACCACCATCAATACTCGCGTCTATGGAAGACCTTTTGAACCAAGTAACCGGGGATTAGGTGGCTACAACCATCAATACTCGCGTCTATGGAAGATCCATCAAAAACCTCCACAAAGAGGAGAAGAAGTCGAATAAAAAAAAAAAAATACTATGCTACCCTAAAAAAGGGATGTACCGACTTAAGAAGTGAGAAGAGAGAGAGGTGAAACAAGAGCCAAGACATGTGCTTTATAAAAAGAGGATGGGTAAAAGTCTATAACCCCTTTGATCGATATTCCCTAGTTGAGACCACACCTTTAGAAACTAAAGGAGTCAAAGGTGGCGAATTTGGATGGCCTAAAGAGAAGTGGATTGCTTTGGGATGATTGCAAAACTCATGGTATGTACTTTCTTGTTCTTAATTCTAAATGTCGTTGCTGTTTTATGTGGATCACTAAAATAAAGGTCAATATGGATTTCCAAAACGATTTAAGAGTTCTCATGTTTTCAAACCTCTTTTCCATGCTTAGTTTGCTTGGGGACAAGCAAAAGATAAGTCTGGGGGAGTTGATATATCCATATTTTGCATGATTTTACTTAGTATTTATCTATGTTTTCAAGTATTTTCAATAAGGTTTTATGCCTTTAAAGGTAGTTTTCTTGTATTTGTTGGTTTTGAAGTCTTAACAGGTTAAAACATCAAAAAAGATTCAAAAAGGAGCAAAATAGCCTCAAACCATGATCCATGCAAGTTTCCAAGTCAAGAGCATCAATATAACTCCATTTGTCCGATTCTCGCATTTGGACAGAACCGGAGCATCCGAAAGATGGCCGCGGAAAGGGGTCTTCCCGATGTCCAAAAATCATGATCTTGGTCGTGCTGGATAGATATTTGAGTCGTGAATCACGTCGAAGTGGATTCGAGCCATTTGGATCAACCATCAGGGAGAAACTCGTTTTCTCCCAAGACGTGTCCGCCAGGCGAGGAAGTATGTTTTGGGAGTAGTTGGACGATGCTAGGGGTTCGGGAGTAGTTGGCACATGCTCTTAGAGGTGTGAATAGAGGATTGGCTGTACATGTTCTTGTTTGATTGTTGTGAAGTCGGTTTAAGATTCAAGCATCGCGAAGAAAGTGTGTTAAGTCCTTCTGAACGACTAGTATCGTTTCCGGTTTAAGTCGATTGCGCGTTTGATTTGTGGTTTGAGTTGGTTTGGTCGATGGGTGTCGACCGACACCAAGGAAGGGTGTCGATCGACACCGGTTATTGCGAAATCGACCGGTTTGATTCAAGTCGGCTGGTTTTGTTCCGGTTAAGGGTTTGGAAGCCCTAAGTCGCGAATAAAACCTTGTGGCCGCGTGAAAAGGCTCAGTTTTCGAGGAGACACTTTTCAGAGGCGATTTCGGGAGATTTCTGAGGTTGGGAGGCTTGTTCTGAGGCTTTGGGTTGCTGTTCATCATCTATTCCTTCCTTTCAATCCGTTCTAAGGTGAGTGCCTGACTGTAGGTCCGTTAGCATTGGAGATTGTTTGATTTCGGTTTTGTTATTGAGTTTTTCGAGTTGTTCTTGAGTATGATTGAGTTATATTGTTGTTTGATCGATGTGGGGGTTGAATCCCACGATTTTGTATGTTTTGTGCGATTTTCATTGTTGTTGGTGTCTGGGCGTCGAGCTGGTGTCGACCGACACTCGATGAGTGTCGATCGACACTCAGGAGGCTGGCGTCGATCGACACCATAGAGGTGTCGGTCGACACCGACCTGGGTGTCAGGAAACGTGGGTGTTTCCTGACAGGGAAGGTTTATATTGTTGGTTATTGATGAGCATTGTTATTGTTGTTGATTATTGTGCTGTATTGTCTAGTGTTTGACGTACTTGGCCTGTAGGCAGGATGATCCACTCACTAAGTATTTATGATAATACTTACGCATCTCTATTCCAATGTGATGCAGGTAACAGCAATGTTCTTCCGCGGAAAGAGACCGAGAGAAGAGGATGATGAGATTAGGAATTTGATTCTGGCTTTATTGTTGTGGTTGATGATATATCCATATTTTGCATGATTTTACTTAGTAGTTATCTATGTTTTCAAGTATTTTCAATAAGGTTTTATGCCTTTAGAGGTAGTTTTCTTGTATTTGTTGGTTTTGAAGTCTTAACAGGTTAAAACATCAAAAAGGATTCAAAAAGGAGCAAAAGAGCCTCAAACCATGATCCATGCAAGTTTCCAAGTCAAGAGCATCAATATAACTCCATTTGTCCGATTCTCGCATTTGGATAGAACGGGAGCATCCGAAAGATGGCCGCGGCAAGGGGTCTTCCCGACGTCCAAAAATCATGATATTGGTCGTGCTGGATAGATATTTGAGTCGTGAATCACGTCGAAGTGGATTCGAGCCATTTGGATCAACCATCAGGGAGAAACTCGTTTTCTCCCAAGACGTGTCCGCCAGGCGAGGAAGTATGTTTTGGGAGTAGTTGGACGATGCTAGGGGTTCGGGAGTAGTTGGCACATGCTCTTAGAGGTGTGAATAGAGGATTGGCTGTACATGTTCTTGTTTGATTGTTGTGAAGTCGGTTTAAGATTCAAGCATCGCGAAGAAAGTGTGTTAAGTCCTTCTGAACGACTAGTATCGTTTCCGGTTTAAGTCGATTGCGCGTTTGATTTGTGGTTTGAGTTGGTTTGGTCGATGGGTGTCGACCGACACCAAGGAAGGGTGTCGATCGACACCGGTTATTGCGAAATCGACCGGTTTGATTCAAGTCGGCTGGTTTTGTTCCGGTTAAGGGTTTGGAAGCCCTAAGTCGCGAATAAAACCTTGTGGCCGCGTGAAAAGGCTCAGTTTTCGAGGAGACACTTTTCAGAGGCGATTTCGGGAGATTTCTGAGGTTGGGAGGCTTGTTCTGAGGCTTTGGGTTGCTGTTCATCATCTATTCCTTCCTTTCAATCCGTTCTAAGGTGAGTGCCTGACTGTAGGTCCGTTAGCATTGGAGATTGTTTGATTTCGGTTTTGTTATTGAGGTTTTCGAGTTGTTCTTGAGTATGATTGAGTTATATTGTTGTTTGATCGATGTGGGGGTTGAATCCCACGATTTTGTATGTTTTGTGCGATTTTCATTGTTGTTGGTGTCTGGGCGTCGAGCTGGTGTCGACCGACACTCGATGAGTGTCGATCGACACTCAGGAGGCTGGCGTCGATCGACACCATAGAGGTGTCGGTCGACACCGACCTGGGTGTCAGGAAACGTGGGTGTTTCCTGACAGGGAAGGTTTATATTGTTGGTTATTGATGAGCATTGTTATTGTTGTTGATTATTGTGCTGTATTGTCTAGTGTTTGACGTACTTGGCCTGTAGGCAGGATGATCCACTCACTAAGTATTTATGATAATACTTACGCATCTCTATTCCAATGTGATGCAGGTAACAGCAATGTTCTTCCGCGGAAAGAGACCGAGAGAAGAGGATGATGAGATTAGGAATTTGATTCTGGCTTTATTGTTGTGGTTGATGATATATCCATATTTTGCATGATTTTACTTAGTAGTTATCTATGTTTTCAAGTATTTTCAATAAGGTTTTATGCCTTTAGAGGTAGTTTTCTTGTATTTGTTGGTTTTGAAGTCTTAACAGGTTAAAACATCAAAAAGGATTCAAAAAGGAGCAAAAGAGCCTCAAACCATGATCCATGCAAGTTTCCAAGTCAAGAGCATCAATATAACTCCATTTGTCCGATTCTCGCATTTGGACAGAACCGGAGCATCCGAAAGATGGCCGCGGCAAGGGGTCTTCCCGACGTCCAAAAATCATGATATTGGTCGTGCTGGATAGATATTTGAGTCGTGCATCACGTCGAAGTGGATTCGAGCCATTTGGATCAACCATCAGGGAGAAACTCGTTTTCTCCCAAGACGTGTCCGCCAGGCGAGGAAGTATGTTTTGGGAGTAGTTGGACGATGCTAGGGGTTCGGGAGTAGTTGACACATGCTCTTAGAGGTGTGAATAGAGGATTGGCTGTACATGTTCTTGTTTGATTATTGTGAAGTCGGTTTAAGATTCAAGCATCGCGAAGAAAGTGTGTTAAGTCCTCTTGAACGACTAGTATCGTTTCCGGTTTAAGTCGATTGCGCGTTTGATTTGTGGTTTGAGTTGGTTTGGTCGATGGGTGTCGACCGACACCAAGGAAGGGTGTCGATCGACACCGGTTATTGCGAAATCGACCGGTTTGATTCAAGTCGGCTGGTTTTGTTCCGGTTAAGGGTTTGGAAGCCCTAAGTCGCGAATAAAACCTTGTGGCCGCGTGAAAAGGCTCAGTTTTCGAGGAGACACTTTTCAGAGGCGATTTCGTGAGATTTCTGAGGTTGGGAGGCTTGTTCTGAGGCTTTGGGTTGCTGTTCATCATCTATTCCTTCCTTTCAATCCGTTCTAAGGTGAGTGCCTGACTGTAGGTCCGTTAGCATTGGAGATTGTTTGATTTCGGTTTTGTTATTGAGTTTTTCGAGTTGTTCTTGAGTATGATTGAGTTATATTGTTGTTTGATCGATGTGGGGGTTGAATCCCACGATTTTGTATGTTTTGTGCGATTTTCATTGTTGTTGGTGTCTGGGCGTCGAGCTGGTGTCGACCGACACTCGATGAGTGTCGATCGACACCATAGAGGTGTCGGTCGACACCGACCTGGGTGTCAGGAAACGTGGGTGTTTCCTGACAGGGAAGGTTTATATTGTTGGTTATTGATGAGCATTGTTATTGTTGTTGATTATTGTGCTGTATTGTCTAGTGTTTGACGTACTTGGCCTGTAGGCAGGATGATCCACTCACTAAGTATTTATGATAATACTTACGCATCTCTATTCCAATGTGATGCAGGTAACAGCAATGTTCTTCCGCGGAAAGAGACCGAGAGAAGAGGATGATGAGATTAGGAATTTGATTCTGGCTTTATTGTTGTGGTTGATGATATATCCATATTTTGCATGATTTTACTTAGTAGTTATCTATGTTTTCAAGTATTTTCAATAAGGTTTTATGCCTTTAGAGGTAGTTTTCTTGTATTTGTTGGTTTTGAAGTCTTAACAGGTTAAAACATCAAAAAGGATTCAAAAAGGAGCAAAAGAGCCTCAAACCATGATCCATGCAAGTTTCCAAGTCAAGAGCATCAATATAACTCCATTTGTCCGATTCTCGCATTTGGACAGAACCGGAGCATCCGAAAGATGGCCGCGGCAAGGGGTCTTCCCGACGTCCAAAAATCATGATATTGGTCGTGCTGGATAGATATTTGAGTCGTGCATCACGTCGAAGTGGATTCGAGCCATTTGGATCAACCATCAGGGAGAAACTCGTTTTCTCCCAAGACGTGTCCGCCAGGCGAGGAAGTATGTTTTGGGAGTAGTTGGACGATGCTAGGGGTTCGGGAGTAGTTGGCACATGCTCTTAGAGGTGTGAATAGAGGATTGGCTGTACATGTTCTTGTTTGATTTTTGTGAAGTCGGTTTAAGATTCAAGCATCGCGAAGAAAGTGTGTTAAGTCCTCTTGAACGACTAGTATCGTTTCCGGTTTAAGTCGATTGCGCGTTTGATTTGTGGTTTGAGTTGGTTTGGTCGATGGGTGTCGACCGACACCAAGGAAGGGTGTCGATCGACACCGGTTATTGCGAAATCGACCGGTTTGATTCAAGTCGGCTGGTTTTGTTCCGGTTAAGGGTTTGGAAGCCCTAAGTCGCGAATAAAACCTTGTGGCCGCGTGAAAAGGCTCAGTTTTCGAGGAGACACTTTTCAGAGGCGATTTCGTGAGATTTCTGAGGTTGGGAGGCTTGTTCTGAGGCTTTGGGTTGCTGTTCATCATCTATTCCTTCCTTTCAATCCGTTCTAAGGTGAGTGCCTGACTGTAGGTCCGTTAGCATTGGAGATTGTTTGATTTCGGTTTTGTTATTGAGTTTTTCGAGTTGTTCTTGAGTATGATTGAGTTATATTGTTGTTTGATCGATGTGGGGGTTGAATCCCACGATTTTGTATGTTTTGTGCGATTTTCATTGTTGTTGGTGTCTGGGCGTCGAGCTGGTGTCGACCGACACTCGATGAGTGTCGATCGACACTCAGGAGGCTGGCGTCGATCGACACCATAGAGGTGTCGGTCGACACCGACCTGGGTGTCAGGAAACGTGGGTGTTTCCTGACAGGGAAGGTTTATATTGTTGGTTATTGATGAGCATTGTTATTGTTGTTGATTATTGTGCTGTATTGTCTAGTGTTTGACGTACTTGGCCTGTAGGCAGGATGATCCACTCACTAAGTATTTATGATAATACTTACGCATCTCTATTCCAATGTGATGCAGGTAACAGCAATGTTCTTCCGCGGAAAGAGACCGAGAGAAGAGGATGGTGAGATTAGGAATTTGATTCTGGCTTTATTGTTGTGGTTGATGATATATCCATATTTTGCATGATTTTACTTAGTAGTTATCTATGTTTTCAAGTATTTTCAATAAGGTTTTATGCCTTTAGAGGTAGTTTTCTTGTATTTGTTGGTTTTGAAGTCTTAACAGGTTAAAACATCAAAAAGGATTCAAAAAGGAGCAAAAGAGCCTCAAACCATGATCCATGCAAGTTTTCAAGTCAAGAGCATCAATATAACTCCATTTGTCCGATTCTCGCATTTGGACAGAACGGGAGCATCCGAAAGATGGCCGCGGCAAGGGGTCTTCCCGACGTCCAAAAATCATGATATTGGTCGTGCTGGATAGATATTTGAGTCGTGAATCACGTCGAAGTGGATTCGAGCCATTTGGATCAACCATCAGGGAGAAACTCGTTTTCTCCCAAGACGTGTCCGCCAGGCGAGGAAGTATGTTTTGGGAGTAGTTGGACGATGCTAAGGGTTCGGGAGTAGTTGGCACATGCTCTTAGAGGTGTGAATAGAGGATTGGCTGTACATGTTCTTGTTTGATTGTTGTGAAGTCGGTTTAAGATTCAAGCATCGCGAAGAAAGTGTGTTAAGTCCTTCTGAACGACTAGTATCGTTTCCGGTTTAAGTCGATTGCGCGTTTGATTTGTGGTTTGAGTTGGTTTGGTCGATGGGTGTCGACCGACACCAAGGAAGGGTGTCGATCGACACCGGTTATTGCGAAATCGACCGGTTTGATTCAAGTCGGCTGGTTTTGTTCCGGTTAAGGGTTTGGAAGCCCTAAGTCGCGAATAAAACCTTGTGGCCGCGTGAAAAGGCTCAGTTTTCGAGGAGACACTTTTCAGAGGCGATTTCGGGAGATTTCTGAGGTTGGGAGGCTTGTTCTGAGGCTTTGGGTTGCTGTTCATCATCTATTCCTTCCTTTCAATCCGTTCTAAGGTGAGTGCCTGACTGTAGGTCCGTTAGCATTGGAGATTGTTTGATTTCGGTTTTGTTATTGAGGTTTTCGAGTTGTTCTTGAGTATGATTGAGTTATATTGTTGTTTGATCGATGTGGGGGTTGAATCCCACGATTTTGTATGTTTTGTGCGATTTTCATTGTTGTTGGTGTCTGGGCGTCGAGCTGGTGTCGACCGACACTCGATGAGTGTCGATCGACACTCAGGAGGCTGGCGTCGATCGACACCATAGAGGTGTCGGTCGACACCGACCTGGGTGTCAGGAAACGTGGGTGTTTCCTGACAGGGAAGGTTTATATTGTTGGTTATTGATGAGCATTGTTATTGTTGTTGATTATTGTGCTGTATTGTCTAGTGTTTGACGTACTTGGCCTGTAGGCAGGATGATCCACTCACTAAGTATTTATGATAATACTTACGCATCTCTATTCCAATGTGATGCAGGTAACAGCAATGTTCTTCCGCGGAAAGAGACCGAGAGAAGAGGATGATGAGATTAGGAATTTGATTCTGGCTTTATTGTTGTGGTTGATGATATATCCATATTTTGCATGATTTTACTTAGTAGTTATCTATGTTTTCAAGTATTTTCAATAAGGTTTTATGCCTTTAGAGGTAGTTTTCTTGTATTTGTTGGTTTTGAAGTCTTAACAGGTTAAAACATCAAAAAGGATTCAAAAAGGAGCAAAAGAGCCTCAAACCATGATCCATGCAAGTTTCCAAGTCAAGAGCATCAATATAACTCCATTTGTCCGATTCTCGCATTTGGACAGAACCGGAGCATCCGAAAGATGGCCGCGGCAAGGGGTCTTCCCGACGTCCAAAAATCATGATATTGGTCGTGCTGGATAGATATTTGAGTCGTGCATCACGTCGAAGTGGATTCGAGCCATTTAGATCAACCATCAGGGAGAAACTCGTTTTCTCCCAAGACGTGTCCGCCAGGCGAGGAAGTATGTTTTGGGAGTAGTTGGACGATGCTAGGGGTTCGGGAGTAGTTGACACATGCTCTTAGAGGTGTGAATAGAGGATTGGCTGTACATGTTCTTGTTTGATTATTGTGAAGTCGGTTTAAGATTCAAGCATCGCGAAGAAAGTGTGTTAAGTCCTCTTGAACGACTAGTATCGTTTCCGGTTTAAGTCGATTGCGCGTTTGATTTGTGGTTTGAGTTGGTTTGGTCGATGGGTGTCGACCGACACCAAGGAAGGGTGTCGATCGACACCGGTTATTGCGAAATCGACCGGTTTGATTCAAGTCGGCTGGTTTTGTTCCGGTTAAGGGTTTGGAAGCCCTAAGTCGCGAATAAAACCTTGTGGCCGCGTGAAAAGGCTCAGTTTTCGAGGAGACACTTTTCAGAGGCGATTTCGTGAGATTTCTGAGGTTGGGAGGCTTGTTCTGAGGCTTTGGGTTGCTGTTCATCATCTATTCCTTCCTTTCAATCCGTTCTAAGGTGAGTGCCTGACTGTAGGTCCGTTAGCATTGGAGATTGTTTGATTTCGGTTTTGTTATTGAGTTTTTCGAGTTGTTCTTGAGTATGATTGAGTTATATTGTTGTTTGATCGATGTGGGGGTTGAATCCCACGATTTTGTATGTTTTGTGCGATTTTCATTGTTGTTGGTGTCTGGGCGTCGAGCTGGTGTCGACCGACACTCGATGAGTGTCGATCGACACTCAGGAGGCTGGCGTCGATCGACACCATAGAGGTGTCGGTCGACACCGACCTGGGTGTCAGGAAACGTGGGTGTTTCCTGACAGGGAAGGTTTATATTGTTGGTTATTGATGAGCATTGTTATTGTTGTTGATTATTGTGCTGTATTGTCTAGTGTTTGACGTACTTGGCCTGTAGGCAGGATGATCCACTCACTAAGTATTTATGATAATACTTACGCATCTCTATTCCAATGTGATGCAGGTAACAGCAATGTTCTTCCGCGGAAAGAGACCGAGAGAAGAGGATGATGAGATTAGGAATTTGATTCTGGCTTTATTGTTGTGGTTGATGATATATCCATATTTTGCATGATTTTACTTAGTATTTATCTATGTTTTCAAGTATTTTCAATAAGGTTTTATGCCTTTAGAGGTAGTTTTCTTGTATTTGTTGGTTTTGAAGTCTTAACAGGTTAAAACATCAAAAAGGATTCAAAAAGGAGCAAAAGAGCCTCAAACCATGATCCATGCAAGTTTCCAAGTCAAGAGCATCAATATAACTCCATTTGTCCAATTCTCGCATTTGGACAGAACGGGAGCATCCGAAAGATGGCCGCGGCAAGGGGTCTTCCCGACGTCCAAAAATCATGATATTGGTCGTGCTGGATAGATATTTGAGTCGTGCATCACGTCGAAGTGGATTCGAGCCATTTGGATCAACCATCAGGGAGAAACTCGTTTTCTCCCAAGACGTGTCCGCCAGGCGAGGAAGTATGTTTTGGGAGTAGTTGGACGATGCTAGGGGTTCGGGAGTAGTTGGCACATGCTCTTAGAGGTGTGAATAGAGGATTGGCTGTACATGTTCTTGTTTGATTTTTGTGAAGTCGGTTTAAGATTCAAGCATCGCGAAGAAAGTGTGTTAAGTCCTCTTGAACGACTAGTATCGTTTCCGGTTTAAGTCGATTGCGCGTTTGATTTGTGGTTTGAGTTGGTTTGGTCGATGGGTGTCGACCGACACCAAGGAAGGGTGTCGATCGACACCGGTTATTGCGAAATCGACCGGTTTGATTCAAGTCGGCTGGTTTTGTTCCGGTTAAGGGTTTGGAAGCCCTAAGTCGCGAATAAAACCTTGTGGCCGCGTGAAAAGGCTCAGTTTTCGAGGAGACACTTTTCAGAGGCGATTTCGTGAGATTTCTGAGGTTGGGAGGCTTGTTCTGAGGCTTTGGGTTGCTGTTCATCATCTATTCCTTCCTTTCAATCCGTTCTAAGGTGAGTGCCTGACTGTAGGTCCGTTAGCATTGGAGATTGTTTGATTTCGGTTTTGTTATTGAGTTTTTCGAGTTGTTCTTGAGTATGATTGAGTTATATTGTTGTTTGATCGATGTGGGGGTTGAATCCCACGATTTTGTATGTTTTGTGCGATTTTCATTGTTGTTGGTGTCTGGGCGTCGAGCTGGTGTCGACCGACACTCGATGAGTGTCGATCGACACTCAGGAGGCTGGCGTCGATCGACACCATAGAGGTGTCGGTCGACACCGACCTGGGTGTCAGGAAACGTGGGTGTTTCCTGACAGGGAAGGTTTATATTGTTGGTTATTGATGAGCATTGTTATTGTTGTTGATTATTGTGCTGTATTGTCTAGTGTTTGACGTACTTGGCCTGTAGGCAGGATGATCCACTCACTAAGTATTTATGATAATACTTACGCATCTCTATTCCAATGTGATGCAGGTAACAGCAATGTTCTTCCGCGGAAAGAGACCGAGAGAAGAGGATGATGAGATTAGGAATTTGATTCTGGCTTTATTGTTGTGGTTGATGATATATCCATATTTTGCATGATTTTACTTAGTATTTATCTATGTTTTCAAGTATTTTCAATAAGGTTTTATGCCTTTAGAGGTAGTTTTCTTGTATTTGTTGGTTTTGAAGTCTTAACAGGTTAAAACATCAAAAAGGATTCAAAAAGGAGCAAAAGAGCCTCAAACCATGATCCATGCAAGTTTCCAAGTCAAGAGCATCAATATAACTCCATTTGTCCGATTCTCGCATTTGGACAGAACGGGAGCATCCGAAAGATGGCCGCGGCAAGGGGTCTTCCCGACGTCCAAAAATCATGATATTGGTCGTGCTGGATAGATATTTGAGTCGTGCATCACGTCGAAGTGGATTCGAGCCATTTGGATCAACCATCAGGGAGAAACTCGTTTTCTCCCAAGACGTGTCCGCCAGGCGAGGAAGTATGTTTTGGGAGTAGTTGGACGATGCTAGGGGTTCGGGAGTAGTTGGCACATGCTCTTAGAGGTGTGAATAGAGGATTGGCTGTACATGTTCTTGTTTGATTGTTGTGAAGTCGGTTTAAGATTCAAGCATCGCGAAGAAAGTGTGTTAAGTCCTTCTGAACGACTAGTATCGTTTCCGGTTTAAGTCGATTGCGCGTTTGATTTGTGGTTTGAGTTGGTTTGGTCGATGGGTGTCGACCGACACCAAGGAAGGGTGTCGATCGACACCGGTTATTGCGAAATCGACCGGTTTGATTCAAGTCGGCTGGTTTTGTTCCGGTTAAGGGTTTGGAAGCCCTAAGTCGCGAATAAAACCTTGTGGCCGCGTGAAAAGGCTCAGTTTTCGAGGAGACACTTTTCAGAGGCGATTTCGGGAGATTTCTGAGGTTGGGAGGCTTGTTCTGAGGCTTTGGGTTGCTGTTCATCATCTATTCCTTCCTTTCAATCCGTTCTAAGGTGAGTGCGTGACTGTAGGTTCGTTAGCATTGGAGATTGTTTGATTTCGGTTTTGTTATTGAGTTTTTCGAGTTGTTCTTGAGTATGATTGACTTATATTGTTGTTTGATCGATGTGGGGGTTGAATCCCACGATTTTGTATGTTTTGTGCGATTTTCATTGTTGTTGGTGTCTGGGCGTCGAGCTGGTGTCGACCGACACTCGATGAGTGTCGATCGACACTCAGGAGGCTGGCGTCGATCGACACCATAGAGGTGTCGGTCGACACCGACCTGGGTGTCAGGAAACGTGGGTGTTTCCTGACAGGGAAGGTTTATATTGTTGGTTATTGATGAGCATTGTTATTGTTGTTGATTATTGTGCTGTATTGTCTAGTGTTTGACGTACTTGGCCTGTAGGCAGGATGATCCACTCACTAAGTATGTATGATAATACTTACGCATCTCTATTCCAATGTGATGCAGGTAACAGCAATGTTCTTCCGCGGAAAGAGACCGAGAGAAGAGGATGATGAGATTAGGAATTTGATTCTGGCTTTATTGTTGTGGTTGATGATATATCCATATTTTGCATGATTTTACTTAGTATTTATCTATGTTTTCAAGTATTTTCAATAAGGTTTTATGCCTTTAGAGGTAGTTTTCTTGTATTTGTTGGTTTTGAAGTCTTAATAGGTTAAAACATCAAAAAGGATTCAAAAAGGAGCAAAAGAGCCTCAAACCATGATCCATGCAAGTTTCCAAGTCAAGAGCATCAATATAACTCCATTTGTCCGATTCTCGCATTTGGACAGAACCGGAGCATCCGAAAGATGGCCGCGGCAAGGGGTCTTCCCGACGTCCAAAAATCATGATATTGGTCTTGCTGGATAGATATTTGAGTCGCGCATCACGTCGAAGTGGATTCGAGCCATTTGGATCAACCATCAGGGAGAAACTCGTTTTCTCCCAAGACGTGTCCGCCAGGCGAGGAAGTATGTTTTGGGAGTAGTTGGACGATGCTAGGGGTTCGGGAGTAGTTGGCACATGCTCTTAGAGGTGTGAATAGAGGATTGGCTGTACATGTTCTTGTTTGATTTTTGTGAAGTCGGTTTAAGATTCAAGCATCGCGAAGAAAGTGTGTTAAGTCCTTCTGAACGACTAGTATCGTTTCCGGTTTAAGTCGATTGCGCGTTTGATTTGTGGTTTGAGTTGGTTTGGTCGATGGGTGTCGACCGACACCAAGGAAGGGTGTCGATCGACACCGGTTATTGCGAAATCGACCGGTTTGATTCAAGTCGGCTGGTTTTGTTCCGGTTAAGGGTTTGGAAGCCCTAAGTCGCGAATAAAACCTTGTGGCCGCATGAAAAGGCTCAGTTTTCGAGGAGACACTTTTCAGAGGCGATTTCGGGAGATTTCTGAGGTTGGGAGGCTTGTTCTGAGGCTTTGGGTTGCTGTTCATCATCTATTCCTTCCTTTCAATCCGTTCTAAGGTGAGTGCGTGACTGTAGGTCCGTTTGCATTGGAGATTGTTTGATTTCGGTTTTGTTATTGAGTTTTTCGAGTTGTTCTTGAGTATGATTGAGTTATATTGTTGTTTGATCGATGTGGGGGTTGAATCCCACGATTTTGTATGTTTTGTGCGATTTTCATTGTTGTTGGTGTCTGGGCGTCGAGCTGGTGTCGACCGACACTCGATGAGTGTCGATCGACACTCAGGAGGCTGGCGTCGATCGACACCATAGAGGTGTCGGTCGACACCGACCTGGGTGTCAGGAAACGTGGGTGTTTCCTGACAGGGAAGGTTTATATTGTTGGTTATTGATGAGCATTGTTATTGTTGTTGATTATTGTGCTGTATTGTCTAGTGTTTGACGTACTTGGCCTGTAGGCAGGATTATCCACTCACTAAGTATTTATGATAATACTTACGCATCTCTATTCCAATGTGATGCAGGTAACAGCAATGTTCTTCCGCGGAAAGAGACCGAGAGAAGAGGATGATGATTTTAGGAATTTGATTCTGGCTTTATTGTTGTGGTTGATGATATATCCATATTTTGCATGATTTTACTTAGTATTTATCTATGTTTTCAAGTATTTTCAATAAGGTTTTATGCCTTTAGAGGTAGTTTTCTTGTATTTGTTGGTTTTGAAGTCTTAACAGGTTAAAACATCAAAAAGGATTCAAAAAGGAGCAAAAGAGCCTCAAACCATGATCCATGCAAGTTTCCAAGTCAAGAGCATCAATATAACTCCATTTGTCCGATTCTCGCATTTGGACAGAACGGGAGCATCCGAAAGATGGCCGCGGCAAGGGGTCTTCCCGACGTCCAAAAATCATGATATTGGTCGTGCTGGATAGATATTTGAGTCGTGCATCACGTCGAAGTGGATTCGAGCCATTTGGATCAACCATCAGGGAGAAACTCGTTTTCTCCCAAGACGTGTCCGCCAGGCGAGGAAGTATGTTTTGGGAGTAGTTGGACGATGCTAGGGGTTCGGGAGTAGTTGGCACATGCTCTTAGAGGTGTGAATAGAGGATTGGCTGTACATGTTCTTGTTTGATTTTTGTGAAGTCGGTTTAAGATTCAAGCATCGCGAAGAAAGTGTGTTAAGTCCTCTTGAACGACTAGTATCGTTTCCGGTTTAAGTCGATTGCGCGTTTGATTTGTGGTTTGAGTTGGTTTGGTCGATGGGTGTCGACCGACACCAAGGAAGGGTGTCGATCGACACCGGTTATTGCGAAATCGACCGGTTTGATTCAAGTCGGCTGGTTTTGTTCCGGTTAAGGGTTTGGAAGCCCTAAGTCGCGAATAAAACCTTGTGGCCGCGTGAAAAGGCTCAGTTTTCGAGGAGACACTTTTCAGAGGCGATTTCGGGAGATTTCTGAGGTTGGGAGGCTTGTTCTGAGGCTTTGGGTTGCTGTTCATCATCTATTCCTTCCTTTCAATCCGTTCTAAGGTGAGTGCGTGACTGTAGGTCCGTTTGCATTGGAGATTGTTTGATTTCGGTTTTGTTATTGAGTTTTTCGAGTTGTTCTTGAGTATGATTGAGTTATATTGTTGTTTGATCGATGTGGGGGTTGAATCCCACGATTTTGTATGTTTTGTGCGATTTTCATTGTTGTTGGTGTCTGGGCGTCGAGCTGGTGTCGACCGACACTCGATGAGTGTCGATCGACACTCAGGAGGCTGGCGTCGATCGACACCATAGAGGTGTCGGTCGACACCGACCTGGGTGTCAGGAAACGTGGGTGTTTCCTGACAGGGAAGGTTTATATTGTTGGTTATTGATGAGCATTGTTATTGTTGTTGATTATTGTGCTGTATTGTCTAGTGTTTGACGTACTTGGCCTGTAGGCAGGATGATCCACTCACTAAGTATGTATGATAATACTTACGCATCTCTATTCCAATGTGATGCAGGTAACAGCAATGTTCTTCCGCGGAAAGAGACCGAGAGAAGAGGATGATGAGATTAGGAATTTGATTCTGGCTTTATTGTTGTGGTTGATGATATATCCATATTTTGCATGATTTTACTTAGTATTTATCTATGTTTTCAAGTATTTTCAATAAGGTTTTATGCCTTTAGAGGTAGTTTTCTTGTATTTGTTGGTTTTGAAGTCTTAACAGGTTAAAACATCAAAAAGGATTCAAAAAGGAGCAAAAGAGCCTCAAACCATGATCCATGCAAGTTTCCAAGTCAAGAGCATCAATATAACTCCATTTGTCCGATTCTCGCATTTGGACAGAACCGGAGCATCCGAAAGATGGCTGCGGCAAGGGGTCTTCCCGACGTCCACAAATCATGATCTTGGTCGTGTTGGATAGATATTTGAGTCGTGCATCACGTCGAAGTTGATTCGAGCCATTTGGATCAACCATCAGGGAGAAACTCGTTTTCTCCCAAGACGTGTCCGCCAGGCGAGGAAACAAAGCCCATGGAGACTTGGTGCCACGAACGGCGCGGGATTCCGCGGCATGGACCCTGTATCGACTGAACCCGGTCCAATCACGTCGCAAATCATCAAGGCCGGTTAACCGGAAAGTTTCCTTTTTCAACACTTCACAAACCTAGCAACTTCAACCCTATAAATACAAGCTTTTTAGCCTCACGAAGGGGGAGCTGCGTGTGCGCTGTCAGAGCTAGAGAGAGAGCCATCCTGGAGTGCTGAAGGGAGCAGAGAGAAGAGGCGCTTCTCAGGATCTAAGGCACACACACACACATACACAAATCCTTAAACTCTTTTCATCTTTTCCTTTTCTTTTCTTTTGTATTGAACCCGAAAGTTTCAAGGGAGAGATTCGACTTTGTTTTTCAATAGAGAAGATTTCTTCTTCCCTTATCTCTTTTAATACTCACATAATGCTTTCATACATCTCTTGCTTGTTTGTTTGCATCATGGTTGAGTAGTTTCATTGTTGGGCTTAAGAGTTTTCAAGGGATTCATGGATTGGTGGCTAGGTTGTTAGATTTCGGATTTTTGATAGAGCTCCTCATCTTGATTTGTACTTAATGCTTATAGCTTTGACTGAACATCTTGCTACTGCCCTAGAGTTGATTTACTTTCCGAAAGCTTGATAAATCACTTGAAATAATTTAGATGATCAATTCACCATAACCTACGGGAGTAGAACTATGATGCTTTGTGAACATATCGAAGTTGGACTATTTTTGCTTGTTTAACCAGTTGATTACCTATGGGAGTAGAGTAATCTTAGGTTGCTTAAACATATTAATTGACATTGCGGGAGTAAGTTAATTATCCTTTCATAGTTCAAGTTCTTTACCACATCTATTGATTCTTGGTTTAACTATCCGAAATAGCAAATCCATGATGACCTATGAATTCTCTTATGCCCAATGCTTCCCCTATTGATTTGGTTTAGTTATTTTACTTGATTTTAAGCTTGCTAATATTTATTTTCGTCACTGTTCACAGCCCTAAAGCCAAACCCCATATTATAGTTTTAGCTAACTTTTAATCTCATAAACTCATAGTGTAGCTTTCCGGTCCTTGTGTTCGATAACCCTACTACACTACGATCCGTGCACTTGCGGTATCTAGTTTAGGATTGGGTAAAACCTGATCCACATCAGTTGACAAGGAATTCCTGATTCTAGGGTGTTAGTCTTTATTTTCATAACGTAGCAAACCTGGTGTTTAGGTTGCTAGAGTTTATTCTTTATTGGTTATTGGTTTATGGCTTTTGTTGTTGAACGATTATTATTATTTAATATTATTGATTTCTTCTTGAGAATTTCCGCATCGATAATTTATATATATAAAAAAAAAAAAAAAGAGCTTGGTTGTTTCACTTCTGGTTCGCGGATGTTACACTTAATATTTTAAAATTTTTGAAAGACTATTTTATTACGCTTCTTTAAAGTCTCCTTTACAATGCCAAATGGTTCGAAAAGTTTAGTGTTCACTTTGGACATATTTCATTCATATTTTTGCAAAAACCTCTAAATGTACTAGTTTTCTGGAATATGTGGGTGTACCCCTACGAGTTTCTTAATATTTTAAAAATTTTGAAAGGCTATCTTTTTACGCTTCTTTAGAGTCCCTTTACAACGCCAAATGGTCAGAAAAGTTTTATGTTCACTTTGGACATATTTCATTCATTGTTTTGGAAAATCCTCAAAATATATTAGTTTTTTGGAATTCGTGGGAGTACCCCTACGAGTTTCTTAATACTTTGAAATTTTTTAAATGCTATCTTTTTACGCTTCTTTATAGTCCCTTTACAATGACAAATGGTCCGAAAATTTTAGTGTTCACTTTGGACATATTTCATTCATTTTTTTGCAAAAACCTCTAAATGTACAAGTTTTCGGGAATATGTGGGTGTACCCCTACGAGTTTCTTAATATTTTAAAAATTTTGAAAGGCTATCTTTTTACGCTTCTTTAGAGTCCCTTTACAACATCAAATGGTCAGAAAATTTTAATGTTCACTTTGGACATATTTCATTCACTGTTTTGGAAAAACCTCTAAATGTACTAGTTTTTTGGAATCCATGGGTGTACCCCTACGAGTTTCTTAATATTTTAAAATTTTTGAAAGGCTATCTTATTACGCTGCTTATGAATCCCCTTTACAAGTCCAAATGGTCGGAAAAGTTTAGTGTTGACTTTGGACATATTTCATTCATTTTTTCGCAAAAACCTCTAAATGTACTAGTTTTCTGGAATCTGTGGGTGTGTACCCATACGAGTTTCTTACTATTTTTAAAATTTTGAAAGGCTATCTTTTTACGCTTCTTTAGAGTCCCTTTACAACGACAAATGGTCAGAATAGTTTAGTGTTCAGTTTGGACATACTTCATTCAGTGTTTTGGAAAATCCTCAAAATTTATTAGTTTTTTGGAATTTGTGGGAGAACCCCTACGAGTTTCTTAATATTTTGAAATTTTTCATATGCTATCTTATTACACTTCTTTAGAGTCTCCTTTACAACCCCAAATGATCGGAAAAGTTTAGTGTTCACTTTAGACATATTGCATTCACTGTTTTGGAAAAACCTCTAAATGTACCCTTGAGAGTTTCTTAATATTGTAAAAATTTTGAAAGACTATTTTATTACGCTTCTTTAAAGTCTCCTTTACAATACCAAATGGTTCGAAAAGTTTAGTGTTCACTTTGGACATATTTTATTCATATTTTTGCAAAAACCTCTAAATGTACTAGTTTTCTGGAATATGTGGGTGTACCCCTACGAGTTTCTTAATATTTTAAAAATTTTGAAAGGCTATCTTTTTACGCTTCTTTAGAGTCTCTTTACAACGTCAAATGGTCAAAAAAGTTTAGTGTTCACTTTGGACATATTTCATTCACTGTTTTGGAAAATCCTCAAAATGTATTAGTTTTTTGGAATCCGTGGGAGTACCCCTACGAATTTCTTAATATTTTAAAATTTTTGAAAGGCTGTCTTATTACTCTTCATATGAATCCCCTTTACAAGGCCAAATGGTCGAAAAAGTTTAGTGTCCACTTTGGACATATTTCATTTACAGTTTTGGAAAATCCTCAAAATGTATTAGTTTTTTGGAATCCGTCGGAGTACCCCTACGAGTTTCTCAATATTTTGAAATTTTTTAAATGCTATCTTATTACGCTTCTTTAGAGTCTCCTTTACAATGCCAAATGGTCGGAAAAGTTTAGTGTTCACTTTGAACATATTTCATTCAATGTTTTGGAAAAACCTCTAAATGTACTAGTTTTTTGGAATCCGTGGGTATACCCCTACGAGTTTCTTAATATTTTAAAATTTTTGAAAGGCTATCTTATTACGCTTCTTATGAAGCCCCTTTACAAGGCCAAATGGTCGAAAAAGTTTAGTGTCCACTTTGGACATATTTCATTCATTTTTTGCAAAAACCTCTAAATGTACTAGTTTTCTGGAATCGCTGGGTGTACCCCTAAGAGTTTCTTAATATTTTAAAAATTTTGAAAGACTATCTTTTTATGCTTCTTTAGAGTCCCTTTACAACGCCAAATGGTCAGAAAATTTTAATGTTCACTTTGGACATATTTCATTCACTGTTTTGGAAAAACCTCTAAATGTACTAGTTTTTTGGAATCCGTGGGTGTACCCCTACGAGTTTCTTAATATTTTAAAAATTTTGAAACGCTATCTTTTTACGCTTCTTTAGAGTCCCTTTACAACGCCAAATGGTCAGAAAAGTTTAGTGTTCACTTTGGACATATTTCATTCACTGTTTTGGAAAATCCTCAAAATATATTAGTTTTTTGGAATTCGTGGGAGTACCCCTACGAGTTTCTTAATACTTTGAAATTTTTTAAATGCTATCTTTTTATGCTTCTTTAGAGTCCCTTTATGACGACAAATGGTCTAAATAGTTTAGTGTTCACTTTGGACATATTTCATTCACAGTTTTGGAAAATCCTCAAAATGTATTAGTTTTTTGGAATCCGTGGGAGTACCCCTACGAGTTTCTTTATATTTTGAAATTTTTTAAATGCTATCATATTACGCTTCTTTAGAGTCTCCTTTACAATGCTAAATGGTCGGAAAAGTTTAGTGTTCGCTTTGGACATATTTCATTCACTGTTTTCGAAAATCCTCAAAATATATTATTTTTTTTGGAATTCGTGGGAATACCCCTACGAGTTTCTTAATACTTTGAAATTTTTTAAATGCTATCTTTTTACGCTTCTTTAAAGTCTCCTTTACAACGCCAAATGGTCGGAAAAGTTTAGTGTTCACTTTGGACATATTTAATTCAATGTTTTGGAAAAACCTCTAAATGTACTAGTTTTTTGGAATCTGTGGGTGTACCCCTCCGAGTTTCTTGATATTTTTTAATTTTTGAAAGGCTATCTTATTACGCTTCTTATGAATCCCCTTTACAAGACCAAATGGTCGGAAAGGTTTAGTGTCCACTTTGGACATATATCATTCACAGTTTTGGAAAATCCTCAAAATGTATTAGTTTTTTGGAATCCGTGGGAGTACCCCTACGAGTTTCTTAATATTTTGAAATTTTTTAAATGCTATCTTATTACGCTTCTTTAGAGTCTCCTTTACAAGGCCAAATGGTCGGAAAAGTTTAGTGTTCACTTTGGACATATTTCATTCAATGTTTTGGAAAAACCTCTAAATGTACTAGTTTTTTGGAATCCGTGGGTGTACCCCTACGAGTTTCTTAATATTTTAAAATTTTTGAAAGGCTATCTTATTACGCTTCTTATGAATCCCCTTTACAAGGCCAAATGGTCGAAAAAGTTAGTGTCCACTTTGGACATATTTCATTCATTTTTTGCAAAAACCTCTAAATGTACTAGTTTTCTGGAATCGCTGGGTGTACCCCTAAGAGTTTCTTAATATTTTTAAAATTTTAAAAGGCTATCTTTTTACGCTTCTTTAGAGTCCCTTTACAACGCCAAATGGTCAGAAAATTTTAATGTTCACTTTGGACATATTTCATTCACTGTTTTGGAAAAACCACTAAATGTACTAGTTTTTTGGAATCCGTGGGTGTACCCCTACGAGTTTCTTAATATTTTAAAAATTTTGAAAGGCTATCTTTTTACGCTTCTTTAGAGTCCCTTTACAACGCCAAATGGTCAGAAAAGTTTAGTGTTCACTTTGGACATATTTCATTCACTGTTTTGGAAAATTCTCAAAATGTATTAGTTTTTTGGAATCCGTGGGAGTACCGCTACGAGTTTCTTAATATTTTGAAATTTTTTAAATGCTATCATATTACGCTTCTTTATAGTCTCCTTTACAAATGCCAAATGGTCGGAAAAGTTTAGTGTTCACTTTGGACATATTTCATTCAATGTTTTGGAAAAACCTCTAAATGTACTAGTTTTATGGAATCCGTGGGTGTACCCCTACGAGTTTCTTAATATTTTAAAATTTTTGAAAGGCTATCTTATTACGCTTCTTATTGTTTCTGCAGAGGGAGTGTCTGTAGATCCGGCGAAGATAGAGGCCATCAGCCGATGACGAAGTATGGCACAGCCGATGACGAAGTTGACTGGGAAGGATGTCCCTTTTGTTTGGTCGCCTGAGTGTGAGGAGAGCTTTGGGAAGCTCAAGGAGTATTTGACTAGTACACCTGTTTTGGCGTTACCCGAGCCACGGAAGCCTTATGTAGTGTACACTGATGCTTCAGGGATTGGTCTGGGTTGTGTGCTGATGCAGGAGGGCAGAGTTATTGCTTACGCTTCGAGGCAGTGGCAGGGGAGTGAGCGTAACCGTCCTACCCATGATCTAGAGTTGGGAGCGGTGGTCTTTGCGCTTAAGATCTGGAGGTCGTATTTGTATGGTGGTTCAGTTCATATCTTCACTGACCACAAGAGTCTTCAGCACATTTTCACTCAGACGATGCTGAATGCGAGACAGACGCGCTGGGTTGAGTTCTTAGCGGATTATGACTTGGAGATCATCTATCATCCGGGCAAGGCTAACCTAGTGGCAGATACTTTGAGTCGACGTAGGTGTGATTCGGCTTTAGAGCAGGACGTTGAGGCGTTGGTGGGCGAGATTAGCACTTTGCGCCTTTGTGCTATTTCGCAGGAGCCTTTGGGTTTAAAGGCAGTTGATCAGGCAGATTTGTTGAGCAGGATCAGAGTGGCTCAGGAGAGTGATCAGAGTCAGATTGATGCATCTCGAGTACCGAGTTCTGAGTATCAGGTATCTGAGAATGGGACTATTCTGGTTCGTGGTCATGTTTGTGTACCCAAGGTCGGGGAGTTGAGACAGCAGATTCTGAGAGAGGCTTATTCGAGCAAGTTTTTGATTCATCCAGGAGCGACCAAGATGTACCATGATCTCAAGAGGTATTATCATTGGGTTGGGATGAAGAGAGATGTGGCTGATTGGGTTGCGAGGTGCAACACTTGTTCTTTGGTGAAGGCTGAGCATCAGGTTCCGGGTGGTCTGTTACAGAGTTTACCCATTCCAGAGTGGAAGTGGGACATGATTACGATGGATTTCGTGGTTGGGCTACCTATTTCGAGGACGCATGATGCTATTTGGGTGATTGTGGATACGTTGACCAAGTCAGCACATTTCTTGGTCATCAAGAAAACAGATGGAGCAGTTGTTTTGGCTAGGAAGTTTGTGCGTGAGATTGTGAGGCTGCATGGAGTGCCAGCCAGTATAGTGTCAGACCGGGATCCGAGATTTGCCTCAGAGTTTTGGAGGGTATTTCAGACTAAGATGGGCACTAAGGTGCATATGAGTACGGCATATCATCCGCAGACAGATGGGCAGTCAGAGAGGACTATCCAGATTTTAGAGGATATGTTGAGGATGTGTGTGCTAGATTGGGGTGGTCATTGGGCGGATCACTTGAGCTTGGTTGAGTTTGCTTACAACAACAGCTTCCAGGCGAGTATTGGCATGGCTCCTTTTGAGGCGTTGTATGGGAGGCCATGTAGGACACCCTTATGCTGGACCCAAGTGGGGGAGCGCAGCATTTACGGAGCTACTTATGTTCACGAAACGACAGAGAAGGTTCGTGTCGTGAGGCTGAACATGAAGGAAGCTCAGGATAGACAGAAGAGTTACGCAGATAGACGCAGACGAGAGCTTGAGTTTCAGGTTGGAGATAGAGTGTATCTCAAGATGGCGATGTTGAGGGGTCCTAACAAATCCATCGCAGAGAACAAGCTGAGTCCGCGTTTTATGGGTCCGTTTCCAGTTGTGGAGCAAGTGGGACCGTTAGCGTACAGGTTGGAGTTACCTCCGATTATGAGAGCCTTTCACAAGGTGTTTCATGTGTCGATGCTGAGGAAGTGTCTTCATCCTTCTGAGGAGCTAGTGGCTCAGATTCCAGAGGATCTTCAGCCTGATTTGACAGTTCCGGCAGTGCCTGTGAGGATTCTTGAGAGGAGAGTCAAGGTTCTGCGGAAAAAGAGGATACCGTAATTGAGAGTTTTGTGGACTTGTGGCGGTATTGAGGAGGAGACTTGGGAGCCAGAGGCAAAGATGAAGTTGAAGTTCAGGAAGTGGTTCGACAAGCAGATTGTGGAGTGAGCACTAAATTTTCAAATTTAAAAATTTTCAAAATATTAAGAAACTCGTAGGGGTACTCCCACGGATTCCAAAAAACTAATACATTTTGAGGATTTTCCAAAACTGTGAATGAAATATGTCCAAAGTGAACACTAAACTATTCGGACCATTTGTCGTTGTAAAGGGACTCTAAAGAAGCGTAAAAATATAGCATTTAAAAAAATTTCAAAGTATTAATGAAACAACCAAGCTTTTTTTTTTTTTGTATAAATATTATCAATGCGGAAGTTCTCAAAAAGAAATCAATAATATTAAATCATGAATAATTGTTCAACAACAAAAGCCATAAACCAATAACCAATAGATAATAAACTCTAGCAACCTAAACACCAGGTTTGCTACATTATGAAAGTAAAGACTAACACTCTAAACTCATGAATTCCTGGTCAACCACAACAAACGAGCCAGAATCAAATTCCTAATCTCATCATCCTCTTCTCTCGGTCTCTTTCCGCGGAAGAACATTGCTGTTACCTGCATCACATTGGAATAGAGATGCCTAAGTATTATCATAAATACTTAGTGAGTGGATCATCCTGCCTACAGGCCAATTACGTCAAACACTAGACAATACATCACAATAATCAACAACAATAACCATGCTCAACAATATCAACAACATAAAGCTTCCCTGTCAGGAAACACCCACGTTTCCTGACACCCAGGTCGGTGTCGACCGACACCTCTATGGTGTCGACCGACACCTCTATGGTGTCGATCGACGCCAGCCTTCTGAGTGTCGATCGACACTCATCGAGTGTCGGTCGACACCAGCTCGACGCCCAGACACCAATATCAACGAAAATCGCATAGCAAATCGCAAAACACATAATCTAAGGGTTTTCAATGCCCCAATACTATCAAAACACGAATCCCAACATAAACAATCTCAAGAACACATCACAAATCCGAAATCACACAATCTCTAACGATTAACGGACCTACAGTCACGCACTCACCTTAGAAACGGATTGGAAAGAAGGAGAAGAGAAAGAACAACGAAGAACAGCAACAAAACGAGCCTCCAAACTCCAAAATCTCTCTGGAAATCACCACCTTCACTCAAAAACACCACTGAAACTCAACTTTCTCGAAAAAGACACTTTTCACGCGGCCACAAGCTTTAAATCGCGAGTCTAGGTCTTTCCTCGCCCAAACCGGCCCAAAACCAGCCGACTTAAATCGAACCGGTCGATTTTCCAATAACCGGTGTCGATCGACACGTTCCTTGGTGTCGGTCGACACCCCTCGACCATACCGACTCAAACCACAATCGAACTCGCAATCGACTTAAACCGGAATTGATTTCTCAAACCGGTGTCGATCGACACACCCCTTTGGTGTCGATCGACACTAAGCATTCAGAAGCTTTTCACACACTTTCTTCAAGATAAATGAACCTTAAACCAACTGCACAACAATCAAACAAGAACATGTACAGTTAATCCTCGATTCGCACCTCAAAGAGCGTATGTAATCGACTCCCGAATGCCTAATGTCGTCCGATACCAACTAAAACACAACTTCCTGGTTCGCGGATGTTACAATTCTCCCCCACTAAACTGGATTCGTCCTCGAATCCCAACACAAACGTCTCTCAAAGACCTCAAAACTCATATTTTCAGTCCTATGTTATACGCATGTTTCCAAGATATTATTACTCTCAATACCGTAACCCACCGTCACGATATCCATATTGCGGCCCACCGCCACAATATCCATACTGCGGCCCACCGCCACAGTATCCAAACCGCGACCCACCGTCACGAAAACAACTCATATCGAGGTAGCGACCCCCAATATAAGTCTGTCGGGCACCCACCGTCCCAACAAAAGTAGACCCACCGTCTACTCTAAAGGCCCACCGCCTCTAGATAAAACGAGTAATAAAATCTGAAACGCGTACCAACATATGACCAAAAACTTTCAATGACCCCACCGGCCAAAGAAACTTGTAACATCCAAAACGCGAAACCAAAATATGAGGCACAACTCCATCTCATATAACTCCAAAAATGTGTATCGTACAACAAAACGAAATTACATAAATCCAAAACCACAACAACAACACAAAACCAAAAACATGACTAGAACCACAAAGATGAATCACTCCACAGCCTGCTTGTCGAACCACTTTCCGAACTTCAGCTTCATCTTTGCCTCTGGCTCCCAAGTCTGCTCCTCTGTGCCACTACAGTCCCACAGGACTCTCAACAATGGCACCCTCTTGTTCCGCAGAACCTTGACTCTCCTCTCAAGAATCCTCACAGGAACTGCCGGAACTGTCATATCTGGCTGAAGATCCTCTGGAATCTCAACCACTAACTCCTCTGAAGGATGCAAACACCTCCTCAACATAGACACATGAAACACCTTATGAAAGGCGCTCATAATCGGTGGCAACTCCAACCGATAAGCCACTGGCCCAATTCGCTCCACCACTGGAAACGGACCCATAAAACGCGCACTGAGCTTGTTCTCTGCTATGGACCTGTTAGGGCCCCTCAACATAGCCATCTTGAGATAAACTCTATCTCCCACCTGAAACTCAAGCTCACGTCGCCGCCTATCTGCATAACTCCTCTGTCTATCCTGAGCCTCCTTCATGTTCAACCTCAAAACATGGATCTTCTCCGTCGTCTCCTGAACAAAGCTAGCTCCAAACATGCTGCGCTCCCCCACTTGGGTCCAGCATAAAGGTGTCCTGCATGGCCTCCCATACAAAGCCTCATAAGGAGCCATGCCAATACTAGACTGAAAACTGTTGTTATAGGCAAATTCTGCCAAACACAGATGATCAGCCCAATGACCACCCCAATCCAGTACACACATCCTAAGCAGATCCTCCAAAGTCTGAATAGTCCTCTCTGACTGCCCATCAATCTGCGAATGATACGCTGTACTCATATGCACCTTAGTGCCCATCTCAGTCTAAAATGCCCTCCAAAACTCTGAAGCAAACCTCGGATCTCTATCCGACACAATACTGGCTGGCACCCCATGCAGCCTCACAATCTCTCGCACAAACTTCCTAGCCATGACAGCTGCTCCATATGTCTTCTTGATGGCCAAGAAATGTGCTGATTTGGTCAAGCGATCCACAATGACCCAGATAGCATCGAAAGTCCGTGAGATAGGCAATCCCACCACAAAATCCATAGTGATCATATCCCACTTCCACTCTGGAATGGGCAAACTCTGCAAAAGACCACTAGGCACCTGATGCTCTGCCTTGACCAAAGAACAAGTGTTGCACCTCGCAACCCAATCTGCCACATCCCTCTTCATCCCAACCCAATGATAATACCGTTTGAGGTCACGGTACATCTTGGTCGCACCCGGATGAATCGAAAACTTGCTCGAATGAGCCTCTCTCAAAACCTCCTGTCTCAACTCCACATCCTTGGGCACACAAACTCGCCCACGAACCAAGATAGTCCCATTCGAAGAGACATGATACTCAGAACCAACCGCCTGCGAAGCATCAATCAAACCCTGATCACTCTGCTGCGCCACTCTGATCCTACTGAGTAAATCTGCCTGATCAGCTGCCTCTAAACCCAAAGGCTCCTCTGAAATAGCACAAAGACGCAATGTACTAATCTCGCTGACCAAAGCCTCAACACCACGCTCTCTATCTGAATCAACCCTCCGTCGACTCAAAGCATCTGCCACCAAATTGGCCTTGCCCGAATGATAAACAATATCCAGGTCATAGTCTGCCAGAAACTCCACCCAACGCGTCTGCCTCACATTCAGCAAAGGCTGAGTAAAGATATGCTGTAGACTCTTGTGATCTGTAAAGATCTGCACTCTACCACCATAAAGATAAGACCTCCAAATCTTGAGTGCAAAAACCACTGCCCCCAACTCAAGATCATGCGTAGGACGGTTGCGCTCACTGCCCTGCAACTGCCTCGAAGCATAGGCAATCACTCTGCCCTCCTGCATCAAAACACAACCAAGTCCAACACCTGAAGCATCTGTGTACACTACATAAGGCTTCCCCGGATCGGGTAATGCCAAAACTGGTGTACTAGTCAACATCTCCTTGAGCTTCCCAAAGCTCTCCTCGCACTCATGCGACCACACAAACGGCACATCCTTACCAGTCAACCTCGTCATCGGCTGAGACATACTCGCAAAACCCTTGACGAATCTCCTGTAGTAGACTGCTAAACCCAGAAAACTCCTGATCTCTGTAGCACTACTCGGTCTAGGCCAATCTCTGATAGCCTCAATCTTAGCCGGATCCACAGAAACTCCCTCTGCAGAAACAATATGGCCAAGAAAACCCATCTCTCTCTGCCAAAAACTGCACTTGCTCAACTTAGGAAAAGCTTCTGCTCTCGAACCTTCTCTAGAACAAGCCTCAAATGCGTCGCATGCTCCTCTGGACTCCTCGAATACACCAAGATATCATCTATGAAAATAATGACGAACACATCCAGAAACTCCCTGAACACGTCGTTCATCAATCTCATAAAAGCTGACGGCGCATTAGTCAAACCAAAAGGCATGACCACGAACTCAAAATGCCCATACCTCGTCCGAAAAGCTGTCTTCCAGACATCTGCCTCATCTATCGGAATCTGATGATATCCCGATGCCAAGTCAATCTTGGAGAACCAGGTAGCACCTCTCAACTGATCCAACAACTCATCAATCCTCGGAAGTGGGTACCTGTTCTTCACTGTGAGTCGGTTAAGTCCCCGGTAATCAATGCACAACCGAAAACTGCCATCCTTCTTCTTAACAAACAACACTGGCGCTCCCCACGGCGAAACACTAGGTCTGATGAACCCTTTACTCAAAAGGTCCTCTAGCTGCTTCTTCAGCTCTGCCATCTCTGCTGGAGCCATCTTGTAAGGTGTCTTCGATATCGGAGCTGTCCCGGGCTCTAAATCAATCGTGAAAGGATCTGACCGAGATGGTGGCAATCCCTTCAGCGACCGAAATACATCCTCAAAATCTTGGACAACCTGAATATCCTGCAGAACCACCTCACCACTGGACTCTGTCATAGTGATCGTCGCCAAATAGGCTTCGCAGCCCCGCTCTAACAACTGCTCTGCCTGAATAGCTGAAATCACTATACTCCCTGAAGTCGGTCTCACTCCCTGATAAACCAACTTCCCTGCATCCTGCTCAAACACAACTCTACCTCCGTAGCAATCCAGATGAACTCGGTAGGAAGATAACGAGTCCATCCCCAAAATCACGTCATACAGCTCCACTGGACTGATGACCAAATCCGCAGGCATAGACTGCCCCGCAATCTGCACATCAACTGCTCTAGCTCTGCCCGAAGTAACCAGATAACCACCACCGGCCACCTTGACAAAGCCTGAACAACAACAAAAACCTCCAAGTCAGGAAAAACCCACGTTTCCTGACATCCCAGGTCGGTGTCGACCGACACCTCAATGGTGTCGATCGACGCCAGCCTCCTGAGTGTCGATCGACGCCAGCCTCCTGAGTGTCGATCGACACCCATCGAGTGTCGGTCGACACCAGCTCGACGCCCAGACACCAGAAGCTATAAAAAGCGCATAGAAAAATCTCAAACACACAATCAAAGGGTTTTCAACGCCCCAACACATCCAAAACATGATTTCCAGCATAAACAACTCAAGAACACAATACAAACTCGAAATCAAACAATCTCTAACGATTAACGGACCTACAGTCACGCACTCACCTTGAAAAGGGTTAGAAGGAAGGAAAGGAGATGGAACAATGAAGAACAGCAACAGATTCAACCCAGAAACTCAGAAATCAGATTCCTCACTCAGAGAATCGCCTCCCTTCTTCTCTGCCTCGAAACTTGTGCCTCTCTCGCGGCCACAAGGCTTTTAAATCGCGGAATAGGGTTTCCATTGCCTAAACCGGACAAAACCAGCCGACTTGAATCAAACCGGTCGATTTCTCAATAACCGGTGTCGATCGACACCCTTCCTTGGTGTCGGTTGACACCCCTCGACCAAACCAACTCAAACCACAATCGAACGCCCAATCGACTTAAACCGGAATCGAACCTGATAACCGGTGTCGATCGACACACCCCTTTGGTGTCGATCGACACTAAGCATTTAGAAGCTTTTTACACATTTTCTTCGAGATGATTGAACCTTAAACCGACTGTACAACAATCAAACAAGAACATATACAATCAATCCTCAATTCACACCTCAAAGAGCGTATGGAATCGACTCCCGAATCCCTAATGTCGTCCGATACCACTTCTAAAACAACTTTCTGGTTCGCGGATGTTACAATAAGATAGCCTTTCAAAAATTTTAAAATATTAAGAAACTCGTAGGGGTACACCCACGGATTCTAAAAAACTAGTACATTTAGAGGTTTTTCCAAAACAGTGAATGAAATATGTCCAAAGTGAACATTAAAATTTTCTGACCATTTGCAGTTGTAAAGGAGGCTCTAAAGAAGCGTAATAAGATAGCATTTAAAAAATTTCAAGATATTAAGAAACTCGTAGGGGTACACCCACATATTCGAGAAAACTAGTACATTTAGAGGTTTTTGCAAAAATATGAATGAAATATGTCCAAAGTGAACACTAAACTTTTCGAACCATTTGGCATTGTAAAGGAGACTTTAAAGAAGTGTAATAAAATAGTCTTTCAAAATTTTTAAAATATTAAGAAACGCTCAAGGGTACATTTAGAGGTTTTTCCAAAACAGTGAATGCAATTTGTCTAAAGTGAACACTAAACTTTTCCGATTATTTTGTAATGGAGACTCTAAAGAAGCGTAATAAGAAAGCATTTGAAATTTTTCAAAATATTAGGAAACTCGTAAGGGTTCTCCCACAAATTCAAAAAAACTAATACATTTTGAGGATTTTCCAAAACACTGAATGAAATATGTCCAAACTGAACACTAAACTATTCTGACCATTTGTCGTTGTAAAGGGACTCTAAAGACGCGTAAAAAGATAGCCTTTCAAAATTTTAAAAATATTAAGAAACTTGTATGGGTACACACCCACAGATTCCAGAAAACTAGTACATTTAGAGGTTTTTGCGAAAAAATGAATGAAATATGTCCAAAGTGAACACTAAACTTTTCCGACCATTTGGGCTTGTAAAGGGGATTCATAAGCAGCGTAATAAGATAGCCTTTCAAAAAATTTAAAATATTAAGAACCTCGTAGGGGTACACCCACGGATTCCAAAAAAGTAGTACATTTAGAGGTTTTTACAAAAAAATGAATGAAATATGTCCAAAGTGAACACTAAACTTTTCTGACCATTTGGCGTTGTAAAGCAGACTCAAAAGAAGCGTAATAAGATAGCCTTTCAAAAATTTTAAAATATTAAGAAACTCGTAGGGGTACACCCACGGATTTCAAAAAACTAGTACATTTAGAGGTTTTTCCAAAACATTGAATGAAATATGTCCAAAGTGAACACTAAACTTTTCTGACCATTTGGAGTTGTAAAGGAGACTCTAAAGAACCGTAATAAGATATCATTTAAAAAATTTCAAAATATTAAGAAACTCTAGGGGTAAACCCACATATTCCAGAAAACTAGTACATTTAGAGGTTTTTGCGAAAAAATGAATGAAATATGTCCAAAGTGAACACTAAACTTTTCCGACCATTTGGCCTTGTAAAGGGGATTCATAAGCAGTGTAATAAGATAGCCTTTCAAAAATTTTAAAATATTAAGAAACTCGTAGGGGTACACCCACGGATTCCAAAAAACTAATACATTTAGAGGTTTTTCCAAAACACTGAATGAAATATGTCCAAAGCGAACATTAAAATTTTCTGACCATTTGGCGCTGTAAAGGGACTCTAAAGAAGCGTAAAAAGATAGCCTTTCAAAATTTTAAAAATATTAAGAAACTCGTAGGGGTACACCCACAGATTTCAGAAAACTAGTACATTTAGAGGTTTTTGCGAAAAAATGAATGAAATATGTCCAAAGTGAACACTAAACTTTTCCGACCATTTGGACTTGTAAAGGGGATTCATAAGCAGCGTAATAAGTGAAACAACCAAACCTTTTTTTTTTTTTTTAATTATCAATGCGGAAATTCTCGAAAGAAATCAATAATAATAAATCATAAATAAGCCGTTCAACAAATAACCAATAACCAATAAAGCCAATAAAGAATAAGCAACCTAAACACCAGGTTTGCTACATTATTAAAAATAAAGCTAACACCCTAATCATGAATTCCTTGTCAACCACAACAAGATAGCCAATATCAAATTCTTAATCTCCTCATCCTCTTCTCTCGGTCTCTTTCCGCGGAAGAACATTGCTGTTACCTGTATCACATTGGAGTAGAGATGCGTAAGTATTATCATAAATACTTAGTGAGTGGATCATCCTGCCTACAAGCCAAGTACGTCAAACACTAGACAATACATCAACAATAATCAACAACAAGAACAATAAACAACAACAAAAACCTCCAAGTCAGGAAAAACCCACGTTTCCTGACATCCCAGGTCGGTGTCGACCGACACCTCAATGGTGTCGATCGACGCCAGCCTCCTGAGTGTCGATCGACACCCATCGAGTGTCGGTCGACACCAGCTCGACGCCCAGACACCAGAAGCTATAAAAAGCGCATAGAAAAATCTCAAACACACAATCAAAGGGTTTTCAACGCCCCAACACATCCAAAACATGATTTCCAGCATAAACAACTCAAGAACACAATACAAACTCGAAATCAAACAATCTCTAACGATTAACGGACCTACAGTCACGCACTCACCTTGAAAAGGGTTAGAAGGAAGGAAAGGAGATGGAACAATGAAGAACAGCAACAGATTCAACCCAGAAACTCAGAAATCAGATTCCTCACTCAGAGAATCGCCTCCCTTCTTCTCTGCCTCGAAACTTGTGCCTCTCTCGCGGCCACAAGGCTTTTAAATCGCGGAATAGGGTTTCCATTGCCTAAACCGGACAAAACCAGCCGACTTGAATCAAACCGGTCGATTTCTCAATAACCGGTGTCGATCGACACCCTTCCTTGGTGTCGGTCGACACCCCTCGACCAAACCAACTCAAACCACAATCGAACGCCCAATCGACTTAAACCGGAATCGAACCTGATAACCGGTGTCGATCGACACACCCCTTTGGTGTCGATCGACACTAAGCATTTAGAAGCTTTTTACACATTTTCTTCGAGATGATTGAACCTTAAACCGACTGTACAACAATCAAACAAGAACATGTACAATCAATCCTCAATTCACACCTCAAAGAGCGTATGTAATCGACTCCCGAATCCCTAATGTCGTCCGATACCACTTCTAAAACAACTTTCTGGTTCGCGGATGTTACAATAAGATAGCCTTTCAAAATTTTTAAAATATTAAGAAACTCGTAGGGGTACACCCACGGATTCTAAAAAACTAGTACATTTAGAGGTTTTTCCAAAACAGTGAATGAAATATGTCCAAAGTGAACATTAAAATTTTCTGACCATTTGTCGTTGTAAAGGGACTCTAAAGAAGTGTAAAAAGATAGCATTTCAAAAATTTAAAAATATTAAGAAACTCGTAGGGGTACACCCACAGATTCCAGAAAACTAGTACATTTAGAGGTTTTTGCAAAAAAAATGAATGAAATATGTCCAAAGTGGACACTAAACTTTTCCGACCATTTGGCCTTGTAAAGGGGATTCATAAGAAGCGTAATAAGATAGTCTTTCAAAAATTTTAAAATATTAAGAAACTCGTAGGGGTACACCCACGGATTCCAAAAAACTAGTACATTTAGAGGTTTTTCCAAAACATTGAATGAAATATGTCCAAAGTGAACACTAAACTTTTCCGACCATTTGGCGTTGTAAAGGAGACTCTAAAGAAGAGTAAAAAGATAGCATTTAAATTTTTTCAAAATATTAAGAAACTCGTAGGGGTACACCCACAGATTCCAAAAAACTAGTACATTTAGATGATTTTCCAAAACAGTAAATGAAATATGTCCACAGTGAACACTAAACTATTCGGACCATTTGTCGTTGTAAAGGGACTCTAAAGAAGTGTAAAAAGGTAGCATTTAAAAAATTTCAAAGTATTAAGAAACTTGTAGGGGTACTCCCACGAATTCTAAAAAACTAGTATATTTTGAGGATTTTCCAAAACAGTGAATGAAATATGTCCAAAGTGAACACTAAACTTTTCTGACTATTTGGCGTTGTAAAGGGACTCTAAAGAAGCGTAAAAAGATAGCCTTTCAAAATTTTTAAAATATTAAGAAACTCGTAGGGGTACACCCACATATTCCAGAAAACTAGTACATTTAGAGGTTTTTGCAAAAATATGAATGAAATATGTCCAAAGTGAACACTAAAATTTTCGAACCATTTGGCATTGTAAAGGAGACTTTAAAGAAGCGTAATAAAATAGTGTTTCAAAATTTTTAAAATATTAAGAAACTCTCAAGGGTACAATTAGAGGTTTTTCCAAAACAGTGAATGCAATATGTCTAAAGTGAACACTAAACTTTTCTGACCATTTGGCGATGTAAAGGAGACTCTAAAGAAGCGTAATAAGATAGCATTTAAAAAATTTCAAAATATTAAGAAACTCGTAGGGGTTCTCCCACGGATTCCAAAAAACTAATACATTTAGAGGTTTTTCCAAAACACTGAATGAAATATGTCCAAACTGAACACTAAACTATTCTGACCATTTGTCGTTGTAAAGGGACTCTAAAGAAGCGTAAAAAGATAGCCTTTCAAAATTTTTAGAATAGTAAGAAACTCGTATGGGTACACACCCACAGATTCCAGAAAACTTGTACATTTAGAGGTTTTTGCAAAAAAATGAATGAAATATGTCCAAAGTGAACACTAAACTTTTCCGACCATTTGGCCTTGTAAAGGGGATTCATAAGCAGCGTAATAGGATAGCTTTTCAAAAAACTTAAAATATTAAGAAACTCGTAGGGGTACACCCACGGATTCCAAAAAATTAGTACATTTAGAGGTTTTTCCAAAACATTGAATGAAATATGTCCAAAGCTAAACTTTTCCGACCATTTGGCGTTGTAAAGGAGACTCTAAAGAAGCGTAAAAAGATAGCATTTAAATTTTTTCAAAATATTAAGAAACTCGTAGGGGTTCACCCACATATTCCAAAAAACTAGTACATTTAGAAGATTTTCCAAAACAGTAAATGAAATATGTCCACAGTGAACACTAAACTATTCGGACCATTTGTCGTTGTAAAATGGACTCTAAAGAAGCGTAAAAAGGTAGCATTTAAAAAATTTCAAAGTATTAAGAAACTTGTAGGGGTACTCCCACGAATTCTAAAAAACTAGTATATTTTGAGGATTTTCCAAAACAGTGAATGAAATATGTCCAAAGTGAACACTAAACTTTTCTGACCATTTGGCGTTGTAAAGGGACTCTAAAGAAGCGTAAAAAGATAGCCTTTCAAAATTTTTAAAATATTAAGAAACTCATAGGGGTACACCCACATATTCCAGAAAACTAGTACATTTAGAGGTTTTTGCAAAAATATGAATGAAATATGTCCAAAGTGAACACTAAAATTTTCGAACCATTTGGCATTGTAAAGGAGACTTTAAAGAAGCGTAATAAAATAGTCTTTCAAAAATTTTAAAATATTAAGAAACTCTCAAGGGTACATTTAGAGGTTTTTCCAAAACAGTGAATGCAATATGTCTAAAGTGAACACTAAACTTTTTCTGACCATTTGGCGATGTAAAGAAGACTCTAAAGAAGCGTAATAAGAAAGCATTTAAAAAATTTCAAAATATTAAGAAACTCGTAGGGGTTCTTCGACGGATTCCAAAAAACTAATACATTTAGAGGTTTTTCCAAAACACTGAATGAAATATGTCCAAACTGAACACTAAACTATTCTGACCATTTGTCGTTGTAAAGGGACTCTAAAGAAGCGTAAAAAGATAGCCTTTCAAAATTTTTAAAGTAGTAAGAAACTCGTATGGGTACACACCCACAGATTCCAGAAAACTTGTACATTTAGAGGTTTTTGCAAAAAAATGAATGAAATATGTCCAAAGTGAACACTAAACTTTTCCGACCATTTCGCCTTGTAAAGGGGATTCATAAGCAGCGTAATAAGATAGCCTATCAAAAATTTTAAAATATTAAGAAACTCGTAGGGGTACACCCACGGATTCCAAAAAACTAGTACATTTAGAGGTTTTTCCAAAACAGTGAATGAAATATGTCCAAAGTGAACATTAAAATTTTCTGACCATTTGGCGTTGTAAAGGGACTCTAAAGAAGCGTAAAAAGATAGCCTTTCAAAATTTTAAAAATATTAAGAAACTCGTAGGGGTACACCCACAGATTCTAGAAACTAGTACATTTAGCGGTTTTTGCAAAAAAATGAATGAAATATGTCCAAAGTGGACACTAAACCTTTCCGACCATTTGGCCTTGTAAAGGGGATTCATAAGAAGCGTAATAAAATAGCCTTTCAAAAATTTTAAAATATTAAGAAACTCGTAGGGGTACACCCACAGATTCCAAAAACTAGTACATTTAGAGGTTTTACCAAAACATTGAATGAAATATGTCCAATGTGAACACTAAACTATTCTGACCATTTGTCGTTGTAAAGGGACTCCAAAGAAGCGTAAAAAGATAGCCTTTCAAAAATTTTAAAATAGTAAGAAACTCGTATGGGTACACACCCACAGATTCTAGAAAACTAGTATAATTAGAGGTTTTTGCAAAAAAATGAATGAAATAGAAATATGTCCAAAGTGAACACTAAACTTTTCCGACCATTTGGCCTTGTAAAGGGGATTCATAAGCAGCGTAATAGGATAGCCTTTCAAAAATTTTAAAATATTAAGAAACTCGTAGGGGTACACCCACGGATTCCAAAAAATTAGTACATTTAGAGGTTTTTCCAAAACATTGAATGAAATATGTCCAAAGTGAACACTAAACTTTTCCGACCATTTGGCGTTGTAAAGGAGACTCTAAAGAAGTGTAAAAAGATAGCATTTAAATTTTTTCAAAATATTAAGAAACTCGTAGGGGTACACCCACAGATTCCAAAAAACTAGTACATTTAGAAGATTTTCCAAAACAGTAAATGAAATATGTCCACAGTGAACACTAAACTATTCGGACCATTTGTCGTTGTAAAGGGACTCTAAAGAAGCGTAAAAAGGTAGCATTTAAAAAATTTCAAAGTATTAAGAAACTTGTAGGGGTACTCCCACGAATTCTAAAAAACTAGTATATTTTGAGGATTTTCCAAAACAGTGAATGAAATATGTCCAAAGTGAACACTAAACTTTTCTGACCATTTGGCGTTGTAAAGGGACTCTAAAGAAGCGTAAAAAGATAGTCTTTCAAAATTTTTAAAATATTAAGAAACTCGTAGGGGTACACCCACATATTCCAGAAAACTAGTACATTTAGAGGTTTTTGCAAAAATATGAATGAAATATGTCCAAAGTGAACAATAAAATTTTTGAACCATTTGGCATTGTAAAGGAGACTTTAAAGAAGCGTAATAAAATAGTCTTTCAAAATTTTTAAAATATTAAGAAACTCTCAAGGGTACATTTAGAGGTTTTTCCAAAACAGTGAATGCAATATGTCTAAAGTGAACACTAAACTTTTCTGACCATTTGGCGATATAAAGGAGACTCTAAAGAAGCGTAATAAGATAGCATTTAAAAAATTTCAAAATATTAAAAAACTCGTAGGGGTTCTCCCACGGATTCCAAAAAACTAATACATTTAGAGGTTTTTCCAAAACACTGAATGAAATATGTCCAAACTGAACACTAAACTATTCTGACCATTTGTCGTTGTAAAGGGACTCTAAAGAAGCGTAAAAAGATAGCCTTTCAAAATTTTTAAAATAGTAAGAAATTCGTATGGGTACACACCCACAGATTCCAGAAAACTTGTACATTTAGAGGTTTTTGCAAAACAATGAATGAAATATGTCCAAAGTGAACACTAAACTTTTCCGACCATTTGGCCTTGTAAAGGGGATTCATAAGCAGCGTAATAAGATAGCCTTTCAAAAAATTTAAAATATTAAAAAACTCGTAGGGGTACACCCACGGATTCCAAAAAACTAGTACATTTAGAGGTTTTTCCAAAACAGTGAATGAAATATGTCCAAAGTGAACATTAAAATTTTCTGACCATTTGGCGTTGTAAAGGGACTCTAAAGAAGCGTAAAAAGATAGCCTTTCAAAATTTTTAAAATATTAAGAAACTCGTAGGGGTACACCCACAGATTCTAGAAACTAGTACATTTAGAGGTTTTTGCAAAAAAATGAATGAAATATGTCCAAAGTGGACACTAAACCTTTCCGACCATTTGGCCTTGTAAAGGGGATTCATAAGAAGCGTAATAAAATAGCCTTTCAAAAATTTTAAAATATTAAGAAACTCGTAGGGGTACACCCACAGATTCCAAAAACTAGTACATTTAGAGGTTTTTCCAAAACATTGAATGAAATATGTCCAATGTGAACACTAAACTATTCTGACCATTTGTCGTTGTAAAGGGACTCCAAAGAAGCGTAAAAAGATAGCCTTTCAAAAATTTTAAAATAGTAAGAAACTCGTATGGGTACACACCCACAGATTCTAGAAAACTAGTATAATTAGAGGTTTTTGCAAAAAAATGAATGAAATAGAAATATGTCCAAAGTGAACACTAAACTTTTCCGACCATTTGGCCTTGTAAAGGGGATTCATAAGCAGCGTAATAGGATAGCCTTTCAAAAATTTTAAAATATTAAGAAACTCGTAGGGGTACACCCACGGATTCCAAAAAATTAGTACATTTAGAGGTTTTTCCAAAACATTGAATGAAATATGTCCAAAGTGAACACTAAACTTTTCCGACCATTTGGCGTTGTAAAGGAGACTCTAAAGAAGTGTAAAAAGATAGCATTTAAATTTTTTCAAAATATTAAGAAACTCGTAGGGGTACACCCACAGATTCCAAAAAACTAGTACATTTAGAAGATTTTCCAAAACAGTAAATGAAATATGTCCACAGTGAACACTAAACTATTCGGACCATTTGTCGTTGTAAAGGGACTCTAAAGAAGCGTAAAAAGGTAGCATTTAAAAAATTTCAAAGTATTAAGAAACTTGTAGGGGTACTCCCACGAATTCTAAAAAACTAGTATATTTTGAGGATTTTCCAAAACAGTGAATGAAATATGTCCAAAGTGAACACTAAACTTTTCTGACCATTTGGCGTTGTAAAGGGACTCTAAAGAAGCGTAAAAAGATAGTCTTTCAAAATTTTTAAAATATTAAGAAACTCGTAGGGGTACACCCACATATTCCAGAAAACTAGTACATTTAGAGGTTTTTGCAAAAATATGAATGAAATATGTCCAAAGTGAACAATAAAATTTTTGAACCATTTGGCATTGTAAAGGAGACTTTAAAGAAGCGTAATAAAATAGTCTTTCAAAATTTTTAAAATATTAAGAAACTCTCAAGGGTACATTTAGAGGTTTTTCCAAAACAGTGAATGCAATATGTCTAAAGTGAACACTAAACTTTTCTGACCATTTGGCGATATAAAGGAGACTCTAAAGAAGCGTAATAAGATAGCATTTAAAAAATTTCAAAATATTAAAAAACTCGTAGGGGTTCTCCCACGGATTCCAAAAAACTAATACATTTAGAGGTTTTTCCAAAACACTGAATGAAATATGTCCAAACTGAACACTAAACTATTCTGACCATTTGTCGTTGTAAAGGGACTCTAAAGAAGCGTAAAAAGATAGCCTTTCAAAATTTTTAAAATAGTAAGAAATTCGTATGGGTACACACCCACAGATTCCAGAAAACTTGTACATTTAGAGGTTTTTGCAAAACAATGAATGAAATATGTCCAAAGTGAACACTAAACTTTTCCGACCATTTGGCCTTGTAAAGGGGATTCATAAGCAGCGTAATAAGATAGCCTTTCAAAAAATTTAAAATATTAAAAAACTCGTAGGGGTACACCCACGGATTCCAAAAAACTAGTACATTTAGAGGTTTTTCCAAAACAGTGAATGAAATATGTCCAAAGTGAACATTAAAATTTTCTGACCATTTGGCGTTGTAAAGGGACTCTAAAGAAGCGTAAAAAGATAGCCTTTCAAAATTTTAAAAATATTAAGAAACTCGTAGGGGTACACCCACAGATTCCAGAAACTAGTACATTTAGAGGTTTTTGCAAAAAAATGAATGAAATATGTCCAAAGTGGACACTAAACCTTTTCGACCATTTGGCCTTGTAAAGGGGATTCATAAGAAGCGTAATAAGATAGCCTTTCAAAAAATTTAAAATATTAAGAAACTCGTAGGGGTGATGTACACATATTTAGCCATATGTTAGCATCATTTATTCATCACTTCTGCATTCATATCACACCACTTTATCACGTTTCATCTCCATTTGCATCCACTTACCGCACCTCGTAGCGTTCGCATAAGCATTGCATATTTCGTTGCTTTGGAGTTGTTTTCGGGTTTACTTGGAGCGTTGGAGGGTGTTTTGAGGGTTGAGGATTAGTGCCTGAACCAGGGAGGTGAAGTGGAGTCCAGAACCTGTTGCTTGGGAGAAAAGACAGCGCACTTGACGGTGTCCATATGCCAACTCGACGGCGTCCAGACATGCACGTCGAGTTGGCACATCGAGTCGGAGCAAAGGTGCAACCTTTAGGGCCACTCGACGAGTTCCACATATGCACGTCGAGTTGGCACGTCGAGTCCACAGGCGCGTGACCTATTTTACCTTTCTGTAACGTACTATAAGTACTCTGTAATGTGAGATTAGAACAATCTGTGTCTAAAGGCGCAAAGCCTAAAGGGTAGTTAGGAGTTGTTCTTGATTTCTTATGGGGTTCGGGTATTGACGCTGTCAAGTCGGTGCTAGGTAGCTAGAGGTTCTGCTCTTGCATCATCCTTGGTTATTACTCTTAGCATTCTGCCAAAGCATTGTCATTCTACTGAGAGATCCCTGTTCTTTATACCGTTTCATGACTTTGAGAAACCATCTTTTTCTGTTGACCTTTACCTTGAGACAAATGGGTTGCTGACTTGCATGTTTATGATTCATTGTTCACTTTAATGAATGTCAAAGGGATTTGCTGATAGGAATACATTGTTTGAGAGATAGTGAAGTTGGATTGATCATGTTAAACATGAAACTGATTTTCGAAGAAGTAGCTCTCACCTTGCTGCATTTTAGAACCGTGAACTTGGACATATATCAAATCGTTTTTGCTTGTTATTTTGGGCTGTATCAACTCGTTTTCAAACCTCATCCCTTTCGCTATTCTTGTTTGTTTGCTTGAGGGCAAGCAAAAGATAAGTTTGGGAATGTTGATGTACATATATTTAGCCATATTTTAGCATCATTTATTCATCACTTCTGCATTCATATCACACCACTTCGTCAAGTTTCATCTCCATTTGCATCCACTTACCGCACCTCGTAGCGTTCGCATAAGCATTGCATATTTCGTTGCTTTGGAGTTGTTTTCAGGTTTACTTGGAGCGTTGGAGGGTGTTTTGAGGGTTGAGGATTAGTGCCTGAACCAGGGAGGTGAAGTGGAGTCCAGAACCTGTTGCTTGGGAGAAAAGACAGCGCACTTGACGGTGTCCATATGCCAACTCGACGGCGTCCAGACATGCACGTCGAGTTGGCACATCGAGTCGGAGCAAAGGTGCAACCTTTAGGGCCACTCGACGAGTTCCACATATGCACGTCGAGTTGGCACGTCGAGTCCACAGGCGCGTGACCTATTTTACCTTTCTGTAACGTACTATAAGTACTCTGTAATGTGAGATTAGAACAATCTTAATTTTAAATTCCTGCTTTTAACTTTCTGAAAAACACAAAATCGCCACTGTAGTGTTCTTGCTTTGTATTCCAGATTTCTTCTAAGTTTTAATCAATTTGTGCTTGCTTCCTTCTTTGAACTTGATTGCTTCCTTTCTGTCTATCTTCTGATGCTAGTTTCACAGCTTTCCGAGTTCGACTTGATGAAGTTGGTTTATGAGTAGTGTTCTTAGATTCCTAAGGATGGGTTAGATTAGTGAAGATCCATGGTTACCTAGAGTGTTCAAACCTTGATTTCATAGTTTCCCTTCTTGACTAGTGTTCTTAATGCTGATTCCTTCTTGATCATTTGGAATCCGAAGCTAGGCATTTCAGCACCCAGAAGGTGTTTGATGAAATGCCTGAACCAGCTTTTACAAGAAATTTGCATATCATACCTAGGATACTAGCGTTTTTGATTGCACTTTAGCATTTGCGAATTGATTCCTAATGCTTGTTGGTGTGGATTTCGCCATGAGAGTGGGTCAGGAACACACACCAACTCGATAGCTTCTGCCACGAGAGTGGATTGGCTTGCTGTCGAGTTCGCAGCCAAGGGAACAGCTCTGTCTGAGTTTTGTTGAACACCATAGCGTTGACCATGGAATTTCATTGATCCATAACACCCATTCTTAGGATCTTTGTTTAATTTGATTTCGATCTTGGTTTTAAATCTCAAAGGTTTTATCTTTTTATCTTGTTGCATTTGTTCATTCTAGATTCTGGTTCATAGTTTGAATATCATTGCATTTTACCTTTGTGAACTTGATAGCGTCGCGTCTGGACGCCGCGAAGTCCATTTCATTATGTTATTTGCATTTCCATTTCTGTCTTTAGGTTGATAGTTTAGAATTCACACCTATTTAACATTTGGCTTGACTTACCTTCACTCGATCACGTCCTGATTGCATAGCATCTCGCCCATTTGGATTTGACACCTTTAAGTGCTACATCGACATGATAGCGTTATAGGTTAATTCGTAGTAAAATCCTACTATCAATTTGGCGCCGTTGCCGATTGGGTGTTAGTTTGCTACATTTAGGATTTCGAGTAACTTAAGATCAAGTTCGTTTCCAGTATCCCATATATTAAAATTGCCTATTCTCTCTGCTTTTGTTTTCTCAGGTACCTTACATTGCTAACTCGACGTGACAGACTCTGTACACCATTGAGTTGGTGGTTTCTCGATATATTCAGAAATTGCCTATTCTCTCTGCCTTTGTCTTTGTTTTCTCCGGTACCTTACAGTACGAACTCGACGTGACAGTCTCTGTTTACCATCGAGTTGGTAGTCTGTCTTTGTATGCGAACTCGATCTCAGGGCAGTGACAGATTGTTTCCTTTGATTGACAACATCAACCGCCGGAACAGTATTGACAGGGTCCTACGTGGGCGGGTCAGAGTAGAGAATCAGGCAGAACAGACAGACGCTGTGCAGTGTAGAGACGCCATGGATGACCATCAGGGTAATGGCGGGGCTGACAACAAAGGCTATTACACGTACAAAGCCAACCCGAATCTGTCCTACAAAAGCACGAATGTCGCCAATCCTCAGGACCAGGTCTATCCTCAACCGACACCGCAGAGTCAGCCTACGCAACAGCAGAGTCCACCACAGCCGCAGCAAGTGTTTGTTCTGCGAGGGCAGTTTGTGAGCCAACAGGGCGGGTGTAACACCCCTGACTCGATTTATAAATAAATAAAATCAAAGATGCCACAATGACGGATACCAAGAACGATTCAACCAAGTCTTTAGAACAAATCCAAAGCCTCGGTCGATCCATTCTCAATACCGTCCCTTTCGACCAAGGCCTAAGGCTTTTCAACCCGTACCCAAGTCGAGAGTTGTGTTAGTCTGGACAAGACTAATATCAGATGAAACCAGTTGATATAGAAAATAACATTTATTAATCTATATAAGGTTTCACAAAACATAGGAAATACATCACATTCGAGCCTAATGCCCAAAACCCACATTACATAAATTCAAAAGCGTTTATTTTACAAAGGCAAGATAAACTACGCTGGCGGCCTAACGTCCTTGCTCCAACTACTGGTTTCCTGCAAAAGAGAGTGAGGGGTGAGCGCTAATCGCTCAGTGAGTTATAGCTCCCTCTAACAAGATGATAATCCCACCCCAGAAACCCAAAATAACACACAACAAGCAATGTTGCTATAATCCCTAGACTGACCGCACAACAATCAAACAAGAACATGCAAGATCAATCAGAGATTATAAACAACACAATCAATCAATGCATAATGCTTAAACATGCAAAACTTAATACAAAATCTCAACACACTCCACTACTTCTTCCACCACATCATGCGCATTCGGTACTTCCCGTGAACACCTATCTCACAGCCACATAGGCACGCGAGATAGAACATCACTACCCGAGTTTCATCTTCGAGACAGTCACGTCCCGTTGGATCGCCGTTTCCACGGTTCACAACCCACACGAGTTCTGTCTCCCAGATGGTCACATCCCGGGCTGTCTATTCCATACTCGGCCATAGGCAACAACCCCGTCTCTCCGAGTATTCTCATCTAGCCAGTCCGTTTGCTAGATGAGGCGGAATAGCACTCGGCCATAGGCTATCATCCCGTCTCTCCGAGTCTTCCCACCTAGCCAGTCCGTTTGCTAGGAAGGGTACAAAAGAAGACCGAACCGCGAACATCAACATCAACATAAATTCAACAACAAGTAATCATGCAACCTCACATGCAATAGGCAAACAATAAACAAGATCTAACCAATAAGCATCATAACACAAGCAAACAGTCACGCAATCTAACAATCCCTAGAAAGCAATCAAACATCACCACAACTCACAGTGCTTTCGGCTGAACGGCTTCTAAGCTAAGGTTCCCGGATGATCTAACAACAATAAGCTCCTGGATCAAACGCTTGAACACTGTTGGAACTCTCACAGATTTAACCAAGAACAAAGAAAAACTCTCTTCACTTCTCTTTCTTTCTCTCTCTCTCTCTACAACTAAGGCTTGGTATTTATAGGCTGAAAGGAGGACAAATGGTTGCTGGAGGTCCAATGTCCTCTTGACACCTCCAGGGACAAGTGTTAAGTTTCTGGTAACAAATGGCGGCATTTCCTTTACATGCGGAGGAGCAATGCCTTAAACCGGCGACACCTCGTGCTGGCCTAAGGTCTAGCTTCCTCCATGGGCGCCACACACCTGGGCTAGCTTCCCATGCTCCTTCCCAAGCCAACACCTCAAGCTAATAGCTTCAACAAGTCACACTCCTATACTTCTTCCTTTGTGTGACATTTGTCCCTACTTAAATCTCAACCAATCATAAGATGGCATGTGTATTATAACACATGTGGGAGTAAGTTTCCCAGCCAATCCGTCCTATTCTCCATCCGGACCACGATCGCGTCCCACACTCCATCCGTACCACGATCGCATCCCACACTCGATCCGTACCGTGATCGAGCACATCCAACGACCATCCCGCGGCCAATAACTTTTATCCGCGGTCATCCTTACGTACTGGCCGTCCCATGACCATTTCTTGCTTTGGTCACGTCCCAATCACTTGCTTGATAGTCGGCCCGCTCATCGTTCTCATCCGTTCGCCGATCGCTCTCGGCTGCTCGACGTTCGGTTCCGATAGTCCTCTCTTCGACCGCGAACAGTCTTTTCGTCATAACTAGAGTTTTACTCGGTCGAATCCACTTCTGTTTCGACCGTTCTCCCTCTTTTTGAACTGACTACTCATCCCAAGAGAAAAAAAATCCACATTCCTTTTTACTCCGCTTCAGGGTTATTACAGCGGGTATCAACAGGGCGATGTTACAACAGCTTCTTCAAGGTCAAGCGAATGGTGCTATGGAGTTGAGTAAGAAGCTGGCGGACATAAACAACAAAATTGAGACGTTGAACTCCAGAGTCCAACACGTGGAAAGCAATGCCGCTTCTACTTCTTCAGCACCGCAGGGACAACTTCCAGGGAAGTCTGTCCAAAACCCGAAGGAGTACGCCCATGCTATTACTCTGCGAAGTGGAAAAGAGTTGCCAGGTCGCTCAGGAGAGCAAACAGCAAATGAGGACATTGCGGTTCAAGAAGGGGAGGATTACATTGAAGACTTGACTAAGGAAACTCGCCCAGAAGTTGAACTCGACGAAACCACTCGACGTGCAGATGTGCCGAGTGGTCGAGTTGGTCAGACGAGCCCAGAAGTTGAACTCGACGAGTTCACTCGACATGCAGATGTGCCGAGTGGTCGAGTTGGTCAGACGAACCCCGTCAAGCCAGTAGAAACCAGGAGGAAAGAGACACTGTTTGTCCCACCTCCTTACAAACCGCCACTTCCTTTCCCAGGCAGGTTCAAGAAGCAGCTAGTTGAGAAGTATAAAGCGCTGTTTGACAAGCAAATGAAGGAGATAGAGGTGCGAATGCCTATCATTGATGCCTTCATGCTAGTACACCCCTATCAGAAATTTCTGAAGGATGCGGTAATGGAACGAACGACGGAGCTACAGGGGATGGTGGTCTTGTCGCATGAGTGTAGTACTATTATACAGAGAAAGTTGATACAAGAGAAACTTGGAGATCCTGGTAGTTTCACCCTACCATGTTCATTGGGACCCCTGGCTTTTAACAACTGTTTGTGTGATTTGGGAGCGTCAGTCAGCCTGATGCCGCTTTCTGTTGCTAAGAGTCTAGGATTTGAGAAATTCAAACCGTGTAAAATCTCTGTGGTTCTAGCAGACAGATCGGTGAGGTTACCAACTGGGCTGTTAGAAGACTTACCTATCAGGATAGGCAATGTAGAGGTACCAACGACTTCATAGTGCTCGAGATGGACGAGGAACCGAAAGACCCGTTAATTCTGGGCAGACCTTTCTTAGCCACGGCTGGTGCAGTAATTGACGTCAGAAAGGGGAAGATCGACCTGAATTTGGGTAAGGATTTCACCATGAAATTCGACATCAAAGACGCCATGAGGAAACCAACGATTGAGGGTCAGATCTTTTACATTGAGGAAATGGATCAGCTCGCTGATGAGTTGCTGGAAGAGTTAGCTCTTACAGATAACCTTCAGATTGCTTTGACAAAGAGTGGAGAATCTGGTTTGCTCCATGAAGAGAGTCTGGGTTATGTGCAACTTTTAGACTCACATGTGGCAGTGACAGAGTCTGAACCTTTTGAGGAGCTGGAATGGTTAGGAACAGAGGTTATCGCGTCTTGTAGTCCAGTTTCAGATATGAACTCGACGAAGTCGACGTTGGACTCGACGTTGAACTCGACGAAGTCGACGTTGGACTCGACGTCGGACTCGAGGTGCAAGTCGAGTTGGCACAGTCTCCATTCCGGAAATGCAGACGCTATCAAGTTGCTAGACAGAGCTATCGAGTTGAGCAGTGCTGAACCCGATGATTGGTCTGAGCTCAAAGCGCCAAAGGTGGACCTTAAGCCATTGCCACAAGATCTCAGATACGCGTTTCTTGGTCCTAATTCGACATATCCCGTCATTGTGAATGCATCTCTTAGCGCTGATCAATTGCATTCATTATTGATTGAACTGAAAAAGTTTAGGAAAGCTATAGGCTATTCTCTTGATGACATTAAAGGGATCTCACCTAGTCTGTGCATGCATCGCATCCATTTAGATGATGAATCTAAATCCAGTATTGAACCCCAGCGTAGACTTAACCCCAATCTTAAGGAGGTAGTGAAGAAAGAGATTCTCAAGTTGCTAGACGCGGGGATTATCTATCCCATTAGCGACAACACTTGGATTTCTCCGGTTCACTGCGTCCCTAAGAAAGGAGGCATTACAGTTGTTAGGAATGATAAAGATGAGCTCATTCCTTCTAGAACTATTACAAGACATAGGATGTGCATAGACTATAGGAAGTTAAATGCAGCATCCCGCAAAGATCATTTCCCGCTTCCTTTTATCGACCAAATGCTGGAACGACTTGCAAACCATCCATACTATTGTTTTCTAGATGGATATAGTGGGTTTTTCCAGATCCCCAATGATCAGGAAAAAACGACCTTTACTTGCCCTTACGGCACGTTTGCATATAGGCGCATGCCATTTGGTCTCTGTAACGCACCTGCTACGTTCCAGCGTTGTATGACGTCAATTTTTTCAGATCTAATATAGGAAATGGTGGAGGTGTTCATGGACGACTTTAGCGTCTATGGCTCCACTTTTTCCTCATGTTTGCTCAATCTGTGCAGGGTGCTAAAGCGGTGTGAAGAGACGAACCTCGTCTTGAATTGGGAGAAGTGCCACATCCTGGTCCAAGAAGGCATCGTGTTAGGTCATAAGATTTCCGAGAAGGGGATAGAAGTTGATAAAGCCAAGATAGATGTGATGCTGCAGCTTCAGCCTCCGAAGACTGTGAAGGACATTAGAAGTTTTCTCGGTCACGCAGGATTCTACAGGAGGTTCATTAAAGACTTCTCCAAGCTGGCTAGGCCATTGACGAGGTTGCTCTGCAAGGAAACGGAATTTGCGTTTGATGAAGAGTGCTTGAAGGCGTTCGACTTGATCAAAGCAGCTCTGGTTTCTGCCCCGATAGTACAGGCTCCAAACTGGGACCATCCGTTTGAGATAATGTGTGATGCAAGCGATTTCGCTGTGGGTGCTGTTCTGGGTCAGAGGATAGATAAGAAGCTTCACGTGATCTACTACGCCAGTCGCACCATGGATGATGCTCAAAGCCGATACGCCACAACGGAAAAGGAATTACTTGCTGTGGTTTTTGCTTTTGAGAAGTTCAGGAGTTACTTGGTGGGTTCAAAAGTCATTGTGTACACTGATCATGCAGCTCTTAGGCACATTTATGCTAAGAAGGACACCAAGCCTAGACTACTTAGGTGGATACTACTTCTCCAAGAGTTTGACATGGAGATTGTTGACAAGAAGGGTGTTGAGAATGGAGTGGCTGACCATCTTTCCAGAATGAGGATTGATGATCCTGTACCAATCGATGACTCAATGCCTGAAGAGCAGCTCATGGCAGTGAAGGTTCTGCGCGAAAGCTACGAAGTTAAGCGCCAACTCGATGAAGTCAGTGCTCTGCAGGATGAGAATTTGCCTTGGTATACGGACATGGTGAACTACTTGGTGTGTGGAGATGTGCCAAAGGATTTGGATCCTTACAAAAAGAAGAAACTCTTCAGAGAGGCCTCACACTACTTTTGGGATGAACCCTACCTGTACAAGAGAGGGTCTGATGGTCTCTTCAGGAGATGCATAGCTGAAGAAGAGGTCAATGGTGTGCTAGAGCATTGCCACGGTTCTGCTTATGGAGGGCATTTTGCAGCTTTCAAGACAGTTCAGAAGATACTTCAAGCTGGGTTATGGTGGCCAAGTCTCTTCAAGGACGCTCAAGCGTTCATATCCAGGTGTGATTCATGCCAACGAATGGGGAACATCAGCAGGAGGAATGAAATGCCTCAGAACCCCATTCTTGAAGTTGAAATATTTGATGTCTGGGGCGTTGATTTCATGGGACCTTTCAACCCAGCTTCACATGGGAACAGTTACATCTTAGTGGCTGTAGATTATGTTTCGAAGTGGGTCGAAGCCATAGCGTGCGTCACCAACGATCACAAGCCAGTGATCAAGCTCTTTAAGAGCATCATATTTCCACGCTATGGAGTCCCCAGAGTTGTGATAAGCGACGGTGGATCTCATTTCATCAACAAGGTCTTTGAAGGCCTACTTAAGAAGCATGGTGTTAAGCACAAGGTAGCTACACCCTATCACCCATAGACGAGTGGACAGGTTGAAGTCTCTAACAAACAGATAAAAGCAATCTTGAACAAGGTTGTAGGAGTTTCGAGGAGAGATTGGGCAGTCAAGCTTGATGAAGCTCTATGGGCTTACAGGACAGCGTTTAAGACTCCTATAGGACGGACCCCGTTTCAGCTGCTGTATGGAAAATCCTGCCACCTACCAGTGGAGATAGAGTACAAGGCAGTCTGGGCTACACAGTTTCTAAACTTTCATCTGAAGACAGCTCAGGAGAAGAGATTGACAGACATGCACGAGTTAGAGGAGATCAGAGATTCGTTTGAAAACTCCAGGATCTATAAGGAGAGAACAAAAGCCTTTCATGACAAGAAGATCCTGCAAAGAGAGCTCAAGTCTGGTGATGATGTGTTGCTTTTTAACTCGAGACTTAAGTTGTTCCCGGGCAAGCTGAAATCACGTTGGTCTGGACCGTTCAAGATTAGAGAGGTTATGCCCTACGGAGCTGTCACTTTGGTCAGAAACGATGGGGTTGAGTTCACAGTAAACGGTCAGAGGGTTAAACGCTACATGGCTGATCAGAGCATACCAGAGGGGGTCTCAATTCCTCTCCATGAACCACCCAAAGCCTGAACGGTAAAGCGGTCAAGCTTAGAGACCTAAAACAAGCTCACTTGGGAGGAATTCCCATGACTATCTCTGTACATATTCTTTAAATTATGTTATGTTTTTGCTTTCTAGTGTTTTTGGTGGCAGGAAACTAAAGAGTATGAGCATGTTGTGATTCGGGAAACAAAGAAAGAAAGGATTCAGGACACACTTGACGTGCTAACTCGACGAACGCCGTCAAGTTGACCAGGTTTAGAATGAAATTTAAACTTTTGATTTTTCAAGGTTAGTGTGTGAATTTCACTCTCCCTGGAGCATGTGGTGTTTAATTAAGCTTTCTCCTTTATCCTTTTCACTGCTCTTTGTTCAGAAATTACAGCAACTTTTGTCTCCTCTTTTACCTATGCGGTTTTAACCTTTCCCTTTCCTTTAGTAAAACCGCAGCTCTTCTCCACCACTCATCCTCTATCCTTTATTCCTTTGCATTTCACGACTTCATCACTCTCGCTTATCACTCTCATTTCTCTGAAAATCTCTCCTCTCTTCGATATTCTTCTCCCACTCGATCGAATTTGACTTCACACTCGATAGAATTCAGCCTCAAACTCCATTCGATCGATTCCAACTTAAAATCGTCGAGTGCCCTCTTCTATTTCGACCCACTCGATCGATTCAGGATTGACACCGTCGAGTTCCCTTTCAATTCCCACACCATCGATTTCTTTTCTTTGCAATTTCGTGAAGATGATTGACAAATTGGAACGTTTTTGGAAAGCGTGAGTTTTCAATTTCAGCCCTTGAGTTTGGTTTTCGGTTTTGCTTGTATTCCCTTGTTGACGCTGTCGAGTTGAGATATATGTGCTGTCGAGTTGGTTGAACTGTTTTACTTAGAGGTCGTCGAGTTGGTTCATTGTGCTGTCGAGTTGGTTGACACTTTTTCGTTGACACCGTCGAGTTGGTTGGATTCATTTAAAGCAAGGCTGTCGAGTTGAGGTTGTATTGAACTGATTGCTTGAGTTGAAATGTTTTGCTCTGATTCGCTTGATTGAATTTCATAGCTCCCTGTTTCATTTTCTTGATTCACAACACTCTGTTTCGAATTGTGGGTCTTCTTATTTCCTTTGTTAGACGCTGTCGAGTTGAGTTATATGTGCTGTCGAGTTGATAGTTAAGCAATGTCGAGTCAGGTGTGCTACCCTTGCTCTGTTCTAGTTATTTAAGCTGAATTGAACTGATTAGGAGCTGCTGATATGCGTTTGATCGAGTTCATATTGTGATAGTAAAGCTGTCGAGTTAGTCCAGCTGTTCTTGCTGTTTGTTCACTTGATAGCGTCTGATTATTAGGCTTATTGATTTGCGATGTCTGTTTCAAATTGATTATCCTGTTCTCGTTCTTTTTCTAACTCGATGGCTACACTCTATCACTTGGTCGAGTTTGCTATTCCACGGAATACTATTCAATTAACTCGACTTGAATTTTGAGTGACGATGTCGAGTGTGTAGTATGGGGACTAATTTTTCCTTTGTCAAACTTTCAGGAAAAGGAAGATTAAGCGCCCTACAACGAAGCAAGTGGCCAGGCGACTCGCGCGAACCACGATTACGAGCAACAGAGACAATATTGTGCAAGGGAAGAGACCAGTGGGAACAGAAGTAATTTCCAGTGACGATGAGGACGCTGTAGAGTCTGATCACGAACATGAGGAACAGAGCCACGCTGTAGAGTCAGATCACGAGACAGAGGATGCTGATAATCAGAGTTCTGAGAATGAAGAGGGTGAGCTTGAAATCCGTGAAGTGGAAATTGTGCAGCCTGTCAGAAAGCAAACCCGCATTTCGGCTTCACAGCCGAGCCAAAAACAATTGCTGAAGATGTTCATGTCAATGCGGTTTGCTGGGACACGATTCCCTCACCAAGACACGCTGCGAGAGCTGGGATTAAAGAGAGATGTTGAGTATCTCATGGAGTTGTGCGGTGTAGCCACGATGATGAGCCAGGCATGCGGTGCCTTCAAGGACGAAACCTGTCAGTTCCTCGCATCTCTTGTTTTGCACTTCTACGAGGATGAGGGCGTTCTTGTTGATCCAAGTGCTGGACTTGGATATATTACTTTCATAGTGGACGGTGCAGAGTATTCACTCACAATGAACCAGCTAGACACGCTGTATGGTTTCCCGAGAGGACGAGGGCGCTGTCCGAGTTCGAAAAAGACGAACTGTTGTCGCTCTGGAAGACAATTGGAGACAAGAAGGAGTATGCCTCTGCGAGTTCCAAGAGCGCTCAAATCAGGAGTCCGGTGATCAGGTACTTGCACAAGTCCATTGCTCACACATTCTTTGCGAGAAAGATCACCGGAAACGTCAATGAAGGAGAGCTCCAATTTATAGACACAACAATTGGCCATGTTGCTGATTTCACATCTGATAGAACGGCATTGATAGGAGACACGTCTGACACGGGACTCACAGTGGTGCTTCTTGATCAGTTCCTATACTACAGAAGCTAGGCATCTAAGCTCTATAAAAGGAAGGTACAAGGAGAGTTGAGCATTGGTGGGCTGGTAACTCCGATCTTGGTAGCTGCTGGTATTGATCTGATGGGAAAAGAATTCAAGCCGAAGTGGATAGACATAGATTACCTCACCAAGACGGGTTTCCTCGACAAGGAGCCGATAGATGAACGTCACGCCTACAAGTTCTACCATCCTCTGACTAGCACAGAAGTTTTATTGGCATTGCCGTGTGTTGAGTACACCAGGATCAGGGATGGGAAGAATATTGACTTCTGCCCACCGCCAGAGATGTGCTATGACACCTACATTCTGCGGACACCGCAGCTTCAGCAGTCAGACGAAGAGGTAGAAGCCAACAGCTCTGATCAGTTTGATTTTGAGGATTACACAGCACCAAGGCAAGGTGCTGCTGTAAAGGCTGCGAACAAAAACATTGGCCTTCTCAAGCTGTGGAACAAATATCAGGGCAAGGCTATCAAGTCCTTGAAGGAAACGGTCAGCGAAATGAAAGAGCAGATAAAAGAGCTCCAGCGTAAGGTGAATGGCTCTTCAAGCAGAGCCGCAGCGGATGAAGGCGCGAGACCTGCAGTGATAGAGAGAAGCCGCTCTCTTATCTACGACACCACCGCCACGAGACAACATCATCCAACAGACCCGCCACGGGCATCTTCCTTTGAGCCTAGAGACCGAAGCAAGAAAAGGAGAGCTGTGCCATTTCCGACTGACGGTGGCACGACCTCAAGCTACAGAGTTGACCCACACGCCGACTTGGGAACCGAACACGACCACTCACTTCCCGCTTACACACGCGAAAGTATGGAGGCGTCTGTCGACTCCTTCTTCTCTCAGCATTGAGGTAACAACTCTAAACCATTGTATATACCATTTCATCTCTGTTTTATTGGTTTTTGATTCTTGAACTCTTCTCCTTTCTTTTGTTACACAAGGGACTGTGTAATTCAAGTTTGGGGGAGGAGTTGAGATGTATTTAACTCATGTTTTATGTTCTTCTTATCTCAAATTTTTGCATCATATAAGGCATAGAAAAAAAACCATAAAAATTTGAAAAATTTCGAAAAATCCAAAAATATTCATGTAGTTGCATTCATATTTGTTAGATTAAGTCTCAATTGCATCACATAGCTTTACATTCATGCTGTATTGTTGATATGGCCTTGAAAAATAACCATCTCATGCGATGTGATATGTGTCTTGGTTCTTGAAGCATTTTAAAACGAAACCATGCTTAACTTGATCACGTCATGACATGCACATCTCACTTGATCACTGCTGCGAATTGATGCTTATCCCTGTTTATCTGAACTTTAATCTTGACTTTTAAATATCATAGCATGCATTGAAAGCAACTCATGGATAACATACATATCTGGACAATCTTTTCCCTTATGTTTATCTTCTTTGTTTGTCCAGATAGTTTTTCCCCACACCCTGAACGCTATAGCCTTTTCTTTCAAACCCGCATTACTCTTGTGTGTGCTTGTGAGGCCTTGTTTCGATCATGCTTAGCAGAACGTGTTGAGTTTAAACCGGCAAGAGTAGGATTTCTAGGTATCTAGTTCGTTCTTGGGTTTATTTTCAGGCTAAGTTTGGGGGTGACGTTTTGAACGCTACGGTTTCATATCTAGAAAGAGGGAAAAGAAAAGTTTTTGTTTTAAAGCAAGGGAGTTGGTTTCTGTTTCAAAAGGGTCTAGTAAAGGTTTGGGAACTGTTTAAGAAAAGAAAAAGGGTTCTAAGTATAAAAGAAAACAAGGCAAAATGCCTCAATTAGTTAAAATAAATAAAAATTTTCCCTTAGTGATAGAATTCCCAAACCGCTAGATGTTACCATAAGATCACCTCTCCCTTGGCTAGTTTACTAAAGAAAAAGAAAAGAACAATTGCTCCTCTGTGTCTAAAGGCGCAAAGCCTAAAGGGTAGTTAGGAGTTGTTCTTGATTTCTTATGGGGTTCGGGTATTGACGCTGTCAAGTCGGTGCTAGGTAGCTAGAGGTTCTGCTCTTGCATCATCCTTGGTTATTACTCTTAGCATTATGCCAAAGCATTGTCATTCTACTGAGAGATCCCTGTTCTTTATACCGTTTCATGACTTTGAGAAACCATCTTTTTCTGTTGACCTTTACCTTGAGACAAATGGGTTGCTGACTTGCATGTTTATGATTCATTGTTCACTTTAATGAATGTCAAAGGGATTTGCTGATAGGAATACATTGTTTGAGAGATAGTGAAGTTGGATTGATCATGTTAAACATGAAACTGATTTTCGAAGAAGTAGCTCTCACCTTGCTGCATTTTAGAACCGTGAACTTGGACATATATCAAATCGTTTTTGCTTGTTATTTTGGGCTGTATCAACTCGTTTTCAAACCTCATCCCTTTCGCTATTCTTGTTTGTTTGCTTGAGGGCAAGCAAAAGATAAGTTTGGGAATGTTGATGTACATATATTTAGCCATATTTTAGCATCATTTATTCATCACTTCTGCATTCATATCACACCACTTCGTCAAGTTTCATCTCCATTTGCATCCACTTACCGCACCTCGTAGCGTTCGCATAAGCATTGCATATTTCGTTGCTTTGGAGTTGTTTTCAGGTTTACTTGGAGCGTTGGAGGGTGTTTTGAGGGTTGAGGATTAGCGCCTGAACCAGGGAGGTGAAGTGGAGTCCAGAACCTGTTGCTTGGGAGAAAAGACAGCGCACTTGACGGTGTCCATATGCCAACTCGACGGCGTCCAGACATGCACGTCGAGTTGGCACATCGAGTCGGAGCAAAGGTGCAACCTTTAGGGCCACTCGACGAGTTCCACATATGCACGTCGAGTTGGCACGTCGAGTCCACAGGCGCGTGACCTATTTTACCTTTCTGTAACGTACTATAAGTACTCTGTAATCTGAGATTAGAACAATCTTAATTTTAAATTCCTGCTTTTAACTTTCTGAAAAACACAAAATCGCCACTGTAGTGTTCTTGCTTTGTATTCCAGATTTCTTCTAAGTTTTAATCAATTTGTGCTTGCTTCCTTCTTTGAACTTGATTGCTTCCTTTCTGTCTATCTTCTGATGCTAGTTTCACAGCTTTCCGAGTTCGACTTGATGAAGTCGGTTTCTGAGTAGTGTTCTTAGATTCCTAAGGATGGGTTAGATTAGTGAAGATCCATGGTTACCTAGAGTGTTCAAGCCTTGATTTCATAGTTTCCCTTCTTGACTAGTGTTCTTAATGCTGATTCCTTCTTGATCATTTGGAATCCGAAGCTAGGCATTTCAGCACCCAGAAGGTGTTTGATGAAATGCCTGAACCAGCTTTTACAAGAAATTTGCATATCATACCTAGGATACTAGCGTTTTTGATTGCACTTTAGCATTTGCGAATTGATTCCTAATGCTTGTTGGTGTGGATTTCGCCATGAGAGTGGGTCAGGAACACACACCAACTCGATAGCTTCTGCCACGAGAGTGGATTGGCTTGCTGTCGAGTTCGCAGCCAAGGGAACAGCTCTGTCTGAGTTTTGTTGAACACCATAGCATTGACCATGGAATTTCATTGATCCATAACACCCATTCTTAGGATCTTTGTTTAATTTGATTTCGATCTTGGTTTTAAATCTCAAAGGTTTTATCTTTTTATCTTGTTGCATTTGTTCATTCTAGATTCTGGTTCATAGTTTGAATATCATTGCATTTTACCTTTGTGAACTTGATAGCGTCGCGTCTGGACGCCGCGAAGTCCATTTCATTATGTTATTTGCATTTCCATTTCTGTCTTTAGGTTGATAGTTTAGAATTCACACCCTTTTAACATTTGGCTTGACTTACCTTCACTCGATCACGTCCTGATTGCATAGCATCTCGCCCATTTGGATTTGACACCTTTAAGTGCTACATCGACATGATAGCGTTATAGGTTAATTCGTAGTAAAATCCTACTATCAAGTGGTACACCCACAGATTCCAAAAACTAGTACATTTAGAGATTTTTCCAAAACATTGAATGAAATATGTCCAAAGTGAACACTAAACTATTCTGACCATTTGTCGTTGTAAAGGGACTCTAAAGAAGCGTAAAAAGATAGTCTTTCAAAATTTTTAAAATGGTAAGAAACTCGTATGGGTACACACCCACAGATTCCAGAAAACTAGTACATTTAGAGGTTTTTGCAAAAAAATGAATGAAATATGTCCAAAGTGAACACTAAACTTTTCCGACCATTTGGCCTTGTAAAGGGGATTCATAAGCAGCGTAATAAGATAGCCTTTCAAAAAATTTAAAATATTAAGAAACTCGTAGGGGTACACCCACGGATTCCAAAAAACTAGTACATTTAGAGGTTTTTCCAAAACATTGAATGAAATATGTCCAAAGTGAACACTAAACTATTCTGACCATTTGTCGTTGTAAAGGGACTCTAAAGAAGCGTAAAAATATAGCCTTTCAAAAATATTAAAACAGTAAGAAACTCGTATGGGTACACACCCACAGATTCCAGAAAACTAGTACATTTAGAGGTTTTTGCAAAAAAAATGAATGAAATATGTCCAAAATGAACACTAAACTTTTCCGACCATTTGGCCTTGTAAAGGGGATTCATAAGCAGCGTAATAAGATAGCCTTTCAAAAAATTTAAAATATTAAGAAACTCGTAGGGGTTCTCCCACGGATTCCAACAAACTAATACATTTAGAGGTTTTTCCAAATCACTGAATGAAATATGTCCAAACTGAACACTAAACTATTCTGACCATTTGTCGTTGTAAAGGGACTATAAAGAAGCGTAAAAAGATAGTCTTTCAAAATTTTTAAAATAGTAAGAAACTCGTATGGGTACACACACCCACAGATTCCAGAAAACATTTACATTTAGAGGTTTTTGCAAAAAAATAAATGAAATATGTCCAAAGTGAATACTAAACTTTTCCGACCATTTGGCCTTGTAAAGGGGATTCATAAGCAGCGTAATAAGATAGCCTTTCAAAAATTTTAAAATATTAAGAAACTCGTACGGGTACCCACGGATTCCAAAAAACTAGTACATTTAGAGGTTTTTCCAAAACAGTGAATCAAATATGTCCAAAGTGAACATTAAAATTTTCTGACCATTTGGCGTTGTAAAGGGACTCTAAAGAAGCGTTAAAAGATAGCCTTTCAAAATTTTAAAAATATTAAGAAACTCGTAGGGGTACACCCACAGATTTAAGAAAACTAGTACATTTAGAGGTTTTTGCGAAACAATGAATGAAATATGTCCAAAGTGAACACTAAATTTTTCCGACCATTTGGACTTGTAAAGGGGATTCATAAGCAGCGTAATAAGATAGCCTTTCAAAAATTTTAAAATATTAAGAAACTCGTAGGGGTACACCCACGGATTCCAAAAAACTAGTACATTTAGAGGTTTTTCCAAAACAGTGAATGAAATATGTCCAAAGTGAACATTAAAATTGTCTGACCATTTGGCGTTGTAAAGGGACTCTAAACAAGCGTAAAAAGATAGCTTTTCGAAATTTTAAAAATATTAAGAAACTCGTAGGGGTACACCCACAGATTCCAGAAACTAGTACATTTAGAGGTTTTTGCAAAAAAATGAATGAAATATGTCCAAAGTGGACACTAAACCTTTCCGACCATTTGGTCTTGTAAAGGGGATTCATAAGAAGCGTAATAAGATAGCCTTTCAAAAATTTTAAAATATTAAGAAACTCGTAGGGGTACACCCACAGATTCCAAAAACTAGTATAATTAGAGGTTTTTCCAAAACATTGAATGAAATATGTCCAAAGTGAACACTAAACTATTCTGACCATTTGTCGTTGTAAAGGGACTCTAAAGAAGCTTAAAAAGATAGTATTTCAAAATTTTTAAAAGAGTAAGAAACTCGTATGGGTACACACCCACAGATTGCAGAAAACTAGTACATTTAGAGGTTTTTGCAAAAAAAATGAATGAAATATGTCCAAAGTGAACACTAAACTTTTCCGACCATTTGGCCTTGTAAAGGGGATTCATAAGCAGCGTAATAAGATAGCCTTTCAAAAAATTTAAAATATTAAGAAACTCGTAGGGGTAGTACACCCACGGATTCCAAAAAACTAGTACATTTAGAGGTTTTTCCAAAACATTGAATGAAATATGTCCAAAGTGAACACTGAACTTTTTCGATCATTTGGCGTTGTAAAGGAGACTCTAGAGAAGCGTAAAAAGATAGCATTTAAATTTTTTCAAAATATTAAGAAACTCGTAGGGGTACACCCACAGATTCCAAAAAACTAGTACATTTAGAGGATTTTCCAAAATAGTAAATGAAATATGTCCACAGTGAACACTAAACTATTCGGACCATTTGTCGTTGTAAAGGGACTCTAAAGAAGCGTAAAAAGATAGCCTTTCAAAATTTTAAAAATAGTAAGAAACTCGTATGGGTACACACCCACAGATTCCAGAAAACTTGTACATTTAGAGGTTTTTGCAAAAAAATGAATGAAATATGTCCAAAGTGAACACTAAACTTTTCCGACCATTTGGCCTTGTCAAGGGAATTCATAAGCAGCGTAATAAGATAGCCTTTCAAAAATTTTAAAATATTAAGAAACTCGTAGGGGTACACCCACGGATTCCAAAAAACTAGTACATTTAGAGGTTTTTCCAAAACAGTGAATGAAATATGTCCAAAGTGAACATTAAAATTTTCTGACCATTTGGCGTTGTAAAAGGACTCTAAAGAAGCGTTAAAAGATAGCCTTTCAAAATTTTAAAAATATTAAGAAACTCGTAGGGGTACACCCACAGATTTCAGAAAACTAGTACATTTAGAGGTTTTTGCGAAAAAATGAATGAAATATGTCCAAAGTGAACACTAAACTTTTCCGACCATTTGGACTTGTAAAGGGGATTCATAAGCAGCGTAATAAGATAGCCTTTCAAAAATTTTAAAATATTAAGAAACTCGTAGGGGTATACCCACGGATTCCAAAAAACTAGTACATTTAGAGGTTTTTCCAAAACAGTGAATGAAATATGTCCAAAGTGAACATTAAAATTTTCTGACCATTTGGCGTTGTAAAGGGACTCTAAAAAAGCGTTAAAAGATAGCCTTTCAAAATTTTAAAAATATTAAGAAACTCGTAGGGGTACACCCACAGATTTCAGAAAACTAGTACATTTAGAGTTTTTTGCGAAAAAATGAATGAAATATGTCCAAAGTGAACACTAAATTTTTCCGACCATTTGGACTTGTAAAGGGGATTCATAAGCAGCGTAATAAGATAGCCTTTCAAAAATTTTAAAATATTAAGAAACTCGTAGGGGTACACCCACGGATTCCAAAAAACTAGTACATTTAGAGGTTTTTCCAAAACAGTGAATGAAATATGTCCAAAGTGAACATTAAAATTTTCTGACCATTTGGCGTTGTAAAGGGACTCTAAAGAAGCGTAAAAAGATAGCCTTTCGAAATTTTAAAAATATTAAGAAACTCGTAGGGGTACACCCACAGATTCCAGAAACTAGTACATTTAGAGGTTTTTGCAAAAAAATGAATGAAATATGTCCAAAGTGGACACTAAACCTTTCCGACCATTTGGCCTTGTAAAGGGGATTCATAAGAAGCGTAATAAGATAGCCTTTCAAAAATTTTAAAATATTAAGAAACTCGTAGGGGTACACCCACAGATTCCAAAAACTAGTATAATTAGAGGTTTTTCCAAAACATTGAATGAAATATGTCCAAAGTGAACACTAAACTATTCTGACCATTTGTCGTTGTAAAGGGACTCTAAAGAAGCTTAAATAGATAGTATTTCAAAATTTTTAAAATAGTAAGAAACTTGTATGGGTACACACCCACAGATTGCAGAAAACTAGTACATTTAGAGGTTTTTGCAAAAAAATGAATGAAATATGTCCAAAGTGAACACTAAACTTTTCCGACCATTTGGCCTTGTAAAGGGGATTCATAAGCAGCGTAATAAGATAGCCTTTCAAAAAATTTAAAATATTAAGAAACTCGTAGGGGTACACCCACGGATTCCAAAAAACTAGTACATTTAGAGGTTTTTCCAAAACAGTGAATGAAATATGTCCAAAGTGAACATTAAAATTTTCTGACAATTTGGCGTTGTAAAGGGACTCTAAAGAAGCGTAAAAAGATAACCTTTCGAAATTTTAAAAATATTAAGAAACTCGTAGGGGTACACCCACAGATTCCAGAAACTAGTACATTTAGAGGTTTTTGCAAAAAAATGAATGAAATATGTCCAAAGTGGACACTAAACCTTTCCGACCATTTGGCCTTGTAAAGGGGATTCATAAGAAGCGTAATAAGATAGCCTTTCAAAAATTTTAAAATATTAAGAAACTCGTAGGGGTACACCCACAGATTCCAAAAACTAGTATAATTAGAGATTTTTCCAAAACATTGAATGAAATATGTCCAAAGTGAACACTAAACTATTCTGACCATTTGTCGTTGTAAAGGGACTCTAAAGAAGCGTAAAAAGATAGTCTTTCAAAATTTTTAAAATGGTAAGAAACTCGTATGGGTACACACCCACAGATTCCAGAAAACTAGTACATTTAGAGGTTTTTGCAAAAAAATGAATGAAATATGTCCAAAGTGAACACTAAACTTTTCCGACCATTTGGCCTTGTAAAGGGGATTCATAAGCAGCGTAATAAGATAGCCTTTCAAAAAATTTAAAATATTAAGAAACTCGTAGGGGTACACCCACGGATTCCAAAAAACTAGTACATTTAGAGGTTTTTCCAAAACATTGAATGAAATATGTCCAAAGTGAACACTAAACTATTCTGACCATTTGTCGTTGTAAAGGGACTCTAAAGAAGCGTAAAAATATAGCCTTTCAAAAATATTAAAACAGTAAGAAACTCGTATGGGTACACACCCACAGATTCCAGAAAACTAGTACATTTAGAGGTTTTTGCAAAAAAAATGAATGAAATATGTCCAAAATGAACACTAAACTTTTCCGACCATTTGGCCTTGTAAAGGGGATTCATAAGCAGCGTAATAAGATAGCCTTTCAAAAAATTTAAAATATTAAGAAACTCGTAGGGGTTCTCCCACGGATTCCAACAAACTAATACATTTAGAGGTTTTTCCAAATCACTGAATGAAATATGTCCAAACTGAACACTAAACTATTCTGACCATTTGTCGTTGTAAAGGGACTATAAAGAAGCGTAAAAAGATAGTCTTTCAAAATTTTTAAAATAGTAAGAAACTCGTATGGGTACACACACCCACAGATTCCAGAAAACATTTACATTTAGAGGTTTTTGCAAAAAAATAAATGAAATATGTCCAAAGTGAATACTAAACTTTTCCGACCATTTGGCCTTGTAAAGGGGATTCATAAGCAGCGTAATAAGATAGCCTTTCAAAAATTTTAAAATATTAAGAAACTCGTACGGGTACCCACGGATTCCAAAAAACTAGTACATTTAGAGGTTTTTCCAAAACAGTGAATCAAATATGTCCAAAGTGAACATTAAAATTTTCTGACCATTTGGCGTTGTAAAGGGACTCTAAAGAAGCGTTAAAAGATAGCCTTTCAAAATTTTAAAAATATTAAGAAACTCGTAGGGGTACACCCACAGATTTAAGAAAACTAGTACATTTAGAGGTTTTTGCGAAACAATGAATGAAATATGTCCAAAGTGAACACTAAATTTTTCCGACCATTTGGACTTGTAAAGGGGATTCATAAGCAGCGTAATAAGATAGCCTTTCAAAAATTTTAAAATATTAAGAAACTCGTAGGGGTACACCCACGGATTCCAAAAAACTAGTACATTTAGAGGTTTTTCCAAAACAGTGAATGAAATATGTCCAAAGTGAACATTAAAATTGTCTGACCATTTGGCGTTGTAAAGGGACTCTAAACAAGCGTAAAAAGATAGCTTTTCGAAATTTTAAAAATATTAAGAAACTCGTAGGGGTACACCCACAGATTCCAGAAACTAGTACATTTAGAGGTTTTTGCAAAAAAATGAATGAAATATGTCCAAAGTGGACACTAAACCTTTCCGACCATTTGGTCTTGTAAAGGGGATTCATAAGAAGCGTAATAAGATAGCCTTTCAAAAGTTTTAAAATATTAAGAAACTCGTAGGGGTACACCCACAGATTCCAAAAACTAGTATAATTAGAGGTTTTTCCAAAACATTGAATGAAATATGTCCAAAGTGAACACTAAACTATTCTGACCATTTGTCGTTCTAAAGGGACTCTAAAGAAGCTTAAAAAGATAGTATTTCAAAATTTTTAAAAGAGTAAGAAACTCGTATGGGTACACACCCACAGATTGCAGAAAACTAGTACATTTAGAGGTTTTTGCAAAAAAAATGAATGAAATATGTCCAAAGTGAACACTAAACTTTTCCGACCATTTGGCCTTGTAAAGGGGATTCATAAGCAGCGTAATAAGATAGCCTTTCAAAAAATTTAAAATATTAAGAAACTCGTAGGGGTAGTACACCCACGGATTCCAAAAAACTAGTACATTTAGAGGTTTTTCCAAAACATTGAATGAAATATGTCCAAAGTGAACACTGAACTTTTTCGATCATTTGGCGTTGTAAAGGAGACTCTAGAGAAGCGTAAAAAGATAGCATTTAAATTTTTTCAAAATATTAAGAAACTCGTAGGGGTACACCCACAGATTCCAAAAAACTAGTACATTTAGAGGATTTTCCAAAATAGTAAATGAAATATGTCCACAGTGAACACTAAACTATTCGGACCATTTGTCGTTGTAAAGGGACTCTAAAGAAGCGTAAAAAGATAGCCTTTCAAAATTTTAAAAATAGTAAGAAACTCGTATGGGTACACACCCACAGATTCCAGAAAACTTGTACATTTAGAGGTTTTTGCAAAAAAATGAATGAAATATGTCCAAAGTGAACACTAAACTTTTCCGACCATTTGGCCTTGTAAAGGGAATTCATAAGCAGCGTAATAAGATAGCCTTTCAAAAATTTTAAAATATTAAGAAACTCGTAGGGGTACACCCACGGATTCCAAAAAACTAGTACATTTAGAGGTTTTTCCAAAACAGTGAATGAAATATGTCCAAAGTGAACATTAAAATTTTCTGACCATTTGGCGTTGTAAAAGGACTCTAAAGAAGCGTTAAAAGATAGCCTTTCAAAATTTTAAAAATATTAAGAAACTCGTAGGGGTACACCCACAGATTTCAGAAAACTAGTACATTTAGAGGTTTTTGCGAAAAAATGAATGAAATATGTCCAAAGTGAACACTAAACTTTTCCGACCATTTGGACTTGTAAAGGGGATTCATAAGCAGCGTAATAAGATAGCCTTTCAAAAATTTTAAAATATTAAGAAACTCGTAGGGGTATACCCACGGATTCCAAAAAACTAGTACATTTAGAGGTTTTTCCAAAACAGTGAATGAAATATGTCCAAAGTGAACATTAAAATTTTCTGACCATTTGGCGTTGTAAAGGGACTCTAAAAAAGCGTTAAAAGATAGCCTTTCAAAATTTTAAAAATATTAAGAAACTCGTAGGGGTACACCCACAGATTTCAGAAAACTAGTACATTTAGAGTTTTTTGCGAAAAAATGAATGAAATATGTCCAAAGTGAACACTAAATTTTTCCGACCATTTGGACTTGTAAAGGGGATTCATAAGCAGCGTAATAAGATAGCCTTTCAAAAATTTTAAAATATTAAGAAACTCGTAGGGGTACACCCACGGATTCCAAAAAACTAGTACATTTAGAGGTTTTTCCAAAACAGTGAATGAAATATGTCCAAAGTGAACATTAAAATTTTCTGACCATTTGGCGTTGTAAAGGGTCTCTAAAGAAGCGTAAAAAGATAGCCTTTCGAAATTTTAAAAATATTAAGAAACTCGTAGGGGTACACCCACAGATTCCAGAAACTAGTACATTTAGAGGTTTTTGCAAAAAAATGAATGAAATATGTCCAAAGTGGACACTAAACCTTTCCGACCATTTGGCCTTGTAAAGGGGATTCATAAGAAGCGTAATAAGATAGCCTTTCAAAAATTTTAAAATATTAAGAAACTCGTAGGGGTACACCCACAGATTCCAAAAACTAGTATAATTAGAGGTTTTTCCAAAACATTGAATGAAATATGTCCAAAGTGAACACTAAACTATTCTGACCATTTGTCGTTGTAAAGGGACTCTAAAGAAGCTTAAATAGATAGTATTTCAAAATTTTTAAAATAGTAAGAAACTTGTATGGGTACACACCCACAGATTGCAGAAAACTAGTACATTTAGAGGTTTTTGCAAAAAAATGAATGAAATATGTCCAAAGTGAACACTAAACTTTTCCGACCATTTGGCCTTGTAAAGGGGATTCATAAGCAGCGTAATAAGATAGCCTTTCAAAAAATTTAAAATATTAAGAAACTCGTAGGGGTACACCCACGGATTCCAAAAAACTAGTACATTTAGAGGTTTTTCCAAAACAGTGGATGAAATATGTCCAAAGTGAACATTAAAATTTTCTGACAATTTGGCGTTGTAAAGGGACTCTAAAGAAGCGTAAAAAGATAACCTTTCGAAATTTTAAAAATATTAAGAAACTCGTAGGGGTACACCCACAGATTCCAGAAACTAGTACATTTAGAGGTTTTTGCAAAAAAATGAATGAAATATGTCCAAAGTGGACACTAAACCTTTCCGACCATTTGGCCTTGTAAAGGGGATTCATAAGAAGCGTAATAAGATAGCCTTTCAAAAATTTTAAAATATTAAGAAACTCGTAGGGGTACACCCACAGATTCCAAAAACTAGTATAATTAGAGGTTTTTCCAAAACATTGAATGAAATATGTCCAAAGTGAACACTAAACTATTTGATAAAATGATGGAAGTGTGTATAAATGATTCGAGATCCAGAGGACCAGCGTTGCACTATGAACTATGAGACTTAAAATGGAGCTAAGACAATGGTGATGATTTGGTTTGTAATTCGGTAACAGTAACTGAAAGTAAATGACGATGTAAACTCAATAGGGAAAAAGCACTAGATCAAGGCAATTCGCAGGAGCTCAAGGAAAGTAACCGAATGACTATTCAGGGCAATGATTAAGTACAGGTCTTGAACTCAAACATAAAAGTATGTCAATCCACTCTCGTGATCTTGACAACTTTGCTAATCAACCTAGATGTCTAAACTCTCGTTTGAATCTAGCAATTGAAGACAAGCAATATGAACGGGTTCGATATGTTCACGATCCGCCTTAGCATCAACTCTCGCAGGCTAAGGACAGATCGCTCACCAATGTTCGTTCTAGCAACCTATTACACTTTTGATGAATAGATTAACCTAAGATCAGAGATCGAGTGATCAAAACAATCAAAGCATTAAACTCAACAATGGCGAAGACGATATATTCTTTTTATCTAAGATCCCAAGATACGACAACCTTAGTTGAGGGTCGAAGGTGCCTGAATCCGAAGATTAGGGTTCTTGTTGAGGTATGTATCCAACTTAATGGACGCACTCTAATTGATCTTAGACTCAAAGATTAAACGCCCTATCTGCATTCAGTTATCTAACTCATGAAACTCCTTTGAAAAACCTAGATCTAGCTAATCGACTACTCACACATGTTCGAGCAAACAACAATAGCAGAAACAAAATTCATTGAATAGAAAATAAAACAAGCAAACAAAGGTTCAGAAATCTTCTCCAATCTGTCACAATGGTTCAGAGATCTTCTCCTTTGAAAGACAATGAAAAGCGGCTATCCTCGAAAGAACTCCCAACAAAATGTAAACCAAAACGTGTTTGAAAACATAACGAAAATAGGTCTAAGTAGTGAAAGTCGAAGTGATCGACTGGGCCATCGGGTCAAGTACTCGAGTGGGCCTTCGGGTGATCAGGCCCATCGAGTGGTGTGAGATGGTGGGCCGTCGGGTGAGGCCGGCGAGTGGCCCATCGAGTCCCTCCGTCGGGTGAAGAAGTCGGGTAAGGCCGTCGGGTAAGGCCGTCGGGTGAGGCCGTCGGGTGAGGCCGTCGGGTGAGGCCGTCGGGTGAGGCCGTCGGGTGAGGCCGTCGGGTGATGGCCGTCGGGTGATGGCCGTCGGGTGATGGCCGTCGGGTGATGGCCGTCGGGTGATGGCCGTCGAGTGGACTCCGGCGAGTGCTCCGTCGACTGGGCCGGTGAGTGGGCCGTCGACTGCTGGCCGGCGAGTGGGGCGGTCGAGCGGGTGCTGGAAGGCCGGCGAGTGCAGCCGTCGAGTGCACCCGGCGAGTGAAGGGGACCTGCGGCCGTCGAGTGCTTCCGTCGAGTGCTCCCGTCGACTGGTGTGGTCGACTGCCCTGATCGACTGCCCAGTAGATAGGAAATTGAGTTAGCTTTCATTTGGCGCCGGTTTGAGGTCATTCCGATAAACGGTTGAAGAGTTATGACGGTTTTAGTGAAGACATGTCAATCAGCTCGACTGCTCAGCCGTCGAGTGCTTCCGTCGAGTGATCCCGTAGACTAGTGTGGTCGACTGCCTTGATCGACTGCCCATTAGATAGGAAATTGAGTTATCTTTCATTTGGCGCCGGTTTGAGATGATTCCGATAAACGGTTGAAGAGTTATGATGGTTTTAGTGAAGACATGTCAATCAGCTCGACTGCTCAGCTCTAACCACCATTGGGTCGGCCCCGGCGAGTGGTCAGTCGTCCGTCGAGTGCTCTCCTCCCGTTGATTGATGTCATGCCGTCGAGTACACTTCTCCGTCGATTGGGCTTCGTAAATCGGCATTTTCCTTCCTTTTTGCATGGTTTAACCTCTTGCTGCTCTGTATCACCGAAACTCTCCTTCGAATGATTCTAGACCTGCAAAGACTCGATAAAACACGTGAAAGCAAAGGTTAGATTGCGCCAAAACGTAAGACATCAACTCCCCCGGACTTAGTCTTTTGCTTGCCCTCAAGCAAACATAGGTTCTAAGACACAGAGAAGAGGTTTGAAAACGCGAGAACTCATAAATCATCAGCAACCATACCCGGAAGGAAAATCATTAGACCTCAATAAACAACGCTTGATCAGCGCATAATCACAGTCGTACCCTCAAGGTCTCGCAATCCTGATCCCTTCGTGAACCTCCATCCTGCAGAAACTCTGGCTACACATTGGTTAACTCTCTACATTCATTAAGATCAAACGTGGACCTCTCATCAAGAACATTACACAGGTGAGACGGGTTCGGGCATCAAAAAGGCTTATTTGTTGGTGAGCTTAAGTGTTTAAGGGTTACCAGATACGCCGGAGGATGCATGATATCGCGCAAAACAGCAAGAGAGAAGGGTTCCGTTGATAGCCACAGTTCCCAACCACTTCACTCCTCAGCTCCTTGTATGTTGGATTTCACCCGAAACTCTTTCAACTCCCATTTTTGCCTTGATGTACTGTGTTCCTTGGTGGATTTTTCGCACTATACTCGTATTGATCACTAGTTCCTTTCCTCAAGTGTAAGTTTTTTTTTTTTTTTTTTTTTTTTTTTTTTTTTTTGATGAGGGGAACTAGTGTCAATAGGCACGAAAATGTTACCGTGTACTCGTGCTTTCCCAAGGAGCAACCATCTCTTCGACCCAGATTTCATGTTTCACCTTCTCGCCCCATTCTCAGTGTTACAGATAAACACTCGTCAAGCTCTGTGGTTGGGAAGTTGTGTCGAACCTTTCTCTCCGACGTTTTTGCACATATCTGCACATATGACAAAGAAGAACAAAGTGCATGAGGTTTGAAAGGAGGTAAGGTTCAAGGTGGGTACCAACCAAAAATGGGTCGGCCACTCAGGATCAACAGAGAGTGATAAAGTGAATAAGAAGTTCTGAGTGTATGATCCGTTTCCCTGATATAACATTCCTAATGAGAAGTAATTATAAATCAGATTCAAGGTCCAATATGGTTAGAGTCAACCAAATGCTTCACCAAAAATTTCTGCAAAACGAAAATTCCTGGGGGAAGTCTGACCAAAAGGGTATTCCAGCTTTTTGCACCTAACAAACCCTGCAAAATTGGTCACTAGATCGAAAGTATTCAAGAGCAAGAGTGGTTGTAAATCTTCAGATAAGTTCATTCCCTACAAATTTTGACTCAATAAAACGTTGACTCAATGAAAACATCAAAATGACTCAAGATGAAAAGGTAAACAAAAGAAAGAAAATGACGTTAGTAAACACAAAGACTCTCCCTCGGACTTACTTCACACCGTCTCGGTGTGAAAATAAACCAGAGAGAAAGTTAAACAGACTCAAGAGATATAGTACAATGGGAAAGAGAGGTGTTACAGCGCGTGGTCCACTAAAGTTGGGGAGGGCATCATCCTCCAGGTGAGGATGGGAAGTCGTAGATGAACTTCCTCTGTCAGAATGATCGATCCCCGTGGTCGGACTGATTGGTCTGTCAACCCTCTGTATCTTTTCTCTCCGCGAGTCCCCTCCGGATTGATCGGTCCAGCAACCGATCGATTGGTCCTTTCTTTTTTTTTTTTTTTTTTTTTTTTTTTTTTTTTTTTTTTGAAACATGAAAAACAAAACAAGAAGTTAGTAACTAAAAACATAAAGACTCAAGTTAGAGACTCTTACCGGTGGGTTGCCTCCCACCAAGCGCTTGGTTTAAGTCTTAAGCTCGACTTGTATGACATGCCTCAGTCAGGATGAGCAGAGGAGCTTGCACCAAAGCAAGTCCCGCAGTCAGACATTTGAAGCTTGAGTACTCTGTTCAACAGACTCTTCACGGCATCTTGTCCTTTCTCTTTCAGCTCTGATGTGAGGATAGCTCTAACTTTAGAGAAAGGCTTAGAGGTACCTCTGCACTTCACGTCGTACTCAATGGTATCTCCGACACGTCTCTGAGGCAGCAAGGTTATGTGAGGATCTCCCTTGACTCTCTTGCTCTTTATATTTCTCTCCACCTTTTCCTTCTCGCTGACTTCCTTGATACTGACGCGAGAGTCTCCATCCAGGACTTCTTTAACTCTCATGTTGCAAGGTTCTTTCTGAGGACAGACCCCAAGCCTCTCTCTTTTGACAATGCTGACACTGGAGGCGAGTTTGGTAGTTCCAGTAGTGGGGATGGCCTGATAGAAGACCTTCTCATCGATGAAAGAGAAAGAGACTCTCTTATTAGGCAGATCAACAACTGCACCCACTGTAGCCAGAAATGGTCTTCCGAGAATCAAAGGCACGTCAGAATCCTTGCTCATTTCCACGACTTGGAAATCAGTTGGAACAAGACAATTTCCAACTTGAACGGATAAATTCGGAATGGTCCCGTATGGAGTCGTGGTTGAAGAGTTTGCGAATGTGAGAGTGAAACCAGGAGGGTTTATGTCAGCGACTCTCAACCTCTCTGCAATAGCTCTTGACATCAGATTCACGCTAGATCCAGAGTCACAGAGAGACTCGTCAAATCGAACTCCAGCAATAGAGCAAGGAACAACAAACTTCCCTGGGTCTTCAACCTTCGGCAATTGCTTCAATGTTGACGGTGAACTCTTTGCCTTGATGAAGAGAGCCTTGATATCTTCCAGACTTTCTCTGCAATTCACAAAGAAATGACACAAGGGACGAATCTCTGAGGCTTCTTCGAATGAGATCGTAGAATGAAGCCTTCTCACCATCTTATTGAATCCAGCCAGCTTCTCTGCACTGATAGGCTCCATCAGGTGTCTGGGAGGAACAGGATATGGGACCTTAGGGACATAGGTTCGTGCTGTAGGAGTCTCTGCAAGTTGAGGAATAGGTCGGTCAGAGTCAGGAATGGGTTCCTGAGATGATGAAACGCCTTCTAGAACTCTGTTTACGCTTGGAGCAGGTGCTCTGGCTTCTGCGGGCAGGTGCTCGGTGACCCTCTCCACCTCACCGTGAACGGTAACTGCATGACAGTGCTCTCTGGGGTTCGTCTCCCCCTTCCCAGGAAGAGTTCCATGGGGTCTCTTGACAGCCTCAGCCGTCTGAGCAACCTGAACATCCAGCTTCTTCACGTGAGCCCACACAGTCTCAATCTTCCCTTTCAGATCGTTATACATGGCGTCTATCTTCGAATTGGTCTCTACAGACGACTTCTGCTGGTTCATCAACATCTGTTGCATCATACCCTTCAGCTCATCTTGTGAACTGTTCGATGAACTCGAAGGTTGCTGCTGATTTCCTGCTTGAAAACGATTCTGGTTGGGAACAAAGGACTTATCCTGGAAGTTGTTAGAGTAGTTCTTCTGATAACCTTGCTGGTTCTGGTTGAAGCCACGGTTTTGCACAAAGGCTTGCCCGTTCACGTAGTTAACCTCCATCTGATCAGCTTCGTCCTCTCCAGCTACTCCGAACGCCTGACAGAGAGGCGCGTCATCAGTTTCGTCTACAAAGTGAACAGACTTATGCGAGGCCTTCAGTAGCAGATTCACCTTCGCCGTGAGCTCTTCAATTTTATCAGCTTCAACGCTGATCCCCTTGACAGACACATTACTCATTGTTCTGTCATACTCCGGATTCTTGTTGCTAGAGCTTGCAGCAAGATTTTCGATCAGCTCGAATGCACCCTCTTTGGACTTAGTCATGAAATCTCCATTACTGGCTGAGTTCAGAGCATTACGGTAGTCCCAGTTGACCCCGTCGTAGAAGATGCCCAAGACCTGCTCATCAGAGAAACCGTGATGAGGACAATCTCTCCGGTACTCCTTGTACCTCTCCCAAGCTTCACAAAAAGCTTCTCCATCATACTGGTGGAATGATGCAATCTTAGTGCGCAGAGCAGCCGTTTTAGACTTGGTAAAGAAGTGGTCTACGAATGCAGACCTACATTGGGCCCATGAAGTCAGCGACCCAGCTGGTAGCGACTTCAGCCAGCGAGAGGCTTTGTTGGCCAGTGAGAACGGGAACAATTTGCACTTCAGGAAGTCAGGTGGTACACCGTTCGAGCTGGTAGTACTGCATATCTCTTCAAAGCTTTCGATGTGGTCCATCGGATTCTCAGCGGGCAGTCCATTGAAGAGGCTCAACTTGACTAGTGAGATCAAGTATGGGTCGATCTTAAAATCCTGCCTCTGGATTGGTGGAGGAACAATTGCAGACCTGTTTTGGTAAAAGGTGTGCGGATTGTCCCTCTCACCTATAGCAGCTTGAGGTCGCGGCTCTCTATCCTGTTGAGCCTTCTGCATCAACTCGATCTGTTGCTGGAGCTGCTGCATCTGAGCAGCCATCTGAGCGTTAGCGTTCTGATTGCCTTCGTCGCCCATATTGGCGGGATTAGGCCGGTTCTGTCTGTTTTCTCGTTCTACTCTCGCGAGTTCTGCGTTGGACAAGACAAGTAGATCTTCTGTGCGGTTTCTTCTTGTAGACCTATGAGTCATGCACCTGAAACACACAGAGGCAAGCAGAGAAAGAACAAGTTAGAAAAATCTTAGACTAAATTTCAAATCAAAATTCAAAGGCAACGAGTTGGTCCCCGTCGCAACGGCGCCAGTTTGATAAAATGATGGAAGTGTGTATAAATGATTCGAGATCCAGAGGACCAGCGTTGCACTATGAACTATGAGACTTAAAATGGAGCTAAGACAATGGTGATGATTTGGTTTGTAATTCGGTAACAGTAACTGAAAGTAAATGACGATGTAAACTCAATAGGGAAAAAGCACTAGATCAAGGCAATTCGCAGGAGCTCAAGGAAAGTAACCGAATGACTATTCAGGGCAATGATTAAGTACAGGTCTTGAACTCAAACATAAAAGTATGTCAATCCACTCTCGTGATCTTGACAACTTTGCTAATCAACCTAGATGTCTAAACTCTCGTTTGAATCTAGCAATTGAAGACAAGCAATATGAACGGGTTCGATATGTTCACGATCCGCCTTAGCATCAACTCTCGCAGGCTAAGGACAGATCGCTCACCAATGTTCGTTCTAGCAACCTATTACACTTTTGATGAATATATTAACCTAAGATCAGAGATCGAGTGATCAAAACAATCAAAGCATTAAACTCAACAATGGCGAAGACGATATATTCTTTTTATCTAAGATCCCAAGATACGACAACCTTAGTTGAGGGTCGAAGGTGCCTGAATCCGAAGATTAGGGTTCTTGTTGAGGTATGTATCCAACTTAATGGACGCACTCTAATTGATCTTAGACTCAAAGATTAAACGCCCTATCTGCATTCAGTTATCTAACTCATGAAACTCCTTTGAAAAACCTAGATCTAGCTAATCGACTACTCACACATGTTCGAGCAAACAACAATAGCAGAAACAGAATTCATTGAATAGAAAATAAAACAAGCAAACAAAGGTTCAGAAATCTTCTCCAATCTGTCACAATGGTTCAGAGATCTTCTCCTTTGAAAGACAATGAAAAGCGGCTATCCTCGAAAGAACTCCCAACAAAATGTAAAACAAAACGTGTTTGAAAACAAAACGAAAATAGGTCTAAGTAGTGAAAGTCGAAGTGATCGACTGGGCCATCGGGTCAAGTACTCGAGTGGGCCTTCGGGTGAACAGGCCCATCGAGTGGTGTGAGATGGTGGGCCGTCGGGTGAGGCCGGCGAGTGGCCCATCGAGTCCCTCCGTCGGGTGAAGAAGTCGGGTAAGGCCGTCGGGTGAGGCCGTCGGGTGAGGCCGTCGGGTGAGGCCGTCGGGTGAGGCCGTCGGGTGAGGCCGTCGGGTGATGGCCGTCGGGTGATGGCCGTCGGGTGATGGCCGTCGGGTGATGGCCGTCGGGTGATGGCCGTCGGGTGATGGCCGTCGGGTGATGGCCGTCGGGTGATGGCCGTCGGGTGATGGCCGTCGGGTGATGGCCGTCGAGTGGACTCCGGCGAGTGCTCCGTCGACTGGGCCGGTGAGTGGGCCGTCGACTGCTGGCCGGCGAGTGGGGCGGTCGAGCGGGTGCTGGAAGGCCGGCGAGTGCAGCCGTCGAGTGCACCCGGCGAGTGAAGGGGACCTGCGGCCGTCGAGTGCTTCCGTCGAGTGCTCCCGTCGACTGGTGTGGTCGGCTGCCCTGATCGACTACCCAGTAGATAGGAAATTGAGTTAGATTTCATTTGGCGCCGGTTTGAGGTCATTCCGATAAACGGTTGAAGAGTTATGACGGTTTTAGTGAAGACATGTCAATCAGCTCGACTGCTCAGCCGTCGAGTGCTTCCGTCGAGTGATCCCGTCGACTAGTGTGGTCGACTGCCTTGATCGACTGCCCATTAGATAGGAAATTGAGTTATCTTTCATTTGGCGCCGGTTTGAGGTCATTCCGATAAACGGTTGAAGAGTTATGATGGTTTTAGTGAAGACATGTCAATCAGCTCGACTGCTCAGCTCTAACCACCATTGGGTCGGCCCCGGCGAGTGGTCAGTCGTCCGTCGAGTGCTCTCCTCCCGTTGATTGATGTCATGCCGTCGAGTACACTTCTCCGTCGATTGGGCTTCGTAAATCGGCATTTTCCTTCCTTTTTGCATGGTTTAACCTCTTGCTGCTCCGTATCACCGAAACTCTCCTTCGAATGATTCTAAACCTGCAAAGACTCGATAAAAGCTAAAAAGACTCGATAAAACACGTGAAAGCAAAGGTTAGATTGCGCCAAAACGTAAGACATCAACTCCCCCGGACTTAGTCTTTTGCTTGCCCTCAAGCAAACATAGGTTCTAAGACACAGAGAAGAGGTTTGAAAACGCGAGAACTCATAAATCATCAGCAACCATACCCGGAAGGAAAATCATTAGACCTCAATAAACAACGCTTGATCAGCGCATAATCACAGTCGTACCCTCAAGGTCTCGCAATCCTGATCCCTTCGTGAACCTCCATCCTGCAGAAACTCTGGCTACACATTGGTTAACTCTCTACATTCATTAAGATCAAACGTGGACCTCTCATCAAGAACATTACACAGGTGAGACGGGTTCGGGCATCAAAAAGGCTTATTTGTTGGTGAGCTTAAGTGTTTAAGGGTTACCAGATACGCCGGAGGATGCATGATATCGCGCAAAACAGCAAGAGAGAAGGGTTCTGTTGATAGCCACAGTTCCCAACCACTTCACTCCTCAGCTCCTTGTATGTTGGATTTCACCCGAAACTCTTTCAACTCTTTTAAAATATTAAGAAACTCGTAGGGGTACACCCACGGATTCCAAAAAACTAGTACATTTAGAGGTTTTTCCAAAACAGTGAATGAAATATGTCCAAAGTGAACATTAAAATTTTCTTACCATTTGGCGTTGTAAAGGGACTCTAAAGAAGCGTTAAAAGATAGCCTTTCAAAATTTTAAAAATATTAAGAAACTCGTAGGGGTACACCCACAGATTGCAGAAAACTAGTACATTTAGAGTTTTTTGCGAAAAAATGAATGAAATATGTCCAAAGTGAACACTAAATTTTTCCGACCATTTGGACTTGTAAAGGGGATTCATAAGCAGCGTAATAAGATAGCCTTTCAAAAATTTTAAAATATTAAGAAACTCGTAGGGGTACACCCACAGATTCCAAAAACTAGTATAATTAGAGGTTTTTCCAAAACATTGAATGAAATATGTCCAAAGTGAACACTAAACTATTCTGACCATTTGTCGTTGTAAAGGGACTCTAAAGAAGCTTAAAAATATAGTATTTCAAAATTTTTAAAATAGTAAGAAACTCGTATGGGTACACACACCCACAGATTGCAGAAAACTAGTACATTTAGAGGTTTTTGGAAAAAAATGAATGAAATATGTCCAAAGTGAACAATAAACTTTTCCGACCATTTGGCCTTGTAAAGGGGATTCATAAGCAGCGTAATAAGATAGCCTTTCAAAAAATTTAAAATATTAAGAAACTCGTAGGGGTACACCCACAGATTCCAAAAACTAGTATAATTAGAGGTTTTTCCAAAACATTGAATGAAATATGTCCAAAGTGAACACTAAACTATTCTGACCATTTGTCGTTGTAAAGGGACTCTAAAGAAGCTTAAAAATATAGTATTTCAAAATTTTTAAAATAGTAAGAAACTCGTATGGGTACACACCCACAGATTGCAGAAAACTAGTACATTTAGAGGTTTTTGGAAAAAAATGAATGAAATATGTCCAAAGTGAACACTAAACTTTTCCGACCATTTGGCCTTGTAAAGGGGATTCATAAGCAGCGTAATAAGATAGCCTTTCAAAAAATTTAAAATATTAAGAAACTCGTAGGGGTACACCCACGGATTCCAAAAAACTAGTACATTTAGAGGTTTTTCCAAAACATTGAATGAAATATGTCCAAAGTGAACACTAAACTTTTCCGATCATTTGGCGTTGTAAAGGAGACTCTAGAGAAGCGTAAAAAGATAGCATTTAAATTTTTTCAAAATATTAAGAAACTCGTAGGGCTACACCCACAGATTCCAAAAAACTAGTACATTTAGAGGATTTTCCAAAATAGTAAATGAAATATGTCCACAGTGAACACTAAACTATTCGGACCATTTGTCGTTGTAAAGGGACTCTAAAGAAGCGTAAAAAGATAGCCTTTCAAAATTTTTAAAATAGTAAGAAACTCGTATGGGTACACACCCACAGATTCCAGAAAACATTTACATTTAGAGGTTTTTGCAAAAAAATAAATGAAATATGTCCAAAGTGAATACTAAACTTTTCCGACCATTTGGCCTTGTAAAGGGGATTGATAAGCATCGTAATAAGATAGCCTTTCAAAAATTTTAAAATATTAAGAAACTCGTAGGGGTACCCACGGATTCCAAAAAACTAGTACATTTAGAGGTTTTTCCAAAACAGTGAATGAAATATGTCCAAAGTGAACATTAAAATTTTCTGACCATTTGGCGTTGTAAAGGGACTCTAAAGAAGCGTTAAAAGATAGCCTTTCAAAATTTTAAAAATATTAAGAAACTCGTAGGGGTACACCCACAGATTTCAGAAAACTAGTACATTTAGAAGTTTTTGCGAAAAAATGAATGAAATATGTCCAAAGTGAACACTAAACTTTTCCGACCATTTGGACTTGTAAAGGGGATTCATAAGCAGCGTAATAAGATAGCCTTTCAAAAATTTTAAAATATTAAGAAACTCGTAGGGGTACACCCACGGATTCCAAAAAACTAGTACATTTAAAGGTTTTTCCAAAACAGTGAATGAAATATGTCCAAAGTGAACATTAAAATTTTCTGACCATTTGGCGTTGTAAAGGGACTCTAAAGAAGCGTTAAAAGATAGCCTTTCAAAATTTTAAAAATATTAAGAAACTCGTAGGGGTACACCCACAGATTGCAGAAAACTAGTACATTTAGAGTTTTTTGCAAAAAAATGAATGAAATATGTCCAAAGTGAACACTAAATTTTTCCGACCAATTGGACTTGTAAAGGGGATTCATAAGCAGCGTAATAAGATAGCCTTTCAAAAATTTTAAAATATTAAGAAACTCGTAGGGGTACACCCACGAATTCCAAAAAACTAGTACATTTAGAGGTTTTTCCAAAACAGTGAATGAAATATGTCCAAAGTGAACATTAAAATTTTCTGACCATTTGGCGTTGTAAAGGGACTCTAAAGAAGCGTAAAAAGATAGCCTTTCGAAATTTTAAAAATATTAAGAAACTCGTAGGGGTACACCCACAGATTCCAGAAACTAGTACATTTAGAGGTTTTTGCAAAAAAATGAATGAAATATGTCCAAAGTGGACACTAAACCTTTCCGACCATTTGGCCTTGTAAAGGGGATTCATAAGAAGCGTAATAAGATAGCCTTTCAAAAATTTTAAAATATTAAGAAACTCGTAGGGGTACACCCACAGATTCCAAAAACTAGTATAATTAGAGGTTTTTCCAAAACATTGAATGAAATATGTCCAAAGTGAACACTAAACTATTCTGACCATTTGTCGTTGTAAAGGGACTCTAAAGAAGCTTAAAAATATAGTATTTCAAAATTTTTAAAATAGTAAGAAACTCGTATGGGTACACACCCACAGATTGCAGAAAACTAGTACATTTAGAGGTTTTTGGAAAAAAATGAATGAAATATGTCCAAAGTGAACACTAAACTTTTCCGACCATTTGGCCTTGTAAAGGGGATTCATAAGCAGCGTAATAAGATAGCCTTTCAAAAAATTTAAAATATTAAGAAACTTGTAGGGGTACACCCACGGATTCCAAAAAACTAGTACATTTAGAGGTTTTTCCAAAACATTGAATGAAATATGTCCAAAGTGAACACTAAACTTTTCCGATCATTTGGCGTTGTAAAGGAGACTCTAGAGAAGCGTAAAAAGATAGCATTTAAATTTTTTCAAAATATTAAGAAACTCGTAGGGGTACACCCACAGATTCCAAAAAACTAGTACATTTAGAGGATTTTCCAAAATAGTAAATGAAATATGTCCACAGTGAACACTAAACTATTCGGACCATTTGTCGTTGTAAAGGGACTCTAAAGAAGCGTAAAAAGATAGCCTTTCAAAATTTTTAAAATAGTAAGAAACTCGTATGGGTACACACCCACAGATTCCAGAAAACATTTACATTTAGAGGTTTTTGCAAAAAAATATATGAAATATGTCCAAAGTTAATACTAAACTTTTCCGACCATTTGGCCTTGTAAAGGGGATTGATAAGCATCGTAATAAGATAGCCTTTCAAAAATTTTAAAATATTAAGAAACTCGTAGGGGTACACCCACGGATTCCAAAAAACTAGTACATTTAGAGGTTTTTCCAAAACAGTGAATGAAATATGTCCAAAGTGAACATTAAAATTTTCTGACCATTTGGCGTTGTAAAGGGACTCTAAAGAAGCGTTAAAAGATAGCCTTTCAAAATTTTAAAAATATTAAGAAACTCGTAGGGGTACACCCACAGATTTCAGAAAACTAGTACATTTAGAGGTTTTTGCGAAAAAATGAATGAAATATGTCCAAAGTGAACACTAAATTTTTCCGACCATTTGGACTTGTAAAGGGGATTCATAAGCAGCGTAATAAGATAGCCTTTCAAAAATTTTAAAATATTAAGAAACTCGTAGGGGTACACCCACGGATTCTAAAAAACTAGTACATTTAGAGGTTTTTCCAAAACAGTGAATGAAATATGTCCAAAGTGAACATTAAAATTTTCTGACTATTTGGCGTTGTAAAGGGACTCTAAAGAAGCGTAAAAAGATAGCCTTTCCAAATTTTTAAAATAGTAAGAAACTCGTATGGGTACACACCCACAGATTCCAGAAAACATTTACATTTAGAGGTTTTTGCAAAAAAATAAATGAAATATGTCCAAAGTGAATACTAAACTTTTCCGACCATTTGGCCTTGTAAAGGGGATTGATAAGCATCGTCATAAGATAGCCTTTCAAAAATTTTAAAATATTAAGAAACTCGTAGGGGTACCCACGGATTCCAAAAAACTAGTACATTTAGAGGTTTTTCCAAAACAGTGAATGAAATATGTCCAAAGTGAACATTAAAATTTTCTGACCATTTGGCGTTGTAAAGGGACTCTAAAGAAGCGTTAAAAGATAGCCTTTCAAAATTTTAAAAATATTAAGAAACTCGTAGGGGTACACCCACAGATTTCAGAAAACTAGTACATTTAGAGGTTTTTGCGAAAAAATGAATGAAATATGTCCAAAGTGAACACTAAATTTTTCCGACCATTTGGACTTGTAAAGGGGATTCATAAGCAGCGTAATAAGATAGCCTTTCAAAAATTTTAAAATATTAAGAAATTCGTAGGGGTACACCCACGGATTCCAAAAAACTAGTACATTTAGAGGTTTTTCCAAAACAGTGAATGAAATATGTCCAAAGTGAACATTAAAATTTTCTGACCATTTGGCGTTGTAAAGGGACTCTAAAGAAGCGTAAAAAGATAGCCTTTCGAAATTTTAAAAATATTAAGAAACTCGTAGGGGTACACCCACAGATTGCAGAAAACTAGTACATTTAGAGGTTTTTGCAAAAAAATGAATGAAATATGTCCAAAGTGAACACTAAACTTTTCCGACCATTTGGCCTTGTAAAGGGGATTCATAAGCAGCGTAATAAGATAGCCTTTCAAAAAATTTAAAATATTAAGAAACTCGTAGGGGTATACCCACGGATTCCAAAAAACTAGTACATTTAGAGGTTTTTCCAAAACATTGAATGAAATATGTCCAAAGTGAACACTGAACTTTTCCGATCATTTGGCGTTGTAAAGGAGACTCTAGAGAAGCGTAAAAAGATAGCATTTAAATTTTTTCAAAATATTAAGAAACTCGTACGGGTACACCCACAGATTCCAAAAAACTAGTACATTTAGAGGATTTTCCAAAATAGTAAATGAAATATGTCCACAGTGAACACTAAACTATTCGGACCATTTGTCGTTGTAAAGGGACTCTAAATAAGCGTAAAAAGATAGCCTTTCAAAATTTTTAAAATAGTAAGAAACTCGTATGGGTACACACCCAAAGATTCCAGAAAACTTGTACATTTAGAGGTTTTTGCAAAAAAATGAATGAAATATGTCCAAAGTGAACACTAAACTTTTCCGACCATTTGGCCTTGTAAAGGGGATTCATAAGCAGCGTAATAAGATAGCCTTTCAAAAATTTTAAAATATTAAGAAACTCGTAGGGGTACACCCACGGATTCCAAAAAACTAGTACATTTAGAGGTTTTTCCAAAACAGTGAATGAAATATGTCCAAAGTGAACATTAAAATTTTCTGACCATTTGGCGTTGTAAAGGGACTCTAAAGAAGCGTAAAAAGATAGCCTTTCGAAATTTTAAAAATATTAAAAAACTCGTAGGGGTACACCCACAGATTCCAGAAACTAGTACATTTAGAGGTTTTTGCAAAAAAATGAATGAAATATGTCCAAAGTGGACACTAAACCTTTCCGACCATTTGGCCTTGTAAAGGGGATTCATAAGAAGCGTAATAAGATAGCCTTTCAAAAATTTTAAAATATTAAGAAACTCGTAGGGGTACACCCACAGATTCCAAAAACTAGTATAATTAGAGGTTTTTCCAAAACATTGAATGAAATATGTCCAAAGTGAACACTAAACTATTCTGACCATTTGTCGTTGTAAAGGGACTCTAAAGAAGCTTAAAAATATAGTATTTCAAAATTTTTAAAATAGTAAGAAACTCGTATGGGTACACACCCACAGATTGCAGAAAACTAGTACATTTAGAGGTTTTTGGAAAAAAATGAATGAAATATGTCCAAAGTGAACACTAAACTTTTCCGACCATTTGGCCTTGTAAAGGGGATTCATAAACAGCGTAATAAGATAGCCTTTCAAAAAATTTAAAATATTAAGAAACTTGTAGGGGTACACCCACGGATTCCAAAAAACTAGTACATTTAGAGGTTTTTCCAAAACATTGAATGAAATATGTCCAAAGTGAACACTAAACTTTTCCGATCATTTGGCGTTGTAAAGGAGACTCTAGAGAAGCGTAAAAAGATAGCATTTAAATTTTTTCAAAATATTAAGAAACTCGTAGGGGTACACCCACAGATTCCAAAAAACTAGTACATTTAGAGGATTTTCCAAAATAGTAAATGAAATATGTCCACAGTGAACACTAAACTATTCGGACCATTTGTCGTTGTAAAGGGACTCTAAAGAAGCGTAAAAAGATAGCCTTTCAAAATTTTTAAAATAGTAAGAAACTCGTATGGGTACACACCCACAGATTCCAGAAAACATTTACATTTAGAGGTTTTTGCAAAAAAATATATGAAATATGTCCAAAGTTAATACTAAACTTTTCCGACCATTTGGCCTTGTAAAGGGGATTGATAAGCATCGTAATAAGATAGCCTTTCAAAAATTTTAAAATATTAAGAAACTCGTAGGGGTACACCCACGGATTCCAAAAAACTAGTACATTTAGAGGTTTTTCCAAAACAGTGAATGAAATATGTCCAAAGTGAACATTAAAATTTTCTGACCATTTGGCGTTGTAAAGGGACTCTAAAGAAGCGTTAAAAGATAGCCTTTCAAAATTTTAAAAATATTAAGAAACTCGTAGGGGTACACCCACAGATTTCAGAAAACTAGTACATTTAGAGGTTTTTGCGAAAAAATGAATGAAATATGTCCAAAGTGAACACTAAATTTTTCCGACCATTTGGACTTGTAAAGGGGATTCATAAGCAGCGTAATAAGATAGCCTTTCAAAAATTTTAAAATATTAAGAAACTCGTAGGGGTACACCCACGGATTCTAAAAAACTAGTACATTTAGAGGTTTTTCCAAAACAGTGAATGAAATATGTCCAAAGTGAACATTAAAATTTTCTGACTATTTGGCGTTGTAAAGGGACTCTAAAGAAGCGTAAAAAGATAGCCTTTCAAAATTTTTAAAATAGTAAGAAACTCGTATGGGTACACACCCACAGATTCCAGAAAACATTTACATTTAGAGGTTTTTGCAAAAAAATAAATGAAATATGTCCAAAGTGAATACTAAACTTTTCCGACCATTTGGCCTTGTAAAGGGGATTGATAAGCATCGTCATAAGATAGCCTTTCAAAAATTTTAAAATATTAAGAAACTCGTAGGGGTACCCACGGATTCCAAAAAACTAGTACATTTAGAGGTTTTTCCAAAACAGTGAATGAAATATGTCCAAAGTGAACATTAAAATTTTCTGACCATTTGGCGTTGTAAAGGGACTCTAAAGAAGCGTTAAAAGATAGCCTTTCAAAATTTTAAAAATATTAAGAAACTCGTAGGGGTACACCCACAGATTTCAGAAAACTAGTACATTTAGAGGTTTTTGCGAAAAAATGAATGAAATATGTCCAAAGTGAACACTAAATTTTTCCGACCATTTGGACTTGTAAAGGGGATTCATAAGCAGCGTAATAAGATAGCCTTTCAAAAATTTTAAAATATTAAGAAATTCGTAGGGGTACACCCACGGATTCCAAAAAACTAGTACATTTAGAGGTTTTTCCAAAACAGTGAATGAAATATGTCCAAAGTGAACATTAAAATTTTCTGACCATTTGGCGTTGTAAAGGGACTCTAAAGAAGCGTAAAAAGATAGCCTTTCGAAATTTTAAAAATATTAAGAAACTCGTAGGGGTACACCCACAGATTGCAGAAAACTAGTACATTTAGAGGTTTTTGCAAAAAAATGAATGAAATATGTCCAAAGTGAACACTAAACTTTTCCGACCATTTGGCCTTGTAAAGGGGATTCATAAGCAGCGTAATAAGATAGCCTTTCAAAAAATTTAAAATATTAAGAAACTCGTAGGGGTATACCCACGGATTCCAAAAAACTAGTACATTTAGAGGTTTTTCCAAAACATTGAATGAAATATGTCCAAAGTGAACACTGAACTTTTCCGATCATTTGGCGTTGTAAAGGAGACTCTAGAGAAGCGTAAAAAGATAGCATTTAAATTTTTTCAAAATATTAAGAAACTCGTACGGGTACACCCACAGATTCCAAAAAACTAGTACATTTAGAGGATTTTCCAAAATAGTAAATGAAATATGTCCACAGTGAACACTAAACTATTCGGACCATTTGTCGTTGTAAAGGGACTCTAAATAAGCGTAAAAAGATAGCCTTTCAAAATTTTTAAAATAGTAAGAAACTCGTATGGGTACACACCCAAAGATTCCAGAAAACTTGTACATTTAGAGGTTTTTGCAAAAAAATGAATGAAATATGTCCAAAGTGAACACTAAACTTTTCCGACCATTTGGCCTTGTAAAGGGGATTCATAAGCAGCGTAATAAGATAGCCTTTCAAAAATTTTAAAATATTAAGAAACTCGTAGGGGTACACCCACGGATTCCAAAAAACTAGTACATTTAGAGGTTTTTCCAAAACAGTGAATGAAATATGTCCAAAGTGAACATTAAAATTTTCTGACCATTTGGCGTTGTAAAGGGACTCTAAAGAAGCGTTAAAAGATAGCCTTTCAAAATTTTAAAAATATTAAGAAACTCGTAGGGGTACACCCACAGATTTCAGAAAACTAGTACATTTAGAAGTTTTTGCGAAAAAATGAATGAAATATGTCCAAAGTGAACACTAAACTTTTCCGACCATTTGGACTTGTAAAGGGGATTCATAAGCAGCGTAATAAGATAGCCTTTCAAAAATTTTAAAATATTAAGAAACTCGTAGGGGTACACCCACGGATTCCAAAAAACTAGTACATTTAAAGGTTTTTCCAAAACAGTGAATGAAATATGTCCAAAGTGAACATTAAAATTTTCTGACCATTTGGCGTTGTAAAGGGACTCTAAAGAAGCGTTAAAAGATAGCCTTTCAAAATTTTAAAAATATTAAGAAACTCGTAGGGGTACACCCACAGATTGCAGAAAACTAGTACATTTAGAGTTTTTTGCAAAAAAATGAATGAAATATGTCCAAAGTGAACACTAAATTTTTCCGACCATTTGGACTTGTAAAGGGGATTCATAAGCAGCGTAATAAGATAGCCTTTCAAAAATTTTAAAATATTAAGAAACTCGTAGGGGTACACCCACGGATTCCAAAAAACTAGTACATTTAGAGGTTTTTCCAAAACAGTGAATGAAATATGTCCAAAGTGAACATTAAAATTTTCTGACCATTTGGCGTTGTAAAGGGACTCTAAAGAAGCGTAAAAAGATAGCCTTTCGAAATTTTAAAAATATTAAGAAACTCGTAGGGGTACACCCACAGATTCCAGAAACTAGTACATTTAGAGGTTTTTGCAAAAAAATGAATGAAACATGTCCAAAGTGGACACTAAACCTTTCCGACCATTTGGCCTTGTAAAGGGGATTCATAAGAAGCGTAATAAGATAGTCTTTCAAAAATTTTAAAATATTAAGAAACTCGTAGGGGTACACCCACAGATTCCAAAAACTAGTATAATTAGAGGTTTTTCCAAAACATTGAATGAAATATGTCCAAAGTGAACACTAAACTATTCTGACCATTTGTCGTTGTAAAGGGACTCTAAAGAAGCTTAAAAAGATAGTATTTCAAAATTTTTAAAATAGTAAGAAACTCGTATGGGTACACACCCACAGATTGCAGAAAACTAGTACATTTAGAGGTTTTTGCAAAAAAATGAATGAAATATGTCCAAAGTGAACACTAAACTTTTCCGATCATTTGGCGTTGTAAAGGAGACTCTAGAGAAGCGTAAAAAGATAGCATTTAAATTTTTTCAAAATATTAAGAAACTCGTAGGGGTACACCCACAGATTCCAAAAAACTAGTACATTTAGAGGATTTTCCAAAATAGTAAATGAAATATGTCCACAGTGAACACTAAACTATTCGGACCATTTGTCGTTGTAAAGGGACTCTAAAGAAGCGTAAAAAGATAGCCTTTCAAAATTTTTAAAATAGTAAGAAACTCGTATGGGTACACACCCACAGATTCCAGAAAACATTTACATTTAGAGGTTTTTGCAAAAAAATAAATGAAATGTGTCCAAAGTGAATACTAAACTTTTCCGACCATTTGGCCTTGTAAAGGGGATTGATAAACATCGTAATAAGATAGCCTTTCAAAAATTTTAAAATATTAAGAAACTCGTAGGGGTACCCACGGATTCCAAAAAACTAGTACATTTAGAGGTTTTTCCAAAACAGTGAATGAAATATGTCCAAAGTGAACATTAAAATTTTCTGACCATTTGGCGTTGTAAAGGGACTCTAAAGAAGCGTTAAAAGATAGCCTTTCAAAATTTTAAAAATATTAAGAAATTCGTAGGGGTACACCCACAGATTTCAGAAAACTAGTACATTTAGAAGTTTTTGCGAAAAAATGAATGAAATATGTCCAAAGTGAACACTAAACTTTTCCGACCATTTGGACTTGTAAAGGGGATTCATAAGCAGCGTAATAAGATAGCCTTTCAAAAATTTTAAAATATTAAGAAACTCGTAGGGGTACACCCACGGATTCCAAAAAACTAGTACATTTAAAGGTTTTTCCAAAACAGTGAATGAAATATGTCCAAAGTGAACATTAAAATTTTCTGACCATTTGGCGTTGTAAAGGGACTCTAAAGAAGCGTTAAAAGATAGCCTTTCAAAATTTTAAAAATATTAAGAAACTCGTAGGGGTACACCCACAGATTGCAGAAAACTAGTACATTTAGAGTTTTTTGCAAAAAAATGAATGAAATATGTCCAAAGTGAACACTAAATTTTTCCGACCATTTGGACTTGTAAAGGGGATTCATAAGCAGCGTAATAAGATAGCCTTTCAAAAATTTTAAAATATTAAGAAACTCGTAGGGGTACACCCACGGATTCCAAAAAACTAGTAGATTTAGAGGTTTTTCCAAAACAGTGAATGAAATATGTCCAAAGTGAACATTAAAATTTTCTGACCATTTGGCGTTGTAAAGGGACTCTAAAGAAGCGTAAAAAGATAGCCTTTCGAAATTTTAAAAATATTAAGAAACTCGTAGGGGTACACCCACAGATTCCAGAAACTAGTACATTTAGAGGTTTTTGCAAAAAAATGAATGAAACATGTCCAAAGTGGACACTAAACCTTTCCGACCATTTGGCCTTGTAAAGGGGATTCATAAGAAGCGTAATAAGATAGCCTTTCAAAAATTTTAAAATATTAAGAAACTCGTAGGGGTACACCCACAGATTCCAAAAACTAGTATAATTAGAGGTTTTTCCAAAACATTGAATGAAATATGTCCAAAGTGAACACTAAACTATTCTGACCATTTGTCGTTGTAAAGGGACTCTAAAGAAGCTTAAAAAGATAGTATTTCAAAATTTTTAAAATAGTAAGAAACTCGTATGGGTACACACCCACAGATTGCAGAAAACTAGTACATTTAGAGGTTTTTGCAAAAAAATGAATGAAATATGTCCAAAGTGAACACTAAACTTTTCCGATCATTTGGCGTTGTAAAGGAGACTCTAGAGAAGCGTAAAAAGATAGCATTTAAATTTTTTCAAAATATTAAGAAACTCGTAGGGGTACACCCACAGATTCCAAAAAACTAGTACATTTAGAGGATTTTCCAAAATAGTAAATGAAATATGTCCACAGTGAACACTAAACTATTCGGACCATTTGTCGTTGTAAAGGGACTCTAAAGAAGCGTAAAAAGATAGCCTTTCAAAATTTTTAAAATAGTAAGAAACTCGTATGGGTACACACCCACAGATTCCAGAAAACATTTACATTTAGAGGTTTTTGCAAAAAAATAAATGAAATATGTCCAAAGTGAATACTAAACTTTTCCGACCATTTGGCCTTGTAAAGGGGATTGATAAGCATCGTAATAAGATAGCCTTTCAAAAATTTTAAAATATTAAGAAACTCGTAGGGGTACCCACGGATTCCAAAAAACTAGTACATTTAGAGGTTTTTCCAAAACAGTGAATGAAATATGTCCAAAGTGAACATTAAAATTTTCTGACCATTTGGCGTTGTAAAGGGACTCTAAAGAAGCGTTAAAAGATAGCCTTTCAAAATTTTAAAAATATTAAGAAACTCGTAGGGGTACACCCACAGATTCCAAAAAACTAGTACATTTAGAGGTTTTTCCAAAACAGTGAATGAAATATGTCCAAAGTGAACACTAAACTTTTCCGATCATTTGGCGTTGTAAAGGAGACTCTAGAGAAGCGTAAAAAGATAGCATTTAAATTTTTTCAAAATATTAAGAAACTCGTAGGGGTACACCCACAGATTCCAAAAAACTAGTACATTTAGAGGATTTTCCAAAATAGTAAATGAAATATGTCCACAGTGAACACTAAACTATTCGGACCATTTGTCGTTGTAAAGGGACTCTAAAGAAGCGTAAAAAGATAGCCTTTCAAAATTTTTAAAATAGTAAGAAACTCGTATGGGTACACACCCACAGATTCCAGAAAACATTTACATTTAGAGGTTTTTGCAAAAAAATAAATGAAATATGTCCAAAGTGAATACTAAACTTTTCCGACCATTTGGCCTTGTAAAGGGGATTGATAAGCATCGTAATAAGATAGCCTTTCAAAAATTTTAAAATATTAAGAAACTCGTAGGGGTACCCATGAAACAACCAACCCCTTTTTTTTTTTTTTTATACTTAAACAAATCTAGCGGAAGTCTTAAAATCTTTAAATAAATAAATCAACCAATTCAGCAATGAAGTCAATAATCAGATAAATCAAATGAATCAAATATCAAATAATTCTAACAACTTAAGCAAAAGAAATAAAACATAAATCCTATCATCCTCTTCTTCGGCCTTGATTCCGCGTTTAGACATTTCTACCACCTGCATCACAGGAAAGGAGATACGTAAGTATTATCATAAATACTTAGTGAAGCGATCACTCTGCCCACGGGCCAATTACGCAATTTCCAGATAATTAAAGTCTTTTAAACAATTTCCACAATTATTAAATAATTTTTCCATCATTAAAAATAATTCCAAATAATTATTAATAATTCTCATAATTAAATAATAATCTTAATTAATTATTAATCCGAAAATAATTAATTAAATCAAACCAATAAACCATCAAAACCAATTAAATACATTAAACCGGATTAAACCATTTTTAATTCAATTTTAAATCAAATAACCAATTCAATTCGTCCAAACCGGTTAACCACTCTGAACCAGCATTGGTGTCGACCGACACCGGATTGGTGTCGATCGACACCCGCTCGACAGAGCGATGCCAAAAGCAACGAAACACGCAAAAACACCAAAATAATCCAATAATCGATCCAAACATGATTCAACACCACAATCAACACATAATCATCACGAAAACAACAGAAACTCATCTACACATTCATCTAACAACCTAGATCCAGAAATCCCGAGCCCACAGTCACGCACTCACCTTGGATTTGGATTGAAAGGGAGGAAAGGAAGATGGACAAGGAAGAACAACCAGCAAACACCTCAGAAACTTCTCAAAACTCCACAAAATCACTCTAGAACTCCTCTGCCTTGAAAAACCTCGAAATATGAGCCACCCAGCGGCTGCTTCCTTTTTAATTCGAGACTTAGGGCTCACTTGCCCTTAACCGCCAAACCAGCAACTCGAATCGAACCGGAAATTCGATTTTCGGACCGGTGTCGATCGACACCACCTTGGTGTCGCTCGACACCCCTCAAAAACCCAGAACTTTGGTTTACGGATGTTACAACTCTCCCCCACTAAACTGGATTCGTCCTCGAATCCTAACTCAAACACGTCTCGCAAGACCAACAATCCGACCTCGCAAGGTCACAACACTGGAGATCCTCAACTGATCCCCGAGACTCACACTCAATCTTATGTATACGCACGTTCCAAGACATTTTCCTCTTAACTCATTACCCAAACACTCAAATTGGGGCCACGGCCTCCCAAATGAGTCTCAACCAAACCACTTGTATTGGGGCCACGGCCTCCCAAACAAGTCTGCAACTACCCAAACTGGGGCCACGGCCTCCCAGATGGGCTAGCCAAAGCTCATACCGAAGCCACGGCACTCGGATAAGCCACTCACACTGAAGCCACGGCACTCAGGTAAGTCTGCCAGAGAACCAAAGTCTCCAAAACGTAATGAGTTATTCAGGACCGCAGCCCTTAGAGAAAAATTCTTAAAACGCTTGTAACAAAAAGATTGAAACGTCTCACGACCCAACCGGTCAACAAGTGTAACATCCAAGACAACATTATATAATAAAGATAATGAGGCAAAACTCCATCTCATAAATCTCAAAAATGTATGTCTTACAACGTAAACCAAAACAACAACAACAAAAGCTCGCAAGCTAAACCAAAAACAAAGCCACAAAGACGAAAGAAGCTCACTCCACACTCTGCTTGTCGAACCACTTCCTGAACTTCAACTTCATCTTTGCCTCTGGCTCCCAAGTCTCCTCCTCAATACCGCCACAAGCCCACAAAACTCTCAATAACGGTATCCTCTTGTTCCGCAGAACCTTGACTCTCCTCTCAAGAATCCTCACAGGCACTGCCGGAACTGTCAAATCTGGCTGAAGATCCTCTGGAATCTGAGCCACTATCTCCTCAGAAGGATGAAGACACTTCCTCAACATCGACACATGAAACACCTTATGAAAGGCTCTCATAATCGGAGGTAACTCCAACCTGTACGCCAACGGTCCCACTCGCTCCACAACTGGAAACGGATCCATGAAACGCGGACTCAGCTTGTTCTCTGCGATGGATCTGTTAGGACCCCTCAACATCGCCATCTTGAGATACACCCTATCTCCAACCTAAAACTCAAGCTCTCGTCTGCGTCTATCTGCGTAACTCTTCTGTCTATCCTGAGCTTCCTTCATGTTCAGTCGCACAACACGAACCTTCTCAGTCGTCTCCTGGACATAAGTAGCTCCATAAATGTTGCGCTCCCCCACTTGGGTCCAGCATAAGGGTGTCCTACATGGCCTCCCATACAAAGCCTCAAAAGGAGCCATGCCAATACTCGCCTCGAAGCTGTTGTTGTAAGAAAACTCAACCAAGCTCAAGTGATCTGCCCAATGACCACCCCAATCTAGCACACACATCATCAACAGATCCTCTAAAGTCTGAATCGTCCTCTCTGACTGCCCATCTGTCTGTGGATGATATGCCGTACTCATATGCACCTTAGTGCCCATCTCAGCCTGAAATGCCCTCCAAAACTCTGAGGCAAATCTCGGATCTCGGTCTGACACTATACTGGCTGGCACTCCATGCAGCCTCACAATCTCCCGCACGAACTTCCTAGCCAAAACAGCTGCTCCATCTGTTTTCTTGATGGCCAAGAAATGTGCTGACTTAGTCAACCGATCCACGATAACCCAAATAGCATCATGTGTCCTCGAGATAGGTAGCCCAACCACGAAATCCATCGTAATCATGTCCCACTTCCACTCTGGAATGGGTAAACTCTGTAGTAGACCACCTGGAACCTGATGCTCAGCCTTCACTAAGGCACAAGTGTTGCACCTCGCAACCCAATCAGCCACATCTTTCTTCATCCCAACCCAATGGTAGTACCTCTTGAGATCACGGTACATCTTGGTCGCTCCTGGATGAATCGAGAACTTGCTCGAATGAGCCTCTCTCAGAATCTGTTGTCTCAACTCATCAACCTTGGGTACACAAACCCGACCACGAACCAGAATAGTCCCGTTCTCAGCAACCTGATACTCGGAACTCGGCACATGTGACGCATCAATCAAACTCTGATCACTCTGCTGCGCCACCCTGATCCTGCTCAACAAATCTGCCTGATCAACTGCCTCTAAGCCCAAAGGCTCCTGAGAAATAGCACAAAGGCGCAAAGTGCTAATCTCGCCCACCAATGCCTCAACATCCTGCTCTAAAGCCGAATCACACCTCCGTCGACTCAAATCATCTGCCACTAGGTTAGCCTTGCCCGGATGATAGATGATCTCCAAATCATAATCCGCTAAGAACTCAACCCAGCGCGTCTGTCTCGCATTCAGCATCGGCTGAGTAAAAATGTGCTTAAGGCTCTTGTGGTCAGTGAAGATCTGAACTGAACCACCATACAAATAAGACCTCCAGATCTTAAGCGCAAAGACCACCGCTCCCAACTCTAGATCATGGGTAGGACGGTTACGCTCGCTCCCCTGCCACTGCCTCGAAGCGTAAGCAATAACTCTGCCCTCCTGCATCAGCACACAACCCAGACCAATACCTGAAGCATCAGTGTACACAGCATAAGGCTTCCCTGGCTCGGGTAACGCCAAAACAGGTGTACTAGTCAAATACTCCTTGAGCTTCTCAAAGCTCTCCTCACACTCAGGCGTCCACACGAAAGGAACATCCTTCCTAGTCAACTGCGTCATCGGCTGCGCCATACTCGCAAAACCCCGGACGAATCTCCTGTAATAACCTGCTAACCCAAGAAAGCTCCTGATCTCGGTAGCACTACTAGGTCTAGGCCAATCTCTGATGGCCTCTATCTTCGCCGGATCTACAGACACACCCTCCGCAGAAACAATATGCCCGAGAAACCCCATCTCTCGCTGCCAGAAACTGCACTTGCTCAACTTAGCATACAGCTTCTGCTCTCGAAGCTTCTCCAGAACCAACCTCAAATGAGTCTTATGCTCCTCAGGACTCCTCGAATAAACCAGAATATCGTCGATGAAGATGATGACAAACACATCCAAATACTCCCTGAATACGTCGTTCATCAACCTCATGAATGCCGCAGGCGCATTCGTCAAACCGAAAGGCATAACCACAAACTCAAAATGCCCATAACGTGTCCTGAAAGCAGTCTTGCGGATATCCGCCTCATCTATCGGGATCTGATGATATCCCGATGCCAAGTCTATCTTGGAGAACCAAGTAGCACCCCTCAACTGATCCAACAACTCGTCAATCCTCGGGAGAGGGTACCTGTTCTTCACAGTAACTCGGTTCAGTCCCCGGTAATCAATACACAGCCGGAAACTCCCATCCTTCTTCTTCACAAACAGAACTGGTGCTCCCCATGGTGAAACACTCGGTCGAATGAACCCTTTACTCAAAAGGTCCTCTAGCTGTTTCTTCAGCTCTGCCAACTCTGCTGGAGCCATCCTGTAAGGCGTCTTGGATATCGGCGCTGTCCCCGGCTCTAATTCAATCGTGAAAGGATCTGACCGCGAAGGTGGCAACCCCGTCAACGACTGAAAAACCTCTGGAAACTCCCGAACCACCCGAATATCCTCGAAAACCACCTCACCACTGGACTCCGCCATATAGATCGTCGCCAAATAGGCCTCGCAGCCTCGCTCAATCAACTGCTCTGCCTGAATCGCCGAGATCACTATGCTCCCGGAAGTCGGTCTCACACCCTGAAACACTAACCTCCCGCCATCACGCTCAAAAACCACTCTGCCTCTGTAGCAATCCAGATGAACCCGGTAAAAAGACAACAAGTCCATCCCCAGAATGACGTCATATAACTCCACCGGACTAATCACTAAATCCGCTGGCATCGACTGCCCCGCAATCTGAATATCAACGCCTCTAGCACGGCCCGAAGTAGCCAGGAAACCACCTCCAGCCACCTTGACCAAGCCGGCACGCTCACCCGCGCTGCTCCGGATGCCACTACTCTCGGCCCACTCCTGAGTGATGAAGCAATTAGATGCTCCAGAATCGAATAAAACGTGTGACTGAACGCCACCGACTAACAAGGTCCCTACACATTTAAAACTATGAGACCCTGCTAATCCCATCACATGCAAAATATTGCAAACAAACAACAACCACAAAAATAACTTAGGGAATTTACGAAGTCTGAGTCAATAAATGTACCTGTGATCTGCCCGCCCTGACTCGACTGGCCAACCTCTGTAGAAGAGTAGACTCTCGGTCCCGCCCCCAACTGGCCCACTGGCTGAACCGCTGCCACCTGAGTAACTGGTCGAGCCGCTATCGGCTGAACTGCTGCCACTGTCAAACTCTGCAACTTGGGACACCTCGGCCTGATATGTCCCGACTCTCCGCAATGGAAACACTCCCTAGTGTCTCTAGTATCCCGAGGCGCAACCTTCTTGGGACAACTATACACTCGGTGCTCCGTACTGCCGCACCCGTAACATGCACCACGAGGAAAACGGCTGCCGGAAGAAGACTCCTCCCGACTCCTCTTCTGACCCTGTGCAGGCCTGCTGCCCCTGCCAGAACCAGAACCAACACTCGAACTACGGCGCTGCTGCGACTGCTGCTGCTGACTCCGAGGCTGGATAGCAGGAGCATCCGCAGACGGCACCACCACCGGACCAGCCTGCTCACGAAGGTCCTCCTCAATAGAAGCTGCCAGCTCCACTAGCTCAGCTCTCACGGTATAGTCACGACCTCGGCACTGAGTCCTGATGCTCGGACGAAGTCCCTGAAGGAACCTCTGCATAACACTGCGTTCGCCGCCTATACCGGGACCAGTATGCACCACTAGCCTGCTAAACTCTGCGTCGTACTCACGCACTGAACGGTCACCCTGCGTCAAAGCGATAAACCGCAGATGAAGTCTATCTCGAGCCTCCTGAGGAAAGTACTTGGCGTCAAACTCCGCCACAAACTCTCCCCAAGTCCAGACAGCTCTCCTGCCCAGAACAGCCCGCCACCACAAATGTGCGTCACCACTCAGATAGTGGACCGCTAGCTCAACCTGATACTGAACCGGACACCTGATCGACTGGAAGTTCCGCTCCACTCTCGACCTCCACTCATCGGCCACCTCTGGACCAACTCCGCCCTCGAAGAAAGGCGTCCCAATACGCTGCATCTGTCCCATCATCTCTAAATAGGACGGATGACCAACCACCGCAGCCCCCTGCTGCCCAACAAAAGCCGCACCCGGCTGACCAAGCACTGCAGCACCCTGCTGCCCAACAAAAGCCGCACCCGGCTGACCAAGCACTGCAGCATCCTGCTGCCCAACCACTGGCACACCCTGCGGTACACCGGCCATCGGAGGAACACCCGGAGCCTGCTGAGGAACCACTGGCGGGAAACGTGCCAGCAACTGTGTCAGTAACCCCACAACCAGGTCATCTCGACCCTGAGCCGGAGCCGCACCCCCATCCGGGGCCGCTCCAACCCCCGCGCCACCACCGACGCCCACACCGGCCTCACTCGCCGCTGAAATAGATTGGGTCACCGACGCAGTCGCCACACTCGGCGCAACACTCTCGCCCGAGTCCTCTGGCTCGCCACGACCCCGACCTCCACGACCTCCACGACCTCTGCCACGACCTCGACAGCGGCCAGCACCTCGACCTGCACCTCGGCCTCTACCTCTACCTCGAGCACCACCGTCCATCTCACTGTATGGAACAAAGAGGTGAGATACAAAACACAAAACCAACAACACAAACAAACTTACCGCGGAATCTCCTGAAGCCCGAAGAGGATGATACTAAAACTATCAACCTAGCACGTCCTAAAACCGTCTAGGCTCTGATACCAAAATGAAACAACCAACCCCTTTTTTTTTTTTTTTTATACTTAAACAAATCTAGCGGAAGTCTTAAAATCTTTAAATAAATAAATCAACCAATTCAGCAATGAAGTCAATAATCAGATAAATCAAATGAATCAAATATCAAATAATTCTAACAACTTAAGCAAAAGAAATAAAACATAAATCCTATCATCCTCTTCTTCGGCCTTGATTCCGCGTTTAGACATTTCTACCACCTGCATCACAGGAAAGGAGATGCGTAAGTATTATCATAAATACTTAGTGAAGCGATCACTCTGCCCACGGGCCAATTACGCAATTTCCAGATAATTAAAGTCTTTTAAACAATTTCCACAATTATTAAATAATTTTTCCATCATTAAAAATAATTCCAAATAATTATTAATAATTCTCATAATTAAATAATAATCTTAATTAATTATTAATCCGAAAATAATTAATTAAATCAAACCAATAAACCATCAAAACCAATTAAATACATTAAACCGGATTAAACCATTTTTAATTCAATTTTAAATCAAATAACCAATTCAATTCGTCCAAACTGGTTAACCACTCTGAACCAGCATTGGTGTCGACCGACACCGGATTGGTGTCGATCGACACCCGCTCGACAGAGCGATGCCAAAAGCAACGAAACACGCAAAAACACCAAAATAATCCAATAATCGATCCAAACATGATTCAACACCACAATCAACACATAATCATCACGAAAACAACATAAACTCATCTACACATTCATCTAACAACCTAGATCCAGAAATCCCGAGCCCACAGTCACGCACTCACCTTGGATTTGGATTGAAAGGGAGGAAAGGAAGATGGACAAGGAAGAACAACCAGCAAACACCTCAGAAACTTCTCAAAACTCCACAAAATCACTCTAGAACTCCTCTGCCTTGAAAAACCTCGAAATATGAGCCACCCAGCGGCTGCTTCCTTTTTAATTCGAGACTTAGGGCTCACTTGCCCTTAACCGCCAAACCAGCAACTCGAATCGAACCGGAAATTCGATTTTCGGACCGGTGTCGATCGACACCACCTTGGTGTCGCTCGACACCCCTCAAAAACCCAGAACTTTGGTTTACGGATGTTACAACCCACGGATTCCAAAAAACTAGTACATTTAGAGGTTTTTCCAAAACAGTGAATGAAATATGTCCAAAGTGAACACTAAACTTTTCCGATCATTTGGCGTTGTAAAGGAGACTCTAGAGAAGCGTAAAAAGATAGCATTTAAATTTTTTCAAAATATTAAGAAACTCGTAGGGGTACACCCACAGATTCCAAAAAACTAGTACTTTTGGAGGATTTTCCAAAATAGTAAATGAAATATGTCCAAAGTGAACACTAAATTTTTCCGACCATTTGGACTTGTAAAGGGGATTCATAAGCAGCGTAATAAGATAGCCTTTCAAAAATTTTAAAATATTAAGAAACTCGTAGGGGTACACCCACGGATTCCAAAAAACTAGTACATTTAGAGGTTTTTCCAAAACAGTGAATGAAATATGTCCAAAGTGAACATTAAAATTTTCTGACCATTTGGCGTTGTAAAGGGACTCTAAAGAAGCGTTAAAAGATAGCCTTTCAAAATTTTAAAAATATTAAGAAACTCGTAGGGGTACACCCACAGATTTCAGAAAACTAGTACATTTAGAGGTTTTTGCGAAAAAATGAATGAAATATGTCCAAAGTGAACACTAAATTTTTCCGACCATTTGGACTTGTAAAGGGGATTCATAAGCAGCGTAATAAGATAGCCTTTCAAAAATTTTAAAATATTAAGAAACTCGTAGGGGTACACCCACGGATTCCAAAAAACTAGTACATTTAGAGGTTTTTCCAAAACAGTGAATGAAATATGTCTAAAGTGAACATTAAAATTTTCTGACCATTTGGCGTTGTAAAGGGACTCTAAAGAAGCGTAAAAAGATAGCCTTTCAAAATTTTTAAAATAGTAAGAAACTCGTATGGGTACACACCCACAGATTCCAGAAAACATTTACATTTAGAGGTTTTTGCAAAAAAATAAATGAAATATGTCCAAAGTGAATACTAAACTTTTCCGACCATTTGGCCTTGTAAAGGGGATTGATAAGCATCGTAATAAGATAGCCTTTCAAAAATTTTAAAATATTAAGAAACTCGTAGGGGTACCCACGGATTCCAAAAAACTAGTACATTTAGAGGTTTTTCCAAAACAGTGAATGAAATATGTCCAAAGTGAACATTAAAATTTTCTGACCATTTGGCGTTGTAAAGGGACTCTAAAGAAGCGTTAAAAGATAGCCTTTCAAAATTTTAAAAATATTAAGAAACTCGTAGGGGTACACCCACAGATTTCAGAAAACTAGTACATTTAGAGGTTTTTGCGAAAAAATGAATGAAATATGTCCAAAGTGAACACTAAATTTTTCCGACCATTTGGACTTGTAAAGGGGATTCATAAGCAGCGTAATAAGATAGCCTTTCAAAAATTTTAAAATATTAAGAAACTCGTAGGGGTACACCGACGGATTCCAAAAAACTAGTACATTTAGAGGTTTTTCCAAAACAGTGAATGAAATATGTCCAAAGTGAACATTAAAATTTTCTGACCATTTGGCGTTGTAAAGGGACTCTAAAGAAGCGTAAAAAGATAGCCTTTCGAAATTTTAAAAATATTAAGAAACTCGTAGGGGTACACCCACAGATTCCAGAAACTAGTACATTTAGAGGTTTTTGCAAAAAAATGAATGAAATATGTCCAAAGTGGACACTAAACCTTTCCGACCATTTGGCCTTATAAAGGGGATTCATAAGAAGCGTAATAAGATAGCCTTTCAAAAATTTTAAAATATTAAGAAACTCGTAGGGGTACACCCACAGATTCCAAAAACTAGTATAATTAGAGGTTTTTCCAAAACATTGAATGAAATATGTCCAAAGTGAACACTAAACTATTCTGACCATTTGTCGTTGTAAAGGGACTCTAAAGAAGCTTAAAAAGATAGTATTTCAAAAATTTTAAAATAGTAAGAAACTCGTATGGGTACACACCCACAGATTGCAGAAAACTAGTACATTTAGAGGTTTTTGGAAAAAAATGAATGAAATATGTCCAAAGTGAACACTAAACTTTTCCGACCATTTGGCCTTGTAAAGGGGATTCATAAGCAGCGTAATAAGATAGCCTTTCAAAAAATTTAAAATATTAAGAAACTCGTAGGGGTACACCCACGGATTCCAAAAAACTAGTACATTTAGAGGTTTTTCCAAAACAGTGAATGAAATATGTCCAAAGTGAACACTAAACTTTTCCGATCATTTGGCGTTGTAAAGGAGACTCTAGAGAAGCGTAAAAAGATAGCATTTAAATTTTTTCAAAATATTAAGAAACTCGTAGGGGTACACCCACAGATTCCAAAAAACTAGTACATTTAGAGGATTTTCCAAAATAGTAAATGAAATATGTCCACAGTGAACACTAAACTATTCGGACCATTTGGCGTTGTAAAGGGACTCTAAAGAAGCGTAAAAAGATAGCCTTTCAAAATTTTTAAAATAGTAAGAAACTCGTATGGGTACACACCCACAGATTCCAGAAAACATTTACATTTAGAGGTTTTTGCAAAAAAATAAATGAAATATGTCCAAAGTGAATACTAAACTTTTCCGACCATTTGGCCTTGTAAAGGGGATTGATAAGCATCGTAATAAGATAGCCTTTCAAAAATTTTAAAATATTAAGAAACTCGTAGGGGTACCCACGGATTCCAAAAAACTAGTACATTTAGAGGTTTTTCCAAAACAGTGAATGAAATATGTCCAAAGTGAACCTTAAAATTTTCTGACCATTTGGCGTTGTAAAGGGACTCTAAAGAAGCGTTAAAAGATAGCCTTTCAAAATTTTAAAAATATTAAGAAACTCGTAGGGGTACACCCACAGATTTCAGAAAACTAGTACATTTAGAGGTTTTTGCGAAAAAATGAATGAAATATGTCCAAAGTGAACACTAAATTTTTCCGACCATTTGGACTTGTAAAGGGGATTCATAAGCAGCGTAATAAGATAGCCTTTCAAAAATTTTAAAATATTAAGAAACTCGTAGGGGTACACCCACGGATTCCAAAAAACTAGTACATTTAGAGGTTTTTCCAAAACAGTGAATGAAATATGTCCAAAGTGAACATTAAAATTTTCTGACCATTTGGCGTTGTAAAGGGACTCTAAAGAAGCGTAAAAAGATAGCCTTTCGAAATTTTAAAAATATTAAGAAACTCGTAGGGGTACACCCACAGATTCCAGAAACTAGTACATGTAGAGGTTTTTGCAAAAAAATGAATGAAATATGTCCAAAGTGGACACTAAACCTTTCCGACCATTTGGCCTTATAAAGGGGATTCATAAGAAGCGTAATAAGATAGCCTTTCAAAAATTTTAAAATATTAAGAAACTCGTAGGGGTACACCCACAGATTCCAAAAACTAGTATAATTAGAGGTTTTTCCAAAACATTGAATGAAATATGTCCAAAGTGAACACTAAACTATTCTGACCATTTGTCGTTGTAAAGGGACTCTAAAGAAGCTTAAAAAGATAGTATTTCAAAATTTTTAAAATAGTAAGAAACTCGTATGGGTACACACCCACAGATTGCAGAAAACTAGTACATTTAGAGGTTTTTGGAAAAAAATGAATGAAATATGTCCAAAGTGAACACTAAACTTTTCCGACCATTTGGCCTTGTAAAGGGGATTCATAAGCAGCGTAATAAGATAGCCTTTCAAAAAATTTAAAATATTAAGAAACTCGTAGGGGTACACCCACGGATTCCAAAAAACTAGTACATTTAGAGGTTTTTCCAAAACAGTGAATGAAATATGTCCAAAGTGAACACTAAACTTTTCCGATCATTTGGCGTTGTAAAGGAGACTCTAGAGAAGCGTAAAAAGATAGCATTTAAATTTTTTCAAAATATTAAGAAACTCGTAGGGGTACACCCACAGATTCCAAAAAACTAGTACATTTAGAGGATTTTCCAAAATAGTAAATGAAATATGTCCACAGTGAACACTAAACTATTCGGACCATTTGTCGTTGTAAAGGGACTCTAAAGAAGCGTAAAAAGATAGCCTTTCAAAATTTTTAAAATAGTAAGAAACTCGTATGGGTACACACCCACAGATTCCAGAAAACATTTACATTTAGAGGTTTTTGCAAAAAAATAAATGAAATATGTCCAAAGTGAATACTAAACTTTTCCGACCATTTGGCCTTGTAAAGGGGATTGATAAGCATCGTAATAAGATAGCCTTTCAAAAATTTTAAAATATTAAGAAACTCGTAGGGGTACCCACGGATTCCAAAAAACTAGTACATTTAGAGGTTTTTCCAAAACAGTGAATGAAATATGTCCAAAGTGAACATTAAAATTTTCTGACCATTTGGCGTTGTAAAGGGACTCTAAAGAAGCGTTAAAAGATAGCCTTTCAAAATTTTAAAAATATTAAGAAACTCGTAGGGGTACACCCACAGATTTCAGAAAACTAGTACATTTAGAGGTTTTTGCGAAAAAATGAATGAAATATGTCCAAAGTGAACACTAAATTTTTCCGACCATTTGGACTTGTAAAGGGGATTCATAAGCAGCGTAATAAGATAGCCTTTCAAAAATTTTAAAATATTAAGAAACTCGTAGGGGTACACCCACGGATTCCAAAAAACTAGTACATTTAGAGGTTTTTCCAAAACAGTGAATGAAATATGTCCAAAGTGAACATTAAAATTTTCTGACCATTTGGCGTTGTAAAGGGACTCTAAAGAAGCGTAAAAAGATAGCCTTTCGAAATTTTAAAAATATTAAGAAACTCGTAGGGGTACACCCACAGATTCCAGAAACTAGTACATTTAGAGGTTTTTGCAAAAAAATGAATGAAATATGTCCAAAGTGGACACTAAACCTTTCCGACCATTTGGCCTTATAAAGGGGATTCATAAGAAGCGTAATAAGATAGCCTTTCAAAAATTTTAAAATATTAAGAAACTCCTAGGGGTACACCCACAGATTCCAAAAACTAGTATAATTAGAGGTTTTTCCAAAACATTGAATGAAATATGTCCAAAGTGAACACTAAACTATTCTGACCATTTGTCGTTGTAAAGGGACTCTAAAGAAGCTTAAAAAGATAGTATTTCAAAATTTTTAAAATAGTAAGAAACTCGTATGGGTACACACCCACAGATTGCAGAAAACTAGTACATTTAGAGGTTTTTGGAAAAAAATGAATGAAATATGTCCAAAGTGAACACTAAACTTTTCCGACCATTTGGCCTTGTAAAGGGGATTCATAAGCAGCGTAATAAGATAGCCTTTCAAAAAATTTAAAATATTAAGAAACTCGTAGGGGTACACCCACGGATTCCAAAAAACTAGTACATTTAGAGGTTTTTCCAAAACAGTGAATGAAATATGTCCAAAGTGAACACTAAAATTTTCCGATCATTTGGCGTTGTAAAGGAGACTCTAGAGAAGCGTAAAAAGATAGCATTTAAATTTTTTCAAAATATTAAGAAACTCGTAGGGGTACACCCACAGATTCCAAAAAACTAGTACATTTAGAGGATTTTCCAAAATAGTAAATGAAATATGTCCACAGTGAACACTAAACTATTCGGACCATTTGTCGTTGTAAAGGGACTCTAAAGAAGTGTAAAAAGATAGCCTTTCAAAATTTTTAAAATAGTAAGAAACTCGTATGGGTACACACCCACAGATTCCAGAAAACATTTACATTTAGAGGTTTTTGCAAAAAAATAAATGAAATATGTCCAAAGTGAATACTAAACTTTTCCGACCATTTGGCCTTGTAAAGGGGATTGATAAGCATCGTAATAAGATAGCCTTTCAAAAATTTTAAAATATTAAGAAACTCGTAGGGGTACCCACGGATTCCAAAAAACTAGTACATTTAGAGGTTTTTCCAAAACAGTGAATGAAATATGTCCAAAGTGAACATTAAAATTTTCTGACCATTTGGCGTTGTAAAGGGACTCTAAAGAAGCGTTAAAAGATAGCCTTTCAAAATTTTAAAAATATTAAGAAACTCGTAGGGGTACACCCACAGATTTCAGAAAACTAGTACATTTAGAGGTTTTTGCGAAAAAATGAATGAAATATGTCCAAAGTGAACACTAAATTTTTCCGACCATTTGGACTTGTAAAGGGGATTCATAAGCAGTGTAATAAGATAGCCTTTCAAAAATTTTAAAATATTAAGAAACTCGTAGGGGTACACCCACGGATGCCAAAAAACTAGTACATTTAGAGGTTTTTCCAAAACAGTGAATGAAATATGTCCACAGTGAACATTAAAATTTTCTGACCATTTGGCGTTGTAAAGGGACTCTAAAGAAGCGTAAAAAATAGCCTTTCGAAATTTTAAAAATATTAAGAAACTCGTAGGGGTACACCCACAGATTCCAGAAACTAGTACATTTAGAGGTTTTTGCAAAAAAATGAATGAAATATGTCCAAAGTGGACACTAAACCTTTCCGACCATTTGGCCTTGTAAAGGGGATTCATAAGAAGCGTAATAAGATAGCCTTTCAAAAATTTTAAAATATTAAGAAACTCGTAGGGGTACACCCACAGATTCCAAAAACTAGTATAATTAGAGGTTTTTCCAAAACATTGAATGAAATATGTCCAAAGTGAACACTAAACTATTCTGACCATTTGTTGTTGTAAAGGGACTCTAAAGAAGCTTAAAAAGATAGTGTTTCAAAATTTTTAAAATAGTAAGAAACTCGTATGGGTACACACCCACAGATTGCAGAAAACTAGTACATTTAGAGGTTTTTGGAAAAAAATGAATGAAATATGTCCAAAGTGAACACTAAACTTTTCCGACCATTTGGCCTTGTAAAGGGGATTCATAAGCAGCGTAATAAGATAGCCTTTCAAAAAATTTAAAATATTAAGAAACTCGTAGGGGTACACCCACGGATTCCAAAAAACTAGTACATTTAGAGGTTTTTACAAAACATTGAATGAAATATGTCCAAAGTGAACACTGAACTTTTCCGATCATTTGGCGTTGTAAAGGAGACTCTAGAGAAGAGTAAAAAGATAGCATTTAAATTTTTTCAAAATATTAAGAAACTCGTAGGGGTACACCCACAGATTCCAAAAAACTAGTACATTTAGAGGATTTTCCAAAATAGTAAATGAAATATGTCCACAGTGAACACTAAACTATTCTGACCATTTGTCGTTGTAAAGGGACTCTAAAGAAGCGTAAAAAGATAGCCTTTCAAAATTTTTAAAATAGTAAGAAACTCGTATGGGTACACACTCACAGATTCCAGAAAACTTGTACATTTAGAGGTTTTTGCAAAAAAATGAATGAAATATGTCCAAAGTGAACACTAAACTTTTCCGACCATTTGGCCTTGTAAAGGGGATTCATAAGCAGCGTAATAAGATAGCCTTACAAAAATTTTAAAATATTAAGAAACTCGTAGGGGTACACCCACGGATTCCAAAAAACTAGTACATTTAGAGGTTTTTCCAAAACAGTGAATGAAATATGTCCAAAGTGAACACTAAACTTTTCCGATCATTTGGCGTTGTAAAGGAGACTCTAGAGAAGCGTAAAAAGATAGCATTTAAATTTTTTCAAAATATTAAGAAACTCGTAGGGGTACACCCACAGATTCCAAAAAACTAGTACATTTAGAGGATTTTCCAAAATAGTAAATGAAATATGTCCACAGTGAACACTAAACTATTCGGACCATTTGTCGTTGTAAAGGGACTCTAAAGAAGCGTAAAAAGATAGCCATTCAAAATTTTTAAAATAGTAAGAAACTCGTATGGGTACACACCCACAGATTCCAGAAAACATTTACATTTAGAGGTTTTTGCAAAAAAATAAATGAAATATGTCCAAAGTGAATACTAAACTTTTCCGACGATTTGGCCTTGTAAAGGGGATTCATAAGCATCGTAATAAGATAGCCTTTCAAAAATTTTAAAATATTAAGAAACTCGTAGGGGTACCCACGGATTCCAAAAAACTAGTACATTTAGAGGTTTTTCCAAAACAGTGAATGAAATATGTCCAAAGTGAACACTGAACTTTTCCGATCATTTGGCGTTGTAAAGGAGACTCTAGAGAAGAGTAAAAAGATAGCATTTAAATTTTTTCAAAATATTAAGAAACTCGTAGGGGTACACCCACAGATTCCAAAAAACTAGTACATTTAGAGGATTTTCCAAAATAGTAAATGAAATATGTCCACAGTGAACACTAAACTATTCTGACCATTTGTCGTTGTAAAGGGACTCTAAAGAAGCGTAAAAAGATAGCCTTTCAAAATTTTTAAAATAGTAAGAAACTCGTATGGGTACACACTCACAGATTCCAGAAAACTTGTACATTTAGAGGTTTTTGCAAAAAAATGAATGAAATATGTCCAAAGTGAACACTAAACTTTTCCGACCATTTGGCCTTGTAAAGGGGATTCATAAGCAGCGTAATAAGATAGCCTTACAAAAATTTTAAAATATTAAGAAACTCGTAGGGGTACACCCACGGATTCCAAAAAACTAGTACATTTAGATGTTTTTCCAAAACCGTGAATGAAATATGTCCAAAGTGAACACTAAACTTTTCCGATCATTTGGCGTTGTAAAGGAGACTCTAGAGAAGCGTAAAAAGATAGCATTTAATTTTTTTCAAAATATTGAGAAACTCGTAGGGGTACACCCACAGATTCCAAAAAACTAGTACATTTAGAGGATTTTCCAAAATAGTAAATGAAATATGTCCACAGTGAACACTAAACTATTCGGACCATTTGTCGTTGTAAAGGGACTCTAAAGAAGCATAAAAAGATAGCCTTTCAAAATTTTTAAAATAGTAAGAAACTCGTATGGGTACACACTCACAGATTCCAGAAAACTTGTACATTTAGAGGTTTTTGCAAAAAAATGAATGAAATATGTCCAAAGTGAACACTAAACTTTTCCGACCATTTGGCCTTGTAAAGGGGATTCATAAGCAGCGTAATAAGATAGCCTTACAAAAATTTTAAAATATTAAGAAACTCGTAGGGGTACACCCACGGATTCCAAAAAACTAGTACATTTAGAGGTTTTTCCAAAACAGTGAATGAAATATGTCCAAAGTGAACACTAAACTTTTCCGATCATTTAGCGTTGTAAAGGAGACTCTAGAGAAGCGTAAAAAGATAGCATTTAAATTTTTTCAAAATATTAAGAAACTCGTAGGGGTACACCCACAGATTCCAAAAAACTAGTACATTTAGAGGATTTTCCAAAATAGTAAATGAAATATGTCCACAGTGAACACTAAACTATTCGGACCATTTGTCGTTGTAAAGGGACTCTAAAGAAGCATAAAAAGATAGCCTTTCAAAATTTTTAAAATAGTAAGAAACTCGTATGGGTACACACCCACAGATTCCAGAAAACATTTACATTTAGAGGTTTTTGCAAAAAAATAAATGAAATATGTCCAAAGTGAATACTAAACTTTTCCGACGATTTGGCCTTGTAAAGGGGATTCATAAGCATCGTAATAAGATAGCCTTTCAAAAATTTTAAAATATTAAGAAACTCGTAGGGGTACCCACGGATTCCAAAAAACTAGTACATTTAGAGGTTTTTCCAAAACAGTGAATGAAATATGTCCAAAGTGAACATTAAAATTTTCTGACCATTTGGCGTTGTAAAGGGACTCTAAAGAAGCGTTAAAAGATAGCCTTTCAAAATTTTAAAAATATTAAGAAACTCGTAGGGGTACACCCACAGATTTCAGAAAACTAGTACATTTAGAGGTTTTTGCGAAAAAATGAATGAAATATGTCCAAAGTGAACACTAAATTTTTCCGACCATTTGGACTTGTAAAGGGGATTCATAAGCAGCGTAATAAGATAGCCTTTCACAAATTTTAAAATATTAAGAAACTCGTAGGGGTACACCCACAGATTCCAAAAAACTAGTACATTTAGAGGTTTTTCCAAAACAGTGAATGAAATATGTCCAAAGTGAACATTAAAATTTTCTGACCATTTGGCGTTGTAAAGGGACTCTAAAGAAGCGTAAAAAATTGCCTTTCGAAATTTTAAAAATATTAAGAAACTCGTAGGGGTACACCCACAGATTCCAGAAACTAGTACATTTAGAGGTTTTTGCAAAAAAATGAATGAAATATGTCCAAAGTGGACACTAAACCTTTCCGACCATTTGGCCTTGTAAAGGGGATTCATAAGAAGCGTAATAAGATAGCCTTTCAAAAATTTTAAAATATTAAGAAACTCGTAGGGGTACACCCACAGATTCCAAAAACTAGTATAATTAGAGGTTTTTCCAAAACATTGAATGAAATATGTCCAAAGTGAACACTAAACTATTCTGACCATTTGTCGTTGTAAAGGGACTCTAAAGAAGCTTAAAAAGATAGTATTTCAAAATTTTTAAAATAGTAAGAAACTCGTATGGGTACACACCCACAGAGCAGAAAACTAGTACATTTAGAGGTTTTTGCAAAAAAATGAATGAAATATGTCCAAAGTGAACACTAAACTTTTCCGACCATTTGGCCTTGTAAAGGGGATTCATAAGCAGCGTAATAAGATAGCCTTTCAAAAAAATTTAAAATATCAAGAAACTCGTAGGGGTACACCCACGGATTCCAAAAAACTAGTACATTTAGAGGTTTTTCCAAAACAGTGAATGAAATATGTCCAAAGTGAACATTAAAATTTTCTGACCATTTGCCGTTGTAAAGGGACTCTAAAGAAGCGTTAAAAGATAACCTTTCAAAATTTTAAAAATATTAAGAAACTCGTAGGGGTACACCCACAGATTTCAGAAAACTAGTACATTTAGAGGTTTTTGCGAAAAAAATGAATGAAATATGTCCAAAGTGAACTCTAAACTTTTCCGACCATTTGGACTTGTAAAGGGGATTCATAAGCAGCGTAATAAGATAGCCTTTCAAAAATTTTAAAATATTAAGAAACTCGTAGGGGTACACCCACGGATTCCAAAAAACTAGTACATTTAGAGGTTTTTCCAAAACAGTGAATGAAATATGTCCAAAGTGAACATTAAAATTTTCTGACCATTTGGCGTTGTAAAGGGACTCTAAAGAAGCGTAAAAAATAGCCTTTCGAAATTTTAAAAATATTAAGAAACTCGTAGGGGTACACCCACAGATTCCAGAAACTAGTACATTTAGAGGTTTTTGCAAAAAAATGAATGAAATATGTCCAAAGTGGACACTAAACCTTTCCGACCATTTGGCCTTGTAAAGGGGATTCATAAGAAGCGTAATAAAATAGCCTTTCAAAAATTTTAAAATATTAAGAAACTCGTACGGGTACGTACACCCACAGATTCCAAAAACTAGTATAATTAGAGGTTTTTCCAAAACATTGAATGAAATATGTCCAAAGTGAACACTAAACTATTCTGACCATTTGTCGTTGTAAAGGGACTCTAAAGAATCTTAAAAAGATAGTATTTCAAAATTTTTAAAATAGTAAGAAACTCGTATGGGTACACACCCACAGATTCCAGAAAACTAGTACATTTAGAGGTTTTTGCAAAAAAATGAATGAAATATGTCCAAAGTGAACACTAAACTTTTCCGACCATTTGGCCTTGTAAAGGGGATTCATACGCAGCGTAATAAGATAGCCTTTCAAAAAATTTAAAATATTAAGAAACTAGTAGGGGTACACCCACGGATTCTAAAAAACTAGTACATTTAGAGGTTTTTCCAAAACATTGAATGAAATATGTCCAAAGAGAACACTAAAATATTCTGACCATTTGTCGTTGTAAAGGGAGTCTAAAGAAGCGTAAAAAGATAGCCTTTCAAAATTTTTAAAATAGTAAGAAACTCGTATGGGTACACACCCACAGATTCCAGAAAACTAGTACATTTAGAGGTTTTTGCAAAAAAATGAATGAAATATGTCCAAAGTGAACACTAAACTTTTCCGACCATTTGGCCTTGTAAAGGGGATTCATAAGCAGCGTAATAAGATAGCCTTTGAAAAATTTTAAAATATTAAGAAACTCGTAGGGGTACACCCACGGATTCCAAAAAACTAGTACATTTAGAGGTTTTTCCAAAACATTGAATGAAATATGTCCAAAGTGAACACTAAACTTTTCCGACCATTTGGCGTTGTAAAGGAGAATCTAAAGAAGCGTAAAAAGATTGCATTTAAATTTTTTCAAAATATTAAGAAACTCGTAGGGGTACACCCACAGATTCCAAAAACTAGTACATTTAGAGGTTTTTCCAAAACATTGAATGAAATATGTCCAAAGTGAACACTAAACTATTCTGACCATTTGTCGTTGTAAAGGGACTCTAAAGAAGCGTAAAAAGATAGCTTTCAAAATTTTTAAAATAGTGAGAAACTCGTATGGGTACACACCCACAGATTCCCGAAAACTAGTACATTTAGAGGTTTTTGCAAAAAAATGAATGAAATATGTCCAAAGTGGACACTAAACTTTTCCGACCATTTGGCCTTGTAAAGGGGATTCATAAGAAGTGTAATAAGATAGCCTTTCAAAAATTTTAAAATATTAAGAAACTCGTAGGGGTACACCCACGTATTCCAAAAAACTAGTACATTTAGAGGTTTTTCCAAAACATTGAATGAAATATGTCCAAAGTGAACACTAAACTTTTCCAACCATTTGGCGTTGTAAAGGAGACTCTAAAGAAGCGTAAAAAGATAGCATTTAAATTTTTTCAAAATATTAAGAAACTCGTAGGGGTACACCCACAGATTCCAAAAAACTAGTACATTAAGAGGATTTTCCAAAACAGTAAATGAAATATGTCCACAGTGAACACTAAACTATTCGGACCATTTGTCGTTGTAAAGGGAATCTAAAGAAGCGTAAAAAGGTAGCATTTAAAAAATTTCAAAGTATTAAGAAACTTGTAGGGGTACTCCCACGAATTCCAAAAAACTAGTATATTTTGAGGATTTTCCAAAACAGTGAATGAAATATGTCCAAAGTGAACGCTAAACTTTTCTGACCATTTGGCGTTGTAAAGGGGATTCATAAGCAGCGTAATAAGATAGCCTTTCAAAAAATTTAAAATATTAAGAAACTCGTAGGGGTACACCCACGGATTTCAAAAAACTAGTACATTTAGAGGTTTTTCCAAAACAGTGAATGAAATATGTCCAAAGTGAACATTAAAATTTTCTGACCATTTGGCGTTCTAAATGGACTCTAAAGAAGCGTAAAAAGATAGCCTTTCAAAATTTTAAAAATATTAAGAAACTCGTAGGGGTACACCCACAGATTCCAGAAACTAGTACATTTAGAGGTTTTTGCAAAAAAATGAATGAAATATGTCCAAAGTGGACACTAAACCTTTCCGACAATTTGGCCTAGTAAAGGGGATTCATAAGAAGCGTAATAAGATAGCCTTTCAAAAATTTCAAAATATTAAGAAACTCGTAGGGGTACACCCACAGATTCCAAAATATAGTACATTTAGAGGTTTTTCCAAAATATTGAATGAAATATGTCCAAAGAGAACACTAAACTATTCTGACCATTTGTCGTTGTAAAGGGACTCTAAAGAAGCGTAAAAAGATAGCCTTTCAAAATTTTTAAAATAGTAAGAAACTCGTATGGGTACACACCCACAGATTTCAGAAAACTAGTACATTTAGAGGTTTTTGCAAAAAAATGAATGAAATATGTCCAAAGTGAACACTAAACTTTTCCGACCATTTGGCCTTGTAAAGGGACTCTAAAGAAGCGTAAAAAGGTAGCATTTAAAAAATTTCAAAGTATTAAGAAACTTGTAGGGGTAGTCCCACAAATTCCAAAAAACTAGTATATTTTGAGGATTTTCCAAAACAGTGAATGAAATATGTCCAAAGTGAACACTAAACTTTTCTGACCATTTGGCATTGTAAAGGGACTCTAAAGAAGCGTAAAAAGATAGCCTTTCAAAATTTTTAAAATATTAAGAAAATCGTATAGGTACACACCCACAGATTCCAGAAAACTTGTACATTTAGAGGTTTTTGCAAAAAAATGAATGAAATATGTCCAAAGTGGACACTAAACTTTTCCGACCATTTGGCCTTGTAAAGGGGATTCATAAGAAGCGTAAAAAGATAGCATTTAAATTTTTTCAAAATATTAAGAAACTCGTAGGGATACACCCTTAGATTCCAAAAAACTAGTACATTAAGAGGATTTTCCAAAACAGTAAATGAAATATGTCCACAGTGAACACTAAACTATTCGGACCATTTGTCGTTGTAAAGGGAATCTAAAGAAGCGTAAAAAGGTAGCATTTAAAAAATTTCAAAGTATTAAGAAACTTGTAGGGGTACTCCCACGAATTCCAAAAAACTAGTATATTTTGAGGATTTTTCAAAACAGTGAATGAAATATGTCCAAAGTGAACGCTTAACTTTTCTGACCATTTGGCGTTGTAAAGGGACTCTAAAGAAGCGTAAAAAGATAGCCTTTCAAAATTTTTAAAATATTAAGAAACTCGTAGGGGTACTCCCACATATTCCAGAAAACTAGTACATTTAGAGGTTTTTGCAAAAATATGAATGAAATATGTCCAAAGTGAACACTAAAATTTTCGAACCATTTGGCATTGTAAATGAGACTTTAAAGAAGTGTAATAAAATAGTCTTTCAAAATTTTTAAAATATTAAGAAACTCTCAAGGGTACATTTAGAGGTTTTTCCAAAACAGTGAATGCAATATGTCTAAAGTGAACACTAAACTTTTCTGACCATTTGGCGATGTAAAGGAGACTCTAAAGAAGCGAAATAAGATAGCATTTAAAAAATTTCAAAATATTAAGAAACTCGTAGGGGTTCTCCCATGGATTCCCAAAAACTAATACATTTAGAGGTTTTTCCAAAACACTGAGTGAAATATGTCCAAACTGAACACTAAACTATTCTGACCATTTGTCGTTGTAAAGGGACTGTAAAGAAGCGTAAAAAGATAGCCTTTCAAAATTTTTAAAATAGTAAGAAACTCGTATTGGTACACACCCACAGATTCCAGAAAACTAGTACATTTAGAGGTTTTTGCAAAAAAATGAAGGAAATATGTCCAAAGTGAACACTAAACTTTTCCGACCATTTGGCCTTGTAAAGGGGATTCATACGCAGCGTAATAAGATAGCCTTTCAAAAAATATAAAATATTAAGAAACTAGTAGGGGTACACCCACGGATTCCAAAAAACTAGTACATTTAGAGGTTTTTCCAAAACAATGAATGAAATATGTCCAAAGAGAACACTAAAATATTCTGACCATTTGTCGTTGTAAAGGGAGTCTAAAGAAGCGTAAAAAGATAGCCTTTCAAAATTTTTAAAATAGTAAGAAACTCGTATGGGTACACACCCACAGATTCCAGGAAACTAGTACATTTAGAGGTTTTTGCAAAAAAATGAATGAAATATGTCCAAAGTGAACCCTAAACTTTTCCGACCATTTGGCCTTGTAAAGGGGATTCATAAGCAGCGTAATAAGATAGCCTTTCAAAAATTTTAAAATATTAAGAAACTCGTAGGGGTACACCCACGGATTCCAAAAAACTAGTACATTTAGAGGTTTTTCCAAAACATTGAATGAAATATGTCCAAATTGAACACTAAACTTTTCCGACCATTTGGCGTTGTAAAGGAGAATCTTAAGAAGCGTAAAAAGATTGCATTTAAATTTTTTCAAAATATTAAGAAACTCGTAGGGGTACACCCACAGATTCCAAAAACTAGTACATTTAGAGGTTTTTCCAAAACATTGAATGAAATATGTCCAAAGTGAACACTAAACTATTCTGACCATTTGTCGTTGTAAAGGGACTCTAAAGAAGCGTAAAAAGATAGCTTTCAAAATTTTTAAAATAGTGAGAAACTCGTATGGGTACACACCCACAGATTCCCGAAAACTAGTACATTTAGAGGTTTTGCAAAAAAATGAATGAAATATGTCCAAAGTGGACACTAAACTTTTTCGACCATTTGGCCTTGTAAAGGGGATTCATAAGAAGCGTAATAAGATAGCCTTTCAAAAATTTTAAAATATTACGAAACTCGTAGGGGTACACCCACGTATTCCAAAAAACTAGTACATTTAGAGGTTTTTCCAAAACATTGAATGAAATATGTCCAAAGTGAACACTAAACTTTTCCGACCATTTGGCGTTGTAAAGGAGACTCTAAAGAAGCGTAAAAAGATAGCATTTAAATTTTTTCAAAATATTAAGAAACTCGTAGGGGTACACCCACAGATTCCAAAAAACTAGTACATTAAGAGGATTTTCCAAAACAGTAAATGAAATATGTCCACAGTGAACACTAAACTATTCGGACCATTTGTCGTTGTAAAGGGAATCTAAAGAAGCGTAAAAAGGTAGCATTTAAAAAATTTCAAAGTATTAAGAAACTTGTAGGGGTACTCCCACGAATTCCAAAAAACTAGTATATTTTGAGGATTTTCCAAAACAGTGAATGAAATATGTCCAAAGTGAACGCTAAACTTTTCTGACCACTTGGCGTTGTAAAGGGGATTCATAAGCAGCGTAATAAGATAGCCTTTCAAAAAATTTAAAATATTAAGAAACTCGTAGGGGTACACCCACGGATTTCAACCCACGGATTTCAAAAAACTAGTACATTTAGAGGTTTTTCCAAAACAGTGAATGAAATATGTCCAAAGTGAACATTAAAATTTTCTGACCATTTGGCGTTCTAAATGGACTCTAAAGAAGCGTAAAAAGATAGCCTTTCAAAATTTTAAAAATATTAAGAAACTCGTAGGGGTACACCCACAGATTCCAGAAACTAGTACATTTAGAGGTTTTTGCAAAAAAATGAATGAAATATGTCCAAAGTGGACACTAAACCTTTCCGACAATTTGGCCTTGTAAAGGGGATTCATAAGAAGCGTAATAAGATAGCCTTTCAAAAATTTCAAAATATTAAGAAACTCGTAGGGGTACACCCACAGATTCCAAAATCTAGTACATTTAGAGGTTTATCCAAAACATTGAATGAAATATGTCCAAAGAGAACACTAAAATATTCTGACCATTTGTCGTTGTAAAGGGAGTCTAAAGAAGCGTAAAAAGATAGCCTTTCAAAATTTTTAAAATAGTAAGAAACTCGTATGGGTACACACCCACAGATTCCAGAAAACTAGTACATTTAGAGGTTTTTGCAAAAAAATGAATGAAATATGTCCAAAGTGAACACTAAACTTTTCCGACCATTTGGCCTTGTAAAGGGGATTCATAAGCAGCGTAATAAGATAGCCTTTCAAAAATTTTAAAATATTAAGAAACTCGTAGGGGTACACCCACGGATTCCAAAAAACTAGTACATTTAGAGGTTTTTCCAAAACATTGAATGAAATATGTCCAAAGTGAACACTAAACTTTTCCGACCATTTGGCGTTGTAAAGGAGAATCTAAAGAAGCGTAAAAAGATTGCATTTAAATTTTTTCAAAATATTAAGAAACTCGTAGGGGTACACCCACAGATTCCAAAAACTAGTACATTTAGAGGTTTTTCCAAAACATTGGATGAAATATGTCCAAAGTGAACACTAAACTATTCTGACCATTTGTCGTTGTAAAGGGACTCTAAAGAAGCGTAAAAAGATAGCTTTCAAAATTTTTAAAATAGTGAGAAACTCGTATGGGTACACACCCACAGATTCCCGAAAACTAGTACATTTAGAGGTTTTGCAAAAAAATGAATGAAATATGTCCAAAGTGGACACTAAACTTTTCCGACCATTTGGCCTTGTAAAGGGGATTCATAAGAAGCGTAATAAGATAGCCTTTCAAAAATTTTAAAATATTACGAAACTCGTAGGGGTACACCCACGTATTCCAAAAAACTAGTACATTTAGAGGTTTTTCCAAAACATTGAATGAAATATGTCCAAAGTGAACACTAAACTTTTCCGACCATTTGGCGTTGTAAAGGAGACTCTAAAGAAGCGTAAAAAGATAGCATTTAAATTTTTTCAAAATATTAAGAAACTCGTAGGGGTACACCCACAGATTCCAAAAAACTAGTACATTAAGAGGATTTTCCAAAACAGTAAATGAAATATGTCCACAGTGAACACTAAACTATTCGGACCATTTGTCGTTGTAAAGGGAATCTAAAGAAGCGTAAAAAGGTAGCATTTAAAAAATTTCAAAGTATTAAGAAACTTGTAGGGGTACTCCCACGAATTCCAAAAAACTAGTATATTTTGAGGATTTTCCAAAACAGTGAATGAAATATGTCCAAAGTGAACGCTAAACTTTTCTGACCACTTGGCGTTGTAAAGGGGATTCATAAGCAGCGTAATAAGATAGCCTTTCAAAAAATTTAAAATATTAAGAAACTCGTAGGGGTACACCCACGGATTTCAAAAAACTAGTACATTTAGAGGTTTTTCCAAAACAGTGAATGAAATATGTCCAAAGTGAACATTAAAATTTTCTGACCATTTGGCGTTCTAAATGGACTCTAAAGAAGCGTAAAAAGATAGCCTTTCAAAATTTTAAAAATATTAAGAAACTCGTAGGGGTACACCCACAGATTCCAGAAACTAGTACATTTAGAGGTTTTTGCAAAAAAATGAATGAAATATGTCCAAAGTGGACACTAAACCTTTCCGACAATTTGGCCTTGTAAAGGGGATTCATAAGAAGCGTAATAAGATAGCCTTTCAAAAATTTCAAAATATTAAGAAACTCGTAGGGGTACACCCACAGATTCCAAAATCTAGTACATTTAGAGGTTTTTCCAAAACATTGAATGAAATATGTCCAAAGAGAACACTAAAATATTCTGACCATTTGTCGTTGTAAAGGGAGTCTAAAGAAGCGTAAAAAGATAGCCTTTCAAAATTTTTAAAATAGTAAGAAACTCGTATGGGTACACACCCACAGATTCCAGAAAACTAGTACATTTAGAGGTTTTTGCAAAAAAATGAATGAAATATGTCCAAAGTGAACACTAAACTTTTCCGACCATTTGGCCTTGTAAAGGGGATTCATAAGCAGCGTAATAAGATAGCCTTTCAAAAATTTTAAAATATTAAGAAACTCGTAGGGGTACACCCACGGATTCCAAAAAACTAGTACATTTAGAGGTTTTTCCAAAACATTGAATGAAATATGTCCAAAGTGAACACTAAACTTTTCCGACCATTTGGCGTTGTAAAGGAGAATCTAAAGAAGCGTAAAAAGATTGCATTTAAATTTTTTCAAAATATTAAGAAACTCGTAGGGGTACACCCACAGATTCCAAAAACTAGTACATTTAGAGGTTTTTCCAAAACATTGAATGAAATATGTCCAAAGTGAACACTAAACTATTCTGACCATTTGTCGTTGTAAAAGGACTCTAAAGAAGCGTAAAAAGATAGCTTTCAAAATTTTTAAAATAGTGAGAAACTCGTATGGGTACACACCCACAGATTCCCGAAAACTAGTACATTTAGAGGTTTTTGCAAAAAAATGAATGAAATATGTACAAAGTGGACACTAAACTTTTCCGACCATTTGGCCTTGTAAAGGGGATTCATAAGAAGCGTAATAAGATAGCCTTTCAAAAATTTTAAAATATTACGAAACTCGTAGGGGTACACCCACGTATTCCAAAAAACTAGTACATTTAGAGGTTTTTCCAAAACATTGAATGAAATATGTCCAAAGTGAACACTAAACTTTTCCGACCATTTGGCGTTGTAAAGGAGACTCTAAAGAAGCGTAAAAAGATAGCATTTAAATTTTTTCAAAATATTAAGAAACTCGTAGGGGTACACCCACAGATTCCAAAAAACTAGTACATTAAGAGGATTTTCCAAAACAGTAAATGAAATATGTCCACAGTGAACACTAAACTATTCGGACCATTTGTCGTTGTAAAGGGAATCTAAAGAAGCGTAAAAAGGTAGCATTTAAAAAATTTCAAAGTATTAAGAAACTTGTAGGGGTACTCCCACGAATTCCAAAAAACTAGTATATTTTGAGGATTTTCCAAAACAGTGAATGAAATATGTCCAAAGTGAACGCTAAACTTTTCTGACCACTTGGCGTTGTAAAGGGGATTCATAAGCAGCGTAATAAGATAGCCTTTCAAAAAATTTAAAATATTAAGAAACTCGTAGGGGTACACCCACGGATTTCAAAAAACTAGTACATTTAGAGGTTTTTCCAAAACAGTGAATGAAATATGTCCAAAGTGAACATTAAAATTTTCTGACCATTTGGCGTTCTAAATGGACTCTAAAGAAGCGTAAAAAGATAGCCTTTCAAAATTTTAAAAATATTAAGAAACTCGTAGGGGTACACCCACAGATTCCAGAAACTAGTACATTTAGAGGTTTTTGCAAAAAAATGAATGAAATATGTCCAAAGTGGACACTAAACCTTTCCGACAATTTGGCCTTGTAAAGGGGATTCATAAGAAGCGTAATAAGATAGCCTTTCAAAAATTTCAAAATATTAAGAAACTCGTAGGGGTACACCCACAGATTCCAAAATCTAGTACATTTAGAGGTTTTTCCAAAACATTGAATGAAATATGTCCAAAGAGAACACTAAAATATTCTGACCATTTGTCGTTGTAAAGGGAGTCTAAAGAAGCGTAAAAAGATAGCCTTTCAAAATTTTTAAAATAGTAAGAAACTCGTATGGGTACACACCCACAGATTCCAGAAAACTAGTACATTTAGAGGTTTTTGCAAAAAAATGAATGAAATATGTCCAAAGTGAACACTAAACTTTTCCGACCATTTGGCCTTGTAAAGGGGATTCATAAGCAGCGTAATAAGATAGCCTTTCAAAAATTTTAAAATATTAAGAAACTCGTAGGGGTACACCCACGGATTCCAAAAAACTAGTACATTTAGAGGTTTTTCCAAAACATTGAATGAAATATGTCCAAAGTGAACATTAAAATTTTCTGACCATTTGGCGTTCTAAATGGACTCTAAAGAAGCGTAAAAAGATAGCCTTTCAAAATTTTAAAAATATTAAGAAACTCGTAGGGGTACACCCACAGATTCCAGAAACTAGTACATTTAGAGGTTTTTGCAAAAAAATGAATGAAATATGTCCAAAGTGAACACTAAACTTTTCCGACCATTTGGCGTTGTAAAGGAGAATCTAAAGAAGCGTAAAAAGATTGCATTTAAATTTTTTCAAAATATTAAGAAACTCGTAGGGGTACACCCACAGATTCCAAAAACTAGTACATTTAGAGGTTTTTCCAAAACATTGAATGAAATATGTCCAAAGTGAACACTAAACTATTCTGACCATTTGTCGTTGTAAAGGGACTCTAAAGAAGCGTAAAAAGATAGCTTTCAAAATTTTTAAAATAGTGAGAAACTCGTATGGGTACACACCCACAGATTCCCGAAAACTAGTACATTTAGAGGTTTTGCAAAAAAATGAATGAAATATGTCCAAAGTGGACACTAAACTTTTCCGACCATTTGGCCTTGTAAAGGGGATTCATAAGAAGCGTAATAAGATAGCCTTTCAAAAATTTTAAAATATTACGAAACTCGTAGGGGTACACCCACGTATTCCAAAAAACTAGTACATTTAGAGGTTTTTCCAAAACATTGAATGAAATATGTCCAAAGTGAACACTAAACTTTTCCGACCATTTGGCGTTGTAAAGGAGACTCTAAAGAAGCGTAAAAAGATAGCATTTAAATTTTTTCAAAATATTAAGAAACTCGTAGGGGTACACCCACAGATTCCAAAAAACTAGTACATTAAGAGGATTTTCCAAAACAGTAAATGAAATATGTCCACAGTGAACACTAAACTATTCGGACCATTTGTCGTTGTAAAGGGAATCTAAAGAAGCGTAAAAAGGTAGCATTTAAAAAATTTCAAAGTATTAAGAAACTTGTAGGGGTACTCCCACGAATTCCAAAAAACTAGTATATTTTGAGGATTTTCCAAAACAGTGAATGAAATATGTCCAAAGTGAACGCTAAACTTTTCTGACCACTTGGCGTTGTAAAGGGGATTCATAAGCAGCGTAATAAGATAGCCTTTCAAAAAATTTAAAATATTAAGAAACTCGTAGGGGTACACCCACGGATTTCAAAAAACTAGTACATTTAGAGGTTTTTCCAAAACAGTGAATGAAATATGTCCAAAGTGAACATTAAAATTTTCTGACCATTTGGCGTTCTAAATGGACTCTAAAGAAGCGTAAAAAGATAGCCTTTCAAAATTTTAAAAATATTAAGAAACTCGTAGGGGTACACCCACAGATTCCAGAAACTAGTACATTTAGAGGTTTTTGCAAAAAAATGAATGAAATATGTCCAAAGTGGACACTAAACCTTTCCGACAATTTGGCCTTGTAAAGGGGATTCATAAGAAGCGTAATAAGATAGCCTTTCAAAAATTTCAAAATATTAAGAAACTCGTAGGGGTACACCCACAGATTCCAAAATCTAGTACATTTAGAGGTTTTTCCAAAACATTGAATGAAATATGTCCAAAGAGAACACTAAAATATTCTGACCATTTGTCGTTGTAAAGGGACTCTAAAGAAGCGTAAAAAGATAGCTTTCAAAATTTTTAAAATAGTGAGAAACTCGTGTGGGTACACACCCACAGATTCCCGAAAACTAGTACATTTAGAGGTTTTTGCAAAAAAATGAATGAAATATGTCCAAAGTGGACACTAAACTTTTCCGACCATTTGGCCTTGTAAAGGGGATTCATAAGAAGCGTAATAAGATAGTCTTTCAAAAATTTTAAAATATTAAGAAACTCGTAGGGGTACACCCACGTATTCCAAAAAACTAGTACATTTAGAGGTTTTTCCAAAACATTGAATGAAATATGTCCAAAGTGAACACTAAACTTTTCCGACCATTTGGCGTTGTAAAGGAGACTCTAAAGAAGCGTAAAAAGATAGCATTTAAATTTTTTCAAAATATTAATAAACTCGTAGGGGTACACCCACAGATTCCAAAAAACTAGTACATTAAGAGGATTTTCCAAAACAGTAAATGAAATATGTCCACAGTGAACACTAAACTATTCGGACCATTTGTCGTTGTAAAGGGAATCTAAAGAAGCGTAAAAAGGTAGCATTTAAAAAATTTCAAAGTATTAAGAAACTTGTAGGGGTACTCCCACGAATTCCAAAAAACTAGTATATTTTGAGGATTTTCCAAAACAGTGAATGAAATATGTCCAAAGTGAACGCTAAACTTTTCTGACCAGTTGGCGTTGTAAAGGGGATTCATAAGCAGCGTAATAAGATAGCCTTTCAAAAAATTTAAAATATTAAGAAACTCGTAGGGGTACACCCACAGATTTCAAAAAACTAGTACATTTAGAGGTTTTTCCAAAACAGTGAATGAAATATGTCCAAAGTGAACATTAAAATTTTCTGACCATTTGGCGTTCTAAATGGACTCTAAAGAAGCGTAAAAAGATAGCCTTTCAAAATTTTAAAAATATTAAGAAACTCGTAGGGGTACACCCACAGATTCCAGAAACTAGTACATTTAGAGGTTTTTGCAAAAAAATGAATGAAATATGTCCAAAGTGGACACTAAACCTTTCCGACAATTTGGCCTAGTAAAGGGGATTCATAAGAAGCGTAATAAGATAGCCTTTCAAAAATTTCAAAATATTAAGAAACTCGTAGGGGTACACCCACAGATTCCAAAATCTAGTACATTTAGAGGTTTTTCCAAAACATTGAATGAAATATGTCCAAAGAGAACACTAAACTATTCTGACCATTTGTCGTTGTAAAGGGACTCTAAAGAAGCGTAAAAAGATAGCCTTTCAAAATTTTTAAAATAGTAAGAAACTCGTATGGGTACACACCCACAGATTTCAGAAAACTAGTACATTTAGAGGTTTTTGCAAAAAAATGAATGAAATATGTCCAAAGTGAACACTAAACTTTTCCGACCATTTGGCCTTGTAAAGGGACTCTAAAGAAGCGTAAAAAGGTAGCATTTAAAAAATTTCAAAGTATTAAGAAACTTGTAGGGGTAGTCCCACAAATTCCAAAAAACTAGTATATTTTGAGGATTTTCCAAAACAGTGAATGAAATATGTCCAAAGTGAACACTAAACTTTTCTGACCATTTGGCATTGTAAAGGGACTCTAAAGAAGCGTAAAAAGATAGCCTTTCAAAATTTTTAAAATATTAAGAAAATCGTATAGGTACACACCCACAGATTCCAGAAAACTTGTACATTTAGAGGTTTTTGCAAAAAAATGAATGAAATATGTCCAAAGTGGACACTAAACTTTTCCGACCATTTGGCCTTGTAAAGGGGATTCATAAGAAGCGTAATAAGATAGCCTTTCAAAAATTTTAAAATATTAAGAAACTCGTAGGGGTACACCCACGTATTCCAAAAAACTAGTACATTTAGAGGTTTTTCCAAAACATTGAATGAAATATGTCCAAAGTGAACACTAAACTTTTCCGACCAATTGGCGTTGTAAAGGAGACTCTAAAGAAGCGTAAAAAGATAGCATTTAAATTTTTTCAAAATATTAAGAAACTCGTAGGGATACACCCTTAGATTCCAAAAAACTAGTACATTAAGAGGATTTTCCAAAACAGTAAATGAAATATGTCCACAGTGAACACTAAACTATTCGGACCATTTGTCGTTGTAAAGGGAATCTAAAGAAGCGTAAAAAGGTAGCATTTAAAAAATTTCAAAGTGTTAAGAAACTTGTAGGGGTAGTCCCACAAATTCCAAAAAACTAGTATATTTTGAGGATTTTGCAAAAAAATGAATGAAATATGTCCAAAGTGAACGCTAAACTTTTCCGACCATTTGGCCTTGTAAAGGGACTCTAAAGAAGCGTAAAAAGGTAGCATTTAAAAAATTTCAAAGTATTAAGAAACTTGTAGGGGTAGTCCCACAAATTCCAAAAAACTAGTATATTTTGAGGATTTTCCAAAACAGTGAATGAAATATGTCCAAAGTGAACACTAAACTTTTCTGACCATTTGGCATTGTAAAGGGACTCTAAAGAAGCGTAAAAAGATAGCCTTTCAAAATTTTTAAAATATTAAGAAAATCGTATAGGTACACACCCACAGATTCCAGAAAACTTGTACATTTAGAGGTTTTTGCAAAAAAATGAATGAAATATGTCCAAAGTGGACACTAAACTTTTCCGACCATTTGGCCTTGTAAAGGGGATTCATAAGAAGCGTAATAAGATAGCCTTTCAAAAATTTTAAAATATTAAGAAACTCGTAGGGGTACACCCACGTATTCCAAAAAACTAGTACATTTAGAGGTTTTTCCAAAACATTGAATGAAATATGTCCAAAGTGAACACTAAACTTTTCCGACCATTTGGCGTTGTAAAGGAGACTCTAAAGAAGCGTAAAAAGATAGCATTTAAATTTTTTCAAAATATTAAGAAACTCGTAGGGATACACCCTTAGATTCCAAAAAACTAGTACATTAAGAGGATTTTCCAAAACAGTAAATGAAATATGTCCACAATGAACACTAAACTATTCGGACCATTTGTCGTTGTAAAGGGATTCTAAAGAAGCGTAAAAAGGTAGCATTTAAAAAATTTCAAAGTATTAAGAAACTTGTAGGGGTACTCCCACGAATTCCAAAAAACTAGTATATTTTGAGGATTTTTCAAAACAGTGAATGAAATATGTCCAAAGTGAACGCTAAACTTTTCTGACCATTTGGCGTTGTAAAGGGACTCTAAAGAAGCGTAAAAAGATAGCCTTTCAAAATTTTTAAAATATTAAGAAACTCGTAGGGGTACTCCCACATATTCCAGAAAACTAGTACATTTAGAGGTTTTTGCAAAAATATGAATGAAATATGTCCAAAGTGAACACTAAAATTTTCGAACCATTTGGCATTGTAAATGAGACTTTAAAGAAGTGTAATAAAATAGTCTTTCAAAAATTTTAAAATATTAAGAAACTCTCAAGGGTACATTTAGAGGTTTTTCCAAAACAGTGAATGCAATATGTCTAAAGTGAACACTAAACTCTTCTGACCATTTGGCGATGTAAAGGAGACTCTAAAGAAGCGAAATAAGATAGCATTTAAAAAATTTCAAAATATTAAGAAACTCGTAGGGGTTCTCCCATGGATTCCCAAAAACTAATACATTTAGAGGTTTTTCCAAAACACTGAGTGAAATATGTCCAAACTGAACACTAAACTATTCTGACCATTTGTCGTTGTAAAGGGACTGTAAAGAAGCGTAAAAAGATAGCCTTTCAAAATTTTTAAAATAGTAAGAAACTCGTATTGGTACACACCCACAGATTCCAGAAAACTAGTACATTTAGAGGTTTTTGCAAAAAAATGAAGGAAATATGTCCAAAGTGAACACTAAACTTTTCCGACCATTTGGCCTTGTAAAGGGGATTCATACGCAGCGTAATAAGATAGCCTTTCAAAAAATTTAAAATATTAAGAAACTAGTAGGGGTACACCCACGGATTCCAAAAAACTAGTACATTTAGAGGTTTTTCCAAAACATTGAATGAAATATGTCCAAAGAGAACACTAAAATATTCTGACCATTTGTCGTTGTAAAGGGAGTCTAAAGAAGCGTAAAAAGATAGCCTTTCAAAATTTTTAAAATAGTAAGAAACTCGTATGGGTACACACCCACAGATTCCAGGAAACTAGTACATTTAGAGGTTTTTGCAAAAAAATGAATGAAATATGTCCAAAGTGAACACTAAACTTTTCCGACCATTTGGCCTTGTAAAGGGGATTCATAAGCAGCGTAATAAGATAGCCTTTCAAAAATTTTAAAATATTAAGAAACTCGTAGGGGTACACCCACGGATTCCAAAAAACTAGTACATTTAGAGGTTTTTCCAAAACATTGAATGAAATATGTCCAAATTGAACACTAAACTTTTCCGACCATTTGGCGTTGTAAAGGAGAATCTTAAGAAGCGTAAAAAGATTGCATTTAAATTTTTTCAAAATATTAAGAAACTCGTAGGGGTACACCCACAGATTCCAAAAACTAGTACATTTAGAGGTTTTTCCAAAACATTGAATGAAATATGTCCAAAGTGAACACTAAACTATTCTGACCATTTGTCGTTGTAAATAGACTCTAAAGAAGCGTAAAAAGATAGCTTTCAAAAATTTTAAAATAGTGAGAAACTCGTATGGGTACACACCCACAGATTCCCGAAAACTAGTACATTTAGAGGTTTTTGCAAAAAAATGAATGAAATATGTCCAAAGTGGACACTAAACTTTTCCGACCATTTGGCCTTGTAAATGGGATTCATAAGAAGCGTAATAAGATAGCCTTTCAAAAATTTTAAAATATTACGAAACTCGTAGGGGTACACCCACGTATTCCAAAAAACTAGTACATTTAGAGGTTTTTCCAAAACATTGAATGAAATATGTCCAAAGTGAACACTAAACTTTTCCGACCATTTGGCGTTGTAAAGGAGACTCTAAAGAAGCGTAAAAAGATAGCATTTAAATTTTTTCAAAATATTAAGAAACTCGTAGGGGTACACCCACAGATTCCAAAAAACTAGTACATTAAGAGGATTTTCCAAAACAGTAAATGAAATATGTCCACAGTGAACACTAAACTATTCGGACCATTTGTCGTTGTAAAGGGAATCTAAAGAAGCGTAAAAAGGTAGCATTTAAAAAATTTCAAAGTATTAAGAAACTTGTAGGGGTACTCCCACGAATTCCAAAAAACTAGTATATTTTGAGGATTTTCCAAAACAGTGAATGAAATATGTCCAAAGTGAACGCTAAACTTTTCTGACCACTTGGCGTTGTAAAGGGGATTCATAAGCAGCGTAATAAGATAGCCTTTCAAAAAATTTAAAATACTAAGAAACTCGTAGGGGTACACCCACGGATTTCAAAAAACTAGTACATTTAGAGGTTTTTCCAAAACAGTGAATGAAATATGTCCAAAGTGAACATTAAAATTTTCTGACCATTTGGCGTTCTAAATGGACTCTAAAGAAGCGTAAAAAGATAGCCTTTCAAAATTTTAAAAATATTAAGAAACTCGTAGGGGTACACCCACAGATTCCAGAAACTAGTACATTTAGAGGTTTTTGCAAAAAAATGAATGAAATATGTCCAAAGTGGACACTAAACCTTTCCGACAATTTGGCCTTGTAAAGGGGATTCATAAGAAGCGTAATAAGATAGCCTTTCAAAAATTTCAAAATATTAAGAAACTCGTAGGGGTACACCCACAGATTCCAAAATCTAGTACATTTAGAGGTTTTTCCAAAACATTGAATGAAATATGTCCAAAGAGAACACTAAAATATTCTGACCATTTGTCGTTGTAAAGGGAGTCTAAAGAAGCGTAAAAAGATAGCCTTTCAAAATTTTTAAAATAGTAAGAAACTCGTATGGGTACACACCCACAGATTCCAGAAAACTAGTACATTTAGAGGTTTTTGCAAAAAAATGAATGAAATATGTCCAAAGTGAACACTAAACTTTTCCGACCATTTGGCCTTGTAAAGGGGATTCATAAGCAGCGTAATAAGATAGCCTTTCAAAAATTTTAAAATATTAAGAAACTCGTAGGGGTACACCCACGGATTCCAAAAAACTAGTACATTTAGAAGTTTTTCCAAAACATTGAATGAAATATGTCCAAAGTGAACACTAAACTTTTCCGACCATTTGGCGTTGTAAAGGAGAATCTAAAGAAGCGTAAAAAGATTGCATTTAAATTTTTTCAAAATATTAAGAAACTCGTAGGGGTACACCCACAGATTCCAAAAACTAGTACATTTAGAGGTTTTTCCAAAACATTGAATGAAATATGTCCAAAGTGAACACTAAACTATTCTGACCATTTGTCGTTGTAAAGGGACTCTAAAGAAGCGTAAAAAGATAGCTTTCAAAATTTTTAAAATAGTGAGAAACTCGTATGGGTACACACCCACAGATTCCCGAAAACTAGTACATTTAGAGGTTTTTGCAAAAAAATGAATGAAATATGTCCAAAGTGGACACTAAACTTTTCCGACCATTTGGCCTTGTAAAGGGGATTCATAAGAAGCGTAATAAGATAGCCTTTCAAAAATTTTAAAATATTAAGAAACTCGTAGGGGTACACCCACGTATTCCAAAAAACTAGTACTTTTAGAGGTTTTTCCAAAACATTGAATGAAATATGTCCAAAGTGAACACTAAACTTTTCCGACCATTTGGCGTTGTAAAGGAGACTCTAAAGAAGCGTAAAAAGATAGCATTTAAATTTTTTTAAAATATTAAGAAACTCGTAGGGGTACACCCACAGATTCCAAAAAACTAGTACATTAAGAGGATTTTCCAAAACAGTAAATGAAATATGTCCACAGTGAACACTAAACTATTCGGACCATTTGTCGTTGTAAAGGGAATCTAAAGAAGCGTAAAAAGGTAGCATTTAAAAAATTTCAAAGTATTAAGAAACTTGTAGGGGTACTCCCACGAATTCCAAAAAACTAGTATATTTTGAGGATTTTCCAAAACAGTGAATGAAATATGTCCAAAGTGAACGCTAAACTTTTCTGACCAGTTGGCGTTGTAAAGGGGATTCATAAGCAGCGTAATAAGATAGCCTTTCAAAAAATTTAAAATATTAAGAAACTCGTAGGGGTACACCCACAGATTTCAAAAAACTAGTACATTTAGAGGTTTTTCCAAAACAGTGAATGAAATATGTCCAAAGTGAACATTAAAATTTTCTGACCATTTGGCGTTCTAAATGGACTCTAAAGAAGCGTAAAAAGATAGCCTTTCAAAATTTTAAAAATATTAAGAAACTCGTAGGGGTACACCCACAGATTCCAGAAACTAGTACATTTAGAGGTTTTTGCAAAAAAATGAATGAAATATGTCCAAAGTGGACACTAAACTTTTCCGACCATTTGGCCTTGTAAAGGGGATTCATAAGAAGCGTAATAAGATATTTTTTCAAAAATTTTAAAATATTAAGAAACTCGTAGGGGTACACCCACGTATTCCAAAAAACTAGTACATTTAGAGGTTTTTCCAAAACATTGAATGAAATATGTCCAAAGTGAACACTAAACTTTTCCGACCATTTGGCGTTGTAAAGGAGACTCTAAAGAAGCGTAAAAAGATAGCATTTAAATTTTTTCAAAATATTAAGAAACTCGTAGGGATACACCCTTAGATTCCAAAAAACTAGTACATTAAGAGGATTTTCCAAAACAGTAAATGAAATATGTCCACAGTGAACACTAAACTATTCGGACCATTTGTCGTTGTAAAGGGAATCTAAAGAAGCGTAAAAAGGTAGCATTTAAAAAATTTCGAAGTATTAAGAAACTTGTAGGGGTACTCCCACGAATTCCAAAAAACTAGTATATTTTGAGGATTTTCCAAAACAGTGAATGAAATATGTCCAAAGTGAACGCTAAACTTTTCTGACCATTTGGCGTTGTAAAGGGACTCTAAAGAAGCGTAAAAAGATAGCCTTTCAAAATTTTTAAAATATTAAGAAACTCGTAGGGGTACTCCTACATATTCCAGAAAAGTAGTACATTTAGAGGTTTTTGCAAAAATATGAATGAAATATGTCCAAAGTGAACACTAAAATTTTCGAACCATTTGGCATTGTAAATGAGACTTTAAAGAAGTGTAATAAAATAGTCTTTCAAAATTTTTAAAATATTAAGAAACTCTCAAGGGTACATTTAGAGGTTTTTCCAAAACAGTGAATGCAATATGTCTAAAGTGAACACTAAACTTTTCTGACCATTTGGCGATGTAAAGGAGACTCTAAAGAAGCGAAATAAGATAGCATTTAAAAAATTTCAAAATATTAAGAAACTCGTAGGGGTTCTCCCACGGATTCCCAAAAACTAATACATTTAGAGGTTTTTCCAAAACACTGAGTGAAATATGTCCAAACTGAACACTAAACTATTCTGACCATTTGTCGTTGTAAAGGGACTCTAAAGAAGCGTTAAAAGATAGCCTTTCAAAATTTTTAAAATAGTAAGAAACTCGTATTGGTACACACCCACATATTCCAGAAAACTAGTACATTTAGAGGTTTTTGCAAAAAAATGAAGGAAATATGTCCAAAGTGAACACTAAACTTTTCCGACCATTTGGCCTTGTAAAGGGGATTCATACGCAGCGTAATAAGATAGCCTTTCAAAAAATTTAAAATATTAAGAAACTAGTAGGGGTACACCCACGGATTCCAAAAAACTAGTACATTTAGAGGTTTTTCCAAAACATTGAATGAAATATGTCCAAAGAGAACACTAAAATATTCTGACCATTTGTCGTTGTAAAGGGAGTCTAAAGAAGCGTAAAAAGATAGCCTTTCAAAATTTTTAAAATAGTAAGAAACTCGTATGGGTACACACCCACAGATTCCAGAAAACTAGTACATTTAGAGGTTTTTGCAAAAAAATGAATGAAATATGTCCAAAGTGAACACTAAACTTTTCCGACCATTTGGCCTTGTAAAGGGGATTCATAAGCAGCGTAATAAGATAGCCTTTCAAAAATTTTAAAATATTAAGAAACTCGTAGGGGTACACCCACGGATTCCAAAAAACTAGTACATTTAGAGGTTTTTCCAAAACATTGAATGAAATATGTCCAAAGTGAACACTAAACTTTTCCGACCATTTGGCGTTGTAAAGGAGAATCTAAAGAAGCGTAAAAAGATTGCATTTAAATTTTTTCAAAATATTAAGAAACTCGTAGGGGTACACCCACAGATTCCAAAAACTAGTACATTTAGAGGTTTTTCCAAAACATTGAATGAAATATGTCCAAAGTGAACACTAAACTATTCTGACCATTTGTCGTTGTAAAAGGACTCTAAAGAAGCGTAAAAAGATAGCTTTCAAAATTTTTAAAATAGTGAGAAACTCGTATGGGTACACACCCACAGATTCCCGAAAACTAGTACATTTAGAGGTTTTTGCAAAAAAATGAATGAAATATGTACAAAGTGGACACTAAACTTTTCCGACCATTTGGCCTTGTAAAGGGGATTCATAAGAAGCGTAATAAGATAGCCTTTCAAAAATTTTAAAATATTAAGAAACTCGTAGGGGTACACCCACGTATTCCAAAAAACTAGCACATTTAGAGGTTTTTCCAAAACATTGAATGAAATATGTCCAAAGTGAACACTAAACTTTTCCGACCATTTGGCGTTGTAAACGAGACTCTAAAGAAGCGTAAAAAGATAGCATTTAAATTTTTTCAAAATATTAAGAAACTCGTAGGGGTACACCCACAGATTCCAAAAAACTAGTACATTAAGAGGATTTTCCAAAACAGTAAATGAAATATGTTCACAGTGAACACTAAACTATTCGGACCATTTGTCGTTGTAAAGGGAATCTAAAGAAGCGTAAAAAGGTAGCATTTAAAAAATTTCAAAGTATTAAGAAACTTGTAGGGGTACTCCCACGAATTCCAAAAAACTAGTATATTTTGAGGATTTTCCAAAACAGTGAATGAAATATGTCCAAAGTGAACGCTAAACTTTTCTGACCATTTGATGTTGTAAAGGGGATTCATAAGCAGCGTAATAAGATAGCCTTTCAAAAAATTTAAAATATTAAGAAACTCGTAGGGGTACACCCACGGATTTCAAAAAACTAGTACATTTAGAGGTTTTTCCAAAACAGTGAATGAAATATGTCCAAAGTGAACATTAAAATTTTCTGACCATTTGGCGTTCTAAATGGACTCTAAAGAAGCGTAAAAAGATAGCCTTTCAAAATTTTAAAAATATTAAGAAACTCGTAGGGGTACACCCACAGATTCCAGAAACTAGTACATTTAGAGGTTTTTGCAAAAAAATGAATGAAATATGTCCAAAGTGGACACTAAACCTTTCCGACCATTTGGCCTTGTAAAGGGGATTCATAAGAAGCGTAATAAGATAGCCTTTCAAAAATTTCAAAATATTAAGAAACTCGTAGGGGTACACCCACAGATTCCAAAAACTAGTACATTTAGAGGTTTTTCAAAAACCTTGAATGAAATATGTCCAAAGAGAACACTAAACTATTCTGACCATTTGTCGTTGTAAAGGGACTCTAAAGAAGCGTAAAAAGATAGCCTTTCAAAAATTTTAAAATAGTAAGAAACTCGTATGGGTACACACCCACAGATTTCAGAAAACTAGTACATTTAGAGGTTTTTGCAAAAAAATGAATGAAATATGTCCAAAGTGAACACTAAACTTTTCCGACCATTTGGCCTTGTAAAGGGACTCTAAAGAAGCGTAAAAAGGTAGCATTTAAAAAATTTCAAAGTATTAAGAAACTAGTAGGGGTACACCCACGGATTCCAAAAAACTAGTACATTTAGAGGTTTTTCCAAAACATTGAATGAAATATGTCCAAAGAGAACACTAAAATATTCTGACCATTTGTCGTTGTAAAGGGAGTCTAAAGAAGCGTAAAAAGATAGCCTTTCAAAATTTTTAAAATAGTAAGAAACTCGTATGGGTACACACCCACAGATTCCAGAAAACTAGTACATTTAGAGGTTTTTGCAAAAAAATGAATGAAATATGTCCAAAGTGAACACTAAACTTTTCCGACCATTTGGCCTTGTAAAGGGGATTCATAAGCAGCGTAATAAGATAGCCTTTCAAAAATTTTAAAATATTAAGAAACTCGTAGGGGTACACCCACGGATTCCAAAAAACTAGTACATTTAGAGGTTTTTCCAAAACATTGAATGAAATATGTCCAAAGTGAACACTAAACTTTTCCGACCATTTGGCGTTGTAAAGGAGAATCTAAAGAAGCGTAAAAAGATTGCATTTAAATTTTTTCAAAATATTAAGAAACTCGTAGGGGTACACCCACAGATTCCAAAAACTAGTACATTTAGAGGTTTTTCCAAAACATTGAATGAAATATGTCCAAAGTGAACACTAAACTATTCTGACCATTTGTCGTTGTAAAAGGACTCTAAAGAAGCGTAAAAAGATAGCTTTCAAAATTTTTAAAATAGTGAGAAACTCGTATGGGTACACACCCACAGATTCCCGAAAACTAGTACATTTAGAGGTTTTTGCAAAAAAATGAATGAAATATGTACAAAGTGGACACTAAACTTTTCCGACCATTTGGCCTTGTAAAGGGGATTCATAAGAAGCGTAATAAGATAGCCTTTCAAAAATTTTAAAATATTAAGAAACTCGTAGGGGTACACCCACGTATTCCAAAAAACTAGCACATTTAGAGGTTTTTCCAAAACATTGAATGAAATATGTCCAAAGTGAACACTAAACTTTTCCGACCATTTGGCGTTGTAAAGGAGACTCTAAAGAAGCGTAAAAAGATAGCATTTAAATTTTTTCAAAATATTAAGAAACTCGTAGGGGTACACCCACAGATTCCAAAAAACTAGTACATTAAGAGGATTTTCCAAAACAGTAAATGAAATATGTTCACAGTGAACACTAAACTATTCGGACCATTTGTCGTTGTAAAGGGAATCTAAAGAAGCGTAAAAAGGTAGCATTTAAAAAATTTCAAAGTATTAAGAAACTTGTAGGGGTACTCCCACGAATTCCAAAAAACTAGTATATTTTGAGGATTTTCCAAAACAGTGAATGAAATATGTCCAAAGTGAACGCTAAACTTTTCTGACCATTTGGTGTTGTAAAGGGGATTCATAAGCAGCGTAATAAGATAGCCTTTCAAAAAATTTAAAATATTAAGAAACTCGTAGGGGTACACCCACGGATTTCAAAAAACTAGTACATTTAGAGGTTTTTCCAAAACAGTGAATGAAATATGTCCAAAGTGAACATTAAAATTTTCTGACCATTTGGCGTTCTAAATGGACTCTAAAGAAGCGTAAAAAGATAGCCTTTCAAAATTTTAAAAATATTAAGAAACTCGTAGGGGTACACCCACAGATTCCAGAAACTAGTACATTTAGAGGTTTTTGCAAAAAAATGAATGAAATATGTCCAAAGTGGACACTAAACCTTTCCGACCATTTGGCCTTGTAAAGGGGATTCATAAGAAGCGTAATAAGATAGCCTTTCAAAAATTTCAAAATATTAAGAAACTCGTAGGGGTACACCCACAGATTCCAAAAACTAGTACATTTAGAGGTTTTTCAAAAACCTTGAATGAAATATGTCCAAAGAGAACACTAAACTATTCTGACCATTTGTCGTTGTAAAGGGACTCTAAAGAAGCGTAAAAATATAGCCTTTCAAAAATTTTAAAATAGTAAGAAACTCGTATGGGTACACACCCACAGATTTCAGAAAACTAGTACATTTAGAGGTTTTTGCAAAAAAATGAATGAAATATGTCCAAAGTGAACACTAAACTTTTCCGACCATTTGGCCTTGTAAAGGGACTCTAAAGAAGCGTAAAAAGGTAGCATTTAAAAAATTTCAAAGTATTAAGAAACTTGTAGGGGTATTCCCACAAATTCCAAAAAACTAGTATATTTTGAGGATTTTCCAAAACAGTGAATGAAATATGTCCAAAGTGAACACCAAACTTTTCTGACCATTTGGCATTGTAAAGGGACTCTAAAGAAGCGTAAAAAGATAGCCTTTCAAAATTTTTAAAATATTAAGAAACTCGTATAGGTACATACCCACAGATTCCAGAAAACTTGTACATTTAGAGGTTTTTGCAAAAAAATGAATGAAATATGTCCAAAGTGGACACTAAACTTTTCCGACCATTTGGCCTTGTAAAGGGGATTCATAAGAAGCGTAATAAGATAGCCTTTCAAAAATTTTAAAATATTAAGAAACTCGTAGGGGTACACCCACGGATTCCAAAAAACTAGTACATTTAGAGGTTTTTCCAAAACATTGAATGAAATATGTCCTGAAACAACCAAGCTTTTTTTTTTTTTTTTAATTACCGATGCGGAAATTCTCGAAAGAAATCAATAATATTAAACCAATTAAACCGTTCAACAATGAACCAATAACCAATAAAAACCAATAATAAATTCTAGCAACCTAAACACCAGGTTTGCTACATTATTGAAATCAAGCTAACACCCTAACAACGAATTCCGTGCTAGCCACAACAAGATTGCCAAAATCAAGTTCCTAGTCTCATCATCCACTTCTCTCGGTCTCTTTCCGCGGAAGAACATTTCGACTACCTGCATCACATTAGGGAAAAAGAGATGCATAAGTATTTAATAAATACTTAGTGAGGCAATCACCCCGCCTACAGGCCAATTACGCAATTTTAACAATTTTCAACAATATTAATAATTACCACAATCATTAAATCCTTCACTTTAATTATTAAATAATTACCACAATTAAATAATAATTTTTAAACACTTAAATAATTTCCACAATTATTTTTAGATCACTTAATTAATTAATTTCACCAATTATTAATTAATTCTCGAATTAAACCATTTAATTACATTTAAACCGGATTAAACCACTTAATCCAATTGATTTCTTAAACCGCCAGATAACCGGATTAAACCGGACTGTGTCGATCGACACACACTTGTGTCGGTCGACACCTTGCCCGTTTGGTGTCGACCGACACCGGCTTGGTGTCGATCGACACCGATCCAGGAGATCGACGCCAACTTCGATTTTCAACACATAAACACCAAATCACAAAATCAACACACCACACGCGATTCAACCCGCGATTATCACATAAAACAACACGAAAAACCACATAACTCTACCAAATCACAATCCACAACTCACCAATTCTCTTATCTGCGAGCCTACGGTCATGCACTCACCTTGACAAAGGTTTGAAGAGAAGAAAGAGATGAAGAACAGCACAAATCCACCACGGATCAACCACAAAGCTCCAGAATCACCACTTTTTCTCTCTGCCTCTTTTTCTCCTCTTAGAACTCCAAAAACGACAAAACAATGCGGCCACACACTTTATAACGCGACTTAGGGCTTCTCCCACATAACCAGCCCAAACCGGAACTCAAATCGAACCGAAATCGATTTTAACCTTTGGTGTCGACCGACACTAAAGCTCTCCTCGCACTCCGGCGACCACACAAACGGCACATCCTTGCCTGTCAACCTCGTCATCGGCTAAGACATGCTCGCAAAGCCCCTGACAAACCTCCTGTAGTACCCTGCTAAACCCAGAAAACTCCTGATCTCGGTAGCACTACTCGGTCTAGGCCTCTCTGATAGCCTCGATCTTAGCCGGATCCACAGACACACCCTCTGCAGAAACGATATGGCCAAGAAACCCCATCTCTCTCTGCCAAAAGCTGCACTTGCTCAACTTTGCAAACAGCTTCTGCTCTCGAAGCTTCTCCAAAACAAGCCTCAAGTGAGTCGCATGCTCCTCTGGACTCCTCGAATACACTAAGATGTCATCAATGAAAATGATAACGAAAACGTCCAAAAACTCCCTGAACACGTCGTTCATCAATATTGAAACAACCAAGCTCTTTTTTTTTTTTTTTTATAATTAGCCCAGATTAATATTCCCATAAATATTAATCCTCAACAGCTAATTCGACAACACAATGCGGAAGTAAACCAATATTATTAAATCATAATAATTGTTCAACAAATAACCAATAAAGAATAACCAATAAAGAATAACTCTAGAAACCTAAACACCAGGTTTGCTACATTATTGAAAATAAACTAACACCCTAAACATCACGAATTTCTGGTCAGCCACAACAATAAAGCCAAGATTAAATTCCTAATCTCATCATCCTCTTCTCTCGGTCTCTTTCCGCGGAAGAACATTGCTGTTACCTGCATCACATTGGAATAGAGATGCGTAAGTATTATCATAAATACTTAGTGAGTGGATCATCCTGCCTACAGGCCAATTACGTCAAACAATAGACAATATACCACAATAAACAACAATAATGACAATGCAACAACAATAACATCCACTACCTGTCAGGAAACCCACGTTTCCTGGCACCCAGGTCGGTGTCGACCGACACCTATATGGTGTCGATCGACGCCAGCCTCCCGAGTGTCGATCGACACTCATCGAGTGTCGTTCGACACCGGCTCGACGCCCAGAAACCAGAAGTTACAAAAATCGCAATCCACATTCACAAACTCATAATCAAGGGTTTTCAACGCCCCAAACCAATCCAAAACACGATTTCCACTATAAACAACTCAAGAACACAACCAAAACTCGAAATCAAACAATCTCTATTGATCAACGGGCCTACAGTCACGCACTCACCTTAGAAACAGATTGAAACAACAGAAAGGGGATAGAAACAACGAAGAACAGCCACGGATCGAAACTCCAACTCCAAAATCACCCAGAAATCACCCTTTTTCACTCTGAAAACTCTCTGCCTTGAAAAGTGAGCTTTCTCACGCCGCTGGGGTGTTTTAATCGAGACTTAGGGTTTTCCAAACCCTTAACCAGCCAAAACCAGCCGACTTAAATCAAACCAGTCGATTTCTCAATAACCGGTGTCGATCGACACCCTTCCTTGGTGTCGGTCGACACCCATCGATCAAAACCAACCCAACTCGATTCGATCGACTTAAACCGGAAATCGACCCTGATAACCGGTGTCGATCGACACACCTTATGGTGTCGATCGACACTAAGCGTTCAGAAGCTTTTCACACACTTTCTTCGAGATAAATGAACCTTAGACCAACTGTACAACAATCAAACAAGAACATGTACAATTAATCCTCGATTCGCACCTCAAAGAGCATATGTAATCGACTCCCGAACCCCTAATGTCGTCCGATACCAACTCTAAACACAACTTTCTGGTTCGCGGATGTTACAATTCTCCCCCACTAAACTGGATTCGTCCTCGAATCCCAACACAAACGTCTCTCAAAGACCTAAAAAAAACTCGTATTTTCAGTCCTATGTTATACGCATGTCTCCAAGATGTTATTACTCTCAACACCGTAACCTACCGTCACGATAACCATATTGCGGCCCACCGCCACAATATCCATACTGCGGCCCATGGCCCAGTATCCAAACCGCGACCCACGTCACGAAAACAACCCATATCGAGGTAGCGACCCCCAATATAAGTCCGTTGGGCACCTAACGTCCCAACACAAATAGAACCACCGTCTACAAGGCCCACGCCTCTAGACAAAACGAGTAATAAAATCTGAAACGCGTACCAACATGTGACTAAAAACTCTCAATGACCCCACCGGCCAAAGAAACTTGTAACATCCAATCCATAACCAAAAATATGAGGCAAAACTCCATCTCATATAACTCCAAAAATGTATATCGTACAACGAAACGAAAATACATAAATCCAAAACCAACAACAACAAAACCAAAAACAAGACTAGAACCACAAAGATGAATCACTCCACAGCCTGCTTGTCGAACCACTTTCCGAACTTCAGCTTCATCTTTGCCTCTGGCTCCCAAGTCTGCTCCTCTGTGCCACTACAGTCCCACAAGACTCTCAGCAATGGCACCCTCTTGTTTCGCAGAACCTTGACTCTCCTCTCAAGAATCCTCACAGGAACTGCCGGAACTGTCATATCTGGCTGAAGATCCTCCGGAATCTCAACCACTACCTCCTCTGAAGGACGCAAACACCTCCTCAACATAGACACATGAAACACCTTATGAAAGGCGCTCATAATCGGTGGCAACTCCAACCGATAAGCCACTGGCCCAACTCGCTCCACCACTGGAAACGGACCCATAAAACGCGGACTGAGCTTGTTCTCTGCTATGGACCTGTTAGGGCCCCTCAACATAGCCATCTTGAGATAAACTCTATCTCCCACCTGAAACTCAAGCTCACGTCGCCGCCTATCTGCATAACTCCTCTGTCTATCCTGAGCCTCCTTCATGTTCAGCCTGAAGACACGGATCTTCTCCGTCGTCTCCTGAACAAAACTAGCTCCAAACATGCTGCGCTCCCCCACTTGGGTCCAGCATAACGGTGTCCTGCATGGCCTCCCGTACAAAGCCTCATAAGGAGCCATGCCAATACTAGACTGAAAACTGTTGTTATAGGCAAACTCCGCCAAACACAGATGATCAGCCCAATGACCACCCCAATCCAGTACACACATCCTAAGCAGATCCTCCAAAGTCTGAATAGTCCTATCTGACTGCCCATCTGTCTGCGGATGGTACGTTGTACTCATATGCACCTTAGTGCCCATCTCAGCCTGAAATGCCCTCCAAAACTCTGAAGCAAACCTCGGATCTCTATCCGACACGATACTGGCTGGCACTCCATGCAGCCTCACAATCTCTCGCACAAACGTCCTAGCCAAGACAGCTGCTCCATCTGTCTTCTTGATAGCCAAGAAATGTGCTGACTTGGTCAAGCGATCTACAATGACCCAAATAGCATCGAATGTCCGTGAGATAGGTAATCCCACAACAAAATCCATAGTGATCATGTCCCACTTCCACTCTGGAATGGGTAACTCTGCAAAAGACCACTAGGCACCTGATGCTCTGCCTTGACCAAAGAACAAGTGTTGCACCTCGCAACCCAATCTGCCACATCTCTCTTCATCCCAACCCAATGATAATACCGTTTGAGGTCACGGTACATCTTGGTCGCACCCGGATGAATCGAAAACTTGCTCGAATGAGCCTCTCTCAAAACCTCCTGCCTCAACTCCTCGTCCTTGGGTACACAAACTCGCCCACGAACCAAGATAGTCCCATTCGAAGAGACCTGATACTCAGAACCAACTGCCTGCGAAGCATCAATCAAACCCTGATCACTCTGCTGCGCCACTCTGATCCTACTGAGTAAATCTGCCTGATCAGCTGCCTCTAAACCCAAAGGCTCCTCTGAAATAGCACAAAGACGCAATGTACTAATCTCGCTGACCAGAGCCTCAACACCACGCTCTCTATCTGAATCAACCCTCCGTCGACTCAAAGCATCTGCCACCAAATTGGCCTTGCCCGGATGATAAACAATATCCAGGTCATAGTCTGCCAGAAACTCCACCCAACGCGTCTGTCTCGCATTCAGCAGAGGCTGAGTGAAAATATGCTGTAGACTCTTGTGATCTGTAAAGATCTGCACTCTGCCACCATAAAGATAAGACCTCCAAATCTTGAGTGCAAAAACCACTGCTCCCAACTCAAGATCGTGTGTAGGACGGTTGCGCTCACTGCCCTGCAACTGCCTCGAAGCATAGGCAATCACTCTGCCCTCCTGCATCAAAACACAACCAAGTCCAACACCTGAAGCATCGGTGTACACAACATATGGCTTCCCCGGATCGGGTAATGCCAACACAGGTGTACTAGTCAACATCTCCTTGAGCTTCGCAGAGCTCTCCTCGCACTCCTGCGACCACACAAACGGCACATCCTTGCCAGTCAACCTCGTCATCGGCTGAGACATACTCGCAAACCCCTTGACGAATCTCCTGTAGTAGCCTGCTAAACCCAGAAAACTCCTGATCTCGGTAGCACTACTCGGTCTAGGCCAATCTCTGATAGCCTCTATCTTAGCCGGATCCACAGAAACTCCCTCTGCAGAAACAATGTGGCCAAGAAAACCCATCACTCGCTGCCAAAAGCTACACTTGCTCAACTTAGCAAAAAGCTTCTGCTCTCGAAGCTTCTCGAACACAAGCCTCAAATGAGTCGCATGCTCCTCTGGACTCCTCGAATACACCAAAATGTCATCAATGAAAATAATGACAAACACATCCAGAAACTCCCTGAACACGTCGTTCATCAACCTCATAAACGCTGCCGGCGCATTAGTCAAACCAAATGGCATGACCACAAACTCGAAATGCCCATACCTCGTCCGAAAAGCTGTCTTCCGGACATCTGCCTCATCTATCGGGATCTGATGATAACCCGATGCCAAGTCAATCTTAGAGAACCATGTAGCACCTCTCAACTGATCCAACAACTCATCAATCCTCGGAAGTGGGTACCTGTTCTTCACTGTGACTCGGTTAAGTCCCCGGTAATCGATGCACAACCGAAAACTGCCATCCTTCTTCTTCACAAACAACACTGGCGCTCCCCATGGCGACACACTAGGTCTGATGAACCCTTTACTCAAAAGGTCCTCTAGCTGCTTCTTCAGCTCCGCCATCTCTGCTGGAGCCATCCTGTAAGGTGTCTTCGATATCGGAGCTATCCCGGGCTCTAAATCAATCGTGAAAGGATCTGACCGAGATGGTGGCAATCCCTTCAGCGACCGAAATACGTCCTCAAACTCCTGGACAACCTGAATATCCTGCAGACTCACCTCACCACTGGACTCTGTCATAGTGATTGTCGCCAAATAGGCTTCGCAGCCCCGCTCTAACAACTGCTCTGCCTGAATAGCTGAGATCACTATACTTCCTGAAGTCGGTCTCACTCCCTGATAAACCAACTTCCCTGAATCCCGCTCAAACACAACTCTACCTCTGTAGCAATCCAGATGAACTCGGTATAAGGATAACCAGTCCATCCCCAAAATCACGTCATACAGTTCCACCGGACTGATGACTAAATCTGCTGGCATAGACTGCCCCGCAATCTGCACATCAACTGCTCTAGCTCTGCCCGAAGTAGCCAAATAACCACCACCTGCCACCTTGACAAAGCCTGAAGCCTCGCCAACGCTACTCCGAATACCACTACCCTCAGCTCTCTCCGGAGTTATGAAGCAATTAGATGCTCCCGAGTCAAATAGAACGTGAGACTCAAAACCTCCAACTAACAAGGTCCCTACACAATTCCACAAGTGTTGAGAACCTCTAACTCTATCACAGTAAAATAACAGAAACAGACACAACAACAATTCTACCTTAAGAATTTAAAAGTCTGAGTCAAGATTTTACCTGTGATCTGGCCTGACTGACTGGTCTGGCCCACCTCTGCCGAAGTATACACTCTCGGCGCTCCACCTGACTGCAACGCTGCAACCTGCGCTGCTGACTGAATAGCCAACGGCTGAATCGCCGCTGCCACTGCTCTCTGCTGCAACTTGGGACACATAGTCTTGATATGCCCCGGCTCCCTGCAGTAGAAGCACACTGGAGTCTCTCTGGATCCCGCCCTCTTGGGGCAAGTCGCAACTCTGTGATCCAGACTCCCGCAACCAAAACACCCACCCGTACTCGGGCTACTAGCAGATATCTCGTCTGCTCTCCTCTTCTGGCCCTGCGCAGGCCTGCTGCCCCTGCCGTAACCAGAACTGTGACCTCTGCGCTGCTGATGCTGCTGCTGGCCCCGAGGATGGGTAGCGGGAGCAACTGCAACTGGAACAACCGCCGTACTCACCGGCTCACGCAAGTCCTCCTCAATGGACGCTGCCAACTCTACTAAACCAGCTCTAGTGTGGTACATACCACCTCTGCACTAAGTCCTGATGTTCCTCCGAAGTCCCTGAAGAAACCGCGACGTCAATGCCCGCTCACTGATCAACTCACCGCCAGAAAAGACCACCAATCTGCAGAACTCTGCATCGTACTCTCGAACAGACCTCTCACCCTGCGTCAAGTCCAAAAACCTCAACTGCAGCCTGTCACGAGCCTCCTGAGGGAAAAACTTGTGGTTGAACTCCTCGACGAAGTCAACCCAAGTCCAAACCTCTCTCCTGGTCCTAACAGACCTCCACCACAAATGTGCATCACCTCCAAGGTAGTGCACTGCCAACTCAACCTGAAACTGTGCCGGACATCGGACAGAATCGAAGTTCCGCTCCAACCTCTGACGCCACTCGTCAGCCTGCTCTGGAGTAACCCCGCCCTCAAACGTAGGCGTACCAATCCTCTGCATCTCCCTCATCATCTCATGATAAGGAGAAACCCCAACTGCAACACCCTGCTGCACCACAGCCTCCTGCTGCTCAACAAAACCGGCACCAACATGTGCCCCGGCACCAACCTGTGCCCCGGCCGCTGGAGGTGCAACCGGAGCCTGCTGTGGAACTGCCTGAGGAAGACGTGCCAACAACTGCGTCAGTAGCCCCACAATCAACTCTCCCTGAGCTAAAGCAGCGCCCCCACTGGGAACCGCTCCAGCTCCTGCGCCACCACTGGCACCTGAGTTAGCCCCACCGGCCAACGAAACCGACTGTGTCACCGACGCTGCCGCCACACTAGGCGCTGCACTCTCTACGGAAACCTCAGCCTCTGGCACTCCACGACCAGCACCCCGACCTGCACGACCCGCTGCTCGCCCACCGCGACCAGCTCCTCTGCCCCCACGGGCTGCACCGCGACCACGACCACGGCCACGACCACGACATGCGTCCATCTCTCTGCACTACCACCAAGTACAGAAAAAGAGCAAAGTCAACACACAAAAACAAAACACAACACACCAGATACCCAACTCACTTACCCGCGGAAAACTGGAAGACCGAGAGGATGAGACTAGACCACTAACTGACTAACTCACATAATCAATTAACCACATAGTCCAATTCATCCAATACTAACAGTCCTAAAACCGTATTTGCTCTGATACCAAAATGAAACAACCAAGCTCTTTTTTTTTTTTTTTTATAATTAGCCCAGATTAATATTCCCATAAATATTAATCCTCAACAGCTAATTCGACAACACAATGCGGAAGTAAACCAATATTATTAAATCATAATAATTGTTCAACAAATAACCAATAAAGAATAACCAATAAAGAATAACTCTAGCAACCTAAACACCAGGTTTGCTACATTATTGAAAATAAACTAACACCCTAAACATCACGAATTTCTGGTCAGCCACAACAATAAAGCCAAGATTAAATTCCTAATCTCATCATCCTCTTCTCTCGGTCTCTTTCCGCGGAAGAACATTGCTGTTACCTGCATCACATTGGAATAGAGATGCGTAAGTATTATCATAAATACTTAGTGAGTGGATCATCCTGCCTACGGGCCAATTACGTTAAACAATAGACAACATACCACAATAAACAACAATAATGACAATGCAACAACAATAACATCCACTACCTGTCAGGAAACCCACGTTTCCTGGCACCCAGGTCGGTGTCGACCGACACCTATATGGTGTCGATCGACGCCAGCCTCCCGAGTGTCGATCGACACTCATCGAGTGTCGCTCGACACCGGCTCGACGCCCAGAAACCAGAAGCTACAAAAATCGCAATCCACATTCACAAACTCATAATCAAGGGTTTTCAACGCCCCAAACCAATCCAAAACATGATTTCCACTATAAACAACTCAAGAACACAACCAAAACTCGAAATCAAACAATCTCTATTGATCAACGGGCCTACAGTCACGCACTCACCTTAGAAACAGATTGAAACAACAGAAAGGGGATAGAAACAACGAAGAACAGCCACGGATCGAAACTCCAACTCCAAAATCACCCAGAAATCACCCTTTTTCACTCTGAAAACTCTCTGCCTTGAAAAGTGAGCTTTCTCACGCGGCTGGGGTGTTTTAATCGAGACTTAGGGTTTTCCAAACCCTTAACCAGCCAAAACCAGCCGACTTAAATCAAACCGGTCGATTTCTCAATAAATGGTGTCGATCGACACCCTTCCTTGGTGTCGGTCGACACCCATCGATCAAAACCAACCCAACTCGATTCGATCGACTTAAACCGGAAATCGACCCTGATAACCGGTGTCGATCGACACACCTTATGGTGTCGATCGACACTAAGCGTTCAGAAGCTTTTCACACACTTTCTTCGAGATAAATGAACCTTAGACCAACTGTACAACAATCAAACAAGAACATGTACAATTAATCCTCGATTCGCACCTCAAAGAGCATTTGTAATCGACTCCCGAACCCCTAATGTCGTCCGATACCAACTCTAAACACAACTTTCTGGTTCGCGGATGTTACAAATCTCATAAACGCTGCCGGCGCATTAGTCAGCCCAAAAGGCATGACTACAAACTCGAAGTGCCCATACCTCGTCCTGAACGCCGTCTTGCGAACATCTGCCTCATCTATCGGGATTTGATGATAACCCGATGCCAACTCAATCTTGGAGAACCAGGTAGCACCCCTTAACTGATCCAACAACTCATCAATCCTAGGGAGTGGATACCTGTTCTTCACTGTAACTCGGTTGAGTCCCCGGTAATCGATGCACAACCGGAAACTGCCATCCTTCTTCTTCACAAACAACACTGGCGCTCCCCGCGGCGAAACACTAGGTCTGATGAACCCTTTACTCAAAAGGTCCTCTAGCTGCTTCTTCAGCTCTGCCAGCTCCGCTGGCGCCATCCTGTAAGGTGTCTTCGATATTGGAGCTGTCCCGGGCTCTAACTCAATCGTGAAGGGATCTGACCGAGATGGCGGCAACCCCTTCAGTGACCGAAACACATCCTCGAACTCCTGGACAACCTCAATATCCTCAAGAACCACCTCACCACTAGACTCCGACATCACTATCGTCGCCAAGTACGCCTCACAGCCTCGCCCTATCATCTGCTCAGCCTGAATAGCCGAGATCACAAGACTCCCTGAAGTCGGTCTCACACCCTGATAAACCAACCTCCCTGCATCTCGCTCAAACACAACTCTGCCTCTGAAACAATCCAGATGAACTCTGTAACACGACAGCCAATCCATCCCCAAAATCACGTCATACAGCTCCACCGGACTGATGACCAAGTCTGCTGGCATAGACTGCCCTGCAATCTGAACGTTGACTGCTCTAGCACGACCCAAAGTAGTCAAGTAACCCCCACCGGCAACCTTGACAAAACCCTTGCGCTCACCAGCGCTACTCTGGATACCTCTACTCTCGGCACACTCCGGAGTAATGAAGCAGTTCGATGCTCCCGAGTCAAACAGCACATGAGACTCAACACCGCCCACTAACAAGGTCCCTACACATTCACAAGTGTTGAGAACCCTAAACACTATCACAGTAAAATAAAGAACAGACAACCACACCACAATTCTACACTAAGAATTTACGAAGTCTGAATCAGAATTTTACCTGTGATCTGGCCTGACTGGCTGGTCTGGCCCACCTCTGTCGAAGAGTACACCCTCGGCTTTGCTCCCAACTGCTCCAACGGCTGCACTGCTGCAATCTGCGCCACCGGCTGAACCGACGCCACTGACACCTGCTGCAACTTGGGACACAAGGGCTTGATATGCCCCGGCTCCCTGCAGTGAAAGCACACTCTAGTATCCCGAGACGCACTACTCTTGGGACAACTAGCCACCCGATGCTCCAAGCTCCCACAACTGAAGCAACCACGAACACTCTGGCTGCCCCCGGCAACCTCCTCAAGTCTCCTCTTCTGGCCCTGCGCAGGCTTGCCGCCCCTGCTAGAACCAGAACTGAAACTCGGTTGCTGCTTGTTACGCTGATGCTGATGCTGTTGCTGCTGGCCCCTCGGCTGGGTAGCAGGAACAACCGCAGCTGGCACCGTAACTGGACCAACCTGCTCACGAAGGTCCTCCTCGATGGACGCTGCTAGCTCCACCAACTCTGCCCTGGTAGAATACGAACTACCTCTGCACTGAGTCCTGATGCTCGATCGCAGACCCTGAAGGAATCTCGCCACCAGACTCCGCTCACCCTCAAGACTGTAACCAGTATACGCCACAAGTCTGCCAAACTCAGCGTCGTACTCTCGCACTGACCTATCTCCCTGAGTCAATGCCACAAACCTCAACTGAAATCTGTCTCTGGCCTCCTGAGGAAAATACTTGGCGTTGAACTCCGCTAGGAAGTCACCCCAAGTCCTTGCTGCTCTCCTCAACATGACAGAACGCCACCACAAGTGTGCATCCCCACCAAGGTAATGCACTGCCAACTCCACCTGGTACCCCTCTGGACACCTGACTGAACGGAAGTTCCGTTCCAACCTCTGCCGCCACTCATCAGCCTCCTCGGGCCCACCTCTACCCTCAAAGAAAGGCGTCCCGATCCTCTGCATCTCCCTCATCATCTCAAGATAGGAAGGATACCCAACCACTGCAGCACCATGCTGCCCAGCAAAAACGCCCTGCTGTGCCCCCACCACCGGAGGAACACCCGGAGCCTGCTCTGGAACTACCTGCGGGAGACGTGCCAAAATCTGCGTCAGAACCCCCATCAACTGGTCACCAAGACCATGAGCCGGGGCGGCACCCGCACCTGGGGCAACCCCAACTCCCGCGCCCACACTAGCGCCCAAACTGGCCTCACTCGCCACAAACTGAGTCTCTGACGCTGTCGCCACACTAGGCGCCACACTAGGCACTGCACTCTTACCGGAATCAGCCTGAGCTCCACGACCACGGCCCCTGCCACGGCCTCCGCCACGGCCTCTGCCACGGTCTGCACCACGGCCTCTACCACGACCTCTACCACGACCTCTAGCTCCTGCATCCATCTCACTGCACTACCACAGCACAGTAGATGAGCAACTAGACAACACAAAACAAACCACAAGATAAAACACACAGCTTACCGCGGAAAACTGGAAGACCGAGAGGATGAGACTACACTTACTAACTGACTAACTCACATAATCAATTAAACACATAGTCAATTCATCCAATTCTACCAGTCCTAAAACCGTATTCGCTCTGATACCAAAATGAAACAACCAAGCTTTTTTTTTTTTTTTTTAATTACCGATGCGGAAATTCTCGAAAGAAATCAATAATATTAAACCAATTAAACCGTTCAACAATGAACCAATAACCAATAAAAACCAATAATAAATTCTAGCAACCTAAACACCAGGTTTGCTACATTATTGAAATCAAGCTAACACCCTAACAACGAATTCCGTGCTAGCCACAACAAGATTGCCAAAATCAAGTTCCTAGTCTCATCATCCTCTTCTCTCGGTCTCTTTCCGCGGAAGAACATTTCGACTACCTGCATCACATTAGGGAAAAAGAGATGCATAAGTATTTAATAAATACTTAGTGAGACAATCACCCCGCCTACAGGCCAATTACGCAATTTTAACAATTTTCAACAATATTAATAATTACCACAATCATTAAATCCCTCACTTTAATTATTAAATAATTACCACAATTAAATAATAATTTTTAAACACTTAAATAATTTCCACAATTATTTTTAGATCACTTAATTAATTAATTTCACCAATTATTAATTAATTCTCGAATTAAACCATTTAATTACATTTAAACCGGATTAAACCACTTAATCCAATTGATTTCTTAAACCGCCAGATAACCGGATTAAACCGGACTGTGTCGATCGACACACACTTGTGTCGGTCGACACCTTGCCCGTTTGGTGTCGACCGACACCGGCTTGGTGTCGATCGACACCGATCCAGGAGATCGACGCCAACTTCGATTTTCAACACATAAACACCCAAATCACAAAATCAACACACCACACGCCATTCAACCCGCGATTATCACATAAAACAACACAAAAAACCTAAGGTATGAGAAAACAACGGCCATTGTTGAAGCATATCCGAATGCAAAAAACCAGGATGTCTTCACTCGGTTTTATGTTTGTTTTGAGAAGCTTAGGACCAGATGGAAAAGTTCTTGTCGTCCTGTCATCGGGGTAGATGGAACCTTCTTCAAAGGCATAGTGAAAGGGACTTTGTTAACAGCGGTTGGACATGACCCTAACAATCAAATATATCCGATTGCTTGGGCTGTGGTACAAGCTGAGACAGGGGACAATTGGTTATGGTTTATGAAGAACCTAAAGGCTGATTTGGGGCTTGAAGATGGCAGTGGATATGTCATCATTTCAGACAGATGCAAGGTAAGTTAGACTTAAAACTTCTCGGCTCTCTTCTCTTTACAGATTCATTCGCTTTATACACTCTGTCCTAACAACTTTGATTTTTTTTTTTGAAGGGACTACTTAGTTCTGTTAAAGCCGAGTTGCCAAACGCAGAGCATAGGTTTTGTGTGAAGCACATCTATGAGAACTTGAAGAAGAACCATGTCGGGAAAGACTTATTGAAGAAGTATGTGTGGAATGTAGCTTGGAGCTGTAATATGACTGCATACCGAAAGAATCTTCAGAAACTAAAAGAGTATGATGTGCCTATGTTTGAGGATGTTTTGAGAATGGAGCCAAGGAATTGGACATTAGTTTTTTACAGGCTTGGTAGCTTCTGCGACAAGGTGGAAAACAACTCAACAGAATCTTTCAATGCGACTATTACAAAGGCAAGAGGTAAGGCCATAATACCCATGCTTGAGACCATTAGGAGGCAAGCAATGGTTCGAAATGCAAAGAGACAGAAGAAGGCTGAAAGATGGGATGGTAGGTGTACAAAGTATGTCAAATTGGTCCTCGCTGAGCTGAAGGAACACGCTGACAAATGCGTGGTTAGTCGTGGGAGTCATGGGAACTTTGAGGTGGATCTTTATGATGATAGATTTCATGTAGACACGAGAATGAAGACATGCTCGTGTTTTAAATGGCAAATCTCAGGCATCCCATGTGAGCATGCATATGGAGCGATGTTAGATGCTGGTTTAGACACATATGATTATGTCAACGAGTGCTTCTCAACAGCTAAACTGCGAGACTGTTATAGTGATAATGTCAAGCCAATGAGAGGACCAGGTTTCTGGATGGCTGGTTCTCATAGGCTGGTGGTAGCTCCTCCGGAACAAGATCCGCCAGAGGGATCTGAAAAAAAGAATGAGAAGAAGTCCAAAAAAGGGCAAAAAAGAATCAAGGGAAAGTGTGAGTCACCAAAAAAGAAAAAAAGGCAGGTTCATAAAACCAAAAGGACTGGTCGAATTATGCATTGCTCAAAGTGTGGTGAAGCTGGACACAATGCAGCAAGATGTAAGATACACCCAAAGAAGAAGCGAAAGATGACAGAAGAAGCAAGTGACCAGGTATTTTCGCTTGTGTATGTTTGAGTTAGATAGTTTGATTGTTTCTGATTTTGAGAGTTTATGTGTATGAGTTTATGAGTTTGATAGTTTGATTGGTTCTGAGTTTGCTTGTCTATGGTTTATGAGTTTGCTTGTCTCTCATTTTATGTGTATGTTTCGGTTTTCAGGCCAATACTTCATCTCAAGGAGCTAGAAAATGGGCTTTTCAAGGTCCTGAAACCATGTTACTCACTCAACCATCTCAAATGTCAGAGTAAAACTTGGATTATTAATGCTATTTTCAAGGGTTTACAATTGAGATGGAGAGATATTGTATTTACTTCATGTTTTGGTGAACACATTTACTTCAAACAACTTGGAAAGATTAAAAGTGGGTAAGACAAAACATTTCCAAAGATAACCAATCCAACAAAGTAGTACACGTGTTTCGATCCAACAACAATCTCACAAAATGAACCAAACACACATTAAGCTTACCACAAATCTAACCCATAAGCTTACCACAAATCCATCCTATTGTTCCTACAACCAACAATGTAATCCCAACCTTTTGCATGCTCGTTTTTGCCATCTCTCGAGCCATCTTCTGCAAAGTTTCAGCAGCGATCATCATTTCTTCTTTCATTTTTGCTTCCACTTTTGCTTTCACCTCTTCTAGCTTTTCTTTCTTTCTTCAACCATCTTACGGATAATCCTCTCTTTTATCTCCAGTTTCTCCACCATTTTCCTCTCAATTCCTTTACCTCTTCAACAAGACTCAAATGCTTTCTCTCCACCATTCTAGTCTCATCGAGCAAAGCTTCCTCAATCCACTTGAAAAGATGCTCTTCCGTTTGCCTCTACACACACAATTTACATACAATAACATAGCTCTTTCATATATGTGTACATTTTATTGATTGTTTTCGATTGGTTTGTACCTGTAATAACATAGCTCTTTCAAATATGAGATGAAGCTGAAGATGAACTACTCATTGTCCTTTTCCCTATTCGAAAAAGAAACCAGCAACAATGATGACTACTTGAAGCAAAAAACGAAATCACCCAAGAATTCGACAAAGAAAACAATTCGGAATTATAGTTAGCTTACTTTCCTGTCTCTTTCGGAATAAAAGATGTCTAATTCTACTCTCCACGGAATCGAATCTACCCAGAATTGAAGAACCCTAATCCCCTTTTGATTTCCCCTAATCGATTTTGATTTGGTGTAGTGTGTTGGTTTCGGGTTAGGGGAAAATAGAATCGGGTCTTGGTTTGTTAGACAAATCTCGGGTTTGCGTTCTAAAACCTCGGGTCAACTGTATTTAAACGGGCAATCACTGTTCGCAAAACAGGATTTTGCTTAAAAAAATGCAAATGGGGGAATCGACAGAGATTAAAAGTTTGGGTGGAATTGGAGGGGGATGAAAAGTCTGTGTAAATCCCGATGGATTCAATTTAGTTCGGGGGGGAATAGGCGGGCAACCCGCAAAACAATGAAGGAAATATGTCCAAAGTGAACACTAAACTTTTCCGACCATTTGGCCTTGTAAAGGGGATTCATACGCAGCGTAATAAGATAGTCTTTCAAAAAATTTAAAATATTAAGAAACTCGTAGGGGTACACCCACGGATTCCAAAAAACTAGTACATTTAGAGGTTTTTCCAAAACATTGAATGAAATATGTCCAAAGAGAACACTTGAAACAACCAAGCTTTTTTTTTTTTTTTTAATTACCGATGCGGAAATTCTCGAAAGAAATCAATAATATTAAACCAATTAAACCGTTCAACAATGAACCAATAACCAATAAAAACCAATAATAAATTCTAGCAACCTAAACACCAGGTTTGCTACATTATTGAAATCAAGCTAACACCCTAACAACGAATTCCGTGCTAGCCACAACAAGATTGCCAAAATCAAGTTCCTAGTCTCATCATCCACTTCTCTCGGTCTCTTTCCGCGGAAGAACATTTCGACTACCTGCATCACATTAGGGAAAAAGAGATGCATAAGTATTTAATAAATACTTAGTGAGGCAATCACCCCGCCTACAGGCCAATTACGCAATTTTAACAATTTTCAACAATATTAATAATTACCACAATCATTAAATCCTTCACTTTAATTATTAAATAATTACCACAATTAAATAATAATTTTTAAACACTTAAATAATTTCCACTTGGCCAATTACACGAGATCCTCACTTGATCCCCGAGACTCACATCTATTTCTATGCCGTACCTACATTTCCCAAACATTTTTACTCTTGACTCAACTCTGCCGGAGAACACTATCTCCTCAAGAGGAACACTATCCTCTCGTTACATACTACGCGACACACTAGTCACTAGTAAGTAACATATTAATTGTACTTGAGGTAGCGACCCTCTCGTACAAGTCTAACAGAGAACACTATCTCTTGGCAATGAGTTATTCAGGGACACCACGCCCTTAGAGTAAAAATTCGAAAATGTTTACGACATAAATGGAAAGATTGTCTCACGACCCACTGGTCAACACACTTGTAACATCCAAACCACAAAACCATAAATGAGGAAAACACCATCTCATATAACTCAAAAATGTATATCGTTACAACGCCAAAAACGAAAATACATAAGTCCAACAACAGTAACAAAACATAGCACCACGCTATCACACTAGAACCACAAAGACGAAGAAGCTCACTCGATCATCTGCTTGTCGAACCACTTCCTGAACTTCAGCTTCATCTTTGCCTCTGGCTCCCAAGTCTCCTCCTCAGTGCCACTACAGTCCCACAGGACTCTCAACAATGGCACTCTCTTGTTCCGCAGAACCTTGACTCTCCTCTCGAGAATCCTCACAGGAACCGCCGGAACCGTCATATCTGGCTGAAGATCCTCTGGAATCTCAGCCACCAACTCCTCTGAAGGATGCAGGCACCTCCGCAACATAGACACATGAAACACCTTGTGGAAGGCGCTCATAATCGGTGGCAGCTCCAACCGATAAGCTACTGGTCCAACTCGCTCCACCACCGGGAACAGACCCATAAACCGCGGACTGAGCTTGTTCTCTGCTATGGACCTGTTAGGGCCCCTCAACATAGCCATCTTGAGATACACTCTATCTCCCACCTGAAACTCAAGCTCACGTCGCCGCCTGTCTGCATAACTCCTCTGTCTATCCTGAGCCTCCTTCATGTTCAGCCTCAAAACACGGATCTTCTCCGTCGTTTCCTGAATAAAGGTAGCCCCAAACATGCTGCGCTCCCCCACTTGGGTCCAGCATAAGGGTGTCCTACATGGCCTCCCATACAAAGCCTCATAAGGAGCCATGCCGATACTAGACTGATAACTGTTGTTGTAGGCAAACTCCGCCAAACACAGATGATCAGCCCAATGGCCACCCCAATCCAACACACACATCCTCAACAGATCCTCCAATGTCTGGATAGTCCTCTCTGACTGCCCGTCTGTCTGCGGATGATACGCTGTACTCATATGCACCTTGGCACACCATGCAACCTCACAATCTCTCGCACAAACTTCCTAGCCAAAACAGCCGCCCCGTCTGTTTTCTTGATGGCCAAGAAATGCGCGGACTTGGTCAAACGATCCACAATGACCCAAATCGCATCAAACGTCCGTGAGATAGGTAATCCCACCACAAAATCCATCGTGATCATATCCCACTTCCACTCTGGAATGGGTAAGCTCTGCAAAAGTCCACCTGGAACCTGATGCTCTGCCTTGACCAACGAACACGTGTTGCACCTCGCAACCCAATCTGCCACATCTCTCTTCATCCCAACCCAGTGATAGTACCGTTTGAGGTCACGGTACATCTTGGTCGCACCCGGATGAATCGAAAACTTGCTCGCATGAGCCTCTCTCAAGACCTCTCGTCTCAACTCCTCGTCCTTGGGCACACAAACTCGCCCACGAACCAATATCGTCCCATACGCCGAGACCTCATACTCAGAACCAGCTGCCCGCGATGCATCAACCAAACCCTGATCATCCTGCTGAGCCACTCTGATCCTACTGAGTAAGTCTGCCTGATCAGCTGCCTCTAAACCCAAAGGCTCCTCCGAAATCGCACATAGCCTCAATGTACTAATCTCGCTGACCAAAGTCTCCACTTCCTGCTCTCTAGCTGAATCAACTCGCCGTCGACTCAATGCATCTGCCACCAAATTGGCCTTGCCTGGATGATACACAATATCCAGATCATAATCTGCCAGAAACTCCACCCAACGCGTCTGCCTCGCATTCAACAAAGGCTGAGTAAAGATATGCTTCAAACTCTTGTGATCTGTAAAGATCTGCACTGCACCACCATAAAGATAAGACCTCCAAATCTTGAGTGCAAAGACCGCCGCTCCCAACTCAAGATCGTGTGTAGGGCGGTTGCGCTCACTGCCCTGCAACTGCCTCGAAGCATAAGCAATCACTCTGCCCTCCTGCATCAAGACACAACCCAACCCAACACCTGAAGCATCTGTATACACCACATAAGGCTTCCCCGGATCAGGTAATGCCAACACTGGTGTACTAGTCAACATCTCCTTGAGCTTCCCAAAGCTCTCCTCGCACTCCGGCGACCACACAAACGGCACATCCTTGCCTGTCAACCTCGTCATCGGCTGAGACATACTCGCAAAGCCCCTGACAAACCTCCTGTAGTACCCTGCTAAACCCAGAAAACTCCTGATCTCGGTAGCACTACTCGGTCTAGGCCAATCTCTGATAGCCTCGATCTTAGCCGGATCCACAGACACACCCTCTGCAGAAACGATATGGCCAAGAAACCCCATCTCTCTCTGCCAAAAGCTGCACTTGCTCAACTTAGCAAACAGCTTCTGCTCTCGAAGCTTCTCCAAAACAAGCCTCAAGTGAGTCGCATGCTCCTCTGGACTCCTCGAATACACTAAGATGTCATCAATGAAAATGATAACGAACACGTCCAAAAACTCCCTGGACACGTCGTTCATCAATCTCATAAACGCTGCCGGCGCATTAGTCAGCCCAAAAGGCATGACTACAAACTCGAAGTGCCCATACCTCGTCCTGAACGCCGTCTTGCGAACATCTGCCTCATCTATCGGGATCTGATAATAACCCGATGCCAAGTCAATCTTGGAGAACCAGGTAGCACCCCTCAACTGATCCAACAACTCATCAATCCTAGGGAGTGGATACCTGTTCTTCACTGTGACTCGGTTAAGTCCCCGGTAATCAATGCACAACCGAAAACTACCATCCTTCTTCTTCACAAACAACACTGGCGCTCCCCACGGCGAAACACTAGGTCTGATGAACCCTTTACTCAAAAGGTCCTCTAGCTGCTTCTTCAGCTCTGCCATCTCTGCTGGAGCCATCCTGTAAGGTGTCTTCGATATTGGAGCTGTCCCGGGCTCTAACTCGATCGTGAAGGGATCTGACCGAGATGGCGGCAACCCCTTCAGTGACCGAAACACATCCTCGAACTCCCGGACAACCTCAATATCCTCAAGAACCACCTCACCACTAGACTCCGACATCACTATCGTCGCCAAGTACGCCTCACAGCCTCGCCCTATCATCTTCTCAGCCTGAATAGCCGAGATCACAAGACTCCCTGAAGTCGGTCTCACACCCTGATAAACCAACCTCCCTGCATCTCGCTCAAACACCACTCTGCCTCTGAAACAATCCAGATGAACTCTGTAACACGACAGCCAATCCATCCCCAAAATCACGTCTTACAGCTCCACCGGACTGATGACCAAGTCTGCTGGCATAGACTGCCCTGCAATCTGAACGTCGACTGCTCTAGCACGACCCAAAGTAGTCAAGTAACCCCCAACGGCAACCTTGACAAAACCCTTGCGCTCACCAGCGCTACTCTGGATACCTCTACTCTCGGCACACTCCGGAGTAATGAAGCAGTTCGATGCTCCCGAGTCAAACAGCACGTGAGACTCAACACCGCCCACTAACAAGGTCCCTACACATTCACAAGTGTTGAGAACCCTAAACACTATCACAGTAAAATAAAGAACAAACAACCACACCACAATTCTACACTAAGAATTTACGAAGTCTGAATCAGAATTTTACCTGTGATCTGGCCTGACTGGCTGGTCTGGCCCACCTCTGCCGAAGAGTACACCCTCGGCGCTGCTCCCAACTGCTCCAACGGCTGCACTGCTGCAATCTGCGCCACCGGCTGAACCGACGCCACTGACACCTGCTGCAACTTGGGACACAAGGGCTAGATATGCCCCGGCTCCCTGCAGTGAAAGCACACTCTAGTATCCCGAGACGCACTACTCTTGGGACAACTAGCCACCCGATGCTCCAAGCTCCCACAACTGAAGCAACCACGAACACTCTGGCTGCCCCCGGCAACCTCCTCAAGTCTCCTCTTCTGGCCCTGCGCAGGCTTGCCGCCCCTGCTAGAACCAGAACTGAAACTCTTACGCTAATGCTGTTGCTGCTGGCCCCTCGGCTGGGTAGCAGGAACAACCGCAGCTGGCACCGCAACTGGACCAACCTGCTCACGAAGGTCCTCCTCGATGGACGCTGCTAGCTCCACCAACTCTGCCCTGGTAGAATACGAACTACCTCTGCATTGAGACCTGATGCTCGATCGCAGACCCTGAAGGAATCTCGCCATCAGACTCCGCTCACCCTCAAGACTGTAACCAGTATACGCCACAAGTCTGCCAAACTCAGCGTCGTAATCTCGCACTGACCTATCTCCCTGAGTCAATGCCACAAACCTAAACTGAAATCTGTCTCTGGCCTCCTGAGGAAAATACTTGGCGTTGAACTCCACTAGGAAGTCACCCCAAGTCCACGCTGCTCTCCTCAAAATGACAGAACGCCACCACAAGTGTGCATCCCCACCAAGGTAATGCACTGCCAACTCTACCTGGTACCCCTCTGGACACCTGACCGAACGGAAGTTCCGTTCCAACTTCTGCCGCCACTCATCGGCCTCCTCGGGCCCACCTCTACCCTCAAAGAAAGGCGTCCCGATCCTCTGCATCTCCCTCATCATCTCAAGATAGGAAGGATACCCAACCACTGCAGCACCATGCTGCCCAGCAAAAACGCCCTGCTGTGCCCCCACCACCGGAGGAACACCCGGAGCCTGCTCTGGAACTACCTGCGGGAGACGTGCCAAAATCTGCGTCAGAACCCCCATCAACTGGTCACCAAGACCATGAGCCGGGGCGGCACCCGCACCTGGGGCAACCCCAACTCCCGCGCCCACACTAGCGCCCAAACTGGCCTCACTCGCCACAAACTGAGTCTCTGACGCTGTCGCCACACTAGGCGCCACACTAGGCACTGCACTCTCACCGGAATCAGCCTGAGCTCCACGACCACGGCCCCTGCCACGGCCTCCGCCACGGCCTCTGCCACGGTCTGCACCACGGCCTCTACCACGACCTCTACAACGACCTCTAGCTCCTGCATCCATCTCACTGCAGTACCACAGCACAGTAGATGAGCAACTAGACAACACAAAACAAACCACAAGATAAAACACACAGCTTACCGCGGAAAACTGGAAGACCGAGAGGATGAGACTACACTTACTAACTGACTAACTCACATAATCAATTAAACACATAGTCAATTCATCCAATTCTACCAGTCCTAAAACCGTATTCGCTCTGATACCAAAATGAAACAACCAAGCTTTTTTTTTTTTTTAATTACCGATGCGGAAATTCTCGAAAGAAATCAATAATATTAAACCAATTAAACCGTTCAACAATGAACCAATAACCAATAAAAACCAATAATAAATTCTAGCAACCTAAACACCAGGTTTGCTACATTATTGAAATCAAGCTAACACCCTAACAACGAATTCCGTGCTAGCCACAACAAGATTGCCAAAATCAAGTTCCTAGTCTCATCATCCTCTTCTCTCGGTCTCTTTCCGCGGAAGAACATTTCGACTACCTGCATCACATTAGGGAAAAAGAGATGAATAAGTATTTAATAAATACTTAGTGAGGCAATCACCCCGCCTACAGGCCAATTACGCAATTTTAACAATTTTCAACAATATTAATAATTACCACAATCATTAAATCCTTCACTTTAATTATTAAATAATTACCACAATTAAATAATAATTTTTAAACACTTAAATAATTTCCACAATTATTTTTAGATCACTTAATTAATTAATTTCACCAATTATTAATTAATTCTCGAATTAAACCATTTAATTACATTTAAACCGGATTAAACCACTTAATCCAATTGATTTCTTAAACCGCCAGATAACCGGATTAAACCGGACTGTGTCGATCGACACACACTTGTGTCGGTCGACACCTTGCCCGTTTGGTGTCGACCGACACCGGCTTGGTGTCGATCGACACCGATCCAGGAGATCGACGCCAACTTCGATTTTCAACACATAAACACCCAAATCACAAAATCAACACACCACACGCGATTCAACCCGCGATTATCACATAAAACAACACGAAAAACCACATAACTCTACCAAATCACAATCCACAATTCACAAATCCTCTTATCTGCGAGCCTACGGTCATGCACTCACCTTGACAAAGGTTTGAAGAGAAGAAAGAGATGAAGAACAGCACAAATCCACCACGGATCAACCACAAAGCTCCAGAATCACCACTTTTTCTCTCTGCCTCTTTTTCTCCTCTCAGAACTCCAAAAACGACAAAACAATGCGGCCACACACTTTATAACGCGACTTAGGGCTTCTCCCACATAACCAGCCCAAACCGGAACTCAAATCGAACCGAAATCGATTTTAACCTTTGGTGTCGACCGACACTACCCCTGGTGTCGATCAACACCGCTTCCCAGAAGCGATAGATTGGTTTACGGATGTTACAACACTAAACTATTCTGACCATTTGTCGTTGTAAAGGGACTCTAAAGAAGCGTAAAAAGATAGCCTTTCAAAATTTTTAAAATAGTAAGAAACTCTTATGGGTACACACCCACAGATTCCAGAAAACTAGTACATTTAGAGTTTTTTGCAAAAAAATGAATGAAATATGTCCAAAGTGAACACTAAACTTTTCCGACCATTTGGCCTTGTAAAGGGGATTCATAAGCAGCGTAATAAGATAGCCTTTCAAAAATTTTAAAATATTAAGAAACTCGTAGGGGTACACCCACAGATTCCAAAAAACTAGTACATTTAGAGGTTTTTCCAAAACATTGAATGAAATATGTCCAAAGTGAACACTAAACTTTTCCGACCATTTGGCGTTGTAAAGGAGAATCTAAAGAAGCGTAAAAAGATAGCATTTAAATTTTTTCAAAATATTAAGAAACTCGTAGGGGTACACCCACAGATTCCAAAAACTAGTACATTTAGAGGTTTTTCCAAAACATTGAATGAAATATGTCCAAAGTGAACACTAAACTATTCTGACCATTTGTCGTTGTAAAGGGACTCTAAAGAAGCGTAAAAAGATAGCTTTCAAAATTTTTAAAATAGTGAGAAACTCGTATGGGTACACACCCACAGATTCCAGAAAACTAGTACATTTAGAGGTTTTTGCAACTCACTAATGGGTACACACCCACAGATTCCAGAAAACTAGTACATTTAGAGGTTTTTGCAAACAAATGAATGAAATATGTCCAAAGTGAACACTAAAATTTTCCGACCATTTGGCCTTGTAAAGGGGATTTATAAGCAGCGTAATAAGATAGCCTTTCAAAAAATTTAAAATATTAAGAAACTCGTAGGGGTACACCCACGGATTTCAAAAAACTAGTACAGATAGAGGTTTTTCCAAAACAGTGAATGAAATATGTCCAAAGTGAACATTAAAATTTTCTGACCATTTGGCGTTGTAAATGGACTCTAAAGAAGCGTAAAAAGATAGCCTTTCAAAATTTTAAAAATATTAAGAAACTCGTAGGCCACAGATTCCAGAAACTAGTACATTTAGAGGTTTTTGCAAAAAAATGAATGAAATATGTCCAAAGTGGACACTAAACCTTTCCGACCATTTGGCCTTGTAAAGGGGATTCATAAGAAGCGTAATAAGATAGCCTTTCAAAAATTTCAAAATATTAAGAAACTCGTAGGGGTACACCCACAGATTCCAAAAACTAGTACATTTAGAGGTTTTTCCAAAACATTGAATGAAATATGTCCAAGGAGAACACTAAACTATTCTGACCATTTGTCGTTGTAAAGGGACTCTAAAGGTGGAACAACCAAGCTTTTTTTTTTTTTTTTATATATAATTAGCCCAGATTAATATTCCCATAAATATTAATCCTCAACAGCTAATTCAACCCAATGCGGAAGAAAAACCAATATTATTAAATCATAAATAATTATTCAACAATAATCAATAAAGAATAAAACCAATAAAACCAATAACCAATAAACGACCTAAGCCGGTTTGCTACATTATTAAAATAAAGTCTAACACCCTAAACTCATGAATTCTCAATCAACCACATCATAAATGCCAGAATCCAAATCCTAATCTCATCATCCTCTTCTCTCGGTCTCTTTCCGCGGATGAACATTGCTGTTACCTGCATCACATTACGAAAGAGATGCGTAAGTATTATCATAAATACTTAGTGAGTGGATCATCCTGCCTACAGGCCAATTACGTCAAACACTAGACAAAACATCACAATAATCAATATCAGTAACCATGCTCCACACAAAACAACAGTATAAACCATCCCTGTCAGGAAACACCCACGTTTCCTGACACCCAGGTTGGTGTCGACCGACACCTCTATGGTGTCGATCGACGCCAGCCTCCCGAGTGTCGATCGACACTCATCGAGTGTCGCTCGACACCGGCTCGACGCCCAGAAACCAGAAGCTACGAAAATCACATTCCAAAATCGCAATAACACAAAATCCAGGGGTTTTCAACGCCCCAATACTATCAAAACACGAAATCCAGCATAAACAACTCAAGAACACAACCAAAACTCGAAATCAAACAATCTCTATTGATCAACGGGCCTACAGTCACGCACTCACCTCGAAAAGGAATAGAAAAGAGTAAAGGAAGATGAACAAGGAAGAATAGCCTCAAATCGATTCTCCAAACACCAAAATCGCCCAGAAATCACCCTCCTTCTCTCTGCAACTTGTTTTTCTCGAAAACTGTGCCTCTGCTCGCGGCCACAGGGTTTTATTCGAGAACTAGGGCTTCTTTCGCCCAAAACCGCGCTAAACCGAACTCACTCAAATCGAACCGACCGATTTCACCATAACCGGTGTCGATCGACACCCTTCCTTGGTGTCGGTCGACACCAATCGACCAAACCAACTCCAATTGCAAATCGATCGACTTAAACCGGGAATCAAACCCGATAACCGGTGTCGATCGACACCCTTCGGGTGTCGATCGATACTAGTCGTTCAGAAGAATTTAACACACTTTCTTCGCGATGCTTGAACCTTAGACCGACTGCACAACAATCAAACAAGAACATGCACAGCCAATCCTCAATTCACACCTCTAAGAGCATGTGCCAACTACTCCCGAACCCCTAGCATCGTCCAACACCACTTCCACAACAACTTCCAGGTTCACGGATGTTACAATTCTCCCCCACTAAAATGGATTCGTCCTCGAATCCCAACACAAACGTCTCTCCAAGACCTCAAAACTCACATTTTCGTCCTATGTTATACGCATGTTTCCAAGATATTATTACTCTCAATGCCATAACCGCAGTCATGACATCCGTACTGCAACTCACGGTCCAGTACCAAAATGTGACCAATGTCACAAAACCAAACGTGACCCGAAGTCACAACCAAAACGTGACCCACTGTCACTAAAACAACCCATATCGAGGTAGCGACCCCCAATATAAGTCCGTTGGGCACCTAACGTCCCAACACAAATAGAACCACCGTCTACAAGGCCCACCGCCTCTAGACAAAACGAGTAATAAAATCTGAAACGCGTACCAACATATGACTGAAACTTCCAATGACCCCACCGGCCAAAGAAACTTGTAACATCCAAACCATAACCAAAAATATGAGGCAAAACTCCATCTCATATAACTCCAAAAATGTATATCGTACAACAAAACGAAAATACATAAGTCCAAAACCCACAACAACAAAACCAAAAACAAGACTAGAACCACAAAGATGAATCACTCCACAGCCTGCTTGTCGAACCACTTTCCGAACTTCAGCTTCATCTTTGCCTCTGGCTCCCAAGTCTGCTCCTCTGTGCCACTACAGTCCCACAAGACTCTCAACAATGGCACTCTCTTGTTCCGCAAAACCTTGACTCTCCTCTCAAGAATCCTCACAGGAACTGCCGGAACTGTCATATCTGGCTGAAGATCCTCTGGAATCTCAACCACTACCTCCTCTGAAGGACGCAAACACCTCCTCAGCATAGACACATGAAACACCTTGTGAAAGGCGCTCATAATCGGTGGCAACTCCAACCGATAAGCCACTGGCCCAACTCGCTCCACCACTGGAAACGGACCCATAAATCGCGGACTGAGCTTGTTCTCTGCTATGGACCTGTTAGGGCCCCTCAACATAGCCATCTTGAGATAAACTCTATCTCCCACCTGAAACTCAAGCTCACGTCGCCGCCTATCTGCATAACTCCTCTGTCTATCCTGAGCCTCCTTCATGTTCAACCTCAAGACACGAATCTTCTCCGTCGTCTCCTGAACAAAACTAGCTCCAAACATGCTGCGCTCCCCCACTTGGGTCCAGCATAAGGGTGTCCTGCATGGCCTCCCATACAAAGCCTCATAAGGAGCCATACCAATACTAGACTGAAAACTGTTGTTATAGGCAAACTCTGCCAAACACAGATGATCAGCCCAATGACCACCCCAATCCAGTACACACATCCTAAGCAGATCCTCCAAAGTCTGAATAATCCTCTCTGACTGTCCGTCTGTCTGCGGATGATACGCTGTACTCATATGCACCTTAGTGCCCATCTCAGTCTGAAATGCCCTCCAAAACTCTGAAGCAAACCTCGGATCTCTATCCGACACAATACTGGCTGGCACTCCATGCAACCTCACAATCTCTCGCACAAACTTCCTAGCTAAGACAGCCGCTCCATCTGTCTTCTTGATAGCCAAGAAATGTGCTGACTTGGTCAAGCGATCCACAATGACCCAAATCGCATCAAAAGTCCGTGAGATAGGTAATCCCACAACAAAATCCATAGTGATCATATCCCACTTCCACTCGGGAATGGGTAAACTCTGCAAAAGACCACTAGGCACCTGATGCTCTGCCTTGACCAAAGAACATGTGTTGCACCTCGCAACCCAATCTGCCACATCCCTCTTCATCCCAACCCAATGATAATACCGTTTGAGGTCACGGTACATCTTGGTCGCACCCGGATGAATCGAAAACTTGCTCGAATGAGCCTCTCTCAAAACCTCATGCCTCAACTCCTCATCCTTAGGCACACAGACTCGCCCACGAACCAAAATAGTCCCATTCGATGAGACCTGATACTCCGAACCGACCGCCTGCGAAGCATCAATCAAACCCTGATCGCTCTGCTGCGCCACTCTGATCCTACTGAGTAAATCTGCCTGATCAGCTGCCTCTAAACCCAAAGGCTCCTCTGAAATAGCACACAGTCGCAATGTACTCAACTCGCCAACCAAAGCCTCAACACCACGCTCTCTATCTGAATCAACCCTCCGTCGACTCAAAGCATCTGCCACCAAATTGGCCTTGCCCGGATGATAAACAATATCCAGGTCATAGTCTGCCAGAAACTCCACCCAACGCGTCTGTCTCGCATTCAGCAAAGGCTGAGTGAAAATATGCTGTAGACTCTTGTGATCTGTAAAGATCTGCACTCTACCACCATAAAGATACGACCTCCAAATCTTGAGTGCAAAAACCACTGCTCCCAACTCAAGATCATGTGTAGGACGGTTGCGCTCACTGCCCTGCAACTGCCTCGAAGCATAGGCAATCACTCTGCCCTCCTGCATCAAAACACAACCAAGTCCCACACCTGAAGCGTCCGTGTACACTACATAAGGCTTCCCCGGATCGGGTAATGCCAACACTGGTGTACTAGTCAACATCTCCTTGAGCTTCTCAAAGCTCTCCTCGCACTCCTGCGACCACACAAACGGCACATCCTTGCCAGTCAACCTCGTCATCGGCTGAGACATGCTCGCAAACCCCTTGACGAACCTCCTGTAGTAGCCTGCTAAACCCAGAAAACTCCTGATCTCGGTAGCACTACTCGGTCTAGGCCAATCTCTAATGGCCTCAATCTTAGCCGGATCCACAGAAACTCCCTCTGCAGAAACAATGTGGCCAAGAAAACCCATCTCTCGCTGCCAAAAGCTACACTTGCTCAACTTAGCATACAGCTTCTGCTCTCGAAGCTTCTCCAACACAAGCCTCAAATGAGTCGCATGCTCCTCTGGACTCCTCGAATACACCAAAATGTCATCAATGAAAATAATGACAAACACATCCAGAAACTCCCTGAACACGTCGTTCATCAATCTCATAAACGCTGCCGGCGCATTAGTCAAACCAAAAGGCATGACCACAAACTCGAAATGTCCATACCTCGTCCGAAAAGCTGTCTTCCGGACATCTGCCTCATCTATCGGAATCTGATGATAACCCGATGCCAAATCAATCTTGGAGAACCAAGTAGCACCTCTCAACTGATCCAACAACTCATCAATCCTCGGAAGTGGGTACCTGTTCTTCACTGTGACTCGGTTAAGTCCCCGGTAATCGATGCACAACCGAAAACTACCATCCTTCTTCTTAACAAACAACACTGGCGCTCCCCACGGCGAAACACTAGGTCTGATGAACCCTTTACTCAAGAGGTCCTCTAGCTGCTTTTTCAGCTCTGCCATCTCTGCTGGAGCCATCCTGTAAGGTGTCTTCGATATCGGAGCTGTCCCGGGCTCTAAATCAATCGTGAAAGGATCTGACCGAGATGGTGGCAATCCCTTCAGCGACCGAAAAACATCCTCAAAATCCTGGACAACCTGAATATCCTGCAGACTCACCTCACCACTGGACTCTGTCATAGTGATCGTCGCCAAATAGGCTTCGCAGCCCCGCTCTAACAACTGCTCTGCCTGAATAGCTGAAATCACTATACTCCCTGAAGTCGGTCTCACTCCCTGATAAACCAACTTCCCTGCATCCTGCTCAAACACCACTCTACCTCTGTAGCAATCCAGATGAACTCGGTATAGAGATAACCAGTCCATCCCCAAAATCACGTCATACAGTTCCACCGGACTGATGACTAAATCTGCTGGCATAGACTGCCCCGCAATCCGCACATCAACTGCTCTAGCTCTGCCCGAAGTAGCCAAATAACCACCTCCGGCCACCTTGACAAAGCCTGAAGCCTCGCCCTCGCTACTCCGAATACCACTACCCTCAGCTCTCTCCGGAGTTATGAAGCAATTAGATGCTCCCGAGTCAAACAGAACGTGAGACTCAAAACCTCCAACTAACAAGGTCCCTACACAATTCCACAAGTGTTGAGAACCTCTAACTCTATCACAGTAAAATAACAGAAACAGACAACACCAACAATTCTACCTTAAGAATTTAAAAGTCTGAGTGAAGATTTTACCTGTGATCTGGCCTGACTGACTGGTCTGGCCCACCTTTGCCGAAGTATACACTCTCGGCGCTCCACCTGACTGCAACGCCGCAACCTGCGCTGCTGACTGAATAGCCAACGGCTGAATCGCCGCTGCCACCGCTCTCTGCTGCAACTTGGGACACATAGTCTTGATATGCCCCGGCTCCCTGCAGTAGTAGCACACTGTCGACTCTCTGGATCCCGCCCTCTTGGGGCAAGTCGCCACTCTGTGATCCAGACTCCCACAACCGAAACACCCACCCGTACTCGGGCTACTAGCAGATATCTCCTCTGCTCTCCTCTTCTGGCCCTGCGCAGGCCTGCTGCCCCTGCCGTAACCAGAACTGTGACCTCTGCGCTGCTGATGCTGCTGCTGGCCCCGAGGATGGGTAGCAGGAGCAACTGCAACTGGAACAACCGCCGTACTCACCGGCTCACGCAAGTCCTCCTCAATGGAAGCTGCCAACTCCACTAAGCCAGCTCTAGTGTGGTACATACCACCTCTGCACTGTGTCCTGATGTTCCTCCGAAGCCCCTGGAGAAACCGCGACGTCAATGCTCGCTCACTGATCAGCTCACCACCAGAAAAGACCACCAATCTGCAGAACTCTGCATCATACTCTCGAACAGACCTCTCACCCTGAGTCAAGTCCAAAAACCTCAACTGCAGCCTGTCACGAGCCTCCTGAGGGAAAAACTTGTGGTTGAACTCCTCGACGAAGTCAACCCAAGTCCAAACCTCTCTCCTGGTCCTAACAGACCTCCACCACAAATGTGCATCACCTCCAAGGTAGTGCACTGCCAACTCAACCTGAAACTGTGCCGGACAACGAACAGAATCGAAGTTCCGCTCCAACCTCTGACGCCACTCGTCAGCCTGCTCTGGAGTAACACCGCCCTCAAACGTAGGCGTACCAATCCTCTGCATCTCCCTCATCATCTCACGATAAGGAGAAAACCCAACTGCAACACCCTGCTGCACCACAGCCTCCTGCTGCTCAACAAAACCGGCACCAACATGTGCCCCGGCACCAACATGTGCCCCGGCCGCTGGAGGTGCAACCGGAGCCTGCTGTGGAACTGCCTCTGGAAGACGTGCCAACAACTGCGTCAGTAGCCCCACAATCAAATCACCCTGAGCAAGAGCCGCGCCCCCACCGGGAACTGCTCCTGCCCCCGCGCCACCACCGACGCCCAAACTAGCCCCACCGGCTAACGAAACCGACTGTGTCACCGACGCTGCCGCCACGCTAGGCGCCGCACTCTCCACTGAGGCCTCAGCCTCTGGCACTCCACGACCAGCACCCCGACCTCCACGACCCGCTGCTCGCCCACCGCGACCAGCTCCTCTGCCCCCACGGGCTGCACCGCGACCACGACCACGGCCACGACCACGACCTGCGTCCATCTCTCTGCACTACCACCAAGTACAGAAAAAGAGCAAAGGTCAAAACACAGACACAAAACCAAAATACACCAAATATCCAACTCACTTACCCGCGGAAAACTGGAAGACCGAGAGGATGAGATTAAACCACTAATTGACTAACTCACATAATCAATTAACCACATAGTCCAATTCATCCAATTCTAACAGTCCTAAAACCGACTACGCTCTGATACCAAAATGGAACAACCAAGCTTTTTTTTTTTTTTTAATATATAATTAGCCCAGATTAATATTCCCATAAATATTAATCCTCAACAGCTAATTCAACCCAATGCGGAAGAAAAACCAATATTATTAAATCATAAATAATTATTCAACAATAATCAATAAAGAATAAAACCAATAAAACCAATAACCAATAAACGACCTAAGCCGGTTTGCTACATTATTAAAATAAAGTCTAACACCCTAAACTCATGAATTCTCAATCAACCACATCATAAATGCCAGAATCCAAATCCTAATCTCATCATCCTCTTCTCTCGGTCTCTTTCCGCGGATGAACATTGCTGTTACCTGCATCACATTACGAAAGAGATGCGTAAGTATTATCATAAATACTTAGTGAGTGGATCATCCTGCCTACAGGCCAATTACGTCAAACACTAGACAAAACATCACAATAATCAATATCAGTAACCATGCTCCACACAAAACAACAGTATAAACCATCCCTGTCAGGAAACACCCACGTTTCCTGACACCCAGGTTGGTGTCGACCGACACCTCTATGGTGTCGATCGACGCCAGCCTCCCGAGTGTCGATCGACACTCATCGAGTGTCGCTCGACACCGGCTCGACGCCCAGAAACCAGAAGCTACGAAAATCACATTCCAAAATCGCAATAACACAAAATCCAGGGGTTTTCAACGCCCCAATACTATCAAAACACGAAATCCAGCATAAACAACTCAAGAACACAACCAAAACTCGAAATCAAACAATCTCTATTGATCAACGGGCCTACAGTCACGCACTCACCTCGAAAAGGAATAGAAAAGAGTAAAGGAAGATGAACAAGGAAGAATAGCCTCAAATCGATTCTCCAAACACCAAAATCGCCCAGAAATCACCCTCCTTCTCTCTGCAACTTGTTTTTCTCGAAAACTGTGCCTCTGCTCGCGGCCACAGGGTTTTATTCGAGAACTAGAGCTTCTTTCGCCCAAAACCGCGCTAAACCGAACTCACTCAAATCGAACCGACCGATTTCACCATAACCGGTGTCGATCGACACCCTTCCTTGGTGTCGGTCGACACCAATCGACCAAACCAACTCCAATTGCAAATCGTTCAGAAGAATTTAACACACTTTCTTCGCGATGCTTGAACCTTAGACCGACTGCACAACAATCAAACAAGAACATGCACAGCCAATCCTCAATTCACACCTCTAAGAGCATGTGCCAACTACTCCCGAACCCCTAGCATCGTCCAACACCACTTCCACAACAACTTCCAGGTTCACGGATGTTACAAAAGGAGCGTAAAAAGATAGCCTTTCAAAATTTTTAAAATAGTAAGAAACTCGTATGGGTACACACCCACAGATTTCAGAAAACTAGTATATTTAGAGGTTTTTGCAAAAAAATGAATGAAATATGTCCAAAGTGAACACTAAACTTTTCAGACCATTTGGCCTTGTAAAGGGGATTCATAAGAAGCGTAATAAGATAGCCTTTCAAAAATTTTAAAATATTAAGAAACTCGTAGGGGTACACCCACGGATTCCAAAAAACTAGTACATTTAGAGGTTTTTCCAAAACATTGAATGAAATATGTCCAAAGTGAACATTAAACTTTTCCGACCATTTGGCGTTGTAAAGGAGACTCTAAAGAAGCGTAAAAAGATAGCATTTAAATTTTTTCAAAATATTAAGAAACTCGTAGAGGTACACCCACAGATTCCAAAAAACTAGTACATTAAGAGGATTTTCCAAAACAGTAAATGAAATATGTCCACAGTGAACACTAAACTATTCGGACCATTTGTCGTTGTAAAGGGAATCTAAAGAAGCGTAAAAAGGTAGCATTTAAAAAATTTCAAAGTATTAAGAAACTTGTAGGGGTCTCCCACGAATTCCAAAAAACTAGTATATTTTGAGGATTTTCCAAAACAGTGAATGAAATATGTCCAAAGTGAACGCTAAACTTTTCTGACCATTTGGTGTTGTAAAGGGACTCTAAAGAAGCGTAAAAAGATAGCCTTTCAAAATTTTTAAAATATTAAGAAACTCGTAGGGGTATACCCACATATTCCAGAAAACTAGTACATTTAGAGGTTTTTGCAAAAATATGAATGAAATATGTCCAAAGTGAATACTAAAATTTTCGAACCATTTGGCATTGTAAATGAGACTTTAAAGAAGCGTAATAAAATAGTCTTTCAAAATTTTTAAAATATGAAGAAACTCTCAAGGGTACATTTAGAGGTTTTTCCAAAACAGTGAATGCAATAAGTCTAAAGTGAACACTAAACTTTTCTGACCATTTGGCGATGTAAAGGAGACTCTAAAGAAGCGTAATAAGATAGCATTTAAAAAATTTCAAAATATTAAGAAACTCGTAGGGGTTCTCCCACGGATTCCCAAAAACTAATACATTTAGAGGTTTTTCCAAAACACTGAATGAAATATGTCCAAACTGAACACTAAACTATTCTCACCATTTGTCGTTGTAAAGGGACTCTAACGAAGCGTAAAAAGATAGCCTTTTAAAATTTTTAAAATAGTAAGAAACTCGTATTGGTACACACCCACAGATTCCAGAAAACTAGTACATTTAGAGGTTTTTGCAAAAAAATGAAGGAAATATGTCCAAAGTGAACACTAAACTTTTCCGACCATTTGGCCTTGTAAAGGGGATTCATACGCAGCGTAATAAGATAGCCTTTCAAAAAAATTAAAATATTAAGAAACTCGTAGGGGTACACCCACGGATTCCAAAAAACTAGTACATTTAGAAGTTTTTCCAAAACATTGAATGAAATATGTCCAAAGAGAACACTAAACTATTCTGACCATTTGTCGTTGTAAAGGGACTCTAAAGAAGAGTAAAAAGATAGCCTTTCAAAATTTTTAAAATAGTAAGAAACTCGTATGGGTACACACCCACAGATTGCAGAAAACTAGTACATTTAGAGGTTTTTGGAAAAAAATGAATGAAATATGTCCAAAGTGAACACTAAACTTTTCCGACCATTTGGCCTTGTAAAGGGGATTCATAAGCAGCGTAATAAGATAGCCTTTCAAAAATTTTAAAATATTAAGAAACTCGTAGGGGTACACCCACGGATTCCAAAAAACTAGTACATTTAGAGGTTTTTCCAAAACATTGAATGAAATATGTCCAAAGTGAACACTAAACTTTTCCGACCGTTTGGCGTTGTAAAGGAGAATCTAAAGAAGCGTAAAAAGATAGCATTTAAATTTTTTCAAAATATTAAGAAACTCGTAGGGGTACACCCACAGATTCCAAAAACTAGTTCATTTAGAGGTTTTTCCAAAACATTGAATGAAATATGTCCAAAGTGAACACTAAACTATTCTGACCATTTGTCGTTGTAAAGGGACTCTAAAGAAGCGTAAGAAGATAGCTTTCAAAAATTTTAAAATAGTGAGAAACTCGTATGGGTACACACCCACAGATTCCAGAAAACTAGTATATTTAGAGGTTTTTGCAAACAAATGAATGAAATATGTCCAAAGTGAACACTAAACTTTTCCGACCATTTGGCCTTGTAAAGGGGATTCATAAGCAGCGTAATAAGATAGCCTTTCAAAAAATTTAAAATATTAAGAAACGCGTAGGGGTACACCCACAGATTTCAACAAACTAGTACATTTAGAGGTTTTTCCAAAACAGTGAATGAAATATGTCCAAAGTGAACATTAAAATTTTCTGACCATTTGGCGTTGTAAATGGACTCTAAAGAAGCGTAAAAAGATAGCCTTTCAAAATTTTAAAAATATTAAGAAACTCGTAGGGGTACACCCACAGATTCCAGAAACTAGTACATTTAGAGGTTTTTGCAAAACATTGAATGAAATATGTCCAAAGTGGACACTAAACCTTTCCGACCATTTGGCCTTGTAAAGGGGATTCATAAGAAGCGTAATAAGATAGCCTTTCAAAAATTTAAAAATATTAAGAAACTCGTAGGGGTACACCCACGGATTCCAAAAAACTAGTACATTTAGAGGTTTTTCCAAAACATTGAATGAAATATGTCCAAAGAGAACACTAAACTATTCTGACCATTTGTCGTTGTAAAGGGACTCTAAGGAAGCGTAAAAAGATAGCCTTTCAAAATTTTTAAAATAGTAAGAAACTCGTATGGGTACACACCCACAGATTCCAGAAAACTAGTACATTTAGAGGTTTTTGCAAAAAAATGAATGAAATATGTCCAAAGTGAACACTAAACTTTTCCGACCATTTGGCCTTGTAAAGGGATTCATAAGCAGCGTAATAAGATAGCCTTTCAAAAATTTTAAAATATTAAGAAACTCGTAGGGGTACACCCACGGATTCCAAAAAACTAGTACATTTAGAGGTTTTTCCAAAACATTGAATGAAATATGTCCAAAGTGAACACTAAACTTTTCTGACCATTTGGCGATGTAAAGGAGACTCTAAAGAAGCGTAATAAGATAGCATTTAAAAAATTTCAAAATATTAAGAAACTCGTAGGGGTTCTCCCACGGATTCCCAAAAACTAATACATTTAGAGGTTTTTCCAAAACACTGAATGAAATATGTCCAAACTGAACACTAAACTATTCTGACCATTTGTCGTTGTAAAGGGACTCTAAAGAAGCGTAAAAAGATAGCCTTTCAAAATTTTTAAAATAGTAAGAAACTCGTATTGGTACACACCCACAGATTCCAGAAAACTAGTACATTTAGAGGTTTTTGCTAAAAAATGAAGGAAATATGTCCAAAGTGAACACTAAACTTTTCCGACCATTTGGCCTTGTAAAGGGGATTCATAAGCAGCGTAATAAGATAGCCTTTCAAAAATTTTAAAATATTAAGAAACTCGTAGGGGTACACCCACGGATTCCAAAAAACTAGTACATTTAGAGGTTTTTCCAAAACATTGAATGAAATATGTCCAAAGTGAACACTAAACTTTTCCGACCATTTGGCGTTGTAAAGAAGAATCTAAAGAAGCGTAAAAAGATAGCATTTAAATTTTTTCAAAATATTAAGAAACTCGTAGGGGTACACCCACGGATTCCAAAAAACTAGTACATTTAGAGGTTTTTCCAAAACATTGAATGAAATATGTCCAAAGTGAACACTAAACTTTTCCGACCATTTGGCGTTGTAAAGGAGAATCTAAAGAAGCGTAAAAAGATAGCATTTAAATTTTTTCAAAATATTAAGAAACTCGTAGGGGTACACCCACAGATTCCAAAAACTAGTACATTTAGAGGTTTTTCCAAAACATTGAATGAAATATGTCCAAAGTGAACACTAAACTATTCTGACCATTTGTCGTTGTAAAGGGACTCTAAAGAAGCGTAAAAAGATAGCTTTCAAAATTTTTAAAATAGTGAGAAACTCGTATGGGTACACACCCACAGATTGCAGAAAACTAGTACATTTAGAGGTTTTTGCAAACAAATGAATGAAATATGTCCTAAGTGAACACTAAACTTTTCCGACCATTTGGCCTTGTAAAGGGGATTCATAAGCAGCGTAATAAGATAGCCTTTCAAAAAAATTAAAATATTAAGAAACTCGTAGGGGTACACCCACGGATTTCAAAAAACTAGTACATTTAGAGGTTTTTCCAAAACAGTGAATGAAATATGTCCAAAGTGAACATTAAAATTTTCTGACCATTTGGCGTTGTAAATGGACTCTAAAGAAGCGTAAAAAGATAGCCTTTCAAAATTCTAAAAATATTAAAAAACTCGTAGGGGTACACCCACAGATTCCAGAAACTCGTACATTTAGAGGTTTTTGCAAAAAAATGAATGAAATATGTCCAAAGTGGAAACTAAACCTTTCCGACCATTTGGCCTTGTAAAGGGGATTCATAAGAAGCGTAATAAGATAGCCTTTCAAAAATTTAAAAATATTAAGAAAGTCGTAGGGGTACACCCACAAATTCCAAAAACTAGTACATTTAGATGTTTTTCCAAAACATTGAATGAAATATGTCCAAAGAGAACACTAAACTATTCTGACCATTTGTCGTTGTAAAGGGACTCTAAGGAAGCGTAAAAAGATAGCCTTTCAAAATTTTTAAAATAGTAAGAAACTCGTATGGGTACACACCCACAGATTCCAGAAAACTAGTACATTTAGAGGTTTTTGCAAAAAAATGAATGAAATATGTCCAAAGTGAACACTAAACTTTGCCGACCATTTGGCCTTGTAAAGGGGATTCATAAGCAGCGTAATAAGATAGCCTTTCAAAAAATTTAAAATATTAAGAAACGCGTAGGGGTACACCCACGGATTTCAACCAACTAGTACATTTAGAGGTTTTTCCAAAACAAAGAATGAAATATGTCCAAAGAGAACACTAAACTATTCTGACCATTTGTCGTTGTAAAGGGACTCTAAGGAAGCGTAAAAAGATAGCCTTTCAAAAATTTTAAAATAGTAAGAAACTCGTATGGGTACACACCCACAGATTCCAGAAAACTAGTACATTTAGAGGTTTTTGCAAAAAAATGAATGAAATATGTCCAAAGTGAACACTAAACTTTTCCGACCATTTGGCCTTGTAAAGGGGATTCATAAGCAGCGTAATAAGATAGCCTTTCAAAAATTTTAAAATATTAAGAAACTCGTAGGGGTACACCCACGGATTCCAAAAAACTAGTACATTTAGAGGTTTTTCCAAAACATTGAATGAAATATGTCCAAAGTGAACACTAAACTTTTCTGACCATTTGGCGATGTAAAGGAGACTCTAAAGAAGCGTAATAAGATAGCATTTAAAAGATTTCAAAATATTAAGAAACTCGTAAGGGTTCTCCCACGGATTCCCAAAAACTAATACATTTAGAGGTTTTTCCAAAACACTGAATGAAATATGTCCAAACTGAACACTAAACTATTCTGACCATTTGTCGTTGTGATGGGACTCTAAAGAAGCGTAAAAAGATAGCCTTTCAAAATTTTTAAAATAGTAAGAAACTCGTATTGGTACACACCCACAGATTCCAGAAAACTAGTACATTTAGAGGTTTTTGCAAAAAAATGAAGGAAATATGTCCAAAGTGAACACTAAACTTTTCCGACCATTTGGCCTTGTAAAAGGGATTCATACGCAGCGTAATAAGATAGCCTTTCAAAAAATTTAAAATATTAAGAAACTCGTAGGGGTACACCCACGGATTCCAAAAAACTAGTACATTTAGAGGTTTTTCCAAAACATTGAATGAAATATGTCCAAAGAGAACACTAAACTATTCTGACCATTTGTCGTTGTAAAGGGACTCTAAGGAAGCGTAAAAAGATAGCCTTTCAAAAATTTTAAAATAGTAAGAAACTCGTATGGGTACACACCCACAGATTCCAGAAAACTAGTACATTTAGAGGTTTTTGCAAAAAAATGAATGAAATATGTCCAAAGTGAACACTAAACTTTTCCGACCATTTGGCCTTGTAAAGGGGATTCATAAGCAGCGTAATAAGATAGCCTTTCAAAAATTTTAAAATATTAAGAAACTCGTAGGGGTACACCCACGGATTCCAAAAAACTAGTACATTTAGAGGTTTTTCCAAAACATTGAATGAAATATGTCCAAAGTGAACACTAAACTTTTCTGAACATTTGGCGATGTAAAGGAGACTCTAAAGAAGCGTAATAAGATAGCATTTAAAAAATTTCAAAATATTAAGAAACTCGTAGGGGTTCTCCCACGGATTCCCAAAAACTAATACATTTAGAGGTTTTTCCAAAACACTGAATGAAATATGTCCAAACTGAACACTAAACTATTCTGACCATTTGTCGTTGTGAAGGGACTCTAAAGAAGCGTAAAAAGATAGCCTTTCAAAATTTTTAAAATAGTAAGAAACTCGTATTGGTACACACCCACAGATTCCAGAAAACTAGTACATTTAGAGGTTTTTGCAAAAAAATGAAGGAAATATGTCCAAAGTGAACACTAAACTTTTCCGACCATTTGGCCTTGTAAAAGGGATTCATACGCAGCGTAATAAGATAGCCTTTCAAAAAATTTAAAATATTAAGAAACTCGTAGGGGTACACCCACGGATTCCAAAAAACTAGTACATTTAGAGGTTTTTCCAAAACATTGAATGAAATATGTCCAAAGAGAACACTAAACTATTCTGACCATTTGTCGTTGTAAAGGGACTCTAAGGAAGCGTAAAAAGATAGCCTTTCAAAATTTTTAAAATAGTAAGAAACTCGTATGGGTACACACCCACAGATTCCAGAAAACTAGTACATTTAGAGGTTTTTGCAAAAAAATGAATGAAATATGTCCAAAGTGAACACTAAACTTTTCCGACCATTTGGCCTTGTAAAGGGGATTCATAAGCAGCGTAATAAGATAGCCTTTCAAAAAAATTAAAATATTAAGAAACTCGTAGGGGTACACCCACGGATTTCAAAAAACTAGTACATTTAGAGGTTTTTCCAAAACAGTGAATGAAATATGTCCAAAGTGAACATTAAAATTTTCTGACCATTTGGCGTTGTAAATGGACTCTAAAGAAGCGTAAAAAGATAGCCTTTCAAAATTCTAAAAATATTAAAAAACTCGTAGGGGTACACCCACAGATTCCAGAAACTCGTACATTTAGAGGTTTTTGCAAAAAAATGAATGAAATATGTCCAAAGTGGAAACTAAACCTTTCCGACCATTTGGCCTTGTAAAGGGGATTCATAAGAAGCGTAATAAGATAGCCTTTCAAAAATTTAAAAATATTAAGAAAGTCGTAGGGGTACACCCACAAATTCCAAAAACTAGTACATTTAGATGTTTTTCCAAAACATTGAATGAAATATGTCCAAAGAGAACACTAAACTATTCTGACCATTTGTCGTTGTAAAGGGACTCTAAGGAAGCGTAAAAAGATAGCCTTTCAAAATTTTTAAAATAGTAAGAAACTCGTATGGGTACACACCCACAGATTCCAGAAAACTAGTACATTTAGAGGTTTTTGCAAAAAAATGAATGAAATATGTCCAAAGTGAACACTAAACTTTGCCGACCATTTGGCCTTGTAAAGGGGATTCATAAGCAGCGTAATAAGATAGCCTTTCAAAAAATTTAAAATATTAAGAAACGCGTAGGGGTACACCCACGGATTTCAACCAACTAGTACATTTAGAGGTTTTTCCAAAACAAAGAATGAAATATGTCCAAAGAGAACACTAAACTATTCTGACCATTTGTCGTTGTAAAGGGACTCTAAGGAAGCGTAAAAAGATAGCCTTTCAAAAATTTTAAAATAGTAAGAAACTCGTATGGGTACACACCCACAGATTCCAGAAAACTAGTACATTTAGAGGTTTTTGCAAAAAAATGAATGAAATATGTCCAAAGTGAACACTAAACTTTTCCGACCATTTGGCCTTGTAAAGGGGATTCATAAGCAGCGTAATAAGATAGCCTTTCAAAAATTTTAAAATATTAAGAAACTCGTAGGGGTACACCCACGGATTCCAAAAAACTAGTACATTTAGAGGTTTTTCCAAAACATTGAATGAAATATGTCCAAAGTGAACACTAAACTTTTCTGACCATTTGGCGATGTAAAGGAGACTCTAAAGAAGCGTAATAAGATAGCATTTAAAAGATTTCAAAATATTAAGAAACTCGTAAGGGTTCTCCCACGGATTCCCAAAAACTAATACATTTAGAGGTTTTTCCAAAACACTGAATGAAATATGTCCAAACTGAACACTAAACTATTCTGACCATTTGTCGTTGTGAAGGGACTCTAAAGAAGCGTAAAAAGATAGCCTTTCAAAATTTTTAAAATAGTAAGAAACTCGTATTGGTACACACCCACAGATTCCAGAAAACTAGTACATTTAGAGGTTTTTGCAAAAAAATGAAGGAAATATGTCCAAAGTGAACACTAAACTTTTCCGACCATTTGGCCTTGTAAAAGGGATTCATACGCAGCGTAATAAGATAGCCTTTCAAAAAATTTAAAATATTAAGAAACTCGTAGGGGTACACCCACGGATTCCAAAAAACTAGTACATTTAGAGGTTTTTCCAAAACATTGAATGAAATATGTCCAAAGAGAACACTAAACTATTCTGACCATTTGTCGTTGTAAAGGGACTCTAAGGAAGCGTAAAAAGATAGCCTTTCAAAATTTTTAAAATAGTAAGAAACTCGTATGGGTACACACCTACAGATTCCAGAAAACTAGTACATTTAGAGGTTTTTGCAAAAAAATGAATGAAATATGTCCAAAGTGAACACTAAACTTTTCCGACCATTTGGCCTTGTAAAGGGGATTCATAAGCAGCGTAATAAGATAGCCTTTCAAAAATTTTAAAATATTAAGAAACTCGTAGGGGTACACCCACGGATTCCAAAAAACTAGTACATTTAGAGGTTTTTCCAAAACAGTGAATGAAATTTGTCCAAAGTGAACATTAAAATTTTCTGACCATTTGGCGTTGTAAATGGACTCTAAAGAAGCGTAAAAAGATAGCCTTTCAAAATTTTAAAAATATTAAGAAACTCGTAGGGGTACACCCACAGATTCCAGAAACTAGTACATTTAGAGGTTTTTGCAAAAAAATGAATGAAATATGTCCAAAGTGGAAACAAAACCTTTCCGACCATTTAGCCTTGTAAAGGGGATTCATAAGAAGCGTAATAAGATAGCCTTTCAAAAATTTCAAAATATTAAAAAACTCGTAGGGGTACGTACACCCACAGATTCCAAAAACTAGTACATTTAGAGGTTTTTCCAAAACATTGAATGAAATATGTCCAAAGAGAACACTAAACTATTCTGACCATTTGTCGTTGTAAAGGGACTCTAAAGAAGCGTAAAAAGATAGCCTTTCAAAATTTTTAAAATATTAAGAAACTCGTAGGGGTACACCCACATATTCCAGAAAACTAGTACATTTAGAGGTTTTTGCAAAAATATGAATGAAATATGTCCAAAGTGAACACTAAAATTTTCGAACCATTTGGCATTGTAAATGAGACTTTAAAGAAGCGTAATAAAATAGTCTTTCAAAATTTTTAAAATATTAAGAAACTCGTATGGGTACACACCCACAGATTTCAGAAACTCGTATGGGTACACACCCACAGATTTCAGAAAACTAGTACATTTAGAGGTTTTTGCAAAAAAATGAATGAAATATGTCCAAAGTGAACAATAAACTTTTCCGACCATTTGGCCTTGTAAAGGGACTCTAAAGAAGCGTAAAAAGGTAGCATTTAAAAAATTTCAAAGTATTAAGAAACTTGTAGGGGTACTCCCACGAATTCCAAAAAACTAGTATATTTTGAGGATTTTCCAAAACAGTGAATGAAATATGTCCAAAGTGAACGCTAAACTTTTCTGACCATTTGGCGTTGTAAAGGGACTCTAAAGAAGCGTAAAAAGATAGCCTTTCAAAATTTTTAAAATATTAAGAAACTCGTAGGGGTACACCCACATATTCCAGAAAACTAGTACATTTAGAGGTTTTTGCAAAAATATGAATGAAATATGTCCAAAGTGAACACTAAAATTTTCGAACCATTTGGCATTGTAAATGAGACTTTAAAGAAGCGTAATAAAATAGTCTTTCAAAATTTTTAAAATATTAAGAAACTCTCAAGGGTACATTTAGAGGTTTTTCCAAAACAGTGAATGCAATATGTCTAAAGTGAACACTAAACTTTTCTGACCATTTGGCGATGTAAAGGAGACTCTAAAGAAGCGTAATAAGATAGCATTTAAAAAATTTCAAAATATTAAGAAACTCGTAGGGGTACACCCACGGATTCCAAAAAACTAGTACATTTAGAGGTTTTTCCAAAACATTGAATGAAATATGTCCAAAGAGAACACTAAACTATTCTGACCATTTGTCGTTGTAAAGGGACTCTAAGGAAGCTTAAAAAGATAGCCTTTCAAAATTTTTAAAATAGTAAGAAACTCGTATGGGTACACACCCACAGATTCCAGAAAACTAGTACATTTAGAGGTTTTTGCAAAAAAATGAATGAAATATGTCCAAAGTGAACACTAAACTTTTCCGACCATTTGGCCTTGTAAAGGGGATTCATAAGCAGCGTAATAAGATAGCCTTTCAAAAATTTTAAAATATTAAGAAACTCATAGGGGTACACCCACGGATTCCAAAAAACTAGTACATTTAGAGGTTTTTCCAAAACAGTGAATGAAATTTGTCCAAAGTGAACATTAAAATTTTCTGACCATTTGGCGTTGTAAATGGACTCTAAAGAAGCGTAAAAAGATAGCCTTTCAAAATTTTAAAAATATTAAGAAACTCGTAGGGGTACACCCACAGATTCCAGAAACTAGTACATTTAGAGGTTTTTGCAAAAAAATGAATGAAATATGTCCAAAGTGGAAACAAAACCTTTCCGACCATTTAGCCTTGTAAAGGGGATTCATAAGAAGCGTAATAAGATAGCCTTTCAAAAATTTCAAAATATTAAAAAACTCGTAGGGGTACGTACACCCACAGATTCCAAAAACTAGTACATTTAGAGGTTTTTCCAAAACATTGAATGAAATATGTCCAAAGAGAACACTAAACTATTCTGACCATTTGTCGTTGTAAAGGGACTCTAAAGAAGCGTAAAAAGATAGCCTTTCAAAATTTTTAAAATATCAAGAAACTCGTAGGGGTACACCCACATATTCCAGAAAACTAGTACATTTAGAGGTTTTTGCAAAAATATGAATGAAATATGTCCAAAGTGAACACTAAAATTTTCGAACCATTTGGCATTGTAAATGAGACTTTAAAGAAGCGTAATAAAATAGTCTTTCAAAATTTTTAAAATATTAAGAAACTCGTATGGGTACACACCCACAGATTTCAGAAACTCGTATGGGAACACACCCACAGATTTCAGAAAACTAGTACATTTAGAGGTTTTTGCAAAAAAATGAATGAAATATGTCCAAAGTGAACAATAAACTTTTCCGACCATTTGGCCTTGTAAAGGGACTCTAAAGAAGCGTAAAAAGGTAGCATTTAAAAAATTTCAAAGTATTAAGAAACTTGTAGGGGTACTCCCACGAATTCCAAAAAACTAGTATATTTTGAGGATTTTCCAAAACAGTGAATGAAATATGTCCAAAGTGAACGCTAAACTTTTCTGACCATTTGGCGTTGTAAAGGGACTCTAAAGAAGCGTAAAAAGATAGCCTTTCAAAATTTTTAAAATATTAAGAAACTCGTAGGGGTACACCCACATATTCCAGAAAACTAGTACATTTAGAGGTTTTTGCAAAAATATGAATGAAATATGTCCAAAGTGAACACTAAAATTTTCGAACCATTTGGCATTGTAAATGAGACTTTAAAGAAGCGTAATAAAATAGTCTTTCAAAATTTTTAAAATATTAAGAAACTCTCAAGGGTACATTTAGAGGTTTTTCCAAAACAGTGAATGCAATATGTCTAAAGTGAACACTAAACTTTTCTGACCATTTGGCGATGTAAAGGAGACTCTAAAGAAGCGTAATAAGATAGCATTTAAAAAATTTCAAAATATTAAGAAACTCGTAGGGGTTCTCCCACGGATTCCCAAAAACTAATACATTTAGAGATTTTTCCAAAACACTGAATGAAATATGTCCACACTGAACACTAAACTATTCTGACAATTTGTCGTTGTAAAGGGACTCTAAAGAAGCGTAAAAAGATAGCCTTTCAAAATTTTTAAAATAGTAAGAAACTCGTATTGGTACACACCCACAGATTCCAGAAAACTAGTACATTTAGAGGTTTTTGCAAAAAAATGAAGGAAATATGTCCAAAGTGAACACTAAACTTTTCCGACCATTTGGCCTTGTACAGGGGATTCATACGCAGCGTAATAAGATAGCCTTTCAAAAAATTTAAAATATTAAGAAACTCGTAGGGGTACACCCACGGATTCCAAAAAACTAGTACATTTATAGGTTTTTCCAAAACATTGAATGAAATATGTCCAAAGAGAACACTAAACTATTCTGACCATTTGTCGTTGTAAAGGGACTCTAAAGAAGCGTAAAAAGATAGCCTTTCAAAATTTTAAAAATAGTAAGAAACTCGTATGGGTACACACCCACAGATTCCAGAAAACTAGTACATTTAGAGGTTTTTGCAAAAAAATGAATGAAATATGTCCAAAGTGAACACTAAACTTTTCCGACCATTTGGCCTTGTAAAGGGGACTCATACGCAGCGTAATAAGATAGCCTTTCAAAAATTTTAAAATATTAAGAAACTCGTAGGGGTACACCCACAGATTCCAAAAAACTAGTACATTTAGAGGTTTTTCCAAAACATTGAATGAAATATGTCCAAAGTGAACACTAAAATTTTCCGACCATTTGGCGTTGTAAAGGAGAATCTAAAGAAGCGTAAAAAGATAGCATTTAAATTTTTTCAAAATATTAAGAAACTCGTAGGGGTACACCCACAGATTCCAAAAACTAGTACATTTAGAGGTTTTTCCAAAACATTGAATGAAATATGTCCAAAGTGAACACTAAACTATTCTGACCATTTGTCGTTGTAAACGGACTCTAAAGAAGCGTAAAAAGATAGCTTTCAAAATTTTTAAAATAGTGAGAAACTCGTATGGGTACACACCCACAGATTCCAGAAAACTAGTACATTTAGAGGTTTTTGCAAACAAATGAATGAAATATGTCCAAAGTGAACACTAAACTTTTCCGACCATTTGGCCTTGTAAAGGGGATTCATAAGCAGCGTAATTAGATAGCCTTTCAAAAAATTTAAAATATTAAGAAACTCGTAGGGGTACACCCACGGATTTCAAAAAACTAGTACATTTAGAGGTTTTTCCAAAACAGTGAATGAAATATGTCCAAAGTGAACATTAAAATTTTCTGACCATTTGGCGTTGCAAATGGACTCTAAAGAAGCGTAAAAAGATAGCATTTCAAAATTTTAAAAATATTAAGAAACTCGTAGGGGTACACCCACAGATTCCAGAAACTAGTACATTTATAGGTTTTTGCAAAAAAATGAATGAAATATGTCCAAAGTGGACACTAAACCTTTCCGACCATTTGGCCTTGTAAAGGGGATTCATAAGAAGCGTAATAAGATAGCCTTTCAAAAATTTCAAAATATTAAGAAACTCGTAGGGGTACACCCACAGATTCCAAAAACTAGTACATTTAGAGGTTTTTCCAAAACATTGAATGAAATATGTCCAAAGAGAACACTAAACTATTCTGACCATTTGTCGTTGTAAAGGGACTCTAAAGAAGCGAAAAAGATAGCCTTTCAAAATTTTTAAAATAGTAAGAAACTCGTATGGATACACACCCACAGATTTCAGAAAACTAGTATATTTAGAGGGACTCTAAAGAAGCGTAAAAAGGTAGCATTTAAAAAATTTCAAAGTATTAAGAAACTTGTAGGGGTACTCCCACGAATTCCAAAAAACTAGTATATTTTGAGGATTTTCCAAAACAGTGAATGAAATATGTCCAAAGTGAACGCTAAACTTTTCTGACCATTTGGCGTTGTAAAGGGACTCTAAAGAAGCGTAAAAAGATAGCCTTTCAAAATTTTTAAAATATTAAGAAACTCGTAGGGGTACACCCACATATTCCAGAAAACTAGTACATTTAGAGGTTTTTGCAAAAATATGAATGAAATATGTCCAAAGTGAACACTAAAATTTTCGAACCATTTGGCATTGTAAATGAGACTTTAAAGAAGCGTAATAAAATAGTCTTTCAAAATTTTTAAAATATTAAGAAACTCTCAAGGGTACATTTAGAGGTTTTTCCAAAACAGTGAATGCAATATGTCTAAAGTGAACACTAAACTTTTCTGACCATTTGGCGATGTAAAGGAGACTCTAAAGAAGCATAATAAGATAGCATTTAAAAAATTTCAAAATATTAAGAAACTCGTAGGGGTTCTCCCACGGATTCCCAAAAACTAATACATTTAGAGGTTTTTCCAAAACAGTGAATGAAATATGTCCAAAGTGAACATTAAAATTTTCTGACCTTTTGGCGTTGTTAAGGGAACTAAACTTTTATGACCATTTGGCGTTGTAAAGGAGACACTAAAGAAGCGTAATATGATAGCATTTCAAAAAATTTAAAATATTAAGAAACTCGTAGGGGTACACCCACGGATTCTAAAACACTAGTACATTTAGATATTTTTCCAAAACAGTGAATGAAATATGTCCAAAGTGAACATTAAAATTTTCTGACCATTTGGCGTTGTAAAGGGACTCTAAAGAAGCGTAAAATTATAGCCTTTCAAAATTTTAAAAATATTAAGAAACTCGTATGGATACACTCACAGATTCCAGAAAACTAGTACATTTAGAGGTTTTTTCAAAAAAATGAATGAAATATGTCCAAAATGGACACTAAACTTTTCCGACCATTTGGCCTTGTAAAGGGGATTCATAAGAAGCGTAATAAGATAGCCTTTAAAATTTTTTAAAATATTAAGAAACTCGTAGGGGTACAACCGCGGATTCCAAAAAACTAGTACATTTAGAGGTTTTTCCAAAACAGTGAATGAAATATGTCCAAAGTGAACACTAATCTTTTCCTACCATTTGGCGTTGTAAAGGAGACTCTAAAGAAGCGTAAAAAGATAGCATTTAAATTTTTTCAAAATATTAAGAAACTCGTAGGGGTATACCCACATATTCCAAAAAACTAGTACATTTAGTGGTTTTTCCAAAACAGTGAATGAAATATGTCCAAAGTGAACACTAAACGTTTTCGACCAATTGACGTTGTAAAGGAGACTCTAAAGAAGCGTAATAAGATAGCATTTAAAAAATTTTGGGCGATTTTGGAGTTTGGAAGCTTGTTCTGTTGCTGTTCTTCATTGTTCCATCACCTTTCCTTCCTTTCAATCCGTTATAAGGTGAGTGCATGACTTTAGGTCCGTTTTGGCACTGGAGATTTCTGGATTTGAGTTTGTTGTTGTGTTCTTGAGTTGTTCATGTTAGAAATTGTGTTTTGGATGTATTGGGGCGTTGAAAACCCCGTGATTGCGAGTTTTGTGATTCTTATGCGCTGTTTTGTAGCTTCTTGTGTCTGGGCGTTGAGCTGGTGTCGACCGACACATGATGGGTGTCGATCGACACTCAGGAGGCTAGCGTCGTGGAAACGTGGGGTTTCCTGATGTGGTGGTTCATGTTGTTGCTTCTGTTTATTGTTGTTGATTATTGTTGATGTATTGTCTAGTGTTTGACGTACTTGGCCTGTAGGCAGGATGATCCACTCACTAAGTATTTATGATAATACTTACGCATCTCTATTCCAATGTGATGCAGGTAACAACAATGTTCTTTCGCGGAAAGAGACCGAGAGAAGAGGATGATGAGACTAGGAATTTGATCTCGGCCATCTTGTTGTGGCTAGCAAGGAATTCATTCTTAGGGTGTTAGTTTTATTTTAATAATGTAGCAAACCTGGTGTTTAGGTTGCTAGAATTTATTTTTGGTTTTTATTGGTTATTGGTTTATTTGTTGAACGGATTATTTATTATTTAATATTATTGATTTCTTTCGAGAATTTCCGCATTGATAAAAAAAAAAACTTGGTTGTTTCATTTTGGTATCAGAGCGAATACGGTTTTAGGACTGCTAGTATTGGGTGGATTGGACTATGTGTTTAATTGATTATGGGAGTTAGTCAGTTAGTAGTCTAGTCTCATCCTCTCGGTCTTCTAGTTTTCCGCGGTAAGTGAGTTGGATAGTTCGTGTTGTGTTTTGTGTTTGTGTTCTGACTTTGCTCATCTTCTGTACTTGGTGGAAGTGCAGAGAGATGGACACAGGTCGTGGTCGCGGTCGTGGTCGTGGTCGCGGTGGAGTCCGTGGGGGCAGAGGAGCTGGTCGCGGTGGGCGAGCAGCGGGTCGTGGAGGTCGGGGTGCTGGGCGTGGTTTGCCAGAGGCTGAGGTTTCAGTAGAGATTGCAGCGCCGAGTGTGGCGACAGCGTCAGTTACTCAGTCTGTTTCGTTGGCCGGTGGGGCTAACTCAGGTGCCGGTGGTGGCGCAGGAGCAGGAGCAGTTCCCGGTGGGGGCGCTGCTTTAGCTCAGGAAGACATGATAGTGGGGCTACTGACGCAGTTATTGGCACGTCTTCCTCAGGCAGTTCCACAGCAGGCTCCGGTTGCACCTCCAGCGGCCGGGGCACAGGTTGGTGCCGGTTTTGTTGAGCAGCTGGAGGCTGCGGGGCAGCAGGGTGCTGCGGTTGGGTATTCACCTTATCGCGAGATGATGAGGGAGATGCAGAGGATTGGCACGCCTATGTTTGAGGGCGGTGTTACTCCAGACCAGGCTGACGAGTGGCGTCAGAGGTTAGAGCGGAACTTCGATTCAGTTCGTTGTCCAGAGCAGTTTCAGGTTGAGTTGGCAGTGCACTACCTTGGAGGTGATGCACATTTGTGGTGGAGGTCTGTTAGGACCCGAAGAGCGGTTTGGACTTGGGTTGACTTCGTCGAGGAGTTCAACCACAAGATTTTCCCGCAGGAGGCTCGTGACAGACTGCAGTTGAGATTCTTAGACTTGACTCAGGGAGAGAGGTCTGTACGGGAGTACGATGCAGAGTTCTGCAGATTGGTGGTTCACACTGGTGGTGAGCTAGTGAGTGAGCGGGCATTGATGTCGAGGTTTCTTCATGGACTTCGGAGGAACATTAGGACCCAGTGCAGAGGTGGTATGTACCACACTAGAGCCGGTTTAGTGGAGTTGGCAGCTTCCATTGAGGAGGATTTGCGTGAGCCGGTGAGTTCAGCAGTTGTTCCAGCTGTTGTTGCTTCTGCTACCCATCCTATGGGCCAGCAGCAGCAACAGCAGCGTAGGGGTTTCAGTTCTGGTCATGGCAAGGGCGGCAAGCCTGCGCAGGGCCTGAAGAGGAGAGCAGAGGAGATATCTGCTAGTAGCCAGAGCGCGGGTGGTTGTTTTGGTTGTGGGAGTTTGGATCACAGAGTTGCTACTTGCCCCAAGAGGGTGGGATCCAGAGAGTCGTCTGTGTGCTTCTATTGCAGGGAGCCAGGGCATATCCGGCCGATGTGTCCTAAGTTACAGCGGAGGTCAGTGGCAGTGGTTCAGCCATTGGCTATCCAGTCAGCAGCTCAGATTGCAGCGTTGCAATCAGGTGGAGCACCGCGGGTTTACACTCCGGCAGAGTTGGGCCAGACCAGTAGTCAGGCCAGATCACAGGTAAAATCTTTGACTCAGACTTGTAAATTCTTAAGGTAGAATTTTGGTGTTGTCTGTTTCTATTATTTTACTGTGATAGAGTTAGAGGTTCTCAACACTTGTGGATGTGTGTAGGGACCTTGTTAGTTGGCGGATTTGAGTCTCACGTGTTATTTGACTCAGGTGCATCTAACTGCTTCATTACTCCGGAGAGGGCTGAGAGTAGTGGTATTCGGAGTAGCGATGGCGAGGCTTCAGGCTTTGTCAAGGTGGCCGGTTGTAGTTTTCTGGCTACTTCGGGCAGAGCTAGAGCAGTGGATGTGCAGATTGCGGGGCAGTCTATGCCAGCGGATTTGGTCATCAGTCCAGTGGAGCTGTATGACGTGATTTTGGGGATGGACTGGTTATCTTCTTACCGGGTTCATCTGGATTGCTACAGAGGTAGAGTGGTGTTTGAGCGGGATGCAGGGAAGTTGGTTTATCAGGGAGTGAGACCGACTTCAGGGAGTATAGTGATCTCAGCTATTCAGGCAGAGCAGTTGTTAGAGCGGGGCTGTGAAGCCTATTTGGCGACGATTACTATGACAGAGTCCAGTGGTGAGGTGGTTTTGCAGGATATTCAGGTTGTTCGGGATTTTGAGGTTGTGTTTCGGTCGTTGAAGGGATTGCCACCATCTCGGTCAGATCCTTTCACGATTGAGTTAGAGCCCGGGACAGCTCCGATATCGAAGACACCTTACAGGATGGCGCCAGCAGAGTTGGCAGAGCTGAAGAAGCTGCTAGAGGACCTTTTGAGTAACGGGTTCATCAGACCGAGTGTTTCGCCGTGGGGAGCACCAGTGTTGTTTGTGAAGAACAAGGATGACAGTTTTCGGTTGTGCATTGATTACCAGGGACTTAACCGAGTCACAGTGAAGAACAGGTACCCACTTCCGAGGATTGATGAGTTGTTGGATCAGTTGAGAGGGGCTACTTGGTTCTCCAAGATTGACTTGGCATCGGGATATCACCAGATTCCGATAGATGAGGCAGATGTTCGGAAGACAGCTTTCCGGACAAGGTATGGGCATTTTGAGTTTGTGGTCATGCCTTTTGGTTTGACTAATGCGCCGGCAGCTTTAACGAGATTGATGAACGACGTGTTCAGGGAGTTTCTGGATGTGTTTGTCATCATTTTCATAGATGATATGTTGGTATATTCGAGGAGTCCAGAGGAGCATGCGACGCATTTGAGGCTTGTTTTGGAGAAGCTTCGGGAGCATAAGCTGTTTGCTAAGTTGAGCAAGTGCAGCTTTTGGCAGAGAGAGATGGGTTTTCTTGGTCACATTGTTTCTGCAGAGGGAGTTTCTGTGGATCCGGCTAAGATAGAGGCCATCAGAGATTGGCATAGACCGAGTAGTGCTACCGAGATCAGGAGTTTTTTGGGTTTAGCAGGCTACTATAGGAGGTTCGTCAAGGGCTTTGCGAGTATGTCTCAGCCGATGACGAGGTTGACTGGCAAGGATGTGCCGTTCGTGTGGTCGCAGGAGTGCGAGGAGAGCTTTGAGAAGCTCAAGGAGATGTTGACTAGTACACCAGTGATGGCATTACCCGATCCGGGGAAGCCATATGTAGTGTACACAGATGCTTCAGGAGTAGGACTGGGTTGTGTTTTGATGCAGGAAGGCAGAGTGATTGTCTATGTTTCGAGGCAGTTGCATGGCAGTGAGCGCAACCGTCCTACACATGATCCTGAGTTAGGAGCAGTGGTTTTTGCACTCAAGATTTGGAGGTCTTACTTGTATGGTGGTAGAGTGCAGATCTTCACAGATCACAAGAGTCTACAGCATATCTTTACTCAGCCTTTGCTGAATGCGAGGCTGACGCGTTGGGTGGAGTTTATAGCAGACTATGACCTGGATATTGTCTATCATCCGGGCAAGGCCAACTTGGTGGCAGATGCTTTGAGTCGACGGAGGGTATATTCCGCTAGAGAGCGTGGTGTTGAGGCTTTGGTCAGCGAGATTAGTACATTGCGTCTTTGTGCTATTTCAGAGGAGCCTTTGAGTTTGGAGGCAGCTGATCAGGCAGATTTACTCAGTACGATCAGAGTGGCTCAGCAGAGTGATCAGGGTTTGATCGATGCTTCGCAGGCGGCTGGTTCTGAGTATCAGGTCTCTTCGAATGGGACTATCTTGGTTCGTGGGCGAGTTTGTGTGCCCAAAGATGTGGAGTTGAGGCAGGAGGTGTTGAGAGAGGCTCATTCGAGCAAGTTTTCGATTCATCTGGTTGCGACCAAGATGTACCGTGACCTCAAACGGTATTATCATTGGGTTGGGATGAAGAGAGATGTGGCAGATTGGGTTGCGAGGTGCAACACTTGTTCTTTGGTCAAGGCAGAGTTTGCCCATTCCAGAGTGGAAGTGGGATATGATCACTATGGATTTTGTTGTGGGATTGCCTATCTCACGGACATTGGATGATATTTGGGTCATTGTGGATCGCTTGACCAAGTCAGCACATTTCTTGGCTATCAAGAAGACAGATGGAGCGACTGTCTTGGCTAGAAAGTTTGTGCGAGAGACAGTGCCAGCCAGTACTGTGTCGGATAGAGATCCGAGGTTTGCTTCAGAGTTTTGGAGGGCATTTCAGACTCAGATGGGCAGCAAGGTGCATATGAGCACAGCGTATCATCCGCAGACAGATGGGCAGTCAGAGAGGACTATTCAGACTTTGGAGGATCTGCTGAGGATGTGTGTACTGGATTGGGGTGGTCATTGGGCTGATCATTTGTGTTTGGCAGAGTTTGCCTATAACAACAGTTTTCAGTCTAGTATTGGCATGGCTCCATTTGAGGCTTTGTATGGGAGGCCATACAGAACACCGTTATGTTGGACCCAAGTGGGGGAGCATAGCATGTTTGGAGCTACTTTTGTTAAGGAGACGACGGAGAAGATCCGTGTCTTGAGGCTGAACATGAAGGAGGCTCAGGATAGACAGAGGAGTTATGCAGATAGGCGGCAACGTGAGCTTGTGTTTCAGGTGGGAGATAGAGTTTATCTCAAGATGACTATGTTGAGGGGCCCTAACAGGTCCATAGTAGAGAACAAGCTCAGTCCGCGTTTCGTGGGCCCGTTTCCAGTGGTAGAGCGAGTTGGGCCAGTGGCTTATCGGTTGGAGTTGCCACCGATTATGAGCGCCTTTCACAAGGTGTTTCATGTTTCTATGTTGAGAAGGTGTTTGCATCATTCAGAGGAGTTAGTGGCTGAGATTCCAAAGGATCTTCAGCCAGATATGACAGTTCCGGCAGTTCCTGTGAGGATTCTTGAGAGGAGAGTCAAGGTTCTGCGGAACAAGAGGGTGCCATTGTTGAGAGTCTTGTGGGACTGTAGTGGCACAGAGGAGCAGACTTGGGAGCCAGAGGCAAAGATGAAGCTGAAGTTCGGAAAGTGGTTCGACAAGCAGGCTGAGGAGTGTGCTTCTTCATCTTGGTGGTCCTAGTCTTGTTTTTGGTTATGGTGTTGTTGGTTTTGGATTTATGTATTTTCGTTTTCGTTGTACGATATACATTTTTGTAGTTATATGAGATGGAGTTTTTGCCTCATATTTTGGTTTCGTGTTTGGATGTTACAAGTTTCTTTGGCCGGTGGGGTCATTGAAAATTTTTGGTCATATGATTATACGCGTTTCAGAATTATTACTCGATACATCTAGAGACGGTGGGTCTTTAGAGTAGACGGTGGGTCTACTTTTGGGACGGTGGGTGCCCGGCAGACTTATATTTGGGGGTCGCTACCTCAGTACAAGTGGTTTGGTTTTTGTGACGGTGGGTCACGGTTTGGATATTGTGACGGTGGGTCGCAGTATAGATATTGTGACGGTGGGTCACGGTATTGAGGAGTAATAATGTCTTGAAACATGCGTATAACATAGGACTAAAATGTGAGTTTTAAGGTCTTAGAGAGACGTTTGTGTTGGGATTCGAGGACGAATCCAGTTTAGTGGGGGAGAATTGTAACATCCGTGAACCAGAAAGTTGTTTTAGAAGTGGTATCGGACGACATTAGGGATTTGGGAGTAGATTACATACGCTCTTTGAGGTGTGAATTGAGGATTGATTGTACATGTTCTTGTTTGATTGTTGTACAGTTGGTTTAAGGTTCAATCATCTCGAAGAAAATGTGTAAAAAGCTTCTAAATGCTTAGTGTCGATCGACACCTAAGGGGTGTGTCGATCGACACCGGTTATCGGGTTCGATTCAGTTTAAGTCGATTTGCACGTTTGATTGAGGTTGGTTTGGTTTTGGTCGATGGGTGTCGACCGACACCAAGGAAGGGTGTCGATCGACACCGGTTATTGGAAAATCGACCGGTTTGATTTAAGTCGGCTGGTTTTGTCTAGTTTGGGCGAGGGAAGCCCTAGGTCGCGAATAAATCACTGTAGCCGCATGGGAAAGCTCACTTTTCGAGGCAGAGAGTTTTCAGAGAGAAGGAGGTGATTTCTTGGGCGATTTTGGAGTTTGGAGGCTTGTTATGTTGCTGTTCTTCATTGTTCCATCTCCTTTCTTTCCTTTCAATCCGTTCTAAGGTGAGTGCGTGACTGTAGGTCCGTTTAGGCACTGGAGTTTTCTGGGATTTGAGTTTGTTGTTGCGTTCTTGAGTTGTTCATGTTAGAAATCTTGTTTTGGATGTATTGGGGCGTTGAAAACCCCGTGATTGCGAGTTTTGTGATTCTTATGCGCTGTTTTGTAGCTTCTGGTGTCTGGGCGTCGAGCTGGTGTCGACCAACACTCGATGGGTGTCGATCGACACTCAGGAGGCTAGCGTCGATCGACACTCTTGAGGTGTCGATCGACACTAGGCTGTGCAGTCAGGAAACGTGGGGTTTCCTGATGTGGTGGTTCATGTTGTTGCTTCTGTTTATTGTTGTTGATTATTGTTGATGTATTGTCTACTGTTTGACGTACTTGGCCTGTAGGCAGGATGATCCACTCACTAACTATTTATGATAATACTTACGCATCTCTATTCCAATGTGATGCAGGTAACAACAATGTTCTTCCGCGGAAAGAGACCGAGAGAAGAGGATGATGAGACTAGGAATTTGATCTCGGCCATCTTGTTGTGGCTAGCAAGGAATTCATTCTTAGGGTGTTAGTTTTATTTTAATAATGTAGCAAACCTGGTGTTTAGGTTGCTAGAATTTATTATTGGTTTTTATTGGTTATTGGTTTATTTGTTGAACGGATTATTTATTATTTAATATTATTGATTTCTTTCGAGAATTTCTGCATTGATAAAAAAAAAAAACTTGGTTGTTTCATTTTGGTATCAGAGCGAATACGGTTTTAGGACTGCTAGTATTGGGTGGATTGGACTATGTGTTTAATTGATTATGGGAGTTAGTCAGTTAGTAGTCTAGTCTCATCCTCTCGGTCTTCTAGTTTTCCGCGGTAAGTGAGTTGGATAGTTCGTGTTGTGTTTTGTGTTTGTGTTCTGACTTTGCTCATCTTCTGTACTTGGTGGAAGTGCAGAGAGATGGACACAGGTCGTGGTCGCGGTCGTGGTCGTGGTCGCGGTGGAGTCCGTGGGGGCAGAGGAGCTGGTCGCGGTGGGCGAGCAGCGGGTCGTGGAGGTCGGGGTGCTGGGCGTGGTTTGCCAGAGGCTGAGGTTTCAGTAGAGAGTGCAGCGCCGAGTGTGGCGACAGCGTCAGTTACTCAGTCTGTTTCGTTGGCCGGTGGGGCTAACTCAGGTGCCGGTGGTGGCGCAGGAGCAGGAGCAGTTCCCGGTGGGGGCGCTGCTTTAGCTCAGGGAGACATGATAGTGGGGCTACTGACGCAGTTATTGGCACGTCTTCCTCAGGCAGTTCCACAGCAGGCTCCGGTTGCACCTCCAGCGGCCGGGCACAGGTTGGTGCCGGTTTGTTGAGCAGCAGGAGGCTGCGGGGCAGCAGGGTGCTGCGGTTGGGTATTCACATATCGCGAGATGATGAGGGAGATGCAGAGGATTGGCACAGCTATGTTTGAGGGCGGTGTTACTCCAGACCAGGCTGACGAGTTGCGTCAGAGGTTAGAGCGGAACTTCGATTCAGTTCGTTGTCCAGAGCAGTTTCAGGTTGAGTTGGCAGTGCACTACCTTGGAGGGGTACTCCCACGGATTGATAAAAAAAAAAAAAAACTTGGTTGTTTCATTTTGAAACTCGTAGGGGTACTCCCACAGATTCCAAAAAACGAATACATTTTGAGGATTTTCCAAAACAGTGAATGAAATATGTCTAAAGTGAAGACTAAACTATTCTGACCATTTGTCGTTGTAAAAGGACTCTAAAGAAGCGTAAAAAGATAGCCTTTCAAAAATTTTAAAAATATTAAGAAACTCGTAGGGGTACACTCACAGCTTCCAGAAAACTAGTACATTTAGAGGTTTTTGCAAAAAAATGAATGAAATATGTCCAAAGTGGACACTAAACTTTTCCGACCATTTGGCCTTGTAAAGGGGATTCATAAGAAGCGTAATAAGATAGTCTTTCAAAAAATTTAAAATATTAAGAAACTCGTAGGGGGGTACACCCACATATTCTAAAAAACTAGTACATTTAGAGGTTTTTCCAAATCAATGAATGAAATATGTCCAAAGTGAACACTAAACTTTTCCGACCATTTGGCGTTGTAAAGGGGACTCTAAAGAAGCGTAATAAGATAGCCTTTAAAAAATTTCAAAATATTAAGAAACTCGTAAGGGTACACCCACATATTCCAAAAAAGTAGTACATTTAGAGATTTTTCCAAATCAATGAATGAAATATGTACAAAGTGAACACTAAACTTTTCCGACCATTTGGCGTTGTAAAGGGGACTTTATAGAAGCGTAATAAGGTAGCCATTAAAAATTTTTAAAATATTAAGTAACCCGTAGGGGTACACCCACGGATACTAAAAAACTAGTACATTTAGAGGTTTTTCCAAAACACTGAATGAAATATGTCCAAAGTGAACACTAAACTTTTCTCAAAATTTGGCGTTGTAAAGGGGACTTTAAAGAAGCGTAATAAGATAGCCTTTCAAAAATTTTAAAATATTAAGAAACTCGTAGGGGTACGTACACCCACGGATTCCAAAAAACTAATACATTTAGAGGATTTTACAAAACAGTGAATGAAATATGTCCAAAGTGAACACTAAACTTTTCTGACCATTTGGCGTTGTAATGGAGACTCATACGCAGCGTAATAAGATAGCCTTTCAAAAATTTTAAAATATTAAGAAACTCGTAGGGGTACACCCACGGATTCCAAAAAACTAATACATTTTGAGGATTTTCCAAAACACTAAATGAAATATGTCCAAACTTAACACTAAACTATTCTGGCTGAAACAACCAAGCTTTTTTTTTTTTTTAAATAATAATTAGCCCAGATAAACATTCCCATAAATATTAATCCTCCACAGCTAATTCAACAACATAATGCGGAAGTTCTCAAAAGAATCAATAATATTATTAAATCATGAATAACCGTTCAACAATAACCAATAAAGAATAAAACCAATAACCAATAACCAATAAGCAACCTAAACCGGTTTGCTACATTATTGAAATAAAGTCTAACACCCTAAACTCAAGAATTCTCAATCAACCACAATATAAACGCCAGAATCCAAATCCTAATCTCATCATCCTCTTCTCTCGGTCTCTTTCCGCGGAAGAACATTGCTGTTACCTGCATCACATTGGAATAGAGATGCGTAAGTATTATCATAAATACTTAGTGAGTGGATCATCCTGCCTACAGGCCAATTACGTCAAACAATAGACAAAACATCACAATAAACAACTAGAAGGACAATGCAACAATAATAACCACAACTACCTGTCAGGAAACCCACGTTTCCTGACACCCAGGTCGGTGTCGACCGACACCTCTATGGTGTCGATCGACGCCAGCCTCCCGAGTGTCGATCGACACTCATCGAGTGTCGCTCGACACCGGCTCGACGCCCAGAAACCAGAAGCTACAAAAATCGCAATCCACATTCACAAACTCATAATCAAGGGTTTTCAACGCCCCAAACCAATCCAAAACACGATTTCCACTATAAACAACTCAAGAACACAACCAAAACTCGAAATCAAACAATCTCTATTGATCAACGGGCCTACAGTCACGCACTCACCTTAGAAACGGATTGAAACAACAGAAAGGGGATAGAAACAACGAAGAACAGCCACGGATCGAAACTCCAACTCCAAAATCACCCAGAAATCACCCTTTTTCACTCTGAAAACTCTCTGCCTTGAAAAGTGAAAAGAACAGCTGGGGTGTTTTAATCGAGACTTAGGGTTTTCCAAACCCTTAACCAGCCAAAACTAGCCGACTTAAATCAAACCGGTCGATTTCTCAATAACCGGTGTCGATCGACACCCTTCCTTGGTGTCGGTCGATACCCATCGACCAAAACCAACCCAACTCGATTCGATCGAATTAAACCGGAAATCGACCCTGATAACCGGTGTCGATCGACACACCTTGTGGTGTCGATCGACACTAAGCGTTCAGAAGCTTTTCACACACTTTCTTCGAGATAAATGAACCTTAGACCAACTGTACAACAATCAAACAAGAACATGTACAATTAATCCTCGATTCGCACCTCAAAGAGCATATGTAATCGACTCCCAAACCCCTAATGTCGTCCGATACCAACTCTAAACACAACTTTCTGGTACGCGGATGTTACAATTCTCCCCCACTAAACTGGATTCGTCCTCGAATCCCAACACAAACGTCTCTCAAAGACCTCAAAACTCACATTTTTAGTCCTATGTTATACGCATGTCTCCAAGATATTATCACTCTCAAAATCGTAACCTACCGTCACGATATCCATATTGCGGCCCACCGCCACAATATCCATACTGCGGCCCATGGCCCAGTATCCAAACCGCGACCCACGTCACGAAAACAACCCATATCGAGGTAGCGACCCCCAATATAAGTCCGCTGGGCACCTAACGTCCCAACACAAATAGAACCACCGTCTACAAGGCCCACGCCTCTAGACAAAACGAGTAATAAATCTGAAACGTGTACCAACATATGACTAAAGACTCCCAATGACCCCACCGGCCAAAGAAACTTGTAACATCCCAAACCATAACCAAAAATATGAGGCAAAACTCCATCTCATATAACTCCAAAAATGTATATCGTACAACAAAACGAAAATACATAAATCCAAAACCAACAACAACAAAACCAAAAACATGACTAGAACCACAAAGATGAATCACTCCACAGCCTGCTTGTCGAACCACTTTCCGAACTTCAGCTTCATCTTTGCCTCTGGCTCCCAAGTCTGCTCCTCTGTGCCACTACAGTCCCACAAGACTCTCAACAATGGCACCCTCTTGTTTCGCAGAACCTTGACTCTCCTCTCAAGAATCCTCACATGAATTGCCGGAACTGTCATATCTGGCTGAAGATCCTCTGGAATCTCAACCACAACCTCCTCTGAAGGACGCAAACACCTCCTCAACATAGAAACATGAAACACCTTGTGAAAGGCGCTCATAATCGGTGGCAACTCCAACCGATAAGCCACTGGCCCAACTCGCTCCACCACTGGAAACGGACTCATAAAACGCGGACTGAGCTTGTTCTCTGCTATGGACCTGTTAGGGCCCCTCAACATAGCCATCTTGAGATAAACTCTAACTCCCACCTGAAACTCAAGCTCACGTCGCCGCCTATCTGCATAACTCCTCTATCTATCCTGAGCCTCCTTCATGTTCAGCCTCAAGACACGGATCTTCTCCGTCGTCTCCTGAACAAAACTAGCTCCAAATATGCTGCGCTCCCCCACTTGGGTCCAGCATAAGGGTGTCCTGCATGGCCTCCCATACAAAGCCTCATAAGGAGTCATACCAATACTAGACTGAAAACTGTTGTTATAGGCAAACTCTGCCAAACACAGATGATCAGCCCAATGACCACCCCAATCCAGTACACACATCCTAAGCAGATCCTCCAAAGTCTGAATAGTCCTCTCCGACTGTCCATCTGTCTGAGGATGATACGCTGTACTCATATGCACCTTAGTGCCCATCTCAGTCTGAAATGCCCTCCAAAACTCTGAAGCAAACCTCGGATCTCTATCCGACACAATACTGGCTGGCACTCCATGCATCCTCACAATCTCTCGCACAAACTTCCTAGCCAAGACAGCTGCTCCATCTGTCTTCTTGATGGCCATGAAATGTGCTGACTTGGTCAAGCGATCCACAATGACCCAAATAGCATCGAATGTCCGTGAGATAGGTAATCCCACAACAAAATCCATAGTGATCATATCCCACTTCCACTCTGGAATGGGTAAACTCTGCAAAAGACCACTAGGCACCTGATGCTCTGCCTTGACCAAAGAACAAGTGTTGCATCTCGCAACCCAATCTGCCACATCCCTCTTCATCCCAACCCAATGATAATACCGTTTGAGATCACGGTACATCTTGGTCGCACCCGGATGAATCGAAAACTTGCTCGAATGAGCCTCTCTCAAAACCTCATGCCTCAACTCCTCATCCTTGGGCACACAAACTCGCCCACGAACCAAGATAGTCCCATTCGAAGAGACCTGATACTCAGAACCAGACACCTGCGAAGCATCAATCAAACCCTGATCACTCTGCTGCGCCACTCTGATCCTACTGAGTAAATCTGCCTGATCAGCTGCCTCTAAACCCAAAGGCTCCTCTGAAATAGCACAAAGACGCAATGTACTAATCTCGCTGACCAAAGTCTCCACTTCCTGCTCTCTAGCTGAATCAACTCGCCGTCGACTCAATGCATCTGCCACCAAATTAGCCTTGCCCGGATGATAAACAATATCCAGGTCATAGTCTGCCAGAAACTCCACCCAACGCGTCTGTCTCGCATTCAGCAGGCTGAGTGAAAATATGCTGTAGACTCTTGTGATCTGTAAAGATCTGCACTCTGCCACCATAAAGATAAGACCTCCAAATCTTGAGTGCAAAAACCACTGCTCCCAACTCAAGATCGTGTGTAGGACGGTTGCGCTCACTGCCCTGCAACTGCCTCGAAGCATAGGCAATCACTCTGCCCTCCTGCATCAAAACACAACCCAGTCCAACACCTGAAGCATCTGTGTACACTACATATGGCTTCCCCGGGTCGGGTAATGCCAACACTGGTGTACTAGTCAACATCTCCTTGAGCTTCCCAAAGCTCTCCTCGCACTCCTGCGACCACACAAACGGCACATCCTTGCCAGTCAACCTCGTCATCGGCTGAGACATACTCGCAAACCCCTTGACGAATCTCCTGTAGTAGCCTGCTAAACCCAGAAAACTCCTGATCTCGGTAGCACTACTCGGTCTAGGCCAATCTCTGATAGCCTCTATCTTAGCCGGGTCCACAGAAACTCCCTCTGCAGAAACAATATGGCCAAGAAAACCCATCTCTCGCTGCCAAAAGCTGCACTTGCTCAACTTAGCAAACAGCTTCTGCTCTCGAAGCTTCTCCAACACAAGCCTCAAATGAGTCGCATGCTCCTCTGGACTCCTCGAATACACCAAAATGTCATCAATGAAAATAATGACAAACACATCCAGAAATTCCCTGAACACGTCGTTCATCAACCTCATGAACGCTGCCGGCGCATTAGTCAAACCAAAAGGCATGACCACAAACTCAAAATGCCCATACCTTGTCCGAAAAGCTGTCTTCCGGACATCTGGCTCATCTATCGGAATCTGATGATATCCCGATGCCAAATCAATCTTGGAGAACCAAGTAGCACCTCTCAACTGATCCAACAACTCATCAATCCTCGGAAGTGGGTACCTGTTCTTCACTGTGACTCGGTTAAGTCCCCGGTAATCGATGCACAACCGAAAACTGCCATCCTTCTTCTTCACAAACAGCACTGGCGCTCCCCACGGCGAAACACTCGGCCTGATGAACCCTTTACTCAAAAGGTCCTCTAGCTGCTTCTTCAGCTCTGCCATCTCTGCTGGAGCCATCCTGTAAGGTGTCTTCGATATCGGAGCTGTCCCGGGCTCTAATTCAATCGTGAAAGGATCTGACCGAGATGGTGGCAATCCCTTCAGCGACCGAAATACGTCCTCAAACTCCTGGACAACCTGAATATCCTGCAGACTCACCTCACCACTGGACTCTGTCATAGTGATTGTCGCCAAATAGGCTTCGCAGCCCCGCTCTAACAACTGCTCTGCCTGAATAGCTGAGATCACTATACTCCCCGAAGTCGGTCTCACTCCCTGATAAACCAACTTCCCTGAATCCCGCTCAAACACAACTCTACCTCTGTAGCAATCCAGATGAACTCGGTATAGAGATAACCAGTCCATCCCCAAAATCACGTCATACAGCTCCACTGGACTGATGACCAAATCTGCTGGCATAGACTGCCCCGCAATACGCACATCAACTGCTCTAGCTCTGCCCGAAGTAGCCAAATAACCACCACCGGCCACCTTGACAAGGCCTGAAGCCTCGCCATCGCTACTCCGAATGCCACTACCCTCAGCTCTCTCCGGAGTTATGAAGCAATTAGATGCTCCCGAGTCAAACAGAACGTGAGACTCAAAACCTCCAACTAACAAGGTCCCTACACAATTCCACAAGTGTTGAGAACCTCTAACTCTATCACAGTAAAATAACAGAAACAGACACAACAACAATTCTACCTTAAGAATTTAAAAGTCTGAGTCAAGATTTTACCTGTGATCTGGCCTGACTGACTGGTCTGGCCCACCTCTGCCGAAGTATACACTCTCGGCGCTCCACCTGACTGCAACGCTGCAACCTGCGCTGCTGACTGAATAGCCAACGGCTGAATCGCCGCTGCCACTGCTCTCTGCTGCAACTTGGGACACATAGTCTTGATATGTCCCGACTCCCTGCAGTAGAAGCACATTGGTGTCTCTCTGGATCCCGCCCTCTTGGGGCAAGTCGCCACTCTGTGATCCAGACTCCCACAACCAAAACACCCACCCGTACTCGGGCTACTAGCAGATATCTCGTCTGCTCTCCTCTTCTGGCCCTGCGCAGGCCTGCTGCCCCTGCCGTAGCCAGAACTGTGACCTCTGCGCTGCTGATGCTGCTGCTGGCCCCGAGGATGGGTAGCAGGAGCAACTGCAACTGGCACAACTGCCGTACTCACCGGCTCACGCAAGTCCTCCTCAATGGAAGCTGCCAACTCCACTAAACCCGCCCTGGTGTGGTACATACCACCTCTGCACTGAGTCCTGATGTTCCTCCGAAGTCCCTGAAGAAACCGCGACGTCAATGCCCGCTCACTGATCAGCTCACCACCAGAAAAGACCACCAATCTGCAGAACTCTGCATCATACTCTCGAACAGACCTCTCACCCTGAGTCAAGTCCAAAAACCTCAACTGCAGCCTGTCACGAGCCTCCTGAGGGAAAAACTTGTGGTTGAACTCCTCGACGAAGTCAACCCAAGTCCAAACCTCTCTCCTGGTCCTAACAGACCTCCACCACAAATGTGCATCGCCTCCAAGGTAGTGCACTGCCAACTCAACCTGAAACTGTGCCGGACATTGGACAGAATCGAAGTTCCGCTCCAACCTCTGACGCCACTCGTCAGCCTGCTCTGGAGTAACCCCGCCCTCAAACGTAGGCGTACCAATCCTCTGCATCTCCCTCATCATCTCACGATAAGGAGAAAACCCAACTGCAACACCCTGCTGCACCACAGCCTCCTGCTGCTCAACAAAACCGGCACCAACATGTGCCCCGGCACCAACCTGTGCCCCGGCCGCTGGAGGTGCAACCGGAGCCTGCTGTGGAACTGCCTGAGGAAGACGTGCCAACAACTGCGTCAGTAGCCCCACAATCAACTCTCCCTGAGCTAAAGCAGCGCCCCCACCGGGAACCGCTCCAGCTCCTGCGCCACCACTGGCACCTGAGTTAGCCCCACCGGCCAACGAAACAGACTGTGTCACCGACGCTGCCGCCACACTAGGCGCTGCACTCTCTACTAAAACCACAGCCTCTGGCACTCCACGACCAGCACCCCGACCTCCACGACCCGCTGCTCGCCCACCGCGACCAGCTCCTCTGCCCCCACGGGCTGCACCGCGACCACGACCACGGCCACGACCACGACCTGCGTCCATCTCTCTGCACTACCACCAAGTACAGAAAAAGAGCAAGGTCAACACACAAAACAAAACACAAAACACCACACACAACTATCCAACTCACTTACCCGCGGAAAACTGGAAGACCGAGAGGATGAGACTAGACCACTAACTGACTAACTCACATAATCAATTAACCACATAGTCCAATTCATCCAATACTAACAGTCCTAAAACCGTATTTGCTCTGATACCAAAATGAAACAACCAAGCTTTTTTTTAAAAAAAAATAATAATTAGCCCAGATTAACATTCCCATAAATATTAATCCTCCACAGCTAATTCAACAACATAATGCGGAAGTTCTCAAAAGAATCAATAATATTATTAAATCATGAATAACCGTTCAACAATAACCAATAAAGAATAAAACCAATAACCAATAACCAATAAGCAACCTAAACCGGTTTGCTACATTATTGAAATAAAGTCTAACACCCTAAACTCAAGAATTCTCAATCAACCACAACATAAACGCCAGAATCCAAATCCTAATCTCATCATCCTCTTCTCTCGGTCTCTTTCCGCGGAAGAACATTGCTGTTACCTGCATCACATTAGAATAGAGATGCGTAAGTATTATCATAAATACTTAGTGAGTGGATCATCCTGCCTACAGGCCAATTACGTCAAACAATAGACAAAACATCACAATAAACAACTAGAAGGACAATGCAACAATAATAACCACAACTACCTGTCAGGAAACCCACGTTTCCTGACACCCAGGTCGGTGTCGACCGACACCTCTATGGTGTCGATCGACGCCAGCCTCCCGAGTGTCGATCGACACTCATCGAGTGTCGCTCGACACCGGCTCGACGCCCAGAAACCAGAAGCTACAAAAATCGCAATCCACATTCACAAACTCATAATCAAGGGTTTTCAACGCCCCAAACCAATCCAAAACACGATTTCCACTATAAACAACTCAAGAACACAACCAAAACTCGAAATCAAACAATCTCTATTGATCAACGGGCCTACAGTCACGCACTCACCTTAGAAACGGATTGAAACAACAGAAAGGGGATAGAAACAACGAAGAACAGCCACGGATCGAAACTCCAACTCCAAAATCACCCAGAAATCACCCTTTTTCACTCTGAAAACTCTCTGCCTTGAAAAGTGAGCTTTCTCACGCGGCTGGGGTGTTTTAATCGAGACTTAGGGTTTTCCAAACCCTTAACCAGCCAAAACCAGCCGACTTAAATCAAACCGGTCGATTTCTCAATAACCGGTGTCGATCGACACCCTTCCTTGGTGTCGGTCGACACCCATCGACCAAAACCAATCCAACTCGATTCGATCGACTTAAACCGGAAATCGACCCTGATAACCGGTGTCGATCGACACACCTTGTGGTGTCGATCGACACTAAGCATTCAGAAGCTTTTCACTCACTTTCTTCGAGATAAATGAACCTTAGACCAACTGTACAACAATCAAACAAGAACATGTACAATTAATCCTCGATTCGCACCTCAAAGAGCATATGTAATCGACTCCCAAACCCCTAATGTCGTCCGATACCAACTCTAAACACAACTTTCTGGTTCGCGGATGTTACACTGGCCATTTGTCGTTCTAAAGGGACTCTAAAGAAGCGTAAAAAGATAGCCTTTCAAAATTTGAAAAATAGTAAGAAATTTGTATGGGTACACACCCACAGATTCCAGAAAACTAGTACATTTAGAGGTTTTTATGAAAAAATGAATGAAATATGTCCAAAGTGAACACTAAACTTTTCCGACCATTTGGCCTTGTAAAGGGGATTCATAAGCAGCGTAATAAGATAGCCTTTCAAAAATTTTAAAATATTAAGAAACTCGTAGGGGTACACCCACGGATTCCAAAAAACTAGTATATTTAGAGGTTTTTCCAAAACAGTGAATGAAATATGTCCAAAGTGAACATTAAAATTTTCTGACCATTTGACGTTGTAAAGGGACTCTAAAGAAGCGTAAAAAGATAGCCTTACAAAATTTTAAAATATTGAGAAACTCGTAGGGGTACACCCACATATTCCAGAAAACTAGTACATTTAGAGGTTTTTGGAAAAAAATGAATGAAATATGTCCAAAGTGGACACTAAACTTTTCCGACCATTTGGCCTTGTAAAGGGGATTCATAAAAAGCGTAATAAGATAGCCTTTCAAAAATTTTAAAATATTAAGAAACTCGTAGGGGTACACCCACGGATTCCAAAAAACTAGTAAATTTAGAGTTTTTCCAAAACAGTGAATGAAATATGTCCAAAGTGAACACTAATCTTTTCCGACCATTTGGCGTTGTAAAGGAGACTCTAAAGAAACGTAAAAAGATAGCATTTAAATTTTTTCAAAATATTAAGAAACTCGTAGGGGTACACCCACAGATTCCAAAAAACTAGTACATTTAGAGGATTTTCCAAAACAGTAAACGAAATATGTCCAAAGTGAACACTAAACTTTTCTCACCATTTAGTGTTGTAAAGGAGACTCTAAATAAGCGTAATAAGATAGGATTTCAAAATTTTCAAAATATTAAGAAACTCGTAAGGGTACATCCACGGATTCCAAAAAATAGTACATTTAGAGGTGTTCAAAAACAATGAATGAAATATGTCTAAATGAACACTAAACTTTTCCTACCATTTGGCGTTGTAAAGGGGACTTTAAAAAAGCGTAATAAGATAGCCTTACAAAATTTTTAAAATATTAAGAAAGCCGTAGGGGTACACCCACGGATTCTAAAAAACTATTACATTTAGAGGTTTTTCCAAAACACTGAATGAAATATATCCAAAGTGAACACTAAACTTTCCCCAGAATTTGGCGTTGTAAAGGGGACTTTAAAGAAGCGTAATAAGATAGCATTTAAAAAATTTTAAAATATTATGAAACTCGTAGGGGTACACCCACAAATTCCAAAAAACTAGTACATTTAGAGGTTTTTCCAAAACAATGAATGAAATATGTCCAAAGTGAACACTAAACTTTTCCGACCATTTGGCATTGTAAAGGGTACTCTGAAGAAGCGTTATAAGATAGTCTTTCAAAAAATTTCAAAATATTAAGAAACTCGTAGTGGTACACCCACATATTCCAAAAAACTAGTACATTTAGAGGTTTTTCCAAATCAATAAATGAAATATGTCCAAAGTGAACACTAAACTTTTCCGACCATTTGGCGTTGTAAAGGGTACACTGAAGAAGCGTAATAAGATAGCATTTAAAAAATTTTAAAATATTATGAAACTCGTAGGGGTACACCCACAAATTCCAAAAAACTAGTACATTTAGAGGTTTTTCCAAAACAATGAATGAAATATGTCCAAAGTGAACACTAAACTTTTCCGACCATTTGGCATTGTAAAGGGTACTCTGAAGAAGCGTTATAAGATAGTCTTTCAAAAAATTTCAAAATATTAAGAAACTCGTAGTGGTACACCCACATATTCCAAAAAACTAGTACATTTAGAGGTTTTTCCAAATCAATAAATGAAATATGTCCAAAGTGAACACTAAACTTTTCCGACCATTTGGCGTTGTAAAGGGTACACTGAAGAAGAGTAATAACATAGCATTTCAAAATTTGCAAAATATGAAGAAACTTGTAGGGGTACACCCACATATTCCAAAAAACTAGTACATTTAGAGGTTTTTCCAAATCAATGAATGAAATATGTCCAAAGTGAACACTAAACTTTTCCGACCATTTGGCGTTGTAAAGGGGACTCTAAAGAAGCGTAATAAGAGAGCCTTTCAAAAATTTCAAAATATTAAGAAACTCGTAGGGGTACACCCATATATTCCAAAAAAGTAGTACATTTAGAGGTTTTTCCAAATCAATGAATGAAATATGTCCAAAGTGAACACTAAACTTTTCCGACCATTTGGCGTTGTAAAGGGGACTCTAAAAAAGCGTAATAAGATAGCCTTTCAAAAATTTCAAAATATTAAGCAACTCGCAGGGGTACACCCACATATTCCAAAAAACTAGTACATTTAGAGGTTTTTCCAAATCAATGAATGAAATATGTCCAAAGTGAACACTAAACTTTTCCGATCATTTGGCGTTGTAAAGGGGACTCTAAAGAAGCGTAATAAGATAGCCTTTAAAAAATTTCAAAATATTAAGCAACTCGTAGGGGTACACCCACATATTTCAAAAAACTAGCACATTTAGTGGTTTTTCCAAATTAATGAATGAAATATGTCCAAAGTGAACACTAAACTTTTCCGACCATTTGGCGTTGTAAAGGGGACTCTAAAGAAGTGTAATAAGATAGCCTTTCAAAAATTTCAAAATATTAAGAAATTCGTAGGGGTACACCCACATATTCCAAAAAAGTAGTACATTTAGAGGTTTTTCCAAATCAATGAATGAAATATGTCCAAAGTGAACACTAAACTTTTCCGACCATTTGGCGTTGTAAAGGGGACTCTAAAGAAGCGTAATAAGATAGCCTTTAAAAAATTTCGAAATATTAAGCAACTCGCAGGGGTACACCCACATATTCTAAAAAACTAGTACATTTAGAGGTTTTTCCAAATCAATGAATGAAATATGTCCAAAGTGAACACTAAACTTTTCCGACCATTTGGCGTTGTAAAGGGGACTCTAAAGAAGCGTAATAAGATAGCCTTTCAAAAATTTCGAAATATTAAGAAACTCGTAGGGGTACACCCACATATTCCAAAAAAGTAGTACATTTAGAGGTTTTTCCAAATCAATGAATGAAATATGTCCAAAGTGAACACTAAACTTTTCCGACCATTTGGCGTTGTAAAGGGGACTCTAAAGAAGCGTAATAAGAGAGCCTTTCAAAAATTTCAAAATATTAAGAAACTCGTAGGGGTACACCCACATATTCCAAAAAAGTAGTACATTTAGAGGTTTTTCCAAATCAATGAATGAAATATGTCCAAAGTGAAAACTAAACTTTTCCGACCATTTGGCGTTGTAAAGGGGACTCTAAAGAAGCGTAATAAGATAGCCTTTCAAAAATTTCAAAATATTAAGAAAGTCGTAGGGGTACACCCACATATTCCAAAAAAGTAGTACAATTAGAGGTTTTTCCAAATCAATGAATGAAATATGTCCAAAGTGAACACTAAACTTTTCCGACCATTTGGCGTTGTAAAGGGGACTCTAAAGAAGCGTAATAAGATAGCCTTTCAAAAATATCAAAATATTAAGAAACTCGTAGGGGTACACCCACATATTCCAAAAAAGTAGTACATTTAGAGGTTTTTCCAAATCAATGAATGAAATATGTCCAAAGTGAACACTAAACTTTTCCGACCATTTGGCGTTGTAAAGGGGACTCTAAAGAAGCGTAATAAGAGAGCCTTTCAAAAATTTCAAAATATTAAGAAACTCGTAGGATACACCCATATATTCCAAAAAAGTAGTACATTTAGAGGTTTTTCCAAATCAATGAATGAAATATGTCCAAAGTGAACACTAAACTTTTCCGACCATTTGGCGTTGTAAAGGGGACTCTAAAAAAGCGTAATAAGATAGCCTTTCAAAAATTTCAAAATATTAAGCAACTCGCAGGGGTATACCCACATATTCCAAAAAACTAGTACATTTAGAGGTTTTTCCAAATCAATGAATGAAATATGTCCAAAGTGAACACTAAACTTTTCCGACCATTTGGCGTTGTAAAGGGGACTCTAAAGAAGCGTAATAGGATAGCCTTTCAAAAATTTCAAAATATTAAGAAACTCGTAGGGGTACACCCACATATTCCAAAAAAGTAGTACATTTAGAGGTTTTTCCAAATCAATGAATGAAATATGTCCAAAGTGAACACTAAACTTTTCCGACCATTTGGCGTTGTAAAGGGGACTCTAAAGAAGCGTAATAGGATAGCCTTTCAAAAATTTCAAAATATTAAGAAACTCGTAGGGGTACACCCACATATTCCAAAAAAGTAGTACATTTAGAGGTTTTTCCAAATCAATGAATGAAATATGTCCAAAGTGAACACTAAACTTTTCCGACCATTTGGCGTTGTAAAGGGGACTCTAAAGAAGCGTAATAAGATAGCCTTTCAAAAATTTCAAAATATTAAGAAACTCGTAGGGGTACACCCACATATTCCAAAAATGTAGTACATTTAGAGGTTTTTCCAAATCAATGAATGAAATATGTCCAAAGTGAACACTAAACTTTTCCGACCATTTGGCGTTGTAAAGGGGACTCTAAAGAAGCGTAATAAGATAGCCTTTCAAAAATTTCAAAATATTAAGCAACTCGTAGGGGTACACCCACATATTCTAAAAAACTAGTACATTTAGAGGTTTTTCCAAAACAATGAATGAAATATGTCCAAAGTGAACACTAAACTTTTCCGACCATTTGGCATTGTAAAGGGTACTCTGAAAAAGCGTTATAAGATAGTCTTTCAAAAAATTTCAAAATATGAAGAAACTCGTAGGGGTACACCCACATATTCCAAAAAAGTAGTACATTTAGAGGTTTTTCCAAATCAATGAATGAAATATGTCCAAAGTGAACACTAAACTTTTCCGACCATTTGGCGTTGTAAAGGGGACTCTAAAGAAGCGTAATAAGAGAGCCTTTCAAAATTTGCAAAATATGAAGAAACTTGTAGGGGTACACCCACATATTTCAAAAAACTAGTACATTTAGAGGTTTTTCCAAATCAATGAATGAAATATGTCCAAAGTGAACACTAAACTTTTCCGACCATTTGGCGTTGTAAAGGGGACTCTAAAAAAGCGTAATAAGATAGCCTTTCAAAAATTTCAAAATATTAAGCAACTCGCAGGGGTACACCCACATATTCCAAAAAACTAGTACATTTAGAGGTTTTTCCAAATCAATGAATGAAATATGTCCAAAGTGAACACTAAACTTTTCCGACCATTTGGCGTTGTAAAGGGGACTCTAAAGAAGCGTAATAGGATAGCCTTTCAAAAATTTCAAAATATTAAGAAACTCGTAGGGGTACACCCACATATTCCAAAAAAGTAGTACATTTAGAGGTTTTTCCAAATCAATGAATGAAATATGTCCAAAGTGAACACTAAAATTTTCCGACCATTTGGCGTTGTAAAGGGGACTCTAAAGAAGCGTAATAAGATAGCCTTTCAAAAATTTCAAAATATTAAGAAAATCGTAGGGGTACACCCACATATTCCAAAAATGTAGTACATTTAGAGGTTTTTCCAAATCAATGAATGAAATATGTCCAAAGTGAACACTAAACTTTTCCGACCATTTGGCGTTGTAAAGGGGACTCTAAAGAAGCGTAATAAGATAGCCTTTCAAAAATTTCAAAATATTAAGCAACTCGTAGGGGTACACCCACATATTCTAAAAAACTAGTACATTTAGAGGTTTTTCCAAAACAATGAATGAAATATGTCCAAAGTGAACACTAAACTTTTCCGACCATTTGGCATTGTAAAGGGTACTCTGAAGAAGCGTTATAAGATAGTCTTTCAAAAAATTTCAAAATATTAAGAAACTCGTAGTGGTACACCCACATATTCCAAAAAACTAGTACATTTAGAGGTTTTTCCAAATCAATAAATGAAATATGTCCAAAGTGAACACTAAACTTTTCCGACCATTTGGCGTTGTAAAGGGTACACTGAAGAAGAGTAATAACATAGCATTTCAAAATTTGCAAAATATGAAGAAACTTGTAGGGGTACACCCACATATTTCAAAAAACTAGTACATTTAGAGGTTTTTCCAAATCAATGAATGAAATATGTCCAAAGTGAACACTAAACTTTTCCGACCATTTGGCGTTGTAAAGGGGACTCTAAAGAAGCGTAATAAGAGAGCCTTTCAAAAATTTCAAAATATTAAGAAACTCGTAGGGGTACACCCATATATTCCAAAAAAGTAGTACATTTAGAGGTTTTTCCAAATCAATGAATGAAATATGTCCAAAGTGAACACTAAACTTTTCCGACCATTTGGCGTTGTAAAGGGGACTCTAAAAAAGCGTAATAAGATAGCCTTTCAAAAATTTCAAAATATTAAGCAACTCGCAGGGGTACACCCACATATTCCAAAAAACTAGTACATTTAGAGGTTTTTCCAAATCAATGAATGAAATATGTCCAAAGTGAACACTAAACTTTTCCGACCATTTGGCGTTGTAAAGGGGACTCTAAAGAAGCGTAATAAGATAGCCTTTCAAAAATTTCGAAATATTAAGCAACTCGCAGGGGTACACCCACATATTCCAAAAAAATAGTACATTTAGAGGTTTTTCCAAATCAATGAATGAAATATGTCCAAAGTGAACACTAAACTTTTCCGACCATTTGGCGTTGTAAAGGGGACTCTAAAGAAGCGTAATAAGAGAGCCTTTCAAAATTTGCAAAATATGAAGAAACTTGTAGGGGTACACCCACATATTTCAAAAAACTAGTACATTTAGAGGTTTTTCCAAATCAATGAATGAAATATGTCCAAAGTGAACACTAAACTTTTCCGACCATTTGGCGTTGTAAAGGGGACTCTAAAAAAGCGTAATAAGATAGCCTTTCAAAAATTTCAAAATATAAAGAAACTCGTAGGGGTACACCCACATATTCCAAAAAACTAGTACATTTAGAGGTTTTTCCAAATCAATGAATGAAATATGTCCAAAGTGAACACTAAACTTTTCTGACCATTTGGCGTTGTAAAGGGGACTCTAAAGAAGCGTAATAGGATAGCCTTTCAAAAATTTCAAAATATTAAGAAACTCGTAGGGGTACACCCACATATTCCAAAAAAGTAGTACATTTAGAGGTTTTTCCAAATCAATGAATGAAATATGTCCAAAGTGAACACTAAAATTTTCCGACCATTTGGCGTTGTAAAGGGGACTCTAAAGAAGCGTAATAAGATAGCCTTTCAAAAATTTCAAAATATTAAGAAAATCGTAGGGGTACACCCACATATTCCAAAAATGTAGTACATTTAGAGGTTTTTCCAAATCAATGAATGAAATATGTCCAAAGTGAACACTAAACTTTTCCGACCATTTGGCGTTGTAAAGGGGACTCTAAAGAAGCGTAATAAGATAGCCTTTCAAAAATTTCAAAATATTAAGCAACTCGTAGGGGTACACCCACATATTCTAAAAAACTAGTACATTTAGAGGTTTTTCCAAAACAATGAATGAAATATGTCCAAAGTGAACACTAAACTTTTCCGACCATTTGGCATTGTAAAGGGTACTCTGAAGAAGCGTTATAAGATAGTCTTTCAAAAAATTTCAAAATATTAAGAAACTCGTAGTGGTACACCCACATATTCCAAAAAACTAGTACATTTAGAGGTTTTTCCAAATCAATAAATGAAATATGTCCAAAGTGAACACTAAACTTTTCCGACCATTTGGCGTTGTAAAGGGTACACTGAAGAAGAGTAATAACATAGCATTTCAAAATTTGCAAAATATGAAGAAACTTGTAGGGGTACACCCACATATTTCAAAAAACTAGTACATTTAGAGGTTTTTCCAAATCAATGAATGAAATATGTCCAAAGTGAACACTAAACTTTTCCGACCATTTGGCGTTGTAAAGGGGACTCTAAAGAAGCGTAATAAGAGAGCCTTTCAAAAATTTCAAAATATTAAGAAACTCGTAGGGGTACACCCATATATTCCAAAAAAGTAGTACATTTAGAGGTTTTTCCAAATCAATGAATGAAATATGTCCAAAGTGAACACTAAACTTTTCCGACCATTTGGCGTTGTAAAGGGGACTCTAAAAAAGCGTAATAAGATAGCCTTTCAAAAATTTCAAAATATTAAGCAACTCGCAGGGGTACACCCACATATTCCAAAAAACTAGTACATTTAGAGGTTTTTCCAAATCAATGAATGAAATATGTCCAAAGTGAACACTAAACTTTTCCGACCATTTGGCGTTGTAAAGGGGACTCTAAAGAAGCGTAATAAGATAGCCTTTCAAAAATTTCGAAATATTAAGCAACTCGCAGGGGTACACCCACATATTCCAAAAAAATAGTACATTTAGAGGTTTTTCCAAATCAATGAATGAAATATGTCCAAAGTGAACACTAAACTTTTCCGACCATTTGGCGTTGTAAAGGGGACTCTAAAGAAGCGTAATAAGATAGCCTTTCAAAAATTTCAAAATATTAAGCAACTCGCAGGGGTACACCCACATATTCTAAAAAACTAGTACATTTAGAGGTTTTTCCAAATCAATGAAGGAAATATGTCCAAAGTGAACACTAAACTTTTCCGACCATTTGGCGTTGTAAAGGGGACTCTAAAGAAGCGTAATAAGATAGCCTTTCAAAAATTTCAAAATATAAAGAAACTCGTAGGGGTACACCCACATATTCCAAAAAAGTAGTACATTTAGAGGTTTTTCCAAATCAATGAATGAAATATGTCCAAAGTGAACACTAAACTTTTCCGACCATTTGACGTTGTAAAGGGGACTCTAAAGAAGAGTAATAAGAGAGCCTTTCAAAAATTTCAAAATATTAAGCAACTCGTAGGGGTACACCCACATATTCTAAAAAACTAGTACATTTAGAGGTTTTTCCAAATCAATGAATGAAATATGTCCAAAGTGAACACTAAACTTTTCCGACCATTTGGCGTTGTAAAGGGGACTCTACAGAAGCGTAATAAGATAGCCTTTAAAAAATTTCAAAATATTAAGCAACTCGCAGGGGTACACCCACATATTCTAAAAAACTAGTACATTTAGAGGTTTTTCCAAATCAATGAATGAAATATGTCCAAAGTGAACACTAAACTTTTCCGACCATTTGGCGTTGTACAGGGGACTCTAAAGAAGCATAATAAGATAGCCTTTCAAAAATTTCAAAATATTAAGCAACTCGTAGGGGTACACCCACATATTCCAAAAAACTAGCACATTTAGTGGTTTTTCCAAATCAATGAATGAAATATGTCCAAAGTGAACACTAAACTTTTCCGACCATTTGGCGTTGTAAAGGGGACTCTAAAGAAGCGTAATAAGATAACCTTTAAAAAATTTCAAAATATTAAGCAACTCGTAGGGGTACACCCACATATTCCAAAAAACTAGCACATTTAGTGGTTTTTCCAAATTAATGAATGAAATATGTCCAAAGTGAACACTAAACTTTTCCGACCATTTGGCGTTGTAAAGGGGACTCTAAAGAAGCGTAATAAGATAGCCTTTCAAAAATTTCAAAATATTAAGAAATTCGTAGGGGTACACCCACATATTCCAAAAAGTAGCACATTTAGAGGTTTTTCCAAATCAATGAATGAAATATGTCCAAAGTGAACACTAAACTTTTCCGACCATTTGGCGTTGTAAAGGGGACTCTAAAGAAGCGTAATAAGATAGCCTTTAAAAAATTTCAAAATATTAAGCAACTCGTAGGGGTACACCCACATATTCCAAAAAACTAGCACATTTAGTGGTTTTTTTAATCAATGAATGAAATATGTCCAAAGTGAACACTAAACTTTTCCGACCATTTGGCGTTGTAAAGGGGACTCTAAAGAAGCGTAATAAGATAGCCTTTCAAAAATTTCAAAATATTAAGCAACTCGTAGGGGTACACCCACATATTCTAAAAAACTAGTACATTTAGAGGTTTTTCCAAAACAATGAATGAAATATGTCCAAAGTGAACACTAAACTTTTCCGACCATTTGGCATTGTAAAGGGTACTCTGAAGAAGCGTTATAAGATAGTCTTTCAAAAAATTTCAAAATATTAAGAAACTCGTAGTGGTACACCCACATATTCCAAAAAACTAGTACATTTAGAGGTTTTTCCAAATCAATAAATGAAATATGTCCAAAGTGAACACTAAACTTTTCCGACCATTTGGCATTGTAAAGGGTACACTGAAGAAGAGTAATAACATAGCATTTCAAAATTTGCAAAATATGAAGAAACTTGTAGGGGTACACCCACATATTTCAAAAAACTAGTACATTTAGAGGTTTTTCCAAATCAATGAATGAAATATGTCCAAAGTGAACACTAAACTTTTCCGACCATTTGGCGTTGTAAAGGGGACTCTAAAGAAGCGTAATAAGAGAGCCTTTCAAAAATTTCAAAATATTAAGAAACTCGTAGGGGTACACCCATATATTCCAAAAAAGTAGTACATTTAGAGGTTTTTCCAAATCAATGAATGAAATATGTCCAAAGTGAACACTAAACTTTTCCGACCATTTGGCGTTGTAAAGGGGACTCTAAAAAAGCGTAATAAGATAGCCTTTCAAAAATTTCAAAATATTAAGCAACTCGCAGGGGTACACCCACATATTCCAAAAAACTAGTACATTTAGAGGTTTTTCCAAATCAATGAATGAAATATGTCCAAAGTGAACACTAAACTTTTCCGACCATTTGGCGTTGTAAAGGGGACTCTAAAGAAGCGTAATAAGATAGCCTTTCAAAAATTTCGAAATATTAAGCAACTCGCAGGGGTACACCCACATATTCCAAAAAAGTAGTACATTTAGAGGTTTTTCCAAATCAATGAATGAAATATGTCCAAAGTGAACACTAAACTTTTCCGACCATTTGGCGTTGTAAAGGGGACTCTAAAGAAGCGTAATAAGATAGCCTTTCAAAAATTTCAAAATATTAAGAAACTCGTAGGGGTACACCCACATATTCCAAAAAAGTAGTACATTTAGAGGTTTTTCCAAATCAATGAATGAAATATGTCCAAAGTGAACACTAAACTTTTCCGACCATTTGGCGTTGTAAAGGGGACTCTAAAGAAGCGTAATAAGATAGCCTTTCAAAAATTTCAAAATATTAAGCAACTCGTAGGGGTACACCCACATATTCTAAAAAACTAGTACATTTAGAGGTTTTTCCAAAACAATGAATGAAATATGTCCAAAGTGAACACTAAACTTTTCCGACCATTTGGCATTGTAAAGGGTACTCTGAAAAAGCGTTATAAGATAGTCTTTCAAAAAATTTCAAAATATTAAGAAACTCGTAGTGGTACACCCACATATTCCAAAAAACTAGTACATTTAGAGGTTTTTCCAAATCAATAAATGAAATATGTCCAAAGTGAACACTAAACTTTTCCGATCATTTGGCATTGTAAAGGGTACACTGAAGAAGAGTAATAACATAGCATTTCAAAATTTGCAAAATATGAAGAAACTTGTAGGGGTACACCCACATATTTCAAAAAACTAGTACATTTAGAGGTTTTTCCAAATCAATGAATGAAATATGTCCAAAGTGAACACTAAACTTTTCCGACCATTTGGCGTTGTAAAGGGGACTCTAAAGAAGCGTAATAAGAGAGCCTTTCAAAAATTTCAAAATATTAAGAAACTCGTAGGGGTACACCCATATATTCCAAAAAAGTAGTACATTTAGAGGTTTTTCCAAATCAATGAATGAAATATGTCCAAAGTGAACACTAAACTTTTCCGACCATTTGGCGTTGTAAAGGGGACTCTAAAAAAGCGTAATAAGATAGCCTTTCAAAAATTTCAAAATATTAAGCAACTCGCAGGGGTACACCCACATATTCCAAAAAACTAGTACATTTAGAGGTTTTTCCAAATCAATGAATGAAATATGTCCAAAGTGAACACTAAACTTTTCCGACCATTTGGCGTTGTAAAGGGGACTCTAAAGAAGCGTAATAAGATAGCCTTTCAAAAATTTCGAAATATTAAGCAACTCGCAGGGGTACACCCACATATTCCAAAAAAGTAGTACATTTAGAGGTTTTTCCAAATCAATGAATGAAATATGTCCAAAGTGAACACTAAACTTTTCCGACCATTTGGCGTTGTAAAGGGGACTCTAAAGAAGCGTAATAAGATAGCCTTTCAAAAATTTCAAAATATTAAGAAACTCGTAGGGGTACACCCACATATTCCAAAAAAGTAGTACATTTAGAGGTTTTTCCAAATCAATGAATGAAATATGTCCAAAGTGAACACTAAACTTTTCCGACCATTTGGCGTTGTAAAGGGGACTCTAAAGAAGCGTAATAAGATAGCCTTTCAAAAATTTCAAAATATTAAGCAACTCGTAGGGGTACACCCACATATTCTAAAAAACTAGTACATTTAGAGGTTTTTCCAAAACAATGAATGAAATATGTCCAAAGTGAACACTAAACTTTTCCGACCATTTGGCATTGTAAAGGGTACTCTGAAGAAGCGTTATAAGATAGTCTTTCAAAAAATTTCAAAATATTAAGAAACTCGTAGTGGTACACCCACATATTCCAAAAAACTAGTACATTTAGAGGTTTTTCCAAATCAATAAATGAAATATGTCCAAAGTGAACACTAAACTTTTCCGACCATTTGGCATTGTAAAGGGTACACTGAAGAAGAGTAATAACATAGCATTTCAAAATTTGCAAAATATGAAGAAACTTGTAGGGGTACACCCACATATTTCAAAAAACTAGTACATTTAGAGGTTTTTCCAAATCAATGAATGAAATATGTCCAAAGTGAACACTAAACTTTTCCGACCATTTGGCGTTGTAAAGGGGACTCTAAAGAAGCGTAATAAGAGAGCCTTTCAAAAATTTCAAAATATTAAGAAACTCGTAGGGGTACACCCATATATTCCAAAAAAGTAGTACATTTAGAGGTTTTTCCAAATCAATGAATGAAATATGTCCAAAGTGAACACTAAACTTTTCCGACCATTTGGCATTGTAAAGGGTACTCTGAAGAAGCGTTATAAGATAGTCTTTCAAAAAATTTCAAAATATTAAGAAACTCGTAGTGGTACACCCACATATTCCAAAAAACTAGTACATTTAGAGGTTTTTCCAAATCAATAAATGAAATATGTCCAAAGTGAACACTAAACTTTTCCGACCATTTGGCATTGTAAAGGGTACACTGAAGAAGAGTAATAACATAGCATTTCAAAATTTGCAAAATATGAAGAAACTTGTAGGGGTACACCCACATATTTCAAAAAACTAGTACATTTAGAGGTTTTTCCAAATCAATGAATGAAATATGTCCAAAGTGAACACTAAACTTTTCCGACCATTTGGCGTTGTAAAGGGGACTCTAAAGAAGCGTAATAAGAGAGCCTTTCAAAAATTTCAAAATATTAAGAAACTCGTAGGGGTACACCCATATATTCCAAAAAAGTAGTACATTTAGAGGTTTTTCCAAATCAATGAATGAAATATGTCCAAAGTGAACACTAAACTTTTCCGACCATTTGGCGTTGTAAAGGGGACTCTAAAAAAGCGTAATAAGATAGCCTTTCAAAAATTTCAAAATATTAAGCAACTCGCAGGGGTACACCCACATATTCCAAAAAACTAGTACATTTAGAGGTTTTTCCAAATCAATGAATGAAATATGTCCAAAGTGAACACTAAACTTTTCCGACCATTTGGCGTTGTAAAGGGGACTCTAAAGAAGCGTAATAAGATAGCCTTTCAAAAATTTCGAAATATTAAGCAACTCGCAGGGGTACACCCACATATTCCAAAAAAGTAGTACATTTAGAGGTTTTTCCAAATCAATGAATGAAATATGTCCAAAGTGAACACTAAACTTTTCCGACCATTTGGCGTTGTAAAGGGGACTCTAAAGAAGCGTAATAAGATAGCCTTTCAAAAATTTCAAAATATTAAGAAACTCGTAGGGGTACACCCACATATTCCAAAAAAGTAGTACATTTAGAGGTTTTTCCAAATCAATGAATGAAATATGTCCAAAGTGAACACTAAACTTTTCCGACCATTTGGCGTTGTAAAGGGGACTCTAAAGAAGCGTAATAAGATAGCCTTTCAAAAATTTCAAAATATTAAGCAACTCGTAGGGGTACACCCACATATTCTAAAAAACTAGTACATTTAGAGGTTTTTCCAAAACAATGAATGAAATATGTCCAAAGTGAACACTAAACTTTTCCGACCATTTGGCATTGTAAAGGGTACTCTGAAAAAGCGTTATAAGATAGTCTTTCAAAAAATTTCAAAATATTAAGAAACTCGTAGTGGTACACCCACATATTCCAAAAAACTAGTACATTTAGAGGTTTTTCCAAATCAATAAATGAAATATGTCCAAAGTGAACACTAAACTTTTCCGATCATTTGGCATTGTAAAGGGTACACTGAAGAAGAGTAATAACATAGCATTTCAAAATTTGCAAAATATGAAGAAACTTGTAGGGGTACACCCACATATTTCAAAAAACTAGTACATTTAGAGGTTTTTCCAAATCAATGAATGAAATATGTCCAAAGTGAACACTAAACTTTTCCGACCATTTGGCGTTGTAAAGGGGACTCTAAAGAAGCGTAATAAGAGAGCCTTTCAAAAATTTCAAAATATTAAGAAACTCGTAGGGGTACACCCATATATTCCAAAAAAGTAGTACATTTAGAGGTTTTTCCAAATCAATGAATGAAATATGTCCAAAGTGAACACTAAACTTTTCCGACCATTTGGCGTTGTAAAGGGGACTCTAAAAAAGCGTAATAAGATAGCCTTTCAAAAATTTCAAAATATTAAGCAACTCGCAGGGGTACACCCACATATTCCAAAAAACTAGTACATTTAGAGGTTTTTCCAAATCAATGAATGAAATATGTCCAAAGTGAACACTAAACTTTTCCGACCATTTGGCGTTGTAAAGGGGACTCTAAAGAAGCGTAATAAGATAGCCTTTCAAAAATTTCGAAATATTAAGCAACTCGCAGGGGTACACCCACATATTCCAAAAAAGTAGTACATTTAGAGGTTTTTCCAAATCAATGAATGAAATATGTCCAAAGTGAACACTAAACTTTTCCGACCATTTGGCGTTGTAAAGGGGACTCTAAAGAAGCGTAATAAGATAGCCTTTCAAAAATTTCAAAATATTAAGAAACTCGTAGGGGTACACCCACATATTCCAAAAAAGTAGTACATTTAGAGGTTTTTCCAAATCAATGAATGAAATATGTCCAAAGTGAACACTAAACTTTTCCGACCATTTGGCGTTGTAAAGGGGACTCTAAAGAAGCGTAATAAGATAGCCTTTCAAAAATTTCAAAATATTAAGCAACTCGTAGGGGTACACCCACATATTCTAAAAAACTAGTACATTTAGAGGTTTTTCCAAAACAATGAATGAAATATGTCCAAAGTGAACACTAAACTTTTCCGACCATTTGGCATTGTAAAGGGTACTCTGAAGAAGCGTTATAAGATAGTCTTTCAAAAAATTTCAAAATATTAAGAAACTCGTAGTGGTACACCCACATATTCCAAAAAACTAGTACATTTAGAGGTTTTTCCAAATCAATAAATGAAATATGTCCAAAGTGAACACTAAACTTTTCCGACCATTTGGCATTGTAAAGGGTACACTGAAGAAGAGTAATAACATAGCATTTCAAAATTTGCAAAATATGAAGAAACTTGTAGGGGTACACCCACATATTTCAAAAAACTAGTACATTTAGAGGTTTTTCCAAATCAATGAATGAAATATGTCCAAAGTGAACACTAAACTTTTCCGACCATTTGGCGTTGTAAAGGGGACTCTAAAGAAGCGTAATAAGAGAGCCTTTCAAAAATTTCAAAATATTAAGAAACTCGTAGGGGTACACCCATATATTCCAAAAAAGTAGTACATTTAGAGGTTTTTCCAAATCAATGAATGAAATATGTCCAAAGTGAACACTAAACTTTTCCGACCATTTGGCGTTGTAAAGGGGACTCTAAAAAAGCGTAATAAGATAGCCTTTCAAAAATTTCAAAATATTAAGCAACTCGCAGGGGTACACCCACATATTCCAAAAAACTAGTACATTTAGAGGTTTTTCCAAATCAATGAATGAAATATGTCCAAAGTGAACACTAAACTTTTCCGACCATTTGGCGTTGTAAAGGGGACTCTAAAGAAGCGTAATAAGATAGCCTTTCAAAAATTTCGAAATATTAAGCAACTCGCAGGGGTACACCCACATATTCCAAAAAAGTAGTACATTTAGAGGTTTTTCCAAATCAATGAATGAAATATGTCCAAAGTGAACACTAAACTTTTCCGACCATTTGGCGTTGTAAAGGGGACTCTAAAGAAGCGTAATAAGAGAGCCTTTCAAAAATTTCAAAATATTAAGAAACTCGTAGGGGTACACCCATATATTCCAAAAAAGTAGTACATTTAGAGGTTTTTCCAAATCAATGAATGAAATATGTCCAAAGTGAACACTAAACTTTTCCGACCATTTGGCGTTGTAAAGGGGACTCTAAAAAAGCGTAATAAGATAGCCTTTCAAAAATTTCAAAATATTAAGCAACTCGCAGGGGTACACCCACATATTCCAAAAAACTAGTACATTTAGAGGTTTTTCCAAATCAATGAATGAAATATGTCCAAAGTGAACACTAAACTTTTCCGACCATTTGGCGTTGTAAAGGGGACTCTAAAGAAGCGTAATAAGATAGCCTTTCAAAAATTTCGAAATATTAAGCAACTCGCAGGGGTACACCCACATATTCCAAAAAAGTAGTACATTTAGAGGTTTTTCCAAATCAATGAATGAAATATGTCCAAAGTGAACACTAAACTTTTTCGACCATTTGGCGTTGTAAAGGGGACTCTAAAGAAGCGTAATAAGATAGCCTTTCAAAAATTTCAAAATATTAAGCAACTCGCAGGGGTACACCCACATATTCTAAAAAACTAGTACATTTAGAGGTTTTTCCAAATCAATGAATGAAATATGTCCAAAGTGAACACTAAACTTTTCCGACCATTTGGCGTTGTAAAGGGGACTCTAAAGAAGCGTAATAAGATAGCCTTTCAAAAATTTCAAAATATAAAGAAACTCGTAGGGGTACACCCACATATTCCAAAAAAGTAGTACATTTAGAGGTTTTTCCAAATCAATGAATGAAATATGTCCAAAGTGAACACTAAACTTTTCCGACCATTTGACGTTGTAAAAGGGACTCTAAAGAAGAGTAATAAGAGAGCCTTTCAAAAATTTCAAAATATTAAGCAACTCGTAGGGGTACACCCACATATTCAAAAAAACTAGTACATTTAGAGGTTTTTCCAAATCAATGAATGAAACATGTCCAAAGTGAACACTAAACTTTTCCGACCATTTGGCGTTGTAAAGGGGACTCTAAAGAAGCGTAATAAGATAGCCTTTAAAAAATTTCAAAATATTAAGCAACTCGCAGGGGTACACCCACATATTCTAAAAAACTAGTACATTTAGAGGTTTTTCCAAATCAATGAATGAAATATGTCCAAAGTGAACACTAAACTTTTCCGACCATTTGGCATTGTAAAGGGTACTCTGAAAAAGCGTTATAAGATAGTCTTTCAAAAAATTTCAAAATATTAAGAAACTCGTAGTGGTACACCCACATATTCCAAAAAACTAGTACATTTAGAGGTTTTTCCAAATCAATAAATGAAATATGTCCAAAGTGAACACTAAACTTTTCCGACCATTTGGCATTGTAAAGGGTACACTGAAGAAGAGTAATAACATAGCATTTCAAAATTTGCAAAATATGAAGAAACTTGTAGGGGTACACCCACATATTTCAAAAAACTAGTACATTTAGAGGTTTTTCCAAATCAATGAATGAAATATGTCCAAAGTGAACACTAAACTTTTCCGACCATTTGGCGTTGTAAAGGGGACTCTAAAGAAGCGTAATAAGAGAGCCTTTCAAAAATTTCAAAATATTAAGAAACTCGTAGGGGTACACCCATATATTCCAAAAAAGTAGTACATTTAGAGGTTTTTCCAAATCAATGAATGAAATATGTCCAAAGTGAACACTAAACTTTTCCGACCATTTGGCGTTGTAAAGGGGACTCTAAAAAAGCGTAATAAGATAGCCTTTCAAAAATTTCAAAATATTAAGCAACTCGCAGGGGTACACCCACATATTCCAAAAAACTAGTACATTTAGAGGTTTTTCCAAATCAATGAATGAAATATGTCCAAAGTGAACACTAAACTTTTCCGACCATTTGGCGTTGTAAAGGGGACTCTAAAGAAGCGTAATAAGATAGCCTTTCAAAAATTTCGAAATATTAAGCAACTCGCAGGGGTACACCCACATATTCCAAAAAAGTAGTACATTTAGAGGTTTTTCCAAATCAATGAATGAAATATGTCCAAAGTGAACACTAAACTTTTCCGACCATTTGGCGTTGTAAAGGGGACTCTAAAGAAGCGTAATAAGATAGCCTTTCAAAAATTTCAAAATATTAAGAAACTCGTAGGGGTACACCCACATATTCCAAAAAAGTAGTACATTTAGAGGTTTTTCCAAATCAATGAATGAAATATGTCCAAAGTGAACACTAAACTTTTCCGACCATTTGGCGTTGTAAAGGGGACTCTAAAGAAGCGTAATAAGATAGCCTTTCAAAAATTTCAAAATATTAAGCAACTCGTAGGGGTACACCCACATATTCTAAAAAACTAGTACATTTAGAGGTTTTTCCAAAACAATGAATGAAATATGTCCAAAGTGAACACTAAACTTTTCCGACCATTTGGCATTGTAAAGGGTACTCTGAAGAAGCGTTATAAGATAGTCTTTCAAAAAATTTCAAAATATTAAGAAACTCGTAGTGGTACACCCACATATTCCAAAAAACTAGTACATTTAGAGGTTTTTCCAAATCAATAAATGAAATATGTCCAAAGTGAACACTAAACTTTTCCGACCATTTGGCATTGTAAAGGGTACACTGAAGAAGAGTAATAACATAGCATTTCAAAATTTGCAAAATATGAAGAAACTTGTAGGGGTACACCCACATATTTCAAAAAACTAGTACATTTAGAGGTTTTTCCAAATCAATGAATGAAATATGTCCAAAGTGAACACTAAACTTTTCCGACCATTTGGCGTTGTAAAGGGGACTCTAAAAAAGCGTAATAAGATAGCCTTTCAAAAATTTCAAAATATTAAGCAACTCGCAGGGGTACACCCACATATTCCAAAAAAGTAGTACATTTAGAGGTTTTTCCAAATCAATGAATGAAATATGTCCAAAGTGAACACTAAACTTTTCCGACCATTTGGCGTTGTAAAGGGGACTCTAAAAAAGCGTAATAAGATAGCCTTTCAAAAATTTCAAAATATTAAGCAACTCGCAGGGGTACACCCACATATTCCAAAAAACTAGTACATTTAGAGGTTTTTCCAAATCAATGAATGAAATATGTCCAAAGTGAACACTAAACTTTTCCGACCATTTGGCGTTGTAAAAGGGACTCTAAAGAAGCGTAATAAGATAGCCTTTCAAAAATTTCGAAATATTAAGCAACTCGCAGGGGTACACCCACATATTCCAAAAAAGTAGTACATTTAGAGGTTTTTCCAAATCAATGAATGAAATATGTCCAAAGTGAACACTAAACTTTTCCGACCATTTGGCGTTGTAAAGGGGACTCTAAAGAAGCGTAATAAGAGAGCCTTTCAAAAATTTCAAAATATTAAGAAACTCGTAGGGGTACACCCATATATTCCAAAAAAGTAGTACATTTAGAGGTTTTTCCAAATCAATGAATGAAATATGTCCAAAGTGAACACTAAACTTTTCCGACCATTTGGCGTTGTAAAGGGGACTCTAAAAAAGCGTAATAAGATAGCCTTTCAAAAATTTCAAAATATTAAGCAACTCGCAGGGGTACACCCACATATTCCAAAAAACTAGTACATTTAGAGGTTTTTCCAAATCAATGAATGAAATATGTCCAAAGTGAACACTAAACTTTTCCGACCATTTGGCGTTGTAAAGGGGACTCTAAAGAAGCGTAATAAGATAGCCTTTCAAAAATTTCGAAATATTAAGCAACTCGCAGGGGTACACCCACATATTCCAAAAAAGTAGTACATTTAGAGGTTTTTCCAAATCAATGAATGAAATATGTCCAAAGTGAACACTAAACTTTTCCGACCATTTGGCGTTGTAAAGGGGACTCTAAAGAAGCGTAATAAGATAGCCTTTCAAAAATTTCAAAATATTAAGCAACTCGCAGGGGTACACCCACATATTCTAAAAAACTAGTACATTTAGAGGTTTTTCCAAATCAATGAATGAAATATGTCCAAAGTGAACACTAAACTTTTCCGACCATTTGGCGTTGTAAAGGGGACTCTAAAGAAGCGTAATAAGATAGCCTTTCAAAAATTTCAAAATATAAAGAAACTCGTAGGGGTACACCCACATATTCCAAAAAAGTAGTACATTTAGAGGTTTTTCCAAATCAATGAATGAAATATGTCCAAAGTGAACACTAAACTTTTCCGACCATTTGACGTTGTAAAAGGGACTCTAAAGAAGAGTAATAAGAGAGCCTTTCAAAAATTTCAAAATATTAAGCAACTCGTAGGGGTACACCCACATATTCAAAAAAACTAGTACATTTAGAGGTTTTTCCAAATCAATGAATGAAACATGTCCAAAGTGAACACTAAACTTTTCCGACCATTTGGCGTTGTAAAGGGGACTCTAAAGAAGCGTAATAAGATAGCCTTTAAAAAATTTCAAAATATTAAGCAACTCGCAGGGGTACACCCACATATTCTAAAAAACTAGTACATTTAGAGGTTTTTCCAAATCAATGAATGAAATATGTCCAAAGTGAACACTAAACTTTTCCGACCATTTGGCGTTGTAAAGGGGACTCTAAAGAAGCATAATAAGATAGCCTTTCAAAAATTTCAAAATATTAAGCAACTCGCAGGGGTACACCCACATATTCCAAAAAACTAGTACATTTAGAGGTTTTTCCAAATCAATGAATGAAATATGTCCAAAGTGAACACTAAACTTTTCCGACCATTTGGCGTTGTAAAGGGGACTCTAAAGAAGCGTAATAAGATAGCCTTTCAAAAATTTCGAAATATTAAGCAACTCGCAGGGGTACACCCACATATTCCAAAAAAGTAGTACATTTAGAGGTTTTTCCAAATCAATGAATGAAATATGTCCAAAGTGAACACTAAACTTTTCCGACCATTTGGCGTTGTAAAGGGGACTCTAAAGAAGCGTAATAAGATAGCCTTTCAAAAATTTCAAAATATTAAGCAACTCGCAGGGGTACACCCACATATTCTAAAAAACTAGTACATTTAGAGGTTTTTCCAAATCAATGAATGAAATATGTCCAAAGTGAACACTAAACTTTTCCGACCATTTGGCGTTGTAAAGGGGACTCTAAAGAAGCGTAATAAGATAGCCTTTCAAAAATTTCAAAATATAAAGAAACTCGTAGGGGTACACCCACATATTCCAAAAAAGTAGTACATTTAGAGGTTTTTCCAAATCAATGAATGAAATATGTCCAAAGTGAACACTAAACTTTTCCGACCATTTGGCGTTGTAAAGGGGACTCTAAAGAAGCGTAATAAGATAGCCTTTCAAAAATTTCAAAATATTAAGAAATTCGTAGGGGTACACCCACATATTCCAAAAAGTAGCACATTTAGAGGTTTTTCCAAATCAATGAATGAAATATGTCCAAAGTGAACACTAAACTTTTCCGACCATTTGGCGTTGTAAAGGGGACTCTAAAGAAGCGTAATAAGATAGCCTTTAAAAAATTTCAAAATATTAAGCAACTCGTAGGGGTACACCCACATATTCCAAAAAACTAGCACATTTAGTGGTTTTTCCAAATCAATGAATGAAATATGTCCAAAGTGAACACTAAACTTTTCCGACCATTTGGCGTTGTAAAGGGGACTCTAAAAAAGCGTAATAAGATAGCCTTTCAAAAATTTCAAAATATTAAGCAACTCGCAGGGGTATACCCACATATTCCAAAAAACTAGTACATTTAGAGGTTTTTCCAAATCAATGAATGAAATATGTCCAAAGTGAACACTAAACTTTTCCGACCATTTGGCGTTGTAAAGGGGACTCTAAAGAAGCGTAACAGGATAGCCTTTCAAAAATTTCAAAATGTTAAGAAACTCGTAGGGGTACACCCACATATTCCAAAAAAGTAGTACATTTAGAGGTTTTTCCAAATCAATGAATGAAATATGTCCAAAGTGAACACTAAACTTTTCCGACCATTTGGCGTTGTAAAGGGGACTCTAAAGAAGCGTAATAAGATAGCCTTTCAAAAATTTCAAAATATTAAGAAACTCGTAGGGGTACACCCACATATTCCAAAAATGTAGTACATTTAGAGGTTTTTCCAAATCAATGAATGAAATATGTCCAAAGTGAACACTAAACTTTTCCGACCATTTGGCGTTGTAAAGGGGACTCTAAAGAAGCGTAATAAGATAGCCTTTCAAAAATTTCAAAATATAAAGAAACTCGTAGGGGTACACCCACATATTCCAAAAAAGTAGTACATTTAGAGGTTTTTCCAAATCAATGAATGAAATATGTCCAAAGTGAACACTAAACTTTTCCGACCATTTGGCGTTGTAAAGGGGACTCTAAAGAAGCGTAATAAGATAGCCTTTCAAAAATTTCAAAATATTAAGAAATTCGTAGGGGTACACCCACATATTCCAAAAAGTAGCACATTTAGAGGTTTTTCCAAATCAATGAATGAAATATGTCCAAAGTGAACACTAAACTTTTCCGACCATTTGGCGTTGTAAAGGGGACTCTAAAGAAGCGTAATAAGATAGCCTTTAAAAAATTTCAAAATATTAAGCAACTCGTAGGGGTACACCCACATATTCCAAAAAACTAGCACATTTAGTGGTTTTTCCAAATCAATGAATGAAATATGTCCAAAGTGAACACTAAACTTTTCCGACCATTTGGCGTTGTAAAGGGGACTCTAAAAAAGCGTAATAAGATAGCCTTTCAAAAATTTCAAAATATTAAGCAACTCGCAGGGGTATACCCACATATTCCAAAAAACTAGTACATTTAGAGGTTTTTCCAAATCAATGAATGAAATATGTCCAAAGTGAACACTAAACTTTTCCGACCATTTGGCGTTGTAAAGGGGACTCTAAAGAAGCGTAATAGGATAGCCTTTCAAAAATTTCAAAATGTTAAGAAACTCGTAGGGGTACACCCACATATTCCAAAAAACTAGTACATTTAGAGGTTTTTCCAAATCAATGAATGAAATATGTCCAAAGTGAACACTAAACTTTTCCGACCATTTGGCGTTGTAAAGGGGACTCTAAAGAAGCGTAATAAGATAGCCTTTCAAAAATTTCAAAATATTAAGAAACTCGTAGGGGTACACCCACATATTCCAAAAATGTAGTACATTTAGAGGTTTTTCCAAATCAATGAATGAAATATGTCCAAAGTGAACACTAAACTTTTCCGACCATTTGGCGTTGTAAAGGGGACTCTAAAGAAGCGTAATAAGATAGCCTTTCAAAAATTTCAAAATATTAAGCAACTCGTAGGGGTACACCCACATATTCTAAAAAACTAGTACATTTAGAGGTTTTTCCAAAACAATGAATGAAATATGTCCAAAGTGAACACTAAACTTTTCCGACCATTTGGCATTGTAAAGGGTACTCTGAAAAAGCGTTATAAGATAGTCTTTCAAAAAATTTCAAAATATGAAGAAACTCGTAGGGGTACACCCACATATTCCAAAAAAGTAGTACATTTAGAGGTTTTTCCAAATCAATGAATGAAATATGTCCAAAGTGAACACTAAACTTTTCCGACCATTTGGCGTTGTAAAGGGGACTCTAAAGAAGCGTAATAAGAGAGCCTTTCAAAATTTGCAAAATATGAAGAAACTTGTAGGGGTACACCCACATATTTCAAAAAACTAGTACATTTAGAGGTTTTTCCAAATCAATGAATGAAATATGTCCAAAGTGAACACTAAACTTTTCCGACCATTTGGCGTTGTAAAGGGGACTCTAAAAAAGCGTAATAAGATAGCCTTTCAAAAATTTCAAAATATTAAGCAACTCGCAGGGGTACACCCACATATTCCAAAAAACTAGTACATTTAGAGGTTTTTCCAAATCAATGAATGAAATATGTCCAAAGTGAACACTAAACTTTTCCGACCATTTGGCGTTGTAAAGGGGACTCTAAAGAAGCGTAATAGGATAGCCTTTCAAAAATTTCAAAATATTAAGAAACTCGTAGGGGTACACCCACATATTCCAAAAAAGTAGTACATTTAGAGGTTTTTCCAAATCAATGAATGAAATATGTCCAAAGTGAACACTAAAATTTTCCGACCATTTGGCGTTGTAAAGGGGACTCTAAAGAAGCGTAATAAGATAGCCTTTCAAAAATTTCAAAATATTAAGAAAATCGTAGGGGTACACCCACATATTCCAAAAATGTAGTACATTTAGAGGTTTTTCCAAATCAATGAATGAAATATGTCCAAAGTGAACACTAAACTTTTCCGACCATTTGGCGTTGTAAAGGGGACTCTAAAGAAGCGTAATAAGATAGCCTTTCAAAAATTTCAAAATATTAAGCAACTCGTAGGGGTACACCCACATATTCTAAAAAACTAGTACATTTAGAGGTTTTTCCAAAACAATGAATGAAATATGTCCAAAGTGAACACTAAACTTTTCCGACCATTTGGCATTGTAAAGGGTACTCTGAAGAAGCGTTATAAGATAGTCTTTCAAAAAATTTCAAAATATTAAGAAACTCGTAGTGGTACACCCACATATTCCAAAAAACTAGTACATTTAGAGGTTTTTCCAAATCAATAAATGAAATATGTCCAAAGTGAACACTAAACTTTTCCGACCATTTGGCGTTGTAAAGGGTACACTGAAGAAGAGTAATAACATAGCATTTCAAAATTTGCAAAATATGAAGAAACTTGTAGGGGTACACCCACATATTTCAAAAAACTAGTACATTTAGAGGTTTTTCCAAATCAATGAATGAAATATGTCCAAAGTGAACACTAAACTTTTCCGACCATTTGGCGTTGTAAAGGGGACTCTAAAGAAGCGTAATAAGAGAGCCTTTCAAAAATTTCAAAATATTAAGAAACTCGTAGGGGTACACCCATATATTCCAAAAAAGTAGTACATTTAGAGGTTTTTCCAAATCAATGAATGAAATATGTCCAAAGTGAACACTAAACTTTTCCGACCATTTGGCGTTGTAAAGGGGACTCTAAAAAAGCGTAATAAGATAGCCTTTCAAAAATTTCAAAATATTAAGCAACTCGCAGGGGTACACCCACATATTCCAAAAAACTAGTACATTTAGAGGTTTTTCCAAATCAATGAATGAAATATGTCCAAAGTGAACACTAAACTTTTCCGACCATTTGGCGTTGTAAAGGGGACTCTAAAGAAGCGTAATAAGATAGCCTTTCAAAAATTTCGAAATATTAAGCAACTCGCAGGGGTACACCCACATATTCCAAAAAAATAGTACATTTAGAGGTTTTTCCAAATCAATGAATGAAATATGTCCAAAGTGAACACTAAACTTTTCCGACCATTTGGCGTTGTAAAGGGGACTCTAAAGAAGCGTAATAAGATAGCCTTTCAAAATTTTCAAAATATTAAGCAACTCGCAGGGGTACACCCACATATTCTAAAAAACTAGTACATTTAGAGGTTTTTCCAAACAATGAATGAAATATGTCCAAAGTGAACACTAAACTTTTCCGACCATTTGGCGTTGTAAAGGGGACTCTAAAGAAGCGTAATAAGATAGCCTTTCAAAAGTTTCAAAATATAAAGAAACTCGTAGGGGTACACCCACATATTCCAAAAAAGTAGTACATTTAGAGGTTTTTCCAAATCAATGAATGAAATATGTCCAAAGTGAACACTAAACTTTTCCGACCATTTGACGTTGTAAAGGGGACTCTAAAGAAGAGTAATAAGAGAGCCTTTCAAAAATTTCAAAATATTAAGCAACTCGTAGGGGTACACCCACATATTCTAAAAAACTAGTACATTTAGAGGTTTTTCCAAATCAATGAATGAAATATGTCCAAAGTGAACACTAAACTTTTCCGACCATTTGGCGTTGTAAAGGGGACTCTAAAGAAGCGTAATAAGATAGCCTTTAAAAAATTTCAAAATATTAAGCAACTCGCAGGGGTACACCCACATATTCTAAAAAACTAGTACATTTAGAGGTTTTTCCAAAACAATGAATGAAATATGTCCAAAGTGAACACTAAACTTTTCCGACCATTTGGCGTTGTACAGGGGACTCTAAAGAAGCATAATAAGATAGCCTTTCAAAAATTTCAAAATATTAAGCAACTCGTAGGGGTACACCCACATATTCCTAAAAACTAGCACATTTAGTGGTTTTTCCAAATCAATGAATGAAATATGTCCAAAGTGAACACTAAACTTTTCCGACCATTTGGCGTTGTAAAGGGGACTCTAAAGAAGCGTAATAAGATAGCCTTTAAAAAATTTCAAAATATTAAGCAACTCGTAGGGGTACACCCACATATTCCAAAAAACTAGCACATTTAGTGGTTTTTCCAAATTAATGAATGAAATATGTCCAAAGTGAACACTAAACTTTTCCGACCATTTGGCGTTGTAAAGGGGACTCTAAAGAAGCGTAATAAGAGAGCCTTTCAAAAATTTCAAAATATTAAGAAACTCGTAGGGGTACACCCACATATTCCAAAAATGTAGTACATTTAGAGGTTTTTCCAAATCAATGAATGAAATATGTCCAAAGTGAACACTAAACTTTTCCGACCATTTGGCGTTGTAAAGGGGACTCTAAAGAAGCGTAATAAGATAGCCTTTCAAAAATTTCAAAATATTAAGCAACTCGTAGGGGTACACCCACATATTCTAAAAAACTAGTACATTTAGAGGTTTTTCCAAAACAATGAATGAAATATGTCCAAAGTGAACACTAAACTTTTCCGACCATTTGGCATTGTAAAGGGTACTCTGAAAAAGCGTTATAAGATAGTCTTTCAAAAAATTTCAAAATATGAAGAAACTCGTAGGGGTACACCCACATATTCCAAAAAAGTAGTACATTTAGAGGTTTTTCCAAATCAATGAATGAAATATGTCCAAAGTGAACACTAAACTTTTCCGACCATTTGGCGTTGTAAAGGGGACTCTAAAGAAGCGTAATAAGAGAGCCTTTCAAAATTTGCAAAATATGAAGAAACTTGTAGGGGTACACCCACATATTTCAAAAAACTAGTACATTTAGAGGTTTTTCCAAATCAATGAATGAAATATGTCCAAAGTGAACACTAAACTTTTCCGACCATTTGGCGTTGTAAAGGGGACTCTAAAAAAGCGTAATAAGATAGCCTTTCAAAAATTTCAAAATATTAAGCAACTCGCAGGGGTACACCCACATATTCCAAAAAACTAGTACATTTAGAGGTTTTTCCAAATCAATGAATGAAATATGTCCAAAGTGAACACTAAACTTTTCCGACCATTTGGCGTTGTAAAGGGGACTCTAAAGAAGCGTAATAGGATAGCCTTTCAAAAATTTCAAAATATTAAGAAACTCGTAGGGGTACACCCACATATTCCAAAAAAGTAGTACATTTAGAGGTTTTTCCAAATCAATGAATGAAATATGTCCAAAGTGAACACTAAAATTTTCCGACCATTTGGCGTTGTAAAGGGGACTCTAAAGAAGCGTAATAAGATAGCCTTTCAAAAATTTCAAAATATTAAGAAAATCGTAGGGGTACACCCACATATTCCAAAAATGTAGTACATTTAGAGGTTTTTCCAAATCAATGAATGAAATATGTCCAAAGTGAACACTAAACTTTTCCGACCATTTGGCGTTGTAAAGGGGACTCTAAAGAAGCGTAATAAGATAGCCTTTCAAAAATTTCAAAATATTAAGCAACTCGTAGGGGTACACCCACATATTCTAAAAAACTAGTACATTTAGAGGTTTTTCCAAAACAATGAATGAAATATGTCCAAAGTGAACACTAAACTTTTCCGACCATTTGGCATTGTAAAGGGTACTCTGAAGAAGCGTTATAAGATAGTCTTTCAAAAAATTTCAAAATATTAAGAAACTCGTAGTGGTACACCCACATATTCCAAAAAACTAGTACATTTAGAGGTTTTTCCAAATCAATAAATGAAATATGTCCAAAGTGAACACTAAACTTTTCCGACCATTTGGCATTGTAAAGGGTACACTGAAGAAGAGTAATAACATAGCATTTCAAAATTTGCAAAATATGAAGAAACTTGTAGGGGTACACCCACATATTTCAAAAAACTAGTACATTTAGAGGTTTTTCCAAATCAATGAATGAAATATGTCCAAAGTGAACACTAAACTTTTCCGACCATTTGGCGTTGTAAAGGGGACTCTAAAGAAGCGTAATAAGAGAGCCTTTCAAAAATTTCAAAATATTAAGAAACTCGTAGGGGTACACCCATATATTCCAAAAAAGTAGTACATTTAGAGGTTTTTCCAAATCAATGAATGAAATATGTCCAAAGTGAACACTAAACTTTTCCGACCATTTGGCGTTGTAAAGGGGACTCTAAAAAAGCGTAATAAGATAGCCTTTCAAAAATTTCAAAATATTAAGCAACTCGCAGGGGTACACCCACATATTCCAAAAAACTAGTACATTTAGAGGTTTTTCCAAATCAATGAATGAAATATGTCCAAAGTGAACACTAAACTTTTCCGACCATTTGGCGTTGTAAAGGGGACTCTAAAGAAGCGTAATAAGATAGCCTTTCAAAAATTTCGAAATATTAAGCAACTCGCAGGGGTACACCCACATATTCCAAAAAAATAGTACATTTAGAGGTTTTTCCAAATCAATGAATGAAATATGTCCAAAGTGAACACTAAACTTTTCCGACCATTTGGCGTTGTAAAGGGGACTCTAAAGAAGCGTAATAAGATAGCCTTTCAAAAATTTCAAAATATTAAGCAACTCGCAGGGGTACACCCACATATTCTAAAAAACTAGTACATTTAGAGGTTTTTCCAAATCAATGAATGAAATATGTCCAAAGTGAACACTAAACTTTTCCGACCATTTGGCGTTGTAAAGGGGACTCTAAAGAAGCGTAATAAGATAGCCTTTCAAAAATTTCAAAATATAAAGAAACTCGTAGGGGTACACCCACATATTCCAAAAAAGTAGTACATTTAGAGGTTTTTCCAAATCAATGAATGAAATATGTCCAAAGTGAACACTAAACTTTTCCGACCATTTGGCGTTGTAAAGGGGACTCTAAAGAAGAGTAATAAGAGAGCCTTTCAAAAATTTCAAAATATTAAGCAACTCGTAGGGGTACACCCACATATTCTAAAAAACTAGTACATTTAGAGGTTTTTCCAAATCAATGAATGAAATATGTCCAAAGTGAACACTAAACTTTTCCGACCATTTGGCGTTGTAAAGGGGACTCTAAAGAAGCGTAATAAGATAGCCTTTAAAAAATTTCAAAATATTAAGCAACTCGCAGGGGTACACCCACATATTCTAAAAAACTAGTACATTTAGAGGTTTTTCCAAATCAATGAATGAAATATGTCCAAAGTGAACACTAAACTTTTCCGACCATTTGGCGTTGTACAGGGGACTCTAAAGAAGCATAATAAGATAGCCTTTCAAAAATTTCAAAATATTAAGCAACTCGTAGGGGTACACCCACATATTCCAAAAAACTAGCACATTTAGTGGTTTTTCCAAATCAATGAATGAAATATGTCCAAAGTGAACACTAAACTTTTCCGACCATTTGGCGTTGTAAAGGGGACTCTAAAGAAGCGTAATAAGATAGCCTTTAAAAAATTTCAAAATATTAAGCAACTCGTAGGGGTACACCCACATATTCCAAAAAACTAGCACATTTAGTGGTTTTTCCAAATTAATGAATGAAATATGTCCAAAGTGAACACTAAACTTTTCCGACCATTTGGCGTTGTAAAGGGGACTCTAAAGAAGCGTAATAAGATAGCCTTTCAAAAATTTCAAAATATTAAGAAATTCGTAGGGGTACACCCACATATTCCAAAAAGTAGCACATTTAGAGGTTTTTCCAAATCAATGAATGAAATATGTCCAAAGTGAACACTAAACTTTTCCGACCATTTGGCGTTGTAAAGGGGACTCTAAAGAAGCGTAATAAGATAGCCTTTAAAAAATTTCAAAATATTAAGCAACTCGTAGGGGTACACCCACATATTCCAAAAAACTAGCACATTTAGTGGTTTTTTTAATCAATGAATGAAATATGTCCAAAGTGAACACTAAACTTTTCCGACCATTTGGCGTTGTAAAGGGGACTCTAAAGAAGCGTAATAAGATAGCCTTTCAAAAATTTCAAAATATTAAGCAACTCGTAGGGGTACACCCACATATTCTAAAAAACTAGTACATTTAGAGGTTTTTCCAAAACAATGAATGAAATATGTCCAAAGTGAACACTAAACTTTTCCGACCATTTGGCATTGTAAAGGGTACTCTAAAGAAGCGTAATAAGATAGCCTTTCAAAAATTTCAAAATATTAAGAAACTCGTAGGGGTACACCCACATATTCCAAAAAGTAGTACATTTAGAGGTTTTTCCAAATCAATGAATGAAATATGTCCAAAGTGAACACTAAACTTTTCCGACCATTTGGCGTTGTAAAGGGGACTCTAAAGAAGCGTAATAAGATAGCCTTTCAAAAATTTCAAAATATTAATTAACTCGTAGGGGTACACCCACATATTCTAAAAAACTAGAACATTTAGAGGTTTTTCCAAATCAATGAATGAAATATGTCCAAAGTGAACACTAAACTTTTCCGACCATTTGGCGTTGTAAAGGGGACTCTAAAGAAGCGTAATAAGATAGTCTTTCAAAAATTTCAAAATATTAAGAAACTCGTAGGGGTACACCCACATATTCCAAAAAACTAGTACATTTAGTGGATTTTCCAAATCAATGAATGAAATATATCCAAAGGGAACACTAAATTTTTCCGACCATTTGGCGTTGTAAAGGGGACTCTAAAGAAGCGTAAAAAGATAGCCTTTAAAAAATTTCAAAATATTAAGCAACTCGCAGGGGTACACCCACATATTCTAAAAAACTAGTACATTTAGAGGTATTTCCAAATCAATGAATGAAATATGTCCAAAGTGAACACTAAACTTTTCCGACCATTTGGCGTTGTAAAGGGGACTCTAAAAAAGCGTAATAAGATAGCCTTTCAAAAATTTCAAAATATTAAGCAACTCGCAGGGGTACACCCACATATTCCAAAAAACTAGTTCATTTAGTGGTTTTTCCAAATCAATGAATGAAATATGTCCAAAGTGAACACTAAACTTTTCCGACCATTTGGCGTTGTAAAGGGGACTCTAAAGAAGCGTAATAAGATAGCCTTTAAAAAATTTCAAAATATTAAGCAACTCGCAGGGGTACACCCACATATTCTAAAAAACTAGTACATTTAGAGGTTTTTCTAAATCAATGAATGAAATATGTCCAAAGTGAACACTAAACTTTTCCGACCATTTGGCGTTGTAAAGGGGACTCTAAAGAAGCGTAATAAGATAGCCTTTCAAAAATTTCAAAATATTAAGAAATTCGTAGGGGTACACCCACATCTTCCAAAAAAGTAGTACATTTAGAGGTTTTTCCAAATCAATGAATGAAATATGTCCAAAGTGAACACTAAACTTTTCCGACCATTTGGCGTTGTAAAGGGGACTCTAAAGAAGCGTAATAAGATAGCCTTTAAAAAATTTCAAAATATTAAGCAACTCGCAGGGGTACACCCACATATTCTAAAAAACTAGTACATATAGAGGTTTTTCCAAATCAATGAATGAAATATGTCCAAAGTGAACACTAAACTTTTCCGACCATTTGGCGTTGTAAAGGGGACTCTAAAGAAGCGTAATAAGATAGCCTTTAAAAAATTTCAAAATATTAAGCAACTCGTAGGGGTACACCCACATATTCCAAAAAACTAGCACATTTAGTGGTTTTTCCAAATTAATGAATGAAATATGTCCAAAGTGAACACTAAACTTTTCCGACCATTTGGCGTTGTAAAGGGGACTCTAAAGAAGCGTAATAAGATAGCCTTTCAAAAATTTCAAAATATTAAGAAATTCGTAGGGGTACACCCACATCTTCCAAAAAAGTAGTACATTTAGAGGTTTTTCCAAATCAATGAATGAAATATGTCCAAAGTGAACACTAAACTTTTCCGACCATTTGGCGTTGTAAAGGGGACTCTAAAGAAGCGTAATAAGATAGCCTTTAAAAAATTTCAAAATATTAAGCAACTCGCAGGGGTACACCCACATATTCTAAAAAACTAGTACATTTAGAGGTTTTTCCAAATCAATGAATGAAATATGTCCAAAGTGAACACTAAACTTTTCCGACCATTTGGCGTTGTAAAGGGGACTCTAAAGAAGCGTAATAAGATAGCCTTTCAAAAATTTCAAAATATTAAGAAACTCGTAGGGGTACACCCACATATTCCAAAAAAGTAGTACATTTAGAGGTTTTTCCAAATCAATGAATGAAATATGTCCAAAGTGAACACTAAACTTTTCCGACCATTTGGCGTTGTAAAGGGGTGTAACATCCGTGAACCAGAAAGTTGTTTTGGAAGTGGTGTTGGACGATGCTAGGGGTTCGGGAGTAGTTGGCACATGCTCTTAGAGGTGTGAATTGAGGGTTGACTGTACATGTTCTTGTTTGATTGTTGTGCAGTCTGTCTAAGGTTCAAGCATCGCGAAGAAAGTGTGTTAAATGCTTCTGAACGACTAGTATCGATCGACACCCGAAGGGTGTCGATCGACACCGGTTATCGGGTTTGATTTCCGGTTTAAGTCGATCGATTTGCAATTGGAGTTGGTTTGGTCGATGGGTGTCGACCGACACCAAGGGAGGGTGTCGATCGACACCGGTTATTGAGAAATCGACCGGTTTGTTTCAAGTCGGCTGGTTTTGTCCGGTTTAGGGCGTGGAAACCCTATTTCTCGATTTAAAAGCCTTGTGGCCGCGAGAAAGGCACAAGTTTCGAGGAGAAAAGTTTCAGAGGCGATTTTTGGGTGATTTCTAAGGTTGGGAGGCTTGTTCTGAGGCTTTGGGTTGCTGTTCATCATCTATTCCTTCCTTCTAATCCGTTTTCAAGGTGAGTGCGTGACTGTAGGTCCGTTAGCATTGGAGATTGTGTGATTTCGAGATTGTTGATGAGTTTTTCGAGTTGTTCTTGTGTAGGATCGAGTTATTTTGTTGTTTGATCGATGTGGGGGTTGAATCCCACGCAATTGTGTGTTTTTATGCGATTTTCGTAGCTTCTGGTTTCTGGGCGTCGAGCCGGTGTCGAGCGACACTCGATGAGTGTCGATCGACACTCGGAAGGCTGGCGTCGATCGACACCATAGAGGTGTCGGTCGACACCGACCTGGGTGTCAGGAAACGTGGGTTTCCTGACAGGTAGTTGATGTATTGGTTATTGCATTGTCTTTCTGGTTGTTTATTGTGATGTTTGTCTAGTGTTTGACGTAATTGGCCTGTAGGCAGGATGATCCACTCACTAAGTATTTATGATAATACTTACGCATCTCTATTCCAATGTGATGCAGGTAACAGCAATGTTCTTCCGCGGAAAGAGACCGAGAGAAGAGGATGATGAGATTAGGAATTTGATATTGGCATTGTTGTTGTGGTTGACCAGGAATTCCTGAGTTTAGGGTGTTAGTCTATTTTCAATAATGTAGCAAACCTGGTGTTTAGGTTGCTAGAGTTATTTCTTTATTGGTTATTCTTTATTGGTTATTGTTGAACGGTTATTTATGATTTAATAATATTATTGATTCTTTTGAGAACTTCCGCATTGTGTTGTTGAATTAGCTGTTGAGGATTAATATTTATGGGAATATTAATCTGGGCTAATTATTTAAAAAAAAAAAAAAAATTTTGGTTGTTTCATTTTGGTATCAGAGCGTAGTCGGTTTTAGGACTGTTAGAATTGGATGAATTGGACTATGTGTTTAATTGATTATGTGAGTTAGTCAATTAGTGGTTTAATCTCATCCTCTCGGTCTTCCAGTTTTCCGCGGGTAAGTGAGTTGGATATTTGGTGTGTTGTGTTTTGTGTTGTGTGTTGACTTTGCTCTTTTTCTGTACTTAGTGGTAGTGCAGAGAGATGGACGCAGGTCGTGGTCGTGGCCGTGGTCGTGGTCGCGGTGCAGCCCGTGGGGGCAGAGGAGCTGGTCGCGGTGGGCGAGCAGCGGGTCGTGGAGGTCGGGGTGCTGGTCGTGGAGTGCCAGAGGCTGAGGCCTCAGTGGAGAGTGCGGCGCCTAGTGTGGAGACTGCGTCGGTGACACAGTCTGTTTCGTTAGCCGGTGGGGCTAGTTTGGGCGTCGGTGGTGGCGCGGGGGCAGGAGCAGTTCCCGGTGGGGGCGCGGCTCTTGCTCAGGGTGATTTGATTGTGGGGCTACTGACGCAGCTTTTGGCACGTCTTCCAGAGGCAGTTCCACAGCAGGCTCCGGTTGCACCTCCAGCGGCCGGGGCACAGGTTGGTGCCGGGGCACATGTTGGTGCCGGTTTTGTTCAGCAGCAGGAGGCTGCGGTGCAGCAGGGTGTTGCAGTTGGGGTTTCTCCTTATCGTGAGATGATGAGGGAGATGCAGAGGATTGGTACGCCTACGTTTGAGGGCGGTGTTACTCCAGAGCAGGCTGACGAGTGGCGTCAGAGGTTGGAGCGGAACTTCGATTCTGTTCGTTGTCCGGCACAGTTTCAGGTTGAGTTGGCAGTGCACTACCTTGGAGGTGATGCACATTTGTGGTGGAGGTCTGTTAGGACCAGGAGAGAGGTTTGGACTTGGGTTGACTTCGTCGAGGAGTTCAACCACAAGTTTTTCCCTCAGGAGGCTCGTGACAGGCTGCAGTTGAGATTCTTAGACTTGACTCAGGGCGAGAGGTCTGTTCGAGAGTACGATGCAGAGTTCTGCAGATTGGTGGTCTTTTCTGGTGGTGAGCTGATCAGTGAGCGAGCATTGACGTCGCGGTTTCTCCAGGGGCTTCGGAGGAACATCAGGACTCAGTGCAGAGGTGGTATGTACCACACCAGAGCTGGTTTAGTGGAGTTGGCAGCGTCCATTGAGGAGGACTTGCGTGAGCCGGTGAGTACGGCGGTTGTTCCAGTTGCAGTTGCTCCTGCTACCCATCCTCGGGGCCAGCAGCAGCATCAGCAACGCAGAGGTCACAGTTCTGGTTACGGCAGGGGCAGCAGGCCTGCGCAGGGCCAGAAGAGGAGAGCAGAGGAGATATCTGCTAGTAGCCCGAGTACGGGTGGGTGTTTTGGTTGTGGGAGTCTGGATCACAGAGTTGCGACTTGCCCCAAGAGGGCGGGATCCAGAGAGTCGACAGTGTGCTACTACTGCAGGGAGCCGGGGCATATCAAGACTATGTGTCCCAAGTTGCAGCAGAGAGCAGTGGCAGCGGCGATTCAGCCGTTGGCTATTCAGTCAGCAGCGCAGGTTGCGGCGTTGCAGTCGGGTGGAGCGCCGAGAGTTTATACTTCGGCAGAGATGGGCCAGACCAGTCAGTCAGGCCAGATCACAGGTAAAATCTTGACTCAGACTTTTAAATTCTTTAAGGTAGAATTGTTGGTGTGTCTGTTTCTGTTATTTTACTGTGATAGAGTTAGAGGTTCTCAACACTTGTGGAATTGTGTAGGGACCTTGTTAGTTGGTGGATTTGAGTCTCACGTGTTGTTTGACTCGGGAGCATCTAATTGCTTCATTACTCCGGAGAGAGCTGAGAGTAGTGGTATTCGGAGTAGCGAGGGCGAGGCTTCAGGCTTTGTCAAGGTGGCCGGAGGTGGTTATTTGGCTACTTCGGGCAGAGCTAAAACAGTTGATGTGCAGATTGCGGGGCAGTCTATGCCAGCAGATTTGGTCATCAGTCCAGTGGAGCTGTATGACGTGATTTTGGGGATGGACTGGTTATCTCTATACCGAGTTCATCTGGATTGCTTCAGAGGTAGAGTTGTGTTTGAGCAGGATGCAGGGAAGTTGGTTTATCAGGGAGTGAGACCGACTTCGGGGAGTATAGTGATTTCAGCTATTCAGGCAGAGCAGTTGTTAGAGCGGGGCTGCGAAGCCTTTTTGGCGACAATCACTATGACAGAGTCCAGTGGTGAGGTGAGTCTGCAGGATATTCAGGTTGTCCAGGAGTTTGAGGACGTATTTCGGTCGCTGAAGGGATTGCCACCATCTCGGTCAGATCCTTTCACGATTGATTTAGAGCCCGGGACAGCTCCGATATCGAAGACACCTTACAGGATGGCTCCAGCAGAGATGGCAGAGCTGAAGAAGCAGCTAGAGGACCTTTTGAGTAAAGGGTTCATCAGACCTAGTGTTTCGCCGTGGGGAGCGCCAGTGTTGTTCGTTAAGAAGAAGGATGGCAGTTTTCGGTTGTGTATCGATTACCGGGGACTTAACCGAGTCACAGTGAAGAACAGGTACCCACTTCCGAGGATCGATGAGTTGTTGGATCAGTTGAGAGGGGCTACTTGGTTCTCTAAGATTGACTTGGCATCGGGATATCATCAGATTCCGATAGATGAGGCAGATGTCCGGAAGACAGCTTTTCGGACGAGGTATGGGCATTTCGAGTTTGTGGTCATGCCTTTTGGTTTGACTAATGCGCCGGCAGCATTTATGAGGTTGATGAACGACGTGTTCAGGGAGTTTCTGGATGTGTTTGTCATTATTTTCATTGATGACATTTTGGTGTATTCGAGGAGTCCAGAGGAGCATGCGACTCATTTGAGGCTTGTGTTGGAGAAACTTCGAGAGCAGAAGCTGTTTGCTAAGTTGAGCAAGTGCAGCTTTTGGCAGAGGGAGATGGGTTTTCTTGGCCACATTGTTTCTGCAGAGGGGGTTTCTGTGGATCCGGCTAAGATTGAGGCCATTAGAGATTGGCCTAGACCGAGTAGTGCTACCGAGATCAGGAGTTTTCTGGGTTTAGCAGGCTACTACAGGAGGTTCGTCAAGGGGTTTGCGAGTATGTCTCAGCCGATGACGAGGTTGACTGGCAAGGATGTGCCGTTTGTGTGGTCGCAGGAGTGCGAGGAGAGCTTTGGGAAGCTCAAGGAGATGTTGACTAGTACACCAGTGTTGGCGTTACCCGACCCGGGGAAGCCATATGTAGTATACACAGATGCATCAGGTGTTGGACTTGGTTGTGTTTTGATGCAGGAGGGCAGAGTGATTGCCTATGCTTCGAGGCAGTTGCAGGGCAGTGAGCGCAACCGTCCTACACATGATCTTGAGTTGGGAGCAGTGGTTTTTGCACTCAAGATTTGGAGGTCGTATCTTTATGGTGGTAGAGTGCAGATCTTTACAGATCACAAGAGTCTACAGCATATTTTCACTCAGCCATTGCTGAATGCGAGACAGACGCGTTGGGTGGAGTTTCTGGCAGACTATGACTTGGATATTGTTTATCATCCAGGCAAGGCCAATTTGGTGGCAGATGCTTTGAGTCGACGGAGGGTTGATTCAGATAGAGAGCGTGGTGTTGAGGCTTTGGTCAGTGAGTTGAGTACATTGCGTCTATGTGCTATTTCTGAGGAGCCGTTGGGCTTGGAGGCGGCTGACCAGGCAGATTTACTTAGCAGGATCAGAGTGGCTCAGCAGGATGATCCGGTTTTGTTGGATGCATCGCGGGCAGCTGGTTCTGAGTATCAGGTCTCTTCGAATGGGACTATCTTAGTTCGTGGGCGAGTTTGTGTGCCCAAGGATGAGGAGTTGAGGCAGGAGGTTTTGAGAGAGGCTCATTCGAGCAAGTTTTCGATTCATCCGGGTGCGACCAAGATGTACCGTGACCTCAAACGGTATTATCATTGGGTTGGGATGAAGAGGGATGTGGCAGATTGGGTTGCGAGGTGCAACACTTGTTCTTTGGTCAAGGCAGAGCATCAGGTGCCTAGTGGTCTTTTGCAGAGTTTACCCATTCCAGAGTGGAAGTGGGATATGATCACTATGGATTTTGTGGTGGGATTACCTATCTCACGGACCTTTGATGCGATTTGGGTCATTGTAGATCGCTTGACCAAGTCAGCACATTTCTTGGCTATCAAGAAGACAGATGGGGCAGCAGTCTTGGCTAGGAAGTTTGTGCGAGAGATTGTGAGGCTGCATGGAGTGCCAGCCAGTATCGTGTCGGATAGAGATCCGAGGTTTGCTTCAGAGTTTTGGAGGGCATTTCAGACTGAGATGGGCACTAAGGTGCATATGAGTACAGCGTATCATCCGCAGACAGATGGGCAGTCAGAGAGGACTATTCAGACTTTGGAGGATCTGCTTAGGATGTGTGTACTGGAGTGGGGTGGTCATTGGGCTGATCATCTGTGTTTGGCAGAGTTTGCCTATAACAACAGTTTTCAGTCTAGTATTGGTATGGCTCCTTATGAGGCTTTGTATGGGAGGCCATGCAGGACACCTTTATGCTGGACCCAAGTGGGGGAGCGCAGCATGTTTGGAGCTAGTTTTGTTCAGGAGACGACGGAGAAGATTCGTGTCTTGAGGCTGAACATGAAGGAGGCTCAGGATAGACAGAGGAGTTATGCAGATAGGCGGCGACGTGAGCTTGAGTTTCAGGTGGGAGATAGAGTTTATCTCAAGATGGCTATGTTGAGGGGCCCTAACAGGTCCATAGCAGAGAACAAGCTCAGTCCGCGATTTATGGGTCCGTTTCCAGTGGTGGAGCGAGTTGGGCCAGTGGCTTATAGGTTGGAGTTGCCACCGATTATGAGCGCCTTTCACAAGGTGTTTCATGTTTCTATGTTGAGGAGGTGTTTGCGTCCTTCAGAGGAGGTAGTGGTTGAGATTCCAGAGGATCTCCAGCCAGATATGACAGTTCCGGCAGTTCCTGTGAGGATTCTTGAGAGGAGAGTCAAGGTTCTGCGGAACAAGAGAGTGCCATTGTTGAGAGTCTTGTGGGACTGTAGTGGCACAGAGGAGCAGACTTGGGAGCCAGAGGCAAAGATGAAGCTGAAGTTCGGAAAGTGGTTCGACAAGCAGGCTGTGGAGTGATTCATCTTTGTGGTTCTAGTCTTGTTTTTGGTTTTGTTGTTGTTGGTTTTGGACTTATGTATTTTCGTTTTGTTGTACGATATACATTTTTGGAGTTATATGAGATGGAGTTTTGCCTCATATTTTTGGTTATGGTTTGGATGTTACAAGTTTCTTTGGCCGGTGGGGTCATTGAGAGTTTTAGTCACATGTTGGTACGCGTTTCAGATTTTATTACTCGTTTTGTCTAGAGGCGGTGGGCCTTGTAGACGGTGGTTCTATTTGTGTTGGGACGTTAGGTGCCCAACGGACTTATATTGGGGGTCGCTACCTCGATATGGGTTGTTTTAGTGACAGTGGGTCACGTTTTGGTTGTGACAGGGATCACATTTTTGGTTGTGACTTCGGGTCACGTTTGGTTTTGTGACATTGATCACATTTTGGTACTGGACCGTGAGTTGCAGTACGGATGTCATGACTGCGGTTATGGCATTGAGAGTAATAATATCTTGGAAACATGCGTATAACATAGGACTAAAATTTGAGTTTTGAGGTCTTAGAGAGACGTTTGTGTTGGGATTCGAGGACGAATCCATTTTAGTGGGGGAGAATTGTAACATCCGTGAACCAGAAAGTTGTTTTGGAAGTGGTGTTGGACGATGCTAGGGGTTCGGGAGTAGTTGGCACATGCTCTTAGAGGTGTGAATTGAGGGTTGACTGTACATGTTCTTGTTTGATTGTTGTGCAGTCTGTCTAAGGTTCAAGCATCGCGAAGAAAGTGTGTTAAATGCTTCTGGTTATCGGGTTTGATTTCCGGTTTAAGTCGATCGATTTGCAATTGGAGTTGGTTTGGTCGATGGGTGTCGACCGACACCAAGGGAGGGTGTCGATCGACACCGGTTATTGAGAAATCGACCGGTTTGTTTCAAGTCGGCTGGTTTTGTCCGGTTTAGGGCGTGGAAACCCTATTTCTCGATTTAAAAGCCTTGTGGCCGCGAGAAAGGCACAAGTTTCGAGGAGAAAAGTTTCAGAGGCGATTTTTGGGTGATTTCTAAGGTTGGGAGGCTTGTTCTGAGGCTTTGGGTTGCTGTTCATCATCTATTCCTTCCTTCTAATCCGTTTTCAAGGTGAGTGCGTGACTGTAGGTCCGTTAGCATTGGAGATTGTGTGATTTCGAGATTGTTGATGAGTTTTTCGAGTTGTTCTTGTGTAGGATCGAGTTATTTTGTTGTTTGATCGATGTGGGGGTTGAATCCCACGCAATTGTGTGTTTTTATGCGATTTTCGTAGCTTCTGGTTTCTGGGCGTCGAGCCGGTGTCGAGCGACACTCGATGAGTGTCGATCGACACTCGGAAGGCTGGCGTCGATCGACACCATAGAGGTGTCGGTCGACACCGACCTGGGTGTCAGGAAACGTGGGTTTCCTGACAGGTAGTTGATGTATTGGTTATTGCATTGTCTTTCTGGTTGTTTATTGTGATGTTTGTCTAGTGTTTGACGTAATTGGCCTGTAGGCAGGATGATCCACTCACTAAGTATTTATGATAATACTTACGCATCTCTATTCCAATGTGATGCAGGTAACAGCAATGTTCTTCCGCGGAAAGAGACCGAGAGAAGAGGATGATGAGATTAGGAATTTGATATTGGCATTGTTGTTGTGGTTGACCAGGAATTCCTGAGTTTAGGGTGTTAGTCTATTTTCAATAATGTAGCAAACCTGGTGTTTAGGTTGCTAGAGTTATTTCTTTATTGGTTATTCTTTATTGGTTATTGTTGAACGGTTATTTATGATTTAATAATATTATTGATTCTTTTGAGAACTTCCGCATTGTGTTGTTGAATTAGCTGTTGAGGATTAATATTTATGGGAATATTAATCTGGGCTAATTATTTAAAAAAAAAAAAAAAATTTTGGTTGTTTCAAGGGGACTCTAAAGAAGCGTAATAAGAGAGCCTTTCAAAAATTTCAAAATATTAAGAAACTCGTAGGATACACCCATATATTCCAAAAAAGTAGTACATTTAGAGGTTTTTCCAAATCAATGAATGAAATATGTCCAAAGTGAACACTAAACTTTTCCGACCATTTGGCGTTGTAAAGGGGACTCTAAAAAAGCGTAATAAGATAGCCTTTCAAAAATTTCAAAATATTAAGCAACTCGCAGGGGTACACCCACATATTCCAAAAAACTAGTACATTTAGAGGTTTTTCCAAATCAATGAATGAAATATGTCCAAAGTGAACACTAAACTTTTCCGACCATTTGGCGTTGTAAAGGGGACTCTAAAGAAGCGTAATAAGATAGCCTTTCAAAAATTTCAAAATATTAAGAAACTCGTAGGGGTACACCCACATATTCCAAAAAAGTAGTACATTTAGAGGTTTTTCCAAATCAATGAATGAAATATGTCCAAAGTGAACACTAAACTTTTCCGACCATTTGGCGTTGTAAAGGGGACTCTAAAGAAGCGTAATAAGATAGCCTTTCAAAAATTTCAAAATATTAAGAAACTCGTAGGGGTACACCCACATATTCCAAAAATGTAGTACATTTAGAGGTTTTTCCAAATCAATGAATGAAATATGTCCAAAGTGAACACTAAACTTTTCCGACCATTTGGCGTTGTAAAGGGGACTGTAAAGAAGCGTAATAAGATAGCCTTTCAAAAATTTCAAAATATTAAGCAACTCGTAGGGGTACACCCACATATTCTAAAAAACTAGTACATTTAGAGGTTTTTCCAAATCAATGAATGAAATATGTCCAAAGTGAACACTAAACTTTTCCGACCATTTGGCGTTGTAAAGGGGACTGTAAAGAAGCGTAATAAGATAGCCTTTCAAAAATTTCAAAATATTAAGCAACTCGTAGGGGTACACCCACATATTCTAAAAAACTAGTACATTTAGAGGTTTTTCCAAATCAATGAATGAAATATGTCCAAAGTGAACACTAAACTTTTCCGACCATTTGGCGTTGTAAAGGGGACTCTAAAGAAGCGTAATAAGATAGCCTTTAAAAAATTTCAAAATATTAAGCAACTCGCAGGGGTACACCCACATATTCTAAAAAACTAGTACATTTAGAGGTTTTTCCAAATCAATGAATGAAATATGTCCAAAGTGAACACTAAACTTTTCCGACCATTTGGCGTTGTAAAGGGGACTCTAAAGAAGCGTAATAAGATAGCCTTTAAAAAATTTCAAAATATTAAGCAACTCGTAGGGGTACACCCACATATTCCAAAAAACTAGCACATTTAGTGGTTTTTCCAAATTAATGAATGAAATATGTCCAAAGTGAACACTAAACTTTTCCGACCATTTGGCGTTGTAAAGGGGACTCTAAAGAAGCGTAATAAGATAGCCTTTCAAAAATTTCAAAATATGAAGAAACTCGTAGGGGTACACCCACATATTCCAAAAAAGTAGTACATTTAGAGGTTTTTCCAAATCAATGAATGAAATATGTCCAAAGTGAACACTAAACTTTTCCGACCATTTGGCGTTGTAAAGGGGACTCTAAAGAAGCGTAATAAGAGAGCCTTTCAAAAATTTCAAAATATTAAGAAACTCGTAGGGGTACACCCACATATTCCAAAAAACTAGTACATTTAGAGGTTTTTCCAAATCAATGAATGAAATATGTCCAAAGTGAACACTAAACTTTTCCGACCATTTGAAGTTGTAAAGGGTACTCTAAAGAAGCGTAATAAGATAGCCTTTCAAAAATTTCAAAATATTAAGAAACTCGTAGGGGTACACCAACATATTCCAAAAAGTAGTACATTTAGAGGTTTTTCCAAATCAATGAATGAAATATGTCCAAAGTGAACACTAAACTTTTCCGACCATTTGGCGTTGTAAAGGGGACTCTAAAGAAGCGTAATAAGATAGCCTTTCAAAAATTTCAAAATATTAATTAACTCGTAGGGGTACACCCACATATTCTAAAAAACTAGAACATTTAGAGGTTTTTCCAAATCAATGAATGAAATATGTCCAAAGTGAACACTAAACTTTTCCGACCATTTGGCGTTGTAATGGGGACTCTAAAGAAGCGTAATAAGATAGCCTTTCAAAAATTTCAAAATATTAAGAAACTCGTAGGGGTACACCCACATATTCCAAAAAAGTAGTACATTTAGAGGTTTTTCCAAATCAATGAATGAAATATGTCCAAAGTGAACACTAAACTTTTCCGACCATTTGGCGTTGTAAAGGGGACTCTAAAGAAGCGTAATAAGATAGCCTTTCAAAAATTTCAAAATATTAAGAAACTCGTAGGGGTACACCCACATATTCCAAAAATGTAGTACATTTAGAGGTTTTTCCAAATCAATGAATGAAATATGTCCAAAGTGAACACTAAACTTTTCCGACCATTTGGCGTTGTAAAGGGGACTCTAAAGAAGCGTAATAAGATAGCCTTTCAAAAATTTCAAAATATTAAGCAACTCGTAGGGGTACACCCACATATTCTAAAAAACTAGTACATTTAGAGGTTTTTCCAAATCAATGAATGAAATATGTCCAAAGTGAACACTAAACTTTTCCGACCATTTGGCGTTGTAAAGGGGACTCTAAAGAAGCGTAATAAGATAGCCTTTAAAAAATTTCAAAATATTAAGCAACTCGCAGGGGTACACCCACATATTCTAAAAAACTAGTACATTTAGAGGTTTTTCCAAATCAATGAATGAAATATGTCCAAAGTGAACACTAAACTTTTCCGACCATTTGGCGTTGTAAAGGGGACTCTAAAGAAGCATAATAAGATAGCCTTTCAAAAATTTCAAAATATTAAGCAACTCGTAGGGGTACACCCACATATTCCAAAAAACTAGCACATTTAGTGGTTTTTCCAAATCAATGAATGAAATATGTCCAAAGTGAACACTAAACTTTTCCGACCATTTGGCGTTGTAAAGGGGACTCTAAAGAAGCGTAATAAGATAGCCTTTAAAAAATTTCAAATTATTAAGCAACTCGTAGGGGTACACCCACATATTCCAAAAAACTAGCACATTTAGTGGTTTTTCCAAATCAATGAATGAAATATGTCCAAAGTGAACACTAAACTTTTCCGACCATTTGGCGTTGTAAAGGGGACTCTAAAAAAGCGTAATAAGATAGCCTTTCAAAAATTTCAAAATATTAAGCAACTCGCAGGGGTACACCCACATATTCCAAAAAACTAGTACATTTAGAGGTTTTTCCAAATCAATGAATGAAATATGTCCAAAGTGAACACTAAACTTTTCCGACCATTTGGCGTTGTAAAGGGGACTCTAAAGAAGCGTAATAAGATAGCCTTTCAAAAATTTCAAAATATTAAGAAACTCGTAGGGGTACACCCACATATTCCAAAAAAGTAGTACATTTAGAGGTTTTTCCAAATCAATGAATGAAATATGTCCAAAGTGAACACTAAACTTTTCCGACCATTTGGCGTTGTAAAGGGGACTCTAAAGAAGCGTAATAAGATAGCCTTTCAAAAATTTCAAAATATTAAGAAACTCGTAGGGGTACACCCACATATTCCAAAAATGTAGTACATTTAGAGGTTTTTCCAAATCAATGAATGAAATATGTCCAAAGTGAACACTAAACTTTTCCGACCATTTGGCGTTGTAAAGGGGACTGTAAAGAAGCGTAATAAGATAGCCTTTCAAAAATTTCAAAATATTAAGCAACTCGTAGGGGTACACCCACATATTCTAAAAAACTAGTACATTTAGAGGTTTTTCCAAATCAATGAATGAAATATGTCCAAAGTGAACACTAAACTTTTCCGACCATTTGGCGTTGTAAAGGGGACTCTAAAGAAGCGTAATAAGATAGCCTTTAAAAAATTTCAAAATATTAAGCAACTCGCAGGGGTACACCCACATATTCTAAAAAACTAGTACATTTAGAGGTTTTTCCAAATCAATGAATGAAATATGTCCAAAGTGAACACTAAACTTTTCCGACCATTTGGCGTTGTAAAGGGGACTCTAAAGAAGCATAATAAGATAGCCTTTCAAAAATTTCAAAATATTAAGCAACTCGTAGGGGTACACCCACATATTCCAAAAAACTAGCACATTTAGTGGTTTTTCCAAATCAATGAATGAAATATGTCCAAAGTGAACACTAAACTTTTCCGACCATTTGGCGTTGTAAAGGGGACTCTAAAGAAGCGTAATAAGATAGCCTTTAAAAAATTTCAAAATATTAAGCAACTCGTAGGGGTACACCCACATATTCCAAAAAACTAGCACATTTAGTGGTTTTTCCAAATTAATGAATGAAATATGTCCAAAGTGAACACTAAACTTTTCCGACCATTTGGCGTTGTAAAGGGGACTCTAAAGAAGCGTAATAAGATAGCCTTTCAAAAATTTCAAAATATGAAGAAACTCGTAGGGGTACACCCACATATTCCAAAAAAGTAGTACATTTAGAGGTTTTTCCAAATCAATGAATGAAATATGTCCAAAGTGAACACTAAACTTTTCCGACCATTTGGCGTTGTAAAGGGGACTCTAAAGAAGCGTAATAAGAGAGCCTTTCAAAAATTTCAAAATATTAAGAAACTCGTAGGGGTACACCCACATATTCCAAAAAACTAGTACATTTAGAGGTTTTTCCAAATCAATGAATGAAATATGTCCAAAGTGAACACTAAACTTTTCCGACCATTTGAAGTTGTAAAGGGTACTCTAAAGAAGCGTAATAAGATAGCCTTTCAAAAATTTCAAAATATTAAGAAACTCGTAGGGGTACACCCACATATTCCAAAAAGTAGTACATTTAGAGGTTTTTCCAAATCAATGAATGAAATATGTCCAAAGTGAACACTAAACTTTTCCGACCATTTGGCGTTGTAAAGGGGACTCTAAAGAAGCGTAATAAGATAGCCTTTCAAAAATTTCAAAATATTAATTAACTCGTAGGGGTACACCCACATATTCTAAAAAACTAGAACATTTAGAGGTTTTTCCAAATCAATGAATGAAATATGTCCAAAGTGAACACTAAACTTTTCCGACCATTTGGCGTTGTAATGGGGACTCTAAAGAAGCGTAATAAGATAGCCTTTCAAAAATTTCAAAATATTAAGAAACTCGTAGGGGTACACCCACATATTCCAAAAAAGTAGTACATTTAGAGGTTTTTCCAAATCAATGAATGAAATATGTCCAAAGTGAACACTAAACTTTTCCGACCATTTGGCGTTGTAAAGGGGACTCTAAAGAAGCGTAATAAGATAGCCTTTCAAAAATTTCAAAATATTAAGAAACTCGTAGGGGTACACCCACATATTCCAAAAATGTAGTACATTTAGAGGTTTTTCCAAATCAATGAATGAAATATGTCCAAAGTGAACACTAAACTTTTCCGACCATTTGGCGTTGTAAAGGGGACTCTAAAGAAGCGTAATAAGATAGCCTTTCAAAAATTTCAAAATATTAAGCAACTCGTAGGGGTACACCCACATATTCTAAAAAACTAGTACATTTAGAGGTTTTTCCAAATCAATGAATGAAATATGTCCAAAGTGAACACTAAACTTTTCCGACCATTTGGCGTTGTAAAGGGGACTCTAAAGAAGCGTAATAAGATAGCCTTTAAAAAATTTCAAAATATTAAGCAACTCGCAGGGGTACACCCACATATTCTAAAAAACTAGTACATTTAGAGGTTTTTCCAAATCAATGAATGAAATATTTCCAAAGTGAACACTAAACTTTTCCGACCATTTGGCGTTGTAAAGGGGACTCTAAAGAAGCATAATAAGATAGCCTTTCAAAAATTTCAAAATATTAAGCAACTCGTAGGGGTACACCCACATATTCCAAAAAACTAGCACATTTAGTGGTTTTTCCAAATCAATGAATGAAATATGTCCAAAGTGAACACTAAACTTTTCCGACCATTTGGCGTTGTAAAGGGGACTCTAAAGAAGCGTAATAAGATAGCCTTTAAAAAATTTCAAATTATTAAGCAACTCGTAGGGGTACACCCACATATTCCAAAAAACTAGCACATTTAGTGGTTTTTCCAAATCAATGAATGAAATATGTCCAAAGTGAACACTAAACTTTTCCGACCATTTGAAGTTGTAAAGGGTACTCTAAAGAAGCGTAATAAGATAGCCTTTCAAAAATTTCAAAATATTAAGAAACTCGTAGGGGTACACCCACATATTCCAAAAAGTAGTACATTTAGAGGTTTTTCCAAATCAATGAATGAAATATGTCCAAAGTGAACACTAAACTTTTCCGACCATTTGGCGTTGTAAAGGGGACTCTAAAGAAGCGTAATAAGATAGCCTTTCAAAAATTTCAAAATATTAATTAACTCGTAGGGGTACACCCACATATTCTAAAAAACTAGAACATTTAGAGATTTTTCCAAATCAATGAATGAAATATGTCCAAAGTGAACACTAAACTTTTCCGACCATTTGGCGTTGTAAAGGGGACTCTAAAGAAGCGTAATAAGATAGCCTTTCAAAAATTTCAAAATATTAAGCAACTCGTAGGGGTACACCCACATATTCTAAAAAACTAGTACATTTAGAGGTTTTTCCAAATCAATGAATGAAATATGTCCAAAGTGAACACTAAACTTTTCCGACCATTTGGCGTTGTAAAGGGGACTCTAAAGAAGCGTAATAAGATAGCCTTTAAAAAATTTCAAAATATTAAGCAACTCGCAGGGGTACACCCACATATTCTAAAAAACTAGTACATTTAGAGGTTTTTCCAAATCAATGAATGAAATATGTCCAAAGTGAACACTAAACTTTTCCGACCATTTGGCGTTGTAAAGGGGACTCTAAAGAAGCATAATAAGATAGCCTTTCAAAAATTTCAAAATATTAAGCAACTCGTAGGGGTACACCCACATATTCCAAAAAACTAGCACATTTAGTGGTTTTTCCAAATCAATGAATGAAATATGTCCAAAGTGAACACTAAACTTTTCCGACCATTTGGCGTTGTAAAGGGGACTCTAAAGAAGCGTAATAAGATAGCCTTTAAAAAATTTCAAATTATTAAGCAACTCGTAGGGGTACACCCACATATTCCAAAAAACTAGCACATTTAGTGGTTTTTCCAAATTAATGAATGAAATATGTCCAAAGTGAACACTAAACTTTTCCGACCATTTGGCGTTGTAAAGGGGACTCTAAAGAAGCGTAATAAGATAGCCTTTCAAAAATTTCAAAATATGAAGAAACTCGTAGGGGTACGCCCACATATTCCAAAAAAGTAGTACATTTAGAGGTTTTTCCAAATCAATGAATGAAATATGTCCAAAGTGAACACTAAACTTTTCCGACCATTTGGCGTTGTAAAGGGGACTCTAAAGAAGCGTAATAAGAGAGCCTTTCAAAAATTTCAAAATATTAAGAAACTCGTAGGGGTACACCCACATATTCCAAAAAACTAGTACATTTAGAGGTTTTTCCAAATCAATGAATGAAATATGTCCAAAGTGAACACTAAACTTTTCCGACCATTTGAAGTTGTAAAGGGTACTCTAAAGAAGCGTAATAAGATAGCCTTTCAAAAATTTCAAAATATTAAGAAACTCGTAGGGGTACACCCACATATTCCAAAAAGTAGTACATTTAGAGGTTTTTCCAAATCAATGAATGAAATATGTCCAAAGTGAACACTAAACTTTTCCGACCATTTGGCGTTGTAAAGGGGACTCTAAAGAAGCGTAATAAGATAGCCTTTCAAAAATTTCAAAATATTAATTAACTCGTAGGGGTACACCCACATATTCTAAAAAACTAGAACATTTAGAGGTTTTTCCAAATCAATGAATGAAATATGTCCAAAGTGAACACTAAACTTTTCCGACCATTTGGCGTTGTAAAGGGGACTCTAAAGAAGCGTAATAAGATAGTCTTTCAAAAATTTCAAAATATTAAGAAACTCGTAGGGGTACACCCACATATTCCAAAAAACTAGTACATTTAGTGGATTTTCCAAATCAATGAATGAAATATATCCAAAGGGAACACTAAATTTTTCCGACCATTTGGCGTTGTAAAGGGGACTCTAAAGAAGCGTAAAAAGATAGCCTTTAAAAAATTTCAAAATATTAAGCAACTCGCAGGGGTACACCCACATATTCTAAAAAACTAGTACATTTAGAGGTATTTCCAAATCAATGAATGAAATATGTCCAAAGTGAACACTAAACTTTTTCGACCATTTGGCGTTGTAAAGGGGACTCTAAAAAAGCGTAATAAGATAGCCTTTCAAAAATTTCAAAATATTAAGCAACTCGCAGGGGTACACCCACATATTCCAAAAAACTAGTTCATTTAGTGGTTTTGCCAAATCAATGAATGAAATATGTCCAAAGTGAACACTAAACTTTTCCGACCATTTGGCGTTGTAAAGGGGACTCTAAAGAAGCGTAATAAGATAGCCTTTAAAAAATTTCAAAATATTAAGCAACTCGCAGGGGTACACCCACATATTCTAAAAAACTAGTACATTTAGAGGTTTTTCCAAATCAATGAATGAAATATGTCCAAAGTGAACACTAAACTTTTCCGACCATTTGGCGTTGTAAAGGGGACTCTAAAGAAGCGTAATAAGATAGCCTTTCAAAAATTTCAAAATATTAAGAAACTCGTAGGGGTACACCCACATATTCCAAAAAAGTAGTACATTTAGAGGTTTTTCCAAATCAATGAATGAAATATGTCCAAAGTGAACACTAAACTTTTCCGACCATTTGGCGTTGTAAAGGGGACTCTAAAGAAGCGTAATAAGAGAGCCTTTCAAAAATTTCAAAATATTAAGAAACTCGTAGGATACACCCATATATTCCAAAAAAGTAGTACATTTAGAGGTTTTTCCAAATCAATGAATGAAATATGTCCAAAGTGAACACTAAACTTTTCCGACCATTTGGCGTTGTAAAGGGGACTCTAAAAAAGCGTAATAAGATAGCCTTTCAAAAATTTCAAAATATTAAGCAACTCGCAGGGGTACACCCACATATTCCAAAAAACTAGTACATTTAGATGTTTTTCCAAATCAATGAATGAAATATGTCCAAAGTGAACACTAAACTTTTCCGACCATTTGGCGTTGTAAAGGGGACTCTAAAGAAGCGTAATAAGATAGCCTTTCAAAAATTTCAAAATATTAAGAAACTCGTAGGGGTACACCCACATATTCCAAAAAAGTAGTACATTTAGAGGTTTTTCCAAATCAATGAATGAAATATGTCCAAAGTGAACACTAAACTTTTCCGACCATTTGGCGTTGTAAAGGGGACTCTAAAGAAGTGTAATAAGATAGCCTTTCAAAAATTTCGAAATATTAAGAAACTCGTAGGGGTACACCCACATATTCCAAAAATGTAGTACATTTAGAGGTTTTTCCAAATCAATGAATGAAATATGTCCAAAGTGAACACTAAACTTTTCCGACCATTTGGCGTTGTAAAGGGGACTCTAAAGAAGCGTAATAAGATAGCCTTTCAAAAATTTCAAAATATTAAGCAACTCGTAGGGGTACACCCACATATTCTAAAAAACTAGTACATTTAGAGGTTTTTCCAAATCAATGAATGAAATATGTCCAAAGTGAACACTAAACTTTTCCGACCATTTGGCGTTGTAAAGGGGACTCTAAAGAAGCGTAATAAGATAGCCTTTAAAAAATTTCAAAATATTAAGCAACTCGCAGGGGTACACCCACATATTCTAAAAAACTAGTACATTTAGAGGTTTTTCCAAATCAATGAATGAAATATGTCCAAAGTGAACACTAAACTTTTCCGACCATTTGGCGTTGTAAAGGGGACTCTAAAGAAGCATAATAAGATAGCCTTTCAAAAATTTCAAAATATTAAGCAACTCGTAGGGGTACACCCACATATTCCAAAAAACTAGCACATTTAGTGGTTTTTCCAAATCAATGAATGAAATATGTCCAAAGTGAACACTAAACTTTTCCGACCATTTGGCGTTGTAAAGGGGACTCTAAAGAAGCGTAATAAGATAGCCTTTAAAAAATTTCAAAATATTAAGCAACTCGTAGGGGTACACCCACATATTCCAAAAAACTAGCACATTTAGTGGTTTTTCCAAATTAATGAATGAAATATGTCCAAAGTGAACACTAAACTTTTCCGACCATTTGGAGTTGTAAAGGGGACTCTAAAGAAGCGTAATAAGATAGCCTTTCAAAAATTTCAAAATATTAAGAAACTCGTAGGGGTACACCCACATATTCCAAAAAAGTAGTACATTTAGAGGTTTTTCCAAATCAATGAATGAAATATGTCCAAAGTGAACACTAAACTTTTCCGACCATTTGGCGTTGTAAAGGGGACTCTAAAGAAGCGTAATAAGAGAGCCTTTCAAAAATTTCAAAATATTAAGAAACTCGTAGGGGTACACCCACATATTCCAAAAAACTAGTACATTTAGAGGTTTTTCCAAATCAATGAATGAAATATGTCCAAAGTGAACACTAAACTTTTCCGACCATTTGAAGTTGTAAAGGGTACTCTAAAGAAGCGTAATAAGATAGCCTTTCAAAAATTTCAAAATATTAAGAAACTCGTAGTGGTACACCCACATATTCCAAAAAGTAGTACATTTAGAGGTTTTTCCAAATCAATGAATGAAATATGTCCAAAGTGAACACTAAACTTTTCCGACCATTTGGCGTTGTAAAGGGGACTCTAAAGAAGCGTAATAAGATAGCCTTTCAAAAATTTCAAAATATTAATTAACTCGTAGGGGTACACCCACATATTCTAAAAAACTAGAACATTTAGAGGTTTTTCCAAATCAATGAATGAAATATGTCCAAAGTGAACACTAAACTTTTCCGACCATTTGGCGTTGTAAAGGGGACTCTAAAGAAGCGTAATAAGATAGTCTTTCAAAAATTTCAAAATATTAAGAAACTCGTAGGGGTACACCCACATATTCCAAAAAACTAGTACATTTAGTGGATTTTCCAAATCAATGAATGAAATATATCCAAAGGGAACACTAAATTTTTCCGACCATTTGGCGTTGTAAAGGGGACTCTAAAGAAGCGTAAAAAGATAGCCTTTAAAAAATTTCAAAATATTAAGTAACTCGCAGGGGTACACCCACATATTCTAAAAAATTAGTACATTTAGAGGTATTTCCAAATCAATGAATGAAATATGTCCAAAGTGAACACTAAACTTTTCCGACCATTTGGCGTTGTAAAGGGGACTCTAAAAAAGCGTAATAAGATAGCCTTTCAAAAATTTCAAAATATTAAGCAACTCGCAGGGGTACACCCACATATTCCAAAAAACTAGTTCATTTAGAGGTTTTTCCAAATCAATGAATGAAATATGTCCAAAGTGAACACTAAACTTTTCCGACCATTTGGCGTTGTAAAGGGGACTCTAAAGAAGCGTAATAAGATAGCCTTTAAAAAATTTCAAAATATTAAGCAACTCGTAGGGGTACACCCACATATTCCAAAAAACTAGCACATTTAGTGGTTTTTCCAAATCAATGAATGAAATATGTCCAAAGTGAACACTAAACTTTTCCGACCATTTGGCGTTGTAAAGGGGACTCTAAAGAAGCGTAATAAGATAGCCTTTCAAAAATTTCAAAATATTAAGAAACTCGTAGGGGTACACCCACATATTCCAAAAAAGTAGTACATTTAGAGGTTTTTCCAAATCAATGAATGAAATATGTCCAAAGTGAACACTAAACTTTTCCGACCATTTGGCGTTGTAAAGGGGACTCTAAAGAAGCGTAATAAGATAGCCTTTCAAAAATTTCAAAATATTAAGAAACTCGTAGGGGTACACCCACATATTCCAAAAATGTAGTACATTTAGAGGTTTTTCCAAATCAATGAATGAAATATGTCCAAAGTGAACACTAAACTTTTCCGACCATTTGGCGTTGTAAAGGGGACTCTAAAGAAGCATAATAAGATAGCCTTTCAAAAATTTCAAAATATTAAGCAACTCGTAGGGGTACACCCACATATTCCAAAAAACTAGCACATTTAGTGGTTTTTCCAAATCAATGAATGAAATATGTCCAAAGTGAACACTAAACTTTTCCGACCATTTGGCGTTGTAAAGGGGACTCTAAAGAAGCGTAATAAGATAGCCTTTAAAAAATTTCAAAATATTAAGCAACTCGTAGGGGTACACCCACATATTCTAAAAAACTAGTACATTTAGAGGTTTTTCCAAATCAATGAATGAAATATGTCCAAAGTGAACACTAAACTTTTCCGACCATTTGGCGTTGTAAAGGGGACTCTAAAGAAGCGTAATAAGATAGCCTTTAAAAAATTTCAAAATATTAAGCAACTCGCAAGGGGTACACCCACATATTCTAAAAAACTAGTACATTTAGAGGTTTTTCCAATTCAATGAATGAAATATGTCCAAAGTGAACACTAAACTTTTCCGACCATTTGGCGTTGTAAAGGGGACTCTAAAGAAGCGTAATAAGATAGCCTTTAAAAAATTTCAAAATATTAAGCAACTCGCAGGGGTACACCCACATATTCTTAAAAAACTAGTACATTTAGAGGTTTTTCCAAATCAATGAATGAAATATGTCCAAAGTGAACACTAAACTTTTCCGACCATTTGGCGTTGTAAAGGGGACTCTAAAGAAGCGTAATAAGATAGCCTTTCAAAAATTTCAAAATATTATGAAACTCGTAGGGGGTACACCCACATATTCCAAAAAAGTAGTACATTTAGAGGTTTTTCCAAATCAATGAATGAAATATGTCCAAAGTGAACACTAAACTTTTCCGACCATTTGGCGTTGTAAATGGGACTCTAAAGAAGCGTAATAAGATAGCTTTTCAAAAATTTCAAAATATTAAGAAACTCGTAGGGGTACACCCACATATTCCAAAAATGTAGTACATTTAGAGGTTTTTCAAATCAATGAATGAAATATGTCCAAAGTGAACACTAAACTTTTCCGACCATTTGGCGTTGTAAAGGGGACTCTAAAGAAGCGTAATAAGATAGCCTTTCAAAAATTTCAAAATATTAAGCAACTCGTAGGGGTACACCCACATATTCTAAAAAACTAGTACATTTAGAGGTTTTTCCAAATCAATGAATGAAATATGTCCAAAGTGAACACTAAACTTTTCCGACCATTTGGCGTTGTAAAGGGGACTCTAAAGAAGCGTAATAAGATAGCCTTTAAAAAATTTCAAAATATTAAGCAACTCGCAGGGGTACACCCACATATTCTAAAAAACTAGTACATTTAGAGGTTTTTCCAAATCAATGAATGAAATATGTCCAAAGTGAACACTAAACTTTTCCGACCATTTGGCGTTGTAAAGGGGACTCTAAAGAAGCGTAATAAGATAGCCTTTCAAAAATTTCAAAATATTAAGAAACTCGTAGGGGTACACCCACATATTCCAAAAAAGTAGTACATTTAGAGGTTTTTCCAAATCAATGAATGAAATATGTCCAAAGTGAACACTAAACTTTTCCGACCATTTGGCGTTGTAAAGGGGACTCTAAAGAAGCGTAATAAGATAGCCTTTCAAAAATTTCAAAATATTAAGCAACTCGTAGGGGTACACCCACATATTCTAAAAAACTAGTACATTTAGAGGTTTTTCCAAATCAATGAATGAAATATGTCCAAAGTGAACACTAAACTTTTCCGACCATTTGGCGTTGTAAAGGGGACTCTAAAGAAGCGTAATAAGATAGCCTTTAAAAAATTTCAAAATATTAAGCAACTCGCAGGGGTACACCCACATATTCTAAAAAACTAGTACATTTAGAGGTTTTTCCAAATCAATGAATGAAATATGTCCAAAGTGAACACTAAACTTTTCCGACCATTTGGCGTTGTAAAGGGGACTCTAAAGAAGCGTAATAAGATAGCCTTTCAAAAATTTCAAAATATTAAGAAACTCGTAGGGGTACACCCACATATTCCAAAAAAGTAGTACATTTAGAGGTTTTTCCAAATCAATGAATGAAATATATCCAAAGTGAACACTAAACTTTTCCGACCATTTGGCGTTGTAAAGGGGACTCTAAAGAAGCGTAATACGATAGCCTTTCAAAAATTTCAAAATATTAAGCAACTCGTAGGGGTACACCCACATATTCTAAAAAACTAGTACATTTAGAGGTTTTTCCAAATCAATGAATGAAATATGTTCAAAGTGAACACTAAACTTTTCCGACCATTTGGCGTTGTAAAGGGGACTCTAAAGAAGCGTAATAAGATAGCCTTTAAAAAATTTCAAAATATTAAGCAACTCGCAGGGGTACACCCACATATTCTTAAAAAACTAGTACATTTAGAGGTTTTTCCAAATCAATGAATGAAATATGTCCAAAGTGAACACTAATGAAACAACCAAGCTTTTTTTTTTTTATATATAATTAGCCCAGATTAATATTCCCATAAATATTAATCCTCAACAGCTAATTCAACCCAATGCGGAAGAAAAACTAATATTATTAAATCATAAATAAATATTCAACAATAATCAATAAAGAATAAAACCAATAAAACCAATAACCAATAAACGACCTAAGCCGGTTTGCTACATTATTAAAATAAAGTCTAACACCCTAAACTCATGAATTCTCAATCAACCACATCATAAATGCCAGAATCCAAATCCTAATCTCATCATCCTCTTCTCTCGGTCTCTTTCCGCGGATGAACATTGCTGTTACCTGCATCACATTACGAAATAGATGCGTAAGTATTATCATAAATACTTAGTGAGTGGATCATCCTGCCTACAGGCCAATTACGTCAAACACTAGACAAAACATCACAATAATCAATATCAGTAACCATGCTCCACACAAAACAACAGTACAAACCATCCCTGTCAGGAAACACCCACGTTTCCTGACACCCAGGTTGGTGTCGACCGACACCTCTATGGTGTCGATCGACGCCAGCCTCCCGAGTGTCGATCGACACTCATCGAGTGTCGCTCGACACCGGCTCGACGCCCAGAAACCAGAAGCTACGAAAATCACATTCCAAAATCGCAATAACACAAAATCCAGGGGTTTTCAACGCCCCAATACTATCAAAACACGAAATCCAGCATAAACAACTCAAGAACACAACCAAAACTCGAAATCAAACAATCTCTATTGATCAACGGGCCTACAGTCACGCACTCACCTCGAAAAGGAATAGAAAAGAGTAAAGGAAGATGAACAAGGAAGAATAGCCTCAAATCGATTCTCCAAACACCAAAATCGCCCAGAAATCACCCTCCTTCTCTCTGCAACTTGTTTTTCTCGAAAACTGTGCCTCTGCTCGCGGCCACAGGGTTTTATTCGAGAACTAGGGCTTCTTTCGCCCAAAACCGCGCTAAACCGAACTCACTCAAATCGAACCGACCGATTTCACCATAACCGGTGTCGATCGACACCCTTCCTTGGTGTCGGTCGACACCAATCGACCAAACCAACTCCAATTGCAAATCGATCGACTTAAACCGGGAATCAAACCCGATAACCGGTGTCGATAACCGGTGTCGTTCAGAAGAATTTAACACACTTTCTTTGCGATGCTTGAACCTTAGACCGACAGCACAACAATCAAACAAGAACATGCACAGCCAATCCTCAATTCACACCTCTAAGAGCATGTGCCAACTACTCCCGAACCCCTAGCATCGTCCAACACCACTTCCACAACAACTTCCAGGTTCACGGATGTTACAATTCTCCCCCACTAAAATGGATTCGTCCTCGAATCCCAACACAAACGTCTCTCCAAGACCTCAAAACTCACATTTTCGTCCTATGTTATACGCATGTTTCCAAGATATTATTACTCTCAATGCCATAACCGCAGTCATGACATCCGTACTGCAACTCACGGTCCAGTACCAAAATGTGACCAATGTCACAAAACCAAACGTGACCCGAAGTCACAACCAAAACGTGACCCACTGTCACTAAAACAACCCATATCGAGGTAGCGACCCCCAATATAAGTCCGTTGGGCACCTAACGTCCCAACACAAATAGAACCACCGTCTACAAGGCCCACCGCCTCTAGACAAAACGAGTAATAAAATCTGAAACGCGTACCAACATATGACTGAAACTTCCAATGACCCCACCGGCCAAAGAAACTTGTAACATCCAAACCATAACCAAAAATATGAGGCAAAACTCCATCTCATATAACTCCAAAAATGTATATCGTACAACAAAACGAAAATACATAAGTCCAAAACCCACAACAACAAAACCAAAAACAAGACTAGAACCACAAAGATGAATCACTCCACAGCCTGCTTGTCGAACCACTTTCCGAACTTCAGCTTCATCTTTGCCTCTGGCTCCCAAGTCTGCTCCTCTGTGCCACTACAGTCCCACAAGACTCTCAACAATGGCACTCTCTTGTTCCGCAAAACCTTGACTCTCCTCTCAAGAATCCTCACAGGAACTGCCGGAACTGTCATATCTGGCTGAAGATCCTCTGGAATCTCAACCACTACCTCCTCTGAAGGACGCAAACACCTCCTCAGCATAGACACATGAAACACCTTGTGAAAGGCGCTCATAATCGGTGGCAACTCCAACCGATAAGCCACTGGCCCAACTCGCTCCACCACTGGAAACGGACCCATAAATCGCGGACTGAGCTTGTTCTCTGCTATGGACCTGTTAGGGCCCCTCAACATAGCCATCTTGAGATAAACTCTATCTCCCACCTGAAACTCAAGCTCACGTCGCCGCCTATCTGCATAACTCCTCTGTCTATCCTGAGCCTCCTTCATGTTCAACCTCAAGACACGAATCTTCTCCGTCGTCTCCTGAACAAAACTAGCTCCAAACATGCTGCGCTCCCCCACTTGGGTCCAGCATAAGGGTGTCCTGCATGGCCTCCCATACAAAGCCTCATAAGGAGCCATACCAATACTAGACTGAAAACTGTTGTTATAGACAAACTCTGCCAAACACAGATGATCAGCCCAATGACCACCCCAATCCAGTACACACATCCTAAGCAGATCCTCCAAAGTCTGAATAGTCCTCTCTGACTGTCCGTCTGTCTGCGGATGATACGCTGTACTCATATGCACCTTAGTGCCCATCTCAGTCTGAAATGCCCTCCAAAACTCTGAAGCAAACCTCAGATCTCTATCCGACACAATACTGGCTGGCACTCCATGCAACCTCACAATCTCTCGCACAAACTTCCTAGCTAAGACAGCCGCTCCATCTGTCTTCTTGATAGCCAAGAAATGTGCTGACTTGGTCAAGCGATCCACAATGACCCAAATCGCATCAAAAGTCCGTGAGATAGGTAATCCCACAACAAAATCCATAGTGATCATATCCCACTTCCACTCGGGAATGGGTAAACTCTGCAAAAGACCACTAGGCACCTGATGCTCTGCCTTGACCAAAGAACATGTGTTGCACCTCGCAACCCAATCTGCCACATCCCTCTTCATCCCAACCCAATGATAATACCGTTTGAGGTCACGGTACATCTTGGTCGCACCCGGATGAATCGAAAACTTGCTCGAATGAGCCTCTCTCAAAACCTCATGCCTCAACTCCTCATCCTTAGGCACACAGACTCGCCCACGAACCAAAATAGTCCCATTCGATGAGACCTGATACTCCGAACCGACCGCCTGCGAAGCATCAATCAAACCCTGATCGCTCTGCTGCGCCACTCTGATCCTACTGAGTAAATCTGCCTGATCAGCTGCCTCTAAACCCAAAGGCTCCTCTGAAATAGCACACAGTCGCAATGTACTCAACTCGCCAACCAAAGCCTCAACACCACGCTCTCTATCTGAATCAACCCTCCGTCGACTCAAAGCATCTGCCACCAAATTGGCCTTGCCCGGATGATAAACAATATCCAGGTCATAGTCTGCCAGAAACTCCACCCAACGCGTCTGTCTCGCATTCAGCAAAGGCTGAGTGAAAATATGCTGTAGACTCTTGTGATCTGTAAAGATCTGCACTCTACCACCATAAAGATACGACCTCCAAATCTTGAGTGCAAAAACCACTGCTCCCAACTCAAGATCATGTGTAGGACGGTTGCGCTCACTGCCCTGCAACTGCCTCGAAGCATAGGCAATCACTCTGCCCTCCTGCATCAAAACACAACCAAGTCCCACACCTGAAGCGTCCGTGTACACTACATAAGGCTTCCCCGGATCGGGTAATGCCAACACTGGTGTACTAGTCAACATCTCCTTGAGCTTCTCAAAGCTCTCCTCGCACTCCTGCGACCACACAAACGGCACATCCTTGCCAGTCAACCTCGTCATCGGCTGAGACATACTCGCAAACCCCTTGACGAACCTCCTGTAGTAGCCTGCTAAACCCAGAAAACTCCTGATCTCGGTAGCACTACTCGGTCTAGGCCAATCTCTAATGGCCTCAATCTTAGCCGGATCCACAGAAACCCCCTCTGCAGAAACAATGTGGCCAAGAAACCCCATCTCTCGCTGCCAAAAGCTACACTTGCTCAACTTAGCATACAGCTTCTGCTCTCGAAGCTTCTTCAACACAAGCCTCAAATGAGTCGCATGCTCCTCTGGACTCCTCGAATACACCAAAATGTCATCAATGAAAATAATGACAAACACATCCAGAAACTCCCTGAACACGTCGTTCATCAATCTCATAAACGCTGCCGGCGCATTAGTCAAACCAAAAGGCATGACCACAAACTCGAAATGTCCATACCTCGTCCGAAAAGCTGTCTTCCGGACATCTGCCTCATCTATCGGAATCTGATGATAACCCGATGCCAAATCAATCTTGGAGAACCAAGTAGCACCTCTCAACTGATCCAACAACTCATCAATCCTCGGAAGTGGGTACCTGTTCTTCACTGTGACTCGGTTAAGTCCCCGGTAATCGATGCACAACCGAAAACTACCATCCTTCTTCTTAACAAACAACACTGGCGCTCCCCACGGCGAAACACTAGGTCTGATGAACCCTTTACTCAAGAGGTCCTCTAGCTGCTTTTTCAGCTCTGCCATCTCTGCTGGAGCCATCCTGTAAGGTGTCTTCGATATCGGAGCTGTCCCGGGCTCTAAATCAATCGTGAAAGGATCTGACCGAGATGGTGGCAATCCCTTCAGCGACCGAAAAACATCCTCAAAATCCTGGACAACCTGAATATCCTGCAGACTCACCTCACCACTGGACTCTGTCATAGTGATCGTCGCCAAATAGGCTTCGCAGCCCCGCTCTAACAACTGCTCTGCCTGAATAGCTGAAATCACTATACTCCCTGAAGTCGGTCTCACTCCCTGATAAACCAACTTCCCTGCATCCTGCTCAAACACCACTCTACCTCTGTAGCAATCCAGATGAACTCGGTAAAGAGATAACCAGTCCATCCCCAAAATCACGTCATACAGTTCCACCGGACTGATGACTAAATCTGCTGGCATAGACTGCCCCGCAATCCGCACATCAACTGCTCTAGCTCTGCCCGAAGTAGCCAAATAACCACCTCCGGCCACCTTGACAAAGCCTGAAGCCTCGCCCTCGCTACTCCGAATACCACTACCCTCAGCTCTCTCCGGAGTTATGAAGCAATTAGATGCTCCCGAGTCAAACAGAACGTGAGACTCAAAACCTCCAACTAACAAGGTCCCTGTGATCTGGCCTGACTGACTGGTCTGGCCCACCTCTGCCGAAGTATACACTCTCGGCGCTCCACCTGACTGCAACGCCGCAACCTGCGCTGCTGACTGAATAGCCAACGGCTGAATCGCCGCTGCCACCGCTCTCTGCTGCAACTTGGGACACATAGTCTTGATATGCCCCGGCTCCCTGCAGTAGTAGCACACTGTCGACTCTCTGGATCCCGCCCTCTTGGGGCAAGTCGCCACTCTGTGATCCAGACTCCCACAACCGAAACACCCACCCGTACTCGGGCTACTAGCAGATATCTCCTCTGCTCTCCTCTTCTGGCCCTGCGCAGGCCTGCTGCCCCTGCCGTAACCAGAACTGTGACCTCTGCGCTGCTGATGCTGCTGCTGGCCCCGAGGATGGGTAGCAGGAGCAACTGCAACTGGAACAACCGCCGTACTCACCGGCTCACGCAAGTCCTCCTCAATGGAAGCTGCCAACTCCACTAAGCCAGCTCTAGTGTGGTACATACCACCTCTGCACTGAGTCCTGATGTTCCTCCGAAGCCCCTGGAGAAACCGCGACGTCAATGCTCGCTCACTGATCAGCTCACCACCAGAAAAGACCACCAATCTGCAGAACTCTGCATCATACTCTCGAACAGACCTCTCACCCTGAGTCAAGTCCAAAAACCTCAACTGCAGCCTGTCACGAGCCTCCTGAGGGAAAAACTTGTGGTTGAACTCCTCGACGAAGTCAACCCAAGTCCAAACCTCTCTCCTGGTCCTAACAGACCTCCACCACAAATGTGCATCACCTCCAAGGTAGTGCACTGCCAACTCAACCTGAAACTGTGCCGGACAACGAACAGAATCGAAGTTCCGCTCCAACCTCTGACGCCACTCGTCAGCCTGCTCTGGAGTAACACCGCCCTCAAACGTAGGCGTACCAATCCTCTGCATCTCCCTCATCATCTCACGATAAGGAGAAAACCCAACTGCAACACCCTGCTGCACCACAGCCTCCTGCTGCTCAACAAAACCGGCACCAACATGTGCCCCGGCACCAACATGTGCCCCGGCCGCTGGAGGTGCAACCGGAGCCTGCTGTGGAACTGCCTCTGGAAGACGTGCCAACAACTGCGTCAGTAGCCCCACAATCAAATCACCCTGAGCAAGAGCCGCGCCCCCACCGGGAACTGCTCCTGCCCCCGCGCCACCACCGACGCCCAAACTAGCCCCACCGGCTAACGAAACCGACTGTGTCACCGACGCTGCCGCCACGCTAGGCGCCGCACTCTCCACTGAGGCCTCAGCCTCTGGCACTCCACGACCAGCACCCCGACCTCCACGACCCGCTGCTCGCCCACCGCGACCAGCTCCTCTGCCCCCACGGGCTGCACCGCGACCACGACCACGGCCACGACCACGACCTGCGTCCATCTCTCTGCACTACCACCAAGTACAGAAAAAGAGCAAAGGTCAAAACACAGACACAAAACCAAAATACACCAAATATCCAACTCACTTACCCGCGGAAAACTGGAAGACCGAGAGGATGAGATTAAACCACTAATTGACTAACTCACATAATCAATTAACCACATAGTCCAATTCATCCAATTCTAACAGTCCTAAAACCGACTACGCTCTGATACCAAAATGAAACAACCAAGCTTTTTTTTTTTTATATATAATTAGCCCAGATTAATATTCCCATAAATATTAATCCTCAACAGCTAATTCAACCCAATGCCGAAGAAAAACCAATATTATTAAATCATAAATAATTATTCAACAATAATCAATAAAGAATAAAACCAATAAAACCAATAACCAATAAACGACCTAAGCCGGTTTGCTACATTATTAAAATAAAGTCTAACACCCTAAACTCATGAATTCTCAATCAACCACATCATAAATGCCAGAATCCAAATCCTAATCTCATCATCCTCTTCTCTCGGTCTCTTTCCGCGGATGAACATTGCTGTTACCTGCATCACATTACGAAAGAGATGCGTAAGTATTATCATAAATACTTAGTGAGTGGATCATCCTGCCTACAGGTCAATTACGTCAAACACTAGACAAAACATCACAATAATCAATATCAGTAACCATGCTCCACACAAAACAACAGTATAAACCATCCCTGTCAGGAAACACCCACGTTTCCTGACACCCAGGTTGGTGTCGACCGACACCTCTATGGTGTCGATCGACGCCAGCCTCCCGAGTGTCGATCGACACTCATCGAGTGTCGCTCGACACCGGCTCGACGCCCAGAAACCAGAAGCTACGAAAATCACATTCCAAAATCGCAATAACACAAAATCCAGGGGTTTTCAACGCCCCAATACTATCAAAACACGAAATCCAGCATAAACAACTCAAGAACACAACCAAAACTCGAAATCAAACAATCTCTATTGATCAACGGGCCTACAGTCACGCACTCACCTCGAAAAGGAATAGAAAAGAGTAAAGGAAGATGAACAAGGAAGAATAGCCTCAAATCGATTCTCCAAACACCAAAATCGCCCAGAAATCACCCTCCTTCTCTCTGCAACTTGTTTTTCTCGAAAACTGTGCCTCTGCTCGCGGCCACAGGGTTTTATTCGAGAACTAGGGCTTCTTTCGCCCAAAACCGCGCTAAACCGAACTCACTCAAATCGAACCGACCGATTTCACCATAACCGGTGTCGATCGACACCCTTCCTTGGTGTCGGTCGACACCAATCGACCAAACCAACTCCAATTGCAAATCGATCGACTTAAACCGGGAATCAAACCCGATAACCGGTGTCGATAACCGGTGTCGTTCAGAAGAATTTAACACACTTTCTTCGCGATGCTTGAACCTTAGACCGACTGCACAACAATCAAACAAGAACATGCACAGCCAATCCTCAATTCACACCTCTAAGAGCATGTGCCAACTACTCCCGAACCCCTAGCATCGTCCAACACCACTTCCACAACAACTTCCAGGTTCACGGATGTTACAACTAAACTTTTCCGACCATTTGGCGTTGTAAAGGGGACTCTAAAGAAGCGTAATAAGATAGCCTTTCAAAAATTTCAAAATATTAAGAAACTCGTAGGGGTACACCCACATATTCCAAAAAAGTAGTACATTTAGAGGTTTTTCCAAATCAATGAATGAAATATGTCCAAAGTGAACACTAAACTTTTCCGACCATTTGGCGTTGTAAAGGGGACTCTAAAGAAGCGTAATAAGAGAGCCTTTCAAAAATTTCAAAATATTAAGAAACTCGTAGGGGTACACCCACATATTCCAAAAAACTAGTACATTTAGAGGTTTTTCCAAATCAATGAATGAAATATGTCCAAAGTGAACACTAAACTTTTCCGACCATTTGAAGTTGTAAAGGGTACTCTAAAGAAGCGTAATAAGATAGCCTTTCAAAAATTTCAAAATATTAAGAAACTCGTAGGGGGTACACCCACATATTCCAAAAAAGTAGTACATTTAGAGGTTTTTCCAAATCAATGAATGAAATATGTCCAAAGTGAACACTAAACTTTTCCGACCATTTGGCGTTGTAAAGGGGACTCTAAAGAAGCGTAATAAGATAGCCTTTCAAAAATTTCAAAATATTAAGAAACTCGTAGGGGTACACCCACATATTCCAAAAATGTAGTACATTTAGAAGTTTTTCCAAATCAATGAATGAAATATGTCCAAAGTGAACACTAAACTTTTCCGACCATTTGGCGTTGTAAAGGGGACTCTAAAGAAGCGTAATAAGATAGCCTTTCAAAAATTTCAAAATATTAAGCAACTCGTAGGGGTACACCCACATATTCTAAAAAACTAGTACATTTAGAGGTTTTTCCAAATCAATGAATGAAATATGTCCAAAGTGAACACTAAACTTTTCCGACCATTTGGCGTTGTAAAGGGGACTCTAAAGAAGCGTAATAAGATAGCCTTTAAAAAATTTCAAAATATTAAGCAACTCGCAGGGGTACACCCACATATTCTAAAAAACTAGTACATTTAGAGGTTTTTCCAAATCAATGAATGAAATATGTCCAAAGTGAACACTAAACTTTTCCGACCATTTGGCGTTGTAAAGGGGACTCTAAAGAAGCGTAATAAGATAGCCTTTCAAAAATTTCAAAATATTAAGAAACTCGTAGGGGTACACCCACATATTCCAAAAAAGTAGTACATTTAGAGGTTTTTCCAAATCAATGAATGAAATATGTCCAAAGTGAACACTAAACTTTTCCGACCATTTGGCGTTGTAAAGGGGACTCTAAAGAAGCGTAATAAGATAGCCTTTCAAAAATTTCAAAATATTAAGCAACTCGTAGGGGTACACCCACATATTCTAAAAAACTAGTACATTTAAAGGTTTTTCCAAATCAATGAATGAAATATGTCCAAAGTGAACACTAAACTTTTTCCGACCATTTGGCGTTGTAAAGGGGACTCTAAAGAACCGTAATAAGATAGCCTTTAAAAAATTTCAAAATATTAAGCAACTCGCAGGGGTACACCCACATATTCTAAAAAACTAGTACATTTAGAGGTTTTTCCAAATCAATGAATGAAATATGTCCAAAGTGAACACTAAACTTTTCCGACCATTTGGCGTGGTAAAGGGGACTCTAAAGAAGCGTAATAAGATAGTCTTTCAAAAATTTCAAAATATTAAGCAACTCGTAGGGGTACACCCACATATTCTAAAAAACTAGTACATTTAGAGGTTTTTCCAAATCAATGAATGAAATATGTCCAAAGTGAACACTAAACTTTTCCGACCATTTGGCGTTGTAAAGGGGACACTAAAGAAGCGTAATAAGAGAGCCTTTCAAAAATTTCAAAATATTAAGAAACTCGTAGGGGTACACCCACATATTCAAAAAAACTAGTACATTTAGAGGTTTTCCCAAATCAATGAATGAAATATGTCCAAAGTGAACACTAAACTTTTCCGACCATTTGAAGTTGTAAAGGGTACTCTAAAGAAGCGTAATAAGATAGCCTTTCAAAAATTTCAAAATATTAAGAAACTCGTAGGGGTACACCCACATATTCCAAAAAAGTAGTACATTTAGAGGTTTTTCCAAATCAATGAATGAAATATGTCCAAAGTGAACACTAAACGTTTCCGACCATTTGGCGTTGTAAAGGGGACTCTAAAGAAGCGTAATAAGATAGCCTTTCAAAAATTTCAAAATATTAAGAAACTCGTAGGGGTACACCCACATATTCCAAAAATGTAGTACATTTAGAGGTTTTTCCAAATCAATGAATGAAATATGTCCAAAGTGAACACTAAACTTTTCCGACCATTTGGCGTTGTAAAGGGGACTCTAAAGAAGCGTAATAAGATAGTCTTTCAAAAATTTCAAAATATTAAGCAACTCGTAGGGGTACACCCACATATTCTAAAAAACTAGTACATTTAGAGGTTTTTCCAAATCAATGAATGAAATATGTCCAAAGTGAACACTAAACTTTTCCGACCATTTGGCGTTGTAAAGGGGACTCTAAAGAAGCGTAATAAGATAGCCTTTAAAAAATTTCAAAATATTAAGCAACTCGCAGGGGTACACCCACATATTCTAAAAAACTAGTACATTTAGAGGTTTTTCCAAATCAATGAATGAAATATGTCCAAAGTGAACACTAAACTTTTCCGACCATTTGGCGTTGTAAAGGGGACTCTAAAGAAGCGTAATAAGATAGCCTTTCAAAAATTTCAAAATATTAAGAAACTCGTAGTGGTACACCCACATATTCCAAAAAAGTAGTACATTTAGAGGTTTTTCCAAATCAATGAATGAAATATGTCCAAAGTGAACACTAAACTTTTCCGACCATTTGGCATTGTAAAGGGGACTCTAAAGAAGCGTAATAAGAGAGCCTTTCAAAAATTTCAAAATATTAAGAAACTCGTAGGGGTACACCCACATATTCCAAAAAACTAGTACATTTAGAGGTTTTCCCAAATCAATGAATGAAATATGTCCAAAGTGAACACTAAACTTTTCCGACCATATGAAGTTGTAAAGGGTACTCTAAAGAAGCGTAATAAGATAGCCTTTCAAAAATTTCAAAATATTAAGAAACTCGTAGGGGTACACCCACATATTCCAAAAAAGTAGTACATTTAGAGGTTTTTCCAAATCAATGAATGAAATATGTCCAAAGTGAACACTAAACGTTTCCGACCATTTGGCGTTGTAAAGGGGACTCTAAAGAAGCGTAATAAGATAGCCTTTCAAAAATTTCAAAATATTAAGAAACTCGTAGGGGTACACCCACATATTCCAAAAATGTAGTACATTTAGAGGTTTTTCCAAATCAATGAATGAAATATGTCCAAAGTGAACACTAAACTTTTCCGACCATTTGGCGTTGTAAAGGGGACTCTAAAGAAGCGTAATAAGATAGTCTTTCAAAAATTTCAAAATATTAAGCAACTCGTAGGGGTACACCCACATATTCTAAAAAACTAGTACATTTAGAGGTTTTTCCAAATCAATGAATGAAATATGTCCAAAGTGAACACTAAACTTTTCCGACCATTTGGCGTTGTAAAGGGGACTCTAAAGAAGCGTAATAAGATAGCCTTTAAAAAATTTCAAAATATTAAGCAACTCGCAGGGGTACACCCACATATTCTAAAAAACTAGTACATTTAGAGGTTTTTCCAAATCAATGAATGAAATATGTCCAAAGTGAACACTAAACTTTTCCGACCATTTGGCGTTGTAAAGGGGACTCTAAAGAAGCGTAATAAGATAGCCTTTCAAAAATTTCAAAATATTAAGAAACTCGTAGGGGTACACCCACATATTCCAAAAAAGTAGTACATTTAGAGGTTTTTCCAAATCAATGAATGAAATATGTCCAAAGTGAACACTAAACTTTTCCGACCATTTGGCATTGTAAAGGGGACTCTAAAGAAGCGTAATAAGAGAGCCTTTCAAAAATTTCAAAATATTAAGAAACTCGTAGGGGTACACCCACATATTCCAAAAAACTAGTACATTTAGAGGTTTTTCCAAATCAATGAATGAAATATGTCCAAAGTGAACACTAAACTTTTCCGACCATTTGAAGTTGTAAAGGGTACTCTAAAGAAGCGTAATAAGATAGCCTTTCAAAAATTTCAAAATATTAAGAAACTCGTAGGGGGTACACCCACATATTCCAAAAAAGTAGTACATTTAGAGGTTTTTCCAAATCAATGAATGAAATATGTCCAAAGTGAACACTAAACTTTTCCGACCATTTGGCGTTGTAAAGGGGACTCTAAAGAAGCGTAATAAGATAGCCTTTCAAAAATTTCAAAATATTAAGAAACTCGTAGGGGTACACCCACATATTCCAAAAATGTAGTACATTTAGAAGTTTTTCCAAATCAATGAATGAAATATGTCCAAAGTGAACACTAAACTTTTCCGACCATTTGGCGTTGTAAAGGGGACTCTAAAGAAGCGTAATAAGATAGCCTTTCAAAAATTTCAAAATATTAAGCAACTCTTAGGGGTACACCCACATATTCTAAAAAACTAGTACATTTAGAGGTTTTTCCAAATCAATGAATGAAATATGTCCAAAGTGAACACTAAACTTTTCCGACCATTTGGCGTTGTAAAGGGGACTCTAAAGAAGCGTAATAAGATAGCCTTTAAAAAATTTCAAAATATTAAGCAACTCGCAGGGGTACACCCACATATTCTAAAAAACTAGTACATTTAGAGGTTTTTCCAAATCAATGAATGAAATATGTCCAAGTGAACACTAAACTTTTCCGACCATTTGGCGTTGTAAAGGGGACTCTAAAGAAGCGTAATAAGATAGCCTTTCAAAAATTTCAAAATATTAAGAAACTCGTAGGGGTACACCCACATATTCCAAAAAAGTAGTACATTTAGAGGTTTTTCCAAATCAATGAATGAAATATGTCCAAAGTGAACACTAAACTTTTCCGACCATTTGGCGTTGTAAAGGGGACTCTAAAGAAGCGTAATAAGATAGCCTTTCAAAAATTTCAAAATATTAAGCAACTCGTAGGGGTACACCCACATATTCTAAAAAACTAGTACATTTAAAGGTTTTTCCAAATCAATGAATGAAATATGTCCAAAGTGAACACTAAACTTTTCCGACCATTTGGCGTTGTAAAGGGGACTCTAAAGAAGCGTAATAAGATAGCCTTTAAAAAATTTCAAAATATTAAGCAACTCGCAGGGGTACACCCACATATTCTAAAAAACTAGTACATTTAGAGGTTTTTCCAAATCAATGAATGAAATATGTCCAAAGTGAACACTAAACTTTTCCGACCATTTGGCGTGGTAAAGGGGACTCTAAAGAAGCGTAATAAGATAGCCTTTCAAAAATTTCAAAATATTAAGAAACTCGTAGGGGTACACCCACATATTCCAAAAAAGTAGTACATTTAGAGGTTTTTCCAAATCAATGAATGAAATATGTCCAAAGTGAACACTAAACTTTTCCGACCATTTGGCGTTGTAAAGGGGACACTAAAGAAGCGTAATAAGAGAGCCTTTCAAAAATTTCAAAATATTAAGAAACTCGTAGGGGTACACCCACATATTCCAAAAAACTAGTACATTTAGAGGTTTTCCCAAATCAATGAATGAAATATGTCCAAAGTGAACACTAAACTTTTCCGACCATTTGAAGTTGTAAAGGGTACTCTAAAGAAGCGTAATAAGATAGCCTTTCAAAAATTTCAAAATATTAAGAAACTCGTAGGGGTACACCCACATATTCCAAAAAAGTAGTACATTTAGAGGTTTTTCCAAATCAATGAATGAAATATGTCCAAAGTGAACACTAAACGTTTCCGACCATTTGGCGTTGTAAAGGGGACTCTAAAGAAGCGTAATAAGATAGCCTTTCAAAAATTTCAAAATATTAAGAAACTCGTAGGGGTACACCCACATATTCCAAAAATGTAGTACATTTAGAGGTTTTTCCAAATCAATGAATGAAATATGTCCAAAGTGAACACTAAACTTTTCCGACCATTTGGCGTTGTAAAGGGGACTCTAAAGAAGCGTAATAAGATAGTCTTTCAAAAATTTCAAAATATTAAGCAACTCGTAGGGGTACACCCACATATTCTAAAAAACTAGTACATTGAGAGGTTTTTCCAAATCAATGAATGAAATATGTCCAAAGTGAACACTAAACTTTTCCGACCATTTGGCGTTGTAAAGGGGACTCTAAAGAAGCGTAATAAGATAGCCTTTAAAAAATTTCAAAATATTAAGCAACTCGCAGGGGTACACCCACATATTCTAAAAAACTAGTACATTTAGAGGTTTTTCCAAATCAATGAATGAAATATGTCCAAAGTGAACACTAAACTTTTCCGACCATTTGGCGTTGTAAAGGGGACTCTAAAGAAGCGTAATAAGATAGCCTTTCAAAAATTTCAAAATATTAAGAAACTCGTAGGGGTACACCCACATATTCCAAAAAAGTAGTACATTTAGAGGTTTTTCCAAATCAATGAATGAAATATGTCCAAAGTGAACACTAAACTTTTCCGACCATTTGGCATTGTAAAGGGGACTCTAAAGAAGCGTAATAAGAGAGCCTTTCAAAAATTTCAAAATATTAAGAAACTCGTAGGGGTACACCCACATATTCCAAAAATGTAGTACATTTAGAGGTTTTTCCAAATCAATGAATGAAATATGTCCAAAGTGAACACTAAACTTTTCCGACCATTTGAAGTTGTAAAGGGTACTCTAAAGAAGCGTAATAAGATAGCCTTTCAAAAATTTCAAAATATTAAGAAACTCGTAGGGGTACACCCACATATTCCAAAAAAGTAGTACATTTAGAGGTTTTTCCAAATCAATGAATGAAATATGTCCAAAGTGAACACTAAACGTTTCCGACCATTTGGCGTTGTAAAGGGGACACTAAAGAAGCGTAATAAGAGAGCCTTTCAAAAATTTCAAAATATTAAGAAACTCGTAGGGGTACACCCACATATTCCAAAAAACTAGTACATTTAGAGGTTTTCCCAAATCAATGAATGAAATATGTCCAAAGTGAACACTAAACTTTTCCGACCATTTGAAGTTGTAAAGGGTACTCTAAAGAAGCGTAATAAGATAGCCTTTCAAAAATTTCAAAATATTAAGAAACTCGTAGGGGTACACCCACATATTCCAAAAAAGTAGTACATTTAGAGGTTTTTCCAAATCAATGAATGAAATATGTCCAAAGTGAACACTAAACGTTTCCGACCATTTGGCGTTGTAAAGGGGACTCTAAAGAAGCGTAATAAGATAGCCTTTCAAAAATTTCAAAATATTAAGAAACTCGTAGGGGTACACCCACATATTCCAAAAATGTAGTACATTTAGAGGTTTTTCCAAATCAATGAATGAAATATGTCCAAAGTGAACACTAAACTTTTCCGACCATTTGGCGTTGTAAAGGGGACTCTAAAGAAGCGTAATAAGATAGTCTTTCAAAAATTTCAAAATATTAAGCAACTCGTAGGGGTACACCCACATATTCTAAAAAACTAGTACATTTAGAGGTTTTTCCAAATCAATGAATGAAATATGTCCAAAGTGAACACTAAACTTTTCCGACCATTTGGCGTTGTAAAGGGGACTCTAAAGAAGCGTAATAAGATAGCCTTTAAAAAATTTCAAAATATTAAGCAACTCGCAGGGGTACACCCACATATTCTAAAAAACTAGTACATTTAGAGGTTTTTCCAAATCAATGAATGAAATATGTCCAAAGTGAACACTAAACTTTTCCGACCATTTGGCGTTGTAAAGGGGACTCTAAAGAAGCGTAATAAGATAGCCTTTCAAAAATTTCAAAATATTAAGAAACTCGTAGTGGTACACCCACATATTCCAAAAAAGTAGTACATTTAGAGGTTTTTCCAAATCAATGAATGAAATATGTCCAAAGTGAACACTAAACTTTTCCGACCATTTGGCATTGTAAAGGGGACTCTAAAGAAGCGTAATAAGAGAGCCTTTCAAAAATTTCAAAATATTAAGAAACTCGTAGGGGTACACCCACATATTCCAAAAAACTAGTACATTTAGAGGTTTTCCCAAATCAATGAATGAAATATGTCCAAAGTGAACACTAAACTTTTCCGACCATATGAAGTTGTAAAGGGTACTCTAAAGAAGCGTAATAAGATAGCCTTTCAAAAATTTCAAAATATTAAGAAACTCGTAGGGGTACACCCACATATTCCAAAAAAGTAGTACATTTAGAGGTTTTTCCAAATCAATGAATGAAATATGTCCAAAGTGAACACTAAACGTTTCCGACCATTTGGCGTTGTAAAGGGGACTCTAAAGAAGCGTAATAAGATAGCCTTTCAAAAATTTCAAAATATTAAGAAACTCGTAGGGGTACACCCACATATTCCAAAAATGTAGTACATTTAGAGGTTTTTCCAAATCAATGAATGAAATATGTCCAAAGTGAACACTAAACTTTTCCGACCATTTGGCGTTGTAAAGGGGACTCTAAAGAAGCGTAATAAGATAGTCTTTCAAAAATTTCAAAATATTAAGCAACTCGTAGGGGTACACCCACATATTCTAAAAAACTAGTACATTTAGAGGTTTTTCCAAATCAATGAATGAAATATGTCCAAAGTGAACACTAAACTTTTCCGACCATTTGGCGTTGTAAAGGGGACTCTAAAGAAGCGTAATAAGATAGCCTTTAAAAAATTTCAAAATATTAAGCAACTCGCAGGGGTACACCCACATATTCTAAAAAACTAGTACATTTAGAGGTTTTTCCAAATCAATGAATGAAATATGTCCAAAGTGAACACTAAACTTTTCCGACCATTTGGCGTTGTAAAGGGGACTCTAAAGAAGCGTAATAAGATAGCCTTTCAAAAATTTCAAAATATTAAGAAACTCGTAGGGGTACACCCACATATTCCAAAAAAGTAGTACATTTAGAGGTTTTTCCAAATCAATGAATGAAATATGTCCAAAGTGAACACTAAACTTTTCCGACCATTTGGCATTGTAAAGGGGACTCTAAAGAAGCGTAATAAGAGAGCCTTTCAAAAATTTCAAAATATTAAGAAACTCGTAGGGGTACACCCACATATTCCAAAAAACTAGTACATTTAGAGGTTTTTCCAAATCAATGAATGAAATATGTCCAAAGTGAACACTAAACTTTTCCGACCATTTGAAGTTGTAAAGGGTACTCTAAAGAAGCGTAATAAGATAGCCTTTCAAAAATTTCAAAATATTAAGAAACTCGTAGGGGGTACACCCACATATTCCAAAAAAGTAGTACATTTAGAGGTTTTTCCAAATCAATGAATGAAATATGTCCAAAGTGAACACTAAACTTTTCCGACCATTTGGCGTTGTAAAGGGGACTCTAAAGAAGCGTAATAAGATAGCCTTTCAAAAATTTCAAAATATTAAGAAACTCGTAGGGGTACACCCACATATTCCAAAAATGTAGTACATTTAGAAGTTTTTCCAAATCAATGAATGAAATATGTCCAAAGTGAACACTAAACTTTTCCGACCATTTGGCGTTGTAAAGGGGACTCTAAAGAAGCGTAATAAGATAGCCTTTCAAAAATTTCAAAATATTAAGCAACTCTTAGGGGTACACCCACATATTCTAAAAAACTAGTACATTTAGAGGTTTTTCCAAATCAATGAATGAAATATGTCCAAAGTGAACACTAAACTTTTCCGACCATTTGGCGTTGTAAAGGGGACTCTAAAGAAGCGTAATAAGATAGCCTTTAAAAAATTTCAAAATATTAAGCAACTCGCAGGGGTACACCCACATATTCTAAAAAACTAGTACATTTAGAGGTTTTTCCAAATCAATGAATGAAATATGTCCAAGTGAACACTAAACTTTTCCGACCATTTGGCGTTGTAAAGGGGACTCTAAAGAAGCGTAATAAGATAGCCTTTCAAAAATTTCAAAATATTAAGAAACTCGTAGGGGTACACCCACATATTCCAAAAAAGTAGTACATTTAGAGGTTTTTCCAAATCAATGAATGAAATATGTCCAAAGTGAACACTAAACTTTTCCGACCATTTGGCGTTGTAAAGGGGACTCTAAAGAAGCGTAATAAGATAGCCTTTCAAAAATTTCAAAATATTAAGCAACTCGTAGGGGTACACCCACATATTCTAAAAAACTAGTACATTTAAAGGTTTTTCCAAATCAATGAATGAAATATGTCCAAAGTGAACACTAAACTTTTCCGACCATTTGGCGTTGTAAAGGGGACTCTAAAGAAGCGTAATAAGATAGCCTTTAAAAAATTTCAAAATATTAAGCAACTCGCAGGGGTACACCCACATATTCTAAAAAACTAGTACATTTAGAGGTTTTTCCAAATCAATGAATGAAATATGTCCAAAGTGAACACTAAACTTTTCCGACCATTTGGCGTGGTAAAGGGGACTCTAAAGAAGCGTAATAAGATAGCCTTTCAAAAATTTCAAAATATTAAGAAACTCGTAGGGGTACACCCACATATTCCAAAAAAGTAGTACATTTAGAGGTTTTTCCAAATCAATGAATGAAATATGTCCAAAGTGAACACTAAACTTTTCCGACCATTTGGCGTTGTAAAGGGGACACTAAAGAAGCGTAATAAGAGAGCCTTTCAAAAATTTCAAAATATTAAGAAACTCGTAGGGGTACACCCACATATTCCAAAAAACTAGTACATTTAGAGGTTTTCCCAAATCAATGAATGAAATATGTCCAAAGTGAACACTAAACTTTTCCGACCATTTGAAGTTGTAAAGGGTACTCTAAAGAAGCGTAATAAGATAGCCTTTCAAAAATTTCAAAATATTAAGAAACTCGTAGGGGTACACCCACATATTCCAAAAAAGTAGTACATTTAGAGGTTTTTCCAAATCAATGAATGAAATATGTCCAAAGTGAACACTAAACGTTTCCGACCATTTGGCGTTGTAAAGGGGACTCTAAAGAAGCGTAATAAGATAGCCTTTCAAAAATTTCAAAATATTAAGAAACTCGTAGGGGTACACCCACATATTCCAAAAATGTAGTACATTTAGAGGTTTTTCCAAATCAATGAATGAAATATGTCCAAAGTGAACACTAAACTTTTCCGACCATTTGGCGTTGTAAAGGGGACTCTAAAGAAGCGTAATAAGATAGTCTTTCAAAAATTTCAAAATATTAAGCAACTCGTAGGGGTACACCCACATATTCTAAAAAACTAGTACATTGAGAGGTTTTTCCAAATCAATGAATGAAATATGTCCAAAGTGAACACTAAACTTTTCCGACCATTTGGCGTTGTAAAGGGGACTCTAAAGAAGCGTAATAAGATAGCCTTTAAAAAATTTCAAAATATTAAGCAACTCGCAGGGGTACACCCACATATTCTAAAAAACTAGTACATTTAGAGGTTTTTCCAAATCAATGAATGAAATATGTCCAAAGTGAACACTAAACTTTTCCGACCATTTGGCGTTGTAAAGGGGACTCTAAAGAAGCGTAATAAGATAGCCTTTCAAAAATTTCAAAATATTAAGAAACTCGTAGGGGTACACCCACATATTCCAAAAAAGTAGTACATTTAGAGGTTTTTCCAAATCAATGAATGAAATATGTCCAAAGTGAACACTAAACTTTTCCGACCATTTGGCATTGTAAAGGGGACTCTAAAGAAGCGTAATAAGAGAGCCTTTCAAAAATTTCAAAATATTAAGAAACTCGTAGGGGTACACCCACATATTCCAAAAATGTAGTACATTTAGAGGTTTTTCCAAATCAATGAATGAAATATGTCCAAAGTGAACACTAAACTTTTCCGACCATTTGAAGTTGTAAAGGGTACTCTAAAGAAGCGTAATAAGATAGCCTTTCAAAAATTTCAAAATATTAAGAAACTCGTAGGGGTACACCCACATATTCCAAAAAAGTAGTACATTTAGAGGTTTTTCCAAATCAATGAATGAAATATGTCCAAAGTGAACACTAAACGTTTCCGACCATTTGGCGTTGTAAAGGGGACTCTAAAGAAGCGTAATAAGATAGCCTTTCAAAAATTTCAAAATATTAAGAAACTCGTAGGGGTACACCCACATATTCCAAAAATGTAGTACATTTAGAGGTTTTTCCAAATCAATGAATGAAATATGTCCAAAGTGAACACTAAACTTTTCCGACCATTTGGCGTTGTAAAGGGGACTCTAAAGAAGCGTAATAAGATAGTCTTTCAAAAATTTCAAAATATTAAGCAACTCGTAGGGGTACACCCACATATTCTAAAAAACTAGTACATTTAGAGGTTTTTCCAAATCAATGAATGAAATATGTCCAAAGTGAACACTAAACTTTTCCGACCATTTGGCGTTGTAAAGGGGACTCTAAAGAAGCGTAATAAGATAGCCTTTAAAAAATTTCAAAATATTAAGCAACTCGCAGGGGTACACCCACATATTCTAAAAAACTAGTACATTTAGAGGTTTTTCCAAATCAATGAATGAAATATGTCCAAAGTGAACACTAAACTTTTCCGACCATTTGGCGTTGTAAAGGGGACTCTAAAGAAGCGTAATAAGATAGCCTTTCAAAAATTTCAAAATATTAAGAAACTCGTAGGGGTACACCCACATATTCCAAAAAAGTAGTACATTTAGAGGTTTTTCCAAATCAATGAATGAAATATGTCCAAAGTGAACACTAAACTTTTCCGATCATTTGGCATTGTAAAGGGGACTCTAAAGAAGCGTAATAAGAGAGCCTTTCAAAAATTTCAAAATATTAAGAAACTCGTAGGGGTACACCCACATATTCCAAAAAACTAGTACATTTAGAGGTTTTTCCAAATCAATGAATGAAATATGTCCAAAGTGAACACTAAACTTTTCCGACCATTTGGCGTGGTAAAGGGGACTCTAAAGAAGCGTAATAAGATAGCCTTTCAAAAATTTCAAAATATTAAGAAACTCGTAGGGGTACACCCACATATTCCAAAAAAGTAGTACATTTAGAGGTTTTTCCAAATCAATGAATGAAATATGTCCAAAGTGAACACTAAACTTTTCCGACCATTTGGCGTTGTAAAGGGGACACTAAAGAAGCGTAATAAGAGAGCCTTTCAAAAATTTCAAAATATTAAGAAACTCGTAGGGGTACACCCACATATTCCAAAAAACTAGTACATTTAGAGGTTTTCCCAAATCAATGAATGAAATATGTCCAAAGTGAACACTAAACTTTTCCGACCATTTGAAGTTGTAAAGGGTACTCTAAAGAAGCGTAATAAGATAGCCTTTCAAAAATTTCAAAATATTAAGAAACTCGTAGGGGTACACCCACATATTCCAAAAAAGTAGTACATTTAGAGGTTTTTCCAAATCAATGAATGAAATATGTCCAAAGTGAACACTAAACGTTTCCGACCATTTGGCGTTGTAAAGGGGACTCTAAAGAAGCGTAATAAGATAGCCTTTCAAAAATTTCAAAATATTAAGAAACTCGTAGGGGTACACCCACATATTCCAAAAATGTAGTACATTTAGAGGTTTTTCCAAATCAATGAATGAAATATGTCCAAAGTGAACACTAAACTTTTCCGACCATTTGGCGTTGTAAAGGGGACTCTAAAGAAGCGTAATAAGATAGTCTTTCAAAAATTTCAAAATATTAAGCAACTCGTAGGGGTACACCCACATATTCTAAAAAACTAGTACATTGAGAGGTTTTTCCAAATCAATGAATGAAATATGTCCAAAGTGAACACTAAACTTTTCCGACCATTTGGCGTTGTAAAGGGGACTCTAAAGAAGCGTAATAAGATAGCCTTTAAAAAATTTCAAAATATTAAGCAACTCGCAGGGGTACACCCACATATTCTAAAAAACTAGTACATTTAGAGGTTTTTCCAAATCAATGAATGAAATATGTCCAAAGTGAACACTAAACTTTTCCGACCATTTGGCGTTGTAAAGGGGACTCTAAAGAAGCGTAATAAGATAGCCTTTCAAAAATTTCAAAATATTAAGAAACTCGTAGGGGTACACCCACATATTCCAAAAAAGTAGTACATTTAGAGGTTTTTCCAAATCAATGAATGAAATATGTCCAAAGTGAACACTAAACTTTTCCGACCATTTGGCATTGTAAAGGGGACTCTAAAGAAGCGTAATAAGAGAGCCTTTCAAAAATTTCAAAATATTAAGAAACTCGTAGGGGTACACCCACATATTCCAAAAATGTAGTACATTTAGAGGTTTTTCCAAATCAATGAATGAAATATGTCCAAAGTGAACACTAAACTTTTCCGACCATTTGAAGTTGTAAAGGGTACTCTAAAGAAGCGTAATAAGATAGCCTTTCAAAAATTTCAAAATATTAAGAAACTCGTAGGGGTACACCCACATATTCCAAAAAAGTAGTACATTTAGAGGTTTTTCCAAATCAATGAATGAAATATGTCCAAAGTGAACACTAAACGTTTCCGACCATTTGGCGTTGTAAAGGGGACTCTAAAGAAGCGTAATAAGATAGCCTTTCAAAAATTTCAAAATATTAAGAAACTCGTAGGGGTACACCCACATATTCCAAAAATGTAGTACATTTAGAGGTTTTTCCAAATCAATGAATGAAATATGTCCAAAGTGAACACTAAACTTTTCCGACCATTTGGCGTTGTAAAGGGGACTCTAAAGAAGCGTAATAAGATAGTCTTTCAAAAATTTCAAAATATTAAGCAACTCGTAGGGGTACACCCACATATTCTAAAAAACTAGTACATTTAGAGGTTTTTCCAAATCAATGAATGAAATATGTCCAAAGTGAACACTAAACTTTTCCGACCATTTGGCGTTGTAAAGGGGACTCTAAAGAAGCGTAATAAGATAGCCTTTAAAAAATTTCAAAATATTAAGCAACTCGCAGGGGTACACCCACATATTCTAAAAAACTAGTACATTTAGAGGTTTTTCCAAATCAATGAATGAAATATGTCCAAAGTGAACACTAAACTTTTCCGACCATTTGGCGTTGTAAAGGGGACTCTAAAGAAGCGTAATAAGATAGCCTTTCAAAAATTTCAAAATATTAAGAAACTCGTAGGGGTACACCCACATATTCCAAAAAAGTAGTACATTTAGAGGTTTTTCCAAATCAATGAATGAAATATGTCCAAAGTGAACACTAAACTTTTCCGATCATTTGGCATTGTAAAGGGGACTCTAAAGAAGCGTAATAAGAGAGCCTTTCAAAAATTTCAAAATATTAAGAAACTCGTAGGGGTACACCCACATATTCCAAAAAACTAGTACATTTAGAGGTTTTTCCAAATCAATGAATGAAATATGTCCAAAGTGAACACTAAACTTTTCCGACCATTTGAAGTTGTAAAGGGTACTCTAAAGAAGCGTAATAAGATAGCCTTTCAAAAATTTCAAAATATTAAGAAACTCGTAGGGGGTACACCCACATATTCCAAAAAAATAGTACATTTAGAGGTTTTTCCAAATCAATGAATGAAATATGTCCAAAGTGAACACTAAACTTTTCCGACCATTTGGCGTTTTAAAGGGGACTCTAAAGAAGCGTAATAAGATAGCCTTTCAAAAATTTCAAAATATTAAGAAACTCGTAGGGGTACACCCACATATTCCAAAAATGTAGTACATTTAGAGGTTTTTCCAAATCAATGAATGAAATATGTCCAAAGTGAACACTAAACTTTTCCGACCATTTGGCGTTGTAAAGGGGACTCTAAAGAAGCGTAATAAGATAGCCTTTCAAAAATTTCAAAATATTAAGCAACTCGTAGGGGTACACCCACATATTCTAAAAAACTAGTACATTTAGAGGTTTTTCCAAATCAATGAATGAAATATGTCCAAAGTGAACACTAAACTTTTCCGACCATTTGGCGTTGTAAAGGGGACTCTAAAGAAGCGTAATAAGATAGCCTTTCAAAAATTTCAAAATATTAAGCAACTCGCAGGGGTACACCCACATATTCTAAAAAACTAGTACATTTAGAGGTTTTTCCAAATCAATGAATGAAATATGTCCAAGTGAACACTAAACTTTTCCGACCATTTGGCGTTGTAAAGGGGACTCTAAAGAAGCGTAATAAGATAGCCTTTCAAAAATTTCAAAATATTAAGAAACTCGTAGGGGGTACACCCACATATTCCAAAAAAGTAGTACATTTAGAGGTTTTTCCAAATCAATGAATGAAATATGTCCAAAGTGAACACTAAACTTTTCCGACCATTTGGCGTTTTAAAGGGGACTCTAAAGAAGCGTAATAAGATAGCCTTTCAAAAATTTCAAAATATTAAGAAACTCGTAGGGGTACACCCACATATTCCAAAAATGTAGTACATTTAGAGGTTTTTCCAAATCAATGAATGAAATATGTCCAAAGTGAACACTAAACTTTTCCGACCATTTGGCGTTGTAAAGGGGACTCTAAAGAAGCGTAATAAGATAGCCTTTCAAAAATTTCAAAATATTAAGCAACTCGTAGGGGTACACCCACATATTCTAAAAAACTAGTACATTTAGAGGTTTTTCCAAATCAATGAATGAAATATGTCCAAAGTGAACACTAAACTTTTCCGACCATTTGGCGTTGTAAAGGGGACTCTAAAGAAGCGTAATAAGATAGCCTTTAAAAAATTTCAAAATATTAAGCAACTCGCAGGGGTACACCCACATATTCTAAAAAACTAGTACATTTAGAGGTTTTTCCAAATCAATGAATGAAATATGTCCAAGTGAACACTAAACTTTTCCGACCATTTGGCGTTGTAAAGGGGACTCTAAAGAAGCGTAATAAGATAGCCTTTCAAAAATTTCAAAATATTAAGAAACTCGTAGGGGTACACCCACATATTCCAAAAAAGTAGTACATTTAGAGGTTTTTCCAAATCAATGAATGAAATATGTCCAAAGTGAACACTAAACTTTTCCGACCATTTGGCGTTGTAAAGGGGACTCTAAAGAAGCGTAATAAGATAGCCTTTCAAAAATTTCAAAATATTAAGCAACTCGTAGGGGTACACCCACATATTCTAAAAAACTAGTACATTTAAAGGTTTTTCCAAATCAATGAATGAAATATGTCCAAAGTGAACACTAAACGTTTCCGACCATTTGGCGTTGTAAAGGGGACTCTAAAGAAGCGTAATAAGATAGCCTTTCAAAAATTTCAAAATATTAAGAAACTCGTAGGGGTACACCCACATATTCCAAAAATGTAGTACATTTAGAGGTTTTTCCAAATCAATGAATGAAATATGTCCAAAGTGAACACTAAACTTTTCCGACCATTTGGCGTTGTAAAGGGGACTCTAAAGAAGCGTAATAAGATAGTCTTTCAAAAATTTCAAAATATTAAGCAACTCGTAGGGGTACACCCACATATTCTAAAAAACTAGTACATTTAGAGGTTTTTCCAAATCAATGAATGAAATATGTCCAAAGTGAACACTAAACTTTTCCGACCATTTGGCGTTGTAAAGGGGACTCTAAAGAAGCGTAATAAGATAGCCTTTAAAAAATTTCAAAATATTAAGCAACTCGCAGGGGTACACCCACATATTCTAAAAAACTAGTACATTTAGAGGTTTTTCCAAATCAATGAATGAAATATGTCCAAAGTGAACACTAAACTTTTCCGACCATTTGGCGTTGTAAAGGGGACTCTAAAGAAGCGTAATAAGATAGCCTTTCAAAAATTTCAAAATATTAAGAAACTCGTAGGGGTACACCCACATATTCCAAAAAAGTAGTACATTTAGAGGTTTTTCCAAATCAATGAATGAAATATGTCCAAAGTGAACACTAAACTTTTCCGACCATTTGGCATTGTAAAGGGGACTCTAAAGAAGCGTAATAAGAGAGCCTTTCAAAAATTTCAAAATATTAAGAAACTCGTAGGGGTACACCCACATATTCCAAAAAACTAGTACATTTAGAGGTTTTCCCAAATCAATGAATGAAATATGTCCAAAGTGAACACTAAACTTTTCCGACCATTTGAAGTTGTAAAGGGTACTCTAAAGAAGCGTAATAAGATAGCCTTTCAAAAATTTCAAAATATTAAGAAACTCGTAGGGGTACACCCACATATTCCAAAAAAGTAGTACATTTAGAGGTTTTTCCAAATCAATGAATGAAATATGTCCAAAGTGAACACTAAACGTTTCCGACCATTTGGCGTTGTAAAGGGGACTCTAAAGAAGCGTAATAAGATAGCCTTTCAAAAATTTCAAAATATTAAGAAACTCGTAGGGGTACACCCACATATTCCAAAAATGTAGTACATTTAGAGGTTTTTCCAAATCAATGAATGAAATATGTCCAAAGTGAACACTAAACTTTTCCGACCATTTGGCGTTGTAAAGGGGACTCTAAAGAAGCGTAATAAGATAGTCTTTCAAAAATTTCAAAATATTAAGCAACTCGTAGGGGTACACCCACATATTCTAAAAAACTAGTACATTTAGAGGTTTTTCCAAATCAATGAATGAAATATGTCCAAAGTGAACACTAAACTTTTCCGACCATTTGGCGTTGTAAAGGGGACTCTAAAGAAGCGTAATAAGATAGCCTTTAAAAAATTTCAAAATATTAAGCAACTCGCAGGGGTACACCCACATATTCTAAAAAACTAGTACATTTAGAGGTTTTTCCAAATCAATGAATGAAATATGTCCAAAGTGAACACTAAACTTTTCCGACCATTTGGCGTTGTAAAGGGGACTCTAAAGAAGCGTAATAAGATAGCCTTTCAAAAATTTCAAAATATTAAGAAACTCGTAGGGGTACACCCACATATTCCAAAAAAGTAGTACATTTAGAGGTTTTTCCAAATCAATGAATGAAATATGTCCAAAGTGAACACTAAACTTTTCCGATCATTTGGCATTGTAAAGGGGACTCTAAAGAAGCGTAATAAGAGAGCCTTTCAAAAATTTCAAAATATTAAGAAACTCGTAGGGGTACACCCACATATTCCAAAAAACTAGTACATTTAGAGGTTTTTCCAAATCAATGAATGAAATATGTCCAAAGTGAACACTAAACTTTTCCGACCATTTGAAGTTGTAAAGGGTACTCTAAAGAAGCGTAATAAGATAGCCTTTCAAAAATTTCAAAATATTAAGAAACTCGTAGGGGGTACACCCACATATTCCAAAAAAGTAGTACATTTAGAGGTTTTTCCAAATCAATGAATGAAATATGTCCAAAGTGAACACTAAACTTTTCCGACCATTTGGCGTTTTAAAGGGGACTCTAAAGAAGCGTAATAAGATAGCCTTTCAAAAATTTCAAAATATTAAGAAACTCGTAGGGGTACACCCACATATTCCAAAAATGTAGTACATTTAGAGGTTTTTCCAAATCAATGAATGAAATATGTCCAAAGTGAACACTAAACTTTTCCGACCATTTGGCGTTGTAAAGGGGACTCTAAAGAAGCGTAATAAGATAGCCTTTCAAAAATTTCAAAATATTAAGCAACTCGTAGGGGTACACCCACATATTCTAAAAAACTAGTACATTTAGAGGTTTTTCCAAATCAATGAATGAAATATGTCCAAAGTGAACACTAAACTTTTCCGACCATTTGGCGTTGTAAAGGGGACTCTAAAGAAGCGTAATAAGATAGCCTTTCAAAAATTTGAAAATATTAAGCAACTCGTAGGGGTACACCCACATATTCTAAAAAACTAGTACATTTAGAGGTTTTTCCAAATCAATGAATGAAATATGTCCAAAGTGAACACTAAACTTTTCCGACCATTTGGCGTTGTAAAGGGGACTCTAAAGAAGCGTAATAAGAGAGCCTTTCAAAAATTTCAAAATATTAAGAAACTCGTAGGGGTACACCCACATATTCCAAAAAAGTAGTACATTTAGAGGTTTTTCCAAATCAATGAATGAAATATGTCCAAAGTGAACACTAAACTTTTCCGACCATTTGGCGTTGTAAAGGGGACTCTAAAGAAGCGTAATAAGAGAGCCTTTCAAAAATTTCAAAATATTAAGAAACTCGTAGGGGTACACCCACATATTCCAAAAAACTAGTACATTTAGAGGTTTTTCCAAATCAATGAATGAAATATGTCCAAAGTGAACACTAAACTTTTCCGACCATTTGAAGTTGTAAAGGGTACTCTAAAGAAGCGTAATAAGATAGCCTTTCAAAAATTTCAAAATATTAAGAAACTCGTAGGGGGTACACCCACATATTCCAAAAAGTAGTACATTTAGAGGTTTTTCAAAATCAATGAATGAAATATGTCCAAAGTGAACACTAAACTTTTCCGACCATTTGGCGTTGTAAAGGGGACTCTAAAGAAGCGTAATAAGATAGCCTTTCAAAAATTTCAAAATATTAAGAAACTCGTAGGGGTACACCCACATATTCCAAAAATGTAGTACATTTAGAAGTTTTTCCAAATCAATGAATGAAATATGTCCAAAGTGAACACTAAACTTTTCCGACCATTTGGCGTTGTAAAGGGGACTCTAAAGAAGCGTAATAAGATAGCCTTTCAAAAATTTCAAAATATTAAGCAACTCGTAGGGGTACACCCACATATTCTAAAAAACTAGTACATTTAGAGGTTTTTCCAAATCAATGAATGAAATATGTCCAAAGTGAACACTAAACTTTTCCGACCATTTGGCGTTGTAAAGGGGACTCTAAAGAAGCGTAATAAGATAGCCTTTAAAAAATTTCAAAATATTAAGCAACTCGCAGGGGTACACCCACATATTCTAAAAAACTAGTACATTTAGAGGTTTTTCCAAATCAATGAATGAAATATGTCCAAAGTGAACACTAAACTTTTCCGACCAGTTGGCGTTGTAAAGGGGACTCTAAAGAAGCGTAATAAGATAGCCTTTCAAAAATTTCAAAATATTAAGAAACTCGTAGGGGTACACCCACATATTCCAAAAAAGTAGTACATTTAGAGGTTTTTCCAAATCAATGAATGAAATATGTCCAAAGTGAACACTAAACTTTTCCGACCATTTGGCGTTGTAAAGGGGACTCTAAAGAAGCGTAATAAGATAGCCTTTCAAAAATTTCAAAATATTAAGCAACTCGTAGGGGTACACCCACATATTCTAAAAAACTAGTACATTTAAAGGTTTTTCCAAATCAATGAATGAAATATGTCCAAAGTGAACACTAAACTTTTCCGACCATTTGGCGTTGTAAAGGGGACTCTAAAGAAGCGTAATAAGATAGCCTTTAAAAAATTTCAAAATATTAAGCAACTCGCAGGGGTACACCCACATATTCTAAAAAACTAGTACATTTAGAGGTTTTTCCAAATCAATGAATGAAATATGTCCAAAGTGAACACTAAACTTTTCCGACCATTTGGCGTGGTAAAGGGGACTCTAAAGAAGCGTAATAAGATAGCCTTTCAAAAATTTCAAAATATTAAGAAACTCGTAGGGGTACACCCACATATTCCAAAAAAGTAGTACATTTAGAGGTTTTTCCAAATCAATGAATGAAATATGTCCAAAGTGAACACTAAACTTTTCCGACCATTTGGCGTTGTAAAGGGGACACTAAAGAAGCGTAATAAGAGAGCCTTTCAAAAATTTCAAAATATTAAGAAACTCGTAGGGGTACACCCACATATTCCAAAAAACTAGTACATTTAGAGGTTTTCCCAAATCAATGAATGAAATATGTCCAAAGTAAACACTAAACTTTTCCGACCATTTGAAGTTGTAAAGGGTACTCTAAAGAAGCGTAATAAGATAGCCTTTCAAAAATTTCAAAATATTAAGAAACTCGTAGGGGTACACCCACATATTCCAAAAAAGTAGTACATTTAGAGGTTTTTCCAAATCAATGAATGAAATATGTCCAAAGTGAACACTAAACGTTTCCGACCATTTGGCGTTGTAAAGGGGACTCTAAAGAAGCGTAATAAGATAGCCTTTCAAAAATTTCAAAATATTAAGAAACTCGTAGGGGTACACCCACATATTCCAAAAATGTAGTACATTTAGAGGTTTTTCCAAATCAATGAATGAAATATGTCCAAAGTGAACACTAAACTTTTCCGACCATTTGAAGTTGTAAAGGGTACTCTAAAGAAGCGTAATAAGATAGCCTTTCAAAAATTTCAAAATATTAAGAAACTCGTAGGGGGTACACCCACATATTCCAAAAAAGTAGTACATTTAGAGGTTTTTCCAAATCAATGAATGAAATATGTCCAAAGTGAACACTAAACTTTTCCGACCATTTGGCGTTGTAAAGGGGACTCTAAAGAAGCGTAATAAGATAGCCTTTCAAAAATTTCAAAATATTAAGAAACTCGTAGGGGTACACCCACATATTCCAAAAATGTAGTACATTTAGAAGTTTTTCCAAATCAATGAATGAAATATGTCCAAAGTGAACACTAAACTTTTCCGACCATTTGGCGTTGTAAAGGGGACTCTAAAGAAGCGTAATAAGATAGCCTTTCAAAAATTTCAAAATATTAAGCAACTCGTAGGGGTACACCCACATATTCTAAAAAACTAGTACATTTAGAGGTTTTTCCAAATCAATGAATGAAATATGTCCAAAGTGAACACTAAACTTTTCCGACCATTTGGCGTTGTAAAGGGGACTCTAAAGAAGCGTAATAAGATAGCCTTTAAAAAATTTCAAAATATTAAGCAACTCGCAGGGGTACACCCACATATTCTAAAAAACTAGTACATTTAGAGGTTTTTCCAAATCAATGAATGAAATATGTCCAAAGTGAACACTAAACTTTTCCGACCAGTTGGCGTTGTAAAGGGGACTCTAAAGAAGCGTAATAAGATAGCCTTTCAAAAATTTCAAAATATTAAGAAACTCGTAGGGGTACACCCACATATTCCAAAAAAGTAGTACATTTAGAGGTTTTTCCAAATCAATGAATGAAATATGTCCAAAGTGAACACTAAACTTTTCCGACCATTTGGCGTTGTAAAGGGGACTCTAAAGAAGCGTAATAAGATAGCCTTTCAAAAATTTCAAAATATTAAGCAACTCGTAGGGGTACACCCACATATTCTAAAAAACTAGTACATTTAGAGGTTTTTCCAAATCAATGAATGAAATATGTCCAAAGTGAACACTAAACTTTTCCGACCATTTGGCGTTGTAAAGGGGACTCTAAAGAAGCGTAATAAGATAGCCTTTAAAAAATTTCAAAATATTAAGCAACTCGCAGGGGTACACCCACATATTCTAAAAAACTAGTACATTTAGAGGTTTTTCCAAATCAATGAATGAAATATGTCCAAAGTGAACACTAAACTTTTCCGACCAGTTGGCGTTGTAAAGGGGACTCTAAAGAAGCGTAATAAGATAGCCTTTCAAAAATTTCAAAATATTAAGAAACTCGTAGGGGTACACCCACATATTCCAAAAAAGTAGTACATTTAGAGGTTTTTCCAAATCAATGAATGAAATATGTCCAAAGTGAACACTAAACTTTTCCGACCATTTGGCGTTGTAAAGGGGACTCTAAAGAAGCGTAATAAGATAGCCTTTCAAAAATTTCAAAATATTAAGCAACTCGTAGGGGTACACCCACATATTCTAAAAAACTAGTACATTTAAAGGTTTTTCCAAATCAATGAATGAAATATGTCCAAAGTGAACACTAAACTTTTCCGACCATTTGGCGTTGTAAAGGGGACTCTAAAGAAGCGTAATAAGATAGCCTTTAAAAAATTTCAAAATATTAAGCAACTCGCAGGGGTACACCCACATATTCTAAAAAACTAGTACATTTAGAGGTTTTTCCAAATCAATGAATGAAATATGTCCAAAGTGAACACTAAACTTTTCCGACCATTTGGCGTGGTAAAGGGGACTCTAAAGAAGCGTAATAAGATAGCCTTTCAAAAATTTCAAAATATTAAGAAACTCGTAGGGGTACACCCACATATTCCAAAAAAGTAGTACATTTAGAGGTTTTTCCAAATCAATGAATGAAATATGTCCAAAGTGAACACTAAACTTTTCCGACCATTTGGCGTTGTAAAGGGGACACTAAAGAAGCGTAATAAGAGAGCCTTTCAAAAATTTCAAAATATTAAGAAACTCGTAGGGGTACACCCACATATTCCAAAAAACTAGTACATTTAGAGGTTTTCCCAAATCAATGAATGAAATATGTCCAAAGTGAACACTAAACTTTTCCGACCATTTGAAGTTGTAAAGGGTACTCTAAAGAAGCGTAATAAGATAGCCTTTCAAAAATTTCAAAATATTAAGAAACTCGTAGGGGTACACCCACATATTCCAAAAAAGTAGTACATTTAGAGGTTTTTCCAAATCAATGAATGAAATATGTCCAAAGTGAACACTAAACGTTTCCGACCATTTGGCGTTGTAAAGGGGACTCTAAAGAAGCGTAATAAGATAGCCTTTCAAAAATTTCAAAATATTAAGAAACTCGTAGGGGTACACCCACATATTCCAAAAATGTAGTACATTTAGAGGTTTTTCCAAATCAATGAATGAAATATGTCCAAAGTGAACACTAAACTTTTCCGACCATTTGGCGTTGTAAAGGGGACTCTAAAGAAGCGTAATAAGATAGCCTTTCAAAAATTTCAAAATATTAAGAAACTCGTAGGGGTACACCCACATATTCCAAAAAAGTAGTACATTTAGAGGTTTTTCCAAATCAATGAATGAAATATGTCCAAAGTGAACACTAAACTTTTCCGACCATTTGGCGTTGTAAAGGGGACTCTAAAGAAGCGTAATAAGAGAGCCTTTCAAAAATTTCAAAATATTAAGAAACTCGTAGGGGTACACCCACATATTCCAAAAAACTAGTACATTTAGAGGTTTTTCCAAATCAATGAATGAAATATGTCCAAAGTGAACACTAAACTTTTCCGACCATTTGGCGTTGTAAAGGGGACTCTAAAGAAGCGTAATAAGAGAGCCTTTCAAAAATTTCAAAATATTAAGAAACTCGTAGGGGTACACCCACATATTCCAAAAAAGTAGTACATTTAGAGGTTTTTCCAAATCAATGAATGAAATATGTCCAAAGTGAACACTAAACTTTTCCGACCATTTGGCGTTGTAAAGGGGACTCTAAAGAAGCGTAATAAGATAGCCTTTCAAAAATTTCAAAATATTAAGAAACTCGTAGGGGTACACCCACATATTCCAAAAATGTAGTACATTTAGAAGTTTTTCCAAATCAATGAATGAAATATGTCCAAAGTGAACACTAAACTTTTCCGACCATTTGGCGTTGTAAAGGGGACTCTAAAGAAGCGTAATAAGATAGCCTTTCAAAAATTTCAAAATATTAAGCAACTCGTAGGGGTACACCCACATATTCTAAAAAACTAGTACATTTAGAGGTTTTTCCAAATCAATGAATGAAATATGTCCAAAGTGAACACTAAACTTTTCCGACCATTTGGCGTTGTAAAGGGGACTCTAAAGAAGCGTAATAAGATAGCCTTTAAAAAATTTCAAAATATTAAGCAACTCGCAGGGGTACACCCACATATTCTAAAAAACTAGTACATTTAGAGGTTTTTCCAAATCAATGAATGAAATATGTCCAAAGTGAACACTAAACTTTTCCGACCAGTTGGCGTTGTAAAGGGGACTCTAAAGAAGCGTAATAAGATAGCCTTTCAAAAATTTCAAAATATTAAGAAACTCGTAGGGGTACACCCACATATTCCAAAAAAGTAGTACATTTAGAGGTTTTTCCAAATCAATGAATGAAATATGTCCAAAGTGAACACTAAACTTTTCCGACCATTTGGCGTTGTAAAGGGGACTCTAAAGAAGCGTAATAAGATAGCCTTTCAAAAATTTCAAAATATTAAGCAACTCGTAGGGGTACACCCACATATTCTAAAAAACTAGTACATTTAAAGGTTTTTCCAAATCAATGAATGAAATATGTCCAAAGTGAACACTAAACTTTTCCGACCATTTGGCGTTGTAAAGGGGACTCTAAAGAAGCGTAATAAGATAGCCTTTAAAAAATTTCAAAATATTAAGCAACTCGCAGGGGTACACCCACATATTCTAAAAAACTAGTACATTTAGAGGTTTTTCCAAATCAATGAATGAAATATGTCCAAAGTGAACACTAAACTTTTCCGACCATTTGGCGTGGTAAAGGGGACTCTAAAGAAGCGTAATAAGATAGCCTTTCAAAAATTTCAAAATATTAAGAAACTCGTAGGGGTACACCCACATATTCCAAAAAAGTAGTACATTTAGAGGTTTTTCCAAATCAATGAATGAAATATGTCCAAAGTGAACACTAAACTTTTCCGACCATTTGGCGTTGTAAAGGGGACACTAAAGAAGCGTAATAAGAGAGCCTTTCAAAAATTTCAAAATATTAAGAAACTCGTAGGGGTACACCCACATATTCCAAAAAACTAGTACATTTAGAGGTTTTCCCAAATCAATGAATGAAATATGTCCAAAGTAAACACTAAACTTTTCCGACCATTTGAAGTTGTAAAGGGTACTCTAAAGAAGCGTAATAAGATAGCCTTTCAAAAATTTCAAAATATTAAGAAACTCGTAGGGGTACACCCACATATTCCAAAAAAGTAGTACATTTAGAGGTTTTTCCAAATCAATGAATGAAATATGTCCAAAGTGAACACTAAACGTTTCCGACCATTTGGCGTTGTAAAGGGGACTCTAAAGAAGCGTAATAAGATAGCCTTTCAAAAATTTCAAAATATTAAGAAACTCGTAGGGGTACACCCACATATTCCAAAAATGTAGTACATTTAGAGGTTTTTCCAAATCAATGAATGAAATATGTCCAAAGTGAACACTAAACTTTTCCGACCATTTGAAGTTGTAAAGGGTACTCTAAAGAAGCGTAATAAGATAGCCTTTCAAAAATTTCAAAATATTAAGAAACTCGTAGGGGGTACACCCACATATTCCAAAAAAGTAGTACATTTAGAGGTTTTTCCAAATCAATGAATGAAATATGTCCAAAGTGAACACTAAACTTTTCCGACCATTTGGCGTTGTAAAGGGGACTCTAAAGAAGCGTAATAAGATAGCCTTTCAAAAATTTCAAAATATTAAGAAACTCGTAGGGGTACACCCACATATTCCAAAAATGTAGTACATTTAGAAGTTTTTCCAAATCAATGAATGAAATATGTCCAAAGTGAACACTAAACTTTTCCGACCATTTGGCGTTGTAAAGGGGACTCTAAAGAAGCGTAATAAGATAGCCTTTCAAAAATTTCAAAATATTAAGCAACTCGTAGGGGTACACCCACATATTCTAAAAAACTAGTACATTTAGAGGTTTTTCCAAATCAATGAATGAAATATGTCCAAAGTGAACACTAAACTTTTCCGACCATTTGGCGTTGTAAAGGGGACTCTAAAGAAGCGTAATAAGATAGCCTTTAAAAAATTTCAAAATATTAAGCAACTCGCAGGGGTACACCCACATATTCTAAAAAACTAGTACATTTAGAGGTTTTTCCAAATCAATGAATGAAATATGTCCAAAGTGAACACTAAACTTTTCCGACCAGTTGGCGTTGTAAAGGGGACTCTAAAGAAGCGTAATAAGATAGCCTTTCAAAAATTTCAAAATATTAAGAAACTCGTAGGGGTACACCCACATATTCCAAAAAAGTAGTACATTTAGAGGTTTTTCCAAATCAATGAATGAAATATGTCCAAAGTGAACACTAAACTTTTCCGACCATTTGGCGTTGTAAAGGGGACTCTAAAGAAGCGTAATAAGATAGCCTTTCAAAAATTTCAAAATATTAAGCAACTCGTAGGGGTACACCCACATATTCCAAAAAAGTAGTACATTTAGAGGTTTTTCCAAATCAATGAATGAAATATGTCCAAAGTGAACACTAAACTTTTCCGACCATTTGGCGTTGTAAAGGCGACTCTAAAGAAGCGTAATAAGAGAGCCTTTCAAAAATTTCAAAATATTAAGAAACTCGTAGGGGTACACCCACATATTCCAAAAAACTAGTACATTTAGAGGTTTTTCCAAATCAATGAATGAAATATGTCCAAAGTGAACACTAAACTTTTCCGACCATTTGAAGTTGTAAAGGGTACTCTAAAGAAGCGTAATAAGATAGCCTTTCAAAAATTTCAAAATATTAAGAAACTCGTAGGGGGTACACCCACATATTCCAAAAAAGTAGTACATTTAGAGGTTTTTCCAAATCAATGAATGAAATATGTCCAAAGTGAACACTAAACTTTTCCGACCATTTGGCGTTGTAAAGGGGACTCTAAAGAAGCGTAATAAGATAGCCTTTCAAAAATTTCAAAATATTAAGAAACTCGTAGGGGTACACCCACATATTCCAAAAATGTAGTACATTTAGAAGTTTTTCCAAATCAATGAATGAAATATGTCCAAAGTGAACACTAAACTTTTCCGACCATTTGGCGTTGTAAAGGGGACTCTAAAGAAGCGTAATAAGATAGCCTTTCAAAAATTTCAAAATATTAAGCAACTCGTAGGGGTACACCCACATATTCTAAAAAACTAGTACATTTAGAGGTTTTTCCAAATCAATGAATGAAATATGTCCAAAGTGAACACTAAACTTTTCCGACCATTTGGCGTTGTAAAGGGGACTCTAAAGAAGCGTAATAAGATAGCCTTTAAAAAATTTCAAAATATTAAGCAACTCGCAGGGGTACACCCACATATTCTAAAAAACTAGTACATTTAGAGGTTTTTCCAAATCAATGAATGAAATATGTCCAAAGTGAACACTAAACTTTTCCGACCAGTTGGCGTTGTAAAGGGGACTCTAAAGAAGCGTAATAAGATAGCCTTTCAAAAATTTCAAAATATTAAGAAACTCGTAGGGGTACACCCACATATTCCAAAAAAGTAGTACATTTAGAGGTTTTTCCAAATCAATGAATGAAATATGTCCAAAGTGAACACTAAACTTTTCCGACCATTTGGCGTTGTAAAGGGGACTCTAAAGAAGCGTAATAAGATAGCCTTTCAAAAATTTCAAAATATTAAGCAACTCGTAGGGGTACACCCACATATTCTAAAAAACTAGTACATTTAAAGGTTTTTCCAAATCAATGAATGAAATATGTCCAAAGTGAACACTAAACTTTTCCGACCATTTGGCGTTGTAAAGGGGACTCTAAAGAAGCGTAATAAGATAGCCTTTAAAAAATTTCAAAATATTAAGCAACTCGCAGGGGTACACCCACATATTCTAAAAAACTAGTACATTTAGAGGTTTTTCCAAATCAATGAATGAAATATGTCCAAAGTGAACACTAAACTTTTCCGACCATTTGGCGTGGTAAAGGGGACTCTAAAGAAGCGTAATAAGAGAGCCTTTCAAAAATTTCAAAATATTAAGAAACTCGTAGGGGTACACCCACATATTCCAAAAAAGTAGTACATTTAGAGGTTTTTCCAAATCAATGAATGAAATATGTCCAAAGTGAACACTAAACTTTTCCGACCATTTGGCGTTGTAAAGGGGACTCTAAAGAAGCGTAATAAGAGAGCCTTTCAAAAATTTCAAAATATTAAGAAACTCGTAGGGGTACACCCACATATTCCAAAAAACTAGTACATTTAGAGGTTTTTCCAAATCAATGAATGAAATATGTCCAAAGTGAACACTAAACTTTTCCGACCATTTGAAGTTGTAAAGGGTACTCTAAAGAAGCGTAATAAGATAGCCTTTCAAAAATTTCAAAATATTAAGAAACTCGTAGGGGGTACACCCACATATTCCAAAAAAGTAGTACATTTAGAGGTTTTTCCAAATCAATGAATGAAATATGTCCAAAGTGAACACTAAACTTTTCCGACCATTTGGCGTTGTAAAGGGGACTCTAAAGAAGCGTAATAAGATAGCCTTTCAAAAATTTCAAAATATTAAGAAACTCGTAGGGGTACACCCACATATTCCAAAAATGTAGTACATTTAGAAGTTTTTCCAAATCAATGAATGAAATATGTCCAAAGTGAACACTAAACTTTTCCGACCATTTGGCGTTGTAAAGGGGACTCTAAAGAAGCGTAATAAGATAGCCTTTCAAAAATTTCAAAATATTAAGCAACTCGTAGGGGTACACCCACATATTCTAAAAAACTAGTACATTTAGAGGTTTTTCCAAATCAATGAATGAAATATGTCCAAAGTGAACACTAAACTTTTCCGACCATTTGGCGTTGTAAAGGGGACTCTAAAGAAGCGTAATAAGATAGCCTTTAAAAAATTTCAAAATATTAAGCAACTCGCAGGGGTACACCCACATATTCTAAAAAACTAGTACATTTAGAGGTTTTTCCAAATCAATGAATGAAATATGTCCAAAGTGAACACTAAACTTTTCCGACCAGTTGGCGTTGTAAAGGGGACTCTAAAGAAGCGTAATAAGATAGCCTTTCAAAAATTTCAAAATATTAAGAAACTCGTAGGGGTACACCCACATATTCCAAAAAAGTAGTACATTTAGAGGTTTTTCCAAATCAATGAATGAAATATGTCCAAAGTGAACACTAAACTTTTCCGACCATTTGGCGTTGTAAAGGGGACTCTAAAGAAGCGTAATAAGATAGCCTTTCAAAAATTTCAAAATATTAAGCAACTCGTAGGGGTACACCCACATATTCTAAAAAACTAGTACATTTAAAGGTTTTTCCAAATCAATGAATGAAATATGTCCAAAGTGAACACTAAACTTTTCCGACCATTTGGCGTTGTAAAGGGGACTCTAAAGAAGCGTAATAAGATAGCCTTTAAAAAATTTCAAAATATTAAGCAACTCGCAGGGGTACACCCACATATTCTAAAAAACTAGTACATTTAGAGGTTTTTCCAAATCAATGAATGAAATATGTCCAAAGTGAACACTAAACTTTTCCGACCATTTGGCGTGGTAAAGGGGACTCTAAAGAAGCGTAATAAGATAGCCTTTCAAAAATTTCAAAATATTAAGAAACTCGTAGGGGTACACCCACATATTCCAAAAAAGTAGTACATTTAGAGGTTTTTCCAAATCAATGAATGAAATATGTCCAAAGTGAACACTAAACTTTTCCGACCATTTGGCGTTGTAAAGGGGACACTAAAGAAGCGTAATAAGAGAGCCTTTCAAAAATTTCAAAATATTAAGAAACTCGTAGGGGTACACCCACATATTCCAAAAAACTAGTACATTTAGAGGTTTTCCCAAATCAATGAATGAAATATGTCCAAAGTAAACACTAAACTTTTCCGACCATTTGAAGTTGTAAAGGGTACTCTAAAGAAGCGTAATAAGATAGCCTTTCAAAAATTTCAAAATATTAAGAAACTCGTAGGGGTACACCCACATATTCCAAAAAAGTAGTACATTTAGAGGTTTTTCCAAATCAATGAATGAAATATGTCCAAAGTGAACACTAAACGTTTCCGACCATTTGGCGTTGTAAAGGGGACTCTAAAGAAGCGTAATAAGATAGCCTTTCAAAAATTTCAAAATATTAAGAAACTCGTAGGGGTACACCCACATATTCCAAAAATGTAGTACATTTAGAGGTTTTTCCAAATCAATGAATGAAATATGTCCAAAGTGAACACTAAACTTTTCCGACCATTTGAAGTTGTAAAGGGTACTCTAAAGAAGCGTAATAAGATAGCCTTTCAAAAATTTCAAAATATTAAGAAACTCGTAGGGGGTACACCCACATATTCCAAAAAAGTAGTACATTTAGAGGTTTTTCCAAATCAATGAATGAAATATGTCCAAAGTGAACACTAAACTTTTCCGACCATTTGGCGTTGTAAAGGGGACTCTAAAGAAGCGTAATAAGATAGCCTTTCAAAAATTTCAAAATATTAAGAAACTCGTAGGGGTACACCCACATATTCCAAAAATGTAGTACATTTAGAAGTTTTTCCAAATCAATGAATGAAATATGTCCAAAGTGAACACTAAACTTTTCCGACCATTTGGCGTTGTAAAGGGGACTCTAAAGAAGCGTAATAAGATAGCCTTTCAAAAATTTCAAAATATTAAGCAACTCGCAGGGGTACACCCACATATTCTAAAAAACTAGTACATTTAGAGGTTTTTCCAAATCAATGAATGAAATATCTCCAAAGTGAACACTAAACTTTTCCGACCAGTTGGCGTTGTAAAGGGGACTCTAAAGAAGCGTAATAAGATAGCCTTTCAAAAATTTCAAAATATTAAGAAACTCGTAGGGGTACACCCACATATTCCAAAAAAGTAGTACATTTAGAGGTTTTTCCAAATCAATGAATGAAATATGTCCAAAGTGAACACTAAACTTTTCCGACCAGTTGGCGTTGTAAAGGGGACTCTAAAGAAGCGTAATAAGATAGCCTTTCAAAAATTTCAAAATATTAAGCAACTCGTAGGGGTACACCCACATATTCTAAAAAACTAGTACATTTAGAGGTTTTTCCAAATCAATGAATGAAATATGTCCAAAGTGAACACTAAACTTTTCCGACCATTTGGCGTTGTAAAGGGGACTCTAAAGAAGCGTAATAAGATAGCCTTTAAAAAATTTCAAAATATTAAGCAACTCGCAGGGGTACACCCACATATTCTAAAAAACTAGTACATTTAGAGGTTTTTCCAAATCAATGAATGAAATATGTCCAAAGTGAACACTAAACTTTTCCGACCAGTTGGCGTTGTAAAGGGGACTCTAAAGAAGCGTAATAAGATAGCCTTTCAAAAATTTCAAAATATTAAGAAACTCGTAGGGGTACACCCACATATTCCAAAAAAGTAGTACATTTAGAGGTTTTTCCAAATCAATGAATGAAATATGTCCAAAGTGAACACTAAACTTTTCCGACCATTTGGCGTTGTAAAGGGGACTCTAAAGAAGCGTAATAAGATAGCCTTTCAAAAATTTCAAAATATTAAGAAACTCGTAGGGGTACACCCACATATTCCAAAAATGTAGTACATTTAGAAGTTTTTCCAAATCAATGAATGAAATATGTCCAAAGTGAACACTAAACTTTTCCGACCATTTGGCGTTGTAAAGGGGACTCTAAAGAAGCGTAATAAGATAGCCTTTAAAAAATTTCAAAATATTAAGCAACTCGCAGGGGTACACCCACATATTCTAAAAAACTAGTACATTTAGAGGTTTTTCCAAATCAATGAATGAAATATGTGCAAAGTGAACACTAAACTTTTCCGACCAGTTGGCGTTGTAAAGGGGACTCTAAAGAAGCGTAATAAGATAGCCTTTCAAAAATTTCAAAATATTAAGAAACTCGTAGGGGTACACCCACATATTCCAAAAAAGTAGTACATTTAGAGGTTTTTCCAAATCAATGAATGAAATATGTCCAAAGTGAACACTAAACTTTTCCGACCATTTGGCGTTGTAAAGGGGACTCTAAAGAAGCGTAATAAGATAGCCTTTCAAAAATTTCAAAATATTAAGCAACTCGTAGGGGTACACCCACATATTCTAAAAAACTAGTACATTTAAAGGTTTTTCCAAATCAATGAATGAAATATGTCCAAAGTGAACACTAAACTTTTCCGACCATTTGGCGTTGTAAAGGGGACTCTAAAGAAGCGTAATAAGATAGCCTTTAAAAAATTTCAAAATATTAAGCAACTCGCAGGGGTACACCCACATATTCTAAAAAACTAGTATATTTAGAGGTTTTTCCAAATCAATGAATGAAATATGTCCAAAGTGAACACTAAACTTTTCCGACCATTTGGCGTGGTAAAGGGGACTCTAAAGAAGCGTAATAAGATAGCCTTTCAAAAATTTCAAAATATTAAGAAACTCGTAGGGGTACACCCACATATTCCAAAAAAGTAGTACATTTAGAGGTTTTTCCAAATCAATGAATGAAATATGTCCAAAGTGAACACTAAACTTTTCCGACCATTTGGCGTTGTAAAGGGGACACTAAAGAAGCGTAATAAGAGAGCCTTTCAAAAATTTCAAAATATTAAGAAACTCGTAGGGGTACACCCACATATTCCAAAAAACTAGTACATTTAGAGGTTTTCCCAAATCAATGAATGAAATATGTCCAAAGTAAACACTAAACTTTTCCGACCATTTGAAGTTGTAAAGGGTACTCTAAAGAAGCGTAATAAGATAGCCTTTCAAAAATTTCAAAATATTAAGAAACTCGTAGGGGTACACCCACATATTCCAACAAAGTAGTACATTTAGAGGTTTTTCCAAATCAATGAATGAAATATGTCCAAAGTGAACACTAAACGTTTCCGACCATTTGGCGTTGTAAAGGGGACTCTAAAGAAGCGTAATAAGATAGCCTTTCAAAAATTTCAAAATATTAAGAAACTCGTAGGGGTACACCCACATATTCCAAAAATGTAGTACATTTAGAGGTTTTTCCAAATCAATGAATGAAATATGTCCAAAGTGAACACTAAACTTTTCCGACCATTTGAAGTTGTAAAGGGTACTCTAAAGAAGCGTAATAAGATAGCCTTTCAAAAATTTCAAAATATTAAGAAACTCGTAGGGGGTACACCCACATATTCCAAAAAAGTAGTACATTTAGAGGTTTTTCCAAATCAATGAATGAAATATGTCCAAAGTGAACACTAAACTTTTCCGACCATTTGGCGTTGTAAAGGGGACTCTAAAGAAGCGTAATAAGATAGCCTTTCAAAAATTTCAAAATATTAAGAAACTCGTAGGGGTACACCCACATATTCCAAAAATGTAGTACATTTAGAAGTTTTTCCAAATCAATGAATGAAATATGTCCAAAGTGAACACTAAACTTTTCCGACCATTTGGCGTTGTAAAGGGGACTCTAAAGAAGCGTAATAAGATAGCCTTTCAAAAATTTCAAAATATTAAGCAACTCGTAGGGGTACACCCACATATTCTAAAAAACTAGTACATTTAGAGGTTTTTCCAAATCAATGAATGAAATATGTCCAAAGTGAACACTAAACTTTTCCGACCATTTGGCGTTGTAAAGGGGACTCTAAAGAAGCGTAATAAGATAGCCTTTAAAAAATTTCAAAATATTAAGCAACTCGCAGGGGTACACCCACATATTCTAAAAAACTAGTACATTTAGAGGTTTTTCCAAATCAATAAATGAAATATGTCCAAAGTGAACACTAAACTTTTCCGACCAGTTGGCGTTGTAAAGGGGACTCTAAAGAAGCGTAATAAGATAGCCTTTCAAAAATTTCAAAATATTAAGAAACTCGTAGGGGTACACCCACATATTCCAAAAAAGTAGTACATTTAGAGGTTTTTCCAAATCAATGAATGAAATATGTCCAAAGTGAACACTAAACTTTTCCGACCATTTGGCGTTGTAAAGGGGACTCTAAAGAAGCGTAATAAGATAGCCTTTCAAAAATTTCAAAATATTAAGCAACTCGTAGGGGTACACCCACATATTCTAAAAAACTAGTACATTTAGAGGTTTTTCCAAATCAATGAATGAAATATGTCCAAAGTGAACACTAAACTTTTCCGACCATTTGGCGTTGTAAAGGGGACTCTAAAGAAGCGTAATAAGATAGCCTTTAAAAAATTTCAAAATATTAAGCAACTCGCAGGGGTACACCCACATATTCTAAAAAACTAGTACATTTAGAGGTTTTTCCAAATCAATGAATGAAATATGTCCAAAGTGAACACTAAACTTTTCCGACCAGTTGGCGTTGTAAAGGGGACTCTAAAGAAGCGTAATAAGATAGCCTTTCAAAAATTTCAAAATATTAAGAAACTCGTAGGGGTACACCCACATATTCCAAAAAACTAGTACATTTAGAGGTTTTCCCAAATCAATGAATGAAATATGTCCAAAGTAAACACTAAACTTTTCCGACCATTTGAAGTTGTAAAGGGTACTCTAAAGAAGCGTAATAAGATAGCCTTTCAAAAATTTCAAAATATTAAGAAACTCGTAGGGGTACACCCACATATTCCAAAAAAGTAGTACATTTAGAGGTTTTTCCAAATCAATGAATGAAATATGTCCAAAGTGAACACTAAACGTTTCCGACCATTTGGCGTTGTAAAGGGGACTCTAAAGAAGCGTAATAAGATAGCCTTTCAAAAATTTCAAAATATTAAGAAACTCGTAGGGGTACACCCACATATTCCAAAAATGTAGTACATTTAGAGGTTTTTCCAAATCAATGAATGAAATATGTCCAAAGTGAACACTAAACTTTTCCGACCATTTGAAGTTGTAAAGGGTACTCTAAAGAAGCGTAATAAGATAGCCTTTCAAAAATTTCAAAATATTAAGAAACTCGTAGGGGGTACACCCACATATTCCAAAAAAGTAGTACATTTAGAGGTTTTTCCAAATCAATGAATGAAATATGTCCAAAGTGAACACTAAACTTTTCCGACCATTTGGCGTTGTAAAGGGGACTCTAAAGAAGCGTAATAAGATAGCCTTTCAAAAATTTCAAAATATTAAGAAACTCGTAGGGGTACACCCACATATTCCAAAAATGTAGTACATTTAGAAGTTTTTCCAAATCAATGAATGAAATATGTCCAAAGTGAACACTAAACTTTTCCGACCATTTGGCGTTGTAAAGGGGACTCTAAAGAAGCGTAATAAGATAGCCTTTCAAAAATTTCAAAATATTAAGCAACTCGTAGGGGTACACCCACATATTCTAAAAAACTAGTACATTTAGAGGTTTTTCCAAATCAATGAATGAAATATGTCCAAAGTGAACACTAAACTTTTCCGACCATTTGGCGTTGTAAAGGGGACTCTAAAGAAGCGTAATAAGATAGCCTTTAAAAAATTTCAAAATATTAAGCAACTCGCAGGGGTACACCCACATATTCTAAAAAACTAGTACATTTAGAGGTTTTTCCAAATCAATAAATGAAATATGTCCAAAGTGAACACTAAACTTTTCCGACCAGTTGGCGTTGTAAAGGGGACTCTAAAGAAGCGTAATAAGATAGCCTTTCAAAAATTTCAAAATATTAAGAAACTCGTAGGGGTACACCCACATATTCCAAAAAAGTAGTACATTTAGAGGTTTTTCCAAATCAATGAATGAAATATGTCCAAAGTGAACACTAAACTTTTCCGACCATTTGGCGTTGTAAAGGGGACTCTAAAGAAGCGTAATAAGATAGCCTTTCAAAAATTTCAAAATATTAAGCAACTCGTAGGGGTACACCCACATATTCTAAAAAACTAGTACATTTAGAGGTTTTTCCAAATCAATGAATGAAATATGTCCAAAGTGAACACTAAACTTTTCCGACCATTTGGCGTTGTAAAGGGGACTCTAAAGAAGCGTAATAGGATAGCCTTTCAAAAATTTCAAAATATTAAGAAACTCGTAGGGGTACACCCACATATTCCAAAAAACTAGTACATTTAGAGGTTTTCCCAAATCAATGAATGAAATATGTCCAAAGTAAACACTAAACTTTTCCGACCATTTGAAGTTGTAAAGGGTACTCTAAAGAAGCGTAATAAGATAGCCTTTCAAAAATTTCAAAATATTAAGAAACTCGTAGGGGTACACCCACATATTCCAAAAAAGTAGTACATTTAGAGGTTTTTCCAAATCAATGAATGAAATATGTCCAAAGTGAACACTAAACGTTTCCGACCATTTGGCGTTGTAAAGGGGACTCTAAAGAAGCGTAATAAGATAGCCTTTCAAAAATTTCAAAATATTAAGAAACTCGTAGGGGTACACCCACATATTCCAAAAATGTAGTACATTTAGAGGTTTTTCCAAATCAATGAATGAAATATGTCCAAAGTGAACACTAAACTTTTCTGACCATTTGAAGTTGTAAAGGGTACTCTAAAGAAGCGTAATAAGATAGCCTTTCAAAAATTTCAAAATATTAAGAAACTCGTAGGGGGTACACCCACATATTCCAAAAAAGTAGTACATTTAGAGGTTTTTCCAAATCAATGAATGAAATATGTCCAAAGTGAACACTAAACTTTTCCGACCATTTGGCGTTGTAAAGGGGACTCTAAAGAAGCGTAATAAGATAGCCTTTCAAAAATTTCAAAACATTAAGAAACTCGTAGGGGTACACCCACATATTCCAAAAATGTAGTACATTTAGAAGTTTTTCCAAATCAATGAATGAAATATGTCCAAAGTGAACACTAAACTTTTCCGACCATTTGAAGTTGTAAAGGGTACTCTAAAGAAGCGTAATAAGATAGCCTTTCAAAAATTTCAAAATATTAAGCAACTCGTAGGGGTACACCCACATATTCTAAAAAACTAGTACATTTAGAGGTTTTTCCAAATCAATGAATGAAATATGTCCAAAGTGAACACTAAACTTTTCCGACCATTTGGCGTTGTAAAGGGGACTCTAAAGAAGCGTAATAAGATAGCCTTTAAAAAATTTCAAAATATTAAGCAACTCGCAGGGGTACACCCACATATTCTAAAAAACTAGTACATTTAGAGGTTTTTCCAAATCAATAAATGAAATATGTCCAAAGTGAACACTAAACTTTTCCGACCAGTTGGCGTTGTAAAGGGGACTCTAAAGAAGCGTAATAAGATAGCCTTTCAAAAATTTCAAAATATTAAGAAACTCGTAGGGGTACACCCACATATTCCAAAAAAGTAGTACATTTAGAGGTTTTTCCAAATCAATGAATGAAATATGTCCAAAGTGAACACTAAACTTTTCCGACCATTTGGCGTTGTAAAGGGGACTCTAAAGAAGCGTAATAAGATAGCCTTTCAAAAATTTCAAAATATTAAGCAACTCGTAGGGGTACACCCACATATTCTAAAAAACTAGTACATTTAGAGGTTTTTCCAAATCAATGAATGAAATATGTCCAAAGTGAACACTAAACTTTTCCGACCATTTGGCGTTGTAAAGGGGACTCTAAAGAAGCGTAATAAGATAGCCTTTAAAAAATTTCAAAATATTAAGCAACTCGCAGGGGTACACCCACATATTCTAAAAAACTAGTACATTTAGAGGTTTTTCCAAATCAATGAATGAAATATGTCCAAAGTGAACACTAAACTTTTCCGACCAGTTGGCGTTGTAAAGGGGACTCTAAAGAAGCGTAATAAGATAGCCTTTCAAAAATTTCAAAATATTAAGAAACTCGTAGGGGTACACCCACATATTCCAAAAAAGTAGTACATTTAGAGGTTTTTCCAAATCAATGAATGAAATATGTCCAAAGTGAACACTAAACTTTTCCGACCATTTGGCGTTGTAAAGGGGACTCTAAAGAAGCGTAATAAGATAGCCTTTCAAAAATTTCAAAATATTAAGAAACTCGTAGGGGTACACCCACATATTCCAAAAAAGTAGTACATTTAGAGGTTTTTCCAAATCAATGAATGAAATATGTCCAAAGTGAACACTAAACTTTTCCGACCAGTTGGCGTTGTAAAGGGGACTCTAAAGAAGCGTAATAAGATAGCCTTTCAAAAATTTCAAAATATTAAGAAACTCGTAGGGGTACACCCACATATTCCAAAAAAGTAGTACATTTAGAGGTTTTTCCAAATCAATGAATGAAATATGTCCAAAGTGAACACTAAACTTTTCCGACCATTTGGCGTTGTAAAGGGGACTCTAAAGAAGCGTAATAAGATAGCCTTTCAAAAATTTCAAAATATTAAGCAACTCGTAGGGGTACACCCACATATTCTAAAAAACTAGTACATTTAGAGGTTTTTCCAAATCAATGAATGAAATATGTCCAAAGTGAACACTAAACTTTTCCGACCATTTGGCGTTGTAAAGGGGACTCTAAAGAAGCGTAATAAGATAGCCTTTAAAAAATTTCAAAATATTAAGCAACTCGCAGGGGTACACCCACATATTCTAAAAAACTAGTACATTTAGAGGTTTTTCCAAATCAATGAATGAAATATGTCCAAAGTGAACACTAAACTTTTCCGACCAGTTGGCGTTGTAAAGGGGACTCTAAAGAAGCGTAATAAGATAGCCTTTCAAAAATTTCAAAATATTAAGAAACTCGTAGGGGTACACCCACATATTCCAAAAAAGTAGTACATTTAGAGGTTTTTCCAAATCAATGAATGAAATATGTCCAAAGTGAACACTAAACGTTTCCGACCATTTGGCGTTGTAAAGGGGACTCTAAAGAAGCGTAATAAGATAGCCTTTCAAAAATTTCAAAATATTAAGAAACTCGTAGGGGTACACCCACATATTCCAAAAATGTAGTACATTTAGAGGTTTTTCCAAATCAATGAATGAAATATGTCCAAAGTGAACACTAAACTTTTCCGACCATTTGAAGTTGTAAAGGGTACTCTAAAGAAGCGTAATAAGATAGCCTTTCAAAAATTTCAAAATATTAAGAAACTCGTAGGGGGTACACCCACATATTCCAAAAAAGTAGTACATTTAGAGGTTTTTCCAAATCAATGAATGAAATATGTCCAAAGTGAACACTAAACTTTTCCGACCATTTGGCGTTGTAAAGGGGACTCTAAAGAAGCGTAATAAGATAGCCTTTCAAAAATTTCAAAATATTAAGAAACTCGTAGGGGTACACCCACATATTCCAAAAATGTAGTACATTTAGAAGTTTTTCCAAATCAATGAATGAAATATGTCCAAAGTGAACACTAAACTTTTCCGACCATTTGGCGTTGTAAAGGGGACTCTAAAGAAGCGTAATAAGATAGCCTTTCAAAAATTTCAAAATATTAAGCAACTCGCAGGGGTACACCCACATATTCTAAAAAACTAGTACATTTAGAGGTTTTTCCAAATCAATGAATGAAATATGTCCAAAGTGAACACTAAACTTTTCCGACCATTTGGCGTTGTAAAGGGGACTCTAAAGAAGCGTAATAAGATAGCCTTTAAAAAATTTCAAAATATTAAGCAACTCGCAGGGGTACACCCACATATTCTAAAAAACTAGTACATTTAGAGGTTTTTCCAAATCAATAAATGAAATATGTCCAAAGTGAACACTAAACTTTTCCGACCAGTTGGCGTTGTAAAGGGGACTCTAAAGAAGCGTAATAAGATAGCCTTTCAAAAATTTCAAAATATTAAGAAACTCGTAGGGGTACACCCACATATTCCAAAAAAGTAGTACATTTAGAGGTTTTTCCAAATCAATGAATGAAATATGTCCAAAGTGAACACTAAACTTTTCCGACCATTTGGCGTTGTAAAGGGGACTCTAAAGAAGCGTAATAAGATAGCCTTTCAAAAATTTCAAAATATTAAGCAACTCGTAGGGGTACACCCACATATTCTAAAAAACTAGTACATTTAGAGGTTTTTCCAAATCAATGAATGAAATATGTCCAAAGTGAACACTAAACTTTTCCGACCATTTGGCGTTGTAAAGGGGACTCTAAAGAAGCGTAATAGGATAGCCTTTCAAAAATTTCAAAATATTAAGAAACTCGTAGGGGTACACCCACATATTCCAAAAAACTAGTACATTTAGAGGTTTTCCCAAATCAATGAATGAAATATGTCCAAAGTAAACACTAAACTTTTCCGACCATTTGAAGTTGTAAAGGGTACTCTAAAGAAGCGTAATAAGATAGCCTTTCAAAAATTTCAAAATATTAAGAAACTCGTAGGGGTACACCCACATATTCCAAAAAAGTAGTACATTTAGAGGTTTTTCCAAATCAATGAATGAAATATGTCCAAAGTGAACACTAAACGTTTCCGACCATTTGGCGTTGTAAAGGGGACTCTAAAGAAGCGTAATAAGATAGCCTTTCAAAAATTTCAAAATATTAAGAAACTCGTAGGGGTACACCCACATATTCCAAAAATGTAGTACATTTAGAGGTTTTTCCAAATCAATGAATGAAATATGTCCAAAGTGAACACTAAACTTTTCCGACCATTTGGCGTTGTAAAGGGGACTCTAAAGAAGCGTAATAAGATAGCCTTTCAAAAATTTCAAAATATTAAGCAACTCGTAGGGGTACACCCACATATTCTAAAAAACTAGTACATTTAGAGGTTTTTCCAAATCAATGAATGAAATATGTCCAAAGTGAACACTAAACTTTTCCGACCATTTGGCGTTGTAAAGGGGACTCTAAAGAAGCGTAATAAGATAGCCTTTAAAAAATTTCAAAATATTAAGCAACTCGCAGGGGTACACCCACATATTCTAAAAAACTAGTACATTTAGAGGTTTTTCCAAATCAATGAATGAAATATGTCCAAAGTGAACACTAAACTTTTCCGACCAGTTGGCGTTGTAAAGGGGACTCTAAAGAAGCGTAATAAGATAGCCTTTCAAAAATTTCAAAATATTAAGAAACTCGTAGGGGTACACCCACATATTCCGAAAAAGTAGTACATTTAGAGGTTTTTCCAAATCAATGAATGAAATATGTCCAAAGTGAACACTAAACTTTTCCGACCATTTGGCGTTGTAAAGGGGACTCTAAAGAAGCGTAATAAGATAGCCTTTCAAAAATTTCAAAATATTAAGCAACTCGTAGGGGTACACCCACATATTCTAAAAAACTAGTACATTTAAAGGTTTTTCCAAATCAATGAATGAAATATGTCCAAAGTGAACACTAAACTTTTCCGACCATTTGGCGTTGTAAAGGGGACTCTAAAGAAGCGTAATAAGATAGCCTTTAAAAAATTTCAAAATATTAAGCAACTCGCAGGGGTACACCCACATATTCTAAAAAACTAGTACATTTAGAGGTTTTTCCAAATCAATGAATGAAATATGTCCAAAGTGAACACTAAACTTTTCCGACCATTTGGCGTGGTAAAGGGGACTCTAAAGAAGCGTAATAAGATAGCCTTTCAAAAATTTCAAAATATTAAGAAACTCGTAGGGGTACACCCACATATTCCAAAAAAGTAGTACATTTAGAGGTTTTTCCAAATCAATGAATGAAATATGTCCAAAGTGAACACTAAACTTTTCCGACCATTTGGCGTTGTAAAGGGGACACTAAAGAAGCGTAATAAGAGAGCCTTTCAAAAATTTCAAAATATTAAGAAACTCGTAGGGGTACACCCACATATTCCAAAAAACTAGTACATTTAGAGGTTTTCCCAAATCAATGAATGAAATATGTCCAAAGTGAACACTAAACTTTTCCGACCATTTGAAGTTGTAAAGGGTACTCTAAAGAAGCGTAATAAGATAGCCTTTCAAAAATTTCAAAATATTAAGAAACTCGTAGGGGTACACCCACATATTCCAAAAAAGTAGTACATTTAGAGGTTTTTCCAAATCAATGAATGAAATATGTCCAAAGTGAACACTAAACTTTTCCGACCATTTGGCGTTGTAAAGGGGACTCTAAAGAAGCGTAATAAGATAGCCTTTCAAAAATTTCAAAATATTAAGAAACTCGTAGGGGTACACCCACATATTCCAAAAATGTAGTACATTTAGAGGTTTTTCCAAATCAATGAATGAAATATGTCCAAAGTGAACACTAAACTTTTCCGACCATTTGGCGTTGTAAAGGGGACTCTAAAGAAGCGTAATAAGATAGTCTTTCAAAAATTTCAAAATATTAAGCAACTCGTAGGGGTACACCCACATATTCTAAAAAACTAGTACATTTAGAGGTTTTTCCAAATCAATGAATGAAATATGTCCAAAGTGAACACTAAACTTTTCCGACCATTTGGCGTTGTAAAGGGGACTCTAAAGAAGCATAATAAGATAGCCTTTAAAAAATTTCAAAATATTAAGCAACTCGCAGGGGTACACCCACATATTCTAAAAAACTAGTACATTTAGAGGTTTTTCCAAATCAATGAATGAAATATGTCCAAAGTGAACACTAAACTTTTCCGACCATTTGGCGTTGTAAAGGGGACTCTAAAGAAGCGTAATAAGATAGCCTTTCAAAAATTTCAAAATATTAAGAAACTCGTAGGGGTACACCCACATATTCCAAAAAAGTAGTACATTTAGAGGTTTTTCCAAATCAATGAATGAAATATGTCCAAAGTGAACACTAAACTTTTCCGACCATTTGGCATTGTAAAGGGGACTCTAAAGAAGCGTAATAAGAGAGCCTTTCAAAAATTTCAAAATATTAAGAAACTCGTAGGGGTACACCCACATATTCCAAAAAACTAGTACATTTAGAGGTTTTTCCAAATCAATGAATGAAATATGTCCAAAGTGAACACTAAACTTTTCCGACCATTTGAAGTTGTAAAGGGTACTCTAAAGAAGCGTACTAAGATAGCCTTTCAAAAATTTCAAAATATTAAGAAACTCGTAGGGGGTACACCCACATATTCCAAAAAAGTAGTACATTTAGAGGTTTTTCCAAATCAATGAATGAAATATGTCCAAAGTGAACACTAAACTTTTCCGACCATTTGGCGTTTTAAAGGGGACTCTAAAGAAGCGTAATAAGATAGCCTTTCAAAAATTTCAAAATATTAAGAAACTCGTAGGGGTACACCCACATATTCCAAAAATGTAGTACATTTAGAGGTTTTTCCAAATCAATGAATGAAATATGTCCAAAGTGAACACTAAACTTTTCCGACCATTTGGCGTTGTAAAGGGGACTCTAAAGAAGCGTAATAAGATAGCCTTTCAAAAATTTCAAAATATTAAGCAACTCGTAGGGGTACACCCACATATTCTAAAAAACTAGTACATTTAGAGGTTTTTCCAAATCAATGAATGAAATATGTCCAAAGTGAACACTAAACTTTTCCGACCATTTGGCGTTGTAAAGGGGACTCTAAAGAAGCGTAATAAGATAGCCTTTCAAAAATTTGAAAATATTAAGCAACTCGTAGGGGTACACCCACATATTCTAAAAAACTAGTACATTTAGAGGTTTTTCCAAATCAATGAATGAAATATGTCCAAAGTGAACACTAAACTTTTCCGACCATTTGGCGTTGTAAAGGGGACTCTAAAGAAGCGTAATAAGATAGCCTTTAAAAAATTTCAAAATATTAAGCAACTCGCAGAGGGTACACCCACATATTCTAAAAAACTAGTACATTTAGAGGTTTTTCCAAATCAATGAATGAAATATGTCCAAAGTGAACACTAAACTTTTCTGACCATTTGGCGTTGTAAAGGGGACTCTAAAGAAGCGTAATAAGATAGCCTTTCAAAAATTTCAAAATATTAAGAAACTCGTAGGGGTACACCCACATATTCCAAAAAAGTAGTACATTTAGAGGTTTTTCCAAATAAATGAATGAAATATGTCCAAAGTGAACACTAAACTTTTCCGACCATTTGGCGTTGTAAAGGGGACTCTAAAGAAGCGTAATAAGAGAGCCTTTCAAAAATTTCAAAATATTTAGAAACTCGTAGGGGTACACCCACATATTCCAAAAAAGTAGTACATTTAGAGGTTTTTCCAAATCAATGAATGAAATATGTCCAAAGTGAACACTAAACTTTTCCGACCATTTGAAGTTGTAAAGGGTACTCTAAAGAAGCGTAATAAGATAGCCTTTCAAAAATTTCAATATATTAAGCAACTCGTAGGGGTACACCCACATATTCTAAAAAACTAGTACATTTAGAGGTTTTTCCAAATCAATGAATGAAATATGTCCAAAGTGAACACTAAACTTTTCCGACCATTTGGCGTTGTAAAGGGGACTCTAAAGAAGCGTAATAAGATAGCCTTTAAAAAATTTCAAAATATTAAGCAACTCGCAGGGGTACACCCACATATTCTAAAAAACTAGTACATTTAGAGGTTTTTCCAAATCAATGAATGAAATATGTCCAAAGTGAACACTAAAATTTTCCGACCATTTGGCGTTGTAAAGGGGACTCTAAAGAAGCGTGATAAGATAGCCTTTCAAAAATTTCAAAATATTAAGAAACTCGTAGGGGTACACCCACATATTCCAAAAAACTAGTACATTTAGAGGTTTTTCCAAATCAATGAATGAAATATGTCCAAAGTGAACACTAAACTTTTCCGACCATTTGAAGTTGTAAAGGGTACTCTAAAGAAGCGTAATAAGATAGCCTTTCAAAAATTTCAAAATATTAAGCAACTCGTAGGGGTACACCCACATATTCTAAAAAACTAGTACATTTAGAGGTTTTTCCAAATCAATGAATGAAATATGTCCAAAGTGAACACTAAACTTTTCCGACCATTTGGCGTTGTAAAGGGGACTCTAAAGAAGCGTAATAAGATAGCCTTTAAAAAATTTCAAAATATTAAGCAACTCGCAGGGGTACACCCACATATTCTAAAAAACTAGTACATTTAGAGGTTTTTCCAAATCAATGAATGAAATATGTCCAAAGTGAACACTAAACTTTTCCGACCAGTTGGCGTTGTAAAGGGGACTCTAAAGAAGCGTAATAAGATAGCCTTTCAAAAATTTCAAAATATTAAGAAACTCGTAGGGGTACACCCACATATTCCAAAAAAGTAGTACATTTAGAGGTTTTTCCAAATCAATGAATGAAATATGTCCAAAGTGAACACTAAACTTTTCCGACCATTTGGCGTTGTAAAGGGGACTCTAAAGAAGCGTAATAAGATAGCCTTTCAAAAATTTCAAAATATTAAGCAACTCGTAGGGGTACACCCACATATTCTAAAAAACTAGTACATTTAAAGGTTTTTCCAAATCAATGAATGAAATATGTCCAAAGTGAACACTAAACTTTTCCGACCATTTGGCGTTGTAAAGGGGACTCTAAAGAAGCGTAATAAGATAGCCTTTAAAAAATTTCAAAATATTAAGCAACTCGCAGGGGTACACCCACATATTCTAAAAAACTAGTACATTTAGAGGTTTTTCCAAATCAATGAATGAAATATGTCCAAAGTGAACACTAAACTTTTCCGACCATTTGGCGTGGTAAAGGGGACTCTAAAGAAGCGTAATAAGATAGCCTTTCAAAAATTTCAAAATATTAAGAAACTCGTAGGGGTACACCCACATATTCCAAAAAAGTAGTACATTTAGAGGTTTTTCCAAATCAATGAATGAAATATGTCCAAAGTGAACACTAAACTTTTCCGACCATTTGGCGTTGTAAAGGGGACACTAAAGAAGCGTAATAAGAGAGCCTTTCAAAAATTTCAAAATATTAAGAAACTCGTAGGGGTACACCCACATATTCCAAAAAACTAGTACATTTAGAGGTTTTCCCAAATCAATGAATGAAATATGTCCAAAGTGAACACTAAACTTTTCCGACCATTTGAAGTTGTAAAGGGTACTCTAAAGAAGCGTAATAAGATAGCCTTTCAAAAATTTCAAAATATTAAGAAACTCGTAGGGGTACACCCACATATTCCAAAAAAGTAGTACATTTAGAGGTTTTTCCAAATCAATGAATGAAATATGTCCAAAGTGAACACTAAACGTTTCCGACCATTTGGCGTTGTAAAGGGGACTCTAAAGAAGCGTAATAAGATAGCCTTTCAAAAATTTCAAAATATTAAGAAACTCGTAGGGGTACACCCACATATTCCAAAAATGTAGTACATTTAGAGGTTTTTCCAAATCAATGAATGAAATATGTCCAAAGTGAACACTAAACTTTTCCGACCATTTGGCGTTGTAAAGGGGACTCTAAAGAAGCGTAATAAGATAGTCTTTCAAAAATTTCAAAATATTAAGCAACTCGTAGGGGTACACCCACATATTCTAAAAAACTAGTACATTTAGAGGTTTTTCCAAATCAATGAATGAAATATGTCCAAAGTGAACACTAAACTTTTCCGACCATTTGGCGTTGTAAAGGGGACTCTAAAGAAGCGTAATAAGATAGCCTTTAAAAAATTTCAAAATATTAAGCAACTCGCAGGGGTACACCCACATATTCTAAAAAACTAGTACATTTAGAGGTTTTTCCAAATCAATGAATGAAATATGTCCAAAGTGAACACTAAACTTTTCCGACCATTTGGCGTTGTAAAGGGGACTCTAAAGAAGCGTAATAAGATAGCCTTTCAAAAATTTCAAAATATTAAGAAACTCGTAGGGGTACACCCACATATTCCAAAAAAGTAGTACATTTAGAGGTTTTTCCAAATCAATGAATGAAATATGTCCAAAGTGAACACTAAACTTTTCCGACCATTTGGCATTGTAAAGGGGACTCTAAAGAAGCGTAATAAGAGAGCCTTTCAAAAATTTCAAAATATTAAGAAACTCGTAGGGGTACACCCACATATTCCAAAAAACTAGTACATTTAGAGGTTTTTCCAAATCAATGAATGAAATATGTCCAAAGTGAACACTAAACTTTTCCGACCATTTGAAGTTGTAAAGGGTACTCTAAAGAAGCGTAATAAGATAGCCTTTCAAAAATTTCAAAATATTAAGAAACTCGTAGGGGGTACACCCACATATTCCAAAAAAGTAGTACATTTAGAGGTTTTTCCAAATCAATGAATGAAATATGTCCAAAGTGAACACTAAACTTTTCCGACCATTTGGCGTTTTAAAGGGGACTCTAAAGAAGCGTAATAAGATAGCCTTTCAAAAATTTCAAAATATTAAGAAACTCGTAGGGGTACACCCACATATTCCAAAAATGTAGTACATTTAGAGGTTTTTCCAAATCAATGAATGAAATATGTCCAAAGTGAACACTAAACTTTTCCGACCATTTGGCGTTGTAAAGGGGACTCTAAAGAAGCGTAATAAGATAGCCTTTCAAAAATTTCAAAATATTAAGCAACTCGTAGGGGTACACCCACATATTCTAAAAAACTAGTACATTTAGAGGTTTTTCCAAATCAATGAATGAAATATGTCCAAAGTGAACACTAAACTTTTCCGACCATTTGGCGTTGTAAAGGGGACTCTAAAGAAGCGTAATAAGATAGCCTTTCAAAAATTTGAAAATATTAAGCAACTCGTAGGGGTACACCCACATATTCTAAAAAACTAGTACATTTAGAGGTTTTTCCAAATCAATGAATGAAATATGTCCAAAGTGAACACTAAACTTTTCCGACCATTTGGCGTTGTAAAGGGGACTCTAAAGAAGCGTAATAAGATAGCCTTTAAAAAATTTCAAAATATTAAGCAACTCGCAGAGGGTACACCCACATATTCTAAAAAACTAGTACATTTAGAGGTTTTTCCAAATCAATGAATGAAATATGTCCAAAGTGAACACTAAACTTTTCTGACCATTTGGCGTTGTAAAGGGGACTCTAAAGAAGCGTAATAAGATAGCCTTTCAAAAATTTCAAAATATTAAGAAACTCGTAGGGGTACACCCACATATTCCAAAAAAGTAGTACATTTAGAGGTTTTTCCAAATCAATGAATGAAATATGTCCAAAGTGAACACTAAACTTTTCCGACCATTTGGCGTTGTAAAGGGGACTCTAAAGAAGCGTAATAAGAGAGCCTTTCAAAAATTTCAAAATATTAAGAAACTCGTAGGGGTACACCCACATATTCCAAAAAAGTAGTACATTTAGAGGTTTTTCCAAATCAATGAATGAAATATGTCCAAAGTGAACACTAAACTTTTCCGACCATTTGAAGTTGTAAAGGGTACTCTAAAGAAGCGTAATAAGATAGCCTTTCAAAAATTTCAAAATATTAAGCAACTCGTAGGGGTACACCCACATATTCTAAAAAACTAGTACATTTAGAGGTTTTTCCAAATCAATGAATGAAATATGTCCAAAGTGAACACTAAACTTTTCCGACCATTTGGCGTTGTAAAGGGGACTCTAAAGAAGCGTAATAAGATAGCCTTTAAAAAATTTCAAAATATTAAGCAACTCGCAGGGGTACACCCACATATTCTAAAAAACTAGTACATTTAGAGGTTTTTCCAAATCAATGAATGAAATATGTCCAAAGTGAACACTAAAATTTTCCGACCATTTGGCGTTGTAAAGGGGACTCTAAAGAAGCGTGATAAGATAGCCTTTCAAAAATTTCAAAATATTAAGAAACTCGTAGGGGTACACCCACATATTCCAAAAAACTAGTACATTTAGAGGTTTTTCCAAATCAATGAATGAAATATGTCCAAAGTGAACACTAAACTTTTCCGACCATTTGAAGTTGTAAAGGGTACTCTAAAGAAGCGTAATAAGATAGCCTTTCAAAAATTTCAAAATATTAAGAAACTCGTAGGGGGTACACCCACATATTCCAAAAAAGTAGTACATTTAGAGGTTTTTCCAAATCAATGAATGAAATATGTCCAAAGTGAACACTAAACTTTTCCGACCATTTGGCGTTGTAAAGGGGACTCTAAAGAAGCGTAATAAGATAGCCTTTAAAAAATTTCAAAATATTAAGCAACTCGCAGAGGGTACACCCACATTTTCTAAAAAACTAGTACATTTAGAGGTTTTTCCAAATCAATGAATGAAATATGTCCAAAGTGAACACTACACTTTTCTGACCATTTGGCGTTGTAAAGGGGACTCTAAAGAAGCGTAATAAGATAGCCTTTCAAAAATTTCAAAATATTAAGAAACTCGTAGGGGTACACCCACATATTCCAAAAAAGTAGTACATTTAGAGGTTTTTCCAAATCAATGAATGAAATATGTCCAAAGTGAACACTAAACTTTTCCGACCATTTGGCGTTGTAAAGGGGACACTAAAGAAGCGTAATAAGAGAGCCTTTCAAAAATTTCAAAATATTAAGAAACTCGTAGGGGTACACCCACATATTCCAAAAAACTAGTACATTTAGAGGTTTTCCCAAATCAATGAATGAAATATGTCCAAAGTGAACACTAAACTTTTCCGACCATTTGAAGTTGTAAAGGGTACTCTAAAGAAGCGTAATAAGATAGCCTTTCAAAAATTTCAAAATATTAAGAAACTCGTAGGGGTACACCCACATATTCCAAAAAAGTAGTACATTTAGAGGTTTTTCCAAATCAATGAATGAAATATGTCCAAAGTGAACACTAAACGTTTCCGACCATTTGGCGTTGTAAAGGGGACTCTAAAGAAGCGTAATAAGATAGCCTTTCAAAAATTTCAAAATATTAAGAAACTCGTAGGGGTACACCCACATATTCCAAAAATGTAGTACATTTAGAGGTTTTTCCAAATCAATGAATGAAATATGTCCAAAGTGAACACTAAACTTTTCCGACCATTTGGCGTTGTAAAGGGGACTCTAAAGAAGCGTAATAAGATAGTCTTTCAAAAATTTCAAAATATTAAGCAACTCGTAGGGGTACACCCACATATTCTAAAAAACTAGTACATTTAGAGGTTTTTCCAAATCAATGAATGAAATATGTCCAAAGTGAACACTAAACTTTTCCGACCATTTGGCGTTGTAAAGGGGACTCTAAAGAAGCGTAATAAGATAGCCTTTAAAAAATTTCAAAATATTAAGCAACTCGCAGGGGTACACCCACATATTCTAAAAAACTAGTACATTTAGAGGTTTTTCCAAATCAATGAATGAAATATGTCCAAAGTGAACACTAAACTTTTCCGACCATTTGGCGTTGTAAAGGGGACTCTAAAGAAGCGTAATAAGATAGCCTTTCAAAAATTTCAAAATATTAAGAAACTCGTAGGGGTACACCCACATATTCCAAAAAAGTAGTACATTTAGAGGTTTTTCCAAATCAATGAATGAAATATGTCCAAAGTGAACACTAAACTTTTCCGACCATTTGGCATTGTAAAGGGGACTCTAAAGAAGCGTAATAAGAGAGCCTTTCAAAAATTTCAAAATATTAAGAAACTCGTAAGGGTACACCCACATATTCCAAAAAACTAGTACATTTAGAGGTTTTTCCAAATCAATGAATGAAATATGTCCAAAGTGAACACTAAACTTTTCCGACCATTTGAAGTTGTAAAGGGTACTCTAAAGAAGCGTAATAAGATAGCCTTTCAAAAATTTCAAAATATTAAGAAACTCGTAGGGGGTACACCCACATATTCCAAAAAAGTAGTACATTTAGAGGTTTTTCCAAATCAATGAATGAAATATGTCCAAAGTGAACACTAAACTTTTCCGACCATTTGGCGTTTTAAAGGGGACTCTAAAGAAGCGTAATAAGATAGCCTTTCAAAAATTTCAAAATATTAAGAAACTCGTAGGGGTACACCCACATATTCCAAAAATGTAGTACATTTAGAGGTTTTTCCAAATCAATGAATGAAATATGTCCAAAGTGAACACTAAACTTTTCCGACCATTTGGCGTTGTAAAGGGGACTCTAAAGAAGCGTAATAAGATAGCCTTTCAAAAATTTCAAAATATTAAGCAACTCGTAGGGGTACACCCACATATTCTAAAAAACTAGTACATTTAGAGGTTTTTCCAAATCAATGAATGAAATATGTCCAAAGTGAACACTAAACTTTTCCGACCATTTGGCGTTGTAAAGGGGACTCTAAAGAAGCGTAATAAGATAGCCTTTCAAAAATTTGAAAATATTAAGCAACTCGTAGGGGTACACCCACATATTCTAAAAAACTAGTACATTTAGAGGTTTTTCCAAATCAATGAATGAAATATGTCCAAAGTGAACACTAAACTTTTCCGACCATTTGGCGTTGTAAAGGGGACTCTAAAGAAGCGTAATAAGATAGCCTTTAAAAAATTTCAAAATATTAAGCAACTCGCAGAGGGTACACCCACATATTCTAAAAAACTAGTACATTTAGAGGTTTTTCCAAATCAATGAATGAAATATGTCCAAAGTGAACACTAAACTTTTCTGACCATTTGGCGTTGTAAAGGGGACTCTAAAGAAGCGTAATAAGATAGCCTTTCAAAAATTTCAAAATATTAAGAAACTCGTAGGGGTACACCCACATATTCCAAAAAAGTAGTACATTTAGAGGTTTTTCCAAATCAATGAATGAAATATGTCCAAAGTGAACACTAAACTTTTCCGACCATTTGGCGTTGTAAAGGGGACTCTAAAGAAGCGTAATAAGAGAGCCTTTCAAAAATTTCAAAATATTAAGAAACTCGTAGGGGTACACCCACATATTCCAAAAAAGTAGTACATTTAGAGGTTTTTCCAAATCAATGAATGAAATATGTCCAAAGTGAACACTAAACTTTTCCGACCATTTGAAGTTGTAAAGGGTACTCTAAAGAAGCGTAATAAGATAGCCTTTCAAAAATTTCAAAATATTAAGCAACTCGTAGGGGTACACCCACATATTCTAAAAAACTAGTACATTTAGAGGTTTTTCCAAATCAATGAATGAAATATGTCCAAAGTGAACACTAAACTTTTCCGACCATTTGGCGTTGTAAAGGGGACTCTAAAGAAGCGTAATAAGATAGCCTTTAAAAAATTTCAAAATATTAAGCAACTCGCAGGGGTACACCCACATATTCTAAAAAACTAGTACATTTAGAGGTTTTTCCAAATCAATGAATGAAATATGTCCAAAGTGAACACTAAAATTTTCCGACCATTTGGCGTTGTAAAGGGGACTCTAAAGAAGCGTGATAAGATAGCCTTTCAAAAATTTCAAAATATTAAGAAACTCGTAGGGGTACACCCACATATTCCAAAAAACTAGTACATTTAGAGGTTTTTCCAAATCAATGAATGAAATATGTCCAAAGTGAACACTAAACTTTTCCGACCATTTGAAGTTGTAAAGGGTACTCTAAAGAAGCGTAATAAGATAGCCTTTCAAAAATTTCAAAATATTAAGAAACTCGTAGGGGGTACACCCACATATTCCAAAAAAGTAGTACATTTAGAGGTTTTTCCAAATCAATGAATGAAATATGTCCAAAGTGAACACTAAACTTTTCCGACCATTTGGCGTTGTAAAGGGGACTCTAAAGAAGCGTAATAAGATAGCCTTTAAAAAATTTCAAAATATTAAGCAACTCGCAGAGGGTACACCCACATATTCTAAAAAACTAGTACATTTAGAGGTTTTTCCAAATCAATGAATGAAATATGTCCAAAGTGAACACTACACTTTTCTGACCATTTGGCGTTGTAAAGGGGACTCTAAAGAAGCGTAATAAGATAGCCTTTCAAAAATTTCAAAATATTAAGAAACTCGTAGGGGTACACCCACATATTCCAAAAAAGTAGTACATTTAGAGGTTTTTCCAAATCAATGAATGAAATATGTCCAAAGTGAACACTAAACTTTTCCGACCATTTGGCGTTGTAAAGGGGACTCTAAAGAAGCGTAATAAGAGAGCCTTTCAAAAATTTCAAAATATTAAGCAACTCGTAGGGGTACACCCACATATTCTAAAAAACTAGTACATTTAGAGGTTTTTCCAAATCAATGAATGAAATATGTCCAAAGTGAACACTAAACTTTTCCGACCATTTGGCGTTGTAAAGGGGACTCTAAAGAAGCGTAATAAGATAGCCTTTAAAAAATTTCAAAATATTAAGCAACTCGCAGAGGGTACACCCACATATTCTAAAAAACTAGTACATTTAGAGGTTTTTCCAAATCAATGAATGAAATATGTCCAAAGTGAACACTAAACTTTTCTGACCATTTGGCGTTGTAAAGGGGACTCTAAAGAAGCGTAATAAGATAGCCTTTCAAAAATTTCAAAATATTAAGAAACTCGTAGGGGTACACCCACATATTCCAAAAAAGTAGTACATTTAGAGGTTTTTCCAAATCAATGAATGAAATATGTCCAAAGTGAACACTAAACTTTTCCGACCATTTGGCGTTGTAAAGGGGACTCTAAAGAAGCGTAATAAGAGAGCCTTTCAAAAATTTCAAAATATTAAGAAACTCGTAGGGGTACACCCACATATTCCAAAAAAGTAGTACATTTAGAGGTTTTTCCAAATCAATGAATGAAATATGTCCAAAGTGAACACTAAACTTTTCCGACCATTTGAAGTTGTAAAGGGTACTCTAAAGAAGCGTAATAAGATAGCCTTTCAAAAATTTCAAAATATTAAGCAACTCGTAGGGGTACACCCACATATTCTAAAAAACTAGTACATTTAGAGGTTTTTCCAAATCAATGAATGAAATATGTCCAAAGTGAACACTAAACTTTTCCGACCATTTGGCGTTGTAAAGGGGACTCTAAAGAAGCGTAATAAGATAGCCTTTAAAAAATTTCAAAATATTAAGCAACTCGCAGGGGTACACCCACATATTCTAAAAAACTAGTACATTTAGAGGTTTTTCCAAATCAATGAATGAAATATGTCCAAAGTGAACACTAAAATTTTCCGACCATTTGGCGTTGTAAAGGGGACTCTAAAGAAGCGTGATAAGATAGCCTTTCAAAAATTTCAAAATATTAAGAAACTCGTAGGGGTACACCCACATATTCCAAAAAACTAGTACATTTAGAGGTTTTTCCAAATCAATGAATGAAATATGTCCAAAGTGAACACTAAACTTTTCCGACCATTTGAAGTTGTAAAGGGTACTCTAAAGAAGCGTAATAAGATAGCCTTTCAAAAATTTCAAAATATTAAGAAACTCGTAGGGGGTACACCCACATATTCCAAAAAAGTAGTACATTTAGAGGTTTTTCCAAATCAATGAATGAAATATGTCCAAAGTGAACACTAAACTTTTCCGACCATTTGGCGTTGTAAAGGGGACTCTAAAGAAGCGTAATAAGATAGCCTTTAAAAAATTTCAAAATATTAAGCAACTCGCAGAGGGTACACCCACATATTCTAAAAAACTAGTACATTTAGAGGTTTTTCCAAATCAATGAATGAAATATGTCCAAAGTGAACACTACACTTTTCTGACCATTTGGCGTTGTAAAGGGGACTCTAAAGAAGCGTAATAAGATAGCCTTTCAAAAATTTCAAAATATTAAGAAACTCGTAGGGGTACACCCACATATTCCAAAAAAGTAGTACATTTAGAGGTTTTTCCAAATCAATGAATGAAATATGTCCAAAGTGAACACTAAACTTTTCCGACCATTTGGCGTTGTAAAGGGGACTCTAAAGAAGCGTAATAAGAGAGCCTTTCAAAAATTTCAAAATATTAAGAAACTCGTAGGGGTACACCCACATATTCCAAAAAAGTAGTACATTTAGAGGTTTTTCCAAATCAATGAATGAAATATGTCCAAAGTGAACACTAAACTTTTCCGACCATTTGAAGTTGTAAAGGGTACTCTAAAGAAGCGTAATAAGATAGCCTTTCAAAAATTTCAAAATATTAAGCAACTCGTAGGGGTACACCCACATATTCTAAAAAACTAGTACATTTAGAGGTTTTTCCAAATCAATGAATGAAATATGTCCAAAGTGAACACTAAACTTTTCCGACCATTTGGCGTTGTAAAGGGGACTCTAAAGAAGCGTAATAAGATAGCCTTTAAAAAATTTCAAAATATTAAGCAACTCGCAGGGGTACACCCACATATTCTAAAAAACTAGTACATTTAGAGGTTTTTCCAAATCAATGAATGAAATATGTCCAAAGTGAACACTAAAATTTTCCGACCATTTGGCGTTGTAAAGGGGACTCTAAAGAAGCGTAATAAGATAGCCTTTCAAAAATTTCAAAATATTAAGAAACTCGTAGGGGTACACCCACATATTCCAAAAATGTAGTACATTTAGAGGTTTTTCCAAATCAATGAATGAAATATGTCCAAAGTGAACACTAAACTTTTCCGACCATTTGGCGTTGTAAAGGGGACTCTAAAGAAGCGTAATAAGATAGCCTTTCAAAAATTTCAAAATATTAAGCAACTCGTAGGGGTACACCCACATATTCTAAAAAACTAGTACATTTAGAGGTTTTTCCAAATCAATGAATGAAATATGTCCAAAGTGAACACTAAAATTTTCCGACCATTTGGCGTTGTAAAGGGGACTCTAAAGAAGCGTAATAAGATAGCCTTTCAAAAATTTCAAAATATTAAGAAACTCGTAGGGGTACACCCACATATTCCAAAAAAGTAGTACATTTAGAGGTTTTTCCAAATCAATGAATGAAATATGTCCAAAGTGAACACTAAACTTTTCCGACCATTTGGCATTGTAAAGGGGACTCTAAAGAAGCGTAATAAGAGAGCCTTTCAAAAATTTCAAAATATTAAGAAACTCGTAGGGGTACACCCACATATTCCAAAAAACTAGTACATTTAGAGGTTTTTCCAAATCAATGAATGAAATATGTCCAAAGTGAACACTAAACTTTTCCGACCATTTGAAGTTGTAAAGGGTACTCTAAAGAAGCGTAATAAGATAGCCTTTCAAAAATTTCAAAATATTAAGAAACTCGTAGGGGGTACACCCACATATTCCAAAAAAGTAGTACATTTAGAGGTTTTTCCAAATCAATGAATGAAATATGTCCAAAGTGAACACTAAACTTTTCCGACCATTTGGCGTTGTAAAGGGGACTCTAAAGAAGCGTAATAAGATAGCCTTTCAAAAATTTCAAAATATTAAGAAACTCGTAGGGGTACACCCACATATTCCAAAAATGTAGTACATTTAGAGGTTTTTCCAAATCAATGAATGAAATATGTCCAAAGTGAACACTAAACTTTTCCGACCATTTGGCGTTGTAAAGGGGACTCTAAAGAAGCGTAATAAGATAGCCTTTCAAAAATTTCAAAATATTAAGCAACTCGTAGGGGTACACCCACATATTCCAAAAATGTAGTACATTTAGAGGTTTTTCCAAATCAATGAATGAAATATGTCCAAAGTGAACACTAAACTTTTCCGACCATTTGGCGTTGTAAAGGGGACTCTAAAGAAGCGTAATAAGATAGCCTTTCAAAAATTTCAAAATATTAAGCAACTCGTAGGGGTACACCCACATATTCTAAAAAACTAGTACATTTAGAGGTTTTTCCAAATCAATGAATGAAATATGTCCAAAGTGAACACTAAAATTTTCCGACCATTTGGCGTTGTAAAGGGGACTCTAAAGAAGCGTAATAAGATAGCCTTTCAAAAATTTCAAAATATTAAGAAACTCGTAGGGGTACACCCACATATTCCAAAAAAGTAGTACATTTAGAGGTTTTTCCAAATCAATGAATGAAATATGTCCAAAGTGAACACTAAACTTTTCCGACCATTTGGCATTGTAAAGGGGACTCTAAAGAAGCGTAATAAGAGAGCCTTTCAAAAATTTCAAAATATTAAGAAACTCGTAGGGGTACACCCACATATTCCAAAAAACTAGTACATTTAGAGGTTTTTCCAAATCAATGAATGAAATATGTCCAAAGTGAACACTAAACTTTTCCGACCATTTGAAGTTGTAAAGGGTACTCTAAAGAAGCGTAATAAGATAGCCTTTCAAAAATTTCAAAATATTAAGAAACTCGTAGGGGGTACACCCACATATTCCAAAAAAGTAGTACATTTAGAGGTTTTTCCAAATCAATGAATGAAATATGTCCAAAGTGAACACTAAACTTTTCCGACCATTTGGCGTTGTAAAGGGGACTCTAAAGAAGCGTAATAAGATAGCCTTTCAAAAATTTCAAAATATTAAGAAACTCGTAGGGGTACACCCACATATTCCAAAAATGTAGTACATTTAGAGGTTTTTCCAAATCAATGAATGAAATATGTCCAAAGTGAACACTAAACTTTTCCGACCATTTGGCGTTGTAAAGGGGACTCTAAAGAAGCGTAATAAGATAGCCTTTCAAAAATTTCAAAATATTAAGCAACTCGTAGGGGTACACCCACATATTCTAAAAAACTAGTACATTTAGAGGTTTTTCCAAATCAATGAATGAAATATGTCCAAAGTGAACACTAAACTTTTCCGACCATTTGGCGTTGTAAAGGGGACTCTAAAGAAGCGTAATAAGATAGCCTTTAAAAAATTTCAAAATATTAAGCAACTCGCAGGGGTACACCCACATATTCTAAAAAACTAGTACATTTAGAGGTTTTTCCAAATCAATGAATGAAATATGTCCAAAGTGAACACTAAACTTTTCCGACCATTTGGCGTTGTAAAGGGGACTCTAAAGAAGCGTAATAAGATAGCCTTTCAAAAATTTCAAAATATTAAGAAACTCGTAGGGGTACACCCACATATTCCAAAAAAGTAGTACATTTAGAGGTTTTTCCAAATCAATGAATGAAATATGTCCAAAGTGAACACTAAACTTTTCCGACCATTTGGCATTGTAAAGGGGACTCTAAAGAAGCGTAATAAGAGAGCCTTTCAAAAATTTCAAAATATTAAGAAACTCGTAGGGGTACACCCACATATTCCAAAAAACTAGTACATTTAGAGGTTTTTCCAAATCAATGAATGAAATATGTCCAAAGTGAACACTAAACTTTTCCGACCATTTGAAGTTGTAAAGGGTACTCTAAAGAAGCGTAATAAGATAGCCTTTCAAAAATTTCAAAATATTACGAAACTCGTAGGGGGTACACCCACATATTCCAAAAAAGTAGTACATTTAGAGGTTTTTCCAAATCAATGAATGAAATATGTCCAAAGTGAACACTAAAATTTTCCGACCATTTGGCGTTGTAAAGGGGACTCTAAAGAAGCGTAATAAGATAGCCTTTCAAAAATTTCAAAATATTAAGAAACTCGTAGGGGTACACCCACATATTCCAAAAAAGTAGTACATTTAGAGGTTTTTCCAAATCAATGAATGAAATATGTCCAAAGTGAACACTAAACTTTTTCCGACCATTTGGCATTGTAAAGGGGACTCTAAAGAAGCGTAATAAGAGAGCCTTTCAAAAATTTCAAAATATTAAGAAACTCGTAGGGGTACACCCACATATTCCAAAAAACTAGTACATTTAGAGGTTTTTCCAAATCAATGAATGAAATATGTCCAAAGTGAACACTAAACTTTTCCGACCATTTGAAGTTGTAAAGGGTACTCTAAAGAAGCGTAATAAGATAGCCTTTCAAAAATTTCAAAATATTAAGAAACTCGTAGGGGGTACACCCACATATTCCAAAAAAGTAGTACATTTAGAGGTTTTTCCAAATCAATGAATGAAATATGTCCAAAGTGAACACTAAACTTTTCCGACCATTTGGCGTTGTAAAGGGGACTCTAAAGAAGCGTAATAAGATAGCCTTTCAAAAATTTCAAAATATTAAGCAACTCGTAGGGGTACACCCACATATTCTAAAAAACTAGTACATTTAGAGGTTTTTCCAAATCAATGAATGAAATATGTCCAAAGTGAACACTAAACTTTTCCGACCATTTGGCGTTGTAAAGGGGACTCTAAAGAAGCGTAATAAGATAGCCTTTAAAAAATTTCAAAATATTAAGCAACTCGCAGGGGTACACCCACATATTCTAAAAAACTAGTACATTTAGAGGTTTTTCCAAATCAATGAATGAAATATGTCCAAAGTGAACACTAAACTTTTCCGACCATTTGGCGTTGTAAAGGGGACTCTAAAGAAGCGTAATAAGATAGCCTTTCAAAAATTTCAAAATATTAAGAAACTCGTAGGGGTACACCCACATATTCCAAAAAAGTAGTACATTTAGAGGTTTTTCCAAATCAATGAATGAAATATGTCCAAAGTGAACACTAAACTTTTCCGACCATTTGGCGTTGTAAAGGGGACTCTAAAGAAGCGTAATAAGATAGCCTTTAAAAAATTTCAAAATATTAAGCAACTCGCAGGGGTACACCCACATATTCTAAAAAACTAGTACATTTAGAGGTTTTTCCAAATCAATGAATGAAATATGTCCAAAGTGAACACTAAAATTTTCCGACCATTTGGCGTTGTAAAGGGGACTCTAAAGAAGCGTGATAAGATAGCCTTTCAAAAATTTCAAAATATTAAGAAACTCGTAGGGGTACACCCACATATTCCAAAAAACTAGTACATTTAGAGGTTTTTCCAAATCAATGAATGAAATATGTCCAAAGTGAACACTAAACTTTTCCGACCATTTGAAGTTGTAAAGGGTACTCTAAAGAAGCGTAATAAGATAGCCTTTCAAAAATTTCAAAATATTAAGAAACTCGTAGGGGGTACACCCACATATTCCAAAAAAGTAGTACATTTAGAGGTTTTTCCAAATCAATGAATGAAATATGTCCAAAGTGAACACTAAACTTTTCCGACCATTTGGCGTTGTAAAGGGGACTCTAAAGAAGCGTAATAAGATAGCCTTTAAAAAATTTCAAAATATTAAGCAACTCGCAGAGGGTACACCCACATATTCTAAAAAACTAGTACATTTAGAGGTTTTTCCAAATCAATGAATGAAATATGTCCAAAGTGAACACTACACTTTTCTGACCATTTGGCGTTGTAAAGGGGACTCTAAAGAAGCGTAATAAGATAGCCTTTCAAAAATTTCAAAATATTAAGAAACTCGTAGGTGTACACCCACATATTCCAAAAAAGTAGTACATTTAGAGGTTTTTCCAAATCAATGAATGAAATATGTCCAAAGTGAACACTAAACTTTTCCGACCATTTGGCGTTGTAAAGGGGACTCTAAAGAAGCGTAATAAGAGAGCCTTTCAAAAATTTCAAAATATTAAGAAACTCGTAGGGGTACACCCACATATTCCAAAAAAGTAGTACATTTAGAGGTTTTTCCAAATCAATGAATGAAATATGTCCAAAGTGAACACTAAACTTTTCCGACCATTTGAAGTTGTAAAGGGTACTCTAAAGAAGCGTAATAAGATAGCCTTTCAAAAATTTCAAAATATTAAGCAACTCGTAGGGGTACACCCACATATTCCAAAAAAGTAGTACATTTAGAGGTTTTTCCAAATCAATGAATGAAATATGTCCAAAGTGAACACTAAACTTTTCCGACCATTTGGCGTTGTAAAGGGGACTCTAAAGAAGCGTAATAAGAGAGCCTTTCAAAAATTTCAAAATATTAAGAAACTCGTAGGGGTACACCCACATATTCCAAAAAAGTAGTACATTTAGAGGTTTTTCCAAATCAATGAATGAAATATGTCCAAAGTGAACACTAAACTTTTCCGACCATTTGAAGTTGTAAAGGGTACTCTAAAGAAGCGTAATAAGATAGCCTTTCAAAAATTTCAAAATATTAAGCAACTCGTAGGGGTACACCCACATATTCCAAAAAACTAGTACATTTAGAGGTTTTTCCAAATCAATGAATGAAATATGTCCAAAGTGAACACTAAACTTTTCCGACCATTTGGCGTTGTAAAGGGGACTCTAAAGAAGCGTAATAAGATAGCCTTTAAAAAATTTCAAAATATTAAGCAACTCGCAGAGGGTACACCCACATATTCTAAAAAACTAGTACATTTAGAGGTTTTTCCAAATCAATGAATGAAATATGTCCAAAGTGAACACTACACTTTTCTGACCATTTGGCGTTGTAAAGGGGACTCTAAAGAAGCGTAATAAGATAGCCTTTCAAAAATTTCAAAATATTAAGAAACTCGTAGGGGTACACCCACATATTCCAAAAAAGTAGTACATTTAGAGGTTTTTCCAAATCAATGAATGAAATATGTCCAAAGTGAACACTAAACTTTTCCGACCATTTGGCGTTGTAAAGGGGACTCTAAAGAAGCGTAATAAGAGAGCCTTTCAAAAATTTCAAAATATTAAGAAACTCGTAGGGGTACACCCACATATTCTAAAAAAGTAGTACATTTAGAGGTTTTTCCAAATCAATGAATGAAATATGTCCAAAGTGAACACTAAACTTTTCCGACCATTTAAAGTTGTAAAGGGTACTCTAAATAAGCGTAATAAGATAGCCTTTCAAAAATTTCAAAATATTAAGCAACTCGTAGGGGTACACCCACATATTCCAAAAAAGTAGTACATTTAGAGGTTTTTCCAAATCAATGAATGAAATATGTCCAAAGTGAACACTAAACTTTTCCGACCATTTGGCGTTGTAAAGGGGACTCTAAAGAAGCGTAATAAGAGAGCCTTTCAAAAATTTCAAAATATTAAGAAACTCGTAGGGGTACACCCACATATTCCAAAAAAGTAGTACATTTAGAGGTTTTTCCAAATCAATGAATGAAATATGTCCAAAGTGAACACTAAACTTTTCCGACCATTTGAAGTTGTAAAGGGTACTCTAAAGAAGCGTAATAAGATAGCCTTTCAAAAATTTCAAAATATTAAGCAACTCGTAGGGGTACACCCACATATTCCAAAAAACTAGTACATTTAGAGGTTTTTCCAAATCAATGAATGAAATATGTCCAAAGTGAACACTAAACTTTTCTGACCATTTGAAGTTGTAAAGGGTACTCTAAAGAAGCGTAATAAGATAGCCTTTCAAAAATTTCAAAATATTAAGAAACTCGTAGGGGGTACACCCACATATTCCAAAAAAGTAGTACATTTAGAGGTTTTTCCAAATCAATGAATGAAATATGTCCAAAGTGAACACTAAACTTTTCCGACCATTTGGCGTTGTAAAGGGGACTCTAAAGAAGCGTAATAAGAGAGCCTTTCAAAAATTTCAAAATATTAAGAAACTCGTAGGGGTACACCCACATATTCCAAAAAAGTAGTACATTTAGAGGTTTTTCCAAATCAATGAATGAAATATGTCCAAAGTGAACACTAAACTTTTTCCGACCATTTGGCATTGTAAAGGGGACTCTAAAGAAGCGTAATAAGAGAGCCTTTCAAAAATTTCAAAATATTAAGAAACTCGTAGGGGTACACCCACATATTCCAAAAAACTAGTACATTTAGAGGTTTTTCCAAATCAATGAATGAAATATGTCCAAAGTGAACACTAAACTTTTCCGACCATTTGAAGTTGTAAAGGGTACTCTAAAGAAGCGTAATAAGATAGCCTTTCAAAAATTTCAAAATATTAAGCAACTCGTAGGGGTACACCCACATATTCTAAAAAACTAGTACATTTAGAGGTTTTTCCAAATCAATGAATGAAATATGTCCAAAGTGAACACTAAACTTTTCCGACCATTTGGCGTTGTAAAGGGGACTCTAAAGAAGCGTAATAAGATAGCCTTTAAAAAATTTCAAAATATTAAGCAACTCGCAGGGGTACACCCACATATTCTAAAAAACTAGTACATTTAGAGGTTTTTCCAAATCAATGAATGAAATATGTCCAAAGTGAACACTAAAATTTTCCGACCATTTGGCGTTGTAAAGGGGACTCTAAAGAAGCGTGATAAGATAGCCTTTCAAAAATTTCAAAATATTAAGAAACTCGTAGGGGTACACCCACATATTCCAAAAAAGTAGTACATTTAGAGGTTTTTCCAAATCAATGAATGAAATATGTCCAAAGTGAACACTAAACTTTTCCGACCATTTGGCGTTGTAAAGGGGACTCTAAAGAAGCGTAATAAGAGAGCCTTTCAAAAATTTCAAAATATTAAGAAACTCGTAGGGGTACACCCACATATTCCAAAAAAGTAGTACATTTAGAGGTTTTTCCAAATCAATGAATGAAATATGTCCAAAGTGAACACTAAACTTTTCCGACCATTTGGCGTTGTAAAGGGGACTCTAAAGAAGCGTAATAAGAGAGCCTTTCAAAAATTTCAAAATATTAAGAAACTCGTAGGGGTACACCCACATATTCCAAAAAAGTAGTACATTTAGAGGTTTTTCCAAATCAATGAATGAAATATGTCCAAAGTGAACACTAAACTTTTTCCGACCATTTGGCATTGTAAAGGGGACTCTAAAGAAGCGTAATAAGAGAGCCTTTCAAAAATTTCAAAATATTAAGAAACTCGTAGGGGTACACCCACATATTCCAAAAAACTAGTACATTTAGAGGTTTTTCCAAATCAATGAATGAAATATGTCCAAAGTGAACACTAAACTTTTCCGACCATTTGAAGTTGTAAAGGGTACTCTAAAGAAGCGTAATAAGATAGCCTTTCAAAAATTTCAAAATATTAAGCAACTCGTAGGGGTACACCCACATATTCTAAAAAACTAGTACATTTAGAGGTTTTTCCAAATCAATGAATGAAATATGTCCAAAGTGAACACTAAACTTTTCCGACCATTTGGCGTTGTAAAGGGGACTCTAAAGAAGCGTAATAAGATAGCCTTTAAAAAATTTCAAAATATTAAGCAACTCGCAGGGGTACACCCACATATTCTAAAAAACTAGTACATTTAGAGGTTTTTCCAAATCAATGAATGAAATATGTCCAAAGTGAACACTAAAATTTTCCGACCATTTGGCGTTGTAAAGGGGACTCTAAAGAAGCGTGATAAGATAGCCTTTCAAAAATTTCAAAATATTAAGAAACTCGTAGGGGTACACCCACATATTCCAAAAAACTAGTACATTTAGAGGTTTTTCCAAATCAATGAATGAAATATGTCCAAAGTGAACACTAAACTTTTCCGACCATTTGAAGTTGTAAAGGGTACTCTAAAGAAGCGTAATAAGATAGCCTTTCAAAAATTTCAAAATATTAAGAAACTCGTAGGGGGTACACCCACATATTCCAAAAAAGTAGTACATTTAGAGGTTTTTCCAAATCAATGAATGAAATATGTCCAAAGTGAACACTAAACTTTTCCGACCATTTGGCGTTGTAAAGGGGACTCTAAAGAAGCGTAATAAGATAGCCTTTAAAAAATTTCAAAATATTAAGCAACTCGCAGAGGGTACACCCACATATTCAAAAAAACTAGTACATTTAGAGGTTTTTCCAAATCAATGAATGAAATATGTCCAAAGTGAACACTACACTTTTCTGACCATTTGGCGTTGTAAAGGGGACTCTAAAGAAGCGTAATAAGATAACCTTTCAAAAATTTCAAAATATTAAGAAACTCGTAGGGGTACACCCACATATTCCAAAAAAGTAGTACATTTAGAGGTTTTTCCAAATCAATGAATGAAATATGTCCAAAGTGAACACTAAACTTTTCCGACCATTTGGCGTTGTAAAGGGGACTCTAAAGAAGCGTAATAAGAGAGCCTTTCAAAAATTTCAAAATATTAAGAAACTCGTAGGGGTACACCCACATATTCCAAAAAAGTAGTACATTTAGAGGTTTTTCCAAATCAATGAATGAAATATGTCCAAAGTGAACACTAAACTTTTCCGACCATTTGAAGTTGTAAAGGGTACTCTAAAGAAGCGTAATAAGATAGCCTTTCAAAAATTTCAAAATATTAAGCAACTCGTAGGGGTACACCCACATATTCCAAAAAAGTAGTACATTTAGAGGTTTTTCCAAATCAATGAATGAAATATGTCCAAAGTGAACACTAAACTTTTCCGACCATTTGGCGTTGTAAAGGGGACTCTAAAGAAGCGTAATAAGAGAGCCTTTCAAAAATTTCAAAATATTAAGAAACTCGTAGGGGTACACCCACATATTCCAAAAAAGTAGTACATTTAGAGGTTTTTCCAAATCAATGAATGAAATATGTCCAAAGTGAACACTAAACTTTTCCGACCATTTGGCGTTGTAAAGGGGACTCTAAAGAAGCGTAATAAGAGAGCCTTTCAAAAATTTCAAAATATTAAGAAACTCGTAGGGGTACACCCACATATTCCAAAAAAGTAGTACATTTAGAGGTTTTTCCAAATCAATGAATGAAATATGTCCAAAGTGAACACTAAACTTTTCCGACCATTTGAAGTTGTAAAGGGTACTCTAAAGAAGCGTAATAAGATAGCCTTTCAAAAATTTCAAAATATTAAGCAACTCGTAGGGGTACACCCACATATTCCAAAAAACTAGTACATTTAGAGGTTTTTCCAAATCAATGAATGAAATATGTCCAAAGTGAACACTAAACTTTTCCGACCATTTGAAGTTGTAAAGGGTACTCTAAAGAAGCGTAATAAGATAGCCTTTCAAAAATTTCAAAATATTAAGTAACTCGTAGGGGGTACACCCACATATTCCAAAAAAGTAGTACATTTAGAGGTTTTTCCAAATCAATGAATGAAATATGTCCAAAGTGAACACTAAACTTTTCCGACCATTTGGCGTTGTAAAGGGGACTCTAAAGAAGCGTAATAAGAGAGCCTTTCAAAAATTTCAAAATATTAAGAAACTCGTAGGGGTACACCCACATATTCCAAAAAAGTAGTACATTTAGAGGTTTTTCCAAATCAATGAATGAAATATGTCCAAAGTGAACACTAAACTTTTTCCGACCATTTGGCATTGTAAAGGGGACTCTAAAGAAGCGTAATAAGAGAGCCTTTCAAAAATTTCAAAATATTAAGAAACTCGTAGGGGTACACCCACATATTCCAAAAAACTAGTACATTTAGAGGTTTTTCCAAATCAATGAATGAAATATGTCCAAAGTGAACACTAAACTTTTCCGACCATTTGAAGTTGTAAAGGGTACTCTAAAGAAGCGTAATAAGATAGCCTTTCAAAAATTTCAAAATATTAAGCAACTCGTAGGGGTACACCCACATATTCTAAAAAACTAGTACATTTAGAGGTTTTTCCAAATCAATGAATGAAATATGTCCAAAGTGAACACTAAACTTTTCCGACCATTTGGCGTTGTAAAGGGGACTCTAAAGAAGCGTAATAAGATAGCCTTTAAAAAATTTCAAAATATTAAGCAACTCGCAGGGGTACACCCACATATTCTAAAAAACTAGTACATTTAGAGGTTTTTCCAAATCAATGAATGAAATATGTCCAAAGTGAACACTAAAATTTTCCGACCATTTGGCGTTGTAAAGGGGACTCTAAAGAAGCGTGATAAGATAGCCTTTCAAAAATTTCAAAATATTAAGAAACTCGTAGGGGTACACCCACATATTCCAAAAAACTAGTACATTTAGAGGTTTTTCCAAATCAATGAATGAAATATGTCCAAAGTGAACACTAAACTTTTCCGACCATTTGAAGTTGTAAAGGGTACTCTAAAGAAGCGTAATAAGATAGCCTTTCAAAAATTTCAAAATATTAAGAAACTCGTAGGGGGTACACCCACATATTCCAAAAAAGTAGTACATTTAGAGGTTTTTCCAAATCAATGAATGAAATATGTCCAAAGTGAACACTAAACTTTTCCGACCATTTGGCGTTGTAAAGGGGACTCTAAAGAAGCGTAATAAGATAGCCTTTAAAAAATTTCAAAATATTAAGCAACTCGCAGAGGGTACACCCACATATTCAAAAAAACTAGTACATTTAGAGGTTTTTCCAAATCAATGAATGAAATATGTCCAAAGTGAACACTACACTTTTCTGACCATTTGGCGTTGTAAAGGGGACTCTAAAGAAGCGTAATAAGATAACCTTTCAAAAATTTCAAAATATTAAGAAACTCGTAGGGGTACACCCACATATTCCAAAAAAGTAGTACATTTAGAGGTTTTTCCAAATCAATGAATGAAATATGTCCAAAGTGAACACTAAACTTTTCCGACCATTTGGCGTTGTAAAGGGGACTCTAAAGAAGCGTAATAAGAGAGCCTTTCAAAAATTTCAAAATATTAAGAAACTCGTAGGGGTACACCCACATATTCCAAAAAAGTAGTACATTTAGAGGTTTTTCCAAATCAATGAATGAAATATGTCCAAAGTGAACACTAAACTTTTCCGACCATTTGAAGTTGTAAAGGGTACTCTAAAGAAGCGTAATAAGATAGCCTTTCAAAAATTTCAAAATATTAAGCAACTCGTAGGGGTACACCCACATATTCCAAAAAAGTAGTACATTTAGAGGTTTTTCCAAATCAATGAATGAAATATGTCCAAAGTGAACACTAAACTTTTCCGACCATTTGGCGTTGTAAAGGGGACTCTAAAGAAGCGTAATAAGAGAGCCTTTCAAAAATTTCAAAATATTAAGAAACTCGTAGGGGTACACCCACATATTCCAAAAAAGTAGTACATTTAGAGGTTTTTCCAAATCAATGAATGAAATATGTCCAAAGTGAACACTAAACTTTTCCGACCATTTGAAGTTGTAAAGGGTACTCTAAAGAAGCGTAATAAGATAGCCTTTCAAAAATTTCAAAATATTAAGCAACTCGTAGGGGTACACCCACATATTCTAAAAAACTAGTACATTTAGAGGTTTTTCCAAATCAATGAATGAAATATGTCCAAAGTGAACACTAAACTTTTCCGACCATTTGGCGTTGTAAAGGGGACTCTAAAGAAGCGTAATAAGAGAGCCTTTCAAAAATTTCAAAATATTAAGAAACTCGTAGGGGTACACCCACATATTCCAAAAAAGTAGTACATTTAGAGGTTTTTCCAAATCAATGAATGAAATATGTCCAAAGTGAACACTAAACTTTTCTGACCATTTGGCGTTGTAAAGGGGACTCTAAAGAAGCGTAATGAGATAGCCTTTCAAAAATTTCAAAATATTAAGAAACTCGTAGGGGGTACACCCACATATTCCAAAAATGTAGTACATTTAGAGGTTTTTCCAAATCAATGAATGAAATATGTCCAAAGTGAACACTAAACTTTTCCGACCATTTCGCGTTGTAAAGGGGACTCTAAAGAAGCGTAATAAGATAGCCTTTCAAAAATTTCAAAATATTAAGAAACTCGTAGGGGTACACCCACATATTCCAAAAAAGTAGTACATTTAGAGGTTTTTCCAAATCAATGAATGAAATATGTCCAAAGTGAACACTAAACTTTTTCCGACCATTTGGCATTGTAAAGGGGACTCTAAAGAAGCGTAATAAGAGAGCCTTTCAAAAATTTCAAAATATTAAGAAACTCGTAGGGGTACACCCACATATTCCAAAAAACTAGTACATTTAGAGGTTTTTCCAAATCAATGAATGAAATATGTCCAAAGTGAACACTAAACTTTTTCCGACCATTTGGCATTGTAAAGGGGACTCTAAAGAAGCGTAATAAGAGAGCCTTTCAAAAATTTCAAAATATTAAGAAACTCGTAGGGGTACACCCACATATTCCAAAAAACTAGTACATTTAGAGGTTTTTCCAAATCAATGAATGAAATATGTCCAAAGTGAACACTAAACTTTTCCGACCATTTGAAGTTGTAAAGGGTACTCTAAAGAAGCGTAATAAGATAGCCTTTCAAAAATTTCAAAATATTAAGCAACTCGTAGGGGTACACCCACATATTCTAAAAAACTAGTACATTTAGAGGTTTTTCCAAATCAATGAATGAAATATGTCCAAAGTGAACACTAAACTTTTCCGACCATTTGGCGTTGTAAAGGGGACTCTAAAGAAGCGTAATAAGATAGCCTTTAAAAAATTTCAAAATATTAAGCAACTCGCAGGGGTACACCCACATATTCTAAAAAACTAGTACATTTAGAGGTTTTTCCAAATCAATGAATGAAATATGTCCAAAGTGAACACTAAAATTTTCCGACCATTTGGCGTTGTAAAGGGGACTCTAAAGAAGCGTGATAAGATAGCGTTTCAAAAATTTCAAAATATTAAGAAACTCGTAGGGGTACACCCACATATTCCAAAAAACTAGTACATTTAGAGGTTTTTCCAAATCAATGAATGAAATATGTCCAAAGTGAACACTAAACTTTTCCGACCATTTGAAGTTGTAAAGGGTACTCTAAAGAAGCGTAATAAGATAGCCTTTCAAAAATTTCAAAATATTAAGAAACTCGTAGGGGGTACACCCACATATTCCAAAAAAGTAGTACATTTAGAGGTTTTTCCAAATCAATGAATGAAATATGTCCAAAGTGAACACTAAACTTTTCCGACCATTTGGCGTTGTAAAGGGGACTCTAAAGAAGCGTAATAAGATAGCCTTTAAAAAATTTCAAAATATTAAGCAACTCGCAGAGGGTACACCCACATATTCTAAAAAACTAGTACATTTAGAGGTTTTTCCAAATCAATGAATGAAATATGTCCAAAGTGAACACTACACTTTTCTGACCATTTAGCGTTGTAAAGGGGACTCTAAAGAAGCGTAATAAGATAGCCTTTCAAAAATTTCAAAATATTAAGAAACTCGTAGGGGTACACCCACATATTCCAAAAAAGTAGTACATTTAGAGGTTTTTCCAAATCAATGAATGAAATATGTCCAAAGTGAACACTAAACTTTTCCGACCATTTGGCGTTGTAAAGGGGACTCTAAAGAAGCGTAATAAGAGAGCCTTTCAAAAATTTCAAAATATTAAGAAACTCGTAGGGGTACACCCACATATTCCAAAAAAGTAGTACATTTAGAGGTTTTTCCAAATCAATGAATGAAATATGTCCAAAGTGAACACTAAACTTTTCCGACCATTTGAAGTTGTAAAGGGTACTCTAAAGAAGCGTAATAAGATAGCCTTTCAAAAATTTCAAAATATTAAGCAACTCGTAGGGGTACACCCACATATTCCAAAAAAGTAGTACATTTAGAGGTTTTTCCAAATCAATGAATGAAATATGTCCAAAGTGAACACTAAACTTTTCCGACCATTTGGCGTTGTAAAGGGGACTCTAAAGAAGCGTAATAAGAGAGCCTTTCAAAAATTTCAAAATATTAAGAAACTCGTAGGGGTACACCCACATATTCCAAAAAAGTAGTACATTTAGAGGTTTTTCCAAATCAATGAATGAAATATGTCCAAAGTGAACACTAAACTTTTCCGACCATTTGAAGTTGTAAAGGGTACTCTAAAGAAGCGTAATAAGATAGCCTTTCAAAAATTTCAAAATATTAAGCAACTCGTAGGGGTACACCCACATATTCTAAAAAACTAGTACATTTAGAGGTTTTTCCAAATCAATGAATGAAATATGTCCAAAGTGAACACTAAACTTTTCCGACCATTTGGCGTTGTAAAGGGGACTCTAAAGAAGCGTAATAAGAGAGCCTTTCAAAAATTTCAAAATATTAAGAAACTCGTAGGGGTACACCCACATATTCCAAAAAAGTAGTACATTTAGAGGTTTTTCCAAATCAATGAATGAAATATGTCCAAAGTGAACACTAAACTTTTCTGACCATTTGGCGTTGTAAAGGGGACTCTAAAGAAGCGTAATAAGATAGCCTTTCAAAAATTTCAAAATATTAAGAAACTCGTAGGGGGTACACCCACATATTCCAAAAAAGTAGTACATTTAGAGGTTTTTCCAAATCAATGAATGAAATATGTCCAAAGTGAACACTAAACTTTTCCGACCATTTGGCGTTGTAAAGGGGACTCTAAAGAAGCGTAATAAGATAGCCTTTCAAAAATTTCAAAATATTAAGAAACTCGTAGGGGTACACCCACATATTCCAAAAAAGTAGTACATTTAGAGGTTTTTCCAAATCAATGAATGAAATATGTCCAAAGTGAACACTAAACTTTTCTGACCATTTGGCGTTGTAAAGGGGACTCTAAAGAAGCGTAATAAGATAGCCTTTCAAAAATTTCAAAATATTAAGAAACTCGTAGGGGGTACACCCACATATTCCAAAAAAGTAGTACATTTAGAGGTTTTTCCAAATCAATGAATGAAATATGTCCAAAGTGAACACTAAACTTTTCCGACCATTTGGCGTTGTAAAGGGGACTCTAAAGAAGCGTAATAAGATAGCCTTTCAAAAATTTCAAAATATTAAGAAACTCGTAGGGGTACACCCACATATTCCAAAAAAGTAGTACATTTAGAGGTTTTTCCAAATCAATGAATGAAATATGTCCAAAGTGAACACTAAACTTTTCCGACCATTTGGCATTGTAAAGGGGACTCTAAAGAAGCGTAATAAGAGAGCCTTTCAAAAATTTCAAAATATTAAGAAACTCGTAGGGGTACACCCACATATTCCAAAAAACTAGTACATTTAGAGGTTTTTCCAAATCAATGAATGAAATATGTCCAAAGTGAACACTAAACTTTTCCGACCATTTGAAGTTGTAAAGGGTACTCTAAAGAAGCGTAATAAGATAGCCTTTCAAAAATTTCAAAATTTTAAGAAACTCGTAGGGGGTACACCCACATATTCCAAAAAAGTAGTACATTTAGAGGTTTTTCCAAATCAATGAATGAAATATGTCCAAAGTGAACACTAAACTTTTCCGACCATTTGGCGTTGTAAAGGGGACTCTAAAGAAGCGTAATAAGATAGCCTTTCAAAAATTTCAAAATATTAAGAAACTCGTAGGGGTACACCCACATATTCCAAAAATGTAGTACATTTAGAGGTTTTTCCAAATCAATGAATGAAATATGTCCAAAGTGAACACTAAACTTTTCCGAACATTTGGCGTTGTAAAGGGGACTCTAAAGAAGCGTAATAAGAGAGCCTTTCAAAAATTTCAAAATATTAAGAAACTCGTAGGGGTACACCCACATATTCCAAAAAAGTAGTACATTTAGAGGTTTTTCCAAATCAATGAATGAAATATGTCCAAAGTGAACACTAAACTTTTCCGACCATTTGGCGTTGTAAAGGGGACTCTAAAGAAGCGTAATAAGATAGCCTTTCAAAAATTTCAAAATATTAAGAAACTCGTAGGGGTACACCCACATATTCCAAAAAAGTAGTACATTTAGAGGTTTTTCCAAATCAATGAATGAAATATGTCCAAAGTGAACACTAAACTTTTCTGACCATTTGGCGTTGTAAAGGGGACTCTAAAGAAGCGTAATAAGATAGCCTTTCAAAAATTTCAAAATATTAAGAAACTCGTAGGGGGTACACCCACATATTCCAAAAAAGTAGTACATTTAGAGGTTTTTCCAAATCAATGAATGAAATATGTCCAAAGTGAACACTAAACTTTTCCGACCATTTGGCGTTGTAAAGGGGACTCTAAAGAAGCGTAATAAGAGAGCCTTTCAAAAATTTCAAAATATTAAGAAACTCGTAGGGGTACACCCACATATTCCAAAAAAGTAGTACATTTAGAGGTTTTTCCAAATCAATGAATGAAATATGTCCAAAGTGAACACTAAACTTTTCCGACCATTTGAAGTTGTAAAGGGTACTCTAAAGAAGCGTAATAAGATAGCCTTTCAAAAATTTCAAAATATTAAGCAACTCGTAGGGGTACACCCACATATTCCAAAAAAGTAGTACATTTAGAGGTTTTTCCAAATCAATGAATGAAATATGTCCAAAGTGAACACTAAACTTTTCCGACCATTTGGCGTTGTAAAGGGGACTCTAAAGAAGCGTAATAAGAGAGCCTTTCAAAAATTTCAAAATATTAAGAAACTCGTAGGGGTACACCCACATATTCCAAAAAAGTAGTACATTTAGAGGTTTTTCCAAATCAATGAATGAAATATGTCCAAAGTGAACACTAAACTTTTCCGACCATTTGAAGTTGTAAAGGGTACTCTAAAGAAGCGTAATAAGATAGCCTTTCAAAAATTTAAAAATATTAAGCAACTCGTAGGGGTACACCCACATATTCTAAAAAACTAGTACATTTAGAGGTTTTTCCAAATCAATGAATGAAATATGTCCAAAGTGAACACTAAACTTTTCCGACCATTTGGCGTTGTAAAGGGGACTCTAAAGAAGCGTAATAAGAGAGCCTTTCAAAAATTTCAAAATATTAAGAAACTCGTAGGGGTACACCCACATATTCCAAAAAAGTAGTACATTTAGAGGTTTTTCCAAATCAATGAATGAAATATGTCCAAAGTGAACACTAAACTTTTCTGACCATTTGGCGTTGTAAAGGGGACTCTAAAGAAGCGTAATAAGATAGCCTTTCAAAAATTTCAAAATATTAAGAAACTCGTAGGGGGTACACCCACATATTCCAAAAAAGTAGTACATTTAGAGGTTTTTCCAAATCAATGAATGAAATATGTCCAAAGTGAACACTAAACTTTTCCGACCATTTGGCGTTGTAAAGGGGACTCTAAAGAAGCGTAATAAGATAGCCTTTCAAAAATTTCAAAATATTAAGAAACTCGTAGGGGTACACCCACATATTCCAAAAAAGTAGTACATTTAGAGGTTTTTCCAAATCAATGAATGAAATATGTCCAAAGTGAACACTAAACTTTTCTGACCATTTGGCGTTGTAAAGGGGACTCTAAAGAAGCGTAATAAGATAGCCTTTCAAAAATTTCAAAATATTAAGAAACTCGTAGGGGGTACACCCACATATTCCAAAAAAGTAGTACATTTAGAGGTTTTTCCAAATCAATGAATGAAATATGTCCAAAGTGAACACTAAACTTTTCCGACCATTTGTCGTTGTAAAGGGGACTCTAAAGAAGCGTAATAAGATAGCCTTTCAAAAATTTCAAAATATTAAGAAACTCGTAGGGGTACACCCACATATTCCAAAAAAGTAGTACATTTAGAGGTTTTTCCAAATCAATGAATGAAATATGTCCAAAGTGAACACTAAACTTTTCCGACCATTTGGCATTGTAAAGGGGACTCTAAAGAAGCGTAATAAGAGAGCCTTTCAAAAATTTCAAAATATTAAGAAACTCGTAGGGGTACACCCACATATTCCAAAAAACTAGTACATTTAGAGGTTTTTCCAAATCAATGAATGAAATATGTCCAAAGTGAACACTAAACTTTTCCGACCATTTGAAGTTGTAAAGGGTACTCTAAAGAAGCGTAATAAGATAGCCTTTCAAAAATTTCAAAATTTTAAGAAACTCGTAGGGGGTACACCCACATATTCCAAAAAAGTAGTACATTTAGAGGTTTTTCCAAATCAATGAATGAAATATGTCCAAAGTGAACACTAAACTTTTCCGACCATTTGGCGTTGTAAAGGGGACTCTAAAGAAGCGTAATAAGATAGCCTTTCAAAAATTTCAAAATATTAAGAAACTCGTAGGGGTACACCCACATATTCCAAAAATGTAGTACATTTAGAGGTTTTTCCAAATCAATGAATGAAATATGTCCAAAGTGAACACTAAACTTTTCCGACCATTTGGCGTTGTAAAGGGGACTCTAAAGAAGCGTAATAAGATAGCCTTTCAAAAATTTCAAAATATTAAGCAACTCGTAGGGGTACACCCACATATTCTAAAAAACTAGTACATTTAGAGGTTTTTCCAAATCAATGAATGAAATATGTCCAAAGTGAACACTAAACTTTTCCGACCATTTGGCATTGTAAAGGGGACTCTAAAGAAGCGTAATAAGAGAGCCTTTCAAAAATTTCAAAATATTAAGAAACTCGTAGGGGTACACCCACATATTCCAAAAAACTAGTACATTTAGAGGTTTTTCCAAATCAATGAATGAAATATGTCCAAAGTGAACACTAAACTTTTCCGACCATTTGAAGTTGTAAAGGGTACTCTAAAGAAGCGTAATAAGATAGCCTTTCAAAAATTTCAAAATTTTAAGAAACTCGTAGGGGGTACACCCACATATTCCAAAAAAGTAGTACATTTAGAGGTTTTTCCAAATCAATGAATGAAATATGTCCAAAGTGAACACTAAACTTTTCCGACCATTTGGCGTTGTAAAGGGGACTCTAAAGAAGCGTAATAAGATAGCCTTTCAAAAATTTCAAAATATTAAGAAACTCGTAGGGGTACACCCACATATTCCAAAAATGTAGTACATTTAGAGGTTTTTCCAAATCAATGAATGAAATATGTCCAAAGTGAACACTAAACTTTTCCGACCATTTGGCGTTGTAAAGGGGACTCTAAAGAAGCGTAATAAGATAGCCTTTCAAAAATTTCAAAATATTAAGCAACTCGTAGGGGTACACCCACATATTCTAAAAAACTAGTACATTTAGAGGTTTTTCCAAATCAATGAATGAAATATGTCCAAAGTGAACACTAAACTTTTCCGACCATTTGGCGTTGTAAAGGGGACTCTAAAGAAGCGTAATAAGATAGCCTTTAAAAAATTTCAAAATATTAAGCAACTCGCAGGGGTACACCCACATATTCTAAAAAACTAGTACATTTAGAGGTTTTTCCAAATCAATGAATGAAATATGTCCAAAGTGAACACTAAACTTTTCCGACCATTTGGCGTTGTAAAGGGGACTCTAAAGAAGCGTAATAAGATAGCCTTTCAAAAATTTCAAAATATTAAGAAACTCGTAGGGGTACACCCACATATTCCAAAAAAGTAGTACATTTAGAGGTTTTTCCAAATCAATGAATGAAATATGTCCAAAGTGAACACTAAACTTTTCCGACCATTTGGCGTTGTAAAGGGGACTCTAAAGAAGCGTAATAAGATAGCCTTTAAAAAATTTCAAAATATTAAGCAACTCGCAGAGGGTACACCCACATATTCTAAAAAACTAGTACATTTAGAGGTTTTTCCAAATCAATGAATGAAATATGTCCAAAGTGAACACTACACTTTTCTGACCATTTGGCGTTGTAAAGGGGACTCTAAAGAAGCGTAATAAGATAGCCTTTCAAAAATTTCAAAATATTAAGAAACTCGTAGGGGTACACCCACATATTCCAAAAAAGTAGTACATTTAGAGGTTTTTCCAAATCAATGAATGAAATATGTCCAAAGTGAACACTAAACTTTTCCGACCATTTGGCGTTGTAAAGGGGACTCTAAAGAAGCGTAATAAGAGAGCCTTTCAAAAATTTCAAAATATTAAGAAACTCGTAGGGGTACACCCACATATTCCAAAAAAGTAGTACATTTAGAGGTTTTTCCAAATCAATGAATGAAATATGTCCAAAGTGAACACTAAACTTTTCCGACCATTTGAAGTTGTAAAGGGTACTCTAAAGAAGCGTAATAAGATAGCCTTTCAAAAATTTCAAAATATTAAGCAACTCGTAGGGGTACACCCACATATTCCAAAAAAGTAGTACATTTAGAGGTTTTTCCAAATCAATGAATGAAATATGTCCAAAGTGAACACTAAACTTTTCCGACCATTTGGCGTTGTAAAGGGGACTCTAAAGAAGCGTAATAAGAGAGCCTTTCAAAAATTTCAAAATATTAAGAAACTCGTAGGGGTACACCCACATATTCCAAAAAAGTAGTACATTTAGAGGTTTTTCCAAATCAATGAATGAAATATGTCCAAAGTGAACACTAAACTTTTCCGACCATTTGAAGTTGTAAAGGGTACTCTAAAGAAGCGTAATAAGATAGCCTTTCAAAAATTTCAAAATATTAAGCAACTCGTAGGGGTACACCCACATATTCTAAAAAACTAGTACATTTAGAGGTTTTTCCAAATCAATGAATGAAATATGTCCAAAGTGAACACTAAACTTTTCCGACCATTTGGCGTTGTAAAGGGGACTCTAAAGAAGCGTAATAAGAGAGCCTTTCAAAAATTTCAAAATATTAAGAAACTCGTAGGGGTACACCCACATATTCCAAAAAAGTAGTACATTTAGAGGTTTTTCCAAATCAATGAATGAAATATGTCCAAAGTGAACACTAAACTTTTCTGACCATTTGGCGTTGTAAAGGGGACTCTAAAGAAGCGTAATAAGATAGCCTTTCAAAAATTTCAAAATATTAAGAAACTCGTAGGGGGTACACCCACATATTCCAAAAAAGTAGTACATTTAGAGGTTTTTCCAAATCAATGAATGAAATATGTCCAAAGTGAACACTAAACTTTTCCAACCATTTGGCGTTGTAAAGGGGACTCTAAAGAAGCGTAATAAGATAGCCTTTCAAAAATTTCAAAATATTAAGAAACTCGTAGGGGTACACCCACATATTCCAAAAAAGTAGTACATTTAGAGGTTTTTCCAAATCAATGAATGAAATATGTCCAAAGTGAACACTAAACTTTTCTGACCATTTGGCGTTGTAAAGGGGACTCTAAAGAAGCGTAATAAGATAGCCTTTCAAAAATTTCAAAATATTAAGAAACTCGTAGGGGGTACACCCACATATTCCAAAAAAGTAGTACATTTAGAGGTTTTTCCAAATCAATGAATGAAATATGTCCAAAGTGAACACTAAACTTTTCCGACCATTTGGCGTTGTAAAGGGGACTCTAAAGAAGCGTAATAAGATAGCCTTTCAAAAATTTCAAAATATTAAGAAACTCGTAGGGGTACACCCACATATTCCAAAAAAGTAGTACATTTAGAGGTTTTTCCAAATCAATGAATGAAATATGTCCAAAGTGAACACTAAACTTTTCCGACCATTTGGCATTGTAAAGGGGACTCTAAAGAAGCGTAATAAGAGAGCCTTTCAAAAATTTCAAAATATTAAGAAACTCGTAGGGGTACACCCACATATTCCAAAAAACTAGTACATTTAGAGGTTTTTCCAAATCAATGAATGAAATATGTCCAAAGTGAACACTAAACTTTTCCGACCATTTGAAGTTGTAAAGGGTACTCTAAAGAAGCGTAATAAGATAGCCTTTCAAAAATTTCAAAATTTTAAGAAACTCGTAGGGGGTACACCCACATATTCCAAAAAAGTAGTACATTTAGAGGTTTTTCCAAATCAATGAATGAAATATGTCCAAAGTGAACACTAAACTTTTCCGACCATTTGGCGTTGTAAAGGGGACTCTAAAGAAGCGTAATAAGATAGCCTTTCAAAAATTTCAAAATATTAAGAAACTCGTAGGGGTACACCCACATATTCCAAAAATGTAGTACATTTAGAGGTTTTTCCAAATCAATGAATGAAATATGTCCAAAGTGAACACTAAACTTTTCCGACCATTTGGCGTTGTAAAGGGGACTCTAAAGAAGCGTAATAAGAGAGCCTTTCAAAAATTTCAAAATATTAAGAAACTCGTAGGGGTACACCCACATATTCAAAAAAAGTAGTACATTTAGAGGTTTTTCCAAATCAATGAATGAAATATGTCCAAAGTGAACACTAAACTTTTCCGACCATTTGGCGTTGTAAAGGGGACTCTAAAGAAGCGTAATAAGATAGCCTTTCAAAAATTTCAAAATATTAAGAAACTCGTAGGGGTACACCCACATATTCCAAAAAAGTAGTACATTTAGAGGTTTTTCCAAATCAATGAATGAAATATGTCCAAAGTGAACACTAAACTTTTCTGACCATTTGGCGTTGTAAAGGGGACTCTAAAGAAGCGTAATAAGATAGCCTTTCAAAAATTTCAAAATATTAAGAAACTCGTAGGGGGTACACCCACATATTCCAAAAAAGTAGTACATTTAGAGGTTTTTCCAAATCAATGAATGAAATATGTCCAAAGTGAACACTAAACTTTTCCGACCATTTGGCGTTGTAAAGGGGACTCTAAAGAAGCGTAATAAGATAGCCTTTAAAAAATTTCAAAATATTAAGCAACTCGCAGAGGGTACACCCACATATTCTAAAAAACTAGTACATTTAGAGGTTTTTCCAAATCAATGAATGAAATATGTCCAAAGTGAACACTACACTTTTCTGACCATTTGGCGTTGTAAAGGGGACTCTAAAGAAGCGTAATAAGATAGCCTTTCAAAAATTTCAAAATATTAAGAAACTCGTAGGGGTACACCCACATATTCCAAAAAAGTAGTACATTTAGAGGTTTTTCCAAATCAATGAATGAAATATGTCCAAAGTGAACACTAAACTTTTCCGACCATTTGGCGTTGTAAAGGGGACTCTAAAGAAGCGTAATAAGAGAGCCTTTCAAAAATTTCAAAATATTAAGAAACTCGTAGGGGTACACCCACATATTCCAAAAAAGTAGTACATTTAGAGGTTTTTCCAAATCAATGAATGAAATATGTCCAAAGTGAACACTAAACTTTTCCGACCATTTGAAGTTGTAAAGGGTACTCTAAAGAAGCGTAATAAGATAGCCTTTCAAAAATTTCAAAATATTAAGCAACTCGTAGGGGTACACCCACATATTCCAAAAAAGTAGTACATTTAGAGGTTTTTCCAAATCAATGAATGAAATATGTCCAAAGTGAACACTAAACTTTTCCGACCATTTGGCGTTGTAAAGGGGACTCTAAAGAAGCGTAATAAGAGAGCCTTTCAAAAATTTCAAAATATTAAGAAACTCGTAGGGGTACACCCACATATTCCAAAAAAGTAGTACATTTAGAGGTTTTTCCAAATCAATGAATGAAATATGTCCAAAGTGAACACTAAACTTTTCCGACCATTTGAAGTTGTAAAGGGTACTCTAAAGAAGCGTAATAAGATAGCCTTTCAAAAATTTAAAAATATTAAGCAACTCGTAGGGGTACACCCACATATTCTAAAAAACTAGTACATTTAGAGGTTTTTCCAAATCAATGAATGAAATATGTCCAAAGTGAACACTAAACTTTTCCGACCATTTGGCGTTGTAAAGGGGACTCTAAAGAAGCGTAATAAGAGAGCCTTTCAAAAATTTCAAAATATTAAGAAACTCGTAGGGGTACACCCACATATTCCAAAAAAGTAGTACATTTAGAGGTTTTTCCAAATCAATGAATGAAATATGTCCAAAGTGAACACTAAACTTTTCTGACCATTTGGCGTTGTAAAGGGGACTCTAAAGAAGCGTAATAAGATAGCCTTTCAAAAATTTCAAAATATTAAGAAACTCGTAGGGGGTACACCCACATATTCCAAAAAAGTAGTACATTTAGAGGTTTTTCCAAATCAATGAATGAAATATGTCCAAAGTGAACACTAAACTTTTCCGACCATTTGGCGTTGTAAAGGGGACTCTAAAGAAGCGTAATAAGATAGCCTTTCAAAAATTTCAAAATATTAAGAAACTCGTAGGGGTACACCCACATATTCCAAAAAAGTAGTACATTTAGAGGTTTTTCCAAATCAATGAATGAAATATGTCCAAAGTGAACACTAAACTTTTCTGACCATTTGGCGTTGTAAAGGGGACTCTAAAGAAGCGTAATAAGATAGCCTTTCAAAAATTTCAAAATATTAAGAAACTCGTAGGGGGTACACCCACATATTCCAAAAAAGTAGTACATTTAGAGGTTTTTCCAAATCAATGAATGAAATATGTCCAAAGTGAACACTAAACTTTTCCGACCATTTGGCGTTGTAAAGGGGACTCTAAAGAAGCGTAATAAGATAGCCTTTCAAAAATTTCAAAATATTAAGAAACTCGTAGGGGTACACCCACATATTCCAAAAAAGTAGTACATTTAGAGGTTTTTCCAAATCAATGAATGAAATATGTCCAAAGTGAACACTAAACTTTTCCGACCATTTGGCATTGTAAAGGGGACTCTAAAGAAGCGTAATAAGAGAGCCTTTCAAAAATTTCAAAATATTAAGAAACTCGTAGGGGTACACCCACATATTCCAAAAAACTAGTACATTTAGAGGTTTTTCCAAATCAATGAATGAAATATGTCCAAAGTGAACACTAAACTTTTCCGACCATTTGAAGTTGTAAAGGGTACTCTAAAGAAGCGTAATAAGATAGCCTTTCAAAAATTTCAAAATTTTAAGAAACTCGTAGGGGGTACACCCACATATTCCAAAAAAGTAGTACATTTAGAGGTTTTTCCAAATCAATGAATGAAATATGTCCAAAGTGAACACTAAACTTTTCCGACCATTTGAAGTTGTAAAGGGTACTCTAAAGAAGCGTAATAAGATAGCCTTTCAAAAATTTCAAAATATTAAGCAACTCGTAGGGGTACACCCACATATTCCAAAAAAGTAGTACATTTAGAGGTTTTTCCAAATCAATGAATGAAATATGTCCAAAGTGAACACTAAACTTTTCCGACCATTTGGCGTTGTAAAGGGGACTCTAAAGAAGCGTAATAAGAGAGCCTTTCAAAAATTTCAAAATATTAAGAAACTCGTAGGGGTACACCCACATATTCCAAAAAAGTAGTACATTTAGAGGTTTTTCCAAATCAATGAATGAAATATGTCCAAAGTGAACACTAAACTTTTCCGACCATTTGGCGTTGTAAAGGGGACTCTAAAGAAGCGTAATAAGAGAGCCTTTCAAAAATTTCAAAATATTAAGAAACTCGTAGGGGTACACCCACATATTCCAAAAAAGTAGTACATTTAGAGGTTTTTCCAAATCAATGAATGAAATATGTCCAAAGTGAACACTAAACTTTTCTGACCATTTGGCGTTGTAAAGGGGACTCTAAAGAAGCGTAATAAGATAGCCTTTCAAAAATTTCAAAATATTAAGAAACTCTAAAGGGGACTTTGGACATATTTCCAAATCAATGAATGAAATATGTCCAAAGTGAACACTAAAATTTTCCGACCATTTGGCGTTGTAAAGGGGACTCTAAAGAAGCGTGATAAGATAGCCTTTCAAAAATTTCAAAATATTAAGAAACTCGTAGGGGTACACCCACATATTCCAAAAAACTAGTACATTTAGAGGTTTTTCCAAATCAATGAATGAAATATGTCCAAAGTGAACACTAAACTTTTCCGACCATTTGAAGTTGTAAAGGGTACTCTAAAGAAGCGTAATAAGATAGCCTTTCAAAAATTTCAAAATATTAAGAAACTCGTAGGGGGTACACCCACATATTCCAAAAAAGTAGTACATTTAGAGGTTTTTCCAAATCAATGAATGAAATATGTCCAAAGTGAACACTAAACTTTTCCGACCATTTGGCGTTGTAAAGGGGACTCTAAAGAAGCGTAATAAGATAGCCTTTAAAAAATTTCAAAATATTAAGCAACTCGCAGAGGGTACACCCACATATTCTAAAAAACTAGTACATTTAGAGGTTTTTCCAAATCAATGAATGAAATATGTCCAAAGTGAACACTACACTTTTCTGACCATTTGGCGTTGTAAAGGGGACTCTAAAGAAGCGTAATAAGATAGCCTTTCAAAAATTTCAAAATATTAAGAAACTCGTAGGGGTACACCCACATATTCCAAAAAAGTAGTACATTTAGAGGTTTTTCCAAATCAATGAATGAAATATGTCCAAAGTGAACACTAAACTTTTCCGACCATTTGGCGTTGTAAAGGGGACTCTAAAGAAGCGTAATAAGAGAGCCTTTCAAAAATTTCAAAATATTAAGAAACTCGTAGGGGTACACCCACATATTCCAAAAAAGTAGTACATTTAGAGGTTTTTCCAAATCAATGAATGAAATATGTCCAAAGTGAACACTAAACTTTTCCGACCATTTGAAGTTGTAAAGGGTACTCTAAAGAAGCGTAATAAGATAGCCTTTCAAAAATTTCAAAATATTAAGCAACTCGTAGGGGTACACCCACATATTCCAAAAAAGTAGTACATTTAGAGGTTTTTCCAAATCAATGAATGAAATATGTCCAAAGTGAACACTAAACTTTTCCGACCATTTGGCGTTGTAAAGGGGACTCTAAAGAAGCGTAATAAGAGAGCCTTTCAAAAATTTCAAAATATTAAGAAACTCGTAGGGGTACACCCACATATTCCAAAAAAGTAGTACATTTAGAGGTTTTTCCAAATCAATGAATGAAATATGTCCAAAGTGAACACTAAACTTTTCCGACCATTTGAAGTTGTAAAGGGTACTCTAAAGAAGCGTAATAAGATAGCCTTTCAAAAATTTCAAAATATTAAGCAACTCGTAGGGGTACACCCACATATTCTAAAAAACTAGTACATTTAGAGGTTTTTCCAAATCAATGAATGAAATATGTCCAAAGTGAACACTAAACTTTTCCGACCATTTGGCGTTGTAAAGGGGACTCTAAAGAAGCGTAATAAGATAGCCTTTAAAAAATTTCAAAATATTAAGCAACTCGCAGGGGTACACCCACATATTCTAAAAAACTAGTACATTTAGAGGTTTTTCCAAATCAATGAATGAAATATGTCCAAAGTGAACACTACACTTTTCTGACCATTTGGCGTTGTAAAGGGGACTCTAAAGAAGCGTAATAAGATAGCCTTTCAAAAATTTCAAAATATTAAGAAACTCGTAGGGGTACACCCACATATTCCAAAAAAGTAGTACATTTAGAGGTTTTTCCAAATCAATGAATGAAATATGTCCAAAGTGAACACTAAACTTTTCCGACCATTTGGCGTTGTAAAGGGGACTCTAAAGAAGCGTAATAAGAGAGCCTTTCAAAAATTTCAAAATATTAAGAAACTCGTAGGGGTACACCCACATATTCCAAAAAAGTAGTACATTTAGAGGTTTTTCCAAATCAATGAATGAAATATGTCCAAAGTGAACACTAAACTTTTCCGACCATTTGAAGTTGTAAAGGGTACTCTAAAGAAGCGTAATAAGATAGCCTTTCAAAAATTTCAAAATATTAAGAAACTCGTAGGGGGTACACCCACATATTCCAAAAAAGTAGTACATTTAGAGGTTTTTCCAAATCAATGAATGAAATATGTCCAAAGTGAACACTAAACTTTTCCGACCATTTGGCGTTGTAAAGGGGACTCTAAAGAAGCGTAATAAGATAGCCTTTAAAAAATTTCAAAATATTAAGCAACTCGCAGAGGGTACACCCACATATTCTAAAAAACTAGTACATTTAGAGGTTTTTCCAAATCAATGAATGAAATATGTCCAAAGTGAACACTACACTTTTCTGACCATTTGGCGTTGTAAAGGGGACTCTAAAGAAGCGTAATAAGATAGCCTTTCAAAAATTTCAAAATATTAAGAAACTCGTAGGGGTACACCCACATATTCCAAAAAAGTAGTACATTTAGAGATTTTTCCAAATCAATGAATGAAATATGTCCAAAGTGAACACTAAACTTTTCCGACCATTTGGCGTTGTAAAGGGGACTCTAAAGAAGCGTAATAAGAGAGCCTTTCAAAAATTTCAAAATATTAAGAAACTCGTAGGGGTACACCCACATATTCCAAAAAAGTAGTACATTTAGAGGTTTTTCCAAATCAATGAATGAAATATGTCCTAAGTGAACACTAAACTTTTCCGACCATTTGAAGTTGTAAAGGGTACTCTAAAGAAGCGTAATAAGATAGCCTTTCAAAAATTTCAAAATATTAAGCAACTCGTAGGGGTACACCCACATATTCCAAAAAAGTAGTACATTTAGAGGTTTTTCCAAATCAATGAATGAAATATGTCCAAAGTGAACACTAAACTTTTCCGACCATTTGGCGTTGTAAAGGGGACTCTAAAGAAGCGTAATAAGAGAGCCTTTCAAAAATTTCAAAATATTAAGAAACTCGTAGGGGTACACCCACATATTCCAAAAAAGTAGTACATTTAGAGGTTTTTCCAAATCAATGAATGAAATATGTCCAAAGTGAACACTAAACTTTTCCGACCATTTGAAGTTGTAAAGGGTACTCTAAAGAAGCGTAATAAGATAGCCTTTCAAAAATTTCAAAATATTAAGCAACTCGTAGGGGTACACCCACATATTCTAAAAAAGTAGTACATTTAGAGATTTTTCCAAATCAATGAATGAAATATGTCCAAAGTGAACACTAAACTTTTCCGACCATTTGGCGTTGTAAAGGGGACTCTAAAGAAGCGTAATAAGAGAGCCTTTCAAAAATTTCAAAATATTAAGAAACTCGTAGGGGTACACCCACATATTCCAAAAAAGTAGTACATTTAGAGGTTTTTCCAAATCAATGAATGAAATATGTCCAAAGTGAACACTAAACTTTTCCGACCATTTGAAGTTGTAAAGGGGACTCTAAAGAAGCGTAATAAGAGAGCCTTTCAAAAATTTCAAAATATTAAGAAACTCGTAGGGGGTACACCCACATATTCCAAAAAAGTAGTACATTTAGAGGTTTTTCCAAATCAATGAATGAAATATGTCCAAAGTGAACACTAAACTTTTCCGACCATTTGGCGTTGTAAAGGGGACTCTAAAGAAGCGTAATAAGATAGCCTTTCAAAAATTTCAAAATATTAAGAAACTCGTAGGGGTACACCCACATATTCCAAAAATGTAGTACATTTAGAGGTTTTTCCAAATCAATGAATGAAATATGTCCAAAGTGAACACTAAACTTTTCCGACCATTTGGCGTTGTAAAGGGGACTCTAAAGAAGCGTAATAAGATAGCCTTTCAAAAATTTCAAAATATTAAGCAACTCGTAGGGGTACACCCACATATTCTAAAAAACTAGTACATTTAGAGGTTTTTCCAAATCAATGAATGAAATATGTCCAAAGTAAACACTAAACTTTTCCGACCATTTGGCGTTGTAAAGGGGACTCTAAAGAAGCGTAATAAGATAGCCTTTAAAAAATTTCAAAATATTAAGCAACTCGCAGGGGTACACCCACATATTCTAAAAAACTAGTACATTTAGAGGTTTTTCCAAATCAATGAATGAAATATGTCCAAAGTGAACACTAAACTTTTCCGACCATTTGGCGTTGTAAAGGGGACTCTAAAGAAGCGTAATAAGATAGCCTTTCAAAAATTTCAAAATATTAAGAAACTCGTAGGGGTACACCCACATATTCCAAAAAAGTAGTACATTTAGAGGTTTTTCCAAATCAATGAATGAAATATGTCCAAAGTGAACACTAAACTTTTCCGACCATTTGGCATTGTAAAGGGGACTCTAAAGAAGCGTAATAAGAGAGCCTTTCAAAAATTTCAAAATATTAAGAAACTCGTAGGGGTACACCCACATATTCCAAAAAACTAGTACATTTAGAGGTTTTTCCAAATCAATGAATGAAATATGTCCAAAGTGAACACTAAACTTTTCCGACCATTTGAAGTTGTAAAGGGTACTCTAAAGAAGCGTAATAAGATAGCCTTTCAAAAATTTCAAAATATTAAGAAACTCGTAGGGGGTACACCCACATATTCCAAAAAAGTAGTACATTTAGAGGTTTTTCCAAATCAATGAATGAAATATGTCCAAAGTGAACACTAAACTTTTCCGACCATTTGGCGTTGTAAAGGGGACTCTAAAGAAGCGTAATAAGATAGCCTTTCAAAAATTTCAAAATATTAAGAAACTCGTAGGGCCCACATATTCCAAAAAAGTAGTACATTTAGAGGTTTTTCCAAATCAATGAATGAAATATGTCCAAAGTGAACACTAAACTTTTCCGACCATTTGGCGTTGTAAAGGGGACTCTAAAGAAGCGTAATAAGATAGCCTTTCAAAAATTTCAAAATATTAAGAAACTCGTAGGGGTACACCCACATATTCCAAAAATGTAGTACATTTAGAGGTTTTTCCAAATCAATGAATGAAATATGTCCAAAGTGAACACTAAACTTTTCCGACCATTTGGCGTTGTAAAGGGGACTCTAAAGAAGCGTAATAAGATAGCCTTTCAAAAATTTCAAAATATTAAGCAACTCGTAGGGGTACACCCACATATTCTAAAAAACTAGTACATTTAGAGGTTTTTCCAAATCAATGAATGAAATATGTCCAAAGTGAACACTAAACTTTTCCGACCATTTGGCGTTGTAAAGGGGACTCTAAAGAAGCGTAATAAGATAGCCTTTAAAAAATTTCAAAATATTAAGCAACTCGCAGGGGTACACCCACATATTCTAAAAAACTAGTACATTTAGAGGTTTTTCCAAATCAATGAATGAAATATGTCCAAAGTGAACACTAAACTTTTCCGACCATTTGGCGTTGTAAAGGGGACTCTAAAGAAGCGTAATAAGATAGCCTTTCAAAAATTTCAAAATATTAAGAAACTCGTAGGGGTACACCCACATATTCCAAAAAAGTAGTACATTTAGAGGTTTTTCCAAATCAATGAATGAAATATGTCCAAAGTGAACACTAAACTTTTCCGACCATTTGGCATTGTAAAGGGGACTCTAAAGAAGCGTAATAAGAGAGCCTTTCAAAAATTTCAAAATATTAAGAAACTCGTAGGGGTACACCCACATATTCCAAAAAACTAGTACATTTAGAGGTTTTTCCAAATCAATGAATGAAATATGTCCAAAGTGAACACTAAACTTTTCCGACCATTTGAAGTTGTAAAGGGTACTCTAAAGAAGCGTAATAAGATAGCCTTTCAAAAATTTCAAAATATTAAGAAACTCGTAGGGGGTACACCCACATATTCCAAAAAAGTAGTACATTTAGAGGTTTTTCCAAATCAATGAATGAAATATGTCCAAAGTGAACACTAAACTTTTCCGACCATTTGGCGTTGTAAAGGGGACTCTAAAGAAGCGTAATAAGATAGCCTTTCAAAAATTTCAAAATATTAAGAAACTCGTAGGGCCCACATATTCCAAAAAAGTAGTACATTTAGAGGTTTTTCCAAATCAATGAATGAAATATGTCCAAAGTGAACACTAAACTTTTTCCGACCATTTGGCATTGTAAAGGGGACTCTAAAGAAGCGTAATAAGAGAGCCTTTCAAAAATTTCAAAATATTAAGAAACTCGTAGGGGTACACCCACATATTCCAAAAAAGTAGTACATTTAGAGGTTTTTCCAAATCAATGAATGAAATATGTCCAAAGTGAACACTAAACTTTTCCGACCATTTGAAGTTGTAAAGGGTACTCTAAAGAAGCGTAATAAGATAGCCTTTCAAAAATTTCAAAATATTAAGAAACTCGTAGAGGGTACACCCACATATTCCAAAAAAGTAGTACATTTAGAGGTTTTTCCAAATCAATGAATGAAATATGTCCAAAGTGAACACTAAACTTTTCCGACCATTTGGCGTTGTAAAGGGGACTCTAAAGAAGCGTAATAAGATAGCCTTTCAAAAATTTCAAAATATTAAGAAACTCGTAGGGGTACACCCACATATTCCAAAAAAGTAGTACATTTAGAGGTTTTTCCAAATCAATGAATGAAATATGTCCAAAGTGAACACTAAACTTTTCCGACCATTTGGCATTGTAAAGGGGACTCTAAAGAAGCGTAATAAGAGAGCCTTTCAAAAATTTCAAAATATTAAGAAACTCGTAGGGGTACACCCACATATTCCAAAAAACTAGTACATTTAGAGGTTTTTCCAAATCAATGAATGAAATATGTCCAAAGTGAACACTAAACTTTTCCGACCATTTGAAGTTGTAAAGGGTACTCTAAAGAAGCGTAATAAGATAGCCTTTCAAAAATTTCAAAATATTAAGCAACTCGTAGGGGTACACCCACATATTCTAAAAAACTAGTACATTTAGAGGTTTTTCCAAATCAATGAATGAAATATGTCCAAAGTGAACACTAAACTTTTCCGACCATTTGGCGTTGTAAAGGGGACTCTAAAGAAGCGTAATAAGATAGCCTTTAAAAAATTTCAAAATATTAAGCAACTCGCAGGGGTACACCCACATATTCTAAAAAACTAGTACATTTAGAGGTTTTTCCAAATCAATGAATGAAATATGTCCAAAGTGAACACTAAAATTTTCCGACCATTTGGCGTTGTAAAGGGGACTCTAAAGAAGCGTGATAAGATAGCCTTTCAAAAATTTCAAAATATTAAGAAACTCGTAGGGGTACACCCACATATTCCAAAAAACTAGTACATTTAGAGGTTTTTCCAAATCAATGAATGAAATATGTCCAAAGTGAACACTAAACTTTTCCGACCATTTGAAGTTGTAAAGGGTACTCTAAAGAAGCGTAATAAGATAGCCTTTCAAAAATTTCAAAATATTAAGAAACTCGTAGGGGGTACACCCACATATTCCAAAAAAGTAGTACATTTAGAGGTTTTTCCAAATCAATGAATGAAATATGTCCAAAGTGAACACTAAACTTTTCCGACCATTTGGCGTTGTAAAGGGGACTCTAAAGAAGCGTAATAAGATAGCCTTTAAAAAATTTCAAAATATTAAGCAACTCGCAGAGGGTACACCCACATATTCTAAAAAACTAGTACATTTAGAGGTTTTTCCAAATCAATGAATGAAATATGTCCAAAGTGAACACTACACTTTTCTGACCATTTGGCGTTGTAAAGGGGACTCTAAAGAAGCGTAATAAGATAGCCTTTCAAAAATTTCAAAATATTAAGAAACTCGTAGGGGTACACCCACATATTCCAAAAAAGTAGTACATTTAGAGGTTTTTCCAAATCAATGAATGAAATATGTCCAAAGTGAACACTAAACTTTTCCGACCATTTGGCGTTGTAAAGGGGACTCTAAAGAAGCGTAATAAGAGAGCCTTTCAAAAATTTCAAAATATTAAGAAACTCGTAGGGGTACACCCACATATTCCAAAAAAGTAGTACATTTAGAGGTTTTTCCAAATCAATGAATGAAATATGTCCAAAGTGAACACTAAACTTTTCCGACCATTTGAAGTTGTAAAGGGTACTCTAAAGAAGCGTAATAAGATAGCCTTTCAAAAATTTCAAAATATTAAGCAACTCGTAGGGGTACACCCACATATTCCAAAAAAGTAGTACATTTAGAGGTTTTTCCAAATCAATGAATGAAATATGTCCAAAGTGAACACTAAACTTTTCCGACCATTTGGCGTTGTAAAGGGGACTCTAAAGAAGCGTAATAAGAGAGCCTTTCAAAAATTTCAAAATATTAAGAAACTCGTAGGGGTACACCCACATATTCCAAAAAAGTAGTACATTTAGAGGTTTTTCCAAATCAATGAATGAAATATGTCCAAAGTGAACACTAAACTTTTCCGACCATTTGGCGTTGTAAAGGGGACTCTAAAGAAGCGTAATAAGATAGCCTTTCAAAAATTTGAAAATATTAAGCAACTCGTAGGGGTACACCCACATATTCTAAAAAACTAGTACATTTAGAGGTTTTTCCAAATCAATGAATGAAATATGTCCAAAGTGAACACTAAACTTTTCCGACCATTTGGCGTTGTAAAGGGGACTCTAAAGAAGCGTAATAAGAGAGCCTTTCAAAAATTTCAAAATATTAAGAAACTCGTAGGGGTACACCCACATATTCCAAAAAAGTAGTACATTTAGAGGTTTTTCCAAATCAATGAATGAAATATGTCCAAAGTGAACACTAAACTTTTCTGACCATTTGGCGTTGTAAAGGGGACTCTAAAGAAGCGTAATAAGATAGCCTTTCAAAAATTTCAAAATATTAAGAAACTCGTAGGGGTACACCCACATATTCCAAAAAAGTAGTACATTTAGAGGTTTTTCCAAATCAATGAATGAAATATGTCCAAAGTGAACACTAAACTTTTCCGACCATTTGGCGTTGTAAAGGGGACTCTAAAGAAGCGTAATAAGAGAGCCTTTCAAAAATTTCAAAATATTAAGAAACTCGTAGGGGTACACCCACATATTCCAAAAAAGTAGTACATTTAGAGGTTTTTCCAAATCAATGAATGAAATATGTCCAAAGTGAACACTAAACTTTTCCGACCATTTGAAGTTGTAAAGGGTACTCTAAAGAAGCGTAATAAGATAGCCTTTCAAAAATTTCAAAATATTAAGCAACTCGTAGGGGTACACCCACATATTCTAAAAAACTAGTACATTTAGAGGTTTTTCCAAATCAATGAATGAAATATGTCCAAAGTGAACACTAAACTTTTCCGACCATTTGGCGTTGTAAAGGGGACTCTAAAGAAGCGTAATAAGATAGCCTTTAAAAAATTTCAAAATATTAAGCAACTCGCAGGGGTACACCCACATATTCTAAAAAACTAGTACATTTAGAGGTTTTTCCAAATCAATGAATGAAATATGTCCAAAGTGAACACTAAAATTTTCCGACCATTTGGCGTTGTAAAGGGGACTCTAAAGAAGCGTGATAAGATAGCCTTTCAAAAATTTCAAAATATTAAGAAACTCGTAGGGGTACACCCACATATTCCAAAAAACTAGTACATTTAGAGGTTTTTCCAAATCAATGAATGAAATATGTCCAAAGTGAACACTAAACTTTTCCGACCATTTGAAGTTGTAAAGGGTACTCTAAAGAAGCGTAATAAGATAGCCTTTCAAAAATTTCAAAATATTAAGAAACTCGTAGGGGGTACACCCACATATTCCAAAAAAGTAGTACATTTAGAGGTTTTTCCAAATCAATGAATGAAATATGTCCAAAGTGAACACTAAACTTTTCCGACCATTTGGCGTTGTAAAGGGGACTCTAAAGAAGCGTAATAAGATAGCCTTTAAAAAATTTCAAAATATTAAGCAACTCGCAGAGGGTACACCCACATATTCTAAAAAACTAGTACATTTAGAGGTTTTTCCAAATCAATGAATGAAATATGTCCAAAGTGAACACTACACTTTTCTGACCATTTGGCGTTGTAAAGGGGACTCTAAAGAAGCGTAATAAGATAGCCTTTCAAAAATTTCAAAATATTAAGAAACTCGTAGGGGTACACCCACATATTCCAAAAAAGTAGTACATTTAGAGGTTTTTCCAAATCAATGAATGAAATATGTCCAAAGTGAACACTAAACTTTTCCGACCATTTGGCGTTGTAAAGGGGACTCTAAAGAAGCGTAATAAGAGAGCCTTTCAAAAATTTCAAAATATTAAGAAACTCGTAGGGGTACACCCACATATTCCAAAAAAGTAGTACATTTAGAGGTTTTTCCAAATCAATGAATGAAATATGTCCAAAGTGAACACTAAACTTTTCCGACCATTTGAAGTTGTAAAGGGTACTCTAAAGAAGCGTAATAAGATAGCCTTTCAAAAATTTCAAAATATTAAGCAACTCGTAGGGGTACACCCACATATTCTAAAAAACTAGTACATTTAGAGGTTTTTCCAAATCAATGAATGAAATATGTCCAAAGTGAACACTAAACTTTTCCGACCATTTGGCGTTGTAAAGGGGACTCTAAAGAAGCGTAATAAGATAGCCTTTAAAAAATTTCAAAATATTAAGCAACTCGCAGGGGTACACCCACATATTCTAAAAAACTAGTACATTTAGAGGTTTTTCCAAATCAATGAATGAAATATGTCCAAAGTGAACACTAAAATTTTCCGACCATTTGGCGTTGTAAAGGGGACTCTAAAGAAGCGTAATAAGATAGCCTTTCAAAAATTTCAAAATATTAAGAAACTCGTAGGGGTACACCCACATATTCCAAAAATGTAGTACATTTAGAGGTTTTTCCAAATCAATGAATGAAATATGTCCAAAGTGAACACTAAACTTTTCCGACCATTTGGCGTTGTAAAGGGGACTCTAAAGAAGCGTAATAAGATAGCCTTTCAAAAATTTCAAAATATTAAGCAACTCGTAGGGGTACACCCACATATTCTAAAAAACTAGTACATTTAGAGGTTTTTCCAAATCAATGAATGAAATATGTCCAAAGTGAACACTAAAATTTTCCGACCATTTGGCGTTGTAAAGGGGACTCTAAAGAAGCGTAATAAGATAGCCTTTCAAAAATTTCAAAATATTAAGAAACTCGTAGGGGTACACCCACATATTCCAAAAAAGTAGTACATTTAGAGGTTTTTCCAAATCAATGAATGAAATATGTCCAAAGTGAACACTAAACTTTTCCGACCATTTGGCATTGTAAAGGGGACTCTAAAGAAGCGTAATAAGAGAGCCTTTCAAAAATTTCAAAATATTAAGAAACTCGTAGGGGTACACCCACATATTCCAAAAAACTAGTACATTTAGAGGTTTTTCCAAATCAATGAATGAAATATGTCCAAAGTGAACACTAAACTTTTCCGACCATTTGAAGTTGTAAAGGGTACTCTAAAGAAGCGTAATAAGATAGCCTTTCAAAAATTTCAAAATATTAAGAAACTCGTAGGGGGTACACCCACATATTCCAAAAAAGTAGTACATTTAGAGGTTTTTCCAAATCAATGAATGAAATATGTCCAAAGTGAACACTAAACTTTTCCGACCATTTGGCGTTGTAAAGGGGACTCTAAAGAAGCGTAATAAGATAGCCTTTCAAAAATTTCAAAATATTAAGAAACTCGTAGGGGTACACCCACATATTCCAAAAATGTAGTACATTTAGAGGTTTTTCCAAATCAATGAATGAAATATGTCCAAAGTGAACACTAAACTTTTCCGACCATTTGGCGTTGTAAAGGGGACTCTAAAGAAGCGTAATAAGATAGCCTTTCAAAAATTTCAAAATATTAAGCAACTCGTAGGGGTACACCCACATATTCTAAAAAACTAGTACATTTAGAGGTTTTTCCAAATCAATGAATGAAATATGTCCAAAGTGAACACTAAACTTTTCCGACCATTTGGCGTTGTAAAGGGGACTCTAAAGAAGCGTAATAAGATAGCCTTTAAAAAATTTCAAAATATTAAGCAACTCGCAGGGGTACACCCACATATTCTAAAAAACTAGTACATTTAGAGGTTTTTCCAAATCAATGAATGAAATATGTCCAAAGTGAACACTAAACTTTTCCGACCATTTGGCGTTGTAAAGGGGACTCTAAAGAAGCGTAATAAGATAGCCTTTCAAAAATTTCAAAATATTAAGAAACTCGTAGGGGTACACCCACATATTCCAAAAAAGTAGTACATTTAGAGGTTTTTCCAAATCAATGAATGAAATATGTCCAAAGTGAACACTAAACTTTTCCGACCATTTGGCATTGTAAAGGGGACTCTAAAGAAGCGTAATAAGAGAGCCTTTCAAAAATTTCAAAATATTAAGAAACTCGTAGGGGTACACCCACATATTCCAAAAAACTAGTACATTTAGAGGTTTTTCCAAATCAATGAATAAAATATGTCCAAAGTGAACACTAAACTTTTCCGACCATTTGAAGTTGTAAAGGGTACTCTAAAGAAGCGTAATAAGATAGCCTTTCAAAAATTTCAAAATATTAAGAAACTCGTAGGGGGTACACCCACATATTCCAAAAAAGTAGTACATTTAGAGGTTTTTCCAAATCAATGAATGAAATATGTCCAAAGTGAACACTAAACTTTTCCGACCATTTGGCGTTGTAAAGGGGACTCTAAAGAAGCGTAATAAGATAGCCTTTCAAAAATTTCAAAATATTAAGAAACTCGTAGGGGTACACCCACATATTCCAAAAAAGTAGTACATTTAGAGGTTTTTCCAAATCAATGAATGAAATATGTCCAAAGTGAACACTAAACTTTTTCCGACCATTTGGCATTGTAAAGGGGACTCTAAAGAAGCGTAATAAGAGAGCCTTTCAAAAATTTCAAAATATTAAGAAACTCGTAGGGGTACACCCACATATTCCAAAAAACTAGTACATTTAGAGGTTTTTCCAAATCAATGAATGAAATATGTCCAAAGTGAACACTAAACTTTTCCGACCATTTGAAGTTGTAAAGGGTACTCTAAAGAAGCGTAATAAGATAGCCTTTCAAAAATTTCAAAATATTAAGAAACTCGTAGGGGGTACACCCACATATTCCAAAAAAGTAGTGCATTTAGAGGTTTTTCCAAATCAATGAATGAAATATGTCCAAAGTGAACACTAAACTTTTCCGACCATTTGGCGTTGTAAAGGGGACTCTAAAGAAGCGTAATAAGATAGCCTTTAAAAAATTTCAAAATATTAAGCAACTCGCAGAGGGTACACCCACATATTCTAAAAAACTAGTACATTTAGAGGTTTTTCCAAATCAATGAATGAAATATGTCCAAAGTGAACACTAAACTTTTCTGACCATTTGGCGTTGTAAAGGGGACTCTAAAGAAGCGTAATAAGATAGCCTTTCAAAAATTTCAAAATATTAAGAAACTCGTAGGGGTACACCCACATATTCCAAAAAAGTAGTACATTTAGAGGTTTTTCCAAATCAATGAATGAAATATGTCCAAAGTGAACACTAAACTTTTCCGACCATTTGGCGTTGTAAAGGGGACTCTAAAGAAGCGTAATAAGAGAGCCTTTCAAAAATTTCAAAATATTAAGAAACTCGTAGGGGTACACCCACATATTCCAAAAAAGTAGTACATTTAGAGGTTTTTCCAAATCAATGAATGAAATATGTCCAAAGTGAACACTAAACTTTTCCGACCATTTGAAGTTGTAAAGGGTACTCTAAAGAAGCGTAATAAGATAGCCTTTCAAAAATTTCAAAATATTAAGCAACTCGTAGGGGTACACCCACATATTCTAAAAAACTAGTACATTTAGAGGTTTTTCCAAATCAATGAATGAAATTTGTCCAAAGTGAACACTAAAATTTTCCGACCATTTGGCGTTGTAAAGGGGACTCTAAAGAAGCGTAATAAGATAGCCTTTAAAAAATTTCAAAATATTAAGCAACTCGCAGGGGTACACCCACATATTCTAAAAAACTAGTACATTTAGAGGTTTTTCCAAATCAATGAATGAAATATGTCCAAAGTGAACACTAAAATTTTCCGACCATTTGGCGTTGTAAAGGGGACTCTAAAGAAGCGTAATAAGATAGCCTTTCAAAAATTTCAAAATATTAAGAAACTCGTAGGGGTACACCCACATATTCCAAAAAAGTAGTACATTTAGAGGTTTTTCCAAATCAATGAATGAAATATGTCCAAAGTGAACACTAAACTTTTCCGACCATTTGGCATTGTAAAGGGTACTCTAAAGAAGCGTAATAAGATAGCCTTTCAAAAATTTCAAAATATTAAGAAACTCGTAGGGGGTACACCCACATATTCCAAAAAAGTAGTACATTTAGAGGTTTTTCCAAATCAATGAATGAAATATGTCCAAAGTGAACACTAAACTTTTCCGACCATTTGGCGTTGTAAAGGGGACTCTAAAGAAGCGTAATAAGATAGCCTTTCAAAAATTTCAAAATATTAAGAAACTCGTAGGGGTACACCCACATATTCCAAAAATGTAGTACATTTAGAGGTTTTTCCAAATCAATGAATGAAATATGTCCAAAGTGAACACTAAACTTTTCCGACCATTTGGCGTTGTAAAGGGGACTCTAAAGAAGCGTAATAAGATAGCCTTTCAAAAATTTCTAAATATTAAGCAACTCGTAGGGGTACACCCACATATTCTAAAAAACTAGTACATTTAGAGGTTTTTCCAAATCAATGAATGAAATATGTCCAAAGTGAACACTAAACTTTTCCGACCATTTGGCGTTGTAAAGGGGACTCTAAAGAAGTGTAATAAGATAGCCTTTAAAAAATTTCAAAATATTAAGCAACTCGCAGGGGTACACCCACATATTCTAAAAAACTAGTACATTTAGAGGTTTTTCCAAATCAATGAATGAAATATGTCCAAAGTGAACACTAAACTTTTCCGACCATTTGGCGTTGTAAAGGGGACTCTAAAGAAGCGTAATAAGATAGCCTTTCAAAAATTTCAAAATATTAAGAAACTCGTAGGGGTACACCCACATATTCCAAAAAGTAGTACATTTAGAGGTTTTTCCAAATCAATGAATGAAATATGTCCAAAGTGAACACTAAACTTTTCCGACCATTTGGCATTGTAAAGGGGACTCTAAAGAAGCGTAATAAGAGAGCCTTTCAAAAATTTCAAAATATTAAGAAACTCGTAGGGGTACACCCACATATTCCAAAAAACTAGTACATTTAGAGGTTTTTCCAAATCAATGAATGAAATATGTCCAAAGTGAACACTAAACTTTTCCGACCATTTGAAGTTGTAAAGGGTACTCTAAAGAAGCGTAATAAGATAGCCTTTCAAAAATTTCAAAATATTAAGAAACTCGTAGGGGGTACACCCACATATTCCAAAAAAGTAGTACATTTAGAGGTTTTTCCAAATCAATGAATGAAATATGTCCAAAGTGAACACTAAACTTTTCCGACCATTTGGCGTTGTAAAGGGGACTCTAAAGAAGCGTAATAAGATAGCCTTTCAAAAATTTCAAAATATTAAGAAACTCGTAGGGGTACACCCACATATTCCAAAAATGTAGTACATTTAGAGGTTTTTCCAAATCAATGAATGAAATATGTCCAAAGTGAACACTAAACTTTTCCGACCATTTGGCGTTGTAAAGGGGACTCTAAAGAAGCGTAATAAGATAGCCTTTCAAAAATTTCAAAATATTAAGCAACTCGTAGGGGTACACCCACATATTCTAAAAAACTAGTACGTTTAGAGGTTTTTCCAAATCAATGAATGAAATATGTCCAAACTGAACACTAAACTTTTCCGACCATTTGGCGTTGTAAAGGGTACTCTGAAGAAGCGTAATAGAATAGCATTTCAAAAATTTCAAAATATGAAGAAACTTGTAGGGGTACACCCACATATTCCAAAAAGTAGTACATTTAGAGGTTTTTCCAAATCAATGAATGAAATATGTCCAAAGTGAACACTAAACTTTTCCGACCATTTGGCGTTGTAAAGGGGACACTAAAAAAGCGTAATAAGATTGCCTTTCAAAAATTTCAAAATATTAAGCAACTCGAAGGGGTACACCCACATATTCCAAAAAACTAGTACATTTAGAGGTTTTTCCAAATCAATGAGTGAAATATGTCCAAAGTGAACACTAAACTTTTCCGACCATTTGGCGTTGTAAAGGGGACTCTAAAGAAGCGTAATAAGATAGCCTTTCAAAAATTTCAAAATATTAAGCAACTCGTAGGGGTACACCCACATATTCTAAAAAACTAGTACGTTTAGAGGTTTTTCCAAATCAATGAATGAAATATGTCCACAGTGAACACTAAACTTTTCCGACCATTTGGCGTTGTAAAGGGGACTCTAAAGAAGCGTAATAAGATAGCCTTTCAAAAATTTCAAAATATTAAGCAACTCGTAGGGGTACACCCACATATTCTAAAAAACTAGTACATTTAGAGGTTTTTCCAAATCAATGAATGAAATATGTCCAAAGTGAACACTAAACTTTTCCGACCATTTGGCGTTGTAAAGGGGACTCTAAAGAAGCGTAATAAGATAGCCTTTAAAAAATTTCAAAATATTAAGCAACTCGCAGGGGTACACCCACATATTCTAAAAAACTAGTACATTTAGAGGTTTTTCCAAATCAATGAATGAAATATGTCCAAAGTGAACACTAAAATTTTCCGACCATTTGGCGTTGTAAAGGGGACTCTAAAGAAGCGTAATAAGAGAGCCTTTCAAAAATTTCAAAATATTAAGAAACTCGTAGGGGTACACCCACATATTCCAAAAAACTAGTACATTTAGAGGTTTTTCCAAATCAATGAATGAAATATGTCCAAAGTGAACACTAAACTTTTCCGACCATTTGAAGTTGTAAAGGGTACTCTAAAGAAGCGTAATAAGATAGCCTTTCAAAAATTTCAAAATATTAAGAAACTCGTAGGGGGTACACCCACATATTCCAAAAAAGTAGTACATTTAGAGGTTTTTCCAAATCAATGAATGAAATATGTCCAAAGTGAACACTAAACTTTTCCGACCATTTGGCGTTGTAAAGGGGACTCTAAAGAAGCGTAATAAGATAGCCTTTCAAAAATTTCAAAATATTAAGAAACTCGTAGGGGTACACCCACATATTCCAAAAATGTAGTACATTTAGAGGTTTTTCCAAATCAATGAATGAAATATGTCCAAAGTGAACACTAAACTTTTCCGACCATTTGGCGTTGTAAAGGGGACTCTAAAGAAGCGTAATAAGATAGCCTTTCAAAAATTTCAAAATATTAAGCAACTCGTAGGGGTACACCCACATATTCTAAAAAACTAGTACATTTAGAGGTTTTTCCAAATCAATGAATGAAATATGTCCAAAGTGAACACTAAACTTTTCCGACCATTTGGCGTTGTAAAGGGGACTCTAAAGAAGCGTAATAAGATAGCCTTTAAAAAATTTCAAAATATTAAGCAACTCGCAGGGGTACACCCACATATTCTAAAAAACTAGTACATTTAGAGGTTTTTCCAAATCAATGAATGAAATATGTCCAAAGTGAACACTAAACTTTTCCGACCATTTGGCGTTGTAAAGGGGACTCTAAAGAAGCGTAATAAGATAGCCTTTCAAAAATTTCAAAATATTAAGAAACTCGTAGGGGTACACCCACATATTCCAAAAAGTAGTACATTTAGAGGTTTTTCCAAATCAATGAATGAAATATGTCCAAAGTGAACACTAAACTTTTCCGACCATTTGGCATTGTAAAGGGGACTCTAAAGAAGCGTAATAAGAGAGCCTTTCAAAAATTTCAAAATATTAAGAAACTCGTAGGGGTACACCCACATATTCCAAAAAACTAGTACATTTAGAGGTTTTTCCAAATCAATGAATGAAATATGTCCAAAGTGAACACTAAACTTTTCCGACCATTTGAAGTTGTAAAGGGTACTCTAAAGAAGCGTAATAACATAGCCTTTCAAAAATTTCAAAATATTAAGAAACTCGTAGGGGGTACACCCACATATTCCAAAAAAGTAGTACATTTAGAGGTTTTTCCAAATCAATGAATGAAATATGTCCAAAGTGAACACTAAACTTTTCCGACCATTTGGCGTTGTAAAGGGGACTCTAAAGAAGCGTAATAAGATAGCCTTTCAAAAATTTCAAAATATTAAGAAACTCGTAGGGGTACACCCACATATTCCAAAAATGTAGTACATTTAGAGGTTTTTCCAAATCAATGAATGAAATATGTCCAAAGTGAACACTAAACTTTTCCGACCATTTGGCGTTGTAAAGGGGACTCTAAAGAAGCGTAATAAGATAGCCTTTCAAAAATTTCAAAATATTAAGCAACTCGTAGGGGTACACCCACATATTCTAAAAAACTAGTACATTTAGAGGTTTTTCCAAATCAATGAATGAAATATGTCCAAAGTGAACACTAAACTTTTCCGACCATTTGGCGTTGTAAAGGGGACTCTAAAGAAGCGTAATAAGATAGCCTTTAAAAAATTTCAAAATATTAAGCAACTCGCAGGGGTACACCCACATATTCTAAAAAACTAGTACATTTAGAGGTTTTTCCAAATCAATGAATGAAATATGTCCAAAGTGAACACTAAACTTTTCCGACCATTTGGCGTTGTAAAGGGGACTCTAAAGAAGCGTAATAAGATAGCCTTTCAAAAATTTCAAAATATTAAGAAACTCGTAGGGGTACACCCACATATTCCAAAAAAGTAGTACATTTAGAGGTTTTTCCAAATCAATGAATGAAATATGTCCAAAGTGAACACTAAACTTTTCCGACCATTTGGCGTTGTAAAGGGGACTCTAAAGAAGCGTAATAAGATAGCCTTTCAAAAATTTCAAAATATTAAGCAACTCGTAGGGGTACACCCACATATTCTAAAAAACTAGTACGTTTAGAGGTTTTTCCAAATCAATGAATGAAATATGTCCAAAGTGAACACTAAACTTTTCCGACCATTTGGCGTTGTAAAGGGTACTCTGAAGAAGCGTAATAGAATAGCATTTCAAAAATTTCAAAATATGAAGAAACTTGTAGGGGTACACCCACATATTCCAAAAAGTAGTACATTTAGAGGTTTTTCCAAATCAATGAATGAAATATGTCCAAAGTGAACACTAAACTTTTCCGACCATTTGGCGTTGTAAAGGGGACACTAAAAAAGCGTAATAAGATTGCCTTTCAAAAATTTCAAAATATTAAGCAACTCGCAGGGGTACACCCACATATTCCAAAAAACTAGTACATTTAGAGGTTTTTCCAAATCAATGAGTGAAATATGTCCAAAGTGAACACTAAACTTTTCCGACCATTTGGCGTTGTAAAGGGGACTCTAAAGAAGCGTAATAAGATAGCCTTTCAAAAATTTCAAAATATTAAGCAACTCGTAGGGGTACACCCACATATTCTAAAAAACTAGTACGTTTAGAGGTTTTTCCAAATCAATGAATGAAATATGTCCACAGTGAACACTAAACTTTTCCGACCATTTGGCGTTGTAAAGGGGACTCTAAAGAAGCGTAATAAGATAGCCTTTCAAAAATTTCAAAATATTAAGCAACTCGTAGGGGTACACCCACATATTCCAAAAAACTAGTACATTTAGAGGTTTTTCCAAATCAAAGAATGAAATATGTCCAAAGTGAACACTAAACTTTTCCGACCATTTGGCTTTGTAAAGGGGACTCTAAAAAAGCGTAAGAAGATAGCCTTTCAAAAATTTCAAAATATTAAGCAACTCGCAGGGGTACACCCACATATTCCAAAAAACTAGTACATTTAGAGGTTTTTCCAAATCAATGAATGAAATATGTCCAAAGTGAACACTAAACTTTTCCGACCATTTGGCGTTGTAAAGGGGACTCTAAAAAAGCGTAATAAGATAGCCTTTCAAAAATTTCAAAATATTAAGCAACTCGCAGGGGTACACCCACATATTCCAAAAAACTAGTACATTTAGAGGTTTTTCCAAATCAATGAATGAAATATGTCCAAAGTGAACACTAAACTTTTCCGACCATTTGGCGTTGTAAAGGGGACTCTAAAAAAGCGTAATAAGATAGCCTTTCAAAAATTTCAAAATATTAAGCAACTCGCAGGGGTACACCCACATATTCCAAAAAACTAGTACATTTAGAGGTTTTTCCAAATCAATGAATGAAATATGTCCAAAGTGAACACTAAACTTTTCCGACCATTTGGCGTTGTAAAGGGGACTCTAAAGAAGCGTAATAAGATAGCCTTTCAAAAATTTCAAAATATTAAGCAACTCGTAGGGGTACACCCACATATTCCAAAAAAGTAGTACATTTAGAGGTTTTTCCAAATCAATGAATGAAATATGTCCAAAGTGAACACTAAACTTTTCCGACCATTTGGCGTTGTAAAGGGGACTCTAAAAAAGTGTAATAAGATAGCCTTTCAAAATTTTCAAAATATTAAGCAACTCGCAGGGGTACACCCACATATTCCAAAAAACTAGTACATTTAGAGGTTTTTCCAAATCAATGAATGAAATATGTACAAAGTGAACACTAAACTTTTTCGACCATTTGGCGTTGTAAAGCGGACTCTAAAAAAGCGTAATAAGATAGCCTTTCAAAAATTTCAAAATATTAAGCAACTCGCAGGGGTACACCCACATATTCCAAAAAACTAGTACATTTAGAGGTTTTTCCAAATCAATGAATGAAATATGTCCAAAGTGATCACTAAACTTTTCCGACCATTTGGCGTTGTAAATGGGACTCTAAAGAAGCGTAATAAGATAGCCTTTCAAAAATTTCAAAATATTAAGCAACTCGTAGGGGTACACCCACATATTCCAAAAAAGTAGTACATTTAGAGGTTTTTCCAAATCAATGAATGAAATATGTCCAGAGTGAACACTAAACTTTTCCGACCATTTGGCGTTGTAAAGGGGACTCTAAAGAAGCGTAATACGATAGCCTTTCAAAAATTTCAAAATATTAAGCAACTCGTAGGGGTACACCCACATATTCTAAAAAACTAGTACGTTTAGAGGTTTTTCCAAATCAATGAATGAAATATGTCCAAAGTGAACACTAAACTTTTCCGACCATTTGGCGTTGTAAAGGGGACTCTAAAGAAGCGTAATAAGATAGCCTTTCAAAAATTTCAAAATATTAAGCAACTCTTAGGGGTACACCCACATATTCCAAAAAAGTAGTACATTTAGAGGTTTTTCCAAATCAATGAATGAAATATGTCCAAAGTGAACACTAAACTTTTCCGACCATTTGGCATTGTAAAGGGGACTCTAAAAAAGCGTAAGAAGATAGCCTTTCAAAAATTTCAAAATATTAAGCAACTCGCAGGGGTACACCCACATATTCCAAAAAACTAGTACATTTAGAGGTTTTTCCAAATCAATGAATGAAATATGTCCAAAGTGAACACTAAACTTTTCCGACCATTTGGCGTTGTAAAGGGGACTCTAAAAAAGCGTAATAAGATAGCCTTTCAAAAATTTCAAAATATTAAGCAACTCGCAGGGGTACACCCACATATTCCAAAAAACTAGTACATTTAGAGGTTTTTCCAAATCAATGAATGAAATATGTCCAAAGTGAACACTAAACTTTTCCGACCATTTGGCGTTGTAAAGGGGACTCTAAAGAAGCGTAATAAGATAGCCTTTCAAAAATTTCAAAATATTAAGCAACTCGTAGGGGTACACCCACATATTCTAAAAAACTAGTACGTTTAGAGGTTTTTCCAAATCAATGAATGAAATATGTCCAAAGTGAACACTAAACTTTTCCGACCATTTGGCGTTGTAAAGGGGACTCTAAAGAAGCGTAATAAGATAGCCTTTCAAAAATTTCAAAATATTAAGCAACTCGTAGGGGTACACCCACATATTCCAAAAAACTAGTACATTTAGAGGTTTTTCCAAATCAAAGAATGAAATATGTCCAAAGTGAACACTAAACTTTTCCGACCATTTGGCATTGTAAAGGGGACTCTAAAAAAGCGTAAGAAGATAGCCTTTCAAAAATTTCAAAATATTAAGCAACTCGTAGGGGTACACCCACATATTCTAAAAAACTAGTACGTTTAGAGGTTTTTCCAAATCAATGAATGAAATATGTCCAAAGTGAACACTAAAATTTTCCGACCATTTGGCGTTGTAAAGGGGACTCTAAAGAAGCGTAATAAGAGAGCCTTTCAAAAATTTCAAAATATTAAGAAACTCGTAGGGGTACACCCACATATTCCAAAAAACTAGTACATTTAGAGGTTTTTCCAAATCAAAGAATGAAATATGTCCAAAGTGAACACTAAACTTTTCCGACCATTTGGCATTGTAAAGGGGACTCTAAAGAAGCGTAATAAGATAGCCTTTAAAAAATTTCAAAATATTAAGCAACTCGCAGGGGTACACCCACATATTCTAAAAAACTAGTACATTTAGAGGTTTTTCCAAATCAATGAATGAAATATGTCCAAAGTGAACACTAAAATTTTCCGACCATTTGGCGTTGTAAAGGGGACTCTAAAGAAGCGTAATAAGATAGCCTTTAAAAAATTTCAAAATATTAAGCAACTCGCAGGGGTACACCCACATATTCTAAAAAACTAGTACATTTAGAGGTTTTTCCAAATCAATGAATGAAATATGTCCAAAGTGAACACTAAAATTTTCCGACCATTTGGCGTTGTAAAGGGGACTCTAAAGAAGCGTAATAAGAGAGCCTTTCAAAAATTTCAAAATATTAAGAAACTCGTAGGGGTACACCCACATATTCCAAAAAACTAGTACATTTAGAGGTTTTTCCAAATCAATGAATGAAATATGTCCAAAGTGAACACTAAACTTTTCCGACCATTTGAAGTTGTAAAGGGTACTCTAAAGAAGCGTAATAAGATAGCCTTTCAAAAATTTCAAAATATTAAGAAACTCGTAGGGGGTACACCCACATATTCCAAAAAAGTAGTACATTTAGAGGTTTTTCCAAATCAATGAATGAAATATGTCCAAAGTGAACACTAAACTTTTCCGACCATTTGGCGTTGTAAAGGGGACTCTAAAGAAGCGTAATAAGATAGCCTTTCAAAAATTTCAAAATATTAAGAAACTCGTAGGGGTACACCCACATATTCCAAAAATGTAGTACATTTAGAGGTTTTTCCAAATCAATGAATGAAATATGTCCAAAGTGAACACTAAACTTTTCCGACCATTTGGCGTTGTAAAGGGGACTCTAAAGAAGCGTAATAAGATAGTCTTTCAAAAATTTCAAAATATTAAGCAACTCGTAGGGGTACACCCACATATTCTAAAAAACTAGTACATTTAGAGGTTTTTCCAAATCAATGAATGAAATATGTCCAAAGTGAACACTAAACTTTTCCGACCATTTGGCGTTGTAAAGGGGACTCTAAAGAAGCGTAATAAGATAGCCTTTAAAAAATTTCAAAATATTAAGCAACTCGCAGGGGTACACCCACATATTCTAAAAAACTAGTACATTTAGAGGTTTTTCCAAATCAATGAATGAAATATGTCCAAAGTGAACACTAAACTTTTCCGACCATTTGGCGTTGTAAAGGGGACTCTAAAGAAGCGTAATAAGATAGCCTTTCAAAAATTTCAAAATATTAAGAAACTCGTAGGGGTACACCTACATATTCCAAAAAGTAGTACATTTAGAGGTTTTTCCAAATCAATGAATGAAATATGTCCAAAGTGAACACTAAACTTTTCCGACCATTTGGCATTGTAAAGGGGACTCTAAAGAAGCGTAATAAGAGAGCCTTTCAAAAATTTCAAAATATTAAGAAACTCGTAGGGGTACACCCACATATTCCAAAAAACTAGTACATTTAGAGGTTTTTCCAAATCAATGAATGAAATATGTCCAAAGTGAACACTAAACTTTTCCGACCATTTGAAGTTGTAAAGGGTACTCTAAAGAAGCGTAATAACATAGCCTTTCAAAAATTTCAAAATATTAAGAAACTCGTAGGGGGTACACCCACATATTCCAAAAAAGTAGTACATTTAGAGGTTTTTCCAAATCAATGAATGAAATATGTCCAAAGTGAACACTAAACTTTTCCGACCATTTGGCGTTGTAAAGGGGACTCTAAAGAAGCGTAATAAGATAGCCTTTCAAAAATTTCAAAATATTAAGAAACTCGTAGGGGTACACCCACATATTCCAAAAATGTAGTACATTTAGAGGTTTTTCCAAATCAATGAATGAAATATGTCCAAAGTGAACACTAAACTTTTCCGACCATTTGGCGTTGTAAAGGGGACTCTAAAGAAGCGTAATAAGATAGCCTTTCAAAAATTTCAAAATATTAAGCAACTCGTAGGGGTACACCCACATATTCTAAAAAACTAGTACATTTAGAGGTTTTTCCAAATCAATGAATGAAATATGTCCAAAGTGAACACTAAACTTTTCCGACCATTTGGCGTTGTAAAGGGGACTCTAAAGAAGCGTAATAAGATAGCCTTTAAAAAATTTCAAAATATTAAGCAACTCGCAGGGGTACACCCACATATTCTAAAAAACTAGTACATTTAGAGGTTTTTCCAAATCAATGAATGAAATATGTCCAAAGTGAACACTAAACTTTTCCGACCATTTGGCGTTGTAAAGGGGACTCTAAAGAAGCGTAATAAGATAGCCTTTCAAAAATTTCAAAATATTAAGAAACTCGTAGGGGTACACCCACATATTCCAAAAAAGTAGTACATTTAGAGGTTTTTCCAAATCAATGAATGAAATATGTCCAAAGTGAACACTAAACTTTTCCGACCATTTGGCGTTGTAAAGGGGACTCTAAAGAAGCGTAATAAGATAGCCTTTCAAAAATTTCAAAATATTAAGCAACTCGTAGGGGTACACCCACATATTCTAAAAAACTAGTACATTTAGAGGTTTTTCCAAATCAATGAATGAAATATGTCCAAAGTGAACACTAAACTTTTCCGACCATTTGAAGTTGTAAAGGGTACTCTAAAGAAGCGTAATAACATAGCCTTTCAAAAATTTCAAAATATTAAGAAACTCGTAGGGGGTACACCCACATATTCCAAAAAAGTAGTACATTTAGAGGTTTTTCCAAATCAATGAATGAAATATGTCCAAAGTGAACACTAAACTTTTCCGACCATTTGGCGTTGTAAAGGGGACTCTAAAGAAGCGTAATAAGATAGCCTTTCAAAAATTTCAAAATATTAAGAAACTCGTAGGGGTACACCCACATATTCCAAAAATGTAGTACATTTAGAGGTTTTTCCAAATCAATGAATGAAATATGTCCAAAGTGAACACTAAACTTTTCCGACCATTTGGCGTTGTAAAGGGGACTCTAAAGAAGCGTAATAAGATAGCCTTTCAAAAATTTCAAAATATTAAGCAACTCGTAGGGGTACACCCACATATTCTAAAAAACTAGTACATTTAGAGGTTTTTCCAAATCAATGAATGAAATATGTCCAAAGTGAACACTAAACTTTTCCGACCATTTGGCGTTGTAAAGGGGACTCTAAAGAAGCGTAATAAGATAGCCTTTAAAAAATTTCAAAATATTAAGCAACTCGCAGGGGTACACCCACATATTCTAAAAAACTAGTACATTTAGAGGTTTTTCCAAATCAATGAATGAAATATGTCCAAAGTGAACACTAAACTTTTCCGACCATTTGGCGTTGTAAAGGGGACTCTAAAGAAGCGTAATAAGATAGCCTTTCAAAAATTTCAAAATATTAAGAAACTCGTAGGGGTACACCCACATATTCCAAAAAAGTAGTACATTTAGAGGTTTTTCCAAATCAATGAATGAAATATGTCCAAAGTGAACACTAAACTTTTCCGACCATTTGGCGTTGTAAAGGGGACTCTAAAGAAGCGTAATAAGATAGCCTTTCAAAAATTTCAAAATATTAAGCAACTCGTAGGGGTACACCCACATATTCTAAAAAACTAGTACGTTTAGAGGTTTTTCCAAATCAATGAATGAAATATGTCCAAAGTGAACACTAAACTTTTCCGACCATTTGGCGTTGTAAAGGGTACTCTGAAGAAGCGTAATAGAATAGCATTTCAAAAATTTCAAAATATGAAGAAACTTGTAGGGGTACACCCACATATTCCAAAAAGTAGTACATTTAGAGGTTTTTCCAAATCAATGAATGAAATATGTCCAAAGTGAACACTAAACTTTTCCGACCATTTGGCGTTGTAAAGGGGACACTAAAAAAGCGTAATAAGATTGCCTTTCAAAAATTTCAAAATATTAAGCAACTCGCAGGGGTACACCCACATATTCCAAAAAACTAGTACATTTAGAGGTTTTTCCAAATCAATGAGTGAAATATGTCCAAAGTGAACACTAAACTTTTCCGACCATTTGGCGTTGTAAAGGGGACTCTAAAGAAGCGTAATAAGATAGCCTTTCAAAAATTTCAAAATATTAAGCAACTCGTAGGGGTACACCCACATATTCTAAAAAACTAGTACGTTTAGAGGTTTTTCCAAATCAATGAATGAAATATGTCCACAGTGAACACTAAACTTTTCCGACCATTTGGCGTTGTAAAGGGGACTCTAAAGAAGCGTAATAAGATAGCCTTTCAAAAATTTCAAAATATTAAGCAACTCGTAGGGGTACACCCACATATTCCAAAAAACTAGTACATTTAGAGGTTTTTCCAAATCAAAGAATGAAATATGTCCAAAGTGAACACTAAACTTTTCCGACCATTTGGCTTTGTAAAGGGGACTCTAAAAAAGCGTAAGAAGATAGCCTTTCAAAAATTTCAAAATATTAAGCAACTCGCAGGGGTACACCCACATATTCCAAAAAACTAGTACATTTAGAGGTTTTTCCAAATCAATGAATGAAATATGTCCAAAGTGAACACTAAACTTTTCCGACCATTTGGCGTTGTAAAGGGGACTCTAAAAAAGCGTAATAAGATAGCCTTTCAAAAATTTCAAAATATTAAGCAACTCGCAGGGGTACACCCACATATTCCAAAAAACTAGTACATTTAGAGGTTTTTCCAAATCAATGAATGAAATATGTCCAAAGTGAACACTAAACTTTTCCGACCATTTGGCGTTGTAAAGGGGACTCTAAAAAAGCGTAATAAGATAGCCTTTCAAAAATTTCAAAATATTAAGCAACTCGCAGGGGTACACCCACATATTCCAAAAAACTAGTACATTTAGAGGTTTTTCCAAATCAATGAATGAAATATGTCCAAAGTGAACACTAAACTTTTCCGACCATTTGGCGTTGTAAAGGGGACTCTAAAGAAGCGTAATAAGATAGCCTTTCAAAAATTTCATAATATTAAGCAACTCGTAGGGGTACACCCACATATTCCAAAAAAGTAGTACATTTAGAGGTTTTTCCAAATCAATGAATGAAATATGTCCAAAGTGAACACTAAACTTTTCCGACCATTTGGCGTTGTAAAGGGGACTCTAAAAAAGTGTAATAAGATAGCCTTTCAAAATTTTCAAAATATTAAGCAACTCGCAGGGGTACACCCACATATTCCAAAAAACTAGTACATTTAGAGGTTTTTCCAAATCAATGAATGAAATATGTCCAAAGTGAACACTAAACTTTTTCGACCATTTGGCGTTGTAAAGCGGACTCTAAAAAAGCGTAATAAGATAGCCTTTCAAAAATTTCAAAATATTAAGCAACTCGCAGGGGTACACCCACATATTCCAAAAAACTAGTACATTTAGAGGTTTTTCCAAATCAATGAATGAAATATGTCCAAAGTGATCACTAAACTTTTCCGACCATTTGGCGTTGTAAATGGGACTCTAAAGAAGCGTAATAAGATAGCCTTTCAAAAATTTCAAAATATTAAGCAACTCGTAGGGGTACACCCACATATTCCAAAAAAGTAGTACATTTAGAGGTTTTTCCAAATCAATGAATGAAATATGTCCAGAGTGAACACTAAACTTTTCCGACCATTTGGCGTTGTAAAGGGGACTCTAAAGAAGCGTAATACGATAGCCTTTCAAAAATTTCAAAATATTAAGCAACTCGTAGGGGTACACCCACATATTCTAAAAAACTAGTACGTTTAGAGGTTTTTCCAAATCAATGAATGAAATATGTCCAAAGTGAACACTAAACTTTTCCGACCATTTGGCGTTGTAAAGGGGACTCTAAAGAAGCGTAATAAGATAGCCTTTCAAAAATTTCAAAATATTAAGCAACTCTTAGGGGTACACCCACATATTCCAAAAAAGTAGTACATTTAGAGGTTTTTCCAAATCAATGAATGAAATATGTCCAAAGTGAACACTAAACTTTTCCGACCATTTGGCATTGTAAAGGGGACTCTAAAAAAGCGTAAGAAGATAGCCTTTCAAAAATTTCAAAATATTAAGCAACTCGCAGGGGTACACCCACATATTCCAAAAAACTAGTACATTTAGAGGTTTTTCCAAATCAATGAATGAAATATGTCCAAAGTGAACACTAAACTTTTCCGACCATTTGGCGTTGTAAAGGGGACTCTAAAAAAGCGTAATAAGATAGCCTTTCAAAAATTTCAAAATATTAAGCAACTCGCAGGGGTACACCCACATATTCCAAAAAACTAGTACATTTAGAGGTTTTTCCAAATCAATGAATGAAATATGTCCAAAGTGAACACTAAACTTTTCCGACCATTTGGCGTTGTAAAGGGGACTCTAAAGAAGCGTAATAAGATAGCCTTTCAAAAATTTCAAAATATTAAGCAACTCGTAGGGGTACACCCACATATTCTAAAAAACTAGTACGTTTAGAGGTTTTTCCAAATCAATGAATGAAATATGTCCAAAGTGAACACTAAACTTTTCCGACCATTTGGCGTTGTAAAGGGGACTCTAAAGAAGCGTAATAAGATAGCCTTTCAAAAATTTCAAAATATTAAGCAACTCGTAGGGGTACACCCACATATTCCAAAAAACTAGTACATTTAGAGGTTTTTCCAAATCAAAGAATGAAATATGTCCAAAGTGAACACTAAACTTTTCCGACCATTTGGCATTGTAAAGGGGACTCTAAAAAAGCGTAAGAAGATAGCCTTTCAAAAATTTCAAAATATTAAGCAACTCGTAGGGGTACACCCACATATTCTAAAAAACTAGTACGTTTAGAGGTTTTTCCAAATCAATGAATGAAATATGTCCAAAGTGAACACTAAAATTTTCCGACCATTTGGCGTTGTAAAGGGGACTCTAAAGAAGCGTAATAAGAGAGCCTTTCAAAAATTTCAAAATATTAAGAAACTCGTAGGGGTACACCCACATATTCCAAAAAACTAGTACATTTAGAGGTTTTTCCAAATCAAAGAATGAAATATGTCCAAAGTGAACACTAAACTTTTCCGACCATTTGGCATTGTAAAGGGGACTCTAAAGAAGCGTAATAAGATAGCCTTTAAAAAATTTCAAAATATTAAGCAACTCGCAGGGGTACACCCACATATTCTAAAAAACTAGTACATTTAGAGGTTTTTCCAAATCAATGAATGAAATATGTCCAAAGTGAACACTAAAATTTTCCGACCATTTGGCGTTGTAAAGGGGACTCTAAAGAAGCGTAATAAGATAGCCTTTAAAAAATTTCAAAATATTAAGCAACTCGCAGGGGTACACCCACATATTCTAAAAAACTAGTACATTTAGAGGTTTTTCCAAATCAATGAATGAAATATGTCCAAAGTGAACACTAAAATTTTCCGACCATTTGGCGTTGTAAAGGGGACTCTAAAGAAGCGTAATAAGAGAGCCTTTCAAAAATTTCAAAATATTAAGAAACTCGTAGGGGTACACCCACATATTCCAAAAAACTAGTACATTTAGAGGTTTTTCCAAATCAATGAATGAAATATGTCCAAAGTGAACACTAAACTTTTCCGACCATTTGAAGTTGTAAAGGGTACTCTAAAGAAGCGTAATAAGATAGCCTTTCAAAAATTTCAAAATATTAAGAAACTCGTAGGGGGTACACCCACATATTCCAAAAAAGTAGTACATTTAGAGGTTTTTCCAAATCAATGAATGAAATATGTCCAAAGTGAACACTAAACTTTTCCGACCATTTGGCGTTGTAAAGGGGACTCTAAAGAAGCGTAATAAGATAGCCTTTCAAAAATTTCAAAATATTAAGAAACTCGTAGGGGTACACCCACATATTCCAAAAATGTAGTACATTTAGAGGTTTTTCCAAATCAATGAATGAAATATGTCCAAAGTGAACACTAAACTTTTCCGACCATTTGGCGTTGTAAAGGGGACTCTAAAGAAGCGTAATAAGATAGCCTTTCAAAAATTTCAAAATATTAAGCAACTCGTAGGGGTACACCCACATATTCTAAAAAACTAGTACATTTAGAGGTTTTTCCAAATCAATGAATGAAATATGTCCAAAGTGAACACTAAACTTTTCCGACCATTTGGCGTTGTAAAGGGGACTCTAAAGAAGCGTAATAAGATAGCCTTTAAAAAATTTCAAAATATTAAGAAACTCGTAGGGGTACACCCACATATTCCAAAAAAGTAGTACATTTAGAGGTTTTTCCAAATCAATGAATGAAATATGTCCAAAGTGAACACTAAACTTTTCCGACCATTTGAAGTTGTAAAGGGTACTCTAAAGAAGCGTAATAAGATAGCCTTTCAAAAATTTCAAAATATTAAGCAACTCGTAGGGGTACACCCACATATTCCAAAAAAGTAGTACATTTAGAGGTTTTTCCAAATCAATGAATGAAATATGTCCAAAGTGAACACTAAACTTTTCCGACCATTTGGCGTTGTAAAGGGGACTCTAAAGAAGCGTAATAAGAGAGCCTTTCAAAAATTTCAAAATATTAAGAAACTCGTAGGGGTACACCCACATATTCCAAAAAAGTAGTACATTTAGAGGTTTTTCCAAATCAATGAATGAAATATGTCCAAAGTGAACACTAAACTTTTCCGACCATTTGAAGTTGTAAAGGGTACTCTAAAGAAGCGTAATAAGATAGCCTTTCAAAAATTTCAAAATATTAAGCAACTCGTAGGGGTACACCCACATATTCCAAAAAAGTAGTACATTTAGAGGTTTTTCCAAATCAATGAATGAAATATGTCCAGAGTGAACACTAAACTTTTCCGACCATTTGGCGTTGTAAAGGGGACTCTAAAGAAGCGTAATAAGATAGCCTTTCAAAATTTTCAAAATATTAAGCAACTCGCAGGGGTACACCCACATATTCCAAAAAACTAGTACATTTAGAGGTTTTTCCAAATCAATGAATGAAATATGTCCAAAGTGAACACTAAACTTTTCCGACCATTTGGCGTTGTAAAGGGGACTCTAAAAAAGCGTAATAAGATAGCCTTTCAAAAATTTCAAAATATTAAGCAACTCGCAGGGGTACACCCACATATTCCAAAAAACTAGTACATTTAGAGGTTTTTCCAAATCAATGAATGAAATATGTCCAAAGTGATCACTAAACTTTTCTGACCATTTGGCGTTGTAAATGGGACTCTAAAGAAGCGTAATAAGATAGCCTTTCAAAAATTTCAAAATATTAAGCAACTCGTAGGGGTACACCCACATATTCCAAAAAAGTAGTACATTTAGAGGTTTTTCCAAATCAATGAATGAAATATGTCCAGAGTGAACACTAAACTTTTCCGACCATTTGGCGTTGTAAAGGGGACTCTAAAGAAGCGTAATAAGATAGCCTTTCAAAATTTTCAAAATATTAAGCAACTCGCAGGGGTACACCCACATATTCCAAAAAACTAGTACATTTAGAGGTTTTTCCAAATCAATGAATGAAATATGTCCAAAGTGAACACTAAACTTTTCCGACCATTTGGCGTTGTAAAGGGGACTCTAAAAAAGCGTAATAAGATAGCCTTTCAAAAATTTCAAAATATTAAGCAACTCGCAGGGGTACACCCACATATTCCAAAAAACAAGTACATTTAGAGGTTTTTCCAAATCAATGAATGAAATATGTCCAAAGTGATCACTAAACTTTTCTGACCATTTGGCGTTGTAAATGGGACTCTAAAGAAGCGTAATAAGATAGCCTTTCAAAAATTTCAAAATATTAAGCAACTCGTAGGGGTACACCCACATATTCCAAAAAAGTAGTACATTTAGAGGTTTTTCCAAATCAATGAATGAAATATGTCCAGAGTGAACACTAAACTTTTCCGACCATTTGGCGTTGTAAAGGGGACTCTAAAGAAGCGTAATAAGATAGCCTTTCAAAAATTTCAAAATATTATGCAACTCGTAGGGGTACACCCACATATTCTAAAAAACTAGTACGTTTAGAGGTTTTTCCAAATCAATGAATGAAATATGTCCACAGTGAACACTAAACTTTTCCGACCATTTGGCGTTGTAAAGGGGACTCTAAAGAAGCGTAATAAGATAGCCTTTCAAAAATTTCAAAATATTAAGCAACTCGTAGGGGTACACCCACATATTCCAAAAAAGTAGTACATTTAGAGGTTTTTCCAAATCAATGAATGAAATATGTCCAAAGTGAACACTAAACTTTTCCGACCATTTGGCGTTGTAAAGGGGACTCTAAAGAAGCGTAATAAGAGAGCCTTTCAAAAATTTCAAAATATTAAGAAACTCGTAGGGGTACACCCACATATTCCAAAAAAGTAGTACATTTAGAGGTTTTTCCAAATCAATGAATGAAATATGTCCAAAGTGAACACTAAACTTTTCCGACCATTTGAAGTTGTAAAGGGTACTCTAAAGAAGCGTAATAAGATAGCCTTTCAAAAATTTCAAAATATTAAGCAACTCGTAGGGGTACACCCACATATTCCAAAAAAGTAGTACATTTAGAGGTTTTTCCAAATCAATGAATGAAATATGTCCAGAGTGAACACTAAACTTTTCCGACCATTTGGCGTTGTAAAGGGGACTCTAAAGAAGCGTAATAAGATAGCCTTTCAAAATTTTCAAAATATTAAGCAACTCGCAGGGGTACACCCACATATTCCAAAAAACTAGTACATTTAGAGGTTTTTCCAAATCAATGAATGAAATATGTCCAAAGTGAACACTAAACTTTTCCGACCATTTGGCGTTGTAAAGGGGACTCTAAAAAAGCGTAATAAGATAGCCTTTCAAAAATTTCAAAATATTAAGCAACTCGCAGGGGTACACCCACATATTCCAAAAAACTAGTACATTTAGAGGTTTTTCCAAATCAATGAATGAAATATGTCCAAAGTGATCACTAAACTTTTCTGACCATTTGGCGTTGTAAATGGGACTCTAAAGAAGCGTAATAAGATAGCCTTTCAAAAATTTCAAAATATTAAGCAACTCGTAGGGGTACACCCACATATTCCAAAAAAGTAGTACATTTAGAGGTTTTTCCAAATCAATGAATGAAATATGTCCAGAGTGAACACTAAACTTTTCCGACCATTTGGCGTTGTAAAGGGGACTCTAAAGAAGCGTAATAAGATAGCCTTTCAAAATTTTCAAAATATTAAGCAACTCGCAGGGGTACACCCACATATTCCAAAAAACTAGTACATTTAGAGGTTTTTCCAAATCAATGAATGAAATATGTCCAAAGTGAACACTAAACTTTTCCGACCATTTGGCGTTGTAAAGGGGACTCTAAAAAAGCGTCATAAGATAGCCTTTCAAAAATTTCAAAATATTAAGCAACTCGCAGGGGTACACCCACATATTCCAAAAAACAAGTACATTTAGAGGTTTTTCCAAATCAATGAATGAAATATGTCCAAAGTGATCACTAAACTTTTCTGACCATTTGGCGTTGTAAATGGGACTCTAAAGAAGCGTAATAAGATAGCCTTTCAAAAATTTCAAAATATTAAGCAACTCGTAGGGGTACACCCACATATTCCAAAAAAGTAGTACATTTAGAGGTTTTTCCAAATCAATGAATGAAATATGTCCAGAGTGAACACTAAACTTTTCCGACCATTTGGCGTTGTAAAGGGGACTCTAAAGAAGCGTAATAAGATAGCCTTTCAAAAATTTCAAAATATTATGCAACTCGTAGGGGTACACCCACATATTCTAAAAAACTAGTACGTTTAGAGGTTTTTCCAAATCAATGAATGAAATATGTCCACAGTGAACACTAAACTTTTCCGACCATTTGGCGTTGTAAAGGGGACTCTAAAGAAGCGTAATAAGATAGCCTTTCAAAAATTTCAAAATATTAAGCAACTCGTAGGGGTACACCCACATATTCCAAAAAAGTAGTACATTTAGAGGTTTTTCCAAATCAATGAATGAAATATGTCCAAAGTGAACACTAAACTTTTCCGACCATTTGGCGTTGTAAAGGGGACTCTAAAAAAGCGTAATAAGATAGCCTTTCAAAATTTTCAAAATATTAAGCAACTCGCAGGGGTACACCCACATATTCCAAAAAACTAGTACATTTAGAGGTTTTTCCAAATCAATGAATGAAATATGTCCAAAGTGAACACTAAACTTTTCCGACCATTTGGCGTTGTAAAGGGGACTCTAAAAAAGCGTAATAAGATAGCCTTTCAAAAATTTCAAAATATTAAGCAACTCGGAGGGGTACACCCACATATTCCAAAAAACTAGTACATTTAGAGGTTTTTCCAAATCAATGAATGAAATATGTCCAAAGTGATCACTAAACTTTTCTGACCATTTGGCGTTGTAAATGGGACTCTAAAGAAGCGTAATAAGATAGCCTTTCAAAAATTTCAAAATATTAAGCAACTCGTAGGGGTACACCCACATATTCCAAAAAAGTAGTACATTTAGAGGTTTTTCCAAATCAATGAATGAAATATGTCCAGAGTGAACACTAAACTTTTCCGACCATTTGGCGTTGTAAAGGGGACTCTAAAGAAGCGTAATAAGATAGCCTTTCAAAAATTTCAAAATATTATGCAACTCGTAGGGGTACACCCACATATTCTAAAAAACTAGTACGTTTAGAGGTTTTTCCAAATCAATGAATGAAATATGTCCAAAGTGAACACTAAACTTTTCCGACCATTTGGCGTTGTAAAGGGGATTCTAAAGAAGCGTAATAAGATAGCCTTTCAAAAATTTCAAAATATTAAGCAACTCTTAGGGGTACACCCACATATTCCAAAAAACTAGTACATTTAGAGTTTTTTCCAAATCAAAGAATGAAATATGTCCAAAGTGAACACTAAACTTTTCCGACCATTTGGCATTGTAAAGGGTACTCTGAAGAAGCGTAATAAAATAGCATTTCAAAATTTTCAAAATATGAAGAAACTTGTAGGGGTACACCCACATATTCCAAAAAACTAGTACGTTTAGAGGTTTTTCCAAATCAATGAATGAAATATGTCCAAAGTGAACACTAAACTTTTCCGACCATTTGGCGTTGTAAAGGGGACTCTAAAAAAGCGTAATAAGATAGCCTTTCAAAATTTTCAAAATATTAAGAAACTCGTAGGGGTACACCCACATATTCCAAAAAAGTAGTACATTTAGAGGTTTTTCCAAATCAATGAATGAAATATGTCCAAAGTGATCACTAAACTTTTCTGACCATTTGGCGTTGTAAATGGGACTCTAAAGAAGCGTAATAAGATAGCCTTTCAAAAATTTCAAAATATTAAGCAACTCGTAGGGGTACACCCACATATTCCAAAAAAGTAGTACATTTAGAGGTTTTTCCAAATCAATGAATGAAATATGTCCAGAGTGAACACTAAACTTTTCCGACCATTTGGAGTTGTAAAGGGGACTCTAAAGAAGCGTAATAAGATAGCCTTTCAAAAATTTCAAAATATTATGCAACTCGTAGGGGTACACCCACATATTCTAAAAAACTAGTACGTTTAGAGGTTTTTCCAAATCAATGAATGAAATATGTCCACAGTGAACACTAAACTTTTCCGACCATTTGGCGTTGTAAAGGGGACTCTAAAGAAGCGTAATAAGATAGCCTTTCAAAAATTTCAAAATATTAAGCAACTCGTAGGGGTACACCCACATATTCCAAAAAAGTAGTACATTTAGAGGTTTTTCCAAATCAATGAATGAAATATGTCCAAAGTGAACACTAAACTTTTCCGACCATTTGGCGTTGTAAAGGGGACTCTAAAAAAGCGTAATAAGATAGCCTTTCAAAATTTTCAAAATATTAAGCAACTCGCAGGGGTACACCCACATATTCCAAAAAACTAGTACATTTAGAGGTTTTTCCAAATCAATGAATGAAATATGTCCAAAGTGAACACTAAACTTTTCCGACCATTTGGCGTTGTAAAGGGGACTCTAAAAAAGCGTAATAAGATAGCCTTTCAAAAATTTCAAAATATTAAGCAACTCGCAGGGGTACACCCACATATTCCAAAAAACTAGTACATTTAGAGGTTTTTCCAAATCAATGAATGAAATATGTCCAAAGTGATCACTAAACTTTTCTGACCATTTGGCGTTGTAAATGGGACTCTAAAGAAGCGTAATAAGATAGCCTTTCAAAAATTTCAAAATATTAAGCAACTCGTAGGGGTACACCCACATATTCCAAAAAAGTAGTACATTTAGAGGTTTTTCCAAATCAATGAATGAAATATGTCCAGAGTGAACACTAAACTTTTCCGACCATTTGGCGTTGTAAAGGGGACTCTAAAGAAGCGTAATAAGATAGCCTTTCAAAAATTTCAAAATATTATGCAACTCGTAGGGGTACACCCACATATTCTAAAAAACTAGTACGTTTAGAGGTTTTTCCAAATCAATGAATGAAATATGTCCAAAGTGAACACTAAACTTTTCCGACCATTTGGCGTTGTAAAGGGGATTCTAAAGAAGCGTAATAAGATAGCCTTTCAAAAATTTCAAAATATTAAGCAACTCTTAGGGGTACACCCACATATTCCAAAAAACTAGTACATTTAGAGTTTTTTCCAAATCAAAGAATGAAATATGTCCAAAGTGAACACTAAACTTTTCCGACCATTTGGCATTGTAAAGGGTACTCTGAAGAAGAGTAATAAAATAGCATTTCAAAATTTTCAAAATATGAAGAAACTTGTAGGGGTACACCCACATATTCCAAAAAACTAGTACGTTTAGAGGTTTTTCCAAATCAATGAATGAAATATGTCCAAAGTGAACACTAAACTTTTCCGACCATTTGGCGTTGTAAATGGGACTCTAAAGAAGCGTAATAAGATAGCCTTTCAAAAATTTCAAAATATTAAGCAACTCGTAGAGGTACATCCACATATTCCAAAAAACTAGTACATTTAGTGGTTTTTCCAAATCAATGAATGAAATATTTCCAAAGTGAACACTAAACTTTTCCGACCATTTGGCGTTGTAAATGGGACTCTAAAAAAGCGTAATAAGATAGCTTTTCAAAAATTTCAAAATATTAAGCAACTCGCAGGGGTACACCCACATATTCCAAAAAGTAGTACATTTAGAGGTTTTTCCAAATCAATGAATGAAATATGTCCAAAGTGAACACTAAACTTTTCCGACCATTTGGCGTTGTAAATGGGACTCTAAAGAAGCGTAATAAGATAGCCTTTCAAAAATTTCAAAATATTAAGTAACTCGTAGGGGTACACCCACATATTCCAAAAAACTAGTACATTTAGAGGTTTTTCCAAATCAAAGAATGAAATATGTCCAAAGTGAACACTAAACTTTTCCGACCATTTGGCATTGTAAAGGGTACTCTGAAGAAGCGTAATAAAATAGCATTTCAAAATTTTCAAAATATGAAGAAACTTGTAGGGGTACACCCACATATTCCAAAAAGTAGTACATTTAGAGGTTTTTCCAAATCAATGAATGAAATATGTCCAAAGTGAACACTAAACTTTTCCGACCATTTGGCGTTGTAAAGGGTACTCTGAAGAAGCGTAATAAAATAGCATTTCAAAATTTTCAAAATATGAAGAAACTTGTAGGGGTACACCCACATATTCCAAAAAAGTAGTACATTTAGAGGTTTTTCCAAATCAATGATGAAATATGTCCAAAGTGAACACTAAACTTTTCCGACCATTTGGCATTGTAAAGGGGACTCTAAAAAAGCGTAAGAAGATAGCCTTTCAAAAATTTCAAAATATTAAGCAACTCGCAGGGGTACACCCACATATTCCAAAAAACTAGTACATTTAGAGGTTTTTCCAAATCAATGAATGAAATATGTCCAAAGTGAACACTAAACTTTTCCGACCATTTGGCGTTGTAAAGGGGACTCTAAAAAAGCGTAATAAGATAGCCTTTCAAAAATTTCAAAATATTAAGCAACTCGCAGGGGTACACCCACATATTCCAAAAAACTAGTACATTTAGAGGTTTTTCCAAATCAATGAATGAAATATGTCCAAAGTGAACACTAAACTTTTCCGACCATTTGGCGTTGTAAAGGGGACTCTAAAGAAGCGTAATAAGATAGCCTTTCAAAAATTTCAAAATATTAAGCAACTCGTAGGGGTACACCCACATATTCTAAAAAACTAGTACGTTTAAAAGTTTTTCCAAATCAATGAATGAAATATGTCCACAGTGAACACTAAACTTTTCCGACCATTTGGCGTTGTAAAGGGGACTCTAAAGAAGCGTAATAAGATAGCCTTTCAAAAATTTCAAAATATTAAGCAACTCGTAGGGGTACACCCACATATTCCAAAAAACTAGTACATTTAGAGGTTTTTCCAAATCAAAGAATGAAATATGTCCAAAGTGAACACTAAACTTTTCCGACCATTTGGCATTGTAAAGGGTACTCTGAAGAAGCGTAATAAAATAGCATTTCAAAATTTTCAAAATATGAAGAAACTTGTAGGGGTACACCCACATATTCCAAAAAAGTTGTACATTTAGAGGTTTTTCCAAATCAATGAATGAAATATGTCCAAAGTGAACACTAAACTTTTCCGACCATTTGGCGTTGTAAAGGGGACTCTAAAAAAGCGTAATAAGATAGCCTTTCAAAAATTTCAAAATATTAAGCAACTCGTAGGGGTACACCCACATATTCCAAAAAAGTAGTACATTTAGAGGTTTTTCCAAATCAATGAATGAAATATGTCCAAAGTGAACACTAAACTTGTCCGACCATTTGGCGTTGTAAAGGGGACTCTAAAAAAGCGTAATACGATAGCCTTTCAAAATTTTCAAAATATTAAGCAACTCGCAGGGGTACACCCACATATTCCAAAAAACTAGTACATTTAGAGGTTTTTCCAAATCAATGAATGAAATATGTCCAAAGTGAACACTAAACTTTTCCGACCATTTGGCGTTGTAAAGGGGACTCTAAAAAAGCGTAATAAGATAGCCTTTCAAAAATTTCAAAATATTAAGCAACTCGCAGGGGTACACCCACATATTCCAAAAAACTAGTACATTTAGAGGTTTTTCCAAATCAATGAATGAAATATGTCCAAAGTGATCACTAAACTTTTCTGACCATTTGGCGTTGTAAATGGGACTCTAAAGAAGCGTAATAAGATAGCCTTTCAAAAATTTCAAAATATTAAGCAACTCGTAGGGGTACACCCACATATTCCAAAAAAGTAGTACATTTAGAGGTTTTTCCAAATCAATGAATGAAATATGTCCAGAGTGAACACTAAACTTTTCCGACCATTTGGCGTTGTAAAGGGGACTCTAAAGAAGCGTAATAAGATAGCCTTTCAAAAATTTCAAAATATTATGCAACTCGTAGGGGTACACCCACATATTCTAAAAAACTAGTACGTTTAGAGGTTTTTCCAAATCAATGAATGAAATATGTCCACAGTGAACACTAAAATTTTCCGACCATTTGGCGTTGTAAAGGGGACTCTAAAAAAGCGTAATAAGATAGCCTTTCAAAATTTTCAAAATATTAAGCAACTCGCAGGGGTACACCCACATATTCCAAAAAACTAGTACATTTAGAGGTTTTTCCAAATCAATGAATGAAATATGTCCAAAGTGAACACTAAACTTTTCCGACCATTTGGCGTTGTAAAGGGGACTCTAAAAAAGCGTAATAAGATAGCCTTTCAAAAATTTCAAAATATTAAGCAACTCGCAGGGGTACACCCACATATTCCAAAAAACTAGTACATTTAGAGGTTTTTCCAAATCAATGAATGAAATATGTCCAAAGTGATCACTAAACTTTTCTGACCATTTGGCGTTGTAAATGGGACTCTAAAGAAGCGTAATAAGATAGCCTTTCAAAAATTTCAAAATATTAAGCAACTCGTAGGGGTACACCCACATATTCCAAAAAACTAGTACATTTAGAGGTTTTTCCAAATCAATGAATGAAATATGTCCAGAGTGAACACTAAACTTTTCCGACCATTTGGCGTTGTAAAGGGGACTCTAAAGAAGCGTAATAAGATAGCCTTTCAAAAATTTCAAAATATTATGCAACTCGTAGGGGTACACCCACATATTCTAAAAAACTAGTACGTTTAGAGGTTTTTCCAAATCAATGAATGAAATATGTCCAAAGTGAACACTAAACTTTTCCGACCATTTGGCGTTGTAAAGGGGATTCTAAAGAAGCGTAATAAGATAGCCTTTCAAAAATTTCAAAATATTAAGCAACTCTTAGGGGTACACCCACATATTCCAAAAAACTAGTACATTTAGAGTTTTTTCCAAATCAAAGAATGAAATATGTCCAAAGTGAACACTAAACTTTTCCGACCATTTGGCATTGTAAAGGGTACTCTGAAGAAGCGTAATAAAATAGCATTTCAAAATTTTCAAAATATGAAGAAACTTGTAGGGGTACACCCACATATTCCAAAAAACTAGTACGTTTAGAGGTTTTTCCAAATCAATGAATGTAATATGTCCAAAGTGAACACTAAACTTTTCCGACCATTTGGCGTTGTAAAGGGGACTCTAAAAAAGCGTAATAAGATAGCCTTTCAAAAATTTCAAAATATTAAGCAACTCGCAGGGGTACACCCACATATTCCAAAAAACTAGTACATTTAGAGGTTTTTCCAAATCAATGAATGAAATATGTCCAAAGTGATCACTAAACTTTTCTGACCATTTGGCGTTGTAAATGGGACTCTAAAGAAGCGTAATAAGATAGCCTTTCAAAAATTTCAAAATATTAAGCAACTCGTAGGGGTACACCCACATATTCCAAAAAAGTAGTACATTTAGAGGTTTTTCCAAATCAATGAATGAAATATGTCCAGAGTGAACACTAAACTTTTCCGACCATTTGGCGTTGTAAAGGGGACTCTAAAGAAGCGTAATAAGATAGCCTTTCAAAAATTTCAAAATATTATGCAACTCGTAGGGGTACACCCACATATTCTAAAAAACTAGTACGTTTAGAGGTTTTTCCAAATCAATGAATGAAATATGTCCACAGTGAACACTAAACTTTTCCGACCATTTGGCGTTGTAAAGGGGACTCTAAAGAAGCGTAATAAGATAGCCTTTCAAAAATTTCAAAATATTAAGCAACTCGTAGGGGTACACCCACATATTCCAAAAAAGTAGTACATTTAGAGGTTTTTCCAAATCAATGAATGAAATATGTCCAAAGTGAACACTAAACTTTTCCGACCATTTGGCGTTGTAAAGGGGACTCTAAAAAAGCGTAATAAGATAGCCTTTCAAAATTTTCAAAATATTAAGCAACTCGCAGGGGTACACCCACATATTCCAAAAAACTAGTACATTTAGAGGTTTTTCCAAATCAATGAATGAAATATGTCCAAAGTGAACACTAAACTTTTCCGACCATTTGGCGTTGTAAAGGGGACTCTAAAAAAGCGTAATAAGATAGCCTTTCAAAAATTTCAAAATATTAAGCAACTCGCAGGGGTACACCCACATATTCCAAAAAACTAGTACATTTAGAGGTTTTTCCAAATCAATGAATGAAATATGTCCAAAGTGATCACTAAACTTTTCTGACCATTTGGCGTTGTAAATGGGACTCTAAAGAAGCGTAATAAGATAGCCTTTCAAAAATTTCAAAATATTAAGCAACTCGTAGGGGTACACCCACATATTCCAAAAAAGTAGTACATTTAGAGGTTTTTCCAAATCAATGAATGAAATATGTCCAGAGTGAACACTAAACTTTTCCGACCATTTGGCGTTGTAAAGGGGACTCTAAAGAAGCGTAATAAGATAGCCTTTCAAAAATTTCAAAATATTATGCCACTCGTAGGGGTACACCCACATATTCTAAAAAACTAGTACGTTTAGAGGTTTTTCCAAATCAATGAATGAAATATGTCCAAAGTGAACACTAAACTTTTCCGACCATTTGGCGTTGTAAAGGGGATTCTAAAGAAGCGTAATAAGATAGCCTTTCAAAAATTTCAAAATATTAAGCAACTCTTAGGGGTACACCCACATATTCCAAAAAACTAGTACATTTAGAGTTTTTTCCAAATCAAAGAATGAAATATGTCCAAAGTGAACACTAAACTTTTCCGACCATTTGGCATTGTAAAGGGTACTCTGAAGAAGCGTAATAAAATAGCATTTCAAAATTTTCAAAATATGAAGAAACTTGTAGGGGTACACCCACATATTCCAAAAAACTAGTACGTTTAGAGGTTTTTCCAAATCAATGAATGAAATATGTCCACAGTGAACACTAAACTTTTCCGACCATTTGGCGTTGTAAAGTGGACTCTAAAGAAGCGTAATAAGATAGCCTTTCAAAAATTTCAAAATATTAAGCAACTCGTAGGGGTACACCCACATATTCCAAAAAAGTAGTACATTTAGAGGTTTTTCCAAATCAATGAATGAAATATGTCCAAAGTGAACACTAAACTTTTCCGACCATTTGGCGTTGTAAAGGGGACTCTAAAAAAGCGTAATAAGATAGCCTTTCAAAATTTTCAAAATATTAAGCAACTCGCAGGGGTACACCCACATATTCCAAAAAACTAGTACATTTAGAGGTTTTTCCAAATCAATGAATGAAATATGTCCAAAGTGAACACTAAACTTTTCCGACCATTTGGCGTTGTAAAGGGGACTCTAAAAAAGCGTAATAAGATAGCCTTTCAAAAATTTCAAAATATTAAGCAACTCGCAGGGGTACACCCACATATTCCAAAAAACTAGTACATTTAGAGGTTTTTCCAAATCAATGAATGAAATATGTCCAAAGTGATCACTAAACTTTTCTGACCATTTGGCGTTGTAAATGGGACTCTAAAGAAGCGTAATAAGATAGCCTTTCAAAAATTTCAAAATATTAAGCAACTCGTAGGGGTACACCCACATATTCCAAAAAAGTAGTACATTTAGAGGTTTTTCCAAATCAATGAATGAAATATGTCCAGAGTGAACACTTGAAACAACCAAACCCTTTTTTTTTTTTTTTTTTTATAAATAATTAGCCCAGATTGATATTCCCATAAATATTAATCCTCAACAGCTAATTCAACAACACAATGCGGAAGTAAACCAATATCATTAAATCATAATAATTGTTCAACAAATAACCAATAACCAATAAAACCAATAAAGAATGAACTCTAGCAACCTAAACACCAGGTTTGCTACATTAATGAAATAAAGACTAACATCCTAGGAAAGGTTCATTTCTAATCATCCATAAAATAATTCTTAAAACCAACATCCTAAATTCCTCTTCAGCCTCTTCTCTCGGTCTCTTTCCGCGGAAGAACATTACTGTTACCTGCAACACATTGGAATAGAGTTGCGTAAGTATTATCATAAATACTTAGTGAGTGGATCATCCTGCCTACAGGCCAATTACGTCAAACAGTAGACAATACACCACAATAAACAACCAGAAAGACAATGCAATAACCAATACATCAACTACCTGTCAGGAAACCCACGTTTCCTGACACCCAGGTCGGTGTCGACCGACACCTCTATGGTGTCGATCGACGCCGGCCTCCCGAGTGTCGATCGACACTCATCGAGTGTCGCTCGACACCGGCTCGACGCCCAGAAACCAGAAGCTACGAAAATCACATTCCAAAATCGCAATAACACAAAATCTAGGGGTTTTCAACGCCCCAATACTATCAAAACACGAAATCCGGCATAAACAACTCAAGAACACAACCAAAACTCGAAATCAAACAATCTCTATTGATCAACGGACCTACAGTCACGCACTCACCTTGAAAAGGGATAGAAAAGATGGAGAAGAGATAGAACAACGAAGAACAGCAACAAAACGAGTCTCCAAACTCCAAAAACTCTCTGGAAATCACCTCAGCCTCTCTGGAACCTTTCTTTCTCGAAAACTGAGCTTCTCACGCGGCTGGAGACTTTTAAATCGCGACCTAGGGCTTTCCTAGCCCAAAACCGAACAAAACCAGCCGACTTAAATCAAACCGGTCGATTTCCAGATAACCGGTGTCGATCGACACCCTTCCTTGGTGTCGGTCGACACCCATCGACCCAAAACCAACCCAATTGCAAATCGATCGACTTAAACCGGAAATCAAACCCGATAACCGGTGTCGATCGACACCCTTCGGGTGTCGATCGATACTAGTCGTTCAGAAGCATTTAACACACTTTCTTCGCGATGCTTGAACCTTAGACCGACTGCACAACAATCAAACAAGAACATGCACAGCCAATCCTCAATTCACACCTCTAAGAGCATGTGCCAACTACTCCCGAACCCCTAGCATCGTCCAACACCACTTCCAAAACAACTTTCTGGTTCACGGATGTTACAATTCTCCCCCACTAAAATGGATTCGTCCTCGAATCCCAACACAAACGTCTCTCCAAGACCTCAAAACTCAAATTTTAGTCCTATGTTATACGCATGTTTCCAAGATATCATTACTCTCAATGCCATAACCGCAGTCATGACATCCGTACTGCGACCCGCGGTCCAGTACCAAAATGTGACCAATGTCACAAACCAAACGTGACCCGAAGTCACAACCAAAATGTGATCCCTGTCACCAAAACAACCCATATCGAGGTAGCGACCCCCAATATAAGTCCGTTGGGCACCTAACGTCCCAACACAAATAGAACCACCGTCTACAAGGCCCACCGCCTCTAGACAAAACGAGTAATAAAATCTGAAACGCGTACCAACATATGACTAAAAACTCTCAATGACCCCACCGGCCAAAGAAACTTGTAACATCCAAACCATAACCAAAAATATGAGGCAAAACTCCATCTCATATAACTCCAAAAATGTATATCGTACAACAAAACGAAAATACATAAGTCCAAAACCAACAACAACAAAACCAAAACAAGACTAGAACCACAAAGATGAATCACTCCACAGCCTGCTTGTCGAACCACTTTCCGAACTTCAGCTTCATCTTTGCCTCTGGCTCCCAAGTCTGCTCCTCTGTGCCACTACAGTCCCACAAGACTCTCACCAATGGCACCCTCTTGTTCCGCAGAACCTTGACTCTCCTCTCAAGAATCCTCACAGGAACTGCCGGAACTGTCATATCTGGCTGGAGATCCTCTGGAATCTCAACCACTACCTCCTCTGAAGGACGCAAACACCTCCTCAACATAGAAACGTGAAACACCTTGTGAAAGGCGCTCATAATCGGTGGCAACTCCAACCGATAAGCCACTGGCCCAACTCGCTCCACCACTGGAAACGGACCCATAAATCGCGGACTGAGCTTGTTCTCTGCTATGGACCTGTTAGGGCCCCTCAACATAGCCATCTTGAGATAAACTCTATCTCCCACCTGAAACTCAAGCTCACGTCGCCGCCTATCTGCATAACTCCTCTGTCTATCCTGAGCCTCCTTCATGTTCAGCCTCAAGACACGAATCTTCTCCGTCGTCTCCTGAACAAAACTAGCTCCAAACATGCTGCGCTCCCCCACTTGGGTCCAGCATAAGGGTGTCCTGCATGGCCTCCCATACAAAGCCTCATAAGGAGCCATACCAATACTAGACTGAAAACTGTTGTTATAGGCAAACTCTGCCAAACACAGATGATCAGCCCAATGACCACCCCAATCCAGTACACACATCCTAAGCAGATCCTCCAAAGTCTGAATAGTCCTCTCTGACTGCCCATCTGTCTGCGGATGATACGCTGTACTCATATGCACCTTAGTGCCCATCTCAGTCTGAAATGCCCTCCAAAACTCTGAAGCAAACCTCGGATCTCTATCCGACACAATACTGGCTGGCACTCCATGCAGCCTCACAATCTCCCGCACAAACTTCCTAGCCAAAACAGCTGCTCCATCTGTCTTCTTGATGGCCAAGAAATGTGCTGACTTGGTCAAGCGATCCACAATGACCCAAATAGCATCGAATGTCCGTGAGATAGGCAATCCCACAACAAAATCCATAGTGATCATATCCCACTTCCACTCTGGAATGGGTAAACTCTGCAGAAGACCACTAGGCACCTGATGCTCTGCCTTGACCAAAGAACAAGTGTTGCACCTCGCAACCCAATCTGCCACATCCCTCTTCATCCCAACCCAATGATAATACCGTTTGAGGTCACGGTACATCTTGGTCGCACCCGGATGAATCGAAAACTTGCTCGAATGAGCCTCTCTCAAAACCTCATGCCTCAACTCCTCATCCTTGGGCACACAAACTCGCCCACGAACCAAGATAGTTCCATTCGATGAGACCTGATACTCAGAACCAGCTGCCCGCGATGCATCCAACAAAACCGGATCATCCTGCTGAGCCACTCTGATCCTGCTAAGTAAATCTGCCTGGTCAGCCGCCTCCAAGCCCAACGGCTCCTCAGAAATAGCACATAGACGCAATGTACTCAACTCACTGACCAAAGCCTCAACACCACGCTCTCTATCTGAATCAACCCTCCGTCGACTCAAAGCATCTGCCACCAAATTGGCCTTGCCTGGATGATAAACAATATCCAAGTCATAGTCTGCCAGAAATTCCACCCAACGCGTCTGTCTCGCATTCAGCAAAGGCTGAGTGAAAATATGCTGTAGACTCTTGTGATCTGTAAAGATCTGCACTCTACCACCATAAAGATACGACCTCCAAATCTTGAGTGCAAAAACCACTGCTCCCAACTCAAGATCATGTGTAGGACGGTTGCGCTCACTGCCCTGCAACTGCCTCGAAGCATAGGCAATCACTCTGCCCTCCTGCATCAAAGCACAACCAAGTCCAACACCTGAAGCATCTGTGTACACAACATATGGCTTCCCCGGGTCAGGTAATGCCAAAACAGGTGTACTAGTCAACATCTCCTTGAGCTTCCCAAAGCTCTCCTCGCACTCCTGCGACCACACAAACGGCACATCCTTGCCAGTCAATCTCGTCATCGGCTGAGACATGCTCGCAAACCCCTTGACGAACCTCCTGTAGTAGCCTGCTAAACCCAGAAAACTCCTGATCTCGGTAGCACTACTCGGTCTAGGCCAATCTCTAATGGCCTCAATCTTAGCCGGATCCACAGAAACCCCCTCTGCAGAAACAATATGGCCAAGAAACCCCATCTCTCGCTGCCAAAAGCTACACTTGCTCAACTTAGCAAAAAGCTTCTGCTCTCGAAGCTTCTCCAACACAAGCCTCAAATGAGTCGCATGCTCCTCTGGACTCCTCGAATACACCAAAATGTCATCAATGAAAATAATGACAAACACATCCAGAAACTCCCTGAACACGTCGTTCATCAACCTCATAAACGCTGCCGGCGCATTAGTCAAACCAAAAGGCATGACCACAAACTCGAAATGCCCATACCTCGTCCGAAAAGCCGTCTTCCGGACATCTGCCTCATCTATCGGAATCTGATGATAACCCGATGCCAAGTCAATCTTAGAGAACCAAGTAGCCCCTCTCAACTGATCCAACAACTCATCGATCCTCGGAAGTGGGTACCTGTTCTTCACTGTGACTCGGTTAAGTCCCCGGTAATCAATACACAACCGAAAACTGCCATCCTTCTTCTTAACGAACAACACTGGCGCTCCCCACGGCGAAACACTAGGTCTGATGAACCCTTTACTCAAAAGGTCCTCTAGCTGCTTCTTCAGCTCTGCCATCTCTGCTGGAGCCATCCTGTAAGGTGTCTTCGATATCGGAGCTGTCCCGGGCTCTAAATCAATCGTGAAAGGATCTGACCGAGATGGTGGCAATCCCTTCAGCGACCGAAAAACATCCTCGAAATCCTGGACAACCTGAATATCCTGCAGACTCACCTCACCACTGGACTCTGTCATAGTGATCGTCGCCAAATAAGCTTCGCAGCCCCGCTCCAGCAACTGCTCCGCCTGAATAGCTGAGATCACTATACTCCCCGAAGTCGGTCTCACTCCCTGATAAACCAACTTCCCTGCATCCTGCTCAAACACCACTCTACCTCTGTAGCAATCCAGATGAACTCGGTATAGAGATAACCAGTCCATCCCCAAAATCACGTCATACAGTTCCACCGGACTGATGACTAAATCTGCTGGCATAGACTGCCCCGCAATCTGCACATCAACTGCTCTAGCTCTGCCCGAAGTAGCCAAATAACCACCACCAGCCACCTTGACAAAGCCTGAAGCCTCGCCATCGCTACTCCGAATACCACTACCCTCAGCTCTCTCCGGAGTTATGAAGCAATTAGATGCTCCCGAGTCAAACAGAACGTGAGACTCAAAACCTCCAACTAACAAGGTCCCTACACAATTCCACAAGTGTTGAGAACCTCTAACTCTATCACAGTAAAATAACAGAAACAGACAACACCAACAATTCTACCTTAAGAATTTAAAAGTCTGAGTCAAGATTTTACCTGTGATCTGGCCTGACTGACTGGTCTGGCCCACCTCTGCCGAAGTGTACACACGCGGCGCCCCGCCTGACTGCAACGCGGCAATCTGAGCTACTGGCTGGATAGCCAATGGCTGCATCGCTGCCAACGCCTTCTGCTGCAACTTGGGACACATGGTCTTGACATGCCCCGCCTCTCTGCAGTAGTAACACACAATGGGCTCCCTGGGCCCCGCCCTCTTGGGACAAGAAGCAACTCGGTGATCCAAGCTCCCACAACCAAAACAACCGCCGGTACTCTGGCCACTCGCAGACATCTCATCTGCTCTCCTCTTCTGGCCCTGCGCAGGCCTGCTGCCCCTGCTAAAACCAGAACTGTAACCTCCACGCTGCTGCTGCCGCTGCTGGCCCCTAGGCTGGGTAGCAGGAACAACTGCAGCTGGAACAACTGCCGTACTTGCCGGCTCACGCAGATCCTCCTCGATGGAAGCTGCCAACTCCACTAGCTCAACTCTGGAGTGGTACATCCCACCCCTGCACTGAGTCCTGATGCTCCTCCGAAGTCCCTGAAGAAACCTCGACATCAGCTCTCTCTCACCCACCAGCTCACTCCTGGTGTGGACCACCAACCTGCAGAACTCTGCATCGTACTCCCGTACTGACCTCTCGCCCTGAGTCAGCCCCATAAACCTCACTCGCAACCTGTCACGAGCCTCCTGCGGGAAGAACTTGTAGTTGAACTCCTCGACGAAGTCAACCCAAGTCCAAGCCGCCCTCCTGGTCCTAATAGACCTCCACCACAAATGTGCATCTCCTCCAAGATAATGCACCGCAAGCTCAACCTGGAACTGCTCTGGACAACGGACCGAACCGAAGTTCCGCTCTAACCTCTGACGCCACTCGTCAGCCTGCTCCGGAGTGACACCGCCCTCAAACGTCGGCGTGCCAATCCTCTGCATCTCCCTCATCATCTCACGATAAGGAGAAAACCCAACTGCAACACCCTGCTGCACCGCAGCCTCCTGCTGCTCAACAAAACCGGCACCAACATGTGCCCCGGCACCAACATGTGCCCCGGCACCAACATGTGCCCCGGCACCAACCTGTGCCCCGGCCGCTGGAGGTGCAACCGGAGCCTGCTGTGGAACTGCCTCTGGAAGACGTGCCAAAAGCTGCGTCAGTAGCCCCACAATCAAATCACCCTGAGCAAGAGCCGCGCCCCCACCGGGAACTGCTCCTGCCCCCGCGCCACCCCCGACGCCCAAACTAGCCCCACCGGCTAACGAAACAGACTGTGTCACCGACGCTGCCGCCACACTAGGCGCCGCACTCTGCACTGAGGCCTCAGCCTCTGGCACTCCACGACCAGCACCCCGACCTCCACGACCCGCTGCTCGCCCACCGCGACCAGCTCCTCTGCCCCCACGGGCTGCACCGCGACCACGACCACGGCCACGACCACGACCTGCGTCCATCTCTCTGCACTACCACCAAGTACAGAAAAAGAGCAAGGTCAACACACAAACACAAAGCACAACACACCAAATATCCAACTCACTTACCCGCGGAAAACTGGAAGACCGAGAGGATGAGATTAAACCACTAATTGACTAACTCACATAATCAATTAACCACATAGTCCAATTCATCCAATTCTAACAGTCCTAAAACCGACTACGCTCTGATACCAAAATGAAACAACCAAACCCTTTTTTTTTTTTTTTTTTATAAATAATTAGCCCAGATTGATATTCCCATAAATATTAATCCTCAACAGCTAATTCAACAACACAATGCGGAAGTAAACCAATATCATTAAATCATAATAATTGTTCAACAAATAACCAATAACCAATAAAACCAATAAAGAATGAACTCTAGCAACCTAAACACCAGGTTTGCTACATTAATGAAATAAAGACTAACATCCTAGGAAAGGTTCATTTCTAATCATCCATAAAATAATTCTTAAAACCAACATCCTAAATTCCTCTTCAGCCTCTTCTCTCGGTCTCTTTCCGCGGAAGAACATTACTGTTACCTGCAACACATTGGAATAGAGTTGCGTAAGTATTATCATAAATACTTAGTGAGTGGATCATCCTGCCTACAGGCCAATTACGTCAAACAGTAGACAATACACCACAATAAACAACCAGAAAGACAATGCAATAACCAATACATCAACTACCTGTCAGGAAACCCACGTTTCCTGACACCCAGGTCGGTGTCGACCGACACCTCTATGGTGTCGATCGACGCCGGCCTCCCGAGTGTCGATCGACACTCATCGAGTGTCGCTCGACACCGGCTCGACGCCCAGAAACCAGAAGCTACGAAAATCACATTCCAAAATCGCAATAACACAAAATCTAGGGGTTTTCAACGCCCCAATACTATCAAAACACGAAATCCGGCATAAACAACTCAAGAACACAACCAAAACTCGAAATCAAACAATCTCTATTGATCAACGGACCTACAGTCACGCACTCACCTTGAAAAGGGATAGAAAAGATGGAGAAGAGATAGAACAACGAAGAACAGCAACAAAACGAGTCTCCAAACTCCAAAAACTCTCTGGAAATCACCTCAGCCTCTCTGGAACCTTTCTTTCTCGAAAACTGAGCTTCTCACGCGGCTGGAGACTTTTAAATCGCGACCTAGGGCTTTCCTAGCCCAAAACCGAACAAAACCAGCCGACTTAAATCAAACCGGTCGATTTCCAGATAACCGGTGTCGATCGACACCCTTCCTTGGTGTCGGTCGACACCCATCGACCCAAAACCAACCCAATTGCAAATCGATCGACTTAAACCGGAAATCAAACCCGATAACCGGTGTCGATCGACACCCTTCGGGTGTCGATCGATACTAGTCGTTCAGAAGCATTTAACACACTTTCTTCGCGATGCTTGAACCTTAGACCGACTGCACAACAATCAAACAAGAACATGCACAGCCAATCCTCAATTCACACCTCTAAGAGCATGTGCCAACTACTCCCGAACCCCTAGCATCGTCCAACACCACTTCCAAAACAACTTTCTGGTTCACGGATGTTACAACACTAAACTTTTCCGACCATTTGGCGTTGTAAAGGGGACTCTAAAGAAGCGTAATAAGATAGCCTTTCAAAAATTTCAAAATATTATGCAACTCGTAGGGGTACACCCACATATTCTAAAAAACTAGTACGTTTAGAGGTTTTTCCAAATCAATGAATGAAATATGTCCAAAGTGAACACTAAACTTTTCCGACCATTTGGCGTTGTAAAGGGGATTCTAAAGAAGCGTAATAAGATAGCCTTTCAAAAATTTCAAAATATTAAGCAACTCTTAGGGGTACACCCACATATTCCAAAAAACTAGTACATTTAGAATTTTTTCCAAATCAAAGAATGAAATATGTCCAAAGTGAACACTAAACTTTTCCGACCATTTGGCATTGTAAAGGGTACTCTGAAGAAGCGTAATAAAATAGCATTTCAAAATTTTCAAAATATGAAGAAACTTGTAGGGGTACACCCACATATTCCAAAAAACTAGTACGTTTAGAGGTTTTTCCAAATCAATGAATGAAATATGTCCAAAGTGAACACTAAACTTTTCCGACCATTTGGCGTTGTAAATGGGACTCTAAAGAAGCGTAATAAGATAGCCTTTCAAAAATTTCAAAATATTAAGCAACTCGTAGAGGTACATCCACATATTCCAAAAAACTAGTACATTTAGTGGTTTTTCCAAATCAATGAATGAAATATTTCCAAAGTGAACACTAAACTTTTCCGACCATTTGGCGTTGTAAATGGGACTCTAAAAAAGCGTAATAAGATAGCTTTTCAAAAATTTCAAAATATTAAGCAACTCGCAGGGGTACACCCACATATTCCAAAAAGTAGTACATTTAGAGGTTTTTCCAAATCAATGAATGAAATATGTCCAAAGTGAACACTAAACTTTTCCGACTATTTGGCGTTGTAAATGGGACTCTAAAGAAGCGTAATAAGATAGCCTTTCAAAAATTTCAAAATATTAAGTAACTCGTAGGGGTACACCCACATATTCCAAAAAACTAGTACATTTAGAGGTTTTTCCAAATCAAAGAATGAAATATGTCCAAAGTGAACACTAAACTTTTCCGACCATTTGGCATTGTAAAGGGTACTCTGAAGAAGCGTAATAAAATAGCATTTCAAAATTTTCAAAATATGAAGAAACTTGTAGGGGTACACCCACATATTCCAAAAAAGTAGTACATTTAGAGGTTTTTCCAAATCAATGAATGAAATATGTCCAAAGTGAACACTAAACTTTTCCGACCATTTGGCGTTGTAAAGGGGATTCTAAAGAAGCGTAATAAGATAGCCTTTCAAAAATTTCAAAATATTAAGCAACTCTTAGGGGTACACCCACATATTCCAAAAAACTAGTACATTTAGAGTTTTTTCCAAATCAAAGAATGAAATATGTCCAAAGTGAACACTAAACTTTTCCGACCATTTGGCATTGTAAAGGGTACTCTGAAGAAGCGTAATAAAATAGCATTTCAAAATTTTCAAAATATGAAGAAACTTGTAGGGGTACACCCACATATTCCAAAAAACTAGTACGTTTAGAGGTTTTTCCAAATCAATGAATGAAATATGTCCACAGTGAACACTAAACTTTTCCGACCATTTGGCGTTGTAAAGGGGACTCTAAAAAAGCGTAATAAGATAGCATTTCAAAAATTTCAAAATATTAAGCAACTCGCAGGGGTACACCCACATATTCCAAAAAACTAGTACATTTAGAGGTTTTTCCAAATCAATGAATGAAATATGTCCAAAGTGAACACTAAACTTTTCCGACCATTTGGCGTTGTAAAGGGGACTCTAAAGAAGCGTAATAAGATAGCCTTTCAAAAATTTCAAAATGCTAACCAACTCGCAGGGGTACACCCACATATTCCAAAAAACTAGTACATTTAGAGGTTTTTCCAAATCAATGAATGAAATATGTCCACAGTGAACACTAAACTTTTCCGACCATTTGGCGTTATAAATGGGACTCTAAAGAAGCGTAATAAGATAGCCTTTCAAAAATTTCAAAATATTAAGCAACTCGTAGGGGTACACCCACATATTCCAAAAAAGTAGTACATTTAGAGGTTTTTCCAAATCAATGAATGAAATATTTCCAAAGTGAACACTAAACTTTTCCGACCATTTGGCGTTGTAAAGGGGACTCTAAAGAAGCGTAATAAGATAGCATTTCAAAATTTTCAAAATATTAAGCAACTCGTAGGGGTACACCCACATATTCCAAAAAAGTAGTACATTTAGAGGTTTTTCCAAATCAATGAATGAAATATGTCCAAAGTGAACACTAAACTTTTCCGACCATTTGGCGTTGTAAAGGGGACTCTAAAAAAGCGTAATAAGATAGCCTTTCAAAAATTTCAAAATGCTAACCAACTCGCAGGGGTACACCCACATATTCCAAAAAACTAGTACATTTAGAGGTTTTTCCAAATCAATGAATGAAATATGTCCACAGTGAACACTAAACTTTTCCGACCATTTGGCGTTGTAAATGGGACTCTAAAGAAGCGTAATAAGATAGCCTTTCAAAAATTTCAAAATATTAAGCAACTCGTAGGGGTACACCCACATATTCCAAAAAAGTAGTACATTTAGAGGTTTTTCCAAATCAATGAATGAAATATTTCCAAAGTGAACACTAAACTTTTCCGACCATTTGGCGTTGTAAAGGGGACTCTAAAGAAGCGTAATAAGATAGCATTTCAAAATTTTCAAAATATTAAGCAACTCGTAGGGGTACACCCACATATTCCAAAAAAGTAGTACATTTAGAGGTTTTTCCAAATCAATGAATGAAATATGTCCAAAGTGAACACTAAACTTTTCCGACCATTTGGCGTTGTAAAGGGGACTCTAAAAAAGCGTAATAAGATAGCCTTTCAAAAATTTCAAAATATTAAGCAACTCGCAGGGGTACACCCACATATTCCAAAAAACTAGTACATTTAGACGTTTTTCCAAATCAATGAATGAAATATGTCCAAAGTGAACACTAAACTTTTCCGACCATTTGGCGTTGTAAAGGGGACTCTAAAGAAGCGTAATAAGATAGCCTTTCAAAAATTTCAAAATGCTAACCAACTCGCAGGGGTACACCCACATATTCCAAAAAACTAGTACATTTAGAGGTTTTTCCAAATCAATGAATGAAATATGTCCACAGTGAACACTAAACTTTTCCGACCATTTGGCGTTGTAAATGGGACTCTAAAGAAGCGTAATAAGATAGCCTTTCAAAAATTTCAAAATATTAAGCAACTCGTAGGGGTACACCCACATATTCTAAAAAACTAGTACGTTTAGAGGTTTTTCCAAATCAATGAATGAAATATGTCCAAAGTGAACACTAAACTTTTCCGACCATTTGGCGTTGTAAAGGGGACTCTAAAGAAGCGTAATAAGATAGCATTTCAAAATTTTCAAAATATTAAGCAACTCGTAGGGGTACACCCACATATTCCAAAAAAGTAGTACATTTAGAGGTTTTTCCAAATCAATGAATGAAATATGTCCAAAGTGAACACTAAACTTTTCCGACCATTTGGCGTTGTAAAGGGGACTCTAAAAAAGCGTAATAAGATAGCCTTTCAAAAATTTCAAAATATTAAGCAACTCGCAGGGGTACACCCACATATTCCAAAAAACTAGTACATTTAGAGGTTTTTCCAAATAAATGAATGAAATATGTCCAAAGTGAACACTAAACTTTTCCGACCATTTGGCGTTGTAAAGGGGACTCTAAAAAAGCGTAATAAGATAGCATTTCAAAAATTTCAAAATATTAAGCAACTCGCAGGGGTACACCCACATATTCCAAAAAACTAGTACATTTAGAGGTTTTTCCAAATCAATGAATGAAATATGTCCAAAGTGAACACTAAACTTTTCCGACCATTTGGCGTTGTAAAGGGGACTCTAAAGAAGCGTAATAAGATAGCCTTTAAAAAATTTCAAAATATTAAGCAACTCGTAGGGGTACATCCACATATTCCAAAAAACTAGTACATTTATAGGTTTTTCCAAATCAATGAATGAAATATGTCCAAAGTGAACACTAAACTTTTCCGACCATTTGGCGTTGTAAAGGGTACTCTGAAGAAGCGTAATAGAATAGCATTTCAAAATTTTCAAAATATGAAGAAACTTGTAGGGGTACACCCACATATTCCAAAAAAGTAGTACATTTAGAGGTTTTTAAAAATCAATGAATGAAATATGTCCAAAGTGAACACTAAACTTTTCCGACCATTTGGCGTTGTAAAGGGGACTCTAAAAAAGCGTAATAAGATTGCCTTTCAAAAATTTCAAAATATTAAGCAACTCGCAGGGGTACACCCACATATTCCAAAAAACTAGAACATTTAGAGGTTTCTCCAAATCAATGAATGAAATATGTCCAAAGTGAACACTAAACTTTTCCGACCATTTGGCGTTGTAATGGGGACTCTATAAAAGCGTAATAAGATAGCCTTTCAAAAATTTCAAAATATTAAGCAACTCGTAGGGGTACGTACACCCACATATTCTAAAAAACTAGTATATTTAGAGGTTTTTCCAAATCAATGAATGAAATATGTCCAAAGTGAACACTAAACTTTTCCGACCATTTGGCGTTGTAAAGGGGACTCTAAAGAAGCGTAATAAGATAGCCTTTCAAAAATTTCAAAATGCTAACCAACTCGCAGGGGTACACCCACATATTCCAAAAAACTAGTACATTTAGAGGTTTTTCCAAATCAATGAATGAAATATGTCCAAAGTGAACACTAAACTTTTCCGACCATTTGGCGTTGTAAATGGGACTCTAAAGAAGCGTAATAAGATAGCCTTTCAAAAATTTCAAAATATTAAGCAACTCGTAGGGGTACACCCACATATTCCAAAAAAGTAGTACATTTAGAGGTTTTTCCAAATCAATGAATGAAATATTTCCAAAGTGAACACTAAACTTTTCCGACCATTTGGCATTGTAAAGGGGACTCTAAAGAAGCGTAATAAGATAGCCTTTCAAAATTTTCAAAATATTAAGCAACTCGTAGGGGTACACCCACATATTCTAAAAAACTAGTACGTTTAGAGGTTTTTCCAAATCAATGAATGAAATATGTCCAAAGTGAACACTAAACTTTGCCGACCATTTGGCATTGTAAAGGGGACTCTAAAGAAGCGTAATAAGATAGCATTTCAAAATTTTCAAAATATTAAGCAACTCGTAGGGGTACACCCACATATTCCAAAAAAGTAGTACATTTAGAGGTTTTTAAAAATCAATGAATGAAATATATCCAAAGTGAACACTAAACTTTTCCGACCATTTGGCGTTGTAAAGGGGACTCTAAAAAAGCGTAATAAGATTGCCTTTCAAAAATTTCAAAATATTAAGCAACTCGCAGGGGTACACCCACATATTCCAAAAAACTAGAACATTTAGAGGTTTCTCCAAATCAATGAATGAAATATGTCCAAAGTGAACACTAAACTTTTCCGACCATTTGGCGTTGTAATGGGGACTCTAAAAAAGCGTAATAAGATAGCCTTTCAAAAATTTCAAAATATTAAGCAACTCGTAGGGGTACGTACACCCACATATTCTAAAAAACTAGTATATTTAGAGGTTTTTCCAAATCAATGAATGAAATATGTCCAAAGTGAACACTAAACTTTTCCGACCATTTGGCGTTGTAAAGGGGACTCTAAAGAAGCGTAATAAGATAGCCTTTCAAAAATTTCAAAATGCTAACCAACTCGCAGGGGTACACCCACATATTCCAAAAAACTAGTACATTTAGAGGTTTTTCCAAATCAATGAATGAAATATGTCCAAAGTGAACACTAAACTTTTCCGACCATTTGGCGTTGTAAATGGGACTCTAAAGAAGCGTAATAAGATAGCCTTTCAAAAATTTCAAAATATTAAGCAACTCGTAGGGGTACACCCACATATTCCAAAAAAGTAGTACATTTAGAGGTTTTTCCAAATCAATGAATGAAATATTTCCAAAGTGAACACTAAACTTTTCCGACCATTTGGCATTGTAAAGGGGACTCTAAAGAAGCGTAATAAGATAGCCTTTCAAAATTTTCAAAATATTAAGCAACTCGTAGGGGTACACCCACATATTCTAAAAAACTAGTACGTTTAGAGGTTTTTCCAAATCAATGAATGAAATATGTCCAAAGTGAACACTAAACTTTGCCGACCATTTGGCATTGTAAAGGGGACTCTAAAGAAGCGTAATAAGATAGCATTTCAAAATTTTCAAAATATTAAGCAACTCGTAGGGGTACACCCACATATTCCAAAAAAGTAGTACATTTAGAGGTTTTTAAAAATCAATGAATGAAATATATCCAAAGTGAACACTAAACTTTTCCGACCATTTGGCGTTGTAAAGGGGACTCTAAAAAAGCGTAATAAGATTGCCTTTCAAAAATTTCAAAATATTAAGCAACTCGCAGGGGTACACCCACATATTCCAAAAAACTAGAACATTTAGAGGTTTCTCCAAATCAATGAATGAAATATGTCCAAAGTGAACACTAAACTTTTCCGACCATTTGGCGTTGTAATGGGGACTCTAAAAAAGCGTAATAAGATAGCCTTTCAAAAATTTCAAAATATTAAGCAACTCGTAGGGGTACGTACACCCACATATTCTAAAAAACTAGTACATTTAGAGGTTTTTCCAAATCAATGAATGAAATATGTCCAAAGTGAACACTAAACTTTTCCGACCATTTGGCGTTGTAAAGGGGACTCTAAAGAAGCGTAATAAGATAGCCTTTCAAAAATTTCAAAATGCTAACCAACTCGCAGGGGTACACCCACATATTCCAAAAAACTAGTACATTTAGAGGTTTTTCCAAATCAATGAATGAAATATGTCCAAAGTGAACACTAAACTTTTCCGACCATTTGGCGTTGTAAATGGGACTCTAAAGAAGCGTAATAAGATAGCCTTTCAAAATTTTCAAAATATTAAGCAACTCGTAGGGGTACACCCACATATTCCAAAAAAGTAGTACATTTAGAGGTTTTTCCAAATCAATGAATGAAATATGTCCAAAGTGAACACTAAACTTTTCCGACCATTTGGCGTTGTAAAGGGGACTCTAAAGAAGCGTAATAAGATAGCCTTTCAAAAATTTCAAAATATTAAGCAACTCGTAGGGGTACGTACACCCACATATTCTAAAAAACTAGTACATTTAGAGGTTTTTCCAAATCAATGAATGAAATATGTCCAAAGTGAACACTAAACTTTTCCGACCATTTGGCGTTGTAAAGGGGACTCTAAAGAAGCGTAATAAGATAGCCTTTCAAAAATTTCAAAATGCTAACCAACTCGCAGGGGTACACCCACATATTCCAAAAAACTAGTACATTTAGAGGTTTTTCCAAATCAATGAATGAAATATGTCCAAAGTGAACACTAAACTTTTCCGACCATTTGGCGTTGTAAATGGGACTCTAAAGAAGCGTAATAAGATAGCCTTTCAAAAATTTCAAAATATTAAGCAACTCGTAGGGGTACACCCACATATTCCAAAAAAGTAGTACATTTAGAGGTTTTTCCAAATCAATGAATGAAATATTTCCAAAGTGAACACTAAACTTTTCCGACCATTTGGCATTGTAAAGGGGACTCTAAAGAAGCGTAATAAGATAGCCTTTCAAAATTTTCAAAATATTAAGCAACTCGTAGGGGTACACCCACATATTCTAAAAAACTAGTACGTTTAGAGGTTTTTCCAAATCAATGAATGAAATATGTCCAAAGTGAACACTAAACTTTTCCGACCATTTGGCATTGTAAAGGGGACTCTAAAGAAGCGTAATAAGATAACATTTCAAAATTTTCAAAATATTAAGCAACTCGTAGGGGTACACCCACATATTCCAAAAAAGTAGTACATTTAGAGGTTTTTCCAAATCAATGAATGAAATATGTCCAAAGTGAACACTAAACTTTTCCGACCATTTGGCGTTGTAAAGGGGACTCTAAAGAAGCGTAATAAGATAGCCTTTCAAAAATTTCAAAATATTAAGCAACTCGTAGGGGTACGTACACCCACATATTCTAAAAAACTAGTACATTTAGAGGTTTTTCCAAATCAATGAATGAAATATGTCCAAAGTGAACACTAAACTTTTCCGACCATTTGGCGTTGTAAAGGGGACTCTAAAGAAGCGTAATAAGATAGCCTTTCAAAAATTTCAAAATATTAAGCAACTCGCAGGGGTACACCCACATATTCCAAAAAACTAGTACATTTATAGGTTTTTCCAAATCAATGAATGAAATATGTCCAAAGTGAACACTAAACTTTTCCGACCATTTGGCGTTGTAAAGGGTACTCTGAAGAAGCGTAATAGAATAGCATTTCAAAATTTTCAAAATATGAAGAAACTTGTAGGGGTACACCCACATATTCCAAAAAAGTAGTACATTTAGAGGTTTTTAAAAATCAATGAATGAAATATGTCCAAAGTGAACACTAAACTTTTCCGACCATTTGGCGTTGTAAAGGGGACTCTAAAAAAGCGTAATAAGATTGCCTTTCAAAAATTTCAAAATATTAAGCAACTCGCAGGGGTACACCCACATATTCCAAAAAACTAGAACATTTAGAGGTTTCTCCAAATCAATGAATGAAATATGTCCAAAGTGAACACTAAACTTTTCCGACCATTTGGCGTTGTAATGGGGACTCTAAAAAAGAGTAATAAGATAGCCTTTCAAAAATTTCAAAATATTAAGCAACTCGTAGGGGTACGTACACCCACATATTCTAAAAAACTAGTACATTTAGAGGTTTTTCCAAATCAATGAATGAAATATGTCCAAAGTGAACACTAAACTTTTCCGACCATTTGGCGTTGTAAAGGGGACTCTAAAGAAGCGTAATAAGATAGCCTTTCAAAAATTTCAAAATGCTAACCAACTCGCAGGGGTACACCCACATATTCCAAAAAACTAGTACATTTAGAGGTTTTTCCAAATCAATGAATGAAATATGTCCAAAGTGAACACTAACTTTTCCGACCATTTGGCGTTGTAAATGGGACTCTAAAGAAGCGTAATAAGATAGCCTTTCAAAAATTTCAAAATATTAAGCAACTCGTAGGGGTACACCCACATATTCCAAAAAAGTAGTACATTTAGAGGTTTTTCCAAATCAATGAATGAAATATTTCCAAAGTGAACACTAAACTTTTCCGACCATTTGGCATTGTAAAGGGGACTCTAAAGAAGCGTAATAAGATAGCCTTTCAAAATTTTCAAAATATTAAGCAACTCGTAGGGGTACACCCACATATTCTAAAAAACTAGTACGTTTAGAGGTTTTTCCAAATCAATGAATGAAATATGTCCAAAGTGAACACTAAACTTTTCCGACCATTTGGCATTGTAAAGGGGACTCTAAAGAAGCGTAATAAGATAGCATTTCAAAATTTTCAAAATATTAAGCAACTCGTAGGGGTACACCCACATATTCCAAAAAAGTAGTACATTTAGAGGTTTTTCCAAATCAATGAATGAAATATGTCCAAAGTGAACACTAAACTTTTCCGACCATTTGGCGTTGTAAAGGGGACTCTAAAGAAGCGTAATAAGATAGCCTTTCAAAAATTTCAAAATGCTAACCAACTCGCAGGGGTACACCCACATAATCCAAAAAACTAGTACATTTAGAGGTTTTTCCAAATCAATGAATGAAATATGTCCAAAGTGAACACTAAACTTTTCCGACCATTTGGCGTTGTAAATGGGACTCTAAAGAAGCGTAATAAGATAGCCTTTCAAAAATTTCAAAATATTAAGCAACTCGTAGGGGTACACCCACATATTCCAAAAAAGTAGTACATTTAGAGGTTTTTCCAAATCAATGAATGAAATATTTCCAAAGTGAACACTAAACTTTTCCGACCATTTGGCATTGTAAAGGGGACTCTAAAGAAGCGTAATAAGATAGCCTTTCAAAATTTTCAAAATATTAAGCAACTCGTAGGGGTACACCCACATATTCTAAAAAACTAGTACGTTTAGAGGTTTTTCCAAATCAATGAATGAAATATGTCCAAAGTGAACACTAAACTTTTCCGACCATTTGGCGTTGTAAAGGGGACTCTAAAGAAGCGTAATAAGATAGCATTTCAAAATTTTCAAAATATTAAGCAACTCGTAGGGGTACACCCACATATTCCAAAAAAGTAGTACATTTAGAGGTTTTTCCAAATCAATGAATGAAATATGTCCAAAGTGAACACTAAACTTTTCCGACCATTTGGCATTGTAAAGGGGACTCTAAAAAAGCGTAATAAGATAGCCTTTCAAAAATTTCAAAATATTAAGCAACTCGCAGGGGTACACCCACATATTCCAAAAAACTAGTACATTTATAGGTTTTTCCAAATCAATGAATGAAATATGTCCAAAGTTAACACTAAACTTTTCCGACCATTTGGCGTTGTAAAGGGTACTCTGAAGAAGCGTAATAGAATAGCATTTCAAAATTTTCAAAATATGAAGAAACTTGTAGGGGTACACCCACATATTCCAAAAAAGTAGTACATTTAGAGGTTTTTCCAAATCAATGAATGAAATATGTCCAAAGTGAACACTAAACTTTTCCGACCATTTGGCGTTGTAAAGGGGACTCTAAAAAAGCGTAATAAGATTGCCTTTCAAAAATTTCAAAATATTAAGCAACTCGCAGGGGTACACCCACATATTCCAAAAAACTAGAACATTTAGAGGTTTTTCCAAATCAATGAATGAAATATGTCCAAAGTGAACACTAAATTTTCCGACCATTTGGCGTTGTAATGGGGACTCTAAAAAAGCGTAATAAGATAGCCTTTCAAAAATTTCAAAATATTAAGCAACTCGTAGGGGTACGTACACCCACATATTCTAAAAAACTAGTACATTTAGAGGTTTTTCCAAATCAATGAATGAAATATGTCCAAAGTGAACACTAAACTTTTCCGACCATTTGGCGTTGTAAAGGGGACTCTAAAGAAGCGTAATAAGATAGCCTTTCAAAAATTTCAAAATGCTAACCAACTCGCAGGGGTACACCCACATATTCCAAAAAACTAGTACATTTAGAGGTTTTTCCAAATCAATGAATGAAATATGTCCAAAGTGAACACTAAACTTTTCCGACCATTTGGCGTTGTAAATGGGACTCTAAAGATGCGTAATAAGATAGCCTTTCAAAAATTTCAAAATATTAAGCAACTCGTAGGGGTACACCCACATATTCCAAAAAAGTAGTACATTTAGAGGTTTTTCCAAATCAATGAATGAAATATTTCCAAAGTGAACACTAAACTTTTCCGACCCTTTGGCATTGTAAAGGGGACTCTAAAGAAGCGTAATAAGATAGCCTTTCAAAATTTTCAAAATATTAAGCAACTCGTAGGGGTACACCCACATATTCTAAAAAACTAGTACGTTTAGAGGTTTTTCCAAATCAATGAATGAAATATGTCCAAAGTGAACACTAAACTTTTCCGACCATTTGGCATTGTAAAGGGGACTCTAAAGAAGCGTAATAAGATAGCATTTCAAAATTTTCAAAATATTAAGCAACTCGTAGGGGTACACCCACATATTCCAAAAAAGTAGTACATTTAGAGGTTTTTCCAAATCAATGAATGAAATATGTCCAAAGTGAACACTAAACTTTTCCGACCATTTGGCGTTGTAAAGGGGACTCTAAAGAAGCGTAATAAGATAGCCTTTCAAAAATTTCAAAATGCTAACCAACTCGCAGGGGTACACCCACATATTCCAAAAAACTAGTACATTTAGAGGTTTTTCCAAATCAATGAATGAAATATGTCCAAAGTGAACACTAAACTTTTCCGACCATTTGGCGTTGTAAATGGGACTCTAAAGAAGCGTAACAAGATAGCCTTTCAAAAATTTCAAAATATTAAGCAACTCGTAGGGGTACACCCACATATTCCAAAAAAGTAGTACATTTAGAGGTTTTTCCAAATCAATGAATGAAATATTTCCAAAGTGAACACTAAACTTTTCCGACCCTTTGGCATTGTAAAGGGGACTCTAAAGAAGCGTAATAAGATAGCCTTTCAAAATTTTCAAAATATTAAGCAACTCGTAGGGGTACACCCACATATTCTAAAAAACTAGTACGTTTAGAGGTTTTTCCAAATCAATGAATGAAATATGTCCAAAGTGAACACTAAACTTTTCCGACCATTTGGCATTGTAAAGGGGACTCTAAAGAAGCGTAATAAGATAGCATTTCAAAATTTTCAAAATATTAAGCAACTCGTAGGGGTACACCCACATATTCCAAAAAAGTAGTACATTTAGAGGTTTTTCCAAATCAATGAATGAAATATGTCCAAAGTGAACACTAAACTTTTCCGACCATTTGGCGTTGTAAAGGGGACTCTAAAGAAGCGTAATAAGATAGCCTTTCAAAAATTTAAAAATGCTAACCAACTCGCAGGGGTACACCCACATATTCCAAAAAACTAGTACATTTAGAGGTTTTTCCAAATCAATGAATGAAATATGTCCAAAGTGAACACTAAACTTTTCCGACCATTTGGCGTTGTAAATGGGACTCTAAAGAAGCGTAACAAGATAGCCTTTCAAAAATTTCAAAATATTAAGCAACTCGTAGGGGTACACCCACATATTCCAAAAAAGTAGTACATTTAGAGGTTTTTCCAAATCAATGAATGAAATATTTCCAAAGTGAACACTAAACTTTTCCGACCCTTTGGCATTGTAAAGGGGACTCTAAAGAAGCGTAATAAGATAGCCTTTCAAAATTTTCAAAATATTAAGCAACTCGTAGGGGTACACCCACATATTCTAAAAAACTAGTACGTTTAGAGGTTTTTCCAAATCAATGAATGAAATATGTCCAAAGTGAACACTAAACTTTTCCGACCATTTGGCATTGTAAAGGGGACTCTAAAGAAGCGTAATAAGATAGCATTTCAAAATTTTCAAAATATTAAGCAACTCGTAGGGGTACACCCACATATTCCAAAAAAGTAGTACATTTAGAGGTTTTTCCAAATCAATGAATGAAATATGTCCAAAGTGAACACTAAACTTTTCCGACCATTTGGCGTTGTAAAGGGGACTCTAAAGAAGCGTAATAAGATAGCCTTTCAAAAATTTCAAAATGCTAACCAACTCGCAGGGGTACACCCACATATTCCAAAAAACTAGTACATTTAGAGGTTTTTCCAAATCAATGAATGAAATATGTCCAAAGTGAACACTAAACTTTTCCGACCATTTGGCGTTGTAAAAGGGACTCTAAAAAAGCGTAATAAGATTGCCTTTCACAAATTTCAAAATATTAAGCAACTCGCAGGGGTACACCCACATATTCCAAAAAACTAGAACATTTAGAGGTTTTTCCAAATCAATGAATGAAATATGTCCAAAGTGAACACTAAACTTTTCCGACCATTTGGCGTTGTAATGGGGACTCTAAAAAAGCGTAATAAGATAGCCTTTCAAAAATTTCAAAATATTAAGCAACTCGTAGGGGTACGTACACCCACATATTCTAAAAAACTAGTACATTTAGAGGTTTTTCCAAATCAATGAATGAAATATGTCCAAAGTGAACACTAAACTTTTCCGACCATTTGGCGTTGTAAAGGGGACTCTAAAGAAGCGTAATAAGATAGCCTTTCAAAAATTTCAAAATGCTAACCAACTCGCAGGGGTACACCCACATATTCCAAAAAACTAGTACATTTAGAGGTTTTTCCAAATCAATGAATGAAATATGTCCAAAGTGAACACTAAACTTTTCCGACCATTTGGCGTTGTAAATGGGACTCTAAAGAAGCGTAATAAGATAGCCTTTCAAAAATTTCAAAATATTAAGCAACTCGTAGGGGTACACCCACATATTCCAAAAAAGTAGTACATTTAGAGGTTTTTCCAAATCAATGAATGAAATATTTCCAAAGTGAACACTAAACTTTTCCGACCATTTGGCATTGTAAAGGGGACTCTAAAGAAGCGTAATAAGATAGCCTTTCAAAAATTTCAAAATATTAAGCAACTCGCAGGTGTACACCCACATATTCCAAAAAACTAGTACATTTATAGGTTTTTCCAAATCAATGAATGAAATATGTCCAAAGTGAACACTAAACTTTTCCGACCATTTGGCGTTGTAAAGGGTACTCTGAAGAAGGGTAAGAGAATAGCATTTCAAAATTTTCAAAATATGAAGAAACTTGTAGGGGTACACCCACATATTCCAAAAAAGTAGTACATTTAGAGGTTTTTAAAAATCAATGAATGAAATATGTCCAAAGTGAACACTAAACTTTTCCGACCATTTGGCGTTGTAAAGGGGACTCTAAAAAAGCGTAATAAGATTGCCTTTCAAAAATTTCAAAATATTAAGCAACTCGCAGGGGTACACCCACATATTCCAAAAAACTAGAACATTTAGAGGTTTCTCCAAATCAATGAATGAAATATGTCCAAAGTGAACACTAAACTTTTCCGACCATTTGGCGTTGTAATGGGGACTCTAAAAAAGCGTAATAAGATAGCCTTTCAAAAATTTCAAAATATTAAGCAACTCGTAGGGGTACGTACACCCACATATTCTAAAAAACTAGTACATTTAGAGGTTTTTCCAAATCAATGAATGAAATATGTCCAAAGTGAACACTAAACTTTTCCGACCATTTGGCGTTGTAAAGGGGACTCTAAAGAAGCGTAATAAGATAGCCTTTCAAAAATTTCAAAATGCTAACCAACTCGCAGGGGTACACCCACATATTCCAAAAAACTAGTACATTTAGAGGTTTTTCCAAATCAATGAATGAAATATGTCCAAAGTGAACACTAAACTTTTCCGACCATTTGGCGTTGTAAATGGGACTCTAAAGAAGCGTAATAAGATAGCCTTTCAAAAATTTCAAAATATTAAGCAACTCGTAGGGGTACACCCACATATTCCAAAAAAGTAGTACATTTAGAGGTTTTTCCAAATCAATGAATGAAATATTTCCAAAGTGAACACTAAACTTTTCCGACCATTTGGCATTGTAAAGGGGACTCTAAAGAAGCGTAATAAGATAGCCTTTCAAAATTTTCAAAATATTAAGCAACTCGTAGGGGTACACCCACATATTCTAAAAAACTAGTACGTTTAGAGGTTTTTCCAAATCAATGAATGAAATATGTCCAAAGTGAACACTAAACTTTTCCGACCATTTGGCATTGTAAAGGGGACTCTAAAGAAGCGTAATAAGATAGCATTTCAAAATTTTCAAAATATTAAGCAACTCGTAGGGGTACACCCACATATTCCAAAAAAGTAGTACATTTAGAGGTTTTTCCAAATCAATGAATGAAATATGTCCAAAGTGAACACTAAACTTTTCCGACCATTTGGCGTTGTAAAGGGGACTCTAAAGAAGCGTAATAAGATAGCCTTTCAAAAATTTCAAAATGCTAACCAACTCGCAGGGGTACACCCACATATTCCAAAAAACTAGTACATTTAGAAGTTTTTCCAAATCAATGAATGAAATATGTCCAAAGTGAACACTAAACTTTTCCGACCATTTGGCGTTGTAAATGGGACTCTAAAGAAGCGTAATAAGATAGCCTTTCAAAAATTTCAAAATATTAAGCAACTCGTAGGGGTACACCCACATATTCCAAAAAAGTAGTACATTTAGAGGTTTTTCCAAATCAATGAATGAAATATTTCCAAAGTGAACACTAAACTTTTCCGACCATTTGGCATTGTAAAGGGGACTCTAAAGAAACGTAATAAGATAGCCTTTCAAAATTTTCAAAATATTAAGCAACTCGTAGGGGTACACCCACATATTCTAAAAAACTAGTACGTTTAGAGGTTTTTCCAAATCAATGAATGAAATATGTCCAAAGAAAACACTAAACTTTTCCGACCATTTGGCGTTGTAAAGGGGACTCTAAAGAAGCGTAATAAGATAGCATTTCAAAATTTTCAAAATATTAAGCAACTCGTAGGGGTACACCCACATATTCAAAAAAAGTAGTACATTTAGAGGTTTTTCCAAATCAATGAATGAAATATGTCCAAAGTGAACACTAAACTTTTCCGACCATTTGGCGTTGTAAAAGGGACTCTAAAAAAGCGTAATAAGATAGCCTTTCAAAAATTTCAAAATATTAAGCAACTCGCAGGGGTACACCCACATATTCCAAAAAACTAGTACATTTATAGGTTTTTCCAAATCAATGAATGAAATATGTCCAAAGTGAACACTAAACTTTTCCGACCATTTGGCGTTGTAAAGGGTACTCTGAAGAAGCGTAATAGAATAGCATTTCAAAATTTTCAAAATGTGAAGAAACTTGTAGGGGTACACCCACATATTCCAAAAAAGTAGTACATTTAGAGGTTTTTCCAAATCAATGAATGAAATATGTCCAAAGTGAACACTAAACTTTTCCGACCATTTGGCGTTGTAAAGGGGACTCTAAAAAAGCGTAATAAGATTGCCTTTCAAAAATTTCAAAATATTAAGCAACTCGCAGGGGTACACCCACATATTCCAAAAAACTAGAACATTTAGAGGTTTTTCCAAATCAATGAATGAAATATGTCCAAAGTGAACACTAAACTTTTCCGACCATTTGGCGTTGTAATGGGGACTCTAAAAAAGCGTAATAAGATAGCCTTTCAAAAATTTCAAAATATTAAGCAACTCGTAGGGGTACGTACACCCACATATTCTAAAAAACTAGTACATTTAGAGGTTTTTCCAAATCAATGAATGAAATATGTCCAAAGTGAACACTAAACTTTTCCGACCATTTGGCGTTGTAAAGGGGACTCTAAAGAAGCGTAATAAAATAGCCTTTCAAAATTTTCAAAATGCTAACCAACTCGCAGGGGTACACCCACATATTCCAAAAAACTAGTACATTTAGAGGTTTTTCCAAATCAATGAATGAAATATGTCCAAAGTGAACACTAAACTTTTCCGACCATTTGGCGTTGTAAATGGGACTCTAAAGAAGCGTAATAAGATAGCCTTTCAAATATTTCAAAATATTAAGCAACTCGTAGGGGTACACCCACATATTCCAAAAAAGTAGTACATTTAGAGGTTTTTCCAAATCAATGAATGAAATATTTCCAAAGTGAACACTAAACTTTTCCGACCATTTGGCATTGTAAAGGGGACTCTAAAGAAGCGTAATAAGATAGCCTTTCAAAATTTTCAAAATATTAAGCAACTCGTAGGGGTACACCCACATATTCTAAAAAACTAGTACGTTTAGAGGTTTTTCCAAATCAATGAATGAAATATGTCCAAAGTGAACACTAAACTTTTCCGACCATTTGGCGTTGTAAAGGGGACTCTAAAGAAGCGTAATAAGATAGCATTTCAAAATTTTCAAAATATTAAGCAACTCGTAGGGGTACACCCACATATTCCAAAAAGTAGTACATTTAGAGGTTTTTCCAAATCAATGAATGAAATATGTCCAAAGTGAACACTAAACTTTTCCGACCATTTGGCGTTGTAAAGGGGACTCTAAAGAAGCGTAATAAGATAGCCTTTCAAAAATTTCAAAATGCTAACCAACTCGCAGGGGTACACCCACATATTCCAAAAAACTAGTACATTTAGAGGTTTTTCCAAATCAATGAATGAAATATGTCCAAAGTGAACACTAAACTTTTCCGACCATTTGGCGTTGTAAATGGGACTCTAAAGAAGCGTAATAAGATAGCCTTTCAAATATTTCAAAATATTAAGCAACTCGTAGGGGTACACCCACATATTCCAAAAAAGTAGTACATTTAGAGGTTTTTCCAAATCAATGAATGAAATATTTCCAAAGTGAACACTAAACTTTTCCGACCATTTGGCATTGTAAAGGGGACTCTAAAAAAGCGTAATAAGATAGCCTTTCAAAATTTTCAAAATATTAAGCAACTCGTAGGGGTACACCCACATATTCTAAAAAACTAGTACGTTTAGAGGTTTTTCCAAATCAATGAATGAAATATGTCCAAAGTGAACACTAAACTTTTCCGACCATTTGGCGTTGTAAAGGGGACTCTAAAGAAGCGTAATAAGATAGCATTTCAAAATTTTCAAAATATTAAGCAACTCGTAGGGGTACACCCACATATTCCAAAAAAGTAGTACATTTAGAGGTTTTTCCAAATCAATGAATAAAATATGTCCAAAGTGAACACTAAACTTTTCCGACCATTTGGCGTTGTAAAGGGGACTCTAAAGAAGCGTAATAAGATAGCCTTTCAAAAATTTCAAAATGCTAACCAACTCGCAGGGGTACACCCACATATTCCAAAAAACTAGTACATTTAAAGGTTTTTCCAAATCAATGAATGAAATATGTCCAAAGTGAACACTAAACTTTTCCGACCATTTGGCGTTGTAAATGGGACTCTAAAGAAGCGTAATAAGATAGCCTTTCAAATATTTCAAAATATTAAGCAACTCGTAGGGGTACACCCACATATTCCAAAAAAGTAGTACATTTAGAGGTTTTTCCAAATCAATGAATGAAATATTTCCAAAGTGAACACTAAACTTTTCCGACCATTTGGCATTGTAAAGGGGACTCTAAAGAAGCGTAATAAGATAGCCTTTCAAAATTTTCAAAATATTAAGCAACTCGTAGGGGTACACCCACATATTCTAAAAAACTAGTACGTTTAGAGGTTTTTCCAAATCAATGAATGAAATATGTCCAAAGTGAACACTAAACTTTTCCGACCATTTGGCGTTGTAAAGGGGACTCTAAAGAAGCGTAATAAGATAGCATTTCAAAATTTTCAAAATATTAAGCAACTCGTAGGGGTACACCCACATATTCCAAAAAAGTAGTACATTTAGAGGTTTTTCCAAATCAATGAATAAAATATGTCCAAAGTGAACACTAAACTTTTCCGACCATTTGGCGTTGTAAAGGGGACTCTAAAGAAGCGTAATAAGATAGCCTTTCAAAAATTTCAAAATGCTAACCAACTCGCAGGGGTACACCCACATATTCCAAAAAACTAGTACATTTAGAGGTTTTTCCAAATCAATGAATGATATATGTCCAAAGTGAACACTAAACTTTTCCGACCATTTGGCGTTGTAATGGGGACTCTAAAAAAGCGTAATAAGATAGCCTTTCAAAAATTTCAAAATATTAAGCAACTCGTAGGGGTACGTACACCCACATATTCTAAAAAACTAGTACATTTAGAGGTTTTTCCAAATCAATGAATGAAATATGTCCAAAGTGAACACTAAACTTTTCCGACCATTTGGCGTTGTAAAGGGTACTCTGAAGAAGCGTAATAAAATAGCATTTCAAAATTTTCAAAATATGAAGAAACTTGTAGGGGTACACCCGCATATTCCAAAAAAGTAGTACATTTAGAGGTTTTTCCAAATCAATGAATGAAATATGTCCAAAGTGAACACTAAACTTTTCCGACCATTTGGCGTTGTAAAGGGGACTCTAAAGAAGCGTAATAAGATAGCCTTTCAAAAATTTCAAAATGCTAACCAACTCGCAGGGGTACACCCACATATTCCAAAAAACTAGTACATTTAGAGGTTTTTCCAAATCAATGAATGAAATATGTCCAAAGTGAACACTAAACTTTTCCGACCATTTGGCGTTGTAAATGGGACTCTAAAGAAGCGTAATAAGATAGCCTTTCAAAAATTTCAAAATATTAAGCAACTCGTAGGGGTACACCCACATATTCCAAAAAAGTAGTAAATTTAGAGGTTTTTCCAAATCAATGAATGAAATATTTCCAAAGTGAACACTAAACTTTTCCGACCATTTGGCATTGTAAAGGGGACTCTAAAGAAGCGTAATAAGATAGCCTTTAAAAATTTTCAAAATATTAAGCAACTCGTAGGGGTACACCCACATATTCTAAAAAACTAGTACGTTTAGAGGTTTTTCCAAATCAATGAATGAAATATGTCCAAAGTGAACACTAAACTTTTCCGACCATTTGGCGTTGTAAAGGGGACTCTAAAGAAGCGTAATAAGATAGCATTTCAAAATTTTCAAAATATTAAGCAACTCGTAGGGGTACACCCACATATTCCAAAAAAGTAGTACATTTAGAGGTTTTTCCAAATCAATGAATGAAATATGTCCAAAGTGAACACTAAACTTTTCCGACCATTTGGCGTTGTAAAGGGGACTCTAAAAAAGTGTAATAAGATAGCCTTTCAAAAATTTCAAAATATTAAGCAACTCGCAGGGGTACACCCACATATTCCAAAAAACTTGTACATTTATAGGTTTTTCCAAATCAATGAATGAAATATGTCCAAAGTGAACACTAAACTTTTCCGACCATTTGGCGTTGTAAAGGGTACTCTGAAGAAGCGTAATAGAATAGCATTTCAAAATTTTCAAAATATGAAGAAACTTGTAGGGGTACACCCACATATTCCAAAAAAGTAGTACATTTAGAGGTTTTTCCAAATCAATGAATGATATATGTCCAAAGTGAACACTAAACTTTTCCGACCATTTGGCGTTGTAAAGGGGACTCTAAAAAAGCGTAATAAGATTGCCTTTCAAATATTTCAAAATATTAAGCAACTCGTAGGGGTACACCCACATATTCCAAAAAAGTAGTACATTTAGAGGTTTTTCCAAATCAATGAATGAAATATTTCCAAAGTGAACACTAAACTTTTCCGACCATTTGGCATTGTAAAGGGGACTCTAAAGAAGCGTAATAAGATAGCCTTTCAAAATTTTCAAAATATTAAGCAACTCGTAGGGGTACACCCACATATTCTAAAAAACTAGTACGTTTAGAGGTTTTTCCAAATCAATGAATGAAATATTTCCAAAGTGAACACTAAACTTTTCCGACCATTTGGCATTGTAAAGGGGACTCTAAAGAAGCGTAATAAGATAGCCTTTCAAAATTTTCAAAATATTAAGCAACTCGTAGGGGTACACCCACATATTCTAAAAAACTAGTACGTTTAGAGGTTTTTCCAAATCAATGAATGAAATATGTCCAAAGTGAACACTAAACTTTTCCGACCATTTGGCGTTGTAAAGGGGACTCTAAAGAAGCGTAATAAGATAGCATTTCAAAATTTTCAAAATATTAAGCAACTCGTAGGGGTACACCCACATATTCAAAAAAAGTAGTACATTTAGAGGTTTTTCCAAATCAATGAATGAAATATGTCCAAAGTGAACACTAAACTTTTCCGACCATTTGGCGTTGTAAAGGGGACTCTAAAAAAGCGTAATAAGATAGCCTTTCAAAAATTTCAAAATATTAAGCAACTCGCAGGGGTACACCCACATATTCCAAAAAACTAGTACATTTATAGGTTTTTCCAAATCAATGAATGAAATATGTCCAAAGTGAACACTAAACTTTTCCGACCATTTGGCGTTGTAAAGGTTACTCTGAAGAAGCGTAATAGAATAGCATTTCAAAATTTTCAAAATATGAAGAAACTTGTAGGGGTACACCCACATATTCCAAAAAAGTAGTACATTTAGAGGTTTTTCCAAATCAATGAATGAAATATGTCCACAGTGAACACTAAACTTTTCCGACCATTTGGCGTTGTAAAGGGGACTCTAAAGAAGCGTAATAAGATAGCCTTTCAAAAATTTCAAAATATTAAGCAACTCGCAGGGGTACACCCACATATTCCAAAAAACTAGAACATTTAGAGGTTTTTCCAAATCAATGAATGAAATATGTCCAAAGTGAACACTAAACTTTTCCGACCATTTGGCGTTGTAATGGGGACTCTAAAAAAGCGTAATAAGATAGCCTTTCAAAAATTTCAAAATATTAAGCAACTCGTAGGGGTACGTACACCCACATATTCTAAAAAACTAGTACATTTAGAGGTTTTTCCAAATCAATGAATGAAATATGTCCAAAGTGAACACTAAACTTTTCCGACCATTTGGCGTTGTAAAGGGGATTCTAAAGAAGCGTAATAAGATAGCCTTTCAAAAATTTCAAAATGCTAACCAACTCGCAGGGGTACACCCACATATTCCAAAAAACTAGTACATTTAGAGGTTTTTCCAAATCAATGAATGAAATATGTCCAAAGTGAACACTAAACTTTTCCGACCATTTGGCGTTGTAAATGGGACTCTAAAGAAGCGTAATAAGATAGCCTTTCAAATATTTCAAAATATTAAGCAACTCGTAGGGGTACACCCACATATTCCAAAAAAGTAGTACATTTAGAGGTTTTTCCAAATCAATGAATGAAATATTTCCAAAGTGAACACTAAACTTTTCCGACCATTTGGCGTTGTAAATGGGACTCTAAAGAAGCGTAATAAGATAGCCTTTCAAAATTTTCAAAATATTAAGCAACTCGTAGGGGTACACCCACATATTCCAAAAAACTAGTACATTTATAGGTTTTTCCAAATCAATGAATGAAATATGTCCAAAGTGAACACTAAACTTTTCCGACCATTTGGCGTTGTAAAGGTTACTCTGAAGAAGCGTAATAGAATAGCATTTCAAAATTTTCAAAATATGAAGAAACTTGTAGGGGTACACCCACATATTCCAAAAAAGTAGTACATTTAGAGGTTTTTCCAAATCAATGAATGAAATATGTCCACAGTGAACACTAAACTTTTCCGACCATTTGGCGTTGTAAAGGGGACTCTAAAGAAGCGTAATAAGATAGCCTTTCAAAAATTTCAAAATATTAAGCAACTCGCAGGGGTACACCCACATATTCCAAAAAACTAGAACATTTAGAGGTTTTTCCAAATCAATGAATGAAATATGTCCAAAGTGAACACTAAACTTTTCCGACCATTTGGCGTTGTAATGGGGACTCTAAAAAAGCGTAATAAGATAGCCTTTCAAAAATTTCAAAATATTAAGCAACTCGTAGGGGTACGTACACCCACATATTCTAAAAAACTAGTACATTTAGAGGTTTTTCCAAATCAATGAATGAAATATGTCCAAAGTGAACACTAAACTTTTCCGACCATTTGGCGTTGTAAAGGGGATTCTAAAGAAGCGTAATAAGATAGCCTTTCAAAAATTTCAAAATGCTAACCAACTCGCAGGGGTACACCCACATATTCCAAAAAACTAGTACATTTAGAGGTTTTTCCAAATCAATGAATGAAATATGTCCAAAGTGAACACTAAACTTTTCCGACCATTTGGCGTTGTAAATGGGACTCTAAAGAAGCGTAATAAGATAGCCTTTCAAATATTTCAAAATATTAAGCAACTCGTAGGGGTACACCCACATATTCCAAAAAAGTAGTACATTTAGAGGTTTTTCCAAATCAATGAATGATATATGTCCAAAGTGAACACTAAACTTTTCCGACCATTTGGCGTTGTAAAGGGGACTCTAAAAAAGCGTAATAAGATTGCCTTTCAAATATTTCAAAATATTAAGCAACTCGTAGGGGTACACCCACATATTCCAAAAAAGTAGTACATTTAGAGGTTTTTCCAAATCAATGAATGAAATATTTCCAAAGTGAACACTAAACTTTTCCGACCATTTGGCATTGTAAAGGGGACTCTAAAGAAGCGTAATAAGATAGCCTTTCAAAATTTTCAAAATATTAAGCAACTCGTAGGGGTACACCCACATATTCTAAAAAACTAGTACGTTTAGAGGTTTTTCCAAATCAATGAATGAAATATTTCCAAAGTGAACACTAAACTTTTCCGACCATTTGGCATTGTAAAGGGGACTCTAAAGAAGCGTAATAAGATAGCCTTTCAAAATTTTCAAAATATTAAGCAACTCGTAGGGGTACACCCACATATTCTAAAAAACTAGTACGTTTAGAGGTTTTTCCAAATCAATGAATGAAATATGTCCAAAGTGAACACTAAACTTTTCCGACCATTTGGCGTTGTAAAGGGGACTCTAAAGAAGCGTAATAAGATAGCATTTCAAAATTTTCAAAATATTAAGCAACTCGTAGGGGTACACCCACATATTCAAAAAAAGTAGTACATTTAGAGGTTTTTCCAAATCAATGAATGAAATATGTCCAAAGTGAACACTAAACTTTTCCGACCATTTGGCGTTGTAAAGGGGACTCTAAAAAAGCGTAATAAGATAGCCTTTCAAAAATTTCAAAATATTAAGCAACTCGCAGGGGTACACCCACATATTCCAAAAAACTAGTACATTTATAGGTTTTTCCAAATCAATGAATGAAATATGTCCAAAGTGAACACTAAACTTTTCCGACCATTTGGCGTTGTAAAGGTTACTCTGAAGAAGCGTAATAGAATAGCATTTCAAAATTTTCAAAATATGAAGAAACTTGTAGGGGTACACCCACATATTCCAAAAAAGTAGTACATTTAGAGGTTTTTCCAAATCAATGAATGAAATATGTCCACAGTGAACACTAAACTTTTCCGACCATTTGGCGTTGTAAAGGGGACTCTAAAGAAGCGTAATAAGATAGCCTTTCAAAAATTTCAAAATATTAAGCAACTCGCAGGGGTACACCCACATATTCCAAAAAACTAGAACATTTAGAGGTTTTTCCAAATCAATGAATGAAATATGTCCAAAGTGAACACTAAACTTTTCCGACCATTTGGCGTTGTAATGGGGACTCTAAAAAAGCGTAATAAGATAGCCTTTCAAAAATTTCAAAATATTAAGCAACTCGTAGGGGTACGTACACCCACATATTCTAAAAAACTAGTACATTTAGAGGTTTTTCCAAATCAATGAATGAAATATGTCCAAAGTGAACACTAAACTTTTCCGACCATTTGGCGTTGTAAAGGGGATTCTAAAGAAGCGTAATAAGATAGCCTTTCAAAAATTTCAAAATGCTAACCAACTCGCAGGGGTACACCCACATATTCCAAAAAACTAGTACATTTAGAGGTTTTTCCAAATCAATGAATGAAATATGTCCAAAGTGAACACTAAACTTTTCCGACCATTTGGCGTTGTAAATGGGACTCTAAAGAAGCGTAATAAGATAGCCTTTCAAATATTTCAAAATATTAAGCAACTCGTAGGGGTACACCCACATATTCCAAAAAAGTAGTACATTTAGAGGTTTTTCCAAATCAATGAATGAAATATTTCCAAAGTGAACACTAAACTTTTCCGACCATTTGGCATTGTAAAGGGGACTCTAAAGAAGCGTAATAAGATAGCCTTTCAAAATTTTCAAAATATTAAGCAACTCGTAGGGGTACACCCACATATTCTAAAAAACTAGTACGTTTAGAGGTTTTTCCAAATCAATGAATGAAATATGTCCAAAGTGAACACTAAACTTTTCCGACCATTTGGCGTTGTAAAGGGGACTCTAAAGAAGCGTAATAAGATAGCATTTCAAAATTTTCAAAATATTAAGCAACTCGCAGGGGTACACCCACATATTCCAAAAAACTAGAACATTTAGAGGTTTCTCCAAATCAATGAATGAAATATGTCCAAAGTGAACACTAAACTTTTCCGACCATTTGGCGTTGTAAAGGGGACTCTAAAAAAGCGTAATAAGATAGCCTTTCAAAAATTTCAAAATATTAAGCAACTCGCAGGGGTACACCCACATATTCCAAAAAACTAGTACATTTATAGGTTTTTCCAAATCAATGAATGAAATTTGTCCAAAGTGAACACTAAACTTTTCCGACCATTTGGCGTTGTAAAGGTTACTCTGAAGAAGCGTAATAGAATAGCATTTCAAAATTTTCAAAATATGAAGAAACTTGTAGGGGTACACCCACATATTCCAAAAAAGTAGTACAATTAGAGGTTTTTCCAAATCAATGAATGAAATATGTCCAAAGTGAACACTAAACTTTTCCGACCATTTGGCGTTGTAAAGGGGACTCTAAAAAAGCGTAATAAGATTGCCTTTCAAAAATTTCAAAATATTAAGCAACTCGCAGGGGTACACCCACATATTCCAAAAAACTAGAACATTTAGAGGTTTTTCCAAATCAATGAATGAAATATGTCCAAAGTGAACACTAAACTTTTCCGACCATTTGGCGTTGTAATGGGGACTCTAAAAAAGCGTAATAAGATAGCCTTTCAAAAATTTCAAAATATTAAGCAACTCGTAGGGGTACGTACACCCACATATTCTAAAAAACTAGTACATTTAGAGGTTTTTCCAAATCAATGAATGAAATATGTCCAAAGTGAACACTAAACTTTTCCGACCATTTGGCGTTGTAAAGGGGACTCTAAAAAAGCGTAATAAGATTGCCTTTCAAAAATTTCAAAATATTAAGCAACTCGCAGGGGTACACCCACATATTCCAAAAAACTAGAACATTTAGAGGTTTTTCCAAATCAATGAATGAAATATGTCCAAAGTGAACACTAAACTTTTCCGACCATTTGGCGTTGTAATGGGGACTCTAAAAAAGCGTAATAAGATAGCCTTTCAAAAATTTCAAAATATTAAGCAACTCGTAGGGGTACGTACACCCACATATTCTAAAAAACTAGTACATTTAGAGGTTTTTCCAAATCAATGAATGAAATATGTCCAAAGTGAACACTAAACTTTTCCGACCATTTGGCGTTGTAAAGGGTACTCTGAAGAAGCGTAATAAAATAGCATTTCAAAATTTTCAAAATATGAAGAAACTTGTAGGGGTACACCCGCATATTCCAAAAAAGTAGTACATTTAGAGGTTTTTCCAAATCAATGAATGAAATATGTCCAAAGTGAACACTAAACTTTTCCGACCATTTGGCGTTGTAAAGGGGACTCTAAAGAAGCGTAATAAGATAGCCTTTCAAAAATTTCAAAATGCTAACCAACTCGCAGGGGTACACCCACATATTCCAAAAAACTAGTACATTTAGAGGTTTTTCCAAATCAATGAATGAAATATGTCCAAAGTGAACACTAAACTTTTCCGACCATTTGGCGTTGTAAATGGGACTCTAAAGAAGCGTAATAAGATAGCCTTTCAAAAATTTCAAAATATTAAGCAACTCGTAGGGGTACACCCACATATTCCAAAAAAGTAGTACATTTAGAGGTTTTTCCAAATCAATGAATGAAATATTTCCAAAGTGAACACTAAACTTTTCCGACCATTTGGCGTTGTAAATGGGACTCTAAAGAAGCGTAATAAGATAGCCTTTCAAATATTTCAAAATATTAAGCAACTCGTAGGGGTACACCCACATATTCCAAAAAAGTAGTACATTTAGAGGTTTTTCCAAATCAATGAATGAAATATTTCCAAAGTGAACACTAAACTTTTCCGACCATTTGGCATTGTAAAGGGGACTCTAAAGAAGCGTAATAAGATAGCCTTTCAAAATTTTCAAAATATTAAGCAACTCGTAGGGGTACACCCACATATTCTAAAAAACTAGTACGTTTAGAGGTTTTTCCAAATCAATGAATGAAATATGTCCAAAGTGAACACTAAACTTTTCCGACCATTTGGCGTTGTAAAGGGGACTCTAAAGAAGCGTAATAAGATAGCATTTCAAAATTTTCAAAATATTAAGCAACTCGCAGGGGTACACCCACATATTCCAAAAAACTAGAACATTTAGAGGTTTCTCCAAATCAATGAATGAAATATGTCCAAAGTGAACACTAAACTTTTCCGACCATTTGGCGTTGTAAAGGGGACTCTAAAAAAGCGTAATAAGATAGCCTTTCAAAAATTTCAAAATATTAAGCAACTCGCAGGGGTACACCCACATATTCCAAAAAACTAGTACATTTATAGGTTTTTCCAAATCAATGAATGAAATATGTCCAAAGTGAACACTAAACTTTTCCGACCATTTGGCGTTGTAAAGGTTACTCTGAAGAAGCGTAATAGAATAGCATTTCAAAATTTTCAAAATATGAAGAAACTTGTAGGGGTACACCCACATATTCCAAAAAAGTAGTACAATTAGAGGTTTTTCCAAATCAATGAATGAAATATGTCCAAAGTGAACACTAAACTTTTCCGACCATTTGGCGTTGTAAAGGGGACTCTAAAAAAGCGTAATAAGATTGCCTTTCAAAAATTTCAAAATATTAAGCAACTCGCAGGGGTACACCCACATATTCCAAAAAACTAGAACATTTAGAGGTTTTTCCAAATCAATGAATGAAATATGTCCAAAGTGAACACTAAACTTTTCCGACCATTTGGCGTTTTAATGGGGACTCTAAAAAAGCGTAATAAGATAGCCTTTCAAAAATTTCAAAATATTAAGCAACTCGTAGGGGTACGTACACCCACATATTCTAAAAAACTAGTACATTTAGAGGTTTTTCCAAATCAATGAATGAAATATGTCCAAAGTGAACACTAAACTTTTCCGACCATTTGGCGTTGTAAAGGGGACTCTAAAAAAGCGTAATAAGATTGCCTTTCAAAAATTTCAAAATATTAAGCAACTCGCAGGGGTACACCCACATATTCCAAAAAACTAGAACATTTAGAGGTTTTTCCAAATCAATGAATGAAATATGTCCAAAGTGAACACTAAACTTTTCCGACCATTTGGCGTTGTAATGGGGACTCTAAAAAAGCGTAATAAGATAGCCTTTCAAAAATTTCAAAATATTAAGCAACTCGTAGGGGTACGTACACCCACATATTCTAAAAAACTAGTACATTTAGAGGTTTTTCCAAATCAATGAATGAAATATGTCTAAAGTGAACACTAAACTTTTCCGACCATTTGGCGTTGTAAAGGGTACTCTGAAGAAGCGTAATAAAATAGCATTTCAAAATTTTCAAAATATGAAGAAACTTGTAGGGGTACACCCGCATATTCCAAAAAAGTAGTACATTTAGAGGTTTTTCCAAATCAATGAATGAAATATGTCCAAAGTGAACACTAAACTTTTCCGACCATTTGGCGTTGTAAAGGGGACTCTAAAGAAGCGTAATAAGATAGCCTTTCAAAAATTTCAAAATGCTAACCAACTCGCAGGGGTACACCCATATATTCCAAAAAACTAGTACATTTAGAGGTTTTTCCAAATCAATGAATGAAATATGTCCAAAGTGAACACTAAACTTTTCCGACCATTTGGCGTTGTAAATGGGACTCTAAAGAAGCGTAATAAGATAGCCTTTCAAAAATTTCAAAATATTAAGCAACTCGTAGGGGTACACCCACATATTCCAAAAAAGTAGTACATTTAGAGGTTTTTCCAAATCAATGAATGAAATATTTCCAAAGTGAACACTAAACTTTTCCGACCATTTGGCATTGTAAAGGGGACTCTAAAGAAGCGTAATAAGATAGCCTTTCAAAATTTTCAAAATATTAAGCAACTCGTAGGGGTACACCCACATATTCTAAAAAACTAGTACGTTTAGAGGTTTTTCCAAATCAATGAATGAAATATGTCCAAAGTGAACACTAAACTTTTCCGACCATTTGGCGTTGTAAAGGGGACTCTAAAGAAGCGTAATAAGATAGCATTTCAAAATTTTCAAAATATTAAGCAACTCGTAGGGGTACACCCACATATTCCAAAAAAGTAGTACATTTAGAGGTTTTTCCAAATCAATGAATGAAATATGTCCAAAGTGAACACTAAACTTTTCCGACCATTTGGCGTTGTAAAGGGGACTCTAAAAAAGCGTAATAAGATAGCCTTTCAAAAATTTCAAAATATTAAGCAACTCGCAGGGGTACACCCACATATTCCAAAAAACTAGTACATTTATAGGTTTTTCCAAATCAATGAATGAAATATGTCCAAAGTGAACACTAAACTTTTCCGACCATTTGGCGTTGTAAAGGGTACTCTGAAGAAGCGTAATAGAATAGCATTTCAAAATTTTCAAAATATGAAGAAACTTGTAGGGGTACACCCACATATTCCAAAAAAGTAGTACATTTAGAGGTTTTTCCAAATCAATGAATGATATATGTCCAAAGTGAACACTAAACTTTTCCGACCATTTGGCGTTGTAAAGGGGACTCTAAAAAAGCGTAATAAGATTGCCTTTCAAAAATTTCAAAATATTAAGCAACTCGTAGGGGTACACCCACATATTCCAAAAAAGTAGTACATTTAGAGGTTTTTCCAAATCAATGAATGAAATATGTCCAAAGTGAACACTAAACTTTTCCGACCATTTGGCGTTGTAAAGGGGACTCTAAAAAAGCGTAATAAGATAGCCTTTCAAAAATTTCAAAATATTAAGCAACTCGCAGGGGTACACCCACATATTCCAAAAAACTAGTACATTTAGAGGTTTTTCCAAATCAATGAATGAAATATGTCCAAAGTGAACACTAAACTTTTCCGACCATTTGGCGTTGTAAAGGGGACTCTAAAAAAGCGTAATAAGATAGCATTTCAAAAATTTCAAAATATTAAGCAACTCGCAGGGGTACACCCACATATTCCAAAAAACTAGTACATTTAGAGGTTTTTCCAAATCAATGAATGAAATATGTCCAAAGTGAACACTAAACTTTTCCGACCATTTGGCGTTGTAATGGGGACTCTAAAAAAGCGTAATAAGATAGCCTTTCAAAAATTTCAAAATATTAAGCAACTCGTAGGGGTACGTACACCCACATATTCGAAAAAACTAGTACATTTAGAGGTTTTTCCAAATCAATGAATGAAATATGTCCAAAGTGAACACTAAACTTTTCCGACCATTTGGCGTTGTAAAGGGGACTCTAAAGAAGCGTAATAAGATAGCCTTTCAAAAATTTCAAAATGCTAACCAACTCGCAGGGGTACACCCACATATTCCAAAAAACTAGTACATTTAGAGGTTTTTCCAAATCAATGAATGAAATATGTCCAAAGTGAACACTAAACTTTTCCGAACATTTGGCGTTGTAAATGGGACTCTAAAGAAGCGTAATAAGATAGCCTTTCAAAAATTTCAAAATATTAAGCAACTCGTAGGGGTACACCCACATATTCCAAAAAAGTAGTACATTTAGAGGTTTTTCCAAATCAATGAATGAAATATTTCCAAAGTGAACACTAAACTTTTCCGACCATTTGGCATTGTAAAGGGGACTCTAAAGAAGCGTAATAAGATAGCCTTTCAAAAATTTTAAAATATTAAGCAACTCGTAGGGGTACACCCACATATTCTAAAAAACTAGTACGTTTAGAGGTTTTTCCAAATCAATGAATGAAATATGTCCAAAGTGAACACTAAACTTTTCCGACCATTTGGCGTTGTAAAGGGGACTCTAAAGAAGCGTAATAAGATAGCATTTCAAAAATTTCAAAATATTAAGCAACTCGTAGGGGTACACCCACATATTCCAAAAAAGTAGTACATTTAGAGGTTTTTCCAAATCAATGAATGAAATATGTCCAAAGTGAACACTAAACTTTTCCGACCATTTGGCGTTGTAAAGGGGACTCTAAAAAAGCGTAATAAGATTGCCTTTCAAAATTTTCAAAATATTAAGCAACTCGCAGGGGTACACCCACATATTCCAAAAAACTAGAACATTTAGAGGTTTTTCCAAATCAATGAATGAAATATGTCCAAAGTGAACACTAAACTTTTCCGACCATTTGGCGTTGTAATGGGGACTCTAAAAAAGCGTAATAAGATAGCCTTTCAAAAATTTCAAAATATTAAGCAACTCGTAGGGGTACGTACACCCACATATTCTAAAAAACTAGTACATTTAGAGGTCTTTCCAAATCAATGAATGAAATATGTCCAAAGTGAACACTAAACTTTTCCGACCATTTGGCGTTGTAAAGGGTACTCTGAAGAAGCGTAATAAAATAGCATTTCAAAATTTTCAAAATATGAAGAAACTTGTAGGGGTACACCCGCATATTCCAAAAAAGTAGTACATTTAGAGGTTTTTCCAAATCAATGAATGAAATATGTCCAAAGTGAACACTAAACTTTTCCGACCATTTGGCGTTGTAAAGGGGACTCTAAAGAAGCGTAATAAGATAGCCTTTCAAAAATTTCAAAATGCTAACCAACTCGCAGGGGTACACCCACATATTCCAAAAAACTAGTACATTTAGAGGTTTTTCCAAATCAATGAATGAAATATGTCCAAAGTGAACACTAAACTTTTCCGACCATTTGGCGTTGTAAATGGGACTCTAAAGAAGCGTAATAAGATAGCCTTTCAAAAATTTCAAAATATTAAGCAACTCGTAGGGGTACACCCACATATTCCAAAAAAGTAGTACATTTAGAGGTTTTTCCAAATCAATGAATGAAATATTTCCAAAGTGAACACTAAACTTTTCCGACCATTTGGCATTGTAAAGGGGACTCTAAAGAAGCGTAATAAGATAGCCTTTCAAAATTTTCATAATATTAAGCAACTCGTAGGGGTACACCCACATATTCTAAAAAACTAGTACGTTTAGAGGTTTTTCCAAATCAATGAATGAAATATGTCCAAAGTGAACACTAAACTTTTCCGACCATTTGGCGTTGTAAAGGGGACTCTAAAGAAGCGTAATAAGATAGCATTTCAAAATTTTCAAAATATTAAGCAACTCGTAGGGGTACACCCACATATTCCAAAAAAGTAGTACATTTAGAGGTTTTTCCAAATCAATGAATGAAATATGTCCAAAGTGAACACTAAACTTTTCCGACCATTTGGCGTTGTAAAGGGGACTCTAAAAAAGCGTAATAAGATAGCCTTTCAAAAATTTCAAAATATTAAGCAACTCGCAGGGGTACACCCACATATTCCAAAAAAACTAGTACATTTATAGGTTTTTCCAAATCAATGAATGAAATATGTCCAAAGTGAACACTAAACTTTTCCGACCATTTGGCGTTGTAAAGGGGACTCTAAAGAAGCGTAATAAGATAGCCTTTCAAAAATTTCAAAATGCTAACCAACTTGCAGGGGTACACCCACATATTCCAAAAAACTAGTACATTTAGAGGTTTTTCCAAATCAATGAATGAAATATGTCCAAAGTGAACACTAAACTTTTCCGACCATTTGGCGTTGTAAATGGGACTCTAAAGAAGCGTAATAAGATAGCCTTTCAAAAATTTCAAAATATTAAGCAACTCGTAGGGGTACACCCACATATTCCAAAAAAGTAGTACATTTAGAGGTTTTTCCAAATCAATGAATGAAATATTTCCAAAGTGAACACTAAACTTTTCCGACCATTTGGCATTGTAAAGGGGACTCTAAAGAAGCGTAATAAGATAGCCTTTCAAAATTTTCAAAATATTAAGCAACTCGTAGGGGTACACCCACATATTCTAAAAAACTAGTACGTTTAGAGGTTTTTCCAAATCAATGAATGAAATATGTCCAAAGTGAACACTAAACTTTTCCGACCATTTGGCGTTGTAATGGGGACTCTAAAAAAGCGTAATAAGATAGCCTTTCAAAAATTTCAAAATATTAAGCAACTCGTAGGGGTACGTACACCCACATATTCTAAAAAACTAGTACATTTAGAGGTTTTTCCAAATCAATGAATGAAATATGTCCAAAGTGAACACTAAACTTTTCCGACCATTTGACGTTGTAAAGGGGACTCTAAAAAAGCGTAATAAGATAGCCTTTCAAAAATTTCAAAATATTAAGCAACTCGCAGGGGTACACCCACATATTCCAAAAAACTAGTACATTTATAGGTTTTTCCAAATCAATGAATGAAATATGTCCAAAGTGAACACTTAACTTTTCCGACCATTTGGCGTTGTAAAGGGTACTCTGAAGAAGCGTAATAGAATAGCATTTCAAAATTTTCAAAATATGAAGAAACTTGTAGGGCTACACCCACATATTCCAAAAAAGTAGTACATTTAGAGGTTTTTCCAAATCAATGAATGATATATGTCCAAAGTGAACACTAAACTTTTCCGACCATTTGGCGTTGTAAAGGGGACTCTAAAGAAGCGTAATAAGATAGCCTTTCAAAATTTTCAAAATATTAAGCAACTCGTAGGGGTACACCCACATATTCTAAAAAACTAGTACGTTTAGAGGTTTTTCCAAATCAATGAATGAAATATGTCCAAAGTGAACACTAAACTTTTCCGACCATTTGGCGTTGTAAAGGAGACTCTAAAGAAGCGTAATAAGATAACCTTTCAAAAATTTCAAAATGCTAACCAACTCGCAGGGGTACACCCACATATTCCAAAAAACTAGTACATTTAGAGGTTTTTCCAAATCAATGAATGAAATATGTCCAAAGTGAACACTAAACTTTTCCGACCATTTGGCGTTGTAAATGGGACTCTAAAGAAGCGTAATAAGATAGCCTTTCAAAAATTTCAAAATATTAAGCAACTCGTAGGGGTACACCCACATATTCCAAAAAAGTAGTACATTTAGAGGTTTTTCCAAATCAATGAATGAAATATTTCCAAAGTGAACACTAAACTTTTCCGACCATTTGGCATTGTAAAGGGGACTCTAAAGAAGCGTAATAAGATAGCCTTTCAAAATTTTCAAAATATTAAGCAACTCGTAGGGGTACACCCACATATTCTAAAAAACTAGTACGTTTAGAGGTTTTTCCAAATCAATGAATGAAATATGTCCAAAGTGAACACTAAACTTTTCCGACCATTTGGCGTTGTAATGGGGACTCTAAAAAAGCGTAATAAGATAGCCTTTCAAAAATTTCAAAATATTAAGCAACTCGTAGGGGTACGTACACCCACATATTCTAAAAAACTAGTACATTTAGAGGTTTTTCCAAATCAATGAATGAAATATGTCCAAAGTGAACACTAAACTTTTCCGACCATTTGACGTTGTAAAGGGGACTCTAAAAAAGCGTAATAAGATAGCCTTTCAAAAATTTCAAAATATTAAGCAACTCGCAGGGGTACACCCACATATTCCAAAAAACTAGTACATTTATAGGTTTTTCCAAATCAATGAATGAAATATGTCCAAAGTGAACACTTAACTTTTCCGACCATTTGGCGTTGTAAAGGGTACTCTGAAGAAGCGTAATAGAATAGCATTTCAAAATTTTCAAAATATGAAGAAACTTGTAGGGCTACACCCACATATTCCAAAAAAGTAGTACATTTAGAGGTTTTTCCAAATCAATGAATGATATATGTCCAAAGTGAACACTAAACTTTTCCGACCATTTGGCGTTGTAAAGGGGACTCTAAAGAAGCGTAATAAGATAGCCTTTCAAAAATTTCAAAATGCTAACCAACTCGCAGGGGTACACCCGCATATTTCAAAAAAGTAGTACATTTAGAGGTTTTTCCAAATCAATGAATGAAATATGTCCAAAGTGAACACTAAACTTTTCCGACCATTTGGCGTTGTAAAGGGGACTCTAAAGAAGCGTAATAAGATAGCCTTTCAAAAATTTCAAAATGCTAACCAACTCGCAGGGGTACACCCACATATTCCAAAAAACTAGTACATTTAGAGGTTTTTCCAAATCAATGAATGAAATATGTCCAAAGTGAACACTAAACTTTTCCGACCATTTGGCGTTGTAAATGGGACTCTAAAGAAGCGTAATAAGATAGCCTTTCAAAAATTTCAAAATATTAAGCAACTCGTAGGGGTACACCCACATATTCCAAAAAAGTAGTACATTTAGAGGTTTTTCCAAATCAATGAATGAAATATTTCCAAAGTGAACACTAAACTTTTCCGACCATTTGGCATTGTAAAGGGGACTCTAAAGAAGCGTAATAAGATAGCCTTTCAAAATTTTCAAAATATTAAGCAACTCGTAGGGGTACACCCACATATTCTAAAAAACTAGTACGTTTAGAGGTTTTTCCAAATCAATGAATGAAATATGTCCAAAGTGAACACTAAACTTTTCCGACCATTTGGCGTTGTAAAGGGGACTCTAAAGAAGCGTAATAAGATAGCATTTCAAAATTTTCAAAATATTAAGCAACTCGTAGGGGTACACCCACATATTCCAAAAAAGTAGTACATTTAGAGGTTTTTCCAAATCAATGAATGAAATATGTCCAAAGTGAACACTAAACTTTTCCGACCATTTGGCGTTGTAAAGGGTACTCTGAAGAAGCGTAATAGAATAGCATTTCAAAATTTTCAAAATATGAAGAAACTTGTAGGGGTACACCCACATATTCCAAAAAAGTAGTACATTTAGAGGTTTTTCCAAATCAATGAATGAAATATGTCCAAAGTGAACACTAAACTTTTCCGACCATTTGGCGTTGTAAAGGGGACTCTAAAAAAGCGTAATAAGATTGCCTTTCAAAAATTTCAAAATATTAAGCAACTCGTAGGGGTACACCCACATATTCCAAAAAAGTAGTACATTTAGAGGTTTTTCCAAATCAATGAATGAAATATTTCCAAAGTGAACACTAAACTTTTCCGACCATTTGGCATTGTAAAGGGGACTCTAAAGAAGCGTAATAAGATAGCATTTCAAAATTTTCAAAATATTAAGCAACTCGTAGGGGTACACCCACATATTCCAAAAAAGTAGTACATTTAGAGGTTTTTCCAAATCAATGAATGAAATATGTCCAAAGTGAACACTAAACTTTTCCGACCATTTGGCGTTGTAAAGGGGACTCTAAAAAAGCGTAATAAGATAGCCTTTCAAAAATTTCAAAATATTAAGCAACTCGAAGGGGTACACCCACATATTCCAAAAAACTAGTACATTTATAGGTTTTTCCAAATCAATGAATGAAATATGTCCAAAGTGAACACTAAACTTTTCCGACCATTTGGCGTTGTAAAGGGGACTCTAAAAAAGCGTAATAAGATAGCCTTTCAAAAATTTCAAAATATTAAGCAACTCGAAGGGGTACACCCACATATTCCAAAAAACTAGTACATTTAGAGGTTTTTCAAATCAATGAATGAAATATGTCCAAAGTGAACACTAAACTTTTCCGACCATTTGGCGTTGTAAAGGGGACTCTAAAGAAGCGTAATAAGATAGCCTTTCAAAAATTTCAAAATATTAAGCAACTCGTAGGGGTACATCCACATATTCCAAAAAACTAGTACATTTAGTGGTTTTTCCAAATCAATGAATGAAATATGTCCAAAGTGAACACTAAACTTTTCCGACCATTTGGCGTTGTAAAGGGGACTCTAAAAAAGCGTAATAAGATAGCCTTTCAAAAATTTCAAAATATTAAGCAACTCGCAGGGGTACACCCACATATTCCAAAAACTAGTACATTTAGAGATTTTTCCAAATCAATGAATGAAATATGTCCAAAGTGAACACTAAACTTTTCCGACCATTTGGCGTTGTAAATGGGACTCTAAAGAAGCGTAATAAGATAGCCTTTCAAAAATTTCAAAATATTAAGCAACTCGTAGGGGTACACCCACATATTCCAAAAACTAGTACATTTAGAGGTTTTTCAAATCAATGAATGAAATATGTCCAAAGTGAACACTAAACTTTTCCGACCATTTGGCGTTGTAAAGGGGACTCTAAAGAAGCGTAATAAGATAGCCTTTCAAAAATTTCAAAATATTAAGCAACTCGTAGGGGTACATCCACATATTCCAAAAAACTAGTACATTTAGTGGGTTTTCCAAATCAATGAATGAAATATGTCCAAAGTGAACACTAAACTTTTCCGACCATTTGGCGTTGTAAAGGGGACTCTAAAAAAGCGTAATAAGATAGCCTTTCAAAAATTTCAAAATATTAAGCAACTCGCAGGGGTACACCCACATATTCCAAAAACTAATACATTTAGAGGTTTTTCCAAATCAATGAATGAAATATGTCCAAAGTGAACACTAAACTTTTTCGACCATTTGGCGTTGTAAAGGGGACTCTAAAGAAGCGTAATAAGATAGCCTTTCAAAAATTTCAAAATATTAAGCAACTCGTAGGGGTACATCCACATATTCCAAAAAACTAGTACATTTAGTGGTTTTTCCAAATCAATGAATGAAATATGTCCAAAGTGAACACTAAACTTTTCTGACCATTTGGCGTTGTAAAGGGGACTCTAAAAAAGCGTAATAAGATTGCCTTTCAAAAATTTCAAAATATTAAGCAACTCGTAGGGGTACACCCACATATTCCAAAAAAAGTAGTACATTTAGAGGTTTTTCCAAATCAATGAATGAAATATTTCCAAAGTGAACACTAAACTTTTCCGACCATTTGGCATTGTAAAGGGGACTCTAAAGAAGCGTAATAAGATAGCCTTTCAAAATTTTCAAAATATTAAGCAACTCGTAGGGGTACACCCACATATTCTAAAAAACTAGTACGTTTGGAGGTTTTTTCAAATCAATGAATGAAATATGTCCAAAATGAACACTAAACTTTTCCGACCATTTGGCGTTGTAAAGGGGACTCTAAAGAAGCGTAATAAGATAGCATTTCAAAATTTTCAAAATATTAAGCAACTCGTAGGGGTACACCCACATATTCCAAAAAAGTAGTACATTTAGAGGTTTTTCCAAATCAATGAATGAAATATGTCCAAAGTGAACACTAAACTTTTCGGACCATTTGGCGTTGTAAAGGGGACTCTAAAAAAGCGTAATAAGATAGCCTTTCAAAAATTTCAAAATATTAAGCAACTCGCAGGGGTACACCCACATATTCCAAAAAACTAGTACATTTAGAGGTTTTTCCAAATCAATGAATGAAATATGTCCAAAGTGAACACTAAACTTTTCCGACCATTTGGCGTTGTAAAGGGGACTCTAAAAAAGCGTAATAAGATAGCATTTCAAAATTTTCAAAATATTAAGCAACTCGTAGGGGTACACCCACATATTCCAAAAAAGTAGTACATTTAGAGGTTTTTCCAAATCAATGAATGAAATATGTCCAAAGTGAACACTAAAATTTTCCGACCATTTGGCGTTGTAAAGGGGACTCTAAAAAAGCGTAATAAGATAGCCTTTCAAAAATTTCAAAATATTAAGCAACTCGCAGGGGTACACCCACATATTCCAAAAAACTAGTACATTTATAGGTTTTTCCAAATCAATGAATGAAATATGTCCAAAGTGAACACTAAACTTTTCCGACCATTTGGCGTTGTAAAGGGGACTCTAAAGAAGCGTAATAAGATAGCCTTTCAAAAATTTCAAAATGCTAACCAACTCGCAGGGGTACACCCGCATATTTCAAAAAAGTAGTACATTTAGAGGTTTTTCCAAATCAATGAATGAAATATGTCCAAAGTGAACACTAAACTTTTCCGACCATTTGGCGTTGTAAAGGGGACTCTAAAGAAGCGTAATAAGATAGCCTTTCAAAAATTTCAAAATGCTAACCAACTCGCAGGGGTACACCCACATATTCCAAAAAACTAGTACATTTAGAGGTTTTTCCAAATCAATGAATGAAATATGTCCAAAGTGAACACTAAACTTTTCCGACCATTTGGCGTTGTAAATGGGACTCTAAAGAAGCGTAATAAGATAGCCTTTCAAAAATTTCAAAATATTAAGCAACTCGTAGGGGTACACCCACATATTCCAAAAAAGTAGTACATTTAGAGGTTTTTCCAAATCAATGAATGAAATATTTCCAAAGTGAACACTAAACTTTTCCGACCATTTGGCATTGTAAAGGGGACTCTAAAGAAGCGTAATAAGATAGCCTTTCAAAATTTTCAAAATATTAAGCAACTCGTAGGGGTACACCCACATATTCTAAAAAACTAGTACGTTTAGAGGTTTTTCCAAATCAATGAATGAAATATGTCCAAAGTGAACACTAAACTTTTCCGACCATTTGGCGTTGTAAAGGGGACTCTAAAGAAGCGTAATAAGATAGCATTTCAAAATTTTCAAAATATTAAGCAACTCGTAGGGGTACACCCACATATTCCAAAAAAGTAGTACATTTAGAGGTTTTTCCAAATCAATGAATGAAATATGTCCAAAGTGAACACTAAACTTTTCCGACCATTTGGCGTTGTAAAGGGGACTCTAAAAAAGCGTAATAAGATAGCCTTTCAAAAATTTCAAAATATTAAGCAACTCGAAGGGGTACACCCACATATTCCAAAAAACTAGTACATTTAGAGGTTTTTCAAATCAATGAATGAAATATGTCCAAAGTGAACACTAAACTTTTCCGACCATTTGGCGTTGTAAAGGGGACTCTAAAGAAGCGTAATAAGATAGCCTTTCAAAAATTTCAAAATATTAAGCAACTCGTAGGGGTACATCCACATATTCCAAAAAACTAGTACATTTAGTGGTTTTTCCAAATCAATGAATGAAATATGTCCAAAGTGAACACTAAACTTTTCCGACCATTTGGCGTTGTAAAGGGGACTCTAAAAAAGCGTAATAAGATAGCCTTTCAAAAATTTCAAAATATTAAGCAACTCGCAGGGGTACACCCACATATTCCAAAAACTAGTACATTTAGAGATTTTTCCAAATCAATGAATGAAATATGTCCAAAGTGAACACTAAACTTTTCCGACCATTTGGCGTTGTAAATGGGACTCTAAAGAAGCGTAATAAGATAGCCTTTCAAAAATTTCAAAATATTAAGCAACTCGTAGGGGTACACCCACATATTCCAAAAACTAGTACATTTAGAGGTTTTTCAAATCAATGAATGAAATATGTCCAAAGTGAACACTAAACTTTTCCGACCATTTGGCGTTGTAAAGGGGACTCTAAAGAAGCGTAATAAGATAGCCTTTCAAAAATTTCAAAATATTAAGCAACTCGTAGGGGTACATCCACATATTCCAAAAAACTAGTACATTTAGTGGTTTTTCCAAATCAATGAATGAAATATGTCCAAAGTGAACACTAAACTTTTCCGACCATTTGGCGTTGTAAAGGGGACTCTAAAAAAGCGTAATAAGATAGCCTTTCAAAAATTTCAAAATATTAAGCAACTCGCAGGGGTACACCCACATATTCCAAAAACTAATACATTTAGAGGTTTTTCCAAATCAATGAATGAAATATGTCCAAAGTGAACACTAAACTTTTTCGACCATTTGGCGTTGTAAAGGGGACTCTAAAGAAGCGTAATAAGATAGCCTTTCAAAAATTTCAAAATATTAAGCAACTCGTAGGGGTACATCCACATATTCCAAAAAACTAGTACATTTAGTGGTTTTTCCAAATCAATGAATGAAATATGTCCAAAGTGAACACTAAACTTTTCTGACCATTTGGCGTTGTAAAGGGGACTCTAAAAAAGCGTAATAAGATTGCCTTTCAAAAATTTCAAAATATTAAGCAACTCGTAGGGGTACACCCACATATTCCAAAAAAAGTAGTACATTTAGAGGTTTTTCCAAATCAATGAATGAAATATTTCCAAAGTGAACACTAAACTTTTCCGACCATTTGGCATTGTAAAGGGGACTCTAAAGAAGCGTAATAAGATAGCCTTTCAAAATTTTCAAAATATTAAGCAACTCGTAGGGGTACACCCACATATTCTAAAAAACTAGTACGTTTGGAGGTTTTTTCAAATCAATGAATGAAATATGTCCAAAATGAACACTAAACTTTTCCGACCATTTGGCGTTGTAAAGGGGACTCTAAAGAAGCGTAATAAGATAGCATTTCAAAATTTTCAAAATATTAAGCAACTCGTAGGGGTACACCCACATATTCCAAAAAAGTAGTACATTTAGAGGTTTTTCCAAATCAATGAATGAAATATGTCCAAAGTGAACACTAAACTTTTCGGACCATTTGGCGTTGTAAAGGGGACTCTAAAAAAGCGTAATAAGATAGCCTTTCAAAAATTTCAAAATATTAAGCAACTCGCAGGGGTACACCCACATATTCCAAAAAACTAGTACATTTAGAGGTTTTTCCAAATCAATGAATGAAATATGTCCAAAGTGAACACTAAACTTTTCCGACCATTTGGCGTTGTAAAGGGGACTCTAAAAAAGCGTAATAAGATAGCATTTCAAAATTTTCAAAATATTAAGCAACTCGTAGGGGTACACCCACATATTCCAAAAAAGTAGTACATTTAGAGGTTTTTCCAAATCAATGAATGAAATATGTCCAAAGTGAACACTAAAATTTTCCGACCATTTGGCGTTGTAAAGGGGACTCTAAAAAAGCGTAATAAGATAGCCTTTCAAAAATTTCAAAATATTAAGCAACTCGCAGGGGTACACCCACATATTCCAAAAAACTAGTACATTTATAGGTTTTTCCAAATCAATGAATGAAATATGTCCAAAGTGAACACTAAACTTTTCCGACCATTTGGCGTTGTAAAGGGGACTCTAAAGAAGCGTAATAAGATAGCCTTTCAAAAATTTCAAAATGCTAACCAACTCGCAGGGGTACACCCGCATATTTCAAAAAAGTAGTACATTTAGAGGTTTTTCCAAATCAATGAATGAAATATGTCCAAAGTGAACACTAAACTTTTCCGACCATTTGGCGTTGTAAAGGGGACTCTAAAGAAGCGTAATAAGATAGCCTTTCAAAAATTTCAAAATGCTAACCAACTCGCAGGGGTACACCCACATATTCCAAAAAACTAGTACATTTAGAGGTTTTTCCAAATCAATGAATGAAATATGTCCAAAGTGAACACTAAACTTTTCCGACCATTTGGCGTTGTAAATGGGACTCTAAAGAAGCGTAATAAGATAGCCTTTCAAAAATTTCAAAATATTAAGCAACTCGTAGGGGTACACCCACATATTCCAAAAAAGTAGTACATTTAGAGGTTTTTCCAAATCAATGAATGAAATATTTCCAAAGTGAACACTAAACTTTTCCGACCATTTGGCATTGTAAAGGGGACTCTAAAGAAGCGTAATAAGATAGCCTTTCAAAATTTTCAAAATATTAAGCAACTCGTAGGGGTACACCCACATATTCTAAAAAACTAGTACGTTTAGAGGTTTTTCCAAATCAATGAATGAAATATGTCCAAAGTGAACACTAAACTTTTCCGACCATTTGGCGTTGTAAAGGGGACTCTAAAGAAGCGTAATAAGATAGCATTTCAAAATTTTCAAAATATTAAGCAACTCGTAGGGGTACACCCACATATTCCAAAAAAGTAGTACATTTAGAGGTTTTTCCAAATCAATGAATGAAATATGTCCAAAGTGAACACTAAACTTTTCCGACCATTTGGCGTTGTAAAGGGGACTATAAAAAAGCGTAATAAGATAGCCTTTCAAAAATTTCAAAATATTAAGCAACTCGCAGGGGTACACCCACATATTCCAAAAAACTAGTACATTTGTAGGTTTTTCCAAATCAATGAATGAAATATGTCCAAAGTGAACACTAAACTTTTCCGACCATTTGGCGTTGTAAAGGGTACTCTGAAGAAGCGTAATAGAATAGCATTTCAAAATTTTCAAAATATGAAGAAACTTGTAGGGGTACACCCACATATTCCAAAAAAGTAGTACATTTAGAGGTTTTTCCAAATCAATGAATGAAATATGTCCAAAGTGAACACTAAACTTTTCCGACCATTTGGCGTTGTAAAGGGGACTCTAAAAAAGCGTAATAAGATTGCCTTTCAAAAATTTCAAAATATTAAGCAACTCGTAGGGGTACACCCACATATTCCAAAAAGTAGTACATTTAGAGGTTTTTCCAAATCAATGAATGAAATATTTCCAAAGTGAACACTAAACTTTTCCGACCATTTGGCATTGTAAAGGGGACTCTAAAGAAGCGTAATAAGATAGCATTTCAAAAATTTCAAAATATTAAGCAACTCGCAGGGGTACACCCACATATTCCAAAAAACTAGTACATTTAGAGGTTTTTCCAAATCAATGAATGAAATATGTCCAAAGTGAACACTAAACTTTTCCGACCATTTGGCGTTGTAAAGGGGACTCTAAAAAAGCGTAATAAGATAGCATTTCAAAAATTTCAAAATATTAAGCAACTCGCAGGGGTACACCCACATATTCCAAAAAACTAGTACATTTAGAGGTTTTTCAAATCAATGAATGAAATATGTCCAAAGTGAACACTAAACTTTTCCGACCATTTGGCGTTGTAAAGGGGACTCTAAAGAAGCGTAATAAGATAGCCTTTCAAAAATTTCAAAATATTAAGCAACTCGTAGGGGTACATCCACATATTCCATAAAACTAGTACATTTAGTGGTTTTTCCAAATCAATGAATGAAATATGTCCAAAGTGAACACTAAACTTTTCCGACCATTTGGCGTTGTAAAGGGGACTCTAAAAAAGCGTAATAAGATAGCCTTTCAAAAATTTCAAAATATTAAGCAACTCGCAGGGGTACACCCACATATTCCAAAAACTAGTACATTTAGAGATTTTTCCAAATCAATGAATGAAATATGTCCAAAGTGAACACTAAACTTTTCCGACCATTTGGCGTTGTAAATGGGACTCTAAAGAAGCGTAATAAGATAGCCTTTCAAAAATTTCAAAATATTAAGCAACTCGTAGGGGTACACCCACATATTCCAAAAAGTAGTACATTTAGAGGTTTTTCCAAATCAATGAATGAAATATGTCCAAAGTGAACACTAAACTTTTCCGACCATTTGGCGTTGTAAAGGGGACTCTAAAGAAGCGTAATAAGATAGCATTTCAAAATTTTCAAAATATTAAGCAACTCGTAGGGGTACACCCACATATTCCAAAAAAGTAGTACATTTAGAGGTTTTTCCAAATCAATGAATGAAATATGTCCAAAGTGAACACTAAACTTTTCCGACCATTTGGCGTTGTAAAGGGGACTCTAAAAAAGCGTAATAAGATAGCCTTTCAAAAATTTCAAAATATTAAGCAACTCGCAGGGGTACACCCACATATTCCAAAAAACTAGTACATTTATAGGTTTTTCCAAATCAATGAATGAAATATGTCCAAAGTGAACACTAAACTTTTCCGACCATTTGGCGTTGTAAAGGGGACTCTAAAGAAGCGTAATAAGATAGCCTTTCAAAAATTTCAAAATGCTAACCAACTCGCAGGGGTACACCCGCATATTTTAAAAAAGTAGTACATTTAGAGGTTTTTCCAAATCAATGAATGAAATATGTCCAAAGTGAACACTAAACTTTTCCGACCATTTGGCGTTGTAAAGGGGACTCTAAAGAAGCGTAATAAGATAGCCTTTCAAAAATTTCAAAATGCTAACCAACTCGCAGGGGTACACCCACATATTCCAAAAAACTAGTACATTTAGAGGTTTTTCCAAATCAATGAAAGAAATATGTCCAAAGTGAACACTAAACTTTTCCGACCATTTGGCGTTGTAAATGGGACTCTAAAGAAGCGTAATAAGATAGCCTTTCAAAAATTTCAAAATATTAAGCAACTCGTAGGGGTACACCCACATATTCCAAAAAAGTAGTACATTTAGAGGTTTTTCCAAATCAATGAATGAAATATTTCCAAAGTGAACACTAAACTTTTCCGACCATTTGGCATTGTAAAGGGGACTCTAAAGAAGCGTAATAAGATAGCCTTTCAAAATTTTCAAAATATTAAGCAACTCGTAGGGGTACACCCACATATTCTAAAAAACTAGTACGTTTAGAGGTTTTTCCAAATCAATGAATGAAATATGTCCAAAGTGAACACTAAACTTTTCCGACCATTTGGCGTTGTAAAGGGGACTCAAAAGAAGCGTAATAAGATAGCATTTCAAAATTTTCAAAATATTAAGCAACTCGTAGGGGTACACCCACATATTCCAAAAAAGTAGTACATTTAGAGGTTTTTCCAAATCAATGAATGAAATATGTCCAAAGTGAACACTAAACTTTTCCGACCATTTGGCGTTGTAAAGGGGACTCTAAAAAAGCGTAATAAGATAGCCTTTCAAAAATTTCAAAATATTAAGCAACTCGCAGGGGTACACCCACATATTCCAAAAAACTAGTACATTTATAGGTTTTTCCAAATCAATGAATGAAATATGTCCAAAGTGAACACTAAACTTTTCCGACCATTTGGCGTTGTAAAGGGTACTCTGAAGAAGCGTAATAGAATAGCATTTCAAAATTTTCAAAATATGAAGAAACTTGTAGGGGTACACCCACATATTCCAAAAAAGTAGTACATTTAGAGGTTTTTCCAAATCAATGAATGAAATATGTCCAAAGTGAACACTAAACTTTTCCGACCATTTGGCGTTGTAAAGGGGACTCTAAAAAACCGTAATAAGATTGCCTTTCAAAAATTTCAAAATATTAAGCAACTCGTAGGGGTACACCCACATATTCCAAAAAAGTAGTACATTTAGAGGTTTTTCCAAATCAATGAATGAAATATTTCCAAAGTGAACACTAAACTTTTCCGACCATTTGGCATTGTAAAGGGGACTCTAAAGAAGCGTAATAAGATAGCCTTTCAAAATTTTCAAAATATTAAGCAACTCGTAGGGGTACACCCACATATTCTAAAAAACTAGTACGTTTGGAGGTTTTTTCAAATCAATGAATGAAATATGTCCAAAGTGAACACTAAACTTTTCCGACCATTTGGCGTTGTAAAGGGGACTCTAAAGAAGCGTAATAAGATAGCATTTCAAAATTTTCAAAATATTAAGCAACTCGTAGGGGTACACCCACATATTCCAAAAAAGTAGTACATTTAGAGGTTTTTCCAAATCAATGAATGAAATATGTCCAAAGTGAACACTAAACTTTTCCGACCATTTGGCGTTGTAAAGGGGACTCTAAAAAAGCGTAATAAGATAGCCTTTCAAAAATTTCAAAATATTAAGCAACTCGCAGGGGTACACCCACATATTCCAAAAAACTAGTACATTTAGAGGTTTTTCCAAATCAATGAATGAAATATGTCCAAAGTGAACACTAAACTTTTCCGACCATTTGGCGTTGTAAAGGGGACTCTAAAAAAGCGTAATAAGATAGCATTTCAAAAATTTCAAAATATTAAGCAACTCGCAGGGGTACACCCACATATTCCAAAAAACTAGTACATTTAGAGGTTTTTCAAATCAATGAATGAAATATGTCCAAAGTGAACACTAAACTTTTCCGACCATTTGGCGTTGTAAAGGGGACTCTAAAGAAGCGTAATAAGATAGCCTTTCAAAAATTTCAAAATATTAAGCAACTCGTAGGGGTACATCCACATATTCCAAAAAACTAGTACATTTAGTGGTTTTTCCAAATCAATGAATGAAATATGTCCAAAGTGAACACTAAACTTTTCCGACCATTTGGCGTTGTAAAGGGGACTCTAAAAAAGCGTAATAAGATAGCCTTTCAAAAATTTCAAAATATTAAGCAACTCGCAGGGGTACACCCACATATTCCAAAAACTAGTACATTTAGAGATTTTTCCAAATCAATGAATGAAATATGTCCAAAGTGAACACTAAACTTTTCCGACCATTTGGCGTTGTAAATGGGACTCTAAAGAAGCGTAATAAGATAGCCTTTCAAAAATTTCAAAATATTAAGCAACTCGTAGGGGTACACCCACATATTCCAAAAAGTAGTACATTTAGAGGTTTTTCCAAATCAATGAATGAAATATGTCCAAAGTGAACACTAAACTTTTCCAACCATTTGGCGTTGTAAAGGGGACTCTAAAAAAGCGTAATAAGATAGCCTTTCAAAAATTTCAAAATATTAAGCAACTCGCAGGGGTACACCCACATATTCCAAAAAACTAGTACATTTATAGGTTTTTCCAAATCAATGAATGAAATATGTCCAAAGTGAACACTAAACTTTTTCGACCATTTGGCGTTGTAAAGGGGACTCTAAAGAAGCGTAATAAGATAGCCTTTCAAAAATTTCAAAATATTAAGCAACTCGTAGGGGTACATCCACATATTCCAAAAAACTAGTACATTTAGTGGTTTTTCCAAATCAATGAATGAAATATGTCCAAAGTGAACACTAAACTTTTCCGACCATTTGGCGTTGTAAAGGGGACTCTAAAAAAGCATAATAAGATTGCCTTTCAAAAATTTCAAAATATTAAGCAACTCGTAGGGGTACACCCACATATTCCAAAAAAGTAGTACATTCAGAGGTTTTTCAAAATCAATGAATGAAATATTTCCAAAGTGAACACTAAACTTTTCCGACCATTTGGCATTGTAAAGGGGACTCTAAAGAAGCGTAATAAGATATGAAACAACCAAGCTTTTTTTTTTTTTTATATATAATTAGCCCAAATTAATATTCCCATAAATATTAATCCTCAACAGCTAATTCAACCCAATGCGGAAGAAAAACCAATATTATTAAATCATAAATAATTATTCAACAATAATCAATAAAGAATAAAACCAATAAAACCAATAACCAATAAACGACCTAAGCCGGTTTGCTACATTATTAAAATAAAGTCTAACACCCTAAACTCATGAATTCTCAATCAACCACATCATAAATGCCAGAATCCAAATCCTAATCTCATCATCCTCTTCTCTCGGTCTCTTTCCGCGGATGAACATTGCTGTTACCTGCATCACATTACGAAAGAGATGCGTAAGTATTATCATAAATACTTAGTGAGTGGATCATCCTGCCTACAGGCCAATTACGTCAAACACTAGACAAAACATCACAATAATCAATATCAGTAACCATGCTCCACACAAAACAACAGTATAAACCATCCCTGTCAGGAAACACCCACGTTTCCTGACACCCAGGTTGGTGTCGACCGACACCTCTATGGTGTCGATCGACGCCAGCCTCCCGAGTGTCGATCGACACTCATCGAGTGTCGCTCGACACCGGCTCGACGCCCAGAAACCAGAAGCTACGAAAATCACATTCCAAAATCGCAATAACACAAAATCCAGGGGTTTTCAACGCCCCAATACTATCAAAACACGAAATCCAGCATAAACAACTCAAGAACACAACCAAAACTCGAAATCAAACAATCTCTATTGATCAACGGGCCTACAGTCACGCACTCACCTCGAAAAGGAATAGAAAAGAGTAAAGGAAGATGAACAAGGAAGAATAGCCTCAAATCGATTCTCCAAACACCAAAATCGCCCAGAAATCACCCTCCTTCTCTCTGCAACTTGTTTTTCTCGAAAACTGTGCCTCTGCTCGCGGCCACAGGGTTTTATTCGAGAACTAGGGCTTCTTTCGCCCAAAACCGCGCTAAACCGAACTCACTCAAATCGAACCGACCGATTTCACCATAACCGGTGTCGATCGACACCCTTCCTTGGTGTCGGTCGACACCAATCGACCAAACCAACTCCAATTGCAAATCGATCGACTTAAACAGGGAATCAAACCCGATAACCGGTGTCGATAACCGGTGTCGTTCAGAAGAATTTAACACACTTTCTTCGCGATGCTTGAACCTTAGACCGACTGCACAACAATCAAACAAGAACATGCACAGCCAATCCTCAATTCACACCTCTAAGAGCATGTGCCAACTACTCCCGAACCCCTAGCATCGTCCAACACCACTTCCACAACAACTTCCAGGTTCACGGATGTTACAAGATAGCCTTTCAAAATTTTCAAAATATTAAGCAACTCGTAGGGGTACACCCACATATTCTAAAAAACTAGTACGTTTGGAGGTTTTTTCAAATCAATGAATGAAATATGTCCAAAGTGAACACTAAACTTTTCCGACCATTTGGCGTTGTAAAGGGGACTCTAAAGAAGCGTAATAAGATAGCATTTCAAAATTTTCAAAATATTAAGCAACTCGTAGGGGTACACCCACATATTCCAAAAAAGTAGTACATTTAGAGGTTTTTCCAAATCAATGAATGAAATATGTCCAAAGTGAACACTAAACTTTTCCGACCATTTGGCGTTGTAAAGGGGACTCTAAAAAAGCGTAATAAGATTGCCTTTCAAAAATTTCAAAATATTAAGCAACTCGTAGGGGTACACCCACATATTCCAAAAAAGTAGTACATTTAGAGGTTTTTCCAAATCAATGAATGAAATATTTCCAAAGTGAACACTAAACTTTTCCGACCATTTGGCATTGTAAAGGGGACTCTAAAGAAGCGTAATAAGATAGCATTTCAAAATTTTCAAAATATTAAGCAACTCGTAGGGGTACACCCACATATTCCAAAAAAGTAGTACATTTAGAGGTTTTTCCAAATCAATGAATGAAATATGTCCAAAGTGAACACTAAACTTTTCCGACCATTTGGCGTTGTAAAGGGGACTCTAAAAAAGCGTAATAAGATTGCCTTTCAAAAATTTCAAAATATTAAGCAACTCGTAGGGGTACACCCACATATTCCAAAAAAGTAGTACATTTAGAGGTTTTTCCAAATCAATGAATGAAATATTTCCAAAGTGAACACTAAACTTTTCCGACCATTTGGCATTGTAAAGGGGACTCTAAAGAAGCGTAATAAGATAGCATTTCAAAATTTTCAAAATATTAAGCAACTCGTAGGGGTACACCCACATATTCCAAAAAAGTAGTACATTTAGAGGTTTTTCCAAATCAATGAATGAAATATGTCCAAAGTGAACACTAAACTTTTCCGACCATTTGGCGTTGTAAAGGGGACTCTAAAAAAGCGTAATAAGATAGCCTTTCCAAAATTTCAAAATATTAAGCAACTCGCAGGGGTACACCCACATATTCCAAAAAACTAGTACATTTAGAGGTTTTTCCAAATCAATGAATGAAATATGTCCAAAGTGAACACTAAACTTTTCCGACCATTTGGCGTTGTAAAGGGGACTCTAAAAAAGCGTAATAAGATAGCATTTCAAAAATTTCAAAATATTAAGCAACTCGCAGGGGTACACCCACATATTCCAAAAAACTAGTACATTTAGAGGTTTTTCAAATCAATGAATGAAATATGTCCAAAGTGAACACTAAACTTTTCCGACCATTTGGCGTTGTAAAGGGGACTCTAAAGAAGCGTAATAAGATAGCCTTTCAAAAATTTCAAAATATTAAGCAACTCGTAGGGGTACATCCACATATTCCAAAAAACTAGTACATTTAGTGGTTTTTCCAAATCAATGAATGAAATATGTCCAAAGTGAACACTAAACTTTTCCGACCATTTGGCGTTGTAAAGGGGACTCTAAAAAAGCGTAATAAGATAGCCTTTCAAAAATTTCAAAATATTAAGCAACTCGCAGGGGTACACCCACATATTCCAAAAACTAGTACATTTAGAGATTTTTCCAAATCAATGAATGAAATATGTCCAAAGTGAACACTAAACTTTTCCGACCATTTGGCGTTGTAAATGGGACTCTAAAGAAGCGTAATAAGATAGCCTTTCAAAAATTTCAAAATATTAAGCAACTCGTAGGGGTACACCCACATATTCCAAAAAGTAGTACATTTAGAGGTTTTTCCAAATCAATGAATGAAATATGTCCAAAGTGAACACTAAACTTTTCCGACCATTTGGCGTTGTAAAGGGGACTCTAAAGAAGCGTAATAAGATAGCATTTCAAAATTTTCAAAATATTAAGCAACTCATAGGGGTACACCCACATATTCCAAAAAAGTAGTACATTTAGAGGTTTTTCCAAATCAATGAATGAAATATGTCCAAAGTGAACACTAAACTTTTCCGACCATTTGGCGTTGTAAAGGGGACTCTAAAGAAGCGTAATAAGATAGCCTTTCAAAAATTTCAAAATGCTAACCAACTCGCAGGGGTACACCCACATATTCCAAAAAACTAGTACATTTAGAGGTTTTTCCAAATCAATGAATGAAATATGTCCAAAGTGAACACTAAACTTTTCCGACCATTTGGCGTTGTAAATGGGACTCTAAAGAAGCGTAATAAGATAGCCTTTCAAAAATTTCAAAATATTAAGCAACTCGTAGGGGTACACCCACATATTCCAAAAAAGTAGTACATTTAGAGGTTTTTCCAAATCAATGAATGAAATATTTCCAAAGTGAACACTAAACTTTTCCGACCATTTGGCATTGTAAAGGGGACTCTAAAGAAGCGTAATAAGATAGCCTTTCAAAATTTTCAAAATATTAAGCAACTCGTAGGGGTACACCCACATATTCTAAAAAACTAGTACGTTTAGAGGTTTTTCCAAATCAATGAATGAAATATGTCCAAAGTGAACACTAAACTTTTCCGACCATTTGGCGTTGTAAAGGGGACTCTAAAGAAGCGTAATAAGATAGCATTTCAAAATTTTCAAAATATTAAGCAACTCGTAGGGGTACACCCACATATTCCAAAAAAGTAGTACATTTAGAGGTTTTTCCAAATCAATGAATGAAATATGTCCAAAGTGAACACTAAACTTTTCCGACCATTTGGCGTTGTAAAGGGGACTCTAAAAAAGCGTAATAAGATAGCCTTTCAAAAATTTCAAAATATTAAGCAACTCGCAGGGGTACACCCACATATTCCAAAAAACTAGTACATTTATAGGTTTTTCCAAATCAATGAATGAAATATGTCCAAAGTGAACACTAAACTTTTCCGACCATTTGGCGTTGTAAAGGGTACTCTGAAGAAGCGTAATAGAATAGCATTTCAAAATTTTCAAAATATGAAGAAACTTGTAGGGGTACACCCACATATTCCAAAAAAGTAGTACATTTAGAGGTTTTTCCAAATCAATGAATGAAATATGTCCAAAGTGAACACTAAACTTTTCCGACCATTTGGCGTTGTAAAGGGGACTCTAAAAAAGCGTAATAAGATAGCCTTTCAAAAATTTCAAAATGCTAACCAACTCGCAGGGGTACACCCACATATTCCAAAAAACTAGTACATTTAGAGGTTTTTCCAAATCAATGAATGAAATATGTCCAAAGTGAACACTAAACTTTTCCGACCATTTGGCGTTGTAAATGGGACTCTAAAGAAGCGTAATAAGATAGCCTTTCAAATATTTCAAAATATTAAGCAACTCGTAGGGGTACACCCACATATTCCAAAAAAGTAGTACATTTAGAGGTTTTTCCAAATCAATGAATGAAATATTTCCAAAGTGAACACTAAACTTTTCCGACCATTTGGCATTATAAAGGGGACTCTAAAGAAGCGTAATAAGATAGCCATTCAAAATTTTCAAAATATTAAGCAACTCGTAGGGGTACACCCACATATTCTAAAAAACTAGTACGTTTAGAGGTTTTTCCAAATCAATGAATGAAATATGTCCAAAGTGAACACTAAACTTTTCCGACCATTTGGCGTTGTAAAGGGGACTCTAAAGAAGCGTAATAAGATAGCATTTCAAAATTTTCAAAATATTAAGCAACTCGTAGGGGTACACCCACATATTCCAAAAAAGTAGTACATTTAGAGGTTTTTCCAAATCAATGAATGAAATATGTCCAAAGTGAACACTAAACTTTTCCGACCATTTGGCGTTGTAAAGGGGACTCTAAAAAAGCGTAATAAGATAGCCTTTCAAAAATTTCAAAATATTAAGCAACTCGCAGGGGTACACCCACATATTCCAAAAAACTAGTACATTTATAGGTTTTTCCAAATCAATGAATGAAATATGTCCAAAGTGAACACTAAACTTTTCCGACCATTTGGCGTTGTAAAGGGGACTCTAAAAAAGCGTAATAAGATAGCCTTTCAAAAATTTCAAAATATTAAGCAACTCGCAGGGGTACACCCACATATTCCAAAAAACTAGTACATTTATAGGTTTTTCCAAATCAATGAATGAAATATGTCCAAAGTGAACACTAAACTTTTCCGACCATTTGGCGTTGTAAAGGGGACTCTAAAGAAGCGTAATAAGATAGCCTTTCAAAAATTTCAAAATGCTAACCAACTCGCAGGGGTACACCCACATATTCCAAAAAACTAGTACATTTAGAGGTTTTTCCAAATCAATGAATGAAATATGTCCAAAGTGAACACTAAACTTTTCCGACCATTTGGCGTTGTAAATGGGACTCTAAAGAAGCGTAATAAGATAGCCTTTCAAAAATTTCAAAATATTAAGCAACTCGTAGGGGTACACCCACATATTCCAAAAAAGTAGTACATTTAGAGGTTTTTCCAAATCAATGAATGAAATATTTCCAAAGTGAACACTAAACTTTTCCGACCATTTGGCATTGTAAAGGGGACTCTAAAGAAGCGTAATAAGATAGCCTTTCAAAATTTTCAAAATATTAAGCAACTCGTAGGGGTACACCCACATATTCTAAAAAACTAGTACGTTTAGAGGTTTTTCCAAATCAATGAATGAAATATGTCCAAAGTGAACACTAAACTTTTCCGACCATTTGGCGTTGTAAAGGGGACTCTAAAGAAGCGTAATAAGATAGCATTTCAAAATTTTCAAAATATTAAGCAACTCGTAGGGGTACACCCACATATTCCAAAAAAGTAGTACATTTAGAGGTTTTTCCAAATCAATGAATGAAATATGTCCAAAGTGAACACTAAACTTTTCCGACCATTTGGCGTTGTAAAGGGTACTCTGAAGAAGCGTAATAGAATAGCATTTCAAAATTTTCAAAATATGAAGAAACTTGTAGGGGTACACCCACATATTCCAAAAAAGTAGTACATTTAGAGGTTTTTCCAAATCAATGAATGAAATATGTCCAAAGTGAACACTAAACTTTTCCGACCATTTGGCGTTGTAAAGGGGACTCTAAAAAAGCGTAATAAGATTGCCTTTCAAAAATTTCAAAATATTAAGCAACTCGTAGGGGTACACCCACATATTCCAAAAAAGTAGTACATTTAGAGGTTTTTCCAAATCAATGAATGAAATATGTCCAAAGTGAACACTAAACTTTTCCGACCATTTGGCGTTGTAAAGGGGACTCTAAAAAAGCGTAATAAGATAGCCTTTCAAAAATTTCAAAATATTAAGCAACTCGCAGGGGTACACCCACATATTCCAAAAAACTAGTACATTTATAGGTTTTTCCAAATCAATGAATGAAATATGTCCAAAGTGAACACTAAACTTTTCCGACCATTTGGCGTTGTAAAGGGTACTCTGAAGAAGCGTAATAGAATAGCATTTCAAAATTTTCAAAATATGAAGAAACTTGTAGGGGTACACCCACATATTCCAAAAAAGTAGTACATTTAGAGGTTTTTCCAAATCAATGAATGAAATATGTCCAAAGTGAACACTAAACTTTTCCGACCATTTGGCGTTGTAAAGGGGACTCTAAAAAAGCGTAATAAGATAGCCTTTCAAAAATTTCAAAATGCTAACCAACTCGCAGGGGTACACCCACATATTCCAAAAAACTAGTACATTTAGAGGTTTTTCCAAATCAATGAATGAAATATGTCCAAAGTGAACACTAAACTTTTCCGACCATTTGGCGTTGTAAATGGGACTCTAAAGAAGCGTAATAAGATAGCCTTTCAAAAATTTCAAAATATTAAGCAACTCGTAGGGGTACACCCACATATTCCAAAAAAGTAGTACATTTAGAGGTTTTTCCAAATCAATGAATGAAATATTTCCAAAGTGAACACTAAACTTTTCCGACCATTTGGCATTATAAAGGGGACTCTAAAGAAGCGTAATAAGATAGCCATTCAAAATTTTCAAAATATTAAGCAACTCGTAGGGGTACACCCACATATTCTAAAAAACTAGTACGTTTAGAGGTTTTTCCAAATCAATGAATGAAATATGTCCAAAGTGAACACTAAACTTTTCCGACCATTTGGCGTTGTAAAGGGGACTCTAAAGAAGCGTAATAAGATAGCATTTCAAAATTTTCAAAATATTAAGCAACTCGTAGGGGTACACCCACATATTCCAAAAAAGTAGTACATTTAGAGGTTTTTCCAAATCAATGAATGAAATATGTCCAAAGTGAACACTAAACTTTTCCGACCATTTGGCGTTGTAAAGGGGACTCTAAAAAAGCGTAATAAGATAGCCTTTCAAAAATTTCAAAATATTAAGCAACTCGCAGGGGTACACCCACATATTCCAAAAAACTAGTACATTTATAGGTTTTTCCAAATCAATGAATGAAATATGTCCAAAGTGAACACTAAACTTTTCCGACCATTTGGCGTTGTAAAGGGGACTCTAAAAAAGCGTAATAAGATAGCCTTTCAAAAATTTCAAAATATTAAGCAACTCGCAGGGGTACACCCACATATTCCAAAAAACTAGTACATTTATAGGTTTTTCCAAATCAATGAATGAAATATGTCCAAAGTGAACACTAAACTTTTCCGACCATTTGGCGTTGTAAAGGGGACTCTAAAGAAGCGTAATAAGATAGCCTTTCAAAAATTTCAAAATGCTAACCAACTCGCAGGGGTACACCCGCATATTTCAAAAAAGTAGTACATTTAGAGGTTTTTCCAAATCAATGAATGAAATATGTCCAAAGTGAACACTAAACTTTTCCGACCATTTGGCGTTGTAAAGGGGACTCTAAAGAAGCGTAATAAGATAGCCTTTCAAAAATTTCAAAATGCTAACCAACTCGCAGGGGTACACCCACATATTCCAAAAAACTAGTACATTTAGAGGTTTTTCCAAATCAATGAATGAAATATGTCCAAAGTGAACACTAAACTTTTCCGACCATTTGGCGTTGTAAATGGGACTCTAAAGAAGCGTAATAAGATAGCCTTTCAAAAATTTCAAAATATTAAGCAACTCGTAGGGGTACACCCACATATTCCAAAAAAGTAGTACATTTAGAGGTTTTTCCAAATCAATGAATGAAATATTTCCAAAGTGAACACTAAACTTTTCCGACCATTTGGCATTGTAAAGGGGACTCTAAAGAAGCGTAATAAGATAGCCTTTCAAAATTTTCAAAATATTAAGCAACTCGTAGGGGTACACCCACATATTCTAAAAAACTAGTACGTTTAGAGGTTTTTCCAAATCAATGAATGAAATATGTCCAAAGTGAACACTAAACTTTTCCGACCATTTGGCGTTGTAAAGGGGACTCTAAAGAAGCGTAATAAGATAGCATTTCAAAATTTTCAAAATATTAAGCAACTCGTAGGGGTACACCCACATATTCCAAAAAAGTAGTACATTTAGAGGTTTTTCCAAATCAATGAATGAAATATGTCCAAAGTGAACACTAAACTTTTCCGACCATTTGGCGTTGTAAAGGGGACTCTAAAAAAGCGTAATAAGATAGCCTTTCAAAAATTTCAAAATATTAAGCAACTCGAAGGGGTACACCCACATATTCCAAAAAACTAGTACATTTAGAGGTTTTTCAAATCAATGAATGAAATATGTCCAAAGTGAACACTAAACTTTTCCGACCATTTGGCGTTGTAAAGGGGACTCTAAAGAAGCGTAATAAGATAGCCTTTCAAAAATTTCAAAATATTAAGCAACTCGTAGGGGTACATCCACATATTCCAAAAAACTAGTACATTTAGTGGTTTTTCCAAATCAATGAATGAAATATGTCCAAAGTGAACACTAAACTTTTCCGACCATTTGGCGTTGTAAAGGGGACTCTAAAAAAGCGTAATAAGATAGCCTTTCAAAAATTTCAAAATATTAAGCAACTCGCAGGGGTACACCCACATATTCCAAAAACTAGTACATTTAGAGATTTTTCCAAATCAATGAATGAAATATGTCCAAAGTGAACACTAAACTTTTCCGACCATTTGGCGTTGTAAATGGGACTCTAAAGAAGCGTAATAAGATAGCCTTTCAAAAATTTCAAAATATTAAGCAACTCGTAGGGGTACACCCACATATTCCAAAAACTAGTACATTTAGAGGTTTTTCAAATCAAAGAATGAAATATGTCCAAAGTGAACACTAAACTTTTCCGACCATTTGGCGTTGTAAAGGGGACTCTAAAGAAGCGTAATAAGATAGCCTTTCAAAAATTTCAAAATATTAAGCAACTCGTAGGGGTACATCCACATATTCCAAAAAACTAGTACATTTAGTGGTTTTTCCAAATCAATGAATGAAATATGTCCAAAGTGAACACTAAACTTTTCCGACCATTTGGCGTTGTAAAGGGGACTCTAAAAAAGCGTAATAAGATAGCCTTTCAAAAATTTCAAAATATTAAGCAACTCGCAGGGGTACACCCACATATTCCAAAAACTAGTACATTTAGAGGTTTTTCCAAATCAATGAATGAAATATGTCCAAAGTGAACACTAAACTTTTTCGACCATTTGGCGTTGTAAAGGGGACTCTAAAGAAGCGTAATAAGATAGCCTTTCAAAAATTTCAAAATATTAAGCAACTCGTAGGGGTACATCCACATATTCCAAAAAACTAGTACATTTAGTGGTTTTTCCAAATCAATGAATGAAATATGTCCAAAGTGAACACTAAACTTTTCTGACCATTTGGCGTTGTAAAGGGGACTCTAAAAAAGCGTAATAAGATTGCCTTTCAAAAATTTCAAAATATTAAGCAACTCGTAGGGGTACACCCACATATTCCAAAAAAGTAGTACATTTAGAGGTTTTTCCAAATCAATGAATGAAATATTTCCAAAGTGAACACTAAACTTTTCCGACCATTTGGCATTGTAAAGGGGACTCTAAAGAAGCGTAATAAGATAGCCTTTCAAAATTTTCAAAATATTAAGCAACTCGTAGGGGTACACCCACATATTCTAAAAAACTAGTACGTTTGGAGGTTTTTTCAAATCAATGAATGAAATATGTCCAAAATGAACACTAAACTTTTCCGACCATTTGGCGTTGTAAAGGGGACTCTAAAGAAGCGTAATAAGATAGCATTTCAAAATTTTCAAAATATTAAGCAACTCGTAGGGGTACACCCACATATTCCAAAAAAGTAGTACATTTAGAGGTTTTTCCAAATCAATGAATGAAATATGTCCAAAGTGAACACTAAACTTTTCGGACCATTTGGCGTTGTAAAGGGGACTCTAAAAAAGCGTAATAAGATAGCCTTTCAAAAATTTCAAAAGATTAAGCAACTCGCAGGGGTACACCCACATATTCCAAAAAACTAGTACATTTAGAGGTTTTTCCAAATCAATGAATGAAATATGTCCAAAGTGAACACTAAACTTTTCCGACCATTTGGCGTTGTAAAGGGGACTCTAAAAAAGCGTAATAAGATAGCATTTCAAAATTTTCAAAATATTAAGCAACTCGTAGGGGTACACCCACATATTCCAAAAAAGTAGTACATTTAGAGGTTTTTCCAAATCAATGAATGAAATATGTCCAAAGTGAACACTAAACTTTTCCGACCATTTGGCGTTGTAAAGGGGACTCTAAAAAAGCGTAATAAGATAGCCTTTCAAAAATTTCAAAATATTAAGCAACTCGCAGGGGTACACCCACATATTCCAAAAAACTAGTACATTTATAGGTTTTTCCAAATCAATGAATGAAATATGTCCAAAGTGAACACTAAACTTTTCCGACCATTTGGCGTTGTAAAGGGGACTCTAAAAAAGCGTAATAAGATAGCCTTTCAAAAATTTCAAAATATTAAGCAACTCGCAGGGGTACACCAACATATTCCAAAAAACTAGTACATTTATAGGTTTTTCCAAATCAATGAATGAAATATGTCCAAAGTGAACACTAAACTTTTCCGACCATTTGGCGTTGTAAAGGGGACTCTAAAGAAGCGTAATAAGATAGCCTTTCAAAAATTTCAAAATGCTAACCAACTCGCAGGGGTACACCCGCATATTTAAAAAAAGTAGTACATTTAGAGGTTTTTCCAAATCAATGAATGAAATATGTCCAAAGTGAACACTAAACTTTTCCGACCATTTGGCGTTGTAAAGGGGACTCTAAAGAAGCGTAATAAGATAGCCTTTCAAAAATTTCAAAATGCTAACCAACTCGCAGGGGTACACCCACATATTCCAAAAAACTAGTACATTTAGAGGTTTTTCCAAATCAATGAATGAAATATGTCCAAAGTGAACACTAAACTTTTCCGACCATTTGGCGTTGTAAATGGGACTCTAAAGAAGCGTAATAAGATAGCCTTTCAAAAATTTCAAAATATTAAGCAACTCGTAGGGGTACACCCACATATTCCAAAAAAGTAGTACATTTAGAGGTTTTTCCAAATCAATGAATGAAATATTTCCAAAGTGAACACTAAACTTTTCCGACCATTTGGCATTGTAAAGGGGACTCTAAAGAAGCGTAATAAGATAGCCTTTCAAAATTTTCAAAATATTAAGCAACTCGTAGGGGTACACCCACATATTCTAAAAAACTAGTACGTTTAGAGGTTTTTCCAAATCAATGAATGAAATATGTCCAAAGTGAACACTAAACTTTTCCGACCATTTGGCGTTGTAAAGGGGACTCTAAAGAAGCGTAATAAGATCGCATTTCAAAATTTTCAAAATATTAAGCAACTCGTAGGGGTACACCCACATATTCCAAAAAAGTAGTACATTTAGAGGTTTTTCCAAATCAATGAATGAAATATGTCCAAAGTGAACACTAAACTTTTCCGACCATTTGGCGTTGTAAAGGGTACTCTGAAGAAGCGTAATAGAATAGCATTTCAAAATTTTCAAAATATGAAGAAACTTGTAGGGGTACACCCACATATTCCAAAAAAGTAGTACATTTAGAGGTTTTTCCAAATCAATGAATGAAATATGTCCAAAGTGAACACTAAACTTTTCCGACCATTTGGCGTTGTAAAGGGGACCCTAAAAAAGCGTAATAAGATTGCCTTTCAAAAATTTCAAAATATTAAGCAACTCGTAGGGGTACACCCACATATTCCAAAAAAGTAGTACATTTAGAGGTTTTTCCAAATCAATGAATGAAATATTTCCAAAGTGAACACTAAACTTTTCCGACCATTTGGCATTGTAAAGGGGACTCTAAAGAAGCGTAATAAGATAGCCTTTCAAAATTTTCAAAATATTAAGCAACTCGTAGGGGTACACCCACATATTCTAAAAAACTAGTACGTTTGGAGGTTTTTTCAAATCAATGAATGAAATATGTCCAAAGTGAACACTAAACTTTTCCGACCATTTGGCGTTGTAAAGGGGACTCTAAAGAAGCGTAATAAGATAGCATTTCAAAATTTTCAAAATATTAAGCAACTCGTAGGGGTACACCCACATATTCCAAAAAAGTAGTACATTTAGAGGTTTTTCCAAATCAATGAATGAAATATGTCCAAAGTGAACACTAAACTTTTCCGACCATTTGGCGTTGTAAAGGGGACTCTAAAAAAGCGTAATAAGATAGCCTTTCAAAAATTTCAAAATATTAAGCAACTCGAAGGGGTACACCCACATATTCCAAAAAACTAGTACATTTAGAGGTTTTTCAAATCAATGAATGAAATATGTCCAAAGTGAACACTAAACTTTTCCGACCATTTGGCGTTGTAAAGGGGACTCTAAAGAAGCGTAATAAGATAGCCTTTCAAAAATTTCAAAATATTAAGCAACTCGTAGGGGTACATCCACATATTCCAAAAAACTAGTACATTTAGTGGTTTTTCCAAATCAATGAATGAAATATGTCCAAAGTGAACACTAAACTTTTCCGACCATTTGGCGTTGTAAAGGGGACTCTAAAAAAGCGTAATAAGATAGCCTTTCAAAAATTTCAAAATATTAAGCAACTCGCAGGGGTACACCCACATATTCCAAAAACTAGTACATTTAGAGATTTTTCCAAATCAATGAATGAAATATGTCCAAAGTGAACACTAAACTTTTCCGACCATTTGGCGTTGTAAATGGGACTCTAAAGAAGCGTAATAAGATAGCCTTTCAAAAATTTCAAAATATTAAGCAACTCGTAGGGGTACACCCACATATTCCAAAAACTAGTACATTTAGAGGTTTTTCAAATCAAAGAATGAAATATGTCCAAAGTGAACACTAAACTTTTCCGACCATTTGGCGTTGTAAAGGGGACTCTAAAGAAGCGTAATAAGATAGCCTTTCAAAAATTTCAAAATATTAAGCAACTCGTAGGGGTACATCCACATATTCCAAAAAACTAGTACATTTAGTGGTTTTTCCAAATCAATGAATGAAATATGTCCAAAGTGAACACTAAACTTTTCCGACCATTTGGCGTTGTAAAGGGGACTCTAAAAAAGCGTAATAAGATAGCCTTTCAAAAATTTCAAAATATTAAGCAACTCGCAGGGGTACACCCACATATTCCAAAAACTAGTACATTTAGAGGTTTTTCCAAATCAATGAATGAAATATGTCCAAAGTGAACACTAAACTTTTTCGACCATTTGGCGTTGTAAAGGGGACTCTAAAGAAGCGTAATAAGATAGCCTTTCAAAAATTTCAAAATATTAAGCAACTCGTAGGGGTACATCCACATATTCCAAAAAACTAGTACATTTAGTGGTTTTTCCAAATCAATGAATGAAATATGTCCAAAGTGAACACTAAACTTTTCTGACCATTTGGCGTTGTAAAGGGGACTCTAAAAAAGCGTAATAAGATTGCCTTTCAAAAATTTCAAAATATTAAGCAACTCGTAGGGGTACACCCACATATTCCAAAAAAGTAGTACATTTAGAGGTTTTTCCAAATCAATGAATGAAATATTTCCAAAGTGAACACTAAACTTTTCCGACCATTTGGCATTGTAAAGGGGACTCTAAAGAAGCGTAATAAGATAGCCTTTCAAAATTTTCAAAATATTAAGCAACTCGTAGGGGTACACCCACATATTCTAAAAAACTAGTACGTTTGGAGGTTTTTTCAAATCAATGAATGAAATATGTCCAAAATGAACACTAAACTTTTCCGACCATTTGGCGTTGTAAAGGGGACTCTAAAGAAGCGTAATAAGATAGCATTTCAAAATTTTCAAAATATTAAGCAACTCGTAGGGGTACACCCACATATTCCAAAAAAGTAGTACATTTAGAGGTTTTTCCAAATCAATGAATGAAATATGTCCAAAGTGAACACTAAACTTTTCGGACCATTTGGCGTTGTAAAGGGGACTCTAAAAAAGCGTAATAAGATAGCCTTTCAAAAATTTCAAAATATTAAGCAACTCGCAGGGGTACACCCACATATTCCAAAAAACTAGTACATTTAGAGGTTTTTCCAAATCAATGAATGAAATATGTCCAAAGTGAACACTAAACTTTTCCGACCATTTGGCGTTGTAAAGGGGACTCTAAAAAAGCGTAATAAGATAGCATTTCAAAATTTTCAAAATATTAAGCAACTCGTAGGGGTACACCCACATATTCCAAAAAAGTAGTACATTTAGAGGTTTTTCCAAATCAATGAATGAAATATGTCCAAAGTGAACACTATAATTTTCCGACCATTTGGCGTTGTAAAGGGGACTCTAAAAAAGCGTAATAAGATAGCCTTTCAAAAATTTCAAAATATTAAGCAACTCGCAGGGGTACACCCACATATTCCAAAAAACTAGTACATTTATAGGTTTTTCCAAATCAATGAATGAAATATGTCCAAAGTGAACACTAAACTTTTCCGACCATTTGGCGTTGTAAAGGGGACTCTAAAGAAGCGTAATAAGATAGCCTTTCAAAAATTTCAAAATGCTAACCAACTCGCAGGGGTACACCCGCATATTTTAAAAAAGTAGTACATTTAGAGGTTTTTCCAAATCAATGAATGAAATATGTCCAAAGTGAACACTAAACTTTTCCGACCATTTGGCGTTGTAAAGGGGACTCTAAAGAAGCGTAATAAGATAGCCTTTCAAAAATTTCAAAATGCTAACCAACTCGCAGGGGTACACCCACATATTCCAAAAAACTAGTACATTTAGAGGTTTTTCCAAATCAATGAATGAAATATGTCCAAAGTGAACACTAAACTTTTCCGACCATTTGGCGTTGTAAATGGGACTCTAAAGAAGCGTAATAAGATAGCCTTTCAAAAATTTCAAAATATTAAGCAACTCGTAGGGGTACACCCACATATTCCAAAAAAGTAGTACATTTAGAGGTTTTTCCAAATCAATGAATGAAATATTTCCAAAGTGAACACTAAACTTTTCCGACCATTTGGCATTGTAAAGGGGACTCTAAAGAAGCGTAATAAGATAGCCTTTCAAAATTTTCAAAATATTAAGCAACTCGTAGGGGTACACCCACATATTCTAAAAAACTAGTACGTTTAGAGGTTTTTCCAAATCAATGAATGAAATATGTCCAAAGTGAACACTAAACTTTTCCGACCATTTGGCGTTGTAAAGGGGACTCTAAAGAAGCGTAATAAGATAGCATTTCAAAATTTTCAAAATATTAAGCAACTCGTAGGGGTACACCCACATATTCCAAAAAGTAGTACATTTAGAGGTTTTTCCAAATCAATGAATGAAATATGTCCAAAGTGAACACTAAACTTTTCCGACCATTTGGCGTTGTAAAGGGGACTATAAAAAAGCGTAATAAGATAGCCTTTCAAAAATTTCAAAATATTAAGCAACTCGCAGGGGTACACCCACATATTCCAAAAAACTAGTACATTTGTAGGTTTTTCCAAATCAATGAATGAAATATGTCCAAAGTGAACACTAAACTTTTCCGACCATTTGGCGTTGTAAAGGGTACTCTGAAGAAGCGTAATAGAATAGCATTTCAAAATTTTCAAAATATGAAGAAACTTGTAGGGGTACACCCACATATTCCAAAAAAGTAGTACATTTAGAGGTTTTTCCAAATCAATGAATGAAATATGTCCAAAGTGAACACTAAACTTTTCCGACCATTTGGCGTTGTAAAGGGGACTCTAAAAAAGCGTAATAAGATTGCCTTTCAAAAATTTCAAAATATTAAGCAACTCGTAGGGGTACACCCACATATTCCAAAAAGTAGTACATTTAGAGGTTTTTCCAAATCAATGAATGAAATATTTCCAAAGTGAACACTAAACTTTTCCGACCATTTGGCATTGTAAAGGGGACTCTAAAGAAGCGTAATAAGATAGCATTTCAAAAATTTCAAAATATTAAGCAACTCGCAGGGGTACACCCACATATTCCAAAAAACTAGTACATTTAGAGGTTTTTCCAAATCAATGAATGAAATATGTCCAAAGTGAACACTAAACTTTTCCGACCATTTGGCGTTGTAAAGGGGACTCTAAAAAAGCGTAATAAGATAGCATTTCAAAAATTTCAAAATATTAAGCAACTCGCAGGGGTACACCCACATATTCCAAAAAACTAGTACATTTAGAGGTTTTTCAAATCAATGAATGAAATATGTCCAAAGTGAACACTAAACTTTTCCGACCATTTGGCGTTGTAAAGGGGACTCTAAAGAAGCGTAATAAGATAGCCTTTCAAAAATTTCAAAATATTAAGCAACTCGTAGGGGTACATCCACATATTCCATAAAACTAGTACATTTAGTGGTTTTTCCAAATCAATGAATGAAATATGTCCAAAGTGAACACTAAACTTTTCCGACCATTTGGCGTTGTAAAGGGGACTCTAAAAAAGCGTAATAAGATAGCCTTTCAAAAATTTCAAAATATTAAGCAACTCGCAGGGGTACACCCACATATTCCAAAAACTAGTACATTTAGAGATTTTTCCAAATCAATGAATGAAATATGTCCAAAGTGAACACTAAACTTTTCCGACCATTTGGCGTTGTAAATGGGACTCTAAAGAAGCGTAATAAGATAGCCTTTCAAAAATTTCAAAATATTAAGCAACTCGTAGGGGTACACCCACATATTCCAAAAAGTAGTACATTTAGAGGTTTTTCCAAATCAATGAATGAAATATGTCCAAAGTGAACACTAAACTTTTCCGACCATTTGGCGTTGTAAAGGGGACTCTAAAGAAGCGTAATAAGATAGCATTTCAAAATTTTCAAAATATTAAGCAACTCGTAGGGGTACACCCACATATTCCAAAAAAGTAGTACATTTAGAGGTTTTTCCAAATCAATGAATGAAATATGTCCAAAGTGAACACTAAACTTTTCCGACCATTTGGCGTTGTAAAGGGGACTCTAAAAAAGCGTAATAAGATAGCCTTTCAAAAATTTCAAAATATTAAGCAACTCGCAGGGGTACACCCACATATTCCAAAAAACTAGTACATTTATAGGTTTTTCCAAATCAATGAATGAAATATGTCCAAAGTGAACACTAAACTTTTCCGACCATTTGGCGTTGTAAAGGGGACTCTAAAGAAGCGTAATAAGATAGCCTTTCAAAAATTTCAAAATGCTAACCAACTCGCAGGGGTACACCCGCATATTTCAAAAAAGTAGTACATTTAGAGGTTTTTCCAAATCAATGAATGAAATATGTCCAAAGTGAACACTAAACTTTTCCGACCATTTGGCGTTGTAAAGGGGACTCTAAAGAAGCGTAATAAGATAGCCTTTCAAAAATTTCAAAATGCTAACCAACTCGCAGGGGTACACCCACATATTCCAAAAAACTAGTACATTTAGAGGTTTTTCCAAATCAATGAAAGAAATATGTCCAAAGTGAACACTAAACTTTTCCGACCATTTGGCGTTGTAAATGGGACTCTAAAGAAGCGTAATAAGATAGCCTTTCAAAAATTTCAAAATATTAAGCAACTCGTAGGGGTACACCCACATATTCCAAAAAAGTAGTACATTTAGAGGTTTTTCCAAATCAATGAATGAAATATTTCCAAAGTGAACACTAAACTTTTCCGACCATTTGGCATTGTAAAGGGGACTCTAAAGAAGCGTAATAAGATAGCCTTTCAAAATTTTCAAAATATTAAGCAACTCGTAGGGGTACACCCACATATTCTAAAAAACTAGTACGTTTAGAGGTTTTTCCAAATCAATGAATGAAATATGTCCAAAGTGAACACTAAACTTTTCCGACCATTTGGCGTTGTAAAGGGGACTCAAAAGAAGCGTAATAAGATAGCATTTCAAAATTTTCAAAATATTAAGCAACTCGTAGGGGTACACCCACATATTCCAAAAAAGTAGTACATTTAGAGGTTTTTCCAAATCAATGAATGAAATATGTCCAAAGTGAACACTAAACTTTTCCGACCATTTGGCGTTGTAAAGGGGACTCTAAAAAAGCGTAATAAGATAGCCTTTCAAAAATTTCAAAATATTAAGCAACTCGCAGGGGTACACCCACATATTCCAAAAAACTAGTACATTTATAGGTTTTTCCAAATCAATGAATGAAATATGTCCAAAGTGAACACTAAACTTTTCCGACCATTTGGCGTTGTAAAGGGTACTCTGAAGAAGCGTAATAGAATAGCATTTCAAAATTTTCAAAATATGAAGAAACTTGTAGGGGTACACCCACATATTCCAAAAAAGTAGTACATTTAGAGGTTTTTCCAAATCAATGAATGAAATATGTCCAAAGTGAACACTAAACTTTTCCGACCATTTGGCGTTGTAAAGGGGACTCTAAAAAAGCGTAATAAGATTGCCTTTCAAAAATTTCAAAATATTAAGCAACTCGTAGGGGTACACCCACATATTCCAAAAAAGTAGTACATTTAGAGGTTTTTCCAAATCAATGAATGAAATATGTCCAAAGTGAACACTAAACTTTTCCGACCATTTGGCGTTGTAAAGGGGACTCTAAAAAAGCGTAATAAGATAGCCTTTCAAAAATTTCAAAATATTAAGCAACTCGCAGGGGTACACCCACATATTCCAAAAAACTAGTACATTTAGAGGTTTTTCCAAATCAATGAATGAAATATGTCCAAAGTGAACACTAAACTTTTCCGACCATTTGGCGTTGTAAAGGGGACTCTAAAAAAGCGTAATAAGATAGCATTTCAAAAATTTCAAAATATTAAGCAACTCGCAGGGGTACACCCACATATTCCAAAAAACTAGTACATTTAGAGGTTTTTCAAATCAATGAATGAAATATGTCCAAAGTGAACACTAAACTTTTCCGACCATTTGGCGTTGTAAAGGGGACTCTAAAGAAGCGTAATAAGATAGCCTTTCAAAAATTTCAAAATATTAAGCAACTCGTAGGGGTACATCCACATATTCCAAAAAACTAGTACATTTAGTGGTTTTTCCAAATCAATGAATGAAATATGTCCAAAGTGAACACTAAACTTTTCCGACCATTTGGCGTTGTAAAGGGGACTCTAAAAAAGCGTAATAAGATAGCCTTTCAAAAATTTCAAAATATTAAGCAACTCGCAGGGGTACACCCACATATTCCAAAAACTAGTACATTTAGAGATTTTTCCAAATCAATGAATGAAATATGTCCAAAGTGAACACTAAACTTTTCCGACCATTTGGCGTTGTAAATGGGACTCTAAAGAAGCGTAATAAGATAGCCTTTCAAAAATTTCAAAATATTAAGCAACTCGTAGGGGTACACCCACATATTCCAAAAAGTAGTACATTTAGAGGTTTTTCCAAATCAATGAATGAAATATGTCCAAAGTGAACACTAAACTTTTCCAACCATTTGGCGTTGTAAAGGGGACTCTAAAAAAGCGTAATAAGATAGCCTTTCAAAAATTTCAAAATATTAAGCAACTCGCAGGGGTACACCCACATATTCCAAAAAACTAGTACATTTATAGGTTTTTCCAAATCAATGAATGAAATATGTCCAAAGTGAACACTAAACTTTTTCGACCATTTGGCGTTGTAAAGGGGACTCTAAAGAAGCGTAATAAGATAGCCTTTCAAAAATTTCAAAATATTAAGCAACTCGTAGGGGTACATCCACATATTCCAAAAAACTAGTACATTTAGTGGTTTTTCCAAATCAATGAATGAAATATGTCCAAAGTGAACACTAAACTTTTCCGACCATTTGGCGTTGTAAAGGGGACTCTAAAAAAGCGTAATAAGATTGCCTTTCAAAAATTTCAAAATATTAAGCAACTCGTAGGGGTACACCCACATATTCCAAAAAAGTAGTACATTTAGAGGTTTTTCAAAATCAATGAATGAAATATTTCCAAAGTGAACACTAAACTTTTCCGACCATTTGGCATTGTAAAGGGGACTCTAAAGAAGCGTAATAAGATATGAAACAACCAAGCTTTTTTTTTTTTTTTATATATAATTAGCCCAGATTAATATTCCCATAAATATTAATCCTCAACAGCTAATTCAAACCAATGCGGAAGAAAAACCAATATTATTAAATCATAAATAATTATTCAACAATAATCAATAAAGAATAAAACCAATAAAACCAATAACCAATAAACGACCTAAGCCGGTTTGCTACATTATTAAAATAAAGTCTAACACCCTAAACTCATGAATTCTCAATCAACCACATCATAAATGCCAGAATCCAAATCCTAATCTCATCATCCTCTTCTCTCGGTCTCTTTCCGCGGATGAACATTGCTGTTACCTGCATCACATTACGAAAGAGATGCGTAAGTATTATCATAAATACTTAGTGAGTGGATCATCCTGCCTACAGGCCAATTACGTCAAACACTAGACAAAACATCACAATAATCAATATCAGTAACCATGCTCCACACAAAACAACAGTATAAACCATCCCTGTCAGGAAACACCCACGTTTCCTGACACCCAGGTTGATGTCGACCGACACCTCTATGGTGTCGATCGACGCCAGCCTCCCGAGTGTCGATCGACACTCATCGAGTGTCGCTCGACACCGGCTCGACGCCCAGAAACCAGAAGCTACGAAAATCACATTCCAAAATCGCAATAACACAAAATCCAGGGGTTTTCAACGCCCCAATACTATCAAAACACGAAATCCAGCATAAACAACTCAAGAACACAACCAAAACTCGAAATCAAACAATCTCTATTGATCAACGGGCCTACAGTCACGCACTCACCTCGAAAAGGAATAGAAAAGAGTAAAGGAAGATGAACAAGGAAGAATAGCCTCAAATCGATTCTCCAAACACCAAAATCGCCCAGAAATCACCCTCCTTCTCTCTGCAACTTGTTTTTCTCGAAAACTGTGCCTCTGCTCGCGGCCACAGGGTTTTATTCGAGAACTAGGGCTTCTTTCGCCCAAAACCGCGCTAAACCGAACTCACTCAAATCGAACCGACCGATTTCACCATACCCGGTGTCGATCGACACCCTTCCTTGGTGTCGGTCGACACCAATCGACCAAACCAACTCCAATTGCAAATCGATCGACTTAAACCGGGAATCAAACCCGATAACCGGTGTCGATAACCGGTGTCGTTCAGAAGAATTTAACACACTTTCTTCGCGATGCTTGAACCTTAGACCGACTGCACAACAATCAAACAAGAACATGCACAGCCAATCCTCAATTCACACCTCTAAGAGCATGTGCCAACTACTCCCGAACCCCTAGCATCGTCCAACACCACTTCCACAACAACTTCCAGGTTCACGGATGTTACAAGATAGCCTTTCAAAATTTTCAAAATATTAAGCAACTCGTAGGGGTACACCCACATATTCTAAAAAACTAGTACGTTTGGAGGTTTTTTCAAATCAATGAATGAAATATGTCCAAAGTGAACACTAAACTTTTCCGACCATTTGGCGTTGTAAAGGGGACTCTAAAGAAGCGTAATAAGATAGCATTTCAAAATTTTCAAAATATTAAGCAACTCGTAGGGGTACACCCACATATTCCAAAAAAGTAGTACATTTAGAGGTTTTTCCAAATCAATGAATGAAATATGTCCAAAGTGAACACTAAACTTTTCCGACCATTTGGCGTTGTAAAGGGGACTCTAAAAAAGCGTAATAAGATTGCCTTTCAAAAATTTCAAAATATTAAGCAACTCGTAGGGGTACACCCACATATTCCAAAAAAGTAGTACATTTAGAGGTTTTTCCAAATCAATGAATGAAATATTTCCAAAGTGAACACTAAACTTTTCCGACCATTTGGCATTGTAAAGGGGACTCTAAAGAAGCGTAATAAGATAGCATTTCAAAATTTTCAAAATATTAAGCAACTCGTAGGGGTACACCCACATATTCCAAAAAAGTAGTACATTTAGAGGTTTTTCCAAATCAATGAATGAAATATGTCCAAAGTGAACACTAAACTTTTCCGACCATTTGGCGTTGTAAAGGGGACTCTAAAAAAGCGTAATAAGATTGCCTTTCAAAAATTTCAAAATATTAAGCAACTCGTAGGGGTACACCCACATATTCCAAAAAAGTAGTACATTTAGAGGTTTTTCCAAATCAATGAATGAAATATTTCCAAAGTGAACACTAAACTTTTCCGACCATTTGGCATTGTAAAGGGGACTCTAAAGAAGCGTAATAAGATAGCATTTCAAAATTTTCAAAATATTAAGCAACTCGTAGGGGTACACCCACATATTCCAAAAAAGTAGTACATTTAGAGGTTTTTCCAAATCAATGAATGAAATATGTCCAAAGTGAACACTAAACTTTTCCGACCATTTGGCGTTGTAAAGGGGACTCTAAAAAAGCGTAATAAGATAGCCTTTCCAAAATTTCAAAATATTAAGCAACTCGCAGGGGTACACCCACATATTCCAAAAAACTAGTACATTTAGAGGTTTTTCCAAATCAATGAATGAAATATGTCCAAAGTGAACACTAAACTTTTCCGACCATTTGGCGTTGTAAAGGGGACTCTAAAAAAGTGTAATAAGATAGCATTTCAAAAATTTCAAAATATTAAGCAACTCGCAGGGGTACACCCACATATTCCAAAAAACTAGTACATTTAGAGGTTTTTCAAATCAATGAATGAAATATGTCCAAAGTGAACACTAAACTTTTCCGACCATTTGGCGTTGTAAAGGGGACTCTAAAGAAGCGTAATAAGATAGCCTTTCAAAAATTTCAAAATATTAAGCAACTCGTAGGGGTACATCCACATATTCCAAAAAACTAGTACATTTAGTGGTTTTTCCAAATCAATGAATGAAATATGTCCAAAGTGAACACTAAACTTTTCCGACCATTTGGCGTTGTAAAGGGGACTCTAAAAAAGCGTAATAAGATAGCCTTTCAAAAATTTCAAAATATTAAGCAACTCGCAGGGGTACACCCACATATTCCAAAAACTAGTACATTTAGAGATTTTTCCAAATCAATGAATGAAATATGTCCAAAGTGAACACTAAACTTTTCCGACCATTTGGCGTTGTAAAGGGGACTCTAAAAAAGCGTAATAAGATTGCCTTTCAAAAATTTCAAAATATTAAGCAACTCGTAGGGGTACACCCACATATTCCAAAAAAGTAGTACATTTAGAGGTTTTTCCAAATCAATGAATGAAATATTTCCAAAGTGAACACTAAACTTTTCCGACCATTTGGCATTGTAAAGGGGACTCTAAAGAAGCGTAATAAGATAGCATTTCAAAATTTTCAAAATATTAAGCAACTCGTAGGGGTACACCCACATATTCCAAAAAAGTAGTACATTTAGAGGTTTTTCCAAATCAATGAATGAAATATGTCCAAAGTGAACACTAAACTTTTCCGACCATTTGGCGTTGTAAAGGGGACTCTAAAAAAGCGTAATAAGATTGCCTTTCAAAAATTTCAAAATATTAAGCAACTCGTAGGGGTACACCCACATATTCCAAAAAAGTAGTACATTTAGAGGTTTTTCCAAATCAATGAATGAAATATTTCCAAAGTGAACACTAAACTTTTCCGACCATTTGGCATTGTAAAGGGGACTCTAAAGAAGCGTAATAAGATAGCATTTCAAAATTTTCAAAATATTAAGCAACTCGTAGGGGTACACCCACATATTCCAAAAAAGTAGTACATTTAGAGGTTTTTCCAAATCAATGAATGAAATATGTCCAAAGTGAACACTAAACTTTTCCGACCATTTGGCGTTGTAAAGGGGACTCTAAAAAAGCGTAATAAGATAGCCTTTCCAAAATTTCAAAATATTAAGCAACTCGCAGGGGTACACCCACATATTCCAAAAAACTAGTACATTTAGAGGTTTTTCCAAATCAATGAATGAAATATGTCCAAAGTGAACACTAAACTTTTCCGACCATTTGGCGTTGTAAAGGGGACTCTAAAAAAGTGTAATAAGATAGCATTTCAAAAATTTCAAAATATTAAGCAACTCGCAGGGGTACACCCACATATTCCAAAAAACTAGTACATTTAGAGGTTTTTCAAATCAATGAATGAAATATGTCCAAAGTGAACACTAAACTTTTCCGACCATTTGGCGTTGTAAAGGGGACTCTAAAGAAGCGTAATAAGATAGCCTTTCAAAAATTTCAAAATATTAAGCAACTCGTAGGGGTACATCCACATATTCCAAAAAACTAGTACATTTAGTGGTTTTTCCAAATCAATGAATGAAATATGTCCAAAGTGAACACTAAACTTTTCCGACCATTTGGCGTTGTAAAGGGGACTCTAAAAAAGCGTAATAAGATAGCCTTTCAAAAATTTCAAAATATTAAGCAACTCGCAGGGGTACACCCACATATTCCAAAAACTAGTACATTTAGAGATTTTTCCAAATCAATGAATGAAATATGTCCAAAGTGAACACTAAACTTTTCCGACCATTTGGCGTTGTAAATGGGACTCTAAAGAAGCGTAATAAGATAGCCTTTCAAAAATTTCAAAATATTAAGCAACTCGTAGGGGTACACCCACGTATTCCAAAAAGTAGTACATTTAGAGGTTTTTCCAAATCAATGAATGAAATATGTCCAAAGTGAACACTAAACTTTTCCAACCATTTGGCGTTGTAAAGGGGACTCTAAAAAAGCGTAATAAGATAGCCTTTCAAAAATTTCAAAATATTAAGCAACTCGCAGGGGTACACCCACATATTCCAAAAAACTAGTACATTTATAGGTTTTTCCAAATCAATGAATGAAATATGTCCAAAGTGAACACTAAACTTTTTCGACCATTTGGCGTTGTAAAGGGGACTCTAAAGAAGCGTAATAAGATAGCCTTTCAAAAATTTCAAAATATTAAGCAACTCGTAGGGGTACATCCACATATTCCAAAAAACTAGTACATTTAGTGGTTTTTCCAAATCAATGAATGAAATATGTCCAAAGTGAACACTAAACTTTTCCGACCATTTGGCGTTGTAAAGGGGACTCTAAAAAAGCGTAATAAGATTGCCTTTCAAAAATTTCAAAATATTAAGTAACTCGTAGGGGTACACCCACATATTCCAAAAAAGTAGTACATTTAGAGGTTTTTCCAAATCAATGAATGAAATATTTCCAAAGTGAACACTAAACTTTTCCGACCATTTGGCATTGTAAAGGGGACTCTAAAGAAGCGTAATAAGATATGAAACAACCAAGCTTTTTTTTTTTTTTTATATATAATTAGCCCAGATTAATATTCCCATAAATATTAATCCTCAACAGCTAATTCAACCCAATGCGGAAGAAAAACCAATATTATTAAATCATAAATAAATATTCAACAATAATCAATAAAGAATAAAACCAATAAAACCAATAACCAATAAACGACCTAAGCCGGTTTGCTACATTATTAAAATAAAGTCTAACACCCTAAACTCATGAATTCTCAATCAACCACATCATAAATGCCAGAATCCAAATCCTAATCTCATCATCCTCTTCTCTCGGTCTCTTTCCGCGGATGAACATTGCTGTTACCTGCATCACATTACGAAATAGATGCGTAAGTATTATCATAAATACTTAGTGAGTGGATCATCCTGCCTACAGGCCAATTACGTCAAACACTAGACAAAACATCACAATAATCAATATCAGTAACCATGCTCCACACAAAACAACAGTATAAACCATCCCTGTCAGGAAACACCCACGTTTCCTGACACCCAGGTTGGTGTCGACCGACACCTCTATGGTGTCGATCGACGCCAGCCTCCCGAGTGTCGATCGACACTCATCGAGTGTCGCTCGACACCGGCTCGACGCCCAGAAACCAGAATCTACGAAAATCACATTCCAAAATCGCAATAACACAAAATCCAGGGGTTTTCAACGCCCCAATACTATCAAAACACGAAATCCAGCATAAACAACTCAAGAACACAACCAAAACTCGAAATCAAACAATCTCTATTGATCAACGGGCCTACAGTCACGCACTCACCTCGAAAAGGAATAGAAAAGAGTAAAGGAAGATGAACAAGGAAGAATAGCCTCAAATCGATTCTCCAAACACCAAAATCGCCCAGAAATCACCCTCCTTCTCTCTGCAACTTGTTTTTCTCGAAAACTGTGCCTCTGCTCGCGGCCACAGGGTTTTATTCGAGAACTAGGGCTTCTTTCGCCCAAAACCGCGCTAAACCGAACTCACTCAAATCGAACCGACCGATTTCACCATAACCGGTGTCGATCGACACCCTTCCTTGGTGTCGGTCGACACCAATCGACCAAACCAACTCCAATTGCAAATCGATCGACTTAAACCGGGAATCAAACCCGATAACCGGTGTCGATAACCGGTGTCGTTCAGAAGAATTTAACACACTTTCTTCGCGATGCTTGAACCTTAGACCGACTGCACAACAATCAAACAAGAACATGCACAGCCAATCCTCAATTCACACCTCTAAGAGCATGTGCCAACTACTCCCGAACCCCTAGCATCGTCCAACACCACTTCCACAACAACTTCCAGGTTCACGGATGTTACAATTCTCCCCCACTAAAATGGATTCGTCCTCGAATCCCAACACAAACGTCTCTCCAAGACCTCAAAACTCACATTTTCGTCCTATGTTATACGCATGTTTCCAAGATATTATTACTCTCAATGCCATAACCGCAGTCATGACATCCGTACTGCAACTCACGGTCCAGTACCAAAATGTGACCAATGTCACAAAACCAAACGTGACCCGAAGTCACAACCAAAACGTGACCCACTGTCACTAAAACAACCCATATCGAGGTAGCGACCCCCAATATAAGTCCGTTGGGCACCTAACGTCCCAACACAAATAGAACCACCGTCTACAAGGCCCACCGCCTCTAGACAAAACGAGTAATAAAATCTGAAACGCGTACCAACATATGACTGAAACTTCCAATGACCCCACCGGCCAAAGAAACTTGTAACATCCAAACCATAACCAAAAATATGAGGCAAAACTCCATCTCATATAACTCCAAAAATGTATATCGTACAACAAAACGAAAATACATAAGTCCAAAACCCACAACAACAAAACCAAAAACAAGACTAGAACCACAAAGATGAATCACTCCACAGCCTGCTTGTCGAACCACTTTCCGAACTTCAGCTTCATCTTTGCCTCTGGCTCCCAAGTCTGCTCCTCTGTGCCACTACAGTCCCACAAGACTCTCAACAATGGCACTCTCTTGTTCCGCAAAACCTTGACTCTCCTCTCAAGAATCCTCACAGGAACTGCCGGAACTGTCATATCTGGCTGAAGATCCTCTGGAATCTCAACCACTACCTCCTCTGAAGGACGCAAACACCTCCTCAGCATAGACACATGAAACACCTTGTGAAAGGCGCTCATAATCGGTGGCAACTCCAACCGATAAGCCACTGGCCCAACTCGCTCCACCACTGGAAACGGACCCATAAATCGCGGACTGAGTTTGTTCTCTGCTATGGACCTGTTAGGGCCCCTCAACATAGCCATCTTGAGATAAACTCTATCTCCCACCTGAAACTCAAGCTCACGTCGCCGCCTATCTGCATAACTCCTCTGTCTATCTTGAGCCTCCTTCATGTTCAACCTCAAGACACGAATCTTCTCCGTCGTCTCCTGAACAAAACTAGCTCCAAACATGCTGCGCTCCCCCACTTGGGTCCAGCATAAGGGTGTCCTGCATGGCCTCCCATACAAAGCCTCATAAGGAGCCATACCAATACTAGACTGAAAACTGTTGTTATAGGCAAACTCTGCCAAACACAGATGATCAGCCCAATGACCACCCCAATCCAGTACACACATCCTAAGCAGATCCTCCAAAGTCTGAATAGTCCTCTCTGACTGTCCGTCTGTCTGCGGATGATACGCTGTACTCATATGCACCTTAGTGCCCATCTCAGTCTGAAATGCCCTCCAAAACTCTGAAGCAAACCTCGGATCTCTATCCGACACAATACTGGCTGGCACTCCATGCAACCTCACAATCTCTCGCACAAACTTCCTAGCTAAGACAGCCGCTCCATCTGTCTTCTTGATAGCCAAGAAATGTGCTGACTTGGTCAAGCGATCCACAATGACCCAAATCGCATCAAAAGTCCGTGAGATAGGTAATCCCACAACAAAATCCATAGTGATCATATCCCACTTCCACTCGGGAATGGGTAAACTCTGCAAAAGACCACTAGGCACCTGATGCTCTGCCTTGACCAAAGAACATGTGTTGCACCTCGCAACCCAATCTGCCACATCCCTCTTCATCCCAACCCAATGATAATACCGTTTGAGGTCACGGTACATCTTGGTCGCACCCGGATGAATCGAAAACTTGCTCGAATGAGCCTCTCTCAAAACCTCATGCCTCAACTCCTCATCCTTAGGCACACAGACTCGCCCACGAACCAAAATAGTCCCATTCGATGAGACCTGATACTCCGAACCGACCGCCTGCGAAGCATCAATCAAACCCTGATCGCTCTGCTGCGCCACTCTGATCCTACTGAGTAAATCTGCCTGATCAGCTGCCTCTAAACCCAAAGGCTCCTCTGAAATAGCACACAGTCGCAATGTACTCAACTCGCCAACCAAAGCCTCAACACCACGCTCTCTATCTGAATCAACCCTCCGTCGACTCAAAGCATCTGCCACCAAATTGGCCTTGCCCGGATGATAAACAATATCCAGGTCATAGTCTGCCAGAAACTCCACCCAACGCGTCTGTCTCGCATTCAGCAAAGGCTGAGTGAAAATATGCTGTAGACTCTTGTGATCTGTAAAGATCTGCACTCTACCACCATAAAGATACGACCTCCAAATCTTGAGTGCAAAAACCACTGCTCCCAACTCAAGATCATGTGTAGGACGGTTGCGCTCACTGCCCTGCAACTGCCTCGAAGCATAGGCAATCACTCTGCCCTCCTGCATCAAAACACAACCAAGTCCCACACCTGAAGCGTCCGTGTACACTACATAAGGCTTCCCCGGATCGGGTAATGCCAACACTGGTGTACTAGTCAACATCTCCTTGAGCTTCTCAAAGCTCTCCTCGCACTCCTGCGACCACACAAACGGCACATCCTTGCCAGTCAACCTCGTCATCGGCTGAGACATACTCGCAAACCCCTTGACGAACCTCCTGTAGTAGCCTGCTAAACCCAGAAAACTCCTGATCTCGGTAGCACTACTCGGTCTAGGCCAATCTCTAATGGCCTCAATCTTAGCCGGATCCACAGAAACCCCCTCTGCAGAAACAATGTGGCCAAGAAACCCCATCTCTCGCTGCCAAAAGCTACACTTGCTCAACTTAGCATACAGCTTCTGCTCTCGAAGCTTCTTCAACACAAGCCTCAAATGAGTCGCATGCTCCTCTGGACTCCTCGAATACACCAAAATGTCATCAATGAAAATAATGACAAACACATCCAGAAACTCCCTGAACACGTCGTTCATCAATCTCATAAACGCTGCCGGCGCATTAGTCAAACCAAAAGGCATGACCACAAACTCGAAATGTCCATACCTCGTCCGAAAAGCTGTCTTCCGGATATCTGCCTCATCTATCGGAATCTGATGATAACCCGATGCCAAATCAATCTTGGAGAACCAAGTAGCACCTCTCAACTGATCCAACAACTCATCAATCCTCGGAAGTGGGTACCTGTTCTTCACTGTGACTCGGTTAAGTCCCCGGTAATCGATGCACAACCGAAAACTACCATCCTTCTTCTTAACAAACAACACTGGCGCTCCCCACGGCGAAACACTAGGTCTGATGAACCCTTTACTCAAGAGGTCCTCTAGCTGCTTTTTCAGCTCTGCCATCTCTGCTGGAGCCATCCTTTAAGGTGTCTTCGATATCGGAGCTGTCCCGGGCTCTAAATCAATCGTGAAAGGATCTGACCGAGATGGTGGCAATCCCTTCAGCGACCGAAAAACATCCTCAAAATCCTGGACAACCTGAATATCCTGCAGACTCACCTCACCACTGGACTCTGTCATAGTGATCGTCGCCAAATAGGCTTCGCAGCCCCGCTCTAACAACTGCTCTGCCTGAATAGCTGAAATCACTATACTCCCTGAAGTCGGTCTCACTCCCTGATAAACCAACTTCCCTGCATCCTGCTCAAACACCACTCTACCTCTGTAGCAATCCAGATGAACTCGGTAAAGAGATAACCAGTCCATCCCCAAAATCACGTCATACAGTTCCACCGGACTGATGACTAAATCTGCTGGCATAGACTGCCCCGCAATCCGCACATCAACTGCTCTAGCTCTGCCCGAAGTAGCCAAATAACCACCTCCTGCCACCTTGACAAAGCCTGAAGCCTCGCCCTCGCTACTCCGAATACCACTACCCTCAGCTCTCTCCGGAGTTATGAAGCAATTAGATGCTCCCGAGTCAAACAGAACGTGAGACTCAAAACCTCCAACTAACAAGGTCCCTACACAATTCCACAAGTGTTGAGAACCTCTAACTCTATCACAGTAAAATAACAGAAACAGACAACACCAACAATTCTACCTTAAGAATTTAAAAGTCTGAGTGAAGATTTTACCTGTGATCTGGCCTGACTGACTGGTCTGGCCCACCTCTGCCGAAGTATACACTCTCGGCGCTCCACCTGACTGCAACGCCGCAACCTGCGCTGCTGACTGAATAGCCAACGGCTGAATCGCCGCTGCCACCGCTCTCTGCTGCAACTTGGGACACATAGTCTTGATATGCCCCGGCTCCCTGCAGTAGTAGCACACTGTCGACTCTCTGGATCCCGCCCTCTTGGGGCAAGTCGCCACTCTGTGATCCAGACTCCCACAACCGAAACACCCACACGTACTCGGGCTACTAGCAGATATCTCCTCTGCTCTCCTCTTCTGGCCCTGCGCAGGCCTGCTGCCCCTGCCGTAACCAGAACTGTGACCTCTGCGCTGCTGATGCTGCTGCTGGCCCCGAGGATGGGTAGCAGGAGCAACTGCAACTGGAACAACCGCCGTACTCACCGGCTCACGCAAGTCCTCCTCAATGGAAGCTGCCAACTCCACTAAGCCAGCTCTAGTGTGGTACATACCACCTCTGCACTGAGTCCTGATGTTCCTCCGAAGCCCCTGGAGAAACCGCGACGTCAATGCTCGCTCACTGATCAGCTCACCACCAGAAAAGACCACCAATCTGCAGAACTCTGCATCATACTCTCGAACAGACCTCTCACCCTGAGTCAAGTCCAAAAACCTCAACTGCAGCCTGTCACGAGCCTCCTGAGGGAAAAACTTGTGGTTGAACTCCTCGACGAAGTCAACCCAAGTCCAAACCTCTCTCCTGGTCCTAACAGACCTCCACCACAAATGTGCATCACCTCCAAGGTAGTGCACTGCCAACTCAACCTGAAACTGTGCCGGACAACGAACAGAATCGAAGTTCCGCTCCAGCCTCTGACGCCACTCGTCAGCCTGCTCTGGAGTAACACCGCCCTCAAACGTAGGCGTACCAATCCTCTGCATCTCCCTCATCATCTCACGATAAGGAGAAAACCCAACTGCAACACCCTGCTGCACCACAGCCTCCTGCTGCTCAACAAAACCGGCACCAACATGTGCCCCGGCACCAACATGTGCCCCGGCCGCTGGAGGTGCAACCGGAGCCTGCTGTGGAACTGCCTCTGGAAGACGTGCCAACAACTGCGTCAGTAGCCCCACAATCAAATCACCCTGAGCAAGAGCCGCGCCCCCACCGGGAACTGCTCCTGCCCCCGCGCCACCACCGACGCCCAAACTAGCCCCACCGGCTAACGAAACCGACTGTGTCACCGACGCTGCCGCCACGCTAGGCGCCGCACTCTCCACTGAGGCCTCAGCCTCTGGCACTCCACGACCAGCACCCCGACCTCCACGACCCGCTGCTCGCCCACCGCGACCAGCTCCTCTGCCCCCACGGGCTGCACCGCGACCACGACCACGGCCACGACCACGACCTGCGTCCATCTCTCTGCACTACCACCAAGTACAGAAAAAGAGCAAAGGTCAAAACACAGACACAAAACCAAAATACACCAAATATCCAACTCACTTACCCGCGGAAAACTGGAAGACCGAGAGGATGAGATTAAACCACTAATTGACTAACTCACATAATCAATTAACCACATAGTCCAATTCATCCAATTCTAACAGTCCTAAAACCGACTACGCTCTGATACCAAAATGAAACAACCAAGTTTTTTTTTTTTTTTTTATATATAATTAGCCCAGATTAATATTCCCATAAATATTAATCCTCAACAGCTAATTCAACCCAATGCGGAAGAAAAACCAATATTATTAAATCATAAATAATTATTCAACAATAATCAATAAAGAATAAAACCAATAAAACCAATAACCAATAAACGACCTAAGCCGGTTTGCTACATTATTAAAATAAAGTCTAACACCCTAAACTCATGAATTCTCAATCAACCACATCATAAATGCCAGAATCCAAATCCTAATCTCATCATCCTCTTCTCTCGGTCTCTTTCCGCGGATGAACATTGCTGTTACCTGCATCACATTACGAAAGAGATGCGTAAGTATTATCATAAATACTTAGTGAGTGGATCATCCTGCCTACAGGCCAATTACGTCAAACACTAGACAAAACATCACAATAATCAATATCAGTAACCATGCTCCACACAAAACAACAGTATAAACCATCCCTGTCAGGAAACACCCACGTTTCCTGACACCCAGGTTGGTGTCGACCGACACCTCTATGGTGTCGATCGACGCCAGCCTCCCGAGTGTCGATCGACACTCATCGAGTGTCGCTCGACACCGGCTCGACGCCCAGAAACCAGAAGCTACGAAAATCACATTCCAAAATCGCAATAACACAAAATCCAGGGGTTTTCAACGCCCCAATACTATCAAAACACGAAATCCAGCATAAACAACTCAAGAACACAACCAAAACTCGAAATCAAACAATCTCTATTGATCAACGGGCCTACAGTCACGCACTCACCTCGAAAAGGAATAGAAAAGAGTAAAGGAAGATGAACAAGGAAGAATAGCCTCAAATCGATTCTCCAAACACCAAAATCGCCCAGAAATCACCCTCCTTCTCTCTGCAACTTGTTTTTCTCGAAAACTGTGCCTCTGCTCGCGGCCACAGGGTTTTATTCGAGAACTAGGGCTTCTTTCGCCCAAAACCGCGCTAAACCGAACTCACTCAAATCGAACCGACCGATTTCACCATAACCGGTGTCGATCGACACCCTTCCTTGGTGTCGGTCGACACCAATCGACCAAACCAACTCCAATTGCAAATCGATCGACTTAAACCGGGAATCAAACTAGTCGTTCAGAAGAATTTAACACACTTTCTTCGCGATGCTTGAACCTTAGACCGACTGCACAACAATCAAACAAGAACATGCACAGCCAATCCTCAATTCACACCTCTAAGAGCATGTGCCAACTACTCCCGAACCCCTAGCATCGTCCAACACCACTTCCACAACAACTTCCAGGTTCACGGATGTTACAAGTGTTCACTTTGGACATATTTCATTCATTGATTTGGAAAAACCTCTAAATGTACTAGTTTTTTGGAATATGTGGGTGTACCCCTGCGAGTTGCTTAATATTTTCAAATTTTTGAAAGGCTATCTTATTACGCTTTTTTAGAGTCCCCTTTACAACGCCAAATGGTCGGAAAAGTTTAGTGTTCACTTTGGACATAATTATTTCATTGATTTGGAAAAACCTCTAAATGTACTACTTTTTTGGAATATGTGGGTGTACCCCTACGAGTTGCTTCATATTTTGAAATTTTTGAAAGGCTATCTTATTACGCTTCTTTAGAGTCCCATTTACAACGCCAAATGGTCGGAAAAGTTTAGTGTTCACTTTGGACATATTTCATTCATTGATTTGGAAAAATCTCTAAATGTACTAGTTTTTGGAATATGTGGGTGTACCCCTGCGAGTTGCTTAATATTTTGAAATTTTTGAAAGGCTATCTTATTACGCTTTTTTAGAGTCCCCTTTACAACGCCAAATGGTCGGAAAAGTTTAGTGTTCGCTTTGGACATATTTCATTCATTGATTTGGAAAAACCACTAAATGTACTAGTTTTTTGGAATATGTGGATGTACCCCTACGAGTTGCTTAATATTTTGAAATTTTTGAAAGGCTATCTTATTACGCTTCTTTAGAGTCCCCTTTACAACGCCAAATGGTCGGAAAAGTTTAGTGTTCACTTTGGACATATTTCATTCATTGATTTGGAAAAACCTCTAAATGTACTAGTTTTTTGGAATATGTGGGTGTACCCCTGCGAGTTGCTTAATATTTTGAAATTTTTGAAATGCTATCTTATTACGCTTTTTTAGAGTCCCCTTTACAACGCCAAATGGTCGGAAAAGTTTAGTGTTCACTTTGGACATATTTCATTCATTGATTTGGAAAAACCTCTAAATGTACTACTTTTTTGGAATATGTGGGTGTACCCCTACAAGTTTCTTCATATTTTGAAAATTTTGAAATGCTATTTTATTACGCTTCTTCAGAGTACCCTTTACAACGCCAAATGGTCGGAAAAGTTTAGTGTTCACTTTGGACATATTTCATTCATTGATTTGGAAAAACCTCTAAACGTACTAGTTTTTTAGAATATGTGGGTGTACCCCTATGAGTTGCTTAATATTTTGAAATTTTTGAAAGGCTATCTTATTACGCTTCTTTAGAGTCCCCTTCACAACGCCAAATGGTCGGAAAAGTTTAGTGTTCACTTTGGACATATTTCATTCATTGATTTGGAAAAACCTCTAAATGTACTACTTTTTTGGAATATGTGGGTGTACCCCTACGAGTTGCTTAATATTTTGAAATTTTTGAAAGGCTATCTTGTAACATCCGTGAACCTGGAAGTTGTTGTGGAAGTGGTGTTGGACGATGCTAGGGGTTCGGGAGTAGTTGGCACATGCTCTTAGAGGTGTGAATTGAGGATTGGCTCTGCATGTTCTTGTTTGATTGTTGTGCAGTCGGTCTAAGGTTCAAGCATCGCGAAGAAAGTGTGTTAAATTCTTCTGAATGAAATATGTCCAAAGTGAACACTAAACTTTTCCGACCATTTGGCGTTGTAAAGGGGACTCTAAAGAAGCGTAATAAGATAGCATTTCAAAATTTTCAAAATATTAAGCAACTCGTAGGGGTACACCCACATATTCCAAAAAAGTAGTACATTTAGAGGTTTTTCCAAATCAATGAATGAAATATGTCCAAAGTGAACACTAAACTTTTCCGACCATTTGGCGTTGTAAAGGGGACTCTAAAAAAGCGTAATAAGATTGCCTTTCAAAAATTTCAAAATATTAAGCAACTCGTAGGGGTACACCCACATATTCCAAAAAAGTAGTACATTTAGAGGTTTTTCCAAATCAATGAATGAAATATTTCCAAAGTGAACACTAAACTTTTCCGACCATTTGGCATTGTAAAGGGGACTCTAAAGAAGCGTAATAAGATAGCCTTTCAAAATTTTCAAAATATTAAGCAACTCGTAGGGGTACACCCACATATTCTAAAAAACTAGTACGTTTGGAGGTTTTTTCAAATCAATGAATGAAATATGTCCAAAGTGAACACTAAACTTTTCCGACCATTTGGCGTTGTAAAGGGGACTCTAAAGAAGCGTAATAAGATAGCACTTCAAAATTTTCAAAATATTAAGCAACTCGTAGGGGTACACCCACATATTCCAAAAAAGTAGTACATTTAGAGGTTTTTCCAAATCAATGAATGAAATATGTCCAAAGTGAACACTAAACTTTTCCGACCATTTGGCGTTGTAAAGGGGACTCTAAAAAAGCGTAATAAGATAGCCTTTCAAAAATTTCAAAATATTAAGCAACTCGCAGGGGTACACCCACATATTCCAAAAAACTAGTACATTTAGAGGTTTTTCCAAATCAATGAATGAAATATGTCCAAAGTGAACACTAAACTTTTCCGACCATTTGGCGTTGTAAAGGGGACTCTAAAAAAGCGTAATAAGATAGCATTTCAAAAATTTCAAAATATTAAGCAACTCGCAGGGGTACACCCACATATTCCAAAAAACTAGTACATTTAGAGGTTTTTCAAATCAATGAATGAAATATGTCCAAAGTGAACACTAAACTTTTCCGACCATTTGGCGTTGTAAAGGGGACTCTAAAGAAGCGTAATAAGATAGCCTTTCAAAAATTTCAAAATATTAAGCAACTCGTAGGGGTACATCCACATATTCCAAAAAACTAGTACATTTAGTGGTTTTTCCAAATCAATGAATGAAATATTTCCAAAGTGAACACAAAACTTTTCTGACCATTTGGCGTTGTAAAGGGGACTCTAAAGAAGCGCAATAAGATAGCCTTTCAAAAATTTCAAAATATTAAGCAACTCGCAGGGGTACACCCACATATTCCAAAAAACTAGTACATTTAGAGGTTTTTCAAATCAATGAATGAAATATGTCCAAAGTGAACACTAAACTTTTCCGACCATTTGGCGTTGTAAAGGGGACTCTAAAGAAGCGTAATAAGATAGCCTTTCAAAACTTTCAAAATATTAAGCAACTCGTAGGGGTACATCCACATATTCCAAAAAACTAGTACATTTAGTGGTTTTTCCAAATCAATGAATGAAATATGTCCAAAGTGAACACTAAACTTTTCCGACCATTTGGCGTTGTAAAGGGGACTCTAAAGAAGCGTAATAAGATAGCATTTCAAAATTTTCAAAATATTAAGCAACTCGTAGGGGTACACCCACATATTCCAAAAAAGTAGTACATTTAGAGGTTTTTCCAAATCAATGAATGAAATATGTCCAAAGTGAACACTAAACTTTTCCGACCATTTGGCGTTGTAAAGGGGACTCTAAAAAAGCGTAATAAGATAGCCTTTCAAAAATTTCAAAATATTAAGCAACTCGCAGGGGTACACCCACATATTCCAAAAAACTAGTACATTTATAGGTTTTTCCAAATCAATGAATGAAATATGTCCAAAGTGAACACTAAACTTTTCCGACCATTTGGCGTTGTAAAGGGTACTCTGAAGAAGCGTAATAGAATAGCATTTCAAAATTTTCAAAATATGAAGAAACTTGTAGGGGTACACCCACATATTCCAAAAAAGTAGTACATTTAGAGGTTTTTCCAAATCAATGAATGAAATATGTCCAAAGTGAACACTAAACTTTTCCGACCATTTGGCGTTGTAAAGGGGACTCTAAAAAAGCGTAATAAGATTGCCTTTCAAAAATTTCAAAATATTAAGCAACTCGTAGGGGTACACCCACATATTCCAAAAAAGTAGTACATTTAGACGTTTTTCCAAATCAATGAATGAAATATTTCCAAAGTGAACACTAAACTTTTCCGACCATTTGGCGTTGTAAAGGGGACTCTAAAGAAGCGTAATAAGATAGCATTTCAAAATTTTCAAAATATTAAGCAACTCGTAGGGGTACACCCACATATTCCAAAAAAAGTAGTACATTTAGAGGTTTTTCCAAATCAATGAATGAAATATGTCCAAAGTGAACACTAAACTTTTCCGACCATTTGGCGTTGTAAAGGGGACTCTAAAAAAGCGTAATAAGATAGCCTTTCAAAAATTTCAAAATATTAAGCAACTCGCAGGGGTACACCCACATATTCCAAAAAACTAGTACATTTAGAGGTTTTTCCAAATCAATGAATGAAATATGTCCAAAGTGAACACTAAACTTTTCCGACCATTTGGCGTTGTAAAGGGGACTCTAAAAAAGCGTAATAAGATAGCATTTCAAAAATTTCAAAATATTAAGCAACTCGCAGGGGTACACCCACATATTCCAAAAAACTAGTACATTTAGAGGTTTTTCAAATCAATGAATGAAATATGTCCAAAGTGAACACTAAACTTTTCCGACCATTTGGCGTTGTAAAGGGGACTCTAAAGAAGCGTAATAAGATAGCCTTTCAAAAATTTAAAAATATTAAGCAACTCGTAGGGGTACATCCACATATTCCAAAAAACTAGTACATTTAGTGGTTTTTCCAAATCAATGAATGAAATATTTCCAAAGTGAACACAAAACTTTTCCGACCATTTGGCGTTGTAAAGGGGACTCTAAAGAAGCGCAATAAGATAGCCTTTCAAAAATTTCAAAATATTAAGCAACTCGCAGGGGTACACCCACATATTCCAAAAAACTAGTACATTTAGAGGTTTTTCAAATCAATGAATGAAATATGTCCAAAGTGAACACTAAACTTTTCCGACCATTTGGCGTTGTAAAGGGGACTCTAAAGAAGCGTAATAAGATAGCCTTTCAAAACTTTCAAAATATTAAGCAACTCGTAGGGGTACATCCACATATTCCAAAAAACTAGTACATTTAGTGGTTTTTCCAAATCAATGAATGAAATATGTCCAAAGTGAACACTAAACTTTTCCGACCATTTGGCGTTGTAAAGGGGACTCTAAAGAAGCGTAATAAGATAGCATTTCAAAATTTTCAAAATATTAAGCAACTCGTAGGGGTACACCCACATATTCCAAAAAAGTAGTACATTTAGAGGTTTTTCCAAATCAATGAATGAAATATGTCCAAAGTGAACACTAAACTTTTCCGACCATTTGGCGTTGTAAAGGGGACTCTAAAAAAGCGTAATAAGATAGCCTTTCAAAAATTTCAAAATATTAAGCAACTCGCAGGGGTACACCCACATATTCCAAAAAACTAGTACATTTATAGGTTTTTCCAAATCAATGAATGAAATATGTCCAAAGTGAACACTAAACTTTTCCGACCATTTGGCGTTGTAAAGGGTACTCTGAAGAAGCGTAATAGAATAGCATTTCAAAATTTTCAAAATATGAAGAAACTTGTAGGGGTACACCCACATATTCCAAAAAAGTAGTACATTTAGAGGTTTTTCCAAATCAATGAATGAAATATGTCCAAAGTGAACACTAAACTTTTCCGACCATTTGGCGTTGTAAAGGGGACTCTAAAAAAGCGTAATAAGATTGCCTTTCAAAAATTTCAAAATATTAAGCAACTCGTAGGGGTACACCCACATATTCCAAAAAAGTAGTACATTTAGACGTTTTTCCAAATCAATGAATGAAATATTTCCAAAGTGAACACTAAACTTTTCCGACCATTTGGCGTTGTAAAGGGGACTCTAAAGAAGCGTAATAAGATAGCATTTCAAAATTTTCAAAATATTAAGCAACTCGTAGGGGTACACCCACATATTCCAAAAAAAGTAGTACATTTAGAGGTTTTTCCAAATCAATGAATGAAATATGTCCAAAGTGAACACTAAACTTTTCCGACCATTTGGCGTTGTAAAGGGGACTCTAAAAAAGCGTAATAAGATAGCCTTTCAAAAATTTCAAAATATTAAGCAACTCGCAGGGGTACACCCACATATTCCAAAAAACTAGTACATTTAGAGGTTTTTCCAAATCAATGAATGAAATATGTCCAAAGTGAACACTAAACTTTTCCGACCATTTGGCGTTGTAAAGGGGACTCTAAAAAAGCGTAATAAGATAGCATTTCAAAAATTTCAAAATATTAAGCAACTCGCAGGGGTACACCCACATATTCCAAAAAACTAGTACATTTAGAGGTTTTTCAAATCAATGAATGAAATATGTCCAAAGTGAACACTAAACTTTTCCGACCATTTGGCGTTGTAAAGGGGACTCTAAAGAAGCGTAATAAGATAGCCTTTCAAAAATTTCAAAATATTAAGCAACTCGTAGGGGTACATCCACATATTCCAAAAAACTAGTACATTTAGTGGTTTTTCCAAATCAATGAATGAAATATGTCCAAAGTGAACACTAAACTTTTCCGACCATTTGGCGTTGTAAAGGGGACTCTAAAGAAGCGCAATAAGATAGCCTTTCAAAAATTTCAAAATATTAAGCAACTCGCAGGGGTACACCCACATATTCCAAAAAACTAGTACATTTAGAGGTTTTTCAAATCAATGAATGAAATATGTCCAAAGTGAACACTAAACTTTTCCGACCATTTGGCGTTGTAAAGGGGACTCTAAAGAAGCGTAATAAGATAGCCTTTCAAAAATTTCAAAATATTAAGCAACTCGTAGGGGTACATCCACATATTCCAAAAAACTAGTACATTTAGTGGTTTTTCCAAATCAATGAATGAAATATGTCCAAAGTGAACACTAAACTTTTCCGACCATTTGGCGTTGTAAAGGGGACTCTAAAGAAGCGTAATAAGATAGCATTTCAAAATTTTCAAAATATTAAGCAACTCGTAGGGGTACACCCACATATTCCAAAAAAGTAGTACATTTAGAGGTTTTTCCAAATCAATGAATGAAATATGTCCAAAGTGAACACTAAACTTTTCCGACCATTTGGCGTTGTAAAGGGGACTCTAAAAAAGCGTAATAAGATAGCCTTTCAAAAATTTCAAAATATTAAGCAACTCGCAGGGGTACACCCACATATTCCAAAAAACTAGTACATTTATAGGTTTTTCCAAATCAATGAATGAAATATGTCCAAAGTGAACACTAAACTTTTCCGACCATTTGGCGTTGTAAAGGGTACTCTGAAGAAGCGTAATAGAATAGCATTTCAAAATTTTCAAAATATGAAGAAACTTGTAGGGGTACACCCACATATTCCAAAAAAGTAGTACATTTAGAGGTTTTTCCAAATCAATGAATGAAATATGTCCAAAGTGAACACTAAACTTTTCCGACCATTTGGCGTTGTAAAGGGGACTCTAAAAAAGCGTAATAAGATTGCCTTTCAAAAATTTCAAAATATTAAGCAACTCGTAGGGGTACACCCACATATTCCAAAAAAGTAGTACATTTAGAGGTTTTTCCAAATCAATGAATGAAATATTTCCAAAGTGAACACTAAACTTTTCCGACCATTTGGCATTGTAAAGGGGACTCTAAAGAAGCGTAATAAGATAGCCTTTCAAAATTTTCAAAATATTAAGCAACTCGTAGGGGTACACCCACATATTCTAAAAAACTAGTACGTTTGGAGGTTTTTTCAAATCAATGAATGAAATATGTCCAAAGTGAACACTAAACTTTTCCGACCATTTGGCGTTGTAAAGGGGACTCTAAAGAAGCGTAATAAGATAGCATTTCAAAATTTTCAAAATATTAAGCAACTCGTAGGGGTACACCCACATATTCCAAAAAAGTAGTACATTTAGAGGTTTTTCCAAATCAATGAATGAAATATGTCCAAAGTGAACACTAAACTTTTCCGACCATTTGGCGTTGTAAAGGGGACTCTAAAAAAGCGTAATAAGATAGCCTTTCAAAAATTTCAAAATATTAAGCAACTCGCAGGGGTACACCCACATATTCCAAAAAACTAGTACATTTAGAGGTTTTTCCAAATCAATGAATGAAATATGTCCAAAGTGAACACTAAACTTTTCCGACCATTTGGCGTTGTAAAGGGGACTCTAAAAAAGCGTAATAAGATAGCATTTCAAAAATTTCAAAATATTAAGCAACTCGCAGGGGTACACCCACATATTCCAAAAAACTAGTACATTTATAGGTTTTTCCAAATCAATGAATGAAATATGTCCAAAGTGAACACTAAACTTTTCCGACCATTTGGCGTTGTAAAGGGTACTCTGAAGAAGCGTAATAGAATAGCATTTCAAAATTTTCAAAATATGAAGAAACTTGTAGGGGTACACCCACATATTCCAAAAAAGTAGTACATTTAGAGGTTTTTCCAAATCAATGAATGAAATATGTCCAAAGTGAACTCTAAACTTTTCCGACCATTTGGCGTTGTAAAGGGGACTCTAAAAAAGCGTAATAAGATTGCCTTTCAAAAATTTCAAAATATTAAGCAACTCGTAGGGGTACACCCACATATTCCAAAAAAGTAGTACATTTAGAAGTTTTTCCAAATCAATGAATGAAATATTTCCAAAGTGAACACTAAACTTTTCCGACCATTTGGCGTTGTAAAGGGGACTCTAAAGAAGCGTAATAAGATAGCATTTCAAAATTTTCAAAATATTAAGCAACTCGTAGGGGTACACCCACATATTCCAAAAAAGTAGTACATTTAGAGGTTTTTCCAAATCAATGAATGAAATATGTCCAAAGTGAACACTAAACTTTTCCGACCATTTGGCGTTGTAAAGGGGACTCTAAAAAAGCGTAATAAGATTGCCTTTCAAAAATTTCAAAATATTAAGCAACTCGTAGGGGTACACCCACATATTCCAAAAAAGTAGTACATTTAGAGGTTTTTCCAAATCAATGAATGAAATATTTCCAAAGTGAACACTAAACTTTTCCGACCATTTGGCGTTGTAAAGGGGACTCTAAAGAAGCGTAATAAGATAGCCTTTCAAAATTTTCAAAATATTAAGCAACTCGTAGGGGTACACCCACATATTCTAAAAAACTAGTACGTTTGGAGGTTTTTTCAAATCAATGAATGAAATATGTCCAAAGTGAACACTAAACTTTTCCGACCATTTGGCGTTGTAAAGGGGACTCTAAAGAAGCGTAATAAGATAGCATTTCAAAATTTTCAAAATATTAAGCAACTCGTAGGGGTACACCCACATATTCCAAAAAAGTAGTACATTTAGAGGTTTTTCCAAATCAATGAATGAAATATGTCCAAAGTGAACACTAAACTTTTCCGACCATTTGGCGTTGTAAAGGGGACTCTAAAAAAGCGTAATAAGATAGCCTTTCAAAAATTTCAAAATATTAAGCAACTCGCAGGGGTACACCCACATATTCCAAAAAACTAGTACATTTAGAGGTTTTTCCAAATCAATGAATGAAATATGTCCAAAGTGAACACTAAACTTTTCCGACCATTTGGCGTTGTAAAGGGGACTCTAAAGAAGCGTAATAAGATAGCCTTTCAAAAATTTCAAAATATTAAGCAACTCGTAGGGGTACATCCACATATTCCAAAAAACTAGTACATTTAGTGGTTTTTCCAAATCAATGAATGAAATATGTCCAAAGTGAACACTAAACTTTTCCGACCATTTGGCGTTGTAAAGGGGACTCTAAAAAAGCGTAATAAGATAGCCTTTCAAAAATTTCAAAATATTAAGCAACTCGCAGGGGTACACCCACATATTCCAAAAACTAGTACATTTAGAGATTTTTCCAAATCAATGAATGAAATATGTCCAAAGTGAACACTAAACTTTTCCGACCATTTGGCGTTGTAAAGGGGACTCTAAAGAAGCGTAATAAGATAGCATTTCAAAATTTTCAAAATATTAAGCAACTCGTAGGGGTACACCCACATATTCCAAAAAAGTAGTACATTTAGAGGTTTTTCCAAATCAATGAATGAAATATGTCCAAAGTGAACACTAAACTTTTCCGACCATTTGGCGTTGTAAAGGGGACTCTAAAGAAGCGTAATAAGATAGCATTTCAAAATTTTCAAAATATTAAGCAACTCGTAGGGGTACACCCACATATTCCAAAAAAGTAGTACATTTAGAGGTTTTTCCAAATCAATGAATGAAATATGTCCAAAGTGAACACTAAACTTTTCCGACCATTTGGCGTTGTAAAGGGGACTCTAAAAAAGCGTAATAAGATTGCCTTTCAAAAATTTCAAAATATTAAGCAACTCGTAGGGGTACACCCACATATTCCAAAAAAGTAGTACATTTAGAGGTTTTTCCAAATCAATGAATGAAATATTTCCAAAGTGAACACTAAACTTTTCCGACCATTTGGCATTGTAAAGGGGACTCTAAAGAAGCGTAATAAGATAGCCTTTCAAAATTTTCAAAATATTAAGCAACTCGTAGGGGTACACCCACATATTCTAAAAAACTAGTACGTTTGGAGGTTTTTTCAAATCAATGAATGAAATATGTCCAAAGTGAACACTAAACTTTTCCGACCATTTGGCGTTGTAAAGGGGACTCTAAAGAAGCGTAATAAGATAGCATTTCAAAATTTTCAAAATATTAAGCAACTCGTAGGGGTACACCCACATATTCCAAAAAAGTAGTACATTTAGAGGTTTTTCCAAATCAATGAATGAAATATGTCCAAAGTGAACACTAAACTTTTCCGACCATTTGGCGTTGTAAAGGGGACTCTAAAAAAGCGTAATAAGATAGCCTTTCAAAAATTTCAAAATATTAAGCAACTCGCAGGGGTACACCCACATATTCCAAAAAACTAGTACATTTAGAGGTTTTTCCAAATCAATGAATGAAATATGTCCAAAGTGAACACTAAACTTTTCCGACCATTTGGCGTTGTAAAGGGGACTCTAAAGAAGCGTAATAAGATAGCCTTTCAAAAATTTCAAAATATTAAGCAACTCGTAGGGGTACATCCACATATTCCAAAAAACTAGTACATTTAGTGGTTTTTCCAAATCAATGAATGAAATATGTCCAAAGTGAACACTAAACTTTTCCGACCATTTGGCGTTGTAAAGGGGACTCTAAAGAAGCGCAATAAGATAGCCTTTCAAAAATTTCAAAATATTAAGCAACTCGCAGGGGTACACCCACATATTCCAAAAAACTAGTACATTTAGAGGTTTTTCAAATCAATGAATGAAATATGTCCAAAGTGAACACTAAACTTTTCCGACCATTTGGCGTTGTAAAGGGGACTCTAAAGAAGCGTAATAAGATAGCCTTTCAAAAATTTCAAAATATTAAGCAACTCGTAGGGGTACATCCACATATTCCAAAAAACTAGTACATTTAGTGGTTTTTCCAAATCAATGAATGAAATATGTCCAAAGTGAACACTAAACTTTTCCGACCATTTGGCGTTGTAAAGGGGACTCTAAAGAAGCGTAATAAGATAGCATTTCAAAATTTTCAAAATATTAAGCAACTCGTAGGGGTACACCCACCACTACAAGAAATATACCCTTATTGCGATGGATAAAATCGTCGCAATTCCGTCGCAATTTGACGTTTGCGACGGAATTGCGAGAACGTAAATTCCATCGCAATTCTTTTGTCGCAATGACATTATCGTCGCAATTCCGTCGCAATCTTGCGACGGAAACAATTCCGTCGCAAACTTGCGAGGGAAATATTTCCGTCGCAAGATTGCGAGAGAAATTGCTCCATCGCAATTTTGCCACGGTTTTGCGACGGAAATTTCCGTCGCTAGTTTGCGATGGAATGTTTCCGTCGCAAATTTGCGAGGGAAATATTTCCGTCGCAAATTTGCGATGGAATAAAATCCGTCGCAAATTTGCGATGGAATAAAATCCGTCGCAAATTTGCGATGGAAAATCCGTCGCAATTTGATCGCAAATTTGCGATGGAACTTATTCCGTCGCAATTTTGCGATTGAAATAAATCCGTTGCAATTCCCTCGCAAGGTTGCGAGGGATTTAATTCCATCGCAAAATTTATGATTTTTTTATTAAAAATAATATTTTAATAAATAAATTTAATTTTAAATTTATTAAAACGTAAATAAAAAAAATAATATGAAAAAATTAAAATTTAATTAAAACTTAAATTCAAATATAGTACAAAATACGAGAAAATAGTTCAAACGTAACATTTAAAAACGGTTCAAATATAAACTAAAATTCAGGAGACTGTCCACGGCCCGCTGATCCACCTCCACCTTCTGCTGCATCCCCTCCGCTGCTTCCGCTCTGGAACTGCTGGTTGTCTGGATAGTGGCGCCTCATAATCTCGAGGAGCTTCGGATCGTTAGCGCCCAAATAGCCGAATAGCTCTTCATAGCATGCTAACTTCGTCTTTGTTGCAGTTAGCTCCTCCTTTATCTCAGCAACCTCCCGGGGATCATGGAACGGACTTGAAGCGGAACAACGAAGAGAACCACTCCCAGTATCGATTTGGGATTGGAGAGAACCAATCCCTCTAATTTGTCCCTTTCTACGGGGAGCGGTCTGAAAAAAAAAAAAAGTTAAATAAACAAATTGATAATATAATATAAATATGAATTGAATTAATATGAAAAAAAAAAACAAAAACAATTACCTCAACAAAAACTTTGTTCCTCACAGACGTAGATAGCTCAACAGGACCAGAAGCTATACTCTCGGGATCATCATTCTGAGTCATTTCTTTTAGCTTGGAGTTAACGTCGTTGTAAAGCTCCTCCGAGTCTTCGTCCAAGAAAGTGCCATCCGGGTTTCGCTTTGTGTACGCGAGAACCGCTAGCAAATCAGTCTCTGACTCTCCCTTTTCCTCGGCCTTCAAAATAATTTTAGATATGATAAGAATGATAAAAATAAGTAATATAAAAAACAATTAGGAAATAAAGAAAACTTACGAGCATTCGGCCTCGGGCTCTGAATGAAGTTCGGCCCGAACGATGTGTAGAGTTTTTACTCTTCATTCGAGCCAACTTGCTGTTCCCGCTTCTGGTCTGGTGATTAGGATCCTGCCAAAATGCAACTAAGCCCTTCCAAACATTCACGTCGAACCAGTAAGGCATGGCCTTATCTCCCTTTTTGATCCAACTCTGCTTCCAACGTGATACCATATCAGGCAATCGCTGCCTGACTTTGGCTCTGAACTCCTCGTGAACCATCCCGGTAAAGCCAGCATCCCAGTGATACTTACGCTTTAAACAAAATATAAAAATTAATCATATAATATTAGATTAAAAACAATGAATCGAATTTTGAAAAAGTAAATTAAACTCATGTTAAGACTTACAGCGAAAGTAGCGAACCAACGGTCGATGACATACTCTGGTACATCTTTCCACCGGGCATGAGGTTCTTTGAAATCTTTTTCAAAGATTTCCGTGACTGCGGAAGCGACTGATGGATCGTCGTTAAACCTGAAGAGAAAAAACATTAGAATTAAGATTGATAAAATGTGAAATATAAAATAAAACAAAAACTAAAACTAAATTTTTTTAAAAAAATATACATATACCATAAGGTGTTCGGCGGACGGTGTGGATGAAGATGAGGGAGAAGATGATGACCAGCCTCATATAAAATGTCCCTAATAGACGCATAAAATGCCTCTCTAGTGGACTGAATCATGGTGGGATCTGCGTCCGGAATATGTGGGGGCGACGTCTGAGCGGGCGGAGATGGAGACCGTGCACACTGCTCCGTAGAAGCGTGGGAGCTATATGTAAATCCATGGCCAGAAGTCGGAGGAACGGAACGCGATGCCGAACCACCATGGCCAGAAGTCTGGGGAACGGAACGCGATGCTGAACCACCATGGCCACGGCCAGAAGAACCGCCACGGCGAGAAGAACCGCCACGTCCAGAAGAACCACGTGAGCCGCCTCCTCCCTGACTCAAATAGTCAATGTAACTATCACCCATCTGCCAAAGAAAAAAAATAATATTCAAAATATGCATATAGAAAGTAACAAAAAAATAATAAAAAGTGTCTACAACTAAAAAAATTTTCTAAACGAACGGGAAGTTTAATAGGGTAACAATAGCATGTGACGGGGTAGGGTTCGGTTAGGAACCGTTCGGGTTTAGTCCGAACGGTATATGAAATTGATACCTAATAGAAACTTTTGGTTTTATACCTCAAAAAATCTACTTAAACGTGAAATTGGGGGAGATTGCAGCTGGGTATATGATGATGCACATGTTCCATAATAATGGCTGCATGTGCGTTAGCTCCTTTAAACCAATATGACGGTCCGGTGATACATCAAATAACTAGTGCGTCATGTTTAATTGTTTCTCTTTCAATTTTCAAAATGATAAAAGATTCAATCTACTAAAAAATCACAGCATGGCTTTGAAAAGCATTAACCACAAAAACTACTCGTCTATCCACAAATTGACAATTCCAAATTCATCATCACAACTGGAATATGCCAATCTAGCACGCAAAATTCCAACATTATCGACAACAAGTGAGTATCAAAGCCTAATGATTTGTCTAAAATCCATAGCCAATGAGGATTGAATAATCAGATATGTTGACTAGTGTCTCAAACTAATCAACATTGCCAAAAACGTTGCATGTACATGATTAATCGAAATTGCATAAACTACAAACTCACTAAATCACCAAGTTCCAAATAATCATTCAAGGCAGGCTTAAGTTTTTACCACACAGAGAGACTAAAAGACTTACTTTTTTTGACGCCGACTTCTCTTAGGTCCCCAGCCTTCGAGCTTAGCAACTGGACAACCACACCTTGATCGGAAAAGCAAGATAGCTCGGCCGGAGGTGGAGAAGAAGAGGAGGCCGCGCGAGTCTAAGAAGAGAAGGAGGGGGCCGGAGAAGAGCAGGCGGCCAGAGGGGAGCAGGCGGAACGGAGAGGAGCAGGCGGAACAGAGAGGAGCAGGCGGACCGGAGAGGAGCAGTCCGCGCCGGAGAGGACCCGGCGGCCGGAGGGGAGAAGAAGAAGAAGAAGTCGACTTTGCGGCGCTGGCGGAGAAAACGGATCGGCGGAGGGCGATTTTAGGGTTTGTGCGGTCGGTTTGAGCGCCGCTCAAACCCGAAATCGCGTATAAATAGAATTAACGGCCATCGCAATTCCATCGCAAATTTGCGATGGAATTGCGATGGAATTGCGATGGACAACTACATTTCCGTCGCAATTCCATCGCAAGTTTGCGATGGAATTGCGAGGCAACGAGAACAAAACCCTAATCCGCGCACTTCAATTTTTTACGTGTTCCTTATCCTCGCAATTCCATCGCAAACTTGCGATGGAATTGCGATGGAAATGAAGTTGTAAATCGCAATTCCATCGCAATTCCATCGCAAATTTGCGATGGAATTGCGAGGAAAAACTTACGGTTAGAGTTTAGGGTTTACGGTTATGACTCCGGACTAGTTATGGTAACAATATTGAATATATATTGTTATTAGTATGTGAATAGGAATATGAATATAGCTAGTAATCAATTGGTACATATGAATATATATGATCGTTCTCGGTCGATGAAATATGTTGTAATGTTTAAGACGTCTTACGGTTGAATGAGTTTTATATGTAAAAAGTGGAATAGAAACATTTGTTTATTAGTAAAAAGCTTTTAGGGTATAGGGATAGAGTGTAAACTAAGATCTAGTTACCCTAAACCATTCATATACGAAAAATGGATACCCTAAACCCTAAATCTATGAAATCCATCGCAATTCCATCGCAAACTTGCGACGGATTTGCGATGGAAGGATTGTTTCCGTCGCAAATCCATCGCAAGTTTGCGACGGATTTGCGATGGACGTGATTGTTTCCATCGCAAATCCGTCGCAATTCCGTCGCAAAAAGCCTTAATGTAATTAAAAAAAAACAAATAATTATTTTTAAACACATAGTCAAAACCAAATTGAACAATCAATCAAACTCATTTTCAACATCATTTTCAGATACATATGAGTTTTCACTATGCTCCTGTTCGTCGTCATCAGTAGGAGGCTCCTCAAATTCATCGGACTCTCCATCATCGCTTGTATCGTCAAAGACGTCTTCTACTTCTCTGTTATCGGGATCCACGTGGATGATATGTTCTGTGGATTCAGTTGGGTTTGATACTTCTGCAACTCTTTCATGTTGCATAGCCACATCATCGTCTAAACCAAGTACACAACCTCGTGGACTGACCTTGATAACCGATAACCAAGTCTCCCGTTTTTGCCTAATTCGAGGATAAGGAATAAAACACACTTGCTCTGCTTGCGATGCAAGGATGAATGGTTCGAATTTGGAAAATTTCCGGTTTGCATTAACGTCGGTGACACCTAACGTCTCGTTTCTGCGAACCCCTCGACCAAGTGTCGGATCATACCAATCACATTTGAACATAATACATTTCAAATTGATAATTCCTGGGTAGGTGACCTCGATGATCTCTTGCAAAACTCCACAGAATTCTGTTTCGCCCGAGACATGAATACCGTAATTTGCTGTCGACTTCCGCATGCCATGCTTGTACGTATGGAATACGTATCCGCGAGTGCAGTACATTGGTGCCGTAGTGATCGTTCCTGTTGGTTCGTGAACAATCTCATGCAACCATAACGGTATTTGTTCCGGATGATATCCATTTGTCACCTAGATATAAAGAAATTAATGGTGCAATCGATCATTAATTACACTATATAATTAATCAAATTTAGTGTTAAGTTTAAATATATATTAATTAGTTCGTATATATTTAATTTGAAGAGCGCTTACATAGTATTTTAACCATCCAGCAAAATCACGTTCTTTGTACAACTCATACTCATGTTCTTGTAAATCAGGAAATGTCTGTCGGATCTGATTATCAAATATTCTGCACGAAAATCCTCAAGTCATATATATATATATATATATATATAAAACATTTGAATACATAATTAGGAAAGAGTATTATAACAAGTTACCTCTCAAATTGGTGCACTTCCTCCAGATTACGTAATATGTAATTGTGAGCCGCACTCCAATGTTTATGATCCCACGTATCTTCCTTCAACTTTCCACCAAGTCTGCCTATTTCTTTGAAGATGTTGGGGACAACATGCCTATATGCAGGTGCAACGCCTCCATCATCGTATCGTTTTGTAGCGGTTCTTCTTGTTCTCACATTTGGGCTAAAATAGTAAGACGCGAAGTTAGATGTTTCCTCAGTCAAACTTCCTTGTACAATAGATCCCTCAACTTTTGCCAGGTTTTTGGCCTTTCCCTTCAAGTGTCCCATAAAACGCTCGAACGGGTACATCCACCTGAATTGCACAGGGCCCCCAAGAGCCGCCTCATAAGGTAAATGCACCGGTAGGTGCTCCATTACGTCAAAGAATGAAGGAGGGAAGATTTTCTCCAAGTTACATAGCAAGATAGAAATGTTTTTTTGTAACTTCTCTACTCCGTCTTCTGTCAATGTTCGCGTGCAAAGATCTCGGAAAAATGCCCCAATACCTTTAATATATAATTAAACACAATAATTGAACATATTAATAAAAACATATTTAATTAATTAATTATTATATATGTACATAAACTCAAGTAAACGAATTGAAATGTAAATACTTGTTTACCTGCAATTGCTCCGTGGACATGAGACGGCAATAGTTCTTGTAATGCAAATGGTAGTAATCGCTGCATGAAAACATGGCAATCGTGGCTCTTCATACCAGAAAATTTTTGTCCTTGCTCTATACATCGTGAGAATTTGGAAACATAGCCATCAGGAAATTTGACATCTGAGGCAACCCAGTCAAACAAAGCTCTCTTCGCGTCGGGAGACAATCGAAAGTTTGGAATTGGCTGTTTTCCATCTCTAGTAATATGCAACTCGCTTCTTTTGCATATTTCTTCTAAATCCAGCCTCGATTTCATATTGTCTTTACTTTTTCCTTGGACATTCAAAATGGTATGCATGATGTTATCGAAAAAATTCTTCTCGATATGCATAACGTCAAGATTATGTCGCAAAAGGTGGTCTTTCCAATACGGGAGTTCCCAAAATATACTCATTTTGTGCCAATTGTGTTCTTGAGAATATCCGTCGGGCATGTTTGCAGTACAATGCCAATTGCCCCCACGTTTGCATGTTTCCTCACCACCATAATAATCGATCTGATCAAGCAAATCCTGTCCCGAAAGATAATCCGGAGGAGGACCACGGACAACCTTGTTCTTCGTAAATAAGTCCTTGCTTTTTCGGTACTTATGATTGATAGGAAGAAAACGACGGTGACAATCAAACCAACATGGTTTTCTTCCATTCCTCAGCTGAAATGCTTCTGACCTATTCAAACAGTGTGGACACGCTAGTCTTCCGTGCGTAGTCCACCCCGACAACATTCCATATGCTGGAAAATCACTAATCGTCCACAATAATACTGCGCGCATGTTGAAGTTTTGTTGCTGTGAATAATCAAAGGTGCATACACCCGAATACCACAACTGTTTCAACTCATCAATCAAGGGTTGGAGGAATACATCTAGGGATCGCTTCGGATGCTTTGGACCTGGCACTAAAATGGTTAAGAACAAAAATTCTCGCTGCATGCACATTGTCGGCGGAAGATTATATGGCGTCAGTATGACGGGCCATAGCGAATATTGTCTCCCGGACATACCAAATGGACTAAATCCGTCTGTGCATAATCCAAGATAAACATTTCTGGACTCATTAGCAAAGTTTGAATGTACCGTCTGAAAGTGTTTCCACGCCTTTGCATCTGAGGGATGTGTTATCTCTCCATGTTGTGTGGAATGTTCTGCATGCCATCTCATTGACGCTGACGTCATTTCCGATTGGTATAACCGTTTCAATCTTTCAGTGATTGGCAAGTACCACATACGTTGGTAAGGGACCCGTCTCCTTCCAGTAGTGGGTTTGTATCTCGGCTTCCCACAAAATCGACATTCCTGCAGCTTATCATCATCTTTCCAGAAAATCATACAATTGTCAATGCATACATCAATCATTTCATACGGTAACCCAAGACCCGCAACCAACTTCTGTATTTCATAGTAATTACCAGCAGAAAGATTATCTTCCGGTAAATACTCTTGAAATAGTCCAGCCCACTTATCCATGTTACTTTCGCTGCTGTTATCTTCACTTTTAATTGTCATCATCCTAGCTGCTAGTGACAATCTAGAAAGTCCATCTCTACACCCATCATAAAGTGGTTGATTTGCAGCATCTAACATATCATAAAACTTTTGTGCTTCAATGTTGGGTTCTTCCAAAATTTCTTCCATAGGATTATCAGCAAGAACAGGTGTAGTTTCATGAAATGCATCCGTAACCATATCATGAAACCTATTTCCTTGCTGATACCCAATATCATTTCCCACTAATATATCAGGATGACCATAATCATAACTAGCGTTATAATTATGTTCTTCAACCCCTTGACTTGAACCACTATTTCCCGCATCATAATGAGTAGTATTATAATGATTTTCCCCATGAAAATACCACACATAATAGTTTGCTAGAAATCCTCTATTAAATAGATGTGTTTTCGCAGTATCAATAGCAACATATTTTTTGTTCCCACATTTCTTACAGGGACAAAATATTTTACCAGTTTGCATTGCCTGGGGTTGGTTTGATGCTTGGTTAAAGAATCCATGTAATCCTTCAATAAACTCTCCCCTCACTTCGCCGGTCCCTGGATCTCTTTGATTGTACATCCAGCTTCGTAACTCATATATTCCGTAACTCATTTTTTTGTGTTTTTTTTTTCCTCGATCGCTCTCTTTTTTTCTTTTTTTTTTCTGTTCTTCTCTTTTTTTCCTTTCTCTCTAAAATTTCTTTTTAGATTGTGTGAATGTTATGAATTGACGATGGTTATTTATAGAGCTGAAAATTTTTTGCTACGGAATTGCGACGGATTTGCGAGGGATTTGCGATGGATTTGTTGAGCCGTTTGCTACGGATTTGCGACATATCCCTCATTTGCGACGGAATTGCGACTACCTTGCGACAGCTTTGCGACGGAAACATTCCATCGCAATTAATTAGGTGAAACTCATTTACCACGTGCGTACCGAACCGCTCCGGATGTCGGCCACCAACTTTTCCTCGCAATTCCGTCGCAAATTCATCGCAAACTTGCGACGGAATTGCGATGATTTTTTGTTTACTCGCAAGTCCGTCGCAAAGCTATCGCAAATTTGCGACGGAATATTTTCCCTCGCAAATTTGCGACGGATTTGCTATGACTTTTCTTCTACGTCGCAAATCCGTCGCAAAACCGTCGCAAGAATGTCGCAAACTTGCGACGGAAATAATTCCATCGCAAACTTGCGATGGATTTGCGATGGTTTCAAATTCCGTCGCAAATCCGTAGCAAAGCCATCGCAAATTTGCGACGGAATTGTTTCCGTCGCAATGTTCCGTCGCAACAAGCCTGTTTTCTAGTAGTGCACATATTCCAAAAAAGTAGTACATTTAGAGGTTTTTCCAAATCAATGAATGAAATATGTCCAAAGTGAACACTAAACTTTTCCGACCATTTGGCGTTGTAAAGGGGACTCTAAAAAAGCGTAATAAGATAGCCTTTCAAAAATTTCAAAATATTAAGCAACTCGCAGGGGTACACCCACATATTCCAAAAAACTAGTACATTTATAGGTTTTTCCAAATCAATGAATGAAATATGTCCAAAGTGAACACTAAACTTTTCCGACCATTTGGCGTTGTAAAGGGTACTCTGAAGAAGCGTAATAGAATAGCATTTCAAAATTTTCAAAATATGAAGAAACTTGTAGGGGTACACCCACATATTCCAAAAAAGTAGTACATTTAGAGGTTTTTCCAAATCAATGAATGAAATATGTCCAAAGTGAACACTAAACTTTTCCGACCATTTGGCGTTGTAAAGGGGACTCTAAAAAAGCGTAATAAGATTGCCTTTCAAAAATTTCAAAATATTAAGCAACTCGTAGGGGTACACCCACATATTCCAAAAAAGTAGTACATTTAGACGTTTTTTCCAAATCAATGAATGAAATATTTCCAAAGTGAACACTAAACTTTTCCGACCATTTGGCGTTGTAAAGGGGACTCTAAAGAAGCGTAATAAGATAGCATTTCAAAATTTTCAAAATATTAAGCAACTCGTAGGGGTACACCCACATATTCCAAAAAAGTAGTACATTTAGAGGTTTTTCCAAATCAATGAATGAAATATGTCCAAAGTGAACACTAAACTTTTCTGACCATTTGGCGTTGTAAAGGGGACTCTAAAAAAGCGTAATAAGATAGCCTTTCAAAAATTTCAAAATATTAAGCAACTCGCAGGGGTACACCCACATATTCCAAAAAACTAGTACATTTAGAGGTTTTTCCAAATCAATGAATGAAATATGTCCAAAGTGAACACTAAACTTTTCCGACCATTTGGCGTTGTAAAGGGGACTCTAAAGAAGCGTAATAAGATAGCCTTTCAAAAATTTCAAAATATTAAGCAACTCGTAGGGGTACATCCACATATTCCAAAAAACTAGTACATTTAGTGGTTTTTCCAAATCAATGAATGAAATATGTCCAAAGTGAACACTAAACTTTTCCGACCATTTGGCGTTGTAAAGGGGACTCTAAAGAAGCGTAATAAGATAGCATTTCAAAATTTTCAAAATATTAAGCAACTCGTAGGGGTACACCCACATATTCCAAAAAAGTAGTACATTTAGAGGTTTTTCCAAATCAATGAATGAAATATGTCCAAAGTGAACACTAAACTTTTCCGACCATTTGGCGTTGTAAAGGGGACTCTAAAAAAGCGTAATAAGATAGCCTTTCAAAAATTTCAAAATATTAAGCAACTCGCAGGGGTACACCCACATATTCCAAAAAACTAGTACATTTATAGGTTTTTCCAAATCAATGAATGAAATATGTCCAAAGTGAAAACTAAACTTTTCCGACCATTTGGCGTTGTAAAGGGTACTCTGAAGAAGCGTAATAGAATATCATTTCAAAATTTTCAAAATATGAAGAAACTTGTAGGGGTACACCCACATATTCCAAAAAAGTAGTACATTTAGAGGTTTTTCCAAATCAATGAATGAAATATGTCCAAAGTGAACACTAAACTTTTCCGACCATTTGGCGTTGTAAAGGGGACTCTAAAAAAGCGTAATAAGATTGCTTTTCAAAAATTTCAAAATATTAAGCAACTCGTAGGGGTACACCCACATATTCCAAAAAAGTAGTACATTTAGAGGTTTTTCCAAATCAATGAATGAAATATTTCCAAAGTGAACACTAAACTTTTCCGACCATTTGGCATTGTAAAGGGGACTCTAAAGAAGCGTAATAAGATAGCCTTTCAAAATTTTCAAAATATTAAGCAACTCGTAGGGGTACACCCACATATTCTAAAAAACTAGTACGTTTGGAGGTTTTTTCAAATCAATGAATGAAATATGTCCAAAGTGAACACTAAACTTTTCCGACCATTTGGCGTTGTAAAGGGGACTCTAAAGAAGCGTAATAAGATAGCATTTCAAAATTTTCAAAATATTAAGCAACTCGTAGGGGTACACCCACATATTCCAAAAAAGTAGTACATTTAGAGGTTTTTCCAAATCAATGAATGAAATATGACCAAAGTGAACACTAAACTTTTCCAACCATTTGGCGTTGTAAAGGGGACTCTAAACAAGCGTAATAAGATAACCTTTCAAAAATTTCAAAATATTAAGCAACTCGCAGGGGTACACCCACATATTCCAAAAAACTAGTACATTTAGAGGTTTTTCCAAATCAATGAATGAAATATGTCCAAAGTGAACACTAAACTTTTCCGACCATTTGGCGTTGTAAAGGGGACTCTAAAAAAGCGTAATAAGATAGCATTTCAAAAATTTCAAAATATTAAGCAACTCGCAGGGGTACACCCACATATTCCAAAAAACTAGTACATTTAGAGGTTTTTCAAATCAATGAATGAAATATGTCCAAAGTGAACACTAAACTTTTCCGACCATTTGGCGTTGTAAAGGGGACTCTAAAGAAGCGTAATAAGATAGCCTTTCAAAAATTTCAAAATATTAAGCAACTCGTAGGGGTACATCCACATATTCCAAAAAACTAGTACATTTAGTGGTTTTTCCAAATCAATGAATGAAATATGTCCAAAGTGAACACTAAACTTTTCTGACCATTTGGCGTTGTAAAGGGGACTCTAAAGAAGCGCAATAAGATAGCCTTTCAAAAATTTCAAAATATTAAGCAACTCGCAGGGGTACACCCACATATTCCAAAAAACTAGTACATTTAGAGGTTTTTCAAATCAATGAATGAAATATGTCCAAAGTGAACACTAAACTTTTCCGACCATTTGGCGTTGTAAAGGGGACTCTAAAGAAGCGTAATAAGATAGCCTTTCAAAAATTTCAAAATATTAAGCAACTCGTAGGGGTACATTCACATATTCCAAAAAACTAGTACATTTAGTGGTTTTTCCAAATCAATGAATGAAATATGTCCAAAGTGAACACTAAACTTTTCCGACCATTTGTCGTTGTAAAGGGGACTCTAAAGAAGCGTAATAAGATAGCATTTCAAAATTTTCAAAATATTAAGCAACTCGTAGGGGTACACCCACATATTCCAAAAAAGTAGTACATTTAGAGGTTTTTCCAAATCAATGAATGAAATATGTCCAAAGTGAACACTAAACTTTTCCGACCATTTGGCGTTGTAAAGGGGACTCTAAAGAAGCGTAATAAGATAGCCTTTCAAAAATTTCAAAATATTAAGCAACTCGTAGGGGTACATCCACATATTCCAAAAAACTAGTACATTTAGTGGTTTTTCCAAATCAATGAATGAAATATGTCCAAAGTGAACACTAAACTTTTCCGACCATTTGGCGTTGTAAAGGGGACTCTAAAGAAGCGTAATAAGATAGCATTTCAAAATTTTCAAAATATTAAGCAACTCGTAGGGGTACACCCACATATTCCAAAAAAGTAGTACATTTAGAGGTTTTTCCAAATCAATGAATGAAATATGTCCAAAGTGAACACTAAACTTTTCCGACCATTTGGCGTTGTAAAGGGGACTCTAAAAAAGCGTAATAAGATAGCCTTTCAAAAATTTCAAAATATTAAGCAACTCGCAGGGGTACACCCACATATTCCAAAAAACTAGTACATTTATAGGTTTTTCCAAATCAATGAATGAAATATGTCCAAAGTGAACACTAAACTTTTCCGACCATTTGGCGTTGTAAAGGGTACTCTGAAGAAGCGTAATAGAATAGCATTTCAAAATTTTCAAAATATGAAGAAACTTGTAGGGGTACACCCACATATTCCAAAAAAGTAGTACATTTAGAGGTTTTTCCAAATCAATGAATGAAATATGTCCAAAGTGAACACTAAACTTTTCCGACCATTTGGCGTTGTAAAGGGGACTCTAAAAAAGCGTAATAAGATTGCTTTTCAAAAATTTCAAAATATTAAGCAACTCGTAGGGGTACACCCACATATTCCAAAAAAGTAGTACATTTAGAGGTTTTTCCAAATCAATGAATGAAATATTTCCAAAGTGAACACTAAACTTTTCCGACCATTTGGCATTGTAAAGGGGACTCTAAAGAAGCGTAATAAGATAGCCTTTCAAAATTTTCAAAATATTAAGCAACTCGTAGGGGTACACCCACATATTCTAAAAAACTAGTACGTTTGGAGGTTTTTTCAAATCAATGAATGAAATATGACCAAAGTGAACACTAAACTTTTCCGACCATTTGGCGTTGTAAAGGGGACTCTAAACAAGCGTAATAAGATAACCTTTCAAAAATTTCAAAATATTAAGCAACTCGCAGGGGTACACCCACATATTCCAAAAAACTAGTACATTTAGAGGTTTTTCCAAATCAATGAATGAAATATGTCCAAAGTGAACACTAAACTTTTCCGACCATTTGGCGTTGTAAAGGGGACTCTAAAAAAGCGTAATAAGATAGCATTTCAAAAATTTCAAAATATTAAGCAACTCGCAGGGGTACACCCACATATTCCAAAAAACTAGTACATTTAGAGGTTTTTCAAATCAATGAATGAAATATGTCCAAAGTGAACACTAAACTTTTCCGACCATTTGGCGTTGTAAAGGGGACTCTAAAGAAGCGTAATAAGATAGCCTTTCAAAAATTTCAAAATATTAAGCAACTCGTAGGGGTACATCCACATATTCCAAAAAACTAGTACATTTAGTGGTTTTTCCAAATCAATGAATGAAATATGTCCAAAGTGAACACTAAACTTTTCCGACCATTTGGCGTTGTAAAGGGGACTCTAAAGAAGCGCAATAAGATAGCCTTTCAAAAATTTCAAAATATTAAGCAACTCGCAGGGGTACACCCACATATTCCAAAAAACTAGTACATTTATAGGTTTTTCCAAATCAATGAATGAAATATGTCCAAAGTGAACACTAAACTTTTCCGACCATTTGGCGTTGTAAAGGGTACTCTGAAGAAGCGTAATAGAATAGCATTTCAAAATTTTCAAAATATGAAGAAACTTGTAGGGGTACACCCACATATTCCAAAAAAGTAGTACATTTAGAGGTTTTTCCAAATCAATGAATGAAATATGTCCAAAGTGAACACTAAACTTTTCCGACCATTTGGCGTTGTAAAGGGGACTCTAAAAAAGCGTAATAAGATTGCCTTTCAAAAATTTCAAAATATTAAGCAACTCGTAGGGGTACACCCACATATTCCAAAAAAGTAGTACATTTAGACGTTTTTTCCAAATCAATGAATGAAATATTTCCAAAGTGAACACTAAACTTTTCCGACCATTTGGCGTTGTAAAGGGGACTCTAAAGAAGCGTAATAAGATAGCATTTCAAAATTTTCAAAATATTAAGCAACTCGTAGGGGTACACCCACATATTCCAAAAAAGTAGTACATTTAGAGGTTTTTCCAAATCAATGAATGAAATATGTCCAAAGTGAACACTAAACTTTTCTGACCATTTGGCGTTGTAAAGGGGACTCTAAAAAAGCGTAATAAGATAGCCTTTCAAAAATTTCAAAATATTAAGCAACTCGCAGGGGTACACCCACATATTCCAAAAAACTAGTACATTTAGAGGTTTTTCCAAATCAATGAATGAAATATGTCCAAAGTGAACACTAAACTTTTCCGACCATTTGGCGTTGTAAAGGGGACTCTAAAGAAGCGTAATAAGATAGCCTTTCAAAAATTTCAAAATATTAAGCAACTCGTAGGGGTACATCCACATATTCCAAAAAACTAGTACATTTAGTGGTTTTTCCAAATCAATGAATGAAATATGTCCAAAGTGAACACTAAACTTTTCCGACCATTTGGCGTTGTAAAGGGGACTCTAAAGAAGCGTAATAAGATAGCATTTCAAAATTTTCAAAATATTAAGCAACTCGTAGGGGTACACCCACATATTCCAAAAAAGTAGTACATTTAGAGGTTTTTCCAAATCAATGAATGAAATATGTCCAAAGTGAACACTAAACTTTTCCGACCATTTGGCGTTGTAAAGGGGACTCTAAAAAAGCGTAATAAGATAGCCTTTCAAAAATTTCAAAATATTAAGCAACTCGCAGGGGTACACCCACATATTCCAAAAAACTAGTACATTTATAGGTTTTTCCAAATCAATGAATGAAATATGTCCAAAGTGAACACTAAACTTTTCCGACCATTTGGCGTTGTAAAGGGTACTCTGAAGAAGCGTAATAGAATAGCATTTCAAAATTTTCAAAATATGAAGAAACTTGTAGGGGTACACCCACATATTCCAAAAAAGTAGTACATTTAGAGGTTTTTCCAAATCAATGAATGAAATATGTCCAAAGTGAACACTAAACTTTTCCGACCATTTGGCGTTGTAAAGGGGACTCTAAAAAAGCGTAATAAGATTGCTTTTCAAAAATTTCAAAATATTAAGCAACTCGTAGGGGTACACCCACATATTCCAAAAAAGTAGTACATTTAGAGGTTTTTCCAAATCAATGAATGAAATATTTCCAAAGTGAACACTAAACTTTTCCGACCATTTGGCATTGTAAAGGGGACTCTAAAGAAGCGTAATAAGATAGCCTTTCAAAATTTTCAAAATATTAAGCAACTCGTAGGGGTACACCCACATATTCTAAAAAACTAGTACGTTTGGAGGTTTTTTCAAATCAATGAATGAAATATGTCCAAAGTGAACACTAAACTTTTCCGACCATTTGGCGTTGTAAAGGGGACTCTAAAGAAGCGTAATAAGATAGCATTTCAAAATTTTCAAAATATTAAGCAACTCGTAGGGGTACACCCACATATTCCAAAAAAGTAGTACATTTAGAGGTTTTTCCAAATCAATGAATGAAATATGACCAAAGTGAACACTAAACTTTTCCGACCATTTGGCGTTGTAAAGGGGACTCTAAACAAGCGTAATAAGATAACCTTTCAAAAATTTCAAAATATTAAGCAACTCGCAGGGGTACACCCACATATTCCAAAAAACTAGTACATTTAGAGGTTTTTCCAAATCAATGAATGAAATATGTCCAAAGTGAACACTAAACTTTTCCGACCATTTGGCGTTGTAAAGGGGACTCTAAAAAAGCGTAATAAGATAGCATTTCAAAAATTTCAAAATATTAAGCAACTCGCAGGGGTACACCCACATATTCCAAAAAACTAGTACATTTAGAGGTTTTTCAAATCAATGAATGAAATATGTCCAAAGTGAACACTAAACTTTTCCGACCATTTGGCGTTGTAAAGGGGACTCTAAAGAAGCGTAATAAGATAGCCTTTCAAAAATTTCAAAATATTAAGCAACTCGTAGGGGTACATCCACATATTCCAAAAAACTAGTACATTTAGTGGTTTTTCCAAATCAATGAATGAAATATGTCCAAAGTGAACACTAAACTTTTCTGACCATTTGGCGTTGTAAAGGGGACTCTAAAGAAGCGCAATAAGATAGCCTTTCAAAAATTTCAAAATATTAAGCAACTCGCAGGGGTACACCCACATATTCCAAAAAACTAGTACATTTAGAGGTTTTTCAAATCAATGAATGAAATATGTCCAAAGTGAACACTAAACTTTTCCGACCATTTGGCGTTGTAAAGGGGACTCTAAAGAAGCGTAATAAGATAGCCTTTCAAAAATTTCAAAATATTAAGCAACTCGTAGGGGTACATTCACATATTCCAAAAAACTAGTACATTTAGTGGTTTTTCCAAATCAATGAATGAAATATGTCCAAAGTGAACACTAAACTTTTCCGACCATTTGTCGTTGTAAAGGGGACTCTAAAGAAGCGTAATAAGATAGCATTTCAAAATTTTCAAAATATTAAGCAACTCGTAGGGGTACACCCACATATTCCAAAAAAGTAGTACATTTAGAGGTTTTTCCAAATCAATGAATGAAATATGTCCAAAGTGAACACTAAACTTTTCCGACCATTTGGCGTTGTAAAGGGGACTCTAAAGAAGCGTAATAAGATAGCCTTTCAAAAATTTCAAAATATTAAGCAACTCGTAGGGGTACATCCACATATTCCAAAAAACTAGTACATTTAGTGGTTTTTCCAAATCAATGAATGAAATATGTCCAAAGTGAACACTAAACTTTTCCGACCATTTGGCGTTGTAAAGGGGACTCTAAAGAAGCGTAATAAGATAGCATTTCAAAATTTTCAAAATATTAAGCAACTCGTAGGGGTACACCCACATATTCCAAAAAAGTAGTACATTTAGAGGTTTTTCCAAATCAATGAATGAAATATGTCCAAAGTGAACACTAAACTTTTCCGACCATTTGGCGTTGTAAAGGGGACTCTAAAAAAGCGTAATAAGATAGTCTTTCAAAAATTTCAAAATATTAAGCAACTCGCAGGGGTACACCCACATATTCCAAAAAACTAGTACATTTATAGGTTTTTCCAAATCAATGAATGAAATATGTCCAAAGTGAACACTAAACTTTTCCGACCATTTGGCGTTGTAAAGGGTACTCTGAAGAAGCGTAATAGAATAGCATTTCAAAATTTTCAAAATATGAAGAAACTTGTAGGGGTACACCCACATATTCCAAAAAAGTAGTACATTTAGAGGTTTTTCCAAATCAATGAATGAAATATGTCCAAAGTGAACACTAAACTTTTCCGACCATTTGGCGTTGTAAAGGGGACTCTAAAAAAGCGTAATAAGATTGCTTTTCAAAAATTTCAAAATATTAAGCAACTCGTAGGGGTACACCCACATATTCCAAAAAAGTAGTACATTTAGAGGTTTTTCCAAATCAATGAATGAAATATTTCCAAAGTGAACACTAAACTTTTCCGACCATTTGGCATTGTAAAGGGGACTCTAAAGAAGCGTAATAAGATAGCCTTTCAAAATTTTCAAAATATTAAGCAACTCGTAGGGGTACACCCACATATTCTAAAAAACTAGTACGTTTGGAGGTTTTTTCAAATCAATGAATGAAATATGACCAAAGTGAACACTAAACTTTTCCGACCATTTGGCGTTGTAAAGGGGACTCTAAACAAGCGTAATAAGATAACCTTTCAAAAATTTCAAAATATTAAGCAACTCGCAGGGGTACACCCACATATTCCAAAAAACTAGTACATTTAGAGGTTTTTCCAAATCAATGAATGAAATATGTCCAAAGTGAACACTAAACTTTTCCGACCATTTGGCGTTGTAAAGGGGACTCTAAAAAAGCGTAATAAGATAGCATTTCAAAAATTTCAAAATATTAAGCAACTCGCAGGGGTACACCCACATATTCCAAAAAACTAGTACATTTAGAGGTTTTTCAAATCAATGAATGAAATATGTCCAAAGTGAACACTAAACTTTTCCGACCATTTGGCGTTGTAAAGGGGACTCTAAAGAAGCGTAATAAGATAGCCTTTCAAAAATTTCAAAATATTAAGCAACTCGTAGGGGTACATCCACATATTCCAAAAAACTAGTACATTTAGTGGTTTTTCCAAATCAATGAATGAAATATGTCCAAAGTGAACACTAAACTTTTCCGACCATTTGGCGTTGTAAAGGGGACTCTAAAGAAGCGCAATAAGATAGCCTTTCAAAAATTTCAAAATATTAAGCAACTCGCAGGGGTACACCCACATATTCCAAAAAACTAGTACATTTAGAGGTTTTTCAAATCAATGAATGAAATATGTCCAAAGTGAACACTAAACTTTTCCGACCATTTGGCGTTGTAAAGGGGACTCTAAAGAAGCGTAATAAGATAGCCTTTCAAAAATTTCAAAATATTAAGCAACTCGTAGGGGTACATTCACATATTCCAAAAAACTAGTACATTTAGTGGTTTTTCCAAATCAATGAATGAAATATGTCCAAAGTGAACACTAAACTTTTCCGACCATTTGTCGTTGTAAAGGGGACTCTAAAGAAGCGTAATAAGATAGCATTTCAAAATTTTCAAAATATTAAGCAACTCGTAGGGGTACACCCACATATTCCAAAAAAGTAGTACATTTAGAGGTTTTTCCAAATCAATGAATGAAATATGTCCAAAGTGAACACTAAACTTTTCCGACCATTTGGCGTTGTAAAGGGGACTCTAAAGAAGCGTAATAAGATAGCCTTTCAAAAATTTCAAAATATTAAGCAACTCGTAGGGGTACATCCACATATTCCAAAAAACTAGTACATTTAGTGGTTTTTCCAAATCAATGAATGAAATATGTCCAAAGTGAACACTAAACTTTTCCGACCATTTGGCGTTGTAAAGGGGACTCTAAAGAAGCGTAATAAGATAGCATTTCAAAATTTTCAAAATATTAAGCAACTCGTAGGGGTACACCCACATATTCCAAAAAAGTAGTACATTTAGAGGTTTTTCCAAATCAATGAATGAAATATGTCCAAAGTGAACACTAAACTTTTCCGACCATTTGGCGTTGTAAAGGGGACTCTAAAAAAGCGTAATAAGATAGCCTTTCAAAAATTTCAAAATATTAAGCAACTCGCAGGGGTACACCCACATATTCCAAAAAACTAGTACATTTATAGGTTTTTCCAAATCAATGAATGAAATATGTCCAAAGTGAACACTAAACTTTTCCGACCATTTGGCGTTGTAAAGGGTACTCTGAAGAAGCGTAATAGAATAGCATTTCAAAATTTTCAAAATATGAAGAAACTTGTAGGGGTACACCCACATATTCCAAAAAAGTAGTACATTTAGAGGTTTTTCCAAATCAATGAATGAAATATGTCCAAAGTGAACACTAAACTTTTCCGACCATTTGGCGTTGTAAAGGGGACTCTAAAAAAGCGTAATAAGATTGCTTTTCAAAAATTTCAAAATATTAAGCAACTCGTAGGGGTACACCCACATATTCCAAAAAAGTAGTACATTTAGAGGTTTTTCCAAATCAATGAATGAAATATTTCCAAAGTGAACACTAAACTTTTCCGACCATTTGGCATTGTAAAGGGGACTCTAAAGAAGCGTAATAAGATAGCCTTTCAAAATTTTCAAAATATTAAGCAACTCGTAGGGGTACACCCACATATTCTAAAAAACTAGTACGTTTGGAGGTTTTTTCAAATCAATGAATGAAATATGTCCAAAGTGAACACTAAACTTTTCCGACCATTTGGCGTTGTAAAGGGGACTCTAAAGAAGCGTAATAAGATAGCATTTCAAAATTTTCAAAATATTAAGCAACTCGTAGGGGTACACCCACATATTCCAAAAAAGTAGTACATTTAGAGGTTTTTCCAAATCAATGAATGAAATATGACCAAAGTGAACACTAAACTTTTCCGACCATTTGGCGTTGTAAAGGGGACTCTAAACAAGCGTAATAAGATAACCTTTCAAAAATTTCAAAATATTAAGCAACTCGCAGGGGTACACCCACATATTCCAAAAAACTAGTACATTTAGAGGTTTTTCCAAATCAATGAATGAAATATGTCCAAAGTGAACACTAAACTTTTCCGACCATTTGGCGTTGTAAAGGGGACTCTAAAAAAGCGTAATAAGATAGCATTTCAAAAATTTCAAAATATTAAGCAACTCGCAGGGGTACACCCACATATTCCAAAAAACTAGTACATTTAGAGGTTTTTCAAATCAATGAATGAAATATGTCCAAAGTGAACACTAAACTTTTCCGACCATTTGGCGTTGTAAAGGGGACTCTAAAGAAGCGTAATAAGATAGCCTTTCAAAAATTTCAAAATATTAAGCAACTCGTAGGGGTACATCCACATATTCCAAAAAACTAGTACATTTAGTGGTTTTTCCAAATCAATGAATGAAATATGTCCAAAGTGAACACTAAACTTTTCCGACCATTTGGCGTTGTAAAGGGGACTCTAAAGAAGCGCAATAAGATAGCCTTTCAAAAATTTCAAAATATTAAGCAACTCGCAGGGGTACACCCACATATTCCAAAAAACTAGTACATTTAGAGGTTTTTCAAATCAATGAATGAAATATGTCCAAAGTGAACACTAAACTTTTCCGACCATTTGGCGTTGTAAAGGGGACTCTAAAGAAGCGTAATAAGATAGCCTTTCAAAAATTTCAAAATATTAAGCAACTCGTAGGGGTACATCCACATATTCCAAAAAACTAGTACATTTAGTGGTTTTTCCAAATCAATGAATGAAATATGTCCAAAGTGAACACTAAACTTTTCCGACCATTTGGCGTTGTAAAGGGGACTCTAAAAAAGCGTAATAAGATAGCCTTTCAAAAATTTCAAAATATTAAGCAACTCGCAGGTGTACACCCACATATTCCAAAAAACTAGTACATTTATAGGTTTTTCCAAATCAATGAATGAAATATGTCCAAAGTGAACACTAAACTTTTCTGACCATTTGGCGTTGTAAAGGGTACTCTGAAGAAGCGTAATAGAATAGCATTTCAAAATTTTCAAAATATGAAGAAACTTGTAGGGGTACACCCACATATTCCAAAAAAGTAGTACATTTAGAGGTTTTTCCAAATCAATGAATGAAATATGTCCAAAGTGAACACTAAACTTTTCCGACCATTTGGCGTTGTAAAGGGGACTCTAAAAAAGCGTAATAAGATTGCCTTTCAAAAATTTCAAAATATTAAGCAACTCGTAGGGGTACACCCACATATTCCAAAAAAGTAGTACATTTAGAGGTTTTTCCAAATCAATGAATGAAATATTTCCAAAGTGAACACTAAACTTTTCCGACCATTTGGCATTGTAAAGGGGACTCTAAAGAAGCGTAATAAGATAGCCTTTCAAAATTTTCAAAATATTAAGCAACTCGTAGGGGTACACCCACATATTCTAAAAAACTAGTACGTTTGGAGGTTTTTTCAAATCAATGAATGAAATATGTCCAAAGTGAACACTAAACTTTTCCGACCATTTGGCGTTGTAAAGGGGACTCTAAAGAAGCGTAATAAGATAGCATTTCAAAATTTTCAAAATATTAAGCAACTCGTAGGGGTACACCCACATATTCCAAAAAAGTAGTACATTTAGAGGTTTTTCCAAATCAATGAATGAAATATGACCAAAGTGAACACTAAACTTTTCCGACCATTTGGCGTTGTAAAGGGGACTCTAAACAAGCGTAATAAGATAACCTTTCAAAAATTTCAAAATATTAAGCAACTCGCAGGGGTACACCCACATATTCCAAAAAACTAGTACATTTAGAGGTTTTTCCAAATCAATGAATGAAATATGTCCAAAGTGAACACTAAACTTTTCCGACCATTTGGCGTTGTAAAGGGGACTCTAAAAAAGCGTAATAAGATAGCATTTCAAAAATTTCAAAATATTAAGCAACTCGTAGGGGTACACCCACATATTCCAAAAAACTAGTACATTTAGAGGTTTTTCAAATCAATGAATGAAATATGTCCAAAGTGAACACTAAACTTTTCCGACCATTTGGCGTTGTAAAGGGGACTCTAAAGAAGCGTAATAAGATAGCCTTTCAAAAATTTCAAAATATTAAGCAACTCGTAGGGGTACATCCACATATTCCAAAAAACTAGTACATTTAGAGGTTTTTCAAATCAATGAATGAAATATGTCCAAAGTGAACACTAAACTTTTCCGACCATTTGGCGTTGTAAAGGGGACTCTAAAGAAGCGCAATAAGATAGACTTTCAAAAATTTCAAAATATTAAGCAACTCGTAGGGGTACACCCACATATTCTAAAAAACTAGTACGTTTGGAGGTTTTTTCAAATCAATGAATGAAATATGTCCAAAGTGAACACTAAACTTTTCCGACCATTTGGCGTTGTAAAGGGGACTCTAAAGAAGCGTAATAAGATAGCATTTCAAAATTTTCAAAATATTAAGCAACTCGTAGGGGTACACCCACATATTCCAAAAAAGTAGTACATTTAGAGGTTTTTCCAAATCAATGAATGAAATATGACCAAAGTGAACACTAAACTTTTCCGACCATTTGGCGTTGTAAAGGGGACTCTAAAGAAGCGTAATAAGATAGCATTTCAAAATTTTCAAAATATTAAGCAACTCGTAGGGGTACACCCACATATTCCAAAAAAGTAGTACATTTAGAGGTTTTTCCAAATCAATGAATGAAATATGTCCAAAGTGAACACTAAACTTTTCCGACCATTTGGCGTTGTAAAGGGGACTCTAAAAAAGCGTAATAAGATAGCCTTTCAAAAATTTCAAAATATTAAGCAACTCGCAGGGGTACACCCACATATTCCAAAAAACTAGTACATTTATAGGTTTTTCCAAATCAATGAATGAAATATGTCCAAAGTGAACACTAAACTTTTCCGACCATTTGGCGTTGTAAAGGGTACTCTGAAGAAGCGTAATAGAATAGCATTTCAAAATTTTCAAAATATGAAGAAACTTGTAGGGGTACACCCACATATTCCAAAAAAGTAGTACATTTAGAGGTTTTTCCAAATCAATGAATGAAATATGTCCAAAGTGAACACTAAACTTTTCCGACCATTTGGCGTTGTAAAGGGGACTCTAAAAAAGCGTAATAAGATTGCTTTTCAAAAATTTCAAAATATTAAGCAACTCGTAGGGGTACACCCACATATTCCAAAAAAGTAGTACATTTAGAGGTTTTTCCAAATCAATGAATGAAATATTTCCAAAGTGAACACTAAACTTTTCCGACCATTTGGCATTGTAAAGGGGACTCTAAAGAAGCGTAATAAGATAGCCTTTCAAAATTTTCAAAATATTAAGCAACTCGTAGGGGTACACCCACATATTCTAAAAAACTAGTACGTTTGGAGGTTTTTTCAAATCAATGAATGAAATATGTCCAAAGTGAACACTAAACTTTTCCGACCATTTGGCGTTGTAAAGGGGACTCTAAAGAAGCGTAATAAGATAGCATTTCAAAATTTTCAAAATATTAAGCAACTCGTAGGGGTACACCCACATATTCCAAAAAAGTAGTACATTTAGAGGTTTTTCCAAATCAATGAATGAAATATGACCAAAGTGAACACTAAACTTTTCCGACCATTTGGCGTTGTAAAGGGGACTCTAAACAAGCGTCATAAGATAACCTTTCAAAAATTTCAAAATATTAAGCAACTCGCAGGGGTACACCCACATATTCCAAAAAACTAGTACATTTAGAGGTTTTTCCAAATCAATGAATGAAATATGTCCAAAGTGAACACTAAACTTTTCCGACCATTTGGCGTTGTAAAGGGGACTCTAAAAAAGCGTAATAAGATAGCATTTCAAAAATTTCAAAATATTAAGCAACTCGCAGGGGTACACCCACATATTCCAAAAAACTAGTACATTTAGAGGTTTTTCAAATCAATGAATGAAATATGTCCAAAGTGAACACTAAACTTTTCCGACCATTTGGCGTTGTAAAGGGGACTCTAAAGAAGCGTAATAAGATAGCCTTTCAAAAATTTCAAAATATTAAGCAACTCGTAGGGGTACATCCACATATTCCAAAAAACTAGTACATTTAGTGGTTTTTCCAAATCAATGAATGAAATATGTCCAAAGTGAACACTAAACTTTTCCGACCATTTGGCGTTGTAAAGGGGACTCTAAAGAAGCGCAATAAGATAGCCTTTCAAAAATTTCAAAATATTAAGCAACTCGCAGGGGTACACCCACATATTCCAAAAAACTAGTACATTTAGAGGTTTTTCAAATCAATGAATGAAATATGTCCAAAGTGAACACTAAACTTTTCCGACCATTTGGCGTTGTAAAGGGGACTCTAAAGAAGCGTAATAAGATAGCCTTTCAAAAATTTCAAAATATTAAGCAACTCGTAGGGGTACATCCACATATTCCAAAAAACTAGTACATTTAGTGGTTTTTCCAAATCAATGAATGAAATATGTCCAAAGTGAACACTAAACTTTTCCGACCATTTGTCGTTGTAAAGGGGACTCTAAAGAAGCGTAATAAGATAGCATTTCAAAATTTTCAAAATATTAAGCAACTCGTAGGGGTACACCCACATATTCCAAAAAAGTAGTACATTTAGAGGTTTTTCCAAATCAATGAATGAAATATGTCCAAAGTGAACACTAAACTTTTCCGACCATTTGGCGTTGTAAAGGGGACTCTAAAGAAGCGTAATAAGATAGCCTTTCAAAAATTTCAAAATATTAAGCAACTCGTAGGGGTACATCCACATATTCCAAAAAACTAGTACATTTAGTGGTTTTTCCAAATCAATGAATGAAATATGTCCAAAGTGAACACTAAACTTTTCCGACCATTTGGCGTTGTAAAGGGGACTCTAAAGAAGCGTAATAAGATAGCATTTCAAAATTTTCAAAATATTAAGCAACTCGTAGGGGTACACCCACATATTCCAAAAAAGTAGTACATTTAGAGGTTTTTCCAAATCAATGAATGAAATATGTCCAAAGTGAACACTAAACTTTTCCGACCATTTGGCGTTGTAAAGGGGACTCTAAAAAAGCGTAATAAGATAGCCTTTCAAAAATTTCAAAATATTAAGCAACTCGCAGGGGTACACCCACATATTCCAAAAAACTAGTACATTTATAGGTTTTTCCAAATCAATGAATGAAATATGTCCAAAGTGAACACTAAACTTTTCCGACCATTTGGCGTTGTAAAGGGTACTCTGAAGAAGCGTAATAGAATAGCATTTCAAAATTTTCAAAATATGAAGAAACTTGTAGGGGTACACCCACATATTCCAAAAAAGTAGTACATTTAGAGGTTTTTCCAAATCAATGAATGAAATATGTCCAAAGTGAACACTAAACTTTTCCGACCATTTGGCGTTGTAAAGGGGACTCTAAAAAAGCGTAATAAGATTGCTTTTCAAAAATTTCAAAATATTAAGCAACTCGTAGGGGTACACCCACATATTCCAAAAAAGTAGTACATTTAGAGGTTTTTCCAAATCAATGAATGAAATATTTCCAAAGTGAACACTAAACTTTTCCGACCATTTGGCATTGTAAAGGGGACTCTAAAGAAGCGTAATAAGATAGCCTTTCAAAATTTTCAAAATATTAAGCAACTCGTAGGGGTACACCCACATATTCTAAAAAACTAGTACGTTTGGAGGTTTTTTCAAATCAATGAATGAAATATGTCCAAAGTGAACACTAAACTTTTCCGACCATTTGGCGTTGTAAAGGGGACTCTAAAGAAGCGTAATAAGATAGCATTTCAAAATTTTCAAAATATTAAGCAACTCGTAGGGGTACACCCACATATTCCAAAAAAGTAGTACATTTAGAGGTTTTTCCAAATCAATGAATGAAATATGACCAAAGTGAACACTAAACTTTTCCGACCATTTGGCGTTGTAAAGGGGACTCTAAACAAGCGTAATAAGATAACCTTTCAAAAATTTCAAAATATTAAGCAACTCGCAGGGGTACACCCACATATTCCAAAAAACTAGTACATTTAGAGGTTTTTCCAAATCAATGAATGAAATATGTCCAAAGTGAACACTAAACTTTTCCGACCATTTGGCGTTGTAAAGGGGACTCTAAAAAAGCGTAATAAGATAGCATTTCAAAAATTTCAAAATATTAAGCAACTCGCAGGGGTACACCCACATATTCCAAAAAACTAGTACATTTAGAGGTTTTTCAAATCAATGAATGAAATATGTCCAAAGTGAACACTAAACTTTTCCGACCATTTGGCGTTGTAAAGGGGACTCTAAAGAAGCGTAATAAGATAGCCTTTCAAAAATTTCAAAATATTAAGCAACTCGTAGGGGTACATCCACATATTCCAAAAAACTAGTACATTTAGTGGTTTTTCCAAATCAATGAATGAAATATGTCCAAAGTGAACACTAAACTTTTCCGACCATTTGGCGTTGTAAAGGGGACTCTAAAGAAGCGCAATAAGATAGCCTTTCAAAAATTTCAAAATATTAAGCAACTCGCAGGGGTACACCCACATATTCCAAAAAACTAGTACATTTAGAGGTTTTTCAAATCAATGAATGAAATATGTCCAAAGTGAACACTAAACTTTTCCGACCATTTGGCGTTGTAAAGGGGACTCTAAAGAAGCGTAATAAGATAGCCTTTCAAAAATTTCAAAATATTAAGCAACTCGTAGGGGTACATCCACATATTCCAAAAAACTAGTACATTTAGTGGTTTTTCCAAATCAATGAATGAAATATGTCCAAAGTGAACACTAAACTTTTCCGACCATTTGTCGTTGTAAAGGGGACTCTAAAGAAGCGTAATAAGATAGCATTTCAAAATTTTCAAAATATTAAGCAACTCGTAGGGGTACACCCACATATTCCAAAAAAGTAGTACATTTAGAGGTTTTTCCAAATCAATGAATGAAATATGTCCAAAGTGAACACTAAACTTTTCCGACCATTTGGCGTTGTAAAGGGGACTCTAAAAAAGCGTAATAAGATAGCCTTTCAAAAATTTCAAAATATTAAGCAACTCGCAGGTGTACACCCACATATTCCAAAAAACTAGTACATTTATAGGTTTTTCCAAATCAATGAATGAAATATGTCCAAAGTGAACACTAAACTTTTCCGACCATTTGGCGTTGTAAAGGGTACTCTGAAGAAGCGTAATAGAATAGCATTTCAAAATTTTCAAAATATGAAGAAACTTGTAGGGGTACACCCACATATTCCAAAAAAGTAGTACATTTAGAGGTTTTTCCAAATCAATGAATGAAATATGTCCAAAGTGAACACTAAACTTTTCCGACCATTTGGCGTTGTAAAGGGGACTCTAAAAAAGCGTAATAAGATTGCCTTTCAAAAATTTCAAAATATTAAGCAACTCGTAGGGGTACACCCACATATTCCAAAAAAGTAGTACATTTAGAGGTTTTTCCAAATCAATGAATGAAATATTTCCAAAGTGAACACTAAACTTTTCCGACCATTTGGCATTGTAAAGGGGACTCTAAAGAAGCGTAATAAGATAGCCTTTCAAAATTTTCAAAATATTAAGCAACTCGTAGGGGTACACCCACATATTCTAAAAAACTAGTACGTTTGGAGGTTTTTTCAAATCAATGAATGAAATATGTCCAAAGTGAACACTAAACTTTTCCGACCATTTGGCGTTGTAAAGGGGACTCTAAAGAAGCGTAATAAGATAGCATTTCAAAATTTTCAAAATATTAAGCAACTCGTAGGGGTACACCCACATATTCCAAAAAAGTAGTACATTTAGAGGTTTTTCCAAATCAATGAATGAAATATGACCAAAGTGAACACTAAACTTTTCCGACCATTTGGCGTTGTAAAGGGGACTCTAAACAAGCGTAATAAGATAACCTTTCAAAAATTTCAAAATATTAAGCAACTCGCAGGGGTACACCCACATATTCCAAAAAACTAGTACATTTAGAGGTTTTTCCAAATCAATGAATGAAATATGTCCAAAGTGAACACTAAACTTTTCCGACCATTTGGCGTTGTAAAGGGGACTCTAAAAAAGCGTAATAAGATAGCATTTCAAAAATTTCAAAATATTAAGCAACTCGCAGGGGTACACCCACATATTCCAAAAAACTAGTACATTTAGAGGTTTTTCAAATCAATGAATGAAATATGTCCAAAGTGAACACTAAACTTTTCCGACCATTTGGCGTTGTAAAGGGGACTCTAAAGAAGCGTAATAAGATAGCCTTTCAAAAATTTCAAAATATTAAGCAACTCGTAGGGGTACATCCACATATTCCAAAAAACTAGTACATTTAGTGGTTTTTCCAAATCAATGAATGAAATATGTCCAAAGTGAACACTAAACTTTTCCGACCATTTGGCGTTGTAAAGATGACTCTAAAGATAGCCTTTCAAAAATTTCAAAATATTAAGCAACTCGCAGGGGTACACCCACATATTCCAAAAACTAGTACATTTAGAGATTTTTCCAAATCAATGAATGAAATATGTCCAAAGTGAACACTAAACTTTTCCGACCATTTGGCGTTGTAAATGGGACTCTAAAGAAGCGTAATAAGATAGCGTTTCAAAAATTTCAAAATATTAAGCAACTCGTAGGGGTACACCCACATATTCCAAAAAGTAGTACATTTAGAGGTTTTTCCAAATCAATGAATGAAATATGTCCAAAGTGAACACTAAACTTTTCCAACCATTTGGCGTTGTAAAGGGGACTCTAAAAAAGCGTAATAAGATAGCCTTTCAAAAATTTCAAAATATTAAGCAACTCGCAGGGGTACATCCACATATTCCAAAAAACTAGTACATTTATAGGTTTTTCCAAATCAATGAATGAAATATGTCCAAAGTGAACACTAAACTTTTTCGACCATTTGGCGTTGTAAAGGGGACTCTAAAGAAGCGTAATAAGATAGCCTTTCAAAAATTTCAAAATACTAAGCAACTCGTAGGGGTACATCCACATATTCCAAAAAACTAGTACATTTAGTGGTTTTTCCAAATCAATGAATGAAATATGTCCAAAGTGAACACTAAACTTTTCCGACCATTTGGCGTTGTAAAGGGGACTCTAAAAAAGCGTAATAAGATTGCCTTTCAAAAATTTCAAAATATTAAGCAACTCGTAGGGGTACACCCACATATTCCAAAAAGTAGTACATTTAGAGGTTTTTCCAAATCAATGAATGAAATATGTCCAAAGTGAACACTAAACTTTTCCGACCATTTGGCGTTGTAAAGGGGACTCTAAAAAAGCGTAATAAGATTGCCTTTCAAAAATTTCAAAATATTAAGCAACTCGTAGGGGTACACCCACATATTCCAAAAAAGTAGTACATTTAGAGGTTTTTCCAAATCAATGAATGAAATATTTCCAAAGTGAACACTAAACTTTTCCGACCATTTGGCATTGTAAAGGGGACTCTAAAGAAGCGTAATAAGATAGCCTTTCAAAATTTTCAAAATATTAAGCAACTCGTAGGGGTACACCCACATATTCTAAAAAACTAGTACGTTTGGAGGTTTTTTCAAATCAATGAATGAAATATGTCCAAAGTGAACACTAAAATTTTCCGACCATTTGGCGTTGTAAAGGGGACTCTAAAGAAGCGTAATAAGATAGCATTTCAAAATTTTCAAAATATTAAGCAACTCGTAGGGGTACACCCACATATTCCAAAAAAGTAGTACATTTAGAGGTTTTTCCAAATCAATGAATGAAATATGACCAAAGTGAACACTAAACTTTTCCGACCATTTGGCGTTGTAAAGGGGACTCTAAACAAGCGTAATAAGATAACCTTTCAAAAATTTCAAAATATTAAGCAACTCGCAGGGGTACACCCACATATTCCAAAAAACTAGTACATTTAGAGGTTTTTCCAAATCAATGAATGAAATATGTCCAAAGTGAACACTAAACTTTTCCGACCATTTGGCGTTGTAAAGGGGACTCTAAAAAAGCGTAATAAGATAGCATTTCAAAAATTTCAAAATATTAAGCAACTCGCAGGGGTACACCCACATATTCCAAAAAACTAGTACATTTAGAGGTTTTTCAAATCAATGAATGAAATATGTCCAAAGTGAACACTAAACTTTTCCGACCATTTGGCGTTGTAAAGGGGACTCTAAAGAAGCGTAATAAGATAGCCTTTCAAAAATTTCAAAATATTAAGCAACTCGTAGGGGTACATCCACATATTCCAAAAAACTAGTACATTTAGTGGTTTTTCCAAATCAATGAATGAAATATGTCCAAAGTGAACACTAAACTTTTCCGACCATTTGGCGTTGTAAAGGGGACTCTAAAGAAGCGCAATAAGATAGCCTTTCAAAAATTTCAAAATATTAAGCAACTCGCAGGGGTACACCCACATATTCCAAAAAACTAGTACATTTAGAGGTTTTTCAAATCAATGAATGAAATATGTCCAAAGTGAACACTAAACTTTTCCGACCATTTGGCGTTGTAAAGGGGACTCTAAAGAAGCGTAATAAGATTGAAACAACCAAATTTTTTTTTTTTTATTTATAATTAGCCCAGATTAATATTCCCATAAATATTAATCCTCAACAGCTAATTCAACACAATGCGGAAGAAAACCAATATTATTATTAAATCATAAATAATTATTCAACAATAACCAATAAAGAATAAAACCAATAAAACCAATAAAGAATAACTCTAGCAACCTAAACACCAGGTTTGCTACATTATTGAAAATAGACTAACACCCTAGGAATTCCTTGTCAACCACAACAACAATGCCAATATCAAATTCCTAATCTCATCATCCTCTTCTCTCGGTCTCTTTCCGCGGAAGAACATTGCTGTTACCTGCATCACATTACGAAAGAGATGCGTAAGTATTATCATAAATACTTAGTGAGTGGATCATCCTGCCTACAGGCCAATTACGTCAAACAGTAGACAATACACCACAATAAACAACCAGAAAGACAATGCAATAACCAATACATCAACTACCTGTCAGGAAACCCACGTTTCCTGACACCCAGGTCGGTGTCGACCGACACCTCTATGGTGTCGATCGACGCCGGCCTCCCGAGTGTCGATCGACACTCATCGAGTGTCGCTCGACACCGGCTCGACGCCCAGAAACCAGAAGCTACGAAAATCACATTCCAAAATCGCAATAACACAAAATCTAGGGGTTTTCAACGCCCCAATACTATCAAAACACGAAATCCAGCATAAACAACTCAAGAACACAACCAAAACTCGAAATCAAACAATCTCTATTGATCAACGGACCTACAGTCACGCACTCACCTTGAAAAGGGATAGAAAAGATGGAGAAGAGATAGAACAACGAAGAACAGCAACAAAACGAGTCTCCAAACTCCAAAAACTCTCTGGAAATCACCTCAGCCTCTCTGGAACCTTTCTTTCTCGAAAACTGAGCTTCTCACGCGGCTGGAGACTTTTAAATCGCAACCTAGGGCTTTCCTAGCCCAAAACCGAACAAAACCAGCCGACTTAAATCAAACCGGTCGATTTCCAGATAACCGGTGTCGATCGACACCCTTCCTTGGTGTCGGTCGACACCCATCGACCCAAAACCAACCCAATTGCAAATCGATCGACTTAAACCGGAAATCAAACCCGATAACCGGTGTCGATCGACACCCTTCGGGTGTCGATCGATACTAGTCGTTCAGAAGAATTTAACACACTTTCTTCGCGATGCTTGAACCTTAGACCGACTGCACAACAATCAAACAAGAACATGCACAGCCAATCCTCAATTCACACCTCTAAGAGCATGTGCCAACTACTCCTGAACCCCTAGCATCGTCCAACACCACTTCCAAAACAACTTTCTGGTTCACGGATGTTACAATTCTCCCCCACTAAAATGGATTCGTCCTCGAATCCCAACACAAACGTCTCTCCAAGACCTCAAAACTCAAATTTTAGTCCCATGTTATACGCATGTTTCCAAGATATTATTACTCTCAATGCCATATCCGCAGTCATGACATTCGTACTGCGACCCGCAGTCCAGTACTGAAATGTGACCAATGTCACAAAACCAAACGTGACCCGAAGTCACTACCAAAATGTGATCCCTGTCACAACCAAAATGTGATCCCTGTCACAACCAAACGTGACCGAAGCCACTAAAACCACTTATACCGAGGTAGCGACCCCCAATACAAGTCTGCCGAGCACAATGCTCCCAAAACGTAGACCCAAGGTCCACCCAAACGAGTAATAAATCTGAAACGCGTACCAACATATGACTAGAATCTCAAATGACTCCACTGGTCAAAACTTGTAACATCCCAACATAAACCAAAAATATGAGGCAAAACTCCATATCATATAACTCCAAAATGTATATCGTACAACAAAACGAAAATACATAAGTCCAAAACCAACAACAACAAAACCAAAAACAAGACTAGAACCACAAAGATGAATCACTCCACAGCCTGCTTGTCGAACCACTTTCCGAACTTCAGCTTCATCTTTGCCTCTGGCTCCCAAGTCTGCTCCTCTGTGCCACTACAGTCCCACAAGACTCTCAACAATGGCACCCTCTTGTTCCGCAGAACCTTGACTCTCCTCTCAAGAATCCTCACTGGAACTGCCGGAACTGTCATATCTGGCTGAAGATCCTCTGGAATCTCAACCACTACCTCCTCTGAAGGATGCAAACACCTCCTCAACATCGAAACATGAAACACCTTATGAAAGGCGCTCATAATCGGTGGCAACTCCAACCGATAAGCCACTGGCCCAACTCGCTCCACCACTGGAAACGGACCCATAAATCGCGGACTGAGCTTGTTCTCTGCTATGGACCTGTTAGGGCCCCTCAACATAGCCATCTTGAGATACACTCTATCTCCCACCTGAAACTCAAGCTCACGTCGCCGCCTATCTGCATAACTCCTCTGTCTATCCTGAGCCTCCTTCATGTTCAGCCTCAAGACACGAATCTTCTCCGTCGTCTCCTGAACAAAACTAGCTCCAAACATGCTGCGCTCCCCCACTTGGGTCCAGCATAAGGGTGTCCTGCATGGCCTCCCGTACAAAGCCTCATAAGGAGCCATACCAATACTAGACTGAAAACTGTTGTTATAGGCAAACTCTGCCAAACACAGATGATCAGCCCAATGACCACCCCAATCCAGTACACACATCCTAAGCAGATCCTCCAAAGTCTGAATAGTCCTCTCTGACTGCCCATCTGTCTGCGGATGATACGCTGTACTCATATGCACCTTAGTGCCCATCTCAGTCTGAAGTGCCCTCCAAAACTCTGAAGCAAACCTCGGATCTCTATCCGACACGATACTGGCTGGCACTCCATGCAGCCTCACAATCTCTCGCACAAACTTCCTAGCCAAGACAGCTGCTCCATCTGTCTTCTTGATGGCCAAGAAATGTGCTGACTTAGTCAAGCGATCTACAATGACCCAAATCGCATCGAATGTCCGTGAGATAGGTAATCCCACAACAAAATCCATAGTGATCATATCCCACTTCCACTCTGGAATGGGTAAACTCTGCAAAAGACCACTAGGCACCTGATGCTCTGCCTTGACCAAAGAACAAGTGTTGCACCTCGCAACCCAATCTGCCACATCCCTCTTCATCCCAACCCAATGATAATACCGTTTGAGGTCACGGTACATCTTGGTAGCACCCGGATGAATCGAAAACTTACTCGAATGAGCCTCTCTCAAAACCTCATGCCTCAACACCTCATCCTTGGGCACACAAACTCGCCCACGAACCAAGATAGTCCCATTCGAAGAGACCTGATACTCAGAACCAACTGCCTGCGAAGCATCAATCAAACCCTGATCACTCTGCTGCGCCACTCTGATCCTGCTGAGTAAATCTGCCTGATCAGCTGCCTCTAAACCCAAAGGCTCCTCTGAAATAGCACACAATCGCAATGTACTAATCTCGCTGACCAAAGCCTCAACACCACGCTCTCTATCTGAATCAACCCTCCGTCGACTCAAAGCATCTGCCACCAAATTGGCCTTGCCTGGATGATAAACAATATCCAAGTCATAGTCTGCCAGAAATTCCACCCAACGCGTCTGTCTCGCATTCAGCAAAGGCTGAGTGAAAATATGCTGTAGACTCTTGTGATCTGTAAAGATCTGCACTCTGCCACCATAAAGATAAGACCTCCAAATCTTGAGTGCAAAAACCACTGCTCCCAACTCAAGATCATGTGTAGGACGGTTGCGCTCACTGCCCTGCAACTGCCTCGAAGCATAGGCAATCACTCTGCCCTCCTGCATCAAAACACAACCAAGTCCAACACCTGAAGCATCTGTGTACACAACATATGGCTTCCCCGGGTCAGGTAATGCCAAAACAGGTGTACTAGTCAACATCTCCTTGAGCTTCCCAAAGCTCTCCTCGCACTCCGGCGACCACACAAACGGCACATCCTTGCCAGTCAGCCTCGTCATCGGCTGAGACATACCCGCAAACCCCTTGACGAATCTCCTGTAGTAGCCTGCTAAACCCAGAAAACTCCTGATCTCGGTAGCACTACTCGGTCTAGGCCAATCTCTAATGGCCTCAATCTTAGCCGGATCCACGGAAACTCCCTCTGCAGAAACAATGTGGCCAAGAAAACCCATCTCCCTCTGCCAAAAGCTGCACTTGCTCAACTTGGCAAACAGCTTCTGCTCTCGAAGCTTCTCCAACACAAGCCTCAAATGAGTCGCATGCTCCTCTGGACTCCTCGAATACACTAAGATGTCATCAATGAAAATGATAACGAACACATCCAGAAACTCCCTGAACACATCGTTCATCAACCTCATAAACGCTGCCGGCGCATTAGTCAAACCAAAAGGCATGACCACAAACTCGAAATGTCCATACCTCGTCCGAAAAGCTGTCTTCCGGACATCTGCCTCATCTATCGGAATCTGATGATAACCCGATGCCAAATCAATCTTGGAGAACCAAGTAGCCCCTCTCAACTGATCCAACAACTCATCGATCCTTGGAAGTGGGTACCTGTTCTTCACTGTGACTCGGTTAAGTCCCCGATAATCAATGCACAACCTGAAACTACCATCCTTCTTCTTCACAAACAACACTGGCGCTCCCCATGGCGAAACACTAGGTCTGATGAACCCTTTACTCAAAAGGTCCTCTAGCTGTTTCTTCAGCTCTGCCATCTCTGCTGGAGCCATCCTGTAAGGTGTCTTCGATATCGGAGCTGTCCCGGGCTCTAAATCAATCGTGAAAGGATCTGACCGAGATGGTGGCAATCCCTTCAGCGACCGAAATACGTCCTCAAACTCCTGGACAACCTGAATATCCTGCAGACTCACCTCACCACTGGACTCTGTCATAGTGATTGTCGCCAAATAGGCTTCGCAGCCCCGCTCTAACAACTGCTCTGCCTGAATAGCTGAAATCACTATACTTCCCGAAGTCGGTCTCACTCCCTGATAAACCAACTTCCCTGCATCCTGCTCAAACACCACTCTACCTCTGTAGCAATCCAGATGAACTCGGTATAGAGATAACCAGTCCATCCCCAAAATCACGTCATACAGCTCCACTGGACTGATGACCAAATCTGCTGGCATAGACTGCCCCGCAATACGCACATCAACTGCTCTAGCTCTGCCCGAAGTAGCCAAATAACCACCACCAGCCACCTTGACAAAGCCTGAAGCCTCGCCATCGCTACTCCGAATACCACTACCCTCAGCTCTCTCCGGAGTAATGAAGCAATTAGATGCTCCCGAGTCAAACAGAACGTGAGACTCAAATCCACCAACTAACAAGGTCCCTACACATTTCCACAAGTGTTGAGAACCTCTAACTCTATCACAGTAAAATAACAGAAACTGACAACACCAACAATTCTACCTTAAGAATTAAAAGTCTGAGTCAAGATTTTACCTGTGATCTGGCCTGACTGACTGGTCTGGCCCACCTCTGCCGAAGTATACACTCTCGGCGCACCACCCGACTGCAACGCCGCAACCTGCGCTGCTGACTGAATAGCCAACGGCTGAATCGCCGCTGCCACTGCTCTCTGCTGCAACTTGGGACACATAGTCTTGATATGCCCCGGCTCCCTGCAGTAGTAGCACACTGTCGACTCTCTGGATCCCGCCCTCTTGGGGCAAGTCGCAACTCTGTGATCCAGACCCCCACAACCAAAACACCCACCCGTACTCGGGCTACTAGCAGATATCTCGTCTGCTCTCCTCTTCTGGCCCTGCGCAGGCCTACTGCCCCTGCCGTAACCAGAACTGTAACCTCTGCGCTGCTGATGCTGCTGCTGGCCCCGAGGATGGGTAGCAGGAGCAACTGCAACTGGAACAACCGCCGTACTCACCGGCTCACGCAAGTCCTCCTCAATGGACGCTGCCAACTCCACTAAACCAGCTCTGGTGTGGTACATACCACCTCTGCACTGAGTCCTGATGTTCCTCCGAAGCCCCTGGAGAAACCGTGACGTCAATGCCCGCTCACTGATCAGTTCACCACCAGAAAAGACCACCAATCTGCAGAACTCTGCATCGTACTCTCGAACAGACCTCTCACCCTGAGTCAAGTCCAAAAACCTCAACTGCAGCCTGTCACGAGCCTCCTGAGGGAAAAACTTGTGGTTGAACTCCTCGACGAAGTCAACCCAAGTCCAAACCTCTCTCCTGGTCCTAACAGACCTCCACCACAAATGTGCATCACCTCCAAGGTAGTGCACTGCCAACTCAACCTGAAACTGTGCCGGACAACGAACAGAATCGAAGTTCCGCTCCAACCTCTGACGCCACTCGTCAGCCTGCTCTGGAGTAACCCCGCCCTCAAACGTAGGCGTACCAATCCTCTGCATCTCCCTCATCATCTCACGATAAGGCGAAAACCCAACTGCAACACCCTGCTGCACCGCAGCCTCCTGCTGCTCAACAAAACCGGCACCAACATGTGCCCCGGCACCAACCTGTGCCCCGACCGCTGGAGGTGCATCCGGAGCCTGCTGTGGAACTGCCTCTGGAAGACGTGCCAAAAGCTGCGTCAGTAGCCCCACAATCAAATCACCCTGAGCAAGAGCCGCGCCCCCACCGGGAACTGCTCCTGCCCCCGCGCCACCCCCGACGCCCAAACTAGCCCCACCGGCTAACGAAACAGACTGTGTCACCGACGCTGCCGCCACACTAGGCGCCGCACTCTCCACTGAGGCCTCAGCCTCTGGCACTCCACGACCAGCACCCCGACCTCCACGACCCGCTGCTCGCCCACCGCGACCAGCTCCTCTGCGCCCACGGGCTGCACCGCGACCACGACCACGGCCACGACCACGACCTGCGTCCATCTCTCTGCACTACCAGCAAGTACAGAAAAAGAGCAAAGGTCAAAACACAGACACAAAACCAAAACACACCAAATATCCAACTCACTTACCCGCGGAAAACTGGAAGACCGAGAGGATGAGACTAGACCACTAATTAACCACATAGTCCAATTCATCCAATTCTAACAGTCCTAAAACCGACTACGCTCTGATACCAAAATGAAACAACCAAATTTTTTTTTTTTTATTTATAATTAGCCCAGATTAATATTCCCATAAATATTAATCCTCAACAGCTAATTCAACACAATGCGGAAGAAAACCAATATTATTATTAAATCATAAATAATTATTCAACAATAACCAATAAAGAATAAAACCAATAAAACCAATAAAGAATAACTCTAGCAACCTAAACACCAGGTTTGCTACATTATTGAAAATAGACTAACACCCTAGGAATTCCTTGTCAACCACAACAACAATGCCAATATCAAATTCCTAATCTCATCATCCTCTTCTCTCGATCTCTTTCCGCGGAAGAACATTGCTGTTACCTGCATCACATTACGAAAGAGATGCGTAAGTATTATCATAAATACTTAGTGAGTGGATCATCCTGCCTACAGGCCAATTACGTCAAACAGTAGACAATACACCACAATAAACAACCAGAAAGACAATGCAATAACCAATACATCAACTACCTGTCAGGAAACCCACGTTTCCTGACACCCAGGTCGGTGTCGACCGACACCTCTATGGTGTCGATCGACGCCGGCCTCCCGAGTGTCGATCGACACTCATCGAGTGTCGCTCGACACCGGCTCGACGCCCAGAAACCAGAAGCTACGAAAATCACATTCCAAAATCGCAATAACACAAAATCTAGGGGTTTTCAACGCCCCAATACTATCAAAACACGAAATCCAGCATAAACAACTCAAGAACACAACCAAAACTCGAAATCAAACAATCTCTATTGATCAACGGACCTACAGTCACGCACTCACCTTGAAAAGGGATAGAAAAGATGGAGAAGAGATAGAACAACGAAGAACAGCAACAAAACGAGTCTCCAAACTCCAAAAACTCTCTGGAAATCACCTCAGCCTCTCTGGAACCTTTCTTTCTCGAAAACTGAGCTTCTCACGCGGCTGGAGACTTTTAAATCGCGACCTAGGGCTTTCCTAGCCCAAAACCGAACAAAACCAGCCGACTTAAATCAAACCGGTCGATTTCCAGATAACCGGTGTCGATCGACACCCTTCCTTGGTGTCGGTCGACACCCATCGACCCAAAACCAACCCAATTGCAAATCGATCGACTTAAACCGGAAATCAAACCCGATAACCGGTGTCGATCGACACCCTTCGGGTGTCGATCGATACTAGTCGTTCAGAAGAATTTAACACACTTTCTTCGCGATGCTTGAACCTTAGACCGACTGCACAACAATCAAACAAGAACATGCACAGCCAATCCTCAATTCACACCTCTAAGAGCATGTGCCAACTACTCCTGAACCCCTAGCATCGTCCAACACCACTTCCAAAACAACTTTCTGGTTCACGGATGTTACAAAGATAGCCTTTCAAAAATTTCAAAATATTAAGCAACTCGTAGGGGTACATCCACATATTCCAAAAAACTAGTACATTTAGTGGTTTTTCCAAATCAATGAATGAAATATGTCCAAAGTGAACACTAAACTTTTCCGACCATTTGGCGTTGTAAAGGGGACTCTAAAGAAGCGTAATAAGATAGCATTTCAAAATTTTCAAAATATTAAGCAACTCGTAGGGGTACACCCACATATTCCAAAAAAGTAGTACATTTAGAGGTTTTTCCAAATCAATGAATGAAATATGTCCAAAGTGAACACTAAACTTTTCCGACCATTTGGCGTTGTAAAGGGGACTCTAAAAAAGCGTAATAAGATAGCCTTTCAAAAATTTCAAAATATTAAGCAACTCGCAGGTGTACACCCACATATTCCAAAAAACTAGTACATTTATAGGTTTTTCCAAATCAATGAATGAAATATGTCCAAAGTGAACACTAAACTTTTCCGACCATTTGGCGTTGTAAAGGGTACTCTGAAGAAGCGTAATAGAATAGCATTTCAAAATTTTCAAAATATGAAGAAACTTGTAGGGGTACACCCACATATTCCAAAAAAGTAGTATATTTAGAGGTTTTTCCAAATCAATGAATGAAATATGTCCAAAGTGAACACTAAACTTTTCCGACCATTTGGCGTTGTAAAGGGGACTCTAAAAAAGCGTAATAAGATTGCCTTTCAAAAATTTCAAAATATTAAGCAACTCGTAGGGGTACACCCACATATTCCAAAAAAGTAGTACATTTAGAGGTTTTTCCAAATCAATGAATGAAATATTTCCAAAGTGAACACTAAACTTTTCCGACCATTTGGCATTGTAAAGGGGACTCTAAAGAAGCGTAATAAGATAGCCTTTCAAAATTTTCAAAATATTAAGCAACTCGTAGGGGTACACCCACATATTCTAAAAAACTAGTACGTTTGGAGGTTTTTTCAAATCAATGAATGAAATATGTTCAAAGTGAACACTAAACTTTTCCGACCATTTGGCGTTGTAAAGGGGACTCTAAAGAAGCGTAATAAGATAGCATTTCAAAATTTTCAAAATATTAAGCAACTCGTAGGGGTACACCCACATATTCCAAAAAAGTAGTACATTTAGAGGTTTTTCCAAATCAATGAATGAAATATGACCAAAGTGAACACTAAACTTTTCCGACCATTTGGCGTTGTAAAGGGGACTCTAAACAAGCGTAATAAGATAACCGTTCAAAAATTTCAAAATATTAAGCAACTCGCAGGGGTACACCCACATATTCCAAAAAACTAGTACATTTAGAGGTTTTTCCAAATCAATGAATGAAATATGTCCAAAGTGAACACTAAACTTTTCCGACCATTTGGCGTTGTAAAGGGGACTCTAAAAAAGCGTAATAAGATAGCATTTCAAAAATTTCAAAATATTAAGCAACTCGTAGGGGTACACCCACATATTCCAAAAAACTAGTACATTTAGAGGTTTTTCAAATCAATGAATGAAATATGTCCAAAGTGAACACTAAACTTTTCCGACCATTTGGCGTTGTAAAGGGGACTCTAAAGAAGCGTAATAAGATAGCCTTTCAAAAATTTCAAAATATTAAGCAACTCGTAGGGGTACATCCACATATTCCAAAAAACTAGTACATTTAGTGGTTTTTCCAAATCAATGAATGAAATATGTCCAAAGTGAACACTAAACTTTTCCGACCATTTGGCGTTGTAAAGGGGACTCTAAAAAAGCGTAATAAGATAGCCTTTCAAAAATTTCAAAATATTAAGCAACTCGCAGGGGTACACCCACATATTCCAAAAACTAGTACATTTAGAGATTTTTCCAAATCAATGAATGAAATATGTCCAAAGTGAACACTAAACTTTTCCGACCATTTGGCGTTGTAAATGGGACTCTAAAGAAGCGTAATAAGATAGCGTTTCAAAAATTTCAAAATATTAAGCAACTCGTAGGGGTACACCCACATATTCCAAAAAGTAGTACATTTAGAGGTTTTTCCAAATCAATGAATGAAATATGTCCAAAGTGAACACTAAACTTTTCCAACCATTTGGCGTTGTAAAGGGGACTCTAAAAAAGCGTAATAAGATAGCCTTTCAAAAATTTCAAAATATTAAGCAACTCGCAGGGGTACACCCACATATTCCAAAAAACTAGTACATTTAGAGGTTTTTCCAAATCAATGAATGAAATATGTCCAAAGTGAACACTAAACTTTTCCGACCATTTGGCGTTGTAAAGGGGACTCTAAAAAAGCGTAATAAGATAGCATTTCAAAAATTTCAAAATATTAAGCAACTCGCAGGGGTACACCCACATATTCCAAAAAACTAGTACATTTAGAGGTTTTTCAAATCAATGAATGAAATATGTCCAAAGTGAACACTAAACTTTTCCGACCATTTGGCGTTGTAAAGGGGACTCTAAAGAAGCGTAATAAGATAGCCTTTCAAAAATTTCAAAATATTAAGCAACTCGTAGGGGTACATCCACATATTCCAAAAAACTAGTACATTTAGTGGTTTTTCCAAATCAATGAATGAAATATGTCCAAAGTGAACACTAAACTTTTCCGACCATTTGGCGTTGTAAAGGGGACTCTAAAAAAGCGTAATAAGATAGCCTTTCAAAAATTTCAAAATATTTAGCAACTCGCAGGGGTACACCCACATATTCCAAAAACTAGTACATTTAGAGATTTTTCCAAATCAATGAATGAAATATGTCCAAAGTGAACACTAAACTTTTCCGACCATTTGGCGTTGTAAATGGGACTCTAAAGAAGCGTAATAAGATAGCGTTTCAAAAATTTCAAAATATTAAGCAACTCGTAGGGGTACACCCACATATTCCAAAAAGTAGTACATTTAGAGGTTTTTCCAAATCAATGAATGAAATATGTCCAAAGTGAACACTAAACTTTTCCAACCATTTGGCGTTGTAAAGGGGACTCTAAAAAAGCGTAATAAGATAGCATTTCAAAATTTTCAAAATATTAAGCAACTCGTAGGGGTACACCCACATATTCCAAAAAAGTAGTACATTTAGAGGTTTTTCCAAATCAATGAATGAAATATGTCCAAAGTGAACACTAAACTTTTTCGACCATTTGGCGTTGTAAAGGGGACTCTAAAGAAGCGTAATAAGATAGCCTTTCAAAAATTTCAAAATACTAAGCAACTCGTAGGGGTACATCCACATATTCCAAAAAACTAGTACATTTAGTGGTTTTTCCAAATCAATGAATGAAATATGTCCAAAGTGAACACTAAACTTTTCCGACCATTTGGCGTTGTAAAGGGGACTCTAAAAAAGCGTAATAAGATTGCCTTTCAAAAATTTCAAAATATTAAGCAACTCGTAGGGGTACACCCACATATTCCAAAAAAGTAGTACATTTAGAGGTTTTTCCAAATCAATGAATGAAATATTTCCAAAGTGAACACTAAACTTTTCCGACCATTTGGCATTGTAAAGGGGACTCTAAAGAAGCGTAATAAGATAGCCTTTCAAAATTTTCAAAATATTAAGCAACTCGTAGGGGTACACCCACATATTCTAAAAAACTAGTACGTTTGGAGGTTTTTTCAAATCAATGAATGAAATATGTCCAAAGTGAACACTAAACTTTTCCGACCATTTTGCGTTGTAAAGGGGACTCTAAAGAAGCGTAATAAGATAGCATTTCAAAATTTTCAAAATATTAAGCAACTCGTAGGGGTACACCCACATATTCCAAAAAAGTAGTACATTTAGAGGTTTTTCCAAATCAATGAATGAAATATGTCCAAAGTGAACACTAAACTTTTCCGACCATTTGGCGTTGTAAAGGGGACTCTAAAAAAGCGTAATAAGATTGCCTTTCAAAAATTTCAAAATATTAAGCAACTCGTAGGGGTACACCCACATATTCCAAAAAAGTAGTACATTTAGAGGTTTTTCCAAATCAATGAATGAAATATTTCCAAAGTGAACACTAAACTTTTCCGACCATTTGGCATTGTAAAGGGGACTCTAAAGAAGCGTAATAAGATAGCCTTTCAAAATTTTCAAAATATTAAGCAACTCGTAGGGGTACACCCACATATTCTAAAAAACTAGTACGTTTGGAGGTTTTTTCAAATCAATGAATGAAATATGTCCAAAGTGAACACTAAACTTTTCCGACCATTTGGCGTTGTAAAAGGGACTCTAAAGAAGCGTAATAAGATAGCATTTCAAAATTTTCAAAATATTAAGCAACTCGTAGGGGTACACCCACATATTCCAAAAAAGTAGTACATTTAGAGGTTTTTCCAAATCAATGAATGAAATATGTCCAAAGTGAACACTAAACTTTTCCGACCATTTGGCGTTGTAAAGGGGACTCTAAAAAAGCGTAATAAGATTGCCTTTCAAAAATTTCAAAATATTAAGCAACTCGTAGGGGTACACCCACATATTCCAAAAAAGTAGTACATTTAGAGGTTTTTCCAAATCAATGAATGAAATATTTCCAAAGTGAACACTAAACTTTTCCGACCATTTGGCATTGTAAAGGGGACTCTAAAGAAGCGTAATAAGATAGCCTTTCAAAATTTTCAAAATATTAAGCAACTCGTAGGGGTACACCCACATATTCTAAAAAACTAGTACGTTTGGAGGTTTTTTCAAATCAATGAATGAAATATGTCCAAAGTGAACACTAAACTTTTCCGACCATTTGGCGTTGTAAAGGGGACTCTAAAGAAGCGTAATAAGATAGCATTTCAAAATTTTCAAAATATTAAGCAACTCGTAGGGGTACACCCACATATTCCAAAAAAGTAGTACATTTAGAGGTTTTTCCAAATCAATGAATGAAATATGTCCAAAGTGAACACTAAACTTTTCCGACCATTTGGCGTTGTAAAGGGGACTCTAAAAAAGCGTAATAAGATAGCCTTTCAAAAATTTCAAAATATTAAGCAACTCGCAGGGGTACACCCACATATTCCAAAAAACTAGTACATTTAGAGGTTTTTCCAAATCAATGAATGAAATATGTCCAAAGTGAACACTAAACTTTTCCGACCATTTGGCGTTGTAAAGGGGACTCTAAAAAAGCGTAATAAGATAGCATTTCAAAAATTTCAAAATATTAAGCAACTCGCAGGGGTACACCCACATATTCCAAAAAACTAGTACATTTAGAGGTTTTTCAAATCAATGAATGAAATATGTCCAAAGTGAACACTAAACTTTTCCGACCATTTGGCGTTGTAAAGGGGACTCTAAAGAAGCGTAATAAGATAGCCTTTCAAAAATTTCAAAATATTAAGCAACTCGTAGGGGTACATCCACATATTCCAAAAAACTAGTACATTTAGTGGTTTTTCCAAATCAATGAATGAAATATGTCCAAAGTGAACACTAAACTTTTCCGACCATTTGGCGTTGTAAAGGGGACTCTAAAGAAGCGCAATAAGATAGCCTTTCAAAAATTTCAAAATATTAAGCAACTCGCAGGGGTACACCCACATATTCCAAAAAACTAGTACATTTAGAGGTTTTTCAAATCAATGAATGAAATATGTCCAAAGTGAACACTAAACTTTTCCGACCATTTGGCGTTGTAAAGGGGACTCTAAAGAAGCGTAATAAGATAGCCTTTCAAAAATTTCAAAATATTAAGCAACTCGTAGGGGTACATCCACATATTCCAAAAAACTAGTACATTTAGTGGTTTTTCCAAATCAATGAATGAAATATGTCCTGAAACAACCAAGCTTTTTTTTTTTTTTTATATATAATTAGCCCAGATTAATATTCCCATAAATATTAATCCTCAACAGCTAATTCAACACAATGCGGAAGAAAAACCAATATTATTAAATCATAAATAATTATTCAACAATAATCAATAAAGAATAAAACCAATAAAACCAATAACCAATAAACGACCTACGCCGGTTTGCTACATTATTAAAATAAAGTCTAACACCCTAAACTCATGAATTCTCAATCAACCACATCATAAATGCCAGAATCCAAATCCTAATCTCATCATCCTCTTCTCTCGGTCTCTTTCCGCGGATGAACATTGCTGTTACCTGCATCACATTACGAAAGAGATGCGTAAGTATTATCATAAATACTTAGTGAGTGGATCATCCTGCCTACAGGCCAATTACGTCAAACACTAGACAAAACATCACAATAATCAATATCAGTAACCATGCTCCACACAAAACAACAGTATAAACCATCCCTGTCAGGAAACACCCACGTTTCCTGACACCCAGGTTGGTGTCGACCGACACCTCTATGGTGTCGATCGACGCCAGCCTCCCGAGTGTCGATCGACACTCATCGAGTGTCGCTCGACACCGGCTCGACGCCCAGAAACCAGAAGCTACGAAAATCACATTCCAAAATCGCAATAACACAAAATCCAGGGGTTTTCAACGCCCCGACTCTATCAAAACACGAAATCCAGCATAAACAACTCAAGAACACAACCAAAACTCGAAATCAAACAATCTCTATTGATCAACGGGCCTACAGTCACGCACTCACCTCGAAAAGGAATAGAAAAGAGTAAAGGAAGATGAACAAGGAAGAATAGCCTCAAATCGATTCTCCAAACACCAAAATCGCCCAGAAATCACCCTCCTTCTCTCTGCAACTTGTTTTTCTCGAAAACTGTGCCTCTGCTCGCGGCCACAGGGTTTTATTCGAGAACTAGGGCTTCTTTCGCCCAAAACCGCGCTAAACCGAACTCACTCAAATCGAACCGACCGATTTCACCATAACCGGTGTCGATCGACACCCTTCCTTGGTGTCGGTCGACACCAATCGACCAAACCAACTCCAATTGCAAATCGATCGACTTAAACCGGGAATCAAACCCGATAACCGGTGTCGATAACCGGTGTCGTTCAGAAGAATTTAACACACTTTCTTCGCGATGCTTGAACCTTAGACCGACTGCACAACAATCAAACAAGAACATGCACAGCCAATCCTCAATTCACACCTCTAAGAGCATGTGCCAACTACTCCCGAACCCCTAGCATCGTCCAACACCACTTCCACAACAACTTCCAGGTTCACGGATGTTACAATTCTCCCCCACTAAACTGGATTCGTCCTCGAATCCCAACACAAACGTCTCTCCAAGACCTCAAAACTCAAATTTTAGTCCTATGTTATACGCATGTTTCCAAGATATTATTACTCTCAATGCCATAACCGCAGTCATGACATCCGTACTGCAACTCACGGTCCAGTACCAAAATGTGACCAATGTCACAAAACCAAACGTGACCCGAAGTCACAACCAAAACGTGACCCACCGTCACTAAAACAACCCATATCGAGGTAGCGACCCCCAATATAAGTCCGTTGGGCACCTAACGTCCCAACACAAATAGAACCACCGTCTACAAGGCCCACCGCCTCTAGACAAAACGAGTAATAAAATCTGAAACGCGTACCAACATGTGACTAAAACTTCCAATGACCCCACCGGCCAAAGAATCTTGTAACATCCAAACCATAACCAAAAATATGAGGCAAAACTCCATCTCATATAACTCCAAAAATGTATAACGTACAACAAAACGAAAATACATAAGTCCAAAACCAACAACAACGAAACCAAAAACAAGACTAGAACCACAAAGATGAATCACTCCACAGCCTGCTTGTCGAACCACTTTCCGAACTTCAGCTTCATCTTTGCCTCTGGCTCCCAAGTCTGCTCCTCTGTGCCACTACAGTCCCACAAGACTCTCAACAATGGCACCCTCTTGTTCCGCAGAACCTTGACTCTCCTCTCAAGAATCCTCACTGGAACTGCCGGAACTGTCAAATCTGGCTGAAGATCCTCCGGAATCTCAACCACTACCTCCTCAGAAGGACGCAAACACCTCCTCAACATAGAAACGTGAAACACCTTGTGAAAGGCGCTCATAATCGGTGGCAACTCCAACCGATAAGCCACTGGCCCAACTCGCTCCACCACTGGAAACGGACCCATAAAACGCGGACTGAGCTTGTTCTCTGCTATGGACCTGTTAGGGCCCCTCAACATAGCCATCTTGAGATAAACTCTATCTCCCACCTGAAACTCAAGCTCACGTCGCCGCCTGTCTGCATAACTCCTCTGTCTATCCTGAGCCTCCTTCATGTTCAGCCTCAAGACACGAATCTTCTCCGTCGTCTCCTGAACAAAACTAGCTCCAAACATGCTGCGCTCCCCCACTTGGGTCCAGCATAACGGTGTCCTGCATGGCCTCCCATACAAAGCCTCATAAGGAGCCATACCAATACTAGACTGAAAACTGTTGTTATAGGCAAACTCTGCCAAACACAGATGATCAGCCCAATGACCACCCCAATCCAGTACACACATCCTAAGCAGATCCTCCAAAGTCTGAATAGTCCTCTCTGACTGCCCATCTGTCTGCGGATGATACGCTGTACTCATATGCACCTTAGTGCCCATCTCAGTCTGAAATGCCCTCCAAAACTCTGAAGCAAACCTCGGATCTCTATCCGACACAATACTGGCTGGCACTCCATGCAGCCTCACAATCTCTCGCACAAACTTCCTAGCTAAGACAGCCGCTCCATCTGTCTTTTTGATAGCCAAGAAATGTGCTGACTTAGTCAAGCGATCTACAATGACCCAAATCGCATCGAATGTCCGTGAGATAGGTAATCCCACAACAAAATCCATAGTGATCATATCCCACTTCCACTCTGGAATGGGTAAACTCTGCAGAAGACCACTAGGCACCTGATGCTCTGCCTTGACCAAAGAACAAGTGTTGCACCTCGCAACCCAATCTGCCACATCCCTCTTCATCCCAACCCAATGATAATACCGTTTGAGGTCACGGTACATCTTGGTCGCACCCGGATGAATCGAAAACTTGCTAGAATGAGCCTCTCTCAAAACCTCATGCCTCAACACCTCATCCTTGGGCACACAAACTCGCCCACGAACCAAGATAGTCCCATTCGAAGAGACCTGATACTCAGAACCAGCTGCCCGCGATGCATCCAACAAAACCGGATCATCCTGCTGAGCCACTCTGATCCTGCTAAGTAAATCTGCCTGGTCAGCCGCCTCCAAGCCCAACGGCTCCTCAGAAATAGCACATAGACGCAATGTACTCAACTCACTGACCAAAGCCTCAACTCCACGCTCTCTATCTGAATCAACCCTCCGTCGACTCAAAGCATCTGCCACCAAATTGGCCTTGCCCGGATGATAAACAATATCCAGGTCATAGTCTGCCAGAAACTCCACCCAACGCGTCTGTCTCGCATTCAGCAAAGGCTGAGTGAAAATATGCTGTAGACTCTTGTGATCTGTAAAGATCTGCACTCTACCACCATAAAGATAAGACCTCCAAATCTTGAGTGCAAAAACCACTGCTCCCAACTCAAGATCATGCGTAGGACGGTTGCGCTCACTGCCCTGCAACTGCCTCGAAGCATAGGCAATCACTCTGCCCTCCTGCATCAAAACACAACCAAGTCCAACACCTGAAGCATCTGTGTACACTACATATGGCTTCCCCGGGTCGGGTAATGCCAAAACTGGTGTACTAGTCAACATCTCCTTGAGCTTCCCAAAGCTCTCCTCGCACTCCTGCGACCACACAAACGGCACATCCTTGCCAGTCAACCTCGTCATCGGCTGAGACATACTCGCAAACCCCTTGACGAATCTCCTATAATAGCCTGCTAAACCCAGAAAACTCCTGATCTCGGTAGCACTACTCGGTCTAGGCCAATCTCTGATAGCCTCAATCTTAGCCGGATCCACAGAAACTCCCTGAACACGTCGTTCATCAACCTCATAAATGCTGCCGGCGCATTAGTCAAACCAAAAGGCATGACCACAAACTCAAAATGCCCATACCTCGTCCGAAAAGCTGTCTTCCGGACATCTGCCTCGTCTATCGGGATCTGATGATATCCCGATGCCAAATCAATCTTGGAGAACCAAGTAGCCCCTCTCAACTGATCCAACAACTCATCAATCCTCGGAAGTGGGTACCTGTTCTTCACTGTGACTCGGTTAAGTCCCCGGTAATCAATGCACAACCGAAAACTGCCATCCTTCTTCTTAACGAACAACACTGGCGCTCCCCACGGCGAAACACTAGGTCTGATGAACCCTTTACTCAAAAGGTCCTCTAGCTGCTTCTTCAGCTCTGCCATCTCTGCTGGAGCCATCCTGTAAGGTGTCTTCGATATCGGAGCTGTCCCGGGCTCTAATTCAATCGTGAAAGGATCTGACCGAGATGGTGGCAATCCCTTCAGCGACCGAAATACATCCTCGAAATCCTGGACAACCTGAATATCCTGCAGACTCACCTCACCACTGGACTCTGTCATAGTGATCGTCGCCAAATAAGCTTCGCAGCCCCGCTCTAACAACTGCTCTGCCTGAATAGCTGAAATCACTATACTCCCCGACGTCGGTCTCACTCCCTGATAAACCAACTTCCCTACATCCTGCTCAAACACAACTCTACCTCTGTAGCAATCCAGATGAACTCGGTATAGAAATAACCAGTCCATCCCCAAAATCACGTCATACAGCTCCACTGGACTGATGACCAAATCTGCTGGCATAGACTGCCCCGCAATACGCACATCAACTGCTCTAGCTCTGCCCGAAGTAGCCAAATAACCACCACCAGCCACCTTGACAAAGCCTGAAGCCTCGCCATCGCTACTCCGAATACCACTACCCTCAGCTCTCTCCGGAGTTATGAAGCAATTAGATGCTCCCGAGTCAAACAGAACGTGAGACTCAAATCCACCAACTAACAAGGTCCCTACACAATTCCACAAGTGTTGAGAACCTCTAACTCTATCACAGTAAAACAACAGAAACAGACAACACCACAATTCTACCTTAAGAATTTAAAAGTCTGAGTCAAGATTTTACCTGTGATCTGGCCTGACTGACTGGTCTGGCCCACCTCTGCCGAAGTATACACTCTCGGCGCACCACCTGACTGCAACGCCGCAACCTGCGCTGCTGACTGAATCGCCAACGGCTGAATCGCCGCTGCCACTGCTCTCTGCTGCAACTTGGGACACATAGTCTTGATATGCCCCGGCTCCCTGCAGTAGTAGCACACTGTCGACTCTCTGGATCCTGCCCTCTTGGGGCAAGTCGCAACTCTGTGATCCAGACCCCCACAACCAAAACACCCACCCGTACTCGGGCTACTAGCAGATATCTCCTCTGCTCTCCTCTTCTGGCCCTGCGCAGGCCTACTGCCCCTGCCGTAACCAGAACTGTAACCTCTGCGCTGCTGATGCTGCTGCTGGCCCCGAGGATGGGTAGCAGGAGCAACTGCAACTGGAACAACCGCCGTACTCACCGGCTCACGCAAGTCCTCCTCAATGGACGCTGCCAACTCCACTAAACCCGCTCTGGTGTGGTACATACCACCTCTGCACTGAGTCCTGATGTTCCTCCGAAGCCCCTGGAGAAACCGCGACGTCAATGCCCGCTCACTGATCAGCTCACCACCAGAAAAGACCACCAATCTGCAGAACTCTGCATCGTACTCTCGAACAGACCTCTCACCCTGAGTCAAGTCCAAAAACCTCATCTGCAGCCTGTCACGAGCCTCCTGAGGGAAAAACTTGTGGTTGAACTCCTCGACGAAGTCAACCCAAGTCCAAACCTCTCTCCTGGTCCTAACAGACCTCCACCACAAATGTGCATCACCTCCAAGGTAGTGCACTGCCAACTCAACCTGAAACTGTGCCGGACAACGAACAGAATCGAAGTTCCGCTCCAACCTCTGACGCCACTCATCAGCCTGCTCTGGAGTAACCCCGCCCTCAAACGTAGGCGTACCAATCCTCTGCATCTCCCTCATCATCTCACGATAAGGAGAAACCCCAACTGCAACACCCTGCTGCACCGCAGCCTCCTGCTGCTCAACAAAACCGGCACCAACATGTGCCCCGGCACCAACCTGTGCCCCGGCCGCTGGAGGTGCAACCGGAGCCTGCTGTGGAACTGCCTCTGGAAGACGTGCCAAAAGCTGCGTCAGTAGCCCCACAATCAAATCACCCTGAGCAAGAGCCGCGCCCCCACCGGGAACTGCTCCTGCCCCCGCGCCACCCCCCGACGCCCAAACTAGCCCCACCGGCTAACGAAACAGACTGTGTCACCGACGCTGCCGCCACGCTAGGCGCCGCACTCTCCACTGAGGCCTCAGCCTCTGGCAAACCACGACCAGCACCCCGACCTCCACGACCCGCTGCTCGCCCACCGCGACCAGCTCCTCTGCCCCCACGGGCTGCACCGCGACCACGACCACGGCCACGACCACGACCTGCGTCCATCTCTCCGCGGAAAACTGGAAGACCGAGAGGATGAGATTAAACCACTAATTGACTAACTCACATAATCAATTAACCACATAGTCCAATTCATCCAATTCTAACAGTCCTAAAACCGACTACGCTCTGATACCAAAATGAAACAACCAAGCTTTTTTTTTTTTTTTATATATAATTAGCCCAGATTAATATTCCCATAAATATTAATCCTCAACAGCTAATTCAACACAATGCGGAAGAAAAACCAATATTATTAAATCATAAATAATTATTCAACAATAATCAATAAAGAATAAAACCAATAAAACCAATAACCAATAAACGACCTACGCCGGTTTGCTACATTATTAAAATAAAGTCTAACACCCTAAACTCATGAATTCTCAATCAACCACATCATAAATGCCAGAATCCAAATCCTAATCTCATCATCCTCTTCTCTCGGTCTCTTTCCGCGGATGAACATTGCTGTTACCTGCATCACATTACGAAAGAGATGCGTAAGTATTATCATAAATACTTAGTGAGTGGATCATCCTGCCTACAGGCCAATTACGTCAAACACTAGACAAAACATCACAATAATCAATATCAGTAACCATGCTCCACACAAAACAACAGTATAAACCATCCCTGTCAGGAAACACCCACGTTTCCTGACACCCAGGTTGGTGTCGACCGACACCTCTATGGTGTCGATCGACGCCAGCCTCCCGAGTGTCGATCGACACTCATCGAGTGTCGCTCGACACCGGCTCGACGCCCAGAAACCAGAAGCTACGAAAATCACATTCCAAAATCGCAATAACACAAAATCCAGGGGTTTTCAACGCCCCAATACTATCAAAACACGAAATCCAGCATAAACAACTCAAGAACACAACCAAAACTCGAAATCAAACAATCTCTATTGATCAACGGGCCTACAGTCACGCACTCACCTCGAAAAGGAATAGAAAAGAGTAAAGAAAGATGAACAAGGAAGAATAAGCCTCAAATCGATTCTCCAAACACCAAAATCGCCCAGAAATCACCCTCCTTCTCTCTGCAACTTGTTTTTCTCGAAAACTGTGCCTCTGCTCGCGGCCACAGGGTTTTATTCGAGAACTAGGGCTTCTTTCGCCCAAAACCGCGCTAAACCGAACTCACTCAAATCGAACCGACCGATTTCACCATAACCGGTGTCGATCGACACCCTTCCTTGGTGTCGGTCGACACCAATCGACCAAACCAACTCCAATTGCAAATCGATCGACTTAAACCGGGAATCAAACCCGATAACCGGTGTCGATAACCGGTGTCGTTCAGAAGAATTTAACACACTTTCTTCGCGATGCTTGAACCTTAGACCGACTGCACAACAATCAAACAAGAACATGCACAGCCAATCCTCAATTCACACCTCTAAGAGCATGTGCCAACTACTCCCGAACCCCTAGCATCGTCCAACACCACTTCCACAACAACTTCCAGGTTCACGGATGTTACATGTCCAAAGTGAACACTAAACTTTTCCGACCATTTGGCGTTGTAAAGGGGACTCAAAAGAAGCGTAATAAGATAGCATTTCAAAATTTTCAAAATATTAAGCAACTCGTAGGGGTACACCCACATATTCCAAAAAAGTAGTACATTTAGAGGTTTTTCCAAATCAATGAATGAAATATGTCCAAAGTGAACACTAAACTTTTCCGACCATTTGGCGTTGTAAAGGGGACTCTAAAAAAGCGTAATAAGATTGCCTTTCAAAAATTTCAAAATATTAAGCAACTCGTAGGGGTACACCCACATATTCCAAAAAAGTAGTACATTTAGAGGTTTTTCCAAATCAATGAATGAAATATTTCCAAAGTGAACACTAAACTTTTCCGACCATTTGGCATTGTAAAGGGGACTCTAAAGAAGCGTAATAAGATAGCCTTTCAAAATTTTCAAAATATTAAGCAACTCGTAGGGGTACACCCACATATTCTAAAAAACTAGTACGTTTGGAGGTTTTTTCAAATCAATGAATGAAATATGTCCAAAGTGAACACTAAAATTTTCCGACCATTTGGCGTTGTAAAGGGGACTCTAAAGAAGCGTAATAAGATAGCATTTCAAAATTTTCAAAATATTAAGCAACTCGTAGGGGTACACCCACATATTCCAAAAAAGTAGTACATTTAGAGGTTTTTCCAAATCAATGAATGAAATATGTCCAAAGTGAACACTAAACTTTTCCGACCATTTGGCATTGTAAAGGGGACTCTAAAAAAGCGTAATAAGATAGCCTTTCAAAAATTTCAAAATATTAAGCAACTCGCAGGGGTACACCCACATATTCCAAAAAACTAGTACATTTAGAGGTTTTTCCAAATCAATGAATGAAATATGTCCAAAGTGAACACTAAACTTTTCCGACCATTTGGCGTTGTAAAGGGGACTCTAAAAAAGCGTAATAAGATAGCATTTCAAAAATTTCAAAATATTAAGCAACTCGCAGGGGTACACCCACATATTCCAAAAAACTAGTACATTTAGAGGTTTTTCAAATCAATGAATGAAATATGTCCAAAGTGAACACTAAACTTTTCCGACCATTTGGCGTTGTAAAGGGGACTCTAAAGAAGCGTAATAAGATAGCCTTTCAAAAATTTCAAAATATTAAGCAACTCGTAGGGGTACATCCACATATTCCAAAAAACTAGTACATTTAGTGGTTTTTCCAAATCAATGAATGAAATATGTCCAAAGTGAACACTAAACTTTTCCGACCATTTGGCGTTGTAAAGGGGACTCTAAAGAAGCGCAATAAGATAGCCTTTCAAAAATTTCAAAATATTAAGCAACTCGCAGGGGTACACCCACATATTCCAAAAAACTAGTACATTTAGAGGTTTTTCAAATCAATGAATGAAATATGTCCAAAGTGAACACTAAACTTTTCCGACCATTTGGCGTTGTAAAGGGGACTCTAAAGAAGCGTAATAAGATAGCCTTTCAAAAATTTCAAAATATTAAGCAACTCGTAGGGGTACATCCACATATTCCAAAAAACTAGTACATTTAGTGGTTTTTCCAAATCAATGAATGAAATATGTCCAAAGTGAACACTAAACTTTTCCGACCATTTGGCGTTGTAAAGGGGACTCAAAAGAAGCGTAATAAGACAGCATTTCAAATTTTTCAAAATATTAAGCAACTCGTAGGGGTACACCCACATATTCCAAAAAAGTAGTACATTTAGAGGTTTTTCCAAATCAATGAATGAAATATGTCCAAAGTGAACACTAAACTTTTCCGACCATTTGGCGTTGTAAAGGGGACTCTAAAAAAGCGTAATAAGATAGCCTTTCAAAAATTTCAAAATATTAAGCAACTCGCAGGGGTACACCCACATATTCCAAAAAACTAGTACATTTATAGGTTTTTCCAAATCAATGAATGAAATATGTCCAAAGTGAACACTAAACTTTTCCGACCATTTGGCGTTGTAAAGGGTACTCTGAAGAAGCGTAATAGAATAGCATTTCAAAATTTTCAAAATATGAAGAAACTTGTAGGGGTACACCCACATATTCCAAAAAAGTAGTACATTTAGAGGTTTTTCCAAATCAATGAATGAAATATGTCCAAAGTGAACACTAAACTTTTCCGACCATTTGGCGTTGTAAAGGGGACTCTAAAAAAGCGTAATAAGATTGCCTTTCAAAAATTTCAAAATATTAAGCAACTCGTAGGGGTACACCTACATATTCCAAAAAAGTAGTACATTTAGAGGTTTTTCCAAATCAATGAATGAAATATTTCCAAAGTGAACACTAAACTTTTCCGACCATTTGGCATTGTAAAGGGGACTCTAAAGAAGCGTAATAAGATAGCCTTTCAAAATTTTCAAAATATTAAGCAACTCGTAGGGGTACATCCACATATTCCAAAAAACTAGTACATTTAGTGGTTTTTCCAAATCAATGAATGAAATATGTCCAAAGTGAACACTAAACTTTTCCGACCATTTGGCGTTGTAAAGGGGACTCTAAAGAAGTGCAATAAGATAGCCTTTCAAAAATTTCAAAATATTAAGCAACTCGCAGGGGTACACCCACATATTCCAAAAAACTAGTACATTTAGAGGTTTTTCAAATCAATGAATGAAATATGTCCAAAGTGAACACTAAACTTTTCCGACCATTTGGCGTTGTAAAGGGGACTCTAAAGAAGCGTAATAAGATAGCCTTTCAAAAATTTCAAAATATTAAGCAACTCGTAGGGGTACATCCACATATTCCAAAAAACTAGTACATTTAGTGGTTTTTCCAAATCAATGAATGAAATATGTCCAAAGTGAACACTAAACTTTTCCGACCATTTGGCGTTGTAAAGGGGACTCAAAAGAAGCGTAATAAGATAGCATTTCAAAATTTTCAAAATATTAAGCAACTCGTAGGGGTACACCCACATATTCCAAAAAAGTAGTACATTTAGAGGTTTTTCCAAATCAATGAATGAAATATGTCCAAAGTGAACACTAAACTTTTCCGACCATTTGGCGTTGTAAAGGGGACTCTAAAAAAGCGTAATAAGATAGCCTTTCAAAAATTTCAAAATATTAAGCAACTCGCAGGGGTACACCCACATATTCCAAAAAACTAGTACATTTATAGGTTTTTCCAAATCAATGAATGAAATATGTCCAAAGTGAACACTAAACTTTTCCGACCATTTGGCGTTGTAAAGGGTACTCTGAAGAAGCGTAATAGAATAGCATTTCAAAATTTTCAAAATATGAAGAAACTTGTAGGGGTACACCCACATATTCCAAAAAAGTAGTACATTTAGAGGTTTTTCCAAATCAATGAATGAAATATGTCCAAAGTGAACACTAAACTTTTCCGACCATTTGGCGTTGTAAAGGGGACTCTAAAAAAGCGTAATAAGATTGCCTTTCAAAAATTTCAAAATATTAAGCAACTCGTAGGGGTACACCCACATATTCCAAAAAAGTAGTACATTTAGAGGTTTTTCCAAATCAATGAATGAAATATTTCCAAAGTGAACACTAAACTTTTCCGACCATTTGGCATTGTAAAGGGGACTCTAAAGAAGCGTAATAAGATAGCCTTTCAAAATTTTCAAAATATTAAGCAACTCGTAGGGGTACACCCACATATTCTAAAAAACTAGTACGTTTGGAGGTTTTTTCAAATCAATGAATGAAATATGTCCAAAGTGAACACTAAACTTTTCCGACCATTTGGCGTTGTAAAGGGGACTCTAAAGAAGCGTAATAAGATAGCATTTCAAAATTTTCAAAATATTAAGCAACTCGTAGGGGTACACCCACATATTCCAAAAAAGTAGTACATTTAGAGGTTTTTCCAAATCAATGAATGAAATATGTCCAAAGTGAACACTAAACTTTTCCGACCATTTGGCGTTGTAAAGGGGACTCTAAAAAAGCGTAATAAGATAGCCTTTCAAAAATTTCAAAATATTAAGCAACTCGCAGGGGTACACCCACATATTCCAAAAAACTAGTACATTTAGAGGTTTTTCCAAATCAATGAATGAAATATGTCCAAAGTGAATACTAAACTTTTCCGACCATTTGGCGTTGTGAAGGGGACTCTAAAAAAGCGTAATAAGATAGCATTTCAAAAATTTCAAAATATTAAGCAACTCGCAGGGGTACACCCACATATTCCAAAAAACTAGTACATTTAGAGGTTTTTCAAATCAATGAATGAAATATGTCCAAAGTGAACACTAAACTTTTCCGACCATTTGGCGTTGTAAAGGGGACTCAAAAGAAGCGTAATAAGATAGCATTTCAAAATTTTCAAAATATTAAGCAACTCGTAGGGGTACACCCACATATTCCAAAAAAGTAGTACATTTAGAGGTTTTTCCAAATCAATGAATGAAATATGTCCAAAGTGAACACTAAACTTTTCCGACCATTTGGCGTTGTAAAGGGGACTCTAAAAAAGCGTAATAAGATAGCCTTTCAAAAATTTCAAAATATTAAGCAACTCGCAGGGGTACACCCACATATTCCAAAAAACTAGTACATTTATAGGTTTTTCCAAATCAATGAATGAAATATGTCCAAAGTGAACACTAAACTTTTCCGACCATTTGGCGTTGTAAAGGGTACTCTGAAGAAGCGTAATAGAATAGCATTTCAAAATTTTCAAAATATGAAGAAACTTGTAGGGGTACACCCACATATTCCAAAAAAGTAGTACATTTAGAGGTTTTTCCAAATCAATGAATGAAATATGTCCAAAGTGAACACTAAACTTTTCCGACCATTTGGCGTTGTAAAGGGGACTCTAACAAAGCGTAATAAGATTGCCTTTCAAAAATTTCAAAATATTAAGCAACTCGTAGGGGTACACCCACATATTCCAAAAAAGTAGTACATTTAGAGGTTTTTCCAAATCAATGAATGAAATATTTCCAAAGTGAACACTAAACTTTTCCGACCATTTGGCATTGTAAAGGGGACTCTAAAGAAGCGTAATAAGATAGCCTTTCAAAATTTTCAAAATATTAAGCAACTCGTAGGGGTACATCCACATATTCCAAAAAACTAGTACATTTAGTGGTTTTTCCAAATCAATGAATGAAATATGTCCAAAGTGAACACTAAACTTTTCCGACCATTTGGCGTTGTAAAGGGGACTCTAAAGAAGCGCAATAAGATAGCCTTTCAAAAATTTCAAAATATTAAGCAACTCGCAGGGGTACACCCACATATTCCAAAAAACTAGTACATTTAGAGGTTTTTCAAATCAATGAATGAAATATGTCCAAAGTGAACACTAAACTTTTCCGACCATTTGGCGTTGTAAAGGGGACTCTAAAGAAGCGTAATAAGATAGCCTTTCAAAAATTTCAAAATATTAAGCAACTCGTAGGGGTACATCCACATATTCCAAAAAACTAGTACATTTAGTGGTTTTTCCAAATCAATGAATGAAATATGTCCAAAGTGAACACTAAACTTTTCCGACCATTTGGCGTTGTAAAGGGGACTCAAAAGAAGCGTAATAAGATAGCATTTCAAAATTTTCAAAATATTAAGCAACTCGTAGGGGTACACCCACATATTCCAAAAAAGTAGTACATTTAGAGGTTTTTCCAAATCAATGAATGAAATATGTCCAAAGTGAACACTAAACTTTTCCGACCATTTGGCGTTGTAAAGGGGACTCTAAAAAAGCGTAATAAGATAGCCTTTCAAAAATTTCAAAATATTAAGCAACTCGCAGGGGTACACCCACATATTCCAAAAAACTAGTACATTTATAGGTTTTTCCAAATCAATGAATGAAATATGTCCAAAGTGAACACTAAACTTTTCCGACCATTTGGCGTTGTAAAGGGTACTCTGAAGAAGCGTAATAGAATAGCATTTCAAAATTTTCAAAATATGAAGAAACTTGTAGGGGTACACCCACATATTCCAAAAAAGTAGTACATTTAGAGGTTTTTCCAAATCAATGAATGAAATATGTCCAAAGTGAACACTAAACTTTTCCGACCATTTGGCGTTGTAAAGGGGACTCTAAAAAAGCGTAATAAGATTGCCTTTCAAAAATTTCAAAATATTAAGCAACTCGTAGGGGTACACCCACATATTCCAAAAAAGTAGTACATTTAGAGGTTTTTCCAAATCAATGAATGAAATATTTCCAAAGTGAACACTAAACTTTTCCGACCATTTGGCATTGTAAAGGGGACTCTAAAGAAGCGTAATAAGATAGCCTTTCAAAATTTTCAAAATATTAAGCAACTCGTAGGGGTACACCCACATATTCTAAAAAACTAGTACGTTTGGAGGTTTTTTCAAATCAATGAATGAAATATGTCCAAAGTGAACACTAAACTTTTCCGACCATTTGGCGTTGTAAAGGGGACTCTAAAGAAGCGTAATAAGATAGCATTTCAAAATTTTCAAAATATTAAGCAACTCGTAGGGGTACACCCACATATTCCAAAAAAGTAGTACATTTAGAGGTTTTTCCAAATCAATGAATGAAATATGTCCAAAGTGAACACTAAACTTTTCCGACCATTTGGCGTTGTAAAGGGGACTCTAAAAAAGCGTAATAAGATAGCCTTTCAAAAATTTCAAAATATTAAGCAACTCGCAGGGGTACACCCACATATTCCAAAAAACTAGTACATTTAGAGGTTTTTCCAAATCAATGAATGAAATATGTCCAAAGTGAATACTAAACTTTTCCGACCATTTGGCGTTGTGAAGGGGACTCTAAAAAAGCGTAATAAGATAGCATTTCAAAAATTTCAAAATATTAAGCAACTCGCAGGGGTACACCCACATATTCCAAAAAACTAGTACATTTAGAGGTTTTTCAAATCAATGAATGAAATATGTCCAAAGTGAACACTAAACTTTTCCGACCATTTGGCGTTGTAAAGGGGACTCAAAAGAAGCGTAATAAGATAGCATTTCAAAATTTTCAAAATATTAAGCAACTCGTAGGGGTACACCCACATATTCCAAAAAAGTAGTACATTTAGAGGTTTTTCCAAATCAATGAATGAAATATGTCCAAAGTGAACACTAAACTTTTCCGACCATTTGGCGTTGTAAAGGGGACTCTAAAGAAGCGTAATAAGATAGCCTTTCAAAAATTTCAAAATATTAAGCAACTCGTAGGGGTACATCCACATATTCCAAAAAACTAGTACATTTAGTGGTTTTTCCAAATCAATGAATGAAATATGTCCAAAGTGAACACTAAACTTTTCCGACCATTTGGCGTTGTAAAGGGGACTCAAAAGAAGCGTAATAAGATAGCATTTCAAAATTTTCAAAATATTAAGCAACTCGTAGGGGTACACCCACATATTCCAAAAAAGTAGTACATTTAGAGGTTTTTCCAAATCAATGAATGAAATATGTCCAAAGTGAACACTAAACTTTTCCGACCATTTGGCGTTGTAAAGGGGACTCTAAAAAAGCGTAATAAGATAGCCTTTCAAAAATTTCAAAATATTAAGCAACTCGCAGGGGTACACCCACATATTCCAAAAAACTAGTACATTTATAGGTTTTTCCAAATCAATGAATGAAATATGTCCAAAGTGAACACTAAACTTTTCCGACCATTTGGCGTTGTAAAGGGTACTCTGAAGAAGCGTAATAGAATAGCATTTCAAAATTTTCAAAATATGAAGAAACTTGTAGGGGTACACCCACATATTCCAAAAAAGTAGTACATTTAGAGGTTTTTCCAAATCAATGAATGAAATATGTCCAAAGTGAACACTAAACTTTTCCGACCATTTGGCGTTGTAAAGGGGACTCTAAAAAAGCGTAATAAGATTGCCTTTCAAAAATTTCAAAATATTAAGCAACTCGTAGGGGTACACCCACATATTCCAAAAAAGTAGTACATTTAGAGGTTTTTCCAAATCAATGAATGAAATATTTCCAAAGTGAACACTAAACTTTTCCGACCATTTGGCATTGTAAAGGGGACTCTAAAGAAGCGTAATAAGATAGCCTTTCAAAATTTTCAAAATATTAAGCAACTCGTAGGGGTACACCCACATATTCTAAAAAACTAGTACGTTTGGAGGTTTTTTCAAATCAATGAATGAAATATGTCCAAAGTGAACACTAAACTTTTCCGACCATTTGGCGTTGTAAAGGGGACTCTAAAGAAGCGTAATAAGATAGCATTTCAAAATTTTCAAAATATTAAGCAACTCGTAGGGGTACACCCACATATTCCAAAAAAGTAGTACATTTAGAGGTTTTTCCAAATCAATGAATGAAATATGTCCAAAGTGAACACTAAACTTTTCCGACCATTTGGCGTTGTAAAGGGGACTCTAAAAAAGCGTAATAAGATAGCCTTTCAAAAATTTCAAAATATTAAGCAACTCGCAGGGGTACACCCACATATTCCAAAAAACTAGTACATTTAGAGGTTTTTCCAAATCAATGAATGAAATATGTCCAAAGTGAATACTAAACTTTTCCGACCATTTGGCGTTGTGAAGGGGACTCTAAAAAAGCGTAATAAGATAGCATTTCAAAAATTTCAAAATATTAAGCAACTCGCAGGGGTACACCCACATATTCCAAAAAACTAGTACATTTAGAGGTTTTTCAAATCAATGAATGAAATATGTCCAAAGTGAACACTAAACTTTTCCGACCATTTGGCGTTGTAAAGGGGACTCAAAAGAAGCGTAATAAGATAGCATTTCAAAATTTTCAAAATATTAAGCAACTCGTAGGGGTACACCCACATATTCCAAAAAAGTAGTACATTTAGAGGTTTTTCCAAATCAATGAATGAAATATGTCCAAAGTGAACACTAAACTTTTCCGACCATTTGGCGTTGTAAAGGGGACTCTAAAAAAGCGTAATAAGATAGCCTTTCAAAAATTTCAAAATATTAAGCAACTCGCAGGGGTACACCCACATATTCCAAAAAACTAGTACATTTATAGGTTTTTCCAAATCAATGAATGAAATATGTCCAAAGTGAACACTAAACTTTTCCGACCATTTGGCGTTGTAAAGGGTACTCTGAAGAAGCGTAATAGAATAGCATTTCAAAATTTTCAAAATATGAAGAAACTTGTAGGGGTACACCCACATATTCCAAAAAAGTAGTACATTTAGAGGTTTTTCCAAATCAATGAATGAAATATGTCCAAAGTGAACACTAAACTTTTCCGACCATTTGGCGTTGTAAAGGGGACTCTAACAAAGCGTAATAAGATTGCCTTTCAAAAATTTCAAAATATTAAGCAACTCGTAGGGGTACACCCACATATTCCAAAAAAGTAGTACATTTAGAGGTTTTTCCAAATCAATGAATGAAATATTTCCAAAGTGAACACTAAACTTTTCCGACCATTTGGCATTGTAAAGGGGACTCTAAAGAAGCGTAATAAGATAGCCTTTCAAAATTTTCAAAATATTAAGCAACTCGTAGGGGTACATCCACATATTCCAAAAAACTAGTACATTTAGTGGTTTTTCCAAATCAATGAATGAAATATGTCCAAAGTGAACACTAAACTTTTCCGACCATTTGGCGTTGTAAAGGGGACTCTAAAGAAGCGCAATAAGATAGCCTTTCAAAAATTTCAAAATATTAAGCAACTCGCAGGGGTACACCCACATATTCCAAAAAACTAGTACATTTAGAGGTTTTTCAAATCAATGAATGAAATATGTCCAAAGTGAACACTAAACTTTTCCGACCATTTGGCGTTGTAAAGGGGACTCTAAAGAAGCGTAATAAGATAGCCTTTCAAAAATTTCAAAATATTAAGCAACTCGTAGGGGTACATCCACATATTCCAAAAAACTAGTACATTTAGTGGTTTTTCCAAATCAATGAATGAAATATGTCCAAAGTGAACACTAAACTTTTCCGACCATTTGGCGTTGTAAAGGGGACTCAAAAGAAGCGTAATAAGATAGCATTTCAAAATTTTCAAAATATTAAGCAACTCGTAGGGGTACACCCACATATTCCAAAAAAGTAGTACATTTAGAGGTTTTTCCAAATCAATGAATGAAATATGTCCAAAGTGAACACTAAACTTTTCCGACCATTTGGCGTTGTAAAGGGGACTCTAAAAAAGCGTAATAAGATAGCCTTTCAAAAATTTCAAAATATTAAGCAACTCGCAGGGGTACACCCACATATTCCAAAAAACTAGTACATTTATAGGTTTTTCCAAATCAATGAATGAAATATGTCCAAAGTGAACACTAAACTTTTCCGACCATTTGGCGTTGTAAAGGGTACTCTGAAGAAGCGTAATAGAATAGCATTTCAAAATTTTCAAAATATGAAGAAACTTGTAGGGGTACACCCACATATTCCAAAAAAGTAGTACATTTAGAGGTTTTTCCAAATCAATGAATGAAATATGTCCAAAGTGAACACTAAACTTTTCCGACCATTTGGCGTTGTAAAGGGGACTCTAAAAAAGCGTAATAAGATTGCCTTTCAAAAATTTCAAAATATTAAGCAACTCGTAGGGGTACACCCACATATTCCAAAAAAGTAGTACATTTAGAGGTTTTTCCAAATCAATGAATGAAATATTTCCAAAGTGAACACTAAACTTTTCCGACCATTTGGCATTGTAAAGGGGACTCTAAAGAAGCGTAATAAGATAGCCTTTCAAAATTTTCAAAATATTAAGCAACTCGTAGGGGTACACCCACATATTCTAAAAAACTAGTACGTTTGGAGGTTTTTTCAAATCAATGAATGAAATATGTCCAAAGTGAACACTAAACTTTTCCGACCATTTGGCGTTGTAAAGGGGACTCTAAAGAAGCGTAATAAGATAGCATTTCAAAATTTTCAAAATATTAAGCAACTCGTAGGGGTACACCCACATATTCCAAAAAAGTAGTACATTTAGAGGTTTTTCCAAATCAATGAATGAAATATGTCCAAAGTGAACACTAAACTTTTCCGACCATTTGGCATTGTAAAGGGGACTCTAAAAAAGCGTAATAAGATAGCCTTTCAAAAATTTCAAAATATTAAGCAACTCGCAGGGGTACACCCACATATTCCAAAAAACTAGTACATTTAGAGGTTTTTCCAAATCAATGAATGAAATATGTCCAAAGTGAACACTAAACTTTTCCGACCATTTGGCGTTGTGAAGGGGACTCTAAAAAAGCGTAATAAGATAGCATTTCAAAAATTTCAAAATATTAAGCAACTCGCAGGGGTACACCCACATATTCCAAAAAACTAGTACATTTAGAGGTTTTTCAAATCAATGAATGAAATATGTCCAAAGTGAACACTAAACTTTTCCGACCATTTGGCGTTGTAAAGGGGACTCTAAAGAAGCGTAATAAGATAGCCTTTCAAAAATTTCAAAATATTAAGCAACTCGTAGGGGTACATCCACATATTCCAAAAAACTAGTACATTTAGTGGTTTTTCCAAATCAATGAATGAAATATGTCCAAAGTGAACACTAAACTTTTCCGACCATTTGGCGTTGTAAAGGGGACTCTAAAAAAGCGTAATAAGATAGCCTTTCAAAAATTTCAAAATATTAAGCAACTCGCAGGGGTACACCCACATATTCCAAAAAAGTAGTACATTTAGAGGTTTTTCCAAATCAATGAATGAAATATTTCCAAAGTGAACACTAAACTTTTCCGACCATTTGGCATTGTAAAGGGGACTCTAAAGAAGCGTAATAAGATAGCCTTTCAAAATTTTCAAAATATTAAGCAACTCGTAGGGGTACACCCACATATTCTAAAAAACTAGTACGTTTGGAGGTTTTTTCAAATCAATGAATGAAATATGTCCAAAGTGAACACTAAACTTTTCCGACCATTTGGCGTTGTAAAGGGGACTCTAAAGAAGCGGAATAAGATAGCATTTCAAAATTTTCAAAATATTAAGCAACTCGTAGGGGTACACCCACATATTCCAAAAAAGTAGTACATTTAGAGGTTTTTCCAAATCAATGAATGAAATATGTCCAAAGTGAACACTAAACTTTTCCGACCATTTGGCGTTGTAAAGGGGACTCTAAAAAAGCGTAATAAGATAGCCTTTCAAAAATTTCAAAATATTAAGCAACTCGCAGGGGTACACCCACATATTCCAAAAAACTAGTACATTTAGAGGTTTTTCCAAATCAATGAATGAAATATGTCCAAAGTGAACACTAAACTTTTCCGACCATTTGGCGTTGTGAAGGGGACTCTAAAAAAGCGTAATAAGATAGCATTTCAAAAATTTCAAAATATTAAGCAACTCGCAGGGGTACACCCACATATTCCAAAAAACTAGTACATTTAGAGGTTTTTCAAATCAATGAATGAAATATGTCCAAAGTGAACACTAAACTTTTCCGACCATTTGGCGTTGTAAAGGGGACTCTAAAGAAGCGTAATAAGATAGCCTTTCAAAAATTTCAAAATATTAAGCAACTCGTAGGGGTACATCCACATATTCCAAAAAACTAGTACATTTAGTGGTTTTTCCAAATCAATGAATGAAATATGTCCAAAGTGAACACTAAACTTTTCCGACCATTTGGCGTTGTAAAGGGGACTCTAAAAAAGCGTAATAAGATAGCCTTTCAAAAATTTCAAAATATTAAGCAACTCGCAGGGGTACACCCACATATTCCAAAAACTAGTACATTTAGAGATTTTTCCAAATCAATGAATGAAATATGTCCAAAGTGAACACTAAACTTTTCCGACCATTTGGCGTTGTAAATGGGACTCTAAAGAAGCGTAATAAGATAGCCTTTCAAAAATTTCAAAATATTAAGCAACTCGTAGGGGTACACCCACATATTCCAAAAAGTAGTACATTTAGAGGTTTTTCCAAATCAATGAATGAAATATGTCCAAAGTGAACACTAAACTTTTCCAACCATTTGGCGTTGTAAAGGGGACTCTAAAAAAGCGTAATAAGATAGCCTTTCAAAAATTTCAAAATATTAAGCAACTCGCAGGGGTACACCCACATATTCCAAAAAACTAGTACATTTATAGGTTTTTCCAAATCAATGAATGAAATATGTCCAAAGTGAACACTAAACTTTTTCGACCATTTGGCGTTGTAAAGGGGACTCTAAAGAAGCGTAATAAGATAGCCTTTCAAAAATTTCAAAATATTAAGCAACTCGTAGGGGTACATCCACATATTCCAAAAAACTAGTACATTTAGTGGTTTTTCCAAATCAATGAATGAAATATGTCCAAAGTGAACACTAAACTTTTCCGACCATTTGGCGTTGTAAAGGGGACTCTAAAAAAGCGTAATAAGATTGCCTTTCAAAAATTTCAAAATATTAAGCAACTCGTAGGGGTACACCCACATATTCCAAAAAAGTAGTACATTTAGAGGTTTTTCCAAATCAATGAATGAAATATTTCCAAAGTGAACACTAAACTTTTCCGACCATTTGGCATTGTAAAGGGGACTCTAAAGAAGCGTAATAAGATAGCCTTTCAAAATTTTCAAAATATTAAGCAACTCGTAGGGGTACACCCACATATTCTAAAAAACTAGTACGTTTGGAGGTTTTTTCAAATCAATGAATGAAATATGTCCAAAGTGAACACTAAACTTTTCCGACCATTTGGCGTTGTAAAGGGGACTCTAAAGAAGCGTAATAAGATAGCATTTCAAAATTTTCAAACTATTAAGCAACTCGTAGGGGTACACCCACATATTCCAAAAAAGTAGTACATTTAGAGGTTTTTCCAAATCAATGAATGAAATATGTCCAAAGTGAACACTAAACTTTTCCGACCATTTGGCGTTGTAAAGGGGACTCTAAAAAAGCGTAATAAGATTGCCTTTCAAAAATTTCAAAATATTAAGCAACTCGTAGGGGTACACCCACATATTCCAAAAAAGTAGTACATTTAGAGGTTTTTCCAAATCAATGAATGAAATATTTCCAAAGTGAACACTAAACTTTTCCGACCATTTGGCATTGTAAAGGGGACTCTAAAGAAGCGTAATAAGATAGCCTTTCAAAATTTTCAAAATATTAAGCAACTCGTAGGGGTACACCCACATATTCTAAAAAACTAGTACGTTTGGAGGTTTTTTCAAATCAATGAATGAAATATGTCCAAAGTGAACACTAAACTTTTCCGACCATTTGGCGTTGTAAAGGGGACTCTAAAGAAGCGTAATAAGATAGCATTTCAAAATTTTCAAAATATTAAGCAACTCGTAGGGGTACACCCACATATTCCAAAAAAGTAGTACATTTAGAGGTTTTTCCAAATCAATGAATGAAATATGTCCAAAGTGAACACTAAACTTTTCCGACCATTTGGCGTTGTAAAGGGGACTCTAAAAAAGCGTAATAAGATAGCCTTTCAAAAATTTTAAAATATTAAGCAACTCGCAGGGGTACACCCACATATTCCAAAAAACTAGTACATTTAGAGGTTTTTCCAAATCAATGAATGAAATATGTCCAAAGTGAACACTAAACTTTTCCGACCATTTGGCGTTGTAAAGGGGACTCTAAAAAAGCGTAATAAGATAGCATTTCAAAAATTTCAAAATATTAAGCAACTCGCAGGGGTACACCCACATATTCCAAAAAACTAGTACATTTAGAGGTTTTTCAAATCAATGAATGAAATATGTCCAAAGTGAACACTAAACTTTTCCGACCATTTGGCGTTGTAAAGGGGACTCTAAAGAAGCGTAATAAGATAGCCTTTCAAAAATTTCAAAATATTAAGCAACTCGTAGGGGTACATCCACATATTCCAAAAAACTAGTACATTTAGTGGTTTTTCCAAATCAATGAATGAAATATGTCCAAAGTGAACACTAAACTTTTCCGACCATTTGGCGTTGTAAAGGGGGCTCTAAAAAAGCGTAATAAGATAGCCTTTCAAAAATTTCAAAATATTAAGCAACTCGCAGGGGTACACCCACATATTCCAAAAACTAGTACATTTAGAGATTTTTCCAAATCAATGAATGAAATATGTCCAAAGTGAACACTAAACTTTTCCGACCATTTGGCGTTGTAAATGGGACTCTAAAGAAGCGTAATAAGATAGCCTTTCAAAAATTTCAAAATATTAAGCAACTCGTAGGGGTACACCCACATATTCCAAAAAGTAGTACATTTAGAGGTTTTTCCAAATCAATGAATGAAATATGTCCAAAGTGAACACTAAACTTTTCCAACCATTTGGCGTTGTAAAGGGGACTCTAAAAAAGCGTAATAAGATAGCCTTTCAAAAATTTCAAAATATTAAGCAACTCGCAGGGGTACACCCACATATTCCAAAAAACTAGTACATTTATAGGTTTTTCCAAATCAATGAATGAAATATGTCCAAAGTGAACACTAAACTTTTTCGACCATTTGGCGTTGTAAAGGGGACTCTAAAAAAGCGTAATAAGATAACCTTTCAAAAATTTCAAAATATTAAGCAACTCGTAGGGGTACATCCACATATTCCAAAAAACTAGTACATTTAGTGGTTTTTCCAAATCAATGAATGAAATATGTCCAAAGTGAACACTAAACTTTTCCGACCATTTGGCGTTGTAAAGGGGACTCTAAAAAAGCGTAATAAGATAGCCTTTCAAAAATTTCAAAATATTAAGCAACTCGCAGGGGTACACCCACATATTCCAAAAACTAGTACATTTAGAGATTTTTCCAAATCAATGAATGAAATATGTCCAAAGTGAACACTAAACTTTTCCGACCATTTGGCGTTGTAAATGGGACTCTAAAGAAGCGTAATAAGATAGCCTTTCAAAAATTTCAAAATATTAAGCAACTCGTAGGGGTACACCCACATATTCCAAAAAGTAGTACATTTAGAGGTTTTTCCAAATCAATGAATGAAATATGTCCAAAGTGAACACTAAACTTTTCCAACCATTTGGCGTTGTAAAGGGGACTCTAAAAAAGCGTAATAAGATAGCCTTTCAAAAATTTCAAAATATTAAGCAACTCGCAGGGGTACACCCACATATTCCAAAAAACTAGTACATTTATAGGTTTTTCCAAATCAATGAATGAAATATGTCCAAAGTGAACACTAAACTTTTTCGACCATTTGGCGTTGTAAAGGGGACTCTAAAGAAGCGTAATAAGATAGCCTTTCAAAAATTTCAAAATATTAAGCAACTCGTAGGGGTACACCCACATATTCCAAAAAACTAGTACATTTAGAGGTTTTTCCAAATCAATGAATGAAATATGTCCAAAGTGAACACTAAACTTTTCCGACCATTTGGCGTTGTAAAGGGTACTCTGAAGAAGCGTACTAAAATAGCATTTCAAAATTTTCAAAATATGAAGAAACTTGTAGGGGTACACCCACATATTCCAAAAAAGTAGTACATTTAGAGGTTTTTCCAAATCAATGATTGATATATGTCCAAAGTGAACACTAAACTTTTCCGACCATTTGGCGTTGTAAAGGGGACTCTAAAGAAGCGCAATAAGATAGCCTTTCAAAAATTTCAAAATATTAAGCAACTCGCAGGGGTACACCCACATATTCCAAAAAACTAGTACATTTAGAGGTTTTTCCAAATCAATGAATGAAATATGTCCAAAGTGAACACTAAACTTTTCCGACCATTTGGCGTTGTAAATGGGACTCTAAAGAAGCGTAATAAGATTGCCTTTCAAAAATTTCAAAATATTAAGCAACTCGTAGGGGTACACGGTGTACCGTACACCCACATATTCCAAAAAAGTAATACATTTAGAGGTTTTTCCAAATCAATGAATGAAATATGTCCAAAGTGAACTGATGGGGATTAAACTTTTCCCAATTTCTACCCCTTTTCTGCAAGTGCACAGATCGAGTGTAGTAACGGGTATATCGAACACAAGGACCAGTTAGTGCACTACAAGGTATGAGATCGAGATTTAGCTAGGAAAGCAATATGAGTTTGGTTGTTGTCACGTTGAAAGCAAGTAAAGAAAGCAAGTAAACAAAGCAAATAAAGTCGTAAATCAAATGATGGAAAGCGCTAAGCAATAGGATAATCTCGGGATGAGTGATTCAAGCAAGCAAGTTCGATTTGTTAGGGATTTAAGAATGTGTACCACCTAGAACTCAAGACACTAATGTAGATCTTTCCACTTCCGTGGCTCCGACCCCTATGTTGATCTATCTAATCGCTAAACTTTTGGTATGTCCTTAGATATTCAAACAAGCATTAATTCGATCAAGTCTCAATTGTTCACAACCTCTAGTAAATCAACTTCCGCAGTCTAAGAGAGATTGCCCACCAAATACTAGTTCAGGCGAATGATTCATCACTTCCGTGGCTCAAATCTACCTAGGATCATATGTTGATTGGCCAGATCAACACCAAGCAATGAACACAAGCAAAGGTGAAGAGTTTATGTAAACCCTAATTCTATATATCGATTATCAAGCAAGCATGAACACTATCCTTTGATTTCCTATCACTTAACAAGGTAACTACTCAGACATAGAGAAGGAAATCGAATTCATGTTCATAAGAACATAGATCCGAGATCCTCTCTTGAAGGAGACAATGAAAGAAAGCAAAAACTATAAGAACTTTTATTGAATAATATTTTGTATCTCTATGTGTGGCTCTCTTTTTTACAAGGCTAAAAAGATGTATTTATAATGCTTCAGAACTTGAAGGGCGGCTTGACCTAGGTCTTGGTCGAAACATAAGAGGCGGTGTAAGTTTGGGCTTGAAAACGTGCAAAACGGGCTTCGGAAACGAGCCGGGTCGAGCGGGGCGTGTCGCGGTCGAGCGGGGCGGTCGACCGGTCGGTTGGGCTGGTGCTCGGGTCGAGCTGGCGGTCGAACGGTCGCACGGGGTGATGGTCGGGCGCGCACGGGATGGTGGAAGGATGTCGGGTCGGACGGGAGCCTTGGAGGCCCTGTCCGACCGGCTCGGTCGACCGGATGGGTCGTGGACTTGAAGGAAGGTCGGGTCGGACGGGAGCCTTGGAGGCCCTGTCCGACCGGCTCGGTCGACCGGTGTCCTCGTGCAGTTAAGGACGGTCGGGTCGGACGGGAGCCTTGGAGGCCCTGTCCGACCGGTTCGGTCGAGCGGTTGGTGTAGACGTCCGCTTTTCGGCTGATTTGATACTCTTCACTAAAACGATCATATCTCCCATTCTACGTGGCCAAATTGCATGATTCCAATTGCGTTGTAAAGCTAACTCATGTAGGCATCGCGGAGAACTGGTTTGGGTGAAATCCATTGAGTATAATGTTTTTGGGGCTCCTCCAAAGTAAATGATAGTGCATGAAGCTGCTTTGAGGACCTTTGCCTTTGTTTTGCTCCAAATTGCATCTTTTGACCTGAAATGACTCTTGGCACTATATATGCATAAAAACTACCTTTTAAAGCAAAAAGCCACGGTAAAACCATGCATAAAGTATATAAAAACGATGTAAAAAGGGTGTAAAATAGAGGTATATCAACTCCCCCAGGCTTAGATCTTTGCTTGTCCCCAAGCAAATAGAATCCAAATCGGAGAAAGAGGTTTGAAAACATGAAAACTCACTTATCCTTTTGGCACTTGTATCTTCCATTGCTCTGCTTTCACTTGGAGCAAAACTAACTTTGAATCTAGCCTTCCCGTACTCACCTTAAGCTTAGCGAACCATACCGGACCCAACAAATCTCATCCAGCACTCCAAACTTTCCATTGTCAACTCCTTACAGTATTTAAAGCGTGCGGTCTTTACCAAGGGAGTATTGATCACAGAGCATTGACTCTTACCCATCCAAGTGTTTGCCAAGACAGTCCTTTTTAGCACATCCAGTTCCATTCCTCTCTCTTTCTCTCTTTTCTTTTGAAGGATCGATCTTTCCCTACTTTTCTAGGGTATCATTTTATTTTTTCTATCGATCCTTCTTCCCTTTGAATATTTTTCTTTTCTGGGAATATCATAGGATAGGCTTTTGCTTTTCCTTGTTTGAGTAGGTCTCCATAAGACAAGAAGGTGCAGACGTATGCATTCCTCTTGCTTACACGTTTTCCTTGTGCTTAAAAGCTTTTGATTTTCATTTTGCAGATGAGAGAGAGGTGGACTGTATCTTTGGTGGACATGTCTCGACTAGACCGGGATGAGGAATCGGCTAATATGTATCTCAAGCCCCTTGACAAGAAAAATTAAAAGTTCAATTAGGTGGTGGAGTTGACTTTAGATTGTCCGGGTACCTTAGAAATCTTGTCAAATCAGTAGGTCGATCCACCCTCAGTGGTTCCGTTGGGCATTGTTCGGTGTCAATATTCGCCTTTGTGATCACAAGAGCTTTGGCATGCTAATGGTAAGCTCCTAGGATAGATCATAGTTTCCTAACTTATTTTGACTCAATAAAACAGAAGTTTTGAAAAAGGTTGATAAGAGAAATAGATATAAGATGAAGACAAGACATGAACAAACGCATTAGTACCGACAATCCCCCCAGACTTAACTTGCACCGTCCCGGTGAAAGCAAATCCGATTAAGGGAGGTAAAAGAAAGAGGTAATAAGGTGTTTGTGAATTAGAGGAAAGATGTAACCTGATATGGTATTAGAAATCGAAGAATGGTGTGATGGATGATATGTCCAGCTACTATGTTGCTCCATAATGTGGATGAGATCCCGGCTTAGATGGTCAAGTGCTGTTGCGCACCAGCAATGAGTTTAAAGGGCCGCCTGAGTGTAGGTGAAGGAGGATCATCATGTGGTAGAACAGCAAGTAGGCGTGGGATGTGATGTGGTATGGGATGAAAGTGTGGTGGGATGATGGTGGGATGATATGCAATGAGGTGGGATGGTATGCAAGTGAGGTGGGATGGTATGCAAGTGGTGTGGGATGGTATGCAAGTGAGGTGGGATGGTATGAAAGTGAGGTGGGATGGTATGCAAATGAGGTGGGATGGTGGGTCGGCAAGAGGGGACACGGTCGATCGGGGGAGGCACCGGTCGACCGTCTTGGTCGACCCGACCATGGTGAATGCTGCATTCTTTTTTTCTGAGGTTTCTTCCTGCTTCTTTCATGCTGGATTCTCAAATTTCTGTATCCAAAACTTCAAAACAAAACTATTAAATGAAAACAAAGATTAAAAAGGGATAGAAAAGACCTTATGGGTTGCCTCCCATACAGCGCTTGTTTATGGTCTTTAGCTTGACCGTTTGGCTCTTCTAAGAAGAAGTGGAAGGACATGGCCTGAGACAAAGCCTTTTTGTGCGTGTCCCATCACGTCCTTGTGGATGATCAGGTGGTTCATGAGGAGATATGAACCGAGAATGTTTGGTAGGGGTGAAAACGGGGACGGCATCATAGAAAACAGATTTGTTGACATTGGCAAGAGAGATGCGGCGGTTTGGCCAATCCATGATGGCGCCAGCAGTTGCCAAGAATGATCTTCCAAGTATAATAGGCATGTCACTTCCTCCTTTGATGTTCATGATATGAAAATCCACCGGTATCTTTGTATCTCCAATTTCGAGCAAGATATCATAAACAACACCTCTAGGTTGTGCAATAGTGAGATCAGCAAGTCCAATGCTGATTTGTGAAGGTTGTAGGCGTGTGATCCCAAGGAGTTTGGCAGTGTGTGTGGGCATCAGGTTTATGCATGAACCAGAATCACAAATGTAGCTATCAAAGTATCTTCCATTGATTGTGCAGGGTATGGTAAACTGTCCTGGGTCTTCTACCTTGTAGAGGGTTCGGAAAGATGGTTGCTTCTTAGCTTTCTCAAATAGCTCTTGAATCTCTTCTGGGGTCTCTTTGCAGTTGTGGAAGAAGTTGGTGAGTGGGTGGTTCTTCCAGGCCTCATGAAAGGTCATGCTTGCGGGAAGTGTTTGGACAAAGCGGTTGAATTCAGCTAGCTTCTCTCGGGAGATGGGGTTGCTGTACCACTTGGGAGGAGGTGTGGAGGGTGGAGATGGGGGTAGGGTTGCTGCATAAGAGGACATAGAGAGGCGGGCTCGCCTAAAGAGTTGCTTAATCTCATCCTTGGTTTCTTTGCTACTAAAGAAAAATTCAACCAAATCATGGTTGTTCCAAGCTTCTTCAAAGGGGACATAGAATGGTATGGACTTCACCTTCTTGTTAAATTCCTTGAGCTTCTCTGGGCTTATCTTAGTAGGGTCAATGGGTTCATATTGGAATGAATCCTCTGGTTCATCCAAGGTGATTCTCTTTCTTGAAATGCCGGTGATTCTAGGAAGGGCGAGTATGCGAGCTGGAGGTGGAGAGGATCGCGGATCAGGTTGTTGTGGACTAGTTTCACTTCCTCTAGAGCTTGCATTGCTGTTAAAACTCTGTTGTTCTTCTTCATCATCTTCATAGTCTTCCTCATACTCTTGATCTTCTTCTTCTATTCTTACAAGATGTGATGAGTTTTCCTTAGAGATTGCTGTGATGACATTGTAAGGGAAAGGAGGTGGTTTGGGTGTGGGGCTTCTTTCTCTCTGGTTTTTAGAGAAAAGAGATCCTTCTACAACTGACAGCCGGTTATAGAGGATTCCAAGATGTTTGCAATTATCATCATTGAAGCTATGGGCATCATTGCTCTTGCTGAGTAGCTCGTGGTGTTTTGCAGCAACATCTAGCTTGACAAGGTTGAGTGATCGATCATGGTCTTCCTTGAGTTGCTTGATATCTTTGTCAAGCTTGATAACTTGGTTAAAAAGAACATCCATCTTTTCTCCAAGGGTGAGATGAACATATTCGATCTTCTTCTCCATCTCTCTTGTACTTGTGACTTGATAGTCAAGGTACTCTTGTAGCATCTCTTCAAGCTTGGTTAGGTGTGGGTTGTGGGGTAATCCTTCTGTGGCTTGGGGTAGCTGCTCAATGTGGGGTGGAGGTTGGTGGTTTCTATAGAGCGGGTGGTAGGTTTTGAGTAGCGGCACATAGGGTTGTCCACAGGCAAACTTGTTAAGGAAAGCTTCCTTGTATCTTCTCCATGTCTTGAAGTCGTGTTGGGCAGAAAATCTAACCCACTCTTGAGCTCGGCCAGCTAGGGATGTTTGGAACAAGCTGATCTTCTTTGGGTTTTCTCCCAAACCATAATAATCACAGAGATTTTCGAAATTCTCAACATGTTCTTGAGCACACTCCGATATGAAGTCATGGAAAGGATCTCTTACTACATACTTGATCAGGTCGCCATTGATGGACTCCGGTGGTAAGGAGGCATCATCTTCTTCTTCATAAGATTGGTTGTGGTGAGGGTAAGAGTTTTGGTTATACTTGGATTTGAAAGGTGGGTTCCTGCTGAACCTCTTCAAGAAAGCTTCTCTGCAGTCTAACCAAGTGTTGATTTGAAAAGGGGGAGAGTATTGCGCCCACTCAAGAGCTCTCCCAGCTAAGGACATGCTGAATAGCATTAGTTTCTTCTCAAAATCGAAAACTCCATAAGAATCACAAAGACCTTCAAAGTGATCAATGTGTTCTAGTGCATGCTCATTGTAGAGATCATGGAATTTGTCTCTCTTCACAAACTCAATCAGCTCCGGATCTATTTCTTCTTCTGGTGAGGCTAGAAGGTGTTCTTCTCTTTCATAGTAGGCTTGGCTAGACGTCTCCAGTTCGGCCGCATTAAGGTAGGGGAGAAGGTTTTTCTTTGTCTTCAAGGGTGCTAGTCCGGGAGGACTACTGCGAGAATCCCATGAAGGTGAAATAGCTGGAGGGTTTGACATCCTCTTCTCTGTTGGACTGTCTCTAGGAGGAGATATGTGGCGTATAGGAAACGCCCTTATAGGACTAGGATTTCTCAAATCCTCTTCCATCTAGGAGAAAAACTTAAAACCTGAAAAATCAAAAACAAAAAAGGAAAAACAAGATTAAATAACTTAAAACAGGAAAAACCTAGACTAGATCTCTTTCAAGAACTTGTAGGCACGATAATGGTCCCCGGCAACGGCGCCAAAAAGCTTGATGGGGATTAAACTTTTCCCAATTTCTACCCCTTTTCTGCAAGTGCACAGATCGAGAGTAGTAACGGGTATATCGAACACAAGGACCAGTTAGTGCACTACAAGGTATGAGATCGAGATTTAGCTAGGAAAGCAATATGAGTTTGGTTGTTGTCACGTTGAAAGCAAGTAAAGAAAGCAAGTAAACAAAGCAAATAAAGTCGTAAATCAAATGATGGAAAGCGCTAAGCAATAGGATAATCTCGGGATGAGTGATTCAAGCAAGCAAGTTCGATTTGTTAGGGATTTAAGAATGTGTACCACCTAGAACTCAAGACACTAATGTAGATCTTTCCACTTCCGTGGCTCCGACCCCTATGTTGATCTATCTAATCGCTAAACTTTTGGTATGTCCTTAGATATTCAAACAAGCATTAATTCGATCAAGTCTCAATTGTTCACAACCTCTAGTAAATCAACTTCCGCAGTCTAAGAGAGATTGCCCACCAAATACTAGTTCAGGCGAATGATTCATCACTTCCGTGGCTCAAATCTACCTAGGATCATATGTTGATTGGCCAGATCAACACCAAGCAATGAACACAAGCAAAGGTGAAGAGTTTATGTAAACCCTAATTCTATATATCGATTATCAAGCAAGCATGAACACTATACTTTGATTTCCTATCACTTAACAAGGTAATTACTCAGACATAGAGAAGGAAATCGAATTCATGTTCATAAGAACAGAGATCCGAGATCCTCTCTTGAAGGAGACAATGAAAGAAAGCAAAAACTATAAGAAGATGTATTTATAATGCTTCAGAACTTGAAGGCTAAAAAGATGTATTTATAATGCTTCAGAACTTGAAGGGCGGCTTGACCTAGGTCTTGGTCGAAACATAAGAGGCGGTGTAAGTTTGGGCTTGAAAACGTGCAAAACGGGCTTCGGAAACGAGCCGGGTCGAGCGGGGCGTGTCGCGGTCGAGCAGGGCGGTCGACCGGTCGGTCGGGCTGGTGCTCGGGTCGAGCTGGCGGTCGAACGGTCGCACGGGGTGATGGTCGGGCGCGCACGGCATGGTGGAAGGATGTCGGGTCGGACGGGAGCCTTGGAGGCCCTGTCCGACCGGCTCGGTCGACCGGATGGGTCGTGGACTTGAAGGAAGGTCGGGTCGGACGGGAGCCTTGGAGGCCCTGTCCGACCGGCTCGGTCGACCGGTGTCCTCGTGCAGTTAAGGACGGTCGGGTCGGACGGGAGCCTTGGAGGCCCTGTCCGACCGGTTCGGTCGAGCGGTTGGTGTAGACGTCCGGTTTTCGGCTGATTTGATACTCTTCACTAAAACGATCATATCTCCCATTCTACGTGGCCAAATTGCATGATTCCAATTGCGTTGTAAAGCTAACTCATGTAGGCATCGCGGCGAACTGGTTTGGGTGAAATCCATTGAGTATAATGTTTTTGGGGCTCCTCCAAAGTAAATGATAGTGCATGAAGCTGCTTTGAGGACCTTTGCCTTTGTTTTGCTCCAAATTGCATCTTTTGACCTGAAATGACTCTTGGCACTATATATGCATAAAAACTACCTTTTAAAGCAAAAAGCCACGGTAAAACCATGCATAAAGTATATAAAAACGATGTAAAAAGGGTGTAAAATAGAGGTATATCATGAACACTAAACTTTTCCGACCATTTGGCGTTGTGAAGGGGACTCTAAAGAAGCGTAATAAGATAGCCTTTCAAAAATTTCAAAATATTAAGCAACTCGTAGAGGTACACCCACATATTCTAAAAAACTAGTACGTTTAGAGGTTTTTCCAAATCAATGAATGAAATATGTCCAAAGTGAACACTAAACTTTTCCGACCATTTGGCGTTGTAAAGGGTACTCTGAAGAAGCGTAATAAAATAGCATTTCAAAATTTTCAAAATATGAAGAAACTTGTAGGGGTACACCCACATATTCCAAAAAAGTAGTACATTTAGAGGTTTTTCCAAATCAATGAATGAAATATGTCCAAAGTGAACACTAAACTTTTCCGACCATTTGGCGTTGTAAAGGGGACTCTAAAAAAGCGTAATAAGATAGCATTTCAAAAATTTCAAAATATTAAGCAACTCGCAGGGGTACACCCACATATTCCAAAAAACTAGTACATTTAGAGGTTTTTCCAAATCAATGAATGAAATATGTCCAAAGTGAACACTAAACTTTTCCGACCATTTGGCGTTGTAAAGGGGACTCTAAAGAAGCGTAATAAGATAGCCTTTCAAAAATTTCAAAATATTAAGCAACTCGTAGGGGTACATCCACATATTCCAAAAAACTAGTACATTTAGTGGTTTTTCCAAATCAATAAATGAAATATGTCCAAAGTGAACACTAAACTTTTCCGACCATTTGGCGTTGTAAATGGGACTCTAAAGAAGCGTAATAAGATAGCCTTTCAAAAATTTCAAAATATGAAGCAACTCGTAGGGGTACACCCACATATTCCAAAAAAGTAGTACATTTAGAGGTTTTTCCAAATCAATGAATGAAATATGTCCAAAGTGAACACTAAACTTTTCCGACCATTTGGCGTTGTAAAGGGTACTCTGAAGAAGCGTAATAAAATAGCATTTCAAAATTTTCAAAATATGAAGAAACTTGTAGGGGTACACCCACATATTCCAAAAAAGTAGTACATTTAGAGGTTTTTCCAAATCAATGAATGAAATATGTCCAAAGTGAACACTAAACTTTTTCGACCATTTGGCGTTGTAAAGGAGACTCTAAAAAAGCGTAATAAGATAGCCTTTCAAAAATTTCAAAATATTAAGCAACTCGCAGGGGTACACCCACATATTCCAAAAAACTAGTACATTTAGAGGTTTTTCCAAATCAATGATTGATATATGTCCAAAGTGAACACTAAACTTTTCCGACTATTTGGCGTTGTAAAGGGTACTCTGAAGAAGCGTAATAAGATAGCCTTTCAAAAATTTCAAAATATTAAGCAACTCGTAGGGGTACATCCACATATTCCAAAAAACTAGTGCATTTAGTGGTTTTTCCAAATCAATGAATGAAATATGTCCAAAGTGAACACTAAACTTTTCCAACCATTTGGCGTTGTAAAGGGGACTCTAAAGAAGCGCAATAAGATAGCCTTTCAAAAATTTCAAAATATTAAGCAACTCGCAGGGGTACACCCACATATTCCAAAAAACTAGTACATTTAGAGGTTTTTCCAAATCAATGAATGAAATATGTCCAAAGTGAACACTAAACTTTTCCGACCATTTGGCGTTGTAAATGGGACTCTAAAGAAGCGTAATAAGATAGCCTTTCAAAAATTTCAAAATATTAAGCAACTCGTAGGTGTACACCCACATATTCCAAAAAAGTAGTACATTTAGAGGTTTTTCCAAATCAATGAATGAAATATGTCCAAAGTGAACACTAAAATTTTCCGACCATTTGGCGTTGTGAAGGGGACTCTAAAGAAGCGTAATAAGATAGCCTTTCAAAAATTTCAAAATATTAAGCAACTCATAGGGGTACACCCACATATTCTAAAAAACTAGTACGTTTAGAGGTTTTTCCAAATCAATGAATGAAATATGTCCAAAGTGAACACTAAACTTTTCCGACCATTTGGCGTTGTAAAGGGTACTCTGAAGAAGCGTAATAAAATAGCATTTCAAAATTTTCAAAATAAGAAGAAACTTGTAGGGGTACACCCACATATTCCAAAAAAGTAGTACATTTAGAGGTTTTTCCAAATCAATGAATGAAATATGTCCAAAGTAAACACTAAACTTTTCCGACCATTTGGCGTTGTAAAGGGGACTCTAAAAAAGCGTAATAAGATAGCATTTCAAAAATTTCAAAATATTAAGCAACTCGCAGGGGTACACCCACATATTCCAAAAAACTAGTACATTTAGAGGTTTTTCCAAATCAATGAATGAAATATGTCCAAAGTGAACACTAAACTTTTCCGACCATTTGGCGTTGTAAAGGGGACTCTAAAGAAGCGTAATAAAATAGCCTTTCAAAAATTTCAAAATATTAAGCAACTCGTAGGGGTACATCCACATATTCCAAAAAACTAGTACATTTAGTGGTTTTTCCAAATCAATGAATGAAATATGTCCAAAGTGAACACTAAACTTTTCCGACCATTTGGCGTTGTAAAGGGGACTCTAAAAAAGCGTAATAAGATAGCCTTTCAAAAATTTCAAAATATTAAGCAACTCGCAGGGGTACACCCACATATTCCAAAAACTAGACATTTAGAGATTTTTCCAAATCAATGAATGAAATATGTCCAAAGTGAACAGTAAACTTTTCCGACCATTTGGCGTTGTAAATGGGACTCTAAAGAAGCGTAATAAGATAGCCTTTCAAAAATTTCAAAATATGAAGCAACTCGTAGGGGTACACCCACATATTCCAAAAAAGTAGTACATTTAGAGGTTTTTCCAAATCAATGAAAGAATTATGTCCAAAGTGAACACTAAACTTTTCCGACCATTTGGCGTTGTAAAGGGGACTATAAAAAAGCGTAATAAGATAGCCTTTCAAAAATTTCAAAATATTAAGCAACTCGTAGGGGTACACCCACATATTCCAAAAAAGTAGTACATTTAGAGGTTTTTCCAAATCAATGAATGAAATATGTCCAAAGTGAACACTAAACTTTTCCGACCATTTGGCGTTGTGAAGGGGACTCTAAAGAAGCGTAATAAGATAGCCTTTCAAAAATTTCAAAATATTAAGCAACTCGCAGGGGTACACCCACATATTCCAAAAAAGTAGTACATTTAGAGGTTTTTCCAAATCAATGAATGAAATATGTCCAAAGTGAACACTAAACTTTTCCGACCATTTGGCGTTGTAAAGGGGACTCTAAAAAAGCGTAATAAGATAGCATTTCAAAAATTTCAAAATATTAAGCAACTCGCAGGGGTACACCCACATATTCCAAAAAACTAGTACATTTAGAGGTTTTTCCAAATCAATGAATGAAATATGTCCAAAGTGAACACTAAACTTTTCCGACCATTTGGCGTTGTAAAGGGGACTCTAAAGAAGCGTAATAAGATAGCCTTTCAAAAATTTCAAAATATTAAGCAACTCGTAGGGGTACATCCACATATTCCAAAAAACTAGTACATTTAGTGGTTTTTCCAAATCAATGAATGAAATATGTCCAAAGCGAACACTAAACTTTTCCGACCATTTGGCGTTGTAAAGGGGACTCTAAAGAAGCGCAATAAGATAGCCTTTCAAAAATTGCAAAATATTAAGCAACTCGCAGGGGTACACCCACATATTCCAAAAAACTAGTACATTTAGAGGTTTTTCCAAATCAATGAATGAAATATGTCCAAAGTGAACACTAAACTTTTTCGACCATTTGGCGTTGTAAAGGAGACTCTAAAAAAGCGTAATAAGATAGCCTTTCAAAAATTTCAAAATATTAAGCAACTCGCAGGGGTACACCCACATATTCCAAAAAACTAGTACATTTAGAGGTTTTTCCAAATCAATGATTGATATATGTCCAAAGTGAACACTAAACTTTTCCGACTATTTGGCGTTGTAAAGGGTACTCTGAAGAAGCGTAATAAGATAGCCTTTCAAAAATTTCAAAATATTAAGCAACTCGTAGGGGTACATCCACATATTCCAAAAAACTAGTGCATTTAGTGGTTTTTCCAAATCAATGAATGAAATATGTCCAAAGTGAACACTAAACTTTTCCGACCATTTGGTGTTGTAAAGGGGACTCTAAAGAAGCGCAATAAGATAGCCTTTCAAAAATTTCAAAATATTAAGCAACTCGCAGGGGTACACCCACATATTCCAAAAAACTAGTACATTTAGAGGTTTTTCCAAATCAATGAATGAAATATGTCCAAAGTGAACACTAAACTTTTCCGACCATTTGGCGTTGTAAATGGGACTCTAAAGAAGCGTAATAAGATAGCCTTTCAAAAATTTCAAAATATGAAGCAACTCGTAGGGGTACACCCACATATTCCAAAAAAGTAGTACATTTAGAGGTTTTTCCAAATCAATGAAAGAATTATGTCCAAAGTGAACACTAAACTTTTCCGACCATTTGGCGTTGTAAAGGGGACTATAAAAAAGCGTAATAAGATAGCCTTTCAAAAATTTCAAAATATTAAGCAACTCGTAGGGGTACACCCACATATTCCAAAAAAGTAGTACATTTAGAGGTTTTTCCAAATCAATGAATGAAATATGTCCAAAGTGAACACTAAACTTTTCCGACCATTTGGCGTTGTGAAGGGGACTCTAAAGAAGCGTAATAAGATAGCCTTTCAAAAATTTCAAAATATTAAGCAACTCGCAGGGGTACACCCACATATTCCAAAAAAGTAGTACATTTAGAGGTTTTTCCAAATCAATGAATGAAATATGTCCAAAGTGAACACTAAACTTTTCCGACCATTTGGCGTTGTAAAGGGGACTCTAAAAAAGCGTAATAAGATAGCATTTCAAAAATTTCAAAATATTAAGCAACTCGCAGGGGTACACCCACATATTCCAAAAAACTAGTACATTTAGAGGTTTTTCCAAATCAATGAATGAAATATGTCCAAAGTGAACACTAAACTTTTCCGACCATTTGGCGTTGTAAAGGGGACTCTAAAGAAGCGTAATAAGATAGCCTTTCAAAAATTTCAAAATATTAAGCAACTCGTAGGGGTACATCCACATATTCCAAAAAACTAGTACATTTAGTGGTTTTTCCAAATCAATGAATGAAATATGTCCAAAGCGAACACTAAACTTTTCCGACCATTTGGCGTTGTAAAGGGGACTCTAAAGAAGCGCAATAAGATAGCCTTTCAAAAATTGCAAAATATTAAGCAACTCGCAGGGGTACACCCACATATTCCAAAAAACTAGTACATTTAGAGGTTTTTCCAAATCAATGAATGAAATATGTCCAAAGTGAACACTAAACTTTTTCGACCATTTGGCGTTGTAAAGGAGACTCTAAAAAAGCGTAATAAGATAGCCTTTCAAAAATTTCAAAATATTAAGCAACTCGCAGGGGTACACCCACATATTCCAAAAAACTAGTACATTTAGAGGTTTTTCCAAATCAATGATTGATATATGTCCAAAGTGAACACTAAACTTTTCCGACTATTTGGCGTTGTAAAGGGTACTCTGAAGAAGCGTAATAAGATAGCCTTTCAAAAATTTCAAAATATTAAGCAACTCGTAGGGGTACATCCACATATTCCAAAAAACTAGTGCATTTAGTGGTTTTTCCAAATCAATGAATGAAATATGTCCAAAGTGAACACTAAACTTTTCCGACCATTTGGTGTTGTAAAGGGGACTCTAAAGAAGCGCAATAAGATAGCCTTTCAAAAATTTCAAAATATTAAGCAACTCGCAGGGGTACACCCACATATTCCAAAAAACTAGTACATTTAGAGGTTTTTCCAAATCAATGAATGAAATATGTCCAAAGTGAACACTAAACTTTTCCGACCATTTGGCGTTGTAAATGGGACTCTAAAGAAGCGTAATAAGATAGCCTTTCAAAAATTTCAAAATATTAAGCAACTCGTAGGGGTACACCCACATATTCCAAAAAAGTAGTACATTTAGAGGTTTTTCCAAATCAATGAATGAAATATGTCCAAAGTGAACACTAAACTTTTCCGACCATTTGGCGTTGTGAAGGGGACTCTAAAGAAGCGTAATAAGATAGCCTTTCAAAAATTTCAAAATATTAAGCAACTCATAGGGGTACACCCACATATTCTAAAAAACTAGTACGTTTAGAGGTTTTTCCAAATCAATGAATGAAATATGTCCAAAGTGAACACTAAACTTTTCCGACCATTTGGCGTTGTAAAGGGTACTCTGAAGAAGCGTAATAAAATAGCATTTCAAAATTTTCAAAATATGAAGAAACTTGTAGGGGTACACCCACATATTCCAAAAAAGTAGTACATTTAGAGGTTTTTCCAAATCAATGAATGAAATATGTCCAAAGTGAACACTAAACTTTTCCGACCATTTGGCGTTGTAAAGGGGACTCTAAAAAAGCGTAATAAGATAGCATTTCAAAAATTTCAAAATATTAAGCAACTCGCAGGGGTACACCCACATATTCCAAAAAACTAGTACATTTAGAGGTTTTTCCAAATCAATGAATGAAATATGTCCAAAGTGAACACTAAACTTTTCCGACCATTTGGCGTTGTAAAGGGGACTCTAAAGAAGCGTAATAAGATAGTCTTTCAAAAATTTCAAAATATTAAGCAACTCGTAGGGGTACATCCACATATTCCAAAAAACTAGTACATTTAGTGGTTTTTCCAAATCAATGAATGAAATATGTCCAAAGCGAACACTAAACTTTTCCGACCATTTGGCGTTGTAAAGGGGACTCTAAAAAAGCGTAATAAGATAGCCTTTCAAAAATTTCAAAATATTAAGCAACTCGCAGGGGTACACCCACATATTCCAAAAAAGTAGTACATTTAGAGGTTTTTCCAAATCAATGAAAGAATTATGTCCAAAGTGAACACTAAACTTTTCCGACCATTTGGCGTTGTAAAGGGGACTATAAAAAAGCGTAATAAGATAGCCTTTCAAAAATTTCAAAATATTAAGCAACTCGTAGGGGTACACCCACATATTCCAAAAAAGTAGTACATTTAGAGGTTTTTCCAAATCAATGAATGAAATATGTCCAAAGTGAACACTAAACTTTTCCGACCATTTGGCGTTGTGAAGGGGACTCTAAAGAAGCGTAATAAGATAGCCTTTCAAAAATTTCAAAATATTAAGCAACTCGCAGGGGTACACCCACATATTCCAAAAAAGTAGTACATTTAGAGGTTTTTCCAAATCAATGAATGAAATATGTCCAAAGTGAACACTAAACTTTTCCGACCATTTGGCGTTGTAAAGGGGACTCTAAAAAAGCGTAATAAGATAGCATTTCAAAAATTTCAAAATATTAAGCAACTCGCAGGGGTACACCCACATATTCCAAAAAACTAGTACATTTAGAGGTTTTTCCAAATCAATGAATGAAATATGTCCAAAGTGAACACTAAACTTTTCCGACCATTTGGCGTTGTAAAGGGGACTCTAAAGAAGCGTAATAAGATAGCCTTTCAAAAATTTCAAAATATTAAGCAACTCGTAGGGGTACATCCACATATTCCAAAAAACTAGTACATTTAGTGGTTTTTCCAAATCAATGAATGAAATATGTCCAAAGCGAACACTAAACTTTTCCGACCATTTGGCGTTGTAAAGGGGACTCTAAAGAAGCGCAATAAGATAGCCTTTCAAAAATTGCAAAATATTAAGCAACTCGCAGGGGTACACCCACATATTCCAAAAAACTAGTACATTTAGAGGTTTTTCCAAATCAATGAATGAAATATGTCCAAAGTGAACACTAAACTTTTTCGACCATTTGGCGTTGTAAAGGAGACTCTAAAAAAGCGTAATAAGATAGCCTTTCAAAAATTTCAAAATATTAAGCAACTCGCAGGGGTACACCCACATATTCCAAAAAACTAGTACATTTAGAGGTTTTTCCAAATCAATGATTGATATATGTCCAAAGTGAACACTAAACTTTTCCGACTATTTGGCGTTGTAAAGGGTACTCTGAAGAAGCGTAATAAGATAGCCTTTCAAAAATTTCAAAATATTAAGCAACTCGTAGGGGTACATCCACATATTCCAAAAAACTAGTGCATTTAGTGGTTTTTCCAAATCAATGAATGAAATATGTCCAAAGTGAACACTAAACTTTTCCGACCATTTGGTGTTGTAAAGGGGACTCTAAAGAAGCGCAATAAGATAGCCTTTCAAAAATTTCAAAATATTAAGCAACTCGCAGGGGTACACCCACATATTCCAAAAAACTAGTACATTTAGAGGTTTTTCCAAATCAATGAATGAAATATGTCCAAAGTGAACACTAAACTTTTCCGACCATTTGGCGTTGTAAATGGGACTCTAAAGAAGCGTAATAAGATAGCCTTTCAAAAATTTCAAAATATTAAGCAACTCGTAGGGGTACACCCACATATTCCAAAAAAGTAGTACATTTAGAGGTTTTTCCAAATCAATGAATGAAATATGTCCAAAGTGAACACTAAACTTTTCCGACCATTTGGCGTTGTGAAGGGGACTCTAAAGAAGCGTAATAAGATAGCCTTTCAAAAATTTCAAAATATTAAGCAACTCATAGGGGTACACCCACATATTCTAAAAAACTAGTACGTTTAGAGGTTTTTCCAAATCAATGAATGAAATATGTCCAAAGTGAACACTAAACTTTTCCGACCATTTGGCGTTGTAAAGGGTACTCTGAAGAAGCGTAATAAAATAGCATTTCAAAATTTTCAAAATATGAAGAAACTTGTAGGGGTACACCCACATATTCCAAAAAAGTAGTACATTTAGAGGTTTTTCCAAATCAATGAATGAAATATGTCCAAAGTGAACACTAAACTTTTCCGACCATTTGGCGTTGTAAAGGGGACTCTAAAAAAGCGTAATAAGATAGCATTTCAAAAATTTCAAAATATTAAGCAACTCGCAGGGGTACACCCACATATTCCAAAAAACTAGTACATTTAGAGGTTTTTCCAAATCAATGAATGAAATATGTCCAAAGTGAACACTAAACTTTTCCGACCATTTGGCGTTGTAAAGGGGACTCTAAAGAAGCGTAATAAGATAGTCTTTCAAAAATTTCAAAATATTAAGCAACTCGTAGGGGTACATCCACATATTCCAAAAAACTAGTACATTTAGTGGTTTTTCCAAATCAATGAATGAAATATGTCCAAAGCGAACACTAAACTTTTCCGACCATTTGGCGTTGTAAAGGGGACTCTAAAAAAGCGTAATAAGATAGCCTTTCAAAAATTTCAAAATATTAAGCAACTCGCAGGGGTACACCCACATATTCCAAAAACTAGTACATTTAGAGATTTTTCCAAATCAATGAATGAAATATGTCCAAAGTGAACACTAAACTTTTCCGACCATTTGGCGTTGTAAATGGGACTCTAAAGAAGCGTAATAAGATAGCCTTTCAAAAATTTCAAAATATGAAGCAACTCGTAGGGGTACACCCACATATTCCAAAAAAGTAGTACATTTAGAGGTTTTTCCAAATCAATGAATGAATTATGTCCAAAGTGGACACTAAACTTTTCCGACCATTTGGCGTTGTAAAGGGGACTCTAAAAAAGCGTAATAAGATAGCCTTTCAAAAATTTGAAAATATTAAGCAACTCGCAGGGGTACACCCACATATTCCAAAAAACTAGTACATTTAGAGGTTTTTCCAAATCAATGAATGAAATATGTCCAGTGAACACTAAACTTTTCCGACCATTTGGCGTTGTAAAGGGGACTCTAAAAAAGCGTAATAAGATAGCCTTTCAAAAATTTCAAAATATTAAGCAACTCGCAGGGGTACACCCACATATTCAAAAAAACTAGTACATTTAGTGGTTTTTCCAAATCAATGAATGAAATATGTCCAAAGTGAACACTAAACTTTTCTGACCATTTGGCGTTGTAAAGGGTACTCTGAAGAAGCGTACTAAAATAGCATTTCAAAATTTTCAAAATATGAAGAAACTTGTAGGGGTACACCCACATATTCCAAAAAAGTAGTACATTTAGAGGTTTTTCCAAATCAATGAATGAAATATGTCCAAAGTGAACACTAAACTTTTCCGACCATTTGGCGTTGTAAAGGGGACTCTAAAGAAGCGTAATAAGATAGCCTTTCAAAAATTTCAAAATATTAAGCAACTCGTAGGGGTACATCCACATATTCCAAAAAACTAGTACATTTAGTGGTTTTTCCAAATCAATGAATGAAATATGTCCAGTGAACACTAAACTTTTCCGACCATTTGGCGTTGTAAAGGGGACTCTAAAAAAGCGTAATAAGATAGCCTTTCAAAAATTTGAAAATATTAAGCAACTCGCAGGGGTACACCCACATATTCCAAAAAACTAGTACATTTAGTGGTTTTTCCAAATCAATGAATGAAATATGTCCAAAGCGAACACTAAACTTTTCCGACCATTTGGCGTTGTAAAGGGGACTCTAAAGAAGCGCAATAAGATAGCCTTTCAAAAATTTCAAAATATTAAGCAACTCGCAGGGGTACACCCACATATTCCAAAAAACTAGTACATTTAGAGGTTTTTCCAAATCAATGAATGAAATATGTCCAAAGTGAACACTAAACTTTTTCGACCATTTGGCGTTGTAAAGGAGACTCTAAAAAAGCGTAATAAGATAGCCTTTCAAAAATTTCAAAATATTAAGCAACTCGCAGGGGTACACCCACATATTCCAAAAAACTAGTACATTTAGAGGTTTTTCCAAATCAATGATTGATATATGTCCAAAGTGAACACTAAACTTTTCCGACTATTTGGCGTTGTAAAGGGTACTCTGAAGAAGCGTAATAAGATAGCCTTTCAAAAATTTCAAAATATTAAGCAACTCGTAGGGGTACATCCACATATTCCAAAAAACTAGTGCATTTAGTGGTTTTTCCAAATCAATGAATGAAATATGTCCAAAGTGAACACTAAACTTTTCCGACCATTTGGCGTTGTAAAGGGGACTCTAAAGAAACGCAATAAGATAGCCTTTCAAAAATTTCAAAATATTAAGCAACTCGCAGGGGTACACCCACATATTCCAAAAAACTAGTACATTTAGAGGTGTTTCCAAATCAATGAATGAAATATGTCCAAAGTGAACACTAAACTTTTCCGACCATTTGGCGTTGTAAATGGGACTCTAAAGAAGCGTAATAAGATAGCCTTTCAAAAATTTCAAAATATTAAGCAACTCGTAGGGGTACACCCACATATTCCAAAAAAGTAGTACATTTAGAGGTTTTTCCAAATCAATGAATGAAATATGTCCAAAGTGAACACTAAACTTTTCCGACCATTTGGCGTTGTGAAGGGGACTCTAAAGAAGCGTAATAAGATAGCCTTTCAAAAATTTCAAAATATTAAGCAACTCATAGGGGTACACCCACATATTCTAAAAAACTAGTACGTTTAGAGGTTTTTCCAAATCAATGAATGAAATATGTCCAAAGTGAACACTAAACTTTTCCGACCATTTGGCGTTGTAAAGGGTACTCTGAAGAAGCGTAATAAAATAGCATTTCAAAATTTTCAAAATATGAAGAAACTTGTAGGGGTACACCCACATATTCCAAAAAAGTAGTACATTTAGAGGTTTTTCCAAATCAATGAATGAAATATGTCCAAAGTGAACACTAAACTTTTCCGACCATTTGGCGTTGTAAAGGGGACTCTAAAAAAGCGTAATAAGATAGCATTTCAAAAATTTCAAAATATTAAGCAACTCGCAGGGGTACACCCACATATTCCAAAAAACTAGTACATTTAGAGGTTTTTCCAAATCAATGAATGAAATATGTCCAAAGTGAACACTAAACTTTTCCGACCATTTGGCGTTGTAAAGGGGACTCTAAAGAAGCGTAATAAGATAGCCTTTCAAAAATTTCAAAATATTAAGCAACTCGTAGGGGTACATCCACATATTCCAAAAAACTAGTACATTTTGTGGTTTTTCCAAATCAATGAATGAAATATGTCCAAAGCGAACACTAAACTTTTCCGACCATTTGGCGTTGTAAAGGGGACTCTAAAAAAGCGTAATAAGATAGCCTTTCAAAAATTTCAAAATATTAAGCAACTCGCAGGGGTACACCCACATATTCCAAAAACTAGTACATTTAGAGATTTTTCCAAATCAATGAATGAAATATGTCCAAAGTGAACACTAAACTTTTCCGACCATTTGGCGTTGTAAATGGGACTCTAAAGAAGCGTAATAAGATAGCCTTTCAAAAATTTCAAAATATGAAGCAACTCGTAGGGGTACACCCACATATTCCAAAAAAGTAGTACATTTAGAGGTTTTTCCAAATCAATGAAATAATTATGTCCAAAGTGAACACTAAACTTTTCCGACCATTTGGCGTTGTAAAGGGGACTCTAAAAAAGCGTAATAAGATAGCCTTTCAAAAATTTGAAAATATTAAGCAACTCGCAGGGGTACACCCACATATTCCAAAAAACTAGTACATTTAGAGGTTTTTCCAAATCAATGAATGAAATATGTCCAAAGTGAACACTTGTAACATCCGTGAACCTGGAAGTTGTTGTGGAAGTGGTGTTGGACGATGCTAGGGGTTCGGGAGTAGTTGGCACATGCTCTTAGAGGTGTGAATTGAGGATTGGCTGTGCATGTTCTTGTTTGATTGTTGTGCAGTCGGTCTAAGGTTCAAGCATCGCGAAGAAAGTGTGTTAAATTCTTCTGAACGACTAGTTTGATTCCCGGTTTAAGTCGATCGATTTGCAATTGGAGTTGGTTTGGTCGATTGGTGTCGACCGACACCAAGGAAGGGTGTCGATCGACACCGGTTATGGTGAAATCGGTCGGTTCGATTTGAGTGAGTTCGGTTTAGCGCGGTTTTGGGCGAAAGAAGCCCTAGTTCTCGAATAAAACCCTGTGGCCGCGAGCAGAGGCACAGTTTTCGAGAAAAACAAGTTGCTGAGAGAAGGAGGGTGATTTCTGGGCGATTTTGGTGTTTGGAGAATCGATTTGAGGCTATTCTTCCTTGTTCATCTTCCTTTACTCTTTTCAATTCCTTTTCGAGGTGAGTGCGTGACTGTAGGCCCGTTGAGTTGTTTGATTTCGAGTTTTGGTTGTGTTCTTGAGTTGTTTATGCTGGATTTCGTGTTTTGATAGTATTGGGGCGTTGAAAACCCCTGGATTTTGTGTTATTGCGATTTTGGAATGTGATTTTCGTAGCTTCTGGTTTCTGGGCGTCGAGCCGGTGTCGAGCGACACTCGATGAGTGTCGATCGACACTCGGGAGGCTGGCGTCGATCGACACCATAGAGGTGTCGGTCGACACCAACCTGGGTGTCAGGAAACGTGGGTGTTTCCTGACAGGGATGGTTTATACTGTTGTTTTGTGTGGAGCATGGTTACTGATATTGATTATTGTGATGTTTTGTCTAGTGTTTGACGTAATTGGCCTGTAGGCAGGATGATCCACTCACTAAGTATTTATGATAATACTTACGCATCTCTTTCGTAATGTGATGCAGGTAACAGCAATGTTCATCCGCGGAAAGAGACCGAGAGAAGAGGATGATGAGATTAGGATTTGGATTCTGGCATTTATGATGTGGTTGATTGAGAATTCATGAGTTTAGGGTGTTAGACTTTATTTTAATAATGTAGCAAACCGGCTTAGGTCGTTTATTGGTTATTGGTTTTATTGGTTTTATTCTTTATTGATTATTGTTGAATAATTATTTATGATTTAATAATATTGGTTTTTCTTCCGCATTGGGTTGAATTAGCTGTTGAGGATTAATATTTATGGGAATATTAATCTGGGCTAATTATATATAAAAAAAAAAAAAAAAAGCTTGGTTGTTTCATTTTGGTATCAGAGCGTAGTCGGTTTTAGGACTGTTAGAATTGGATGAATTGGACTATGTGGTTAATTGATTATGTGAGTTAGTCAATTAGTGGTTTAATCTCATCCTCTCGGTCTTCCAGTTTTCCGCGGGTAAGTGAGTTGGATATTTGGTGTATTTTGGTTTTGTGTCTGTGTTTTGACCTTTGCTCTTTTTCTGTACTTGGTGGTAGTGCAGAGAGATGGACGCAGGTCGTGGTCGTGGCCGTGGTCGTGGTCGCGGTGCAGCCCGTGGGGGCAGAGGAGCTGGTCGCGGTGGGCGAGCAGCGGGTCGTGGAGGTCGGGGTGCTGGTCGTGGAGTGCCAGAGGCTGAGGCCTCAGTGGAGAGTGTGGCGCCTAGCGTGGCGGCAGCGTCGGTGACACAGTCGGTTTCGTTAGCCGGTGGGGCTAGTTTGGGCGTCGGTGGTGGCGCGGGGGCAGGAGCAGTTCCCGGTGGGGGCGCGGCTCTTGCTCAGGGTGATTTGATTGTGGGGCTACTGACGCAGTTGTTGGCACGTCTTCCAGAGGCAGTTCCACAGCAGGCTCCGGTTGCACCTCCAGCGGCCGGGGCACATGTTGGTGCCGGGGCACATGTTGGTGCCGGTTTTGTTGAGCAGCAGGAGGCTGTGGTGCAGCAGGGTGTTGCAGTTGGGTTTTCTCCTTATCGTGAGATGATGAGGGAGATGCAGAGGATTGGTACGCCTACGTTTGAGGGCGGTGTTACTCCAGAGCAGGCTGACGAGTGGCGTCAGAGGTTGGAGCGGAACTTCGATTCTGTTCGTTGTCCGGCACAGTTTCAGGTTGAGTTGGCAGTGCACTACCTTGGAGGTGATGCACATTTGTGGTGGAGGTCTGTTAGGACCAGGAGAGAGGTTTGGACTTGGGTTGACTTCGTCGAGGAGTTCAACCACAAGTTTTTCCCTCAGGAGGCTCGTGACAGGCTGCAGTTGAGGTTTTTGGACTTGACTCAGGGTGAGAGGTCTGTTCGAGAGTATGATGCAGAGTTCTGCAGATTGGTGGTCTTTTCTGGTGGTGAGCTGATCAGTGAGCGAGCATTGACGTCGCGGTTTCTCCAGGGGCTTCGGAGGAACATCAGGACTCAGTGCAGAGGTGGTATGTACCACACTAGAGCTGGCTTAGTGGAGTTGGCAGCTTCCATTGAGGAGGACTTGCGTGAGCCGGTGAGTACGGCGGTTGTTCCAGTTGCAGTTGCTCCTGCTACCCATCCTCGGGGCCAGCAGCAGCATCAGCAGCGCAGAGGTCACAGTTCTGGTTACGGCAGGGGCAGCAGGCCTGCGCAGGGCCAGAAGAGGAGAGCAGAGGAGATATCTGCTAGTAGCCCGAGTACGGGTGGGTGTTTCGGTTGTGGGAGTCTGGATCACAGAGTGGCGACTTGCCCCAAGAGGGCGGGATCCAGAGAGTCGACAGTGTGCTACTACTGCAGGGAGCCGGGGCATATCAAGACTATGTGTCCCAAGTTGCAGCAGAGAGCGGTGGCAGCGGCGATTCAGCCGTTGGCTATTCAGTCAGCAGCGCAGGTTGCGGCGTTGCAGTCAGGTGGAGCGCCGAGAGTGTATACTTCGGCAGAGGTGGGCCAGACCAGTCAGTCAGGCCAGATCACAGGTAAAATCTTCACTCAGACTTTTAAATTCTTAAGGTAGAATTGTTGGTGTTGTCTGTTTCTGTTATTTTACTGTGATAGAGTTAGAGGTTCTCAACACTTGTGGAATTGTGTAGGGACCTTGTTAGTTGGAGGTTTTGAGTCTCACGTTCTGTTTGACTCGGGAGCATCTAATTGCTTCATAACTCCGGAGAGAGCTGAGGGTAGTGGTATTCGGAGTAGCGAGGGCGAGGCTTCAGGCTTTGTCAAGGTGGCCGGAGGTGGTTATTTGGCTACTTCGGGCAGAGCTAGAGCAGTTGATGTGCGGATTGCGGGGCAGTCTATGCCAGCAGATTTAGTCATCAGTCCGGTGGAACTGTATGACGTGATTTTGGGGATGGACTGGTTATCTCTTTACCGAGTTCATCTGGATTGCTACAGAGGTAGAGTGGTGTTTGAGCAGGATGCAGGGAAGTTGGTTTATCAGGGAGTGAGACCGACTTCAGGGAGTATAGTGATTTCAGCTATTCAGGCAGAGCAGTTGTTAGAGCGGGGCTGCGAAGCCTATTTGGCGACGATCACTATGACAGAGTCCAGTGGTGAGGTGAGTCTGCAGGATATTCAGGTTGTCCAGGATTTTGAGGATGTTTTTCGGTCGCTGAAGGGATTGCCACCATCTCGGTCAGATCCTTTCACGATTGATTTAGAGCCCGGGACTGCTCCGATATCGAAGACACCTTACAGGATGGCTCCAGCAGAGATGGCAGAGCTGAAAAAGCAGCTAGAGGACCTCTTGAGTAAAGGGTTCATCAGACCTAGTGTTTCGCCGTGGGGAGCGCCAGTGTTGTTTGTTAAGAAGAAGGATGGTAGTTTTCGGTTGTGCATCGATTACCGGGGACTTAACCGAGTCACAGTGAAGAACAGGTACCCACTTCCGAGGATTGATGAGTTGTTGGATCAGTTGAGAGGTGCTACTTGGTTCTCCAAGATTGATTTGGCATCGGGTTATCATCAGATTCCGATAGATGAGGCAGATGTCCGGAAGACAGCTTTTCGGACGAGGTATGGACATTTCGAGTTTGTGGTCATGCCTTTTGGTTTGACTAATGCGCCGGCAGCGTTTATGAGATTGATGAACGACGTGTTCAGGGAGTTTCTGGATGTGTTTGTCATTATTTTCATTGATGACATTTTGGTGTATTCGAGGAGTCCAGAGGAGCATGCGACTCATTTGAGGCTTGTGTTGAAGAAGCTTCGAGAGCAGAAGCTGTATGCTAAGTTGAGCAAGTGTAGCTTTTGGCAGCGAGAGATGGGGTTTCTTGGCCACATTGTTTCTGCAGAGGGGGTTTCTGTGGATCCGGCTAAGATTGAGGCCATTAGAGATTGGCCTAGACCGAGTAGTGCTACCGAGATCAGGAGTTTTCTGGGTTTAGCAGGCTACTACAGGAGGTTCGTCAAGGGGTTTGCGAGTATGTCTCAGCCGATGACGAGGTTGACTGGCAAGGATGTGCCGTTTGTGTGGTCGCAGGAGTGCTTTGAGAAGCTCAAGGAGATGTTGACTAGTACACCAGTGTTGGCATTACCCGATCCGGGGAAGCCTTATGTAGTGTACACGGACGCTTCAGGTGTGGGACTTGGTTGTGTTTTGATGCAGGAGGGCAGAGTGATTGCCTATGCTTCGAGGCAGTTGCAGGGCAGTGAGCGCAACCGTCCTACACATGATCTTGAGTTGGGAGCAGTGGTTTTTGCACTCAAGATTTGGAGGTCGTATCTTTATGGTGGTAGAGTGCAGATCTTTACAGATCACAAGAGTCTACAGCATATTTTCACTCAGCCTTTGCTGAATGCGAGACAGACGCGTTGGGTGGAGTTTCTGGCAGACTATGACCTGGATATTGTTTATCATCCGGGCAAGGCCAATTTGGTGGCAGATGCTTTGAGTCGACGGAGGGTTGATTCAGATAGAGAGCGTGGTGTTGAGGCTTTGGTTGGCGAGTTGAGTACATTGCGACTGTGTGCTATTTCAGAGGAGCCTTTGGGTTTAGAGGCAGCTGATCAGGCAGATTTACTCAGTAGGATCAGAGTGGCGCAGCAGAGCGATCAGGGTTTGATTGATGCTTCGCAGGCGGTCGGTTCGGAGTATCAGGTCTCATCGAATGGGACTATTTTGGTTCGTGGGCGAGTCTGTGTGCCTAAGGATGAGGAGTTGAGGCATGAGGTTTTGAGAGAGGCTCATTCGAGCAAGTTTTCGATTCATCCGGGTGCGACCAAGATGTACCGTGACCTCAAACGGTATTATCATTGGGTTGGGATGAAGAGGGATGTGGCAGATTGGGTTGCGAGGTGCAACACATGTTCTTTGGTCAAGGCAGAGCATCAGGTGCCTAGTGGTCTTTTGCAGAGTTTACCCATTCCCGAGTGGAAGTGGGATATGATCACTATGGATTTTGTTGTGGGATTACCTATCTCACGGACTTTTGATGCGATTTGGGTCATTGTGGATCGCTTGACCAAGTCAGCACATTTCTTGGCTATCAAGAAGACAGATGGAGCGGCTGTCTTAGCTAGGAAGTTTGTGCGAGAGATTGTGAGGTTGCATGGAGTGCCAGCCAGTATTGTGTCGGATAGAGATCCGAGGTTTGCTTCAGAGTTTTGGAGGGCATTTCAGACTGAGATGGGCACTAAGGTGCATATGAGTACAGCGTATCATCCGCAGACAGACGGACAGTCAGAGAGGACTATTCAGACTTTGGAGGATCTGCTTAGGATGTGTGTACTGGATTGGGGTGGTCATTGGGCTGATCATCTGTGTTTGGCAGAGTTTGCCTATAACAACAGTTTTCAGTCTAGTATTGGTATGGCTCCTTATGAGGCTTTGTATGGGAGGCCATGCAGGACACCCTTATGCTGGACCCAAGTGGGGGAGCGCAGCATGTTTGGAGCTAGTTTTGTTCAGGAGACGACGAAGAAGATTCGTGTCTTGAGGTTGAACATGAAGGAGGCTCATGATAGACAGAGGAGTTATGCAGATAGGCGGCGACGTGAGCTTGAGTTTCAGGTGGGAGATAGAGTTTATCTCAAGATGGCTATGTTGAGGGGCCCTAACAGGTCCATAGCAGAGAACAAGCTCAGTCCGCGATTTATGGGTCCGTTTCCAGTGGTGGAGCGAGTTGGGCCAGTGGCTTATCGGTTGGAGTTGCCACCGATTATGAGCGCCTTTCACAAGGTGTTTCATGTGTCTATGCTGAGGAGGTGTTTGCGTCCTTCAGAGGAGGTAGTGGTTGAGATTCCAGAGGATCTTCAGCCAGATATGACAGTTCCGGCAGTTCCTGTGAGGATTCTTGAGAGGAGAGTCAAGGTTTTGCGGAACAAGAGAGTGCCATTGTTGAGAGTCTTGTGGGACTGTAGTGGCACAGAGGAGCAGACTTGGGAGCCAGAGGCAAAGATGAAGCTGAAGTTCGGAAAGTGGTTCGACAAGCAGGCTGTGGAGTGATTCATCTTTGTGGTTCTAGTCTTGTTTTTGGTTTTGTTGTTGTGGGTTTTGGACTTATGTATTTTCGTTTTGTTGTACGATATACATTTTTGGAGTTATATGAGATGGAGTTTTGCCTCATATTTTTGGTTATGGTTTGGATGTTACAAGTTTCTTTGGCCGGTGGGGTCATTGGAAGTTTCAGTCATATGTTGGTACGCGTTTCAGATTTTATTACTCGTTTTGTCTAGAGGCGGTGGGCCTTGTAGACGGTGGTTCTATTTGTGTTGGGACGTTAGGTGCCCAACGGACTTATATTGGGGGTCGCTACCTCGATATGGGTTGTTTTAGTGACAGTGGGTCACGTTTTGGTTGTGACTTCGGGTCACGTTTGGTTTTGTGATGTAACATCCGTGAACCAGAAAGTTGTTTTGAAAGTGGTGTTGGACGATGCTAGGGGTTCGGGAGTAGTTGGCACATGCTCTTAGAGGTGTGAATTGAGGGTTGGCTGTACATGTTCTTGTTTGATTGTTGTGCAGTCGGTCTAAGGTTCAAGCATCGCGAAGAAAGTGTGTTAAATTCTTCTGAACGACTAGTATCGATCGACACCCGAAGGGTGTCGATCGACACCGGTTATCGGGTTTGATTTCCGGTTTAAGTCGATCGATTTGCAATTGGAGTTGGTTTGGTCGATTGGTGTCGACCGACACCAAGGGAGGGTGTCGATCGACACCGGTTATCTGGAAATCGACCGGTTTGATTCAAGTCGGCTGGTTTTGGGCTGGTTTGGGCGAGAAAAGCCCTAGACTCGCGTTTTTAAGCTTATGGCCGCGAGAAAAGCCACTTTTTCGAGTTAGAAAGGTTCCAGAGGAGTTTTGAGAGTTGGGAAGTGATTTGGAGGAGTTTTGTGGAGTTTCTGAGCTAGATCTGTTGTTGTCTATCTTCTTCTCCTTCCTTTCAATCCGTTTCAAGGTGAGTGCGTGACTGTAGGCCCGTTAGCATTAGAGATTGTTTGATTTCGGTTTTGTTATTGAGTTTTTCGAGTTGTTCATGAGTATGATTGAGTTATTGTGTTGATTGATCGATGTGGGGGTTGAATCCCACGATTTTGGATGTTCTATGCGATTTTCGTTGCTGTTGGTGTCTGGGCGTCGAGCCGGTGTCGAGCGACACTCTGTGAGTGTCGATCGACACTCGGGAGGCTGGCGTCGATCGACACCATAGAGGTGTCGGTCGACACCGACCTGGGTGTCAGGAAACGTGGGTTTCCTGACAGGTAGTTGATGTATTGGTTATTGCATTGTCTTTCTGGTTGTTTATTGTGATGTATTGTCTATTGTTTGACGTAATTGGCCTGTAGGCAGGATGATCCACTCACTAAGTATTTATGATAATACTTACGCATCTCTATTCCAATGTGATGCAGGTAACAGCAATGTTCTTCCGCGGAAAGAGACCGAGAGAAGAGGATGATGAGATTAGGAATTTGATATTGGCATTGTTGTTGTGGTTGACCAGAAATTCTTGAGTTTAGGGTGTTAGACTTTATTTCAATAATGTAGCAAACCGGTTTAGGTTGCTAGAGTTATTTCTCATTGGTTTATTGGTTTATTGGTTTTATTTGTTGAACGGATATTCATGATTTAATAATATTATTGATTTCTTTTGAGAACTTCCGCATTGTGTTGTTGAATTAGCTGTTGAGGATTAATATTTATGGGAATATTAATCTGGGCTAATTATTAAAAAAAATTCGGTTGTCAATTGGTGGTAGCTTCCATGTGGGAAGGCTACTTAAAGGGTGAGGTCTCAGGTTCGAGTCTCACCAACAACCTAGGTTGGTATAGTGGCTGTGGGCCTTATACACCAGAGGGGTTGGGGTGTATTGGGCTGCAGCCCATAACAGTGCCGGATGGCCCTGCGGGGAGCCTTTGAGTGTTGACTCTGGGTGAGCCCGGACTGTTACAAAAAAAAGTGCACTTTTTTTGTAACAGTCCGTCTCCGGGCCCACCGCCCACGGCACTGCCAGCGCTGCAGCACAATACACCCCAACCCCTCTGGTGTACACGGCCACAGCCAGCTGTACCAACCTAGGTTGTTGGTGAGGTTCGAACTCCCTACCTCACCCTTTAAGTAGCCTTCCCACATGGAAGCTACCACCAATTGATCTGCAGGTCAATTGGTGGTAGCTTCCATGTGGGAAGGCTACTTAAAGGGTGAGGTAGGGAGTTCGAACCTCACCAACAACCTAGGTTGGTACAGCTGGCTGTGGCCGTGTACACCAGAGGGGTTGGGGTGTATTGTGCTGCAGCGCTGGCAGTGCCGTGGGCGGTGGGCCCGGAGACGGACTGTTACATGTGACATTGGTCACATTTTGGTACTGGACCGTGAGTTGCAGTACGGATGTCATGACTGCGGTTATGGCATTGAGAGTAATAATATCTTGGAAACATGCGTATAACATAGGACGAAAATGTGAGTTTTGAGGTCTTGGAGAGACGTTTGTGTTGGGATTCGAGGACGAATCCATTTTAGTGGGGGAGAATTGTAACATCCGTGAACCTGGAAGTTGTTGTGGAAGTGGTGTTGGACGATGCTAGGGGTTCGGGAGTAGTTGGCACATGCTCTTAGAGGTGTGAATTGAGGATTGGCTGTGCATGTTCTTGTTTGATTCTTGTGCAGTCGGTCTAAGGTTCAAGCATCGCGAAGAAAGTGTGTTAAATTCTTCTGAACGACACCGGTTATCGACACCGGTTATCGGGTTTGATTCCCGGTTTAAGTCGATCGATTTGCAATTGGAGTTGGTTTGGTCGATTGGTGTCGACCGACACCAAGGAAGGGTGTCGATCGACACCGGTTATGGTGAAATCGGTCGGTTCGATTTGAGTGAGTTCGGTTTAGCGCGGTTTTGGGCGAAAGAAGCCCTAGTTCTCGAATAAAACCCTGTGGCCGCGAGCAGAGGCACAGTTTTCGAGAAAAACAAGTTGCAGAGAGAAGGAGGGTGATTTCTGGGCGATTTTGGTGTTTGGAGAATCGATTTGAGGCTATTCTTCCTTGTTCATCTTCCTTTACTCTTTTCTATTCCTTTTCGAGGTGAGTGCGTGACTGTAGGCCCGTTGATCAATAGAGATTGTTTGATTTCGAGTTTTGGTTGTGTTCTTGAGTTGTTTATGCTGGATTTCGTGTTTTGATAGTATTGGGGCGTTGAAAACCCCTGGATTTTGTGTTATTGCGATTTTGGAATGTGATTTTCGTAGCTTCTGGTTTCTGGGCGTCGAGCCGGTGTCGAGCGACACTCGATGAGTGTCGATCGACACTCGGGAGGCTGGCGTCGATCGACACCATAGAGGTGTCGGTCGACACCAACCTGGGTGTCAGGAAACGTGGGTGTTTCCTGACAGGGATGGTTTATACTGTTGTTTTGTGTGGAGCATGGTTACTGATATTGATTATTGTGATGTTTTGTCTAGTGTTTGACGTAATTGGCCTGTAGGCAGGATGATCCACTCACTAAGTATTTATGATAATACTTACGCATCTCTTTCGTAATGTGATGCAGGTAACAGCAATGTTCATCCGCGGAAAGAGACCGAGAGAAGAGGATGATGAGATTAGGATTTGGATTCTGGCATTTATGATGTGGTTGATTGAGAATTCATGAGTTTAGGGTGTTAGACTTTATTTTAATAATGTAGCAAACCGGCTTAGGTCGTTTATTGGTTATTGGTTTTATTGGTTTTATTCTTTATTGATTATTGTTGAATATTTATTTATGATTTAATAATATTGGTTTTTCTTCCGCATTGGGTTGAATTAGCTGTTGAGGATTAATATTTATGGGAATATTAATCTGGGCTAATTATATATAAAAAAAAAAAAAAAGCTTGGTTGTTTCAACACCCACATATTCTAAAAAACTAGTACGTTTAGAGGTTTTTCCAAATCAATTAATGAAATATGTCCAAAGTGAACACTAAACTTTTCCGACCATTTGGCGTTTTAAAGGGTACTCTGAAGAAGCGTAATAAAATAGCATTTCAAAATTTTCAAAATATGAAGAAACTTGTAGGGGTACACCCACATATTCCAAAAAAGTAGTACATTTAGAGGTTTTTCCAAATCAATGAATGAAATATGTCCAAAGTGAACACTAAACTTTTTCGACCATTTGGCGTTGTAAAGGAGACTCTAAAAAAGCGTAATAAGATAGCCTTTCAAAAATTTCAAAATATTAAGCAACTCGCAGGGGTACACCCACATATTCCAAAAAACTAGTACATTTAGAGGTTTTTCCAAATCAATGATTGATATATGTCCAAAGTGAACACTAAACTTTTCCGACTATTTGGCGTTGTAAAGGGTACTCTGAAGAAGCGTAATAAGATAGCCTTTCAAAAATTTCAAAATATTAAGCAACTCGTAGGGGTACATCCACATATTCCAAAAAACTAGTGTATTTAGTGGTTTTTCCAAATCAATGAATGAAATATGTCCAAAGTTAACACTAAACTTTTCCGACCATTTGGCGTTGTAAAGGGGACTCTAAAGAAGCGCAATAAGATAGCCTTTCAAAAATTTCAAAATATTAAGCAACTCGTAGGGGTACACCCACATATTCCAAAAAAGTAGTACATTTAGAGGTTTTTCCAAATCAATGAATGAAATATGTCCAAAGTGAACACTAAACTTTTCCGACCATTTGGCGTTGTGAAGGGGACTCTAAAGAAGCGTAATAAGATAGCCTTTCAAAAATTTCAAAATATTAAGCAACTCATAGGGGTACACCCACATATTCTAAAAAACTAGTACGTTTAGAGGTTTTTCCAAATCAATGATTGATATATGTCCAAAGTGAACACTAAACTTTTCCGACTATTTGGCGTTGTAAAGGGTACTCTGAAGAAGCGTAATAAGATAGCCTTTCAAAAATTTCAAAATATTAAGCAACTCGTAGGGGTACATCCACATATTCCAAAAAACTAGTGCATTTAGTGGTTTTTCCAAATCAATGAATGAAATATGTCCAAAGTGAACACTAAACTTTTCCGACCATTTGGCGTTGTAAAGGGGACTCTAAAAAAGCGTAATAAGATAGCCTTTCAAAAATTTCAAAATATTAAGCAACTCGCAGGGGTACACCCACATATTCCAAAAAACTAGTACATTTAAAGGTTTTTCCAAATCAATGAATGAAATATGTCCAAAGTGAACACTAAACTTTTCCGACCATTTGGCGTTGTAAATGGGACTCTAAAGAAGCGTAATAAGATAGCCTTTCAAAAATTTCAAAATATTAAGCAACTCGTAGGGGTACACCCACATATTCCAAAAAAGTAGTACATTTAGAGGTTTTTCCAAATCAATGAATGAAATATGTCCAAAGTGAACACTAAACTTTTCCGACCATTTGGCGTTGTGAAGGGGACTCTAAAGAAGCGTAATAAGATAGCCTTTCAAAAATTTCAAAATATTAAGCAACTCATAGGGGTACACCCACATATTCTAAAAAACTAGTACGTTTAGAGGTTTTTCCAAATCAATGATTGATATATGTCCAAAGTGAACACTAAACTTTTCCGACTATTTGGCGTTGTAAAGGGTACTCTGAAGAAGCGTAATAAGATAGCCTTTCAAAAATTTCAAAATATTAAGCAACTCGTAGGGGTACATCCACATATTCCAAAAAACTAGTGCATTTAGTGGTTTTTCCAAATCAATGAATGAAATATGTCCAAAGTGAACACTAAACTTTTCCGACCATTTGGCGTTGTAAAGGGGACTCTAAAGAAGCGCAATAAGATAGCCTTTCAAAAATTTCAAAATATTAAGCAACTCGCAGGGGTACACCCACATATTCCAAAAAACTAGTACATTTAAAGGTTTTTCCAAATCAATGAATGAAATATGTCCAAAGTGAACACTAAACTTTTCCGACCATTTGGCGTTGTAAATGGGACTCTAAAGAAGCGTAATAAGATAGCCTTTCAAAAATTTCAAAATATTAAGCAACTCGTAGGGGTACACCCACATATTCCAAAAAAGTAGTACATTTAGAGGTTTTTCCAAATCAATGAATGAAATATGTCCAAAGTGAACACTAAACTTTTCCGACCATTTGGCGTTGTGAAGGGGACTCTAAAGAAGCGTAATAAGATAGCCTTTCAAAAATTTCAAAATATTAAGCAACTCATAGGGGTACACCCACATATTCTAAAAAACTAGTACGTTTAGAGGTTTTTCCAAATCAATGAATGAAATATGTCCAAAGTGAACACTAAACTTTTCCGACCATTTGGCGTTGTAAAGGGTACTCTGAAGAAGCGTAATAAAATAGCATTTCAAAATTTTCAAAATATGAAGAAACTTGTAGGGGTACACCCACATATTCCAAAAAAGTAGTACATTTAGAGGTTTTTCCAAATCAATGAATGAAATATGTCCAAAGTGAACAATAAACTTTTCCGACCATTTGGCGTTGTAAAGGGGACTCTAAAAAAGCGTAATAAGATAGCATTTCAAAAATTTCAAAATATTAAGCAACTCGCAGGGGTACACCCACATATTCCAAAAAACTAGTACATTTAGAGGTTTTTCCAAATCAATGAATGAAATATGTCCAAAGTGAACACTAAACTTTTCCGACCATTTGGCGTTGTAAATGGGACTCTAAAGAAGCGTAATAAGATAGCCTTTCAAAAATTTCAAAATATTAAGCAACTTATAGGGGTACACCCACATATTCTAAAAAACTAGTACGTTTAGAGGTTTTTCCAAATCAATGAATGAAATATGTCCAAAGTGAACACTAAACTTTTCCGACCATTTGGCGTTGTAAATGGGACTCTAAAGAAGCGTAATAAGATAGCCTTTCAAAAATTTCAAAATATTAAGCAACTCGTAAAGGTACACCCACATATTCTAAAAAACTAGTACGTTTAGAGGATTTTCCAAATCAATGAATGAAATATGTCCAAAGTGAACACTAAACTTTTCCGACCATTTGGCGTTGTAAAGGGTACTCTGAAGAAGCGTAATAAAATAGCATTTCAAAATTTTCAAAATATGAAGAAACTTGTAGGGGTACACCCACATATTCCAAAAAAGTAGTACATTTAGAGGTTTTTCCAAATCAATGAATGAAATATGTCCAAAGTGAACAATAAACTTTTCCGACCATTTGGCGTTGTAAAGGGGACTCTAAAAATGCGTAATAAGATAGCATTTCAAAAATTTCAAAATATTAAGCAACTCGCAGGGGTACACCCACATATTCCAAAAAACTAGTACATTTAGAGGTTTTTCCAAATCAATGAATGAAATATGTCCAAAGTGAACACTAAACTTTTCCGACCATTTGGCGTTGTAAATGGGACTCTAAAGAAGCGTAATAAGATAGCCTTTCAAAAATTTCAAAATATTAAGCAACTTATAGGGGTACACCCACATATTCTAAAAAACTAGTACGTTTAGAGGTTTTTCCAAATCAATGAATGAAATATGTCCAAAGTGAACACTAAACTTTTCCGACCATTTGGCGTTGTAAATGGGACTCTAAAGAAGCGTAATAAGATAGCCTTTCAAAAATTTCAAAATATTAAGCAACTCGTAAAGGTACACCCACATATTCTAAAAAACTAGTACGTTTAGAGGTTTTTCCAAATCAATGAATGAAATATGTCCAAAGTGAACACTAAACTTTTCCGACCATTTGGCGTTGTAAAGGGTACTCTGAAGAAGCGTAATAAAATAGCATTTCAAAATTTTCAAAATATGAATGAAACTTGTAGGGGTACACCCACATATTCCAAAAAAGTAGTACATTTAGAGGTTTTTCCAAATCAATGAATGAAATATGTCCAAAGTGAACACTAAACTTTTCCGGCCATTTGGCGTTGTAAAGGAGACTCTAAAAAAGCGTAATAAGATAGCCTTTCAAAAATTTCAAAATATTAAGCAACTCGCAGGGGTACACCCACATATTCCAAAAAACTAGTACATTTAGAGGTTTTTCCAAATCAATGATTGATATATGTCCAAAGTGAACACTAAACTTTTCCGACTATTTGGCGTTGTAAAGGGTACTCTGAAGAAGCGTAATAAGATAGCCTTTCAAAAATTTCAAAATATTAAGCAACTCGTAGGGGTACATCCACATATTCCAAAAAACTAGTACATTTAGTGGTTTTTCCAAATCAATGAATGAAATATGTCCAAAGTGAACACTAAACTTTTCCGACCATTTGGCGTTGTAAAGGGGACTCTAAAAAAGCGTAATAAGATAGCCTTTCAAAAATTTCAAAATATTAAGCAACTCGCAGGGGTACACCCACATATTCCAAAAAACTAGTACATTTAGTGGTTTTTCCAAATCAATGAATGAAATATGTCCAAAGTGAACACTAAACTTTTCCGACCATTTGGCGTTGTAAAGGGGACTCTAAAGAAGCGCAATAAGATAGCCTTTCAAAAATTTCAAAATATTAAGCAACTCGCAGGGGTACACCCACATATTCCAAAAAACTAGTACATTTAGAGGTTTTTCCAAATCAATGAATGAAATATGTCCAAAGTGAACACTAAACTTTTCCGACCATTTGGCGTTGTAAAGGGGACTCTAAAGAAGCGTAATAAGATAGCCTTTCAAAAATTTCAAAATATTAAGCAACTCGTAGGGGTACATCCACATATTCAAAAAAACTAGTACATTTAGTGGTTTTTCCAAATCAATGAATGAAATATGTCCAAAGTGAACACCAAACTTTTCCGACCATTTGGCGTTGTAAAGGGGACTCTAAAAAAGCGTAATAAGATAGCCTTTCAAAAATTTCAAAATATTAAGCAACTCGCAGGGGTACACCCACATATTCCAAAAAACTAGTACATTTAGAGGTTTTTCCAAATCAATGAATGAAATATGTCCAAAGTGAACACTAAACTTTTCCGACCATTTGGCGTTGTAAAGGGGACTCTAAAGAAGCGTAATAATATAGCCTTTCAAAAATTTCAAAATATTAAGCAACTCGCAGGGGTACACCCACATATTCCAAAAAAGTAGTACATTTAGAGGTTTTTCCAAATCAATGAATGAAATATGTCCAAAGTGAACACTAAACTTTTCCGACCATTTGGCGTTGTAAAGGGTACTCTGAAGAAGCGTACTAAAATAGCATTTCAAAATTTTCAAAATATGAAGAAACTTGTAGGGGTACACCCACATATTCCAAAAAAGTAGTACATTTAGAGGTTTTTCCAAATCAATGATTGATATATGTCCAAAGTGAACACTAAACTTTTCCGACCATTTGGCGTTGTAAAGGGGACTCTAAAGAAGCGCAATAAGATAGCCTTTCAAAAATTTCAAAATATTAAGCAACTCGCAGGGGTACACCCACATATTCCAAAAAACTAGTACATTTAGAGGTTTTTCCAAATCAATGAATGAAATATGTCCAAAGTGAACACTAAACTTTTCCGACCATTTGGCGTTGTAAATGGGACTCTAAAGAAGCGTAATAAGATAGCCTTTCAAAAATTTCAAAATATTAAGCAACTCGTAGGGGTACACCCACATATTCCAAAAACGTAGTACATTTAGAGGTTTTTCCAAATCAATGAATGAAATATGTCCAAAGTGAACACTAAACTTTTCCGACCATTTGGCGTTGTGAAGGGGACTCTAAAGAAGCGTAATAAGATAGCCTTTCAAAAATTTCAAAATATTAAGCAACTCGTAGAGGTACACCCACATATTCTAAAAAACTAGTACGTTTAGAGGTTTTTCCAAATCAATTAATGAAATATGTCCAAAGTGAACACTAAACTTTTCCGACCATTTGGCGTTTTAAAGGGTACTCTGAAGAAGCGTAATAAAATAGCATTTCAAAATTTTCAAAATATGAAGAAACTTGTAGGGGTACACCCACATATTCCAAAAAAGTAGTACATTTAGAGGTTTTTCCAAATCAATGAATGAAATATGTCCAAAGTGAACACTAAACTTTTTCGACCATTTGGCGTTGTAAAGGAGACTCTAAAAAAGCGTAATAAGATAGCCTTTCAAAAATTTCAAAATATTAAGCAACTCGCAGGGGTACACCCACATATTCCAAAAAACTAGTACATTTAGAGGTTTTTCCAAATCAATGATTGATATATGTCCAAAGTGAACACTAAACTTTTCCGACTATTTGGCGTTGTAAAGGGTACTCTGAAGAAGCGTAATAAGATAGCCTTTCAAAAATTTCAAAATATTAAGCAACTCGTAGGGGTACATCCACATATTCCAAAAAACTAGTGTATTTAGTGGTTTTTCCAAATCAATGAATGAAATATGTCCAAAGTTAACACTAAACTTTTCCGACCATTTGGCGTTGTAAAGGGGACTCTAAAGAAGCGCAATAAGATAGCCTTTCAAAAATTTCAAAATATTAAGCAACTCGTAGGGGTACACCCACATATTCCAAAAAAGTAGTACATTTAGAGGTTTTTCCAAATCAATGAATGAAATATGTCCAAAGTGAACACTAAACTTTTCCGACCATTTGGCGTTGTGAAGGGGACTCTAAAGAAGCGTAATAAGATAGCCTTTCAAAAATTTCAAAATATTAAGCAACTCATAGGGGTACACCCACATATTCTAAAAAACTAGTACGTTTAGAGGTTTTTCCAAATCAATGATTGATATATGTCCAAAGTGAACACTAAACTTTTCCGACTATTTGGCGTTGTAAAGGGTACTCTGAAGAAGCGTAATAAGATAGCCTTTCAAAAATTTCAAAATATTAAGCAACTCGTAGGGGTACATCCACATATTCCAAAAAACTAGTGCATTTAGTGGTTTTTCCAAATCAATGAATGAAATATGTCCAAAGTGAACACTAAACTTTTCCGACCATTTGGCGTTGTAAAGGGGACTCTAAAAAAGCGTAATAAGATAGCCTTTCAAAAATTTCAAAATATTAAGCAACTTGCAGGGGTACACCCACATATTCCAAAAAACTAGTACATTTAAAGGTTTTTCCAAATCAATGAATGAAATATGTCCAAAGTGAACACTAAACTTTTCCGACCATTTGGCGTTGTAAATGGGACTCTAAAGAAGCGTAATAAGATAGCCTTTCAAAAATTTCAAAATATTAAGCAACTCGTAGGGGTACACCCACATATTCCAAAAAAGTAGTACATTTAGAGGTTTTTCCAAATCAATGAATGAAATATGTCCAAAGTGAACACTAAACTTTTCCGACCATTTGGCGTTGTGAAGGGGACTCTAAAGAAGCGTAATAAGATAGCCTTTCAAAAATTTCAAAATATTAAGCAACTCATAGGGGTACACCCACATATTCTAAAAAACTAGTACGTTTAGAGGTTTTTCCAAATCAATGATTGATATATGTCCAAAGTGAACACTAAACTTTTCCGACTATTTGGCGTTGTAAAGGGTACTCTGAAGAAGCGTAATAAGATAGCCTTTCAAAAATTTCAAAATATTAAGCAACTCGTAGGGGTACATCCACATATTCCAAAAAACTAGTGCATTTAGTGGTTTTTCCAAATCAATGAATGAAATATGTCCAAAGTGAACACTAAACTTTTCCGACCATTTGGCGTTGTAAAGGGGACTCTAAAGAAGCGCAATAAGATAGCCTTTCAAAAATTTCAAAATATTAAGCAACTCGCAGGGGTACACCCACATATTCCAAAAAACTAGTACATTTAAAGGTTTTTCCAAATCAATGAATGAAATATGTCCAAAGTGAACACTAAACTTTTCCGACCATTTGGCGTTGTAAATGGGACTCTAAAGAAGCGTAATAAGATAGCCTTTCAAAAATTTCAAAATATTAAGCAACTCGTAGGGGTACACCCACATATTCCAAAAAAGTAGTACATTTAGAGGTTTTTCCAAATCAATGAATGAAATATGTCCAAAGTGAACACTAAACTTTTCCGACCATTTGGCGTTGTGAAGGGGACTCTAAAGAAGCGTAATAAGATAGCCTTTCAAAAATTTCAAAATATTAAGCAACTCATAGGGGTACACCCACATATTCTAAAAAACTAGTACGTTTAGAGGTTTTTCCAAATCAATGAATGAAATATGTCCAAAGTGAACACTAAACTTTTCCGACCATTTGGCGTTGTAAAGGGTACTCTGAAGAAGCGTAATAAAATAGCATTTCAAAATTTTCAAAATATGAAGAAACTTGTAGGGGTACACCCACATATTCCAAAAAAGTAGTACATTTAGAGGTTTTTCCAAATCAATGAATGAAATATGTCCAAAGTGAACAATAAACTTTTCCGACCATTTGGCGTTGTAAAGGGGACTCTAAAAAAGCGTAATAAGATAGCATTTCAAAAATTTCAAAATATTAAGCAACTCGCAGGGGTACACCCACATATTCCAAAAAACTAGTACATTTAGAGGTTTTTCCAAATCAATGAATGAAATATGTCCAAAGTGAACACTAAACTTTTCCGACCATTTGGCGTTGTAAATGGGACTCTAAAGAAGCGTAATAAGATAGCCTTTCAAAAATTTCAAAATATTAAGCAACTTATAGGGGTACACCCACATATTCTAAAAAACTAGTACGTTTAGAGGTTTTTCCAAATCAATGAATGAAATATGTCCAAAGTGAACACTAAACTTTTCCGACCATTTGGCGTTGTAAATGGGACTCTAAAGAAGCGTAATAAGATAGCCTTTCAAAAATTTCAAAATATTAAGCAACTCGTAAAGGTACACCCACATATTCTAAAAAACTAGTACGTTTAGAGGATTTTCCAAATCAATGAATGAAATATGTCCAAAGTGAACACTAAACTTTTCCGACCATTTGGCGTTGTAAAGGGTACTCTGAAGAAGCGTAATAAAATAGCATTTCAAAATTTTCAAAATATGAAGAAACTTGTAGGGGTACACCCACATATTCCAAAAAAGTAGTACATTTAGAGGTTTTTCCAAATCAATGAATGAAATATGTCCAAAGTGAACAATAAACTTTTCCGACCATTTGGCGTTGTAAAGGGGACTCTAAAAATGCGTAATAAGATAGCATTTCAAAAATTTCAAAATATTAAGCAACTCGCAGGGGTACACCCACATATTCCAAAAAACTAGTACATTTAGAGGTTTTTCCAAATCAATGAATGAAATATGTCCAAAGTGAACACTAAACTTTTCCGACCATTTGGCGTTGTAAATGGGACTCTAAAGAAGCGTAATAAGATAGCCTTTCAAAAATTTCAAAATATTAAGCAACTTATAGGGGTACACCCACATATTCTAAAAAACTAGTACGTTTAGAGGTTTTTCCAAATCAATGAATGAAATATGTCCAAAGTGAACACTAAACTTTTCCGACCATTTGGCGTTGTAAATGGGACTCTAAAGAAGCGTAATAAGATAGCCTTTCAAAAATTTCAAAATATTAAGCAACTCGTAAAGGTACACCCACATATTCTAAAAAACTAGTACGTTTAGAGGTTTTTCCAAATCAATGAATGAAATATGTCCAAAGTGAACACTAAACTTTTCCGACCATTTGGCGTTGTAAAGGGTACTCTGAAGAAGCGTAATAAAATAGCATTTCAAAATTTTCAAAATATGAATGAAACTTGTAGGGGTACACCCACATATTCCAAAAAAGTAGTACATTTAGAGGTTTTTCCAAATCAATGAATGAAATATGTCCAAAGTGAACACTAAACTTTTCCGGCCATTTGGCGTTGTAAAGGAGACTCTAAAAAAGCGTAATAAGATAGCCTTTCAAAAATTTCAAAATATTAAGCAACTCGCAGGGGTACACCCACATATTCCAAAAAACTAGTACATTTAGAGGTTTTTCCAAATCAATGATTGATATATGTCCAAAGTGAACACTAAACTTTTCCGACTATTTGGCGTTGTAAAGGGTACTCTGAAGAAGCGTAATAAGATAGCCTTTCAAAAATTTCAAAATATTAAGCAACTCGTAGGGGTACATCCACATATTCCAAAAAACTAGTGCATTTAGTGGTTTTTCCAAATCAATGAATGAAATATGTCCAAAGTGAACACTAAACTTTTCCGACCATTTGGCGTTGTAAAGGGGACTCTAAAGAAGCGCAATAAGATAGCCTTTCAAAAATTTCAAAATATTAAGCAACTCGCAGGGGTACACCCACATATTCCAAAAAACTAGTACATTTAGAGGTTTTTCCAAATCAATGAATGAAATATGTCCAAAGTGAACACTAAACTTTTCCGACCATTTGGCGTTGTAAAGGGTACTCTGAAGAAGCGTAATAAAATAGCATTTCAAAATTTTCAAAATATTAAGAAACTTGTAGGCGTACACCCACATATTCCAAAAAAGTAGTACATTTAGAGGTTTTTCCAAATCAATGAATGAAATATGTCCAAAGTGAACACTAAACTTTTCCGACCATTTGGCGTTGTAAATGGGACTCTAAAGAAGCGTAATAAGATAGCCTTTCAAAAATTTCAAAATATTAAGCAACTCGTAGGGGTACACCCACATATTCCAAAAAAGTAGTACATTTAGAGGTTTTTCCAAATCAATGAATGAAATATGTCCAAAGTGAACACTAAACTTTCCGACCATTTGGCGTTGTAAATGGGACTCTAAAGAAGCGTAATAAGATAGCCTTTCAAAAATTTCAAAATATTAAGCAACTCGTAGAGGTACACCCACATATTCTAAAAAACTAGTACGTTTAGAGGTTTTTCCAAATCAATGAATGAAATATGTCCAAAGTAAACACTAAACTTTTCCGACTATTTGGCGTTGTAAAGGGTACTCTGAAGAAGCGTAATAAGATAGCCTTTCAAAAATTTCAAAATATTAAGCAACTCGTAGGGGTACTTCCACATATTCCAAAAAACTAGTGCATTTAGTGGTTTTTCCAAATCAATGAATGAAATATGTCCAAAGTGAACACTAAACTTTTCCGACCATTTGGCGTTGTAAAGGGGACTCTAAAGAAGCGCAATAAGATAGCCTTTCAAAAATTTCAAAATATTAAGCAACTTGCAGGGGTACACCCACATATTCAAAAAAACTAGTACATTTAGAGGTTTTTCCAAATCAATGAATGAAATATGTCCAAAGTGAACACTAAACTTTTCCGACCATTTGGCGTTGTAAATGGGACTCTAAAGAAGCGTAATAAGATAGCCTTTCAAAAATTTCAAAATATTAAGCAACTCGTAGGGGTACACCCACATATTCCAAAAAAGTAGTACATTTAGAGGTTTTTCCAAATCAATGAATGAAATATGTCCAAAGTGAACACTAAACTTTTCCGACCATTTGGCGTTGTAAATGGGACTCTAAAGAAGCGTAATAAGATAGCCTTTCAAAAATTTCAAAATATTAAGCAACTCGTAGAGGTACACCCACATATTCTAAAAAACTAGTACGTTTAGAGGTTTTTCCAAATCAATGAATGAAATATGTCCAAAGTGAACACTAAACTTTTCCGACCATTTGGCGTTGTAAATGGGACTCTAAAGAAGCGTAATAAGATAGCCTTTCAAAAATTTCAAAATATTAAGCAACTCGTAGAGGTACACCCACATATTCTAAAAAACTAGTACGTTTAGAGGTTTTTCCAAATCAATGAATGAAATATGTCCAAAGTGAACACTAAACTTTTCCGACCATTTGGCGTTGTAAAGGGTACTCTGAAGAAGCGTAATAAAATAGCATTTCAAAATTTTCAAAATATGAAGAAACTTGTAGGGGTACACCCACATATTCCAAAAAAGTAGTACATTTAGAGGTTTTTCCAAATCAATGAATGAAATATGTCCAAAGTGAACACTAAACTTTTCCGACCATTTGGCGTTGTAAAGGGGACTCTAAAAAAGCGTAATAAGATAGCCTTTCAAAAATTTCAAAATATTAAGCAACTCGCAGGGGTACACCCACATATTCCAAAAACTAGTACATTTAGAGATTTTTCCAAATCAATGAATGAAATATGTCCAAAGTGAACACTAAACTTTTCCGACCATTTGGCGTTGTAAATGGGACTCTAAAGAAGCGTAATAAGATAGCCTTTCAAAAATTTCAAAATATTAAGCAACTCGTAGGGGTACATCCACATATTCCAAAAAACTAGTGCATTTAGTGGTTTTTCCAAATCAATGAATGAAATATGTCCAAAGTGAACACTAAACTTTTCCGACCATTTGGCGTTGTAAAGGGGACTCTAAAGAAGCGCAATAAGATAGCCTTTCAAAAATTTCAAAATATTAAGCAACTCGCAGGGGTACACCCACATATTCCAAAAAACTAGTACATTTAAAGGTTTTTCCAAATCAATGAATGAAATATGTCCAAAGTGAACACTAAACTTTTCCGACCATTTGGCGTTGTAAATGGGACTCTAAAGAAGCGTAATAAGATAGCCTTTCAAAAATTTCAAAATATTAAGCAACTCGTAGGGGTACACCCACATATTCCAAAAAAGTAGTACATTTAGAGGTTTTTCCAAATCAATGAATGAAATATGTCCAAAGTGAACACTAAACTTTTCCGACCATTTGGCGTTGTGAAGGGGACTCTAAAGAAGCGTAATAAGATAGCCTTTCAAAAATTTCAAAATATTAAGCAACTCATAGGGGTACACCCACATATTCTAAAAAACTAGTACGTTTAGAGGTTTTTCCAAATCAATGAATGAAATATGTCCAAAGTGAACACTAAACTTTTCCGACCATTTGGCGTTGTAAAGGGTACTCTGAAGAAGCGTAATAAAATAGCATTTCAAAATTTTCAAAATATGAAGAAACTTGTAGGGGTACACCCACATATTCCAAAAAAGTAGTACATTTAGAGGTTTTTCCAAATCAATGAATGAAATATGTCCAAAGTGAACAATAAACTTTTCCGACCATTTGGCGTTGTAAAGGGGACTCTAAAAAAGCGTAATAAGATAGCATTTCAAAAATTTCAAAATATTAAGCAACTCGCAGGGGTACACCCACATATTCCAAAAAACTAGTACATTTAGAGGTTTTTCCAAATCAATGAATGAAATATGTCCAAAGTGAACACTAAACTTTTCCGACCATTTGGCGTTGTAAATGGGACTCTAAAGAAGCGTAATAAGATAGCCTTTCAAAAATTTCAAAATATTAAGCAACTTATAGGGGTACACCCACATATTCTAAAAAACTAGTACGTTTAGAGGTTTTTCCAAATCAATGAATGAAATATGTCCAAAGTGAACACTAAACTTTTCCGACCATTTGGCGTTGTAAATGGGACTCTAAAGAAGCGTAATAAGATAGCCTTTCAAAAATTTCAAAATATTAAGCAACTCGTAAAGGTACACCCACATATTCTAAAAAACTAGTACGTTTAGAGGATTTTCCAAATCAATGAATGAAATATGTCCAAAGTGAACACTAAACTTTTCCGACCATTTGGCGTTGTAAAGGGTACTCTGAAGAAGCGTAATAAAATAGCATTTCAAAATTTTCAAAATATGAAGAAACTTGTAGGGGTACACCCACATATTCCAAAAAAGTAGTACATTTAGAGGTTTTTCCAAATCAATGAATGAAATATGTCCAAAGTGAACAATAAACTTTTCCGACCATTTGGCGTTGTAAAGGGGACTCTAAAAATGCGTAATAAGATAGCATTTCAAAAATTTCAAAATATTAAGCAACTCGCAGGGGTACACCCACATATTCCAAAAAACTAGTACATTTAGAGGTTTTTCCAAATCAATGAATGAAATATGTCCAAAGTGAACACTAAACTTTTCCGACCATTTGGCGTTGTAAATGGGACTCTAAAGAAGCGTAATAAGATAGCCTTTCAAAAATTTCAAAATATTAAGCAACTTATAGGGGTACACCCACATATTCTAAAAAACTAGTACGTTTAGAGGTTTTTCCAAATCAATGAATGAAATATGTCCAAAGTGAACACTAAACTTTTCCGACCATTTGGCGTTGTAAATGGGACTCTAAAGAAGCGTAATAAGATAGCCTTTCAAAAATTTCAAAATATTAAGCAACTCGTAAAGGTACACCCACATATTCTAAAAAACTAGTACGTTTAGAGGTTTTTCCAAATCAATGAATGAAATATGTCCAAAGTGAACACTAAACTTTTCCGACCATTTGGCGTTGTAAAGGGTACTCTGAAGAAGCGTAATAAAATAGCATTTCAAAATTTTCAAAATATGAATGAAACTTGTAGGGGTACACCCACATATTCCAAAAAAGTAGTACATTTAGAGGTTTTTCCAAATCAATGAATGAAATATGTCCAAAGTGAACACTAAACTTTTCCGGCCATTTGGCGTTGTAAAGGAGACTCTAAAAAAGCGTAATAAGATAGCCTTTCAAAAATTTCAAAATATTAAGCAACTCGCAGGGGTACACCCACATATTCCAAAAAACTAGTACATTTAGAGGTTTTTCCAAATCAATGATTGATATATGTCCAAAGTGAACACTAAACTTTTCCGACTATTTGGCGTTGTAAAGGGTACTCTGAAGAAGCGTAATAAGATAGCCTTTCAAAAATTTCAAAATATTAAGCAACTCGTAGGGGTACATCCACATATTCCAAAAAACTAGTGCATTTAGTGGTTTTTCCAAATCAATGAATGAAATATGTCCAAAGTGAACACTAAACTTTTCCGACCATTTGGCGTTGTAAAGGGGACTCTAAAGAAGCGCAATAAGATAGCCTTTCAAAAATTTCAAAATATTAAGCAACTCGCAGGGGTACACCCACATATTCCAAAAAACTAGTACATTTAGAGGTTTTTCCAAATCAATGAATGAAATATGTCCAAAGTGAACACTAAACTTTTCCGACCATTTGGCGTTGTAAAGGGTACTCTGAAGAAGCGTAATAAAATAGCATTTCAAAATTTTCAAAATATTAAGAAACTTGTAGGCGTACACCCACATATTCCAAAAAAGTAGTACATTTAGAGGTTTTTCCAAATCAATGAATGAAATATGTCCAAAGTGAACACTAAACTTTTCCGACCATTTGGCGTTGTAAATGGGACTCTAAAGAAGCGTAATAAGATAGCCTTTCAAAAATTTCAAAATATTAAGCAACTCGTAGGGGTACACCCACATATTCCAAAAAAGTAGTACATTTAGAGGTTTTTCCAAATCAATGAATGAAATATGTCCAAAGTGAACACTAAACTTTTCCGACCATTTGGCGTTGTAAATGGGACTCTAAAGAAGCGTAATAAGATAGCCTTTCAAAAATTTCAAAATATTAAGCAACTCGTAGAGGTACACCCACATATTCTAAAAAACTAGTACGTTTAGAGGTTTTTCCAAATCAATGAATGAAATATGTCCAAAGTAAACACTAAACTTTTCCGACTATTTGGCGTTGTAAAGGGTACTCTGAAGAAGCGTAATAAGATAGCCTTTCAAAAATTTCAAAATATTAAGCAACTCGTAGGGGTACATCCACATATTCCAAAAAACTAGTGCATTTAGTGGTTTTTCCAAATCAATGAATGAAATATGTCCAAAGTGAACACTAAACTTTTCCGACCATTTGGCGTTGTAAAGGGGACTCTAAAGAAGCGCAATAAGATAGCCTTTCAAAAATTTCAAAATATTAAGCAACTTGCAGGGGTACACCCACATATTCAAAAAAACTAGTACATTTAGAGGTTTTTCCAAATCAATGAATGAAATATGTCCAAAGTGAACACTAAACTTTTCCGACCATTTGGCGTTGTAAATGGGACTCTAAAGAAGCGTAATAAGATAGCCTTTCAAAAATTTCAAAATATTAAGCAACTCGTAGGGGTACACCCACATATTCCAAAAAAGTAGTACATTTAGAGGTTTTTCCAAATCAATGAATGAAATATGTCCAAAGTGAACACTAAACTTTTCCGACCATTTGGCGTTGTAAATGGGACTCTAAAGAAGCGTAATAAGATAGCCTTTCAAAAATTTCAAAATATTAAGCAACTCGTAGAGGTACACCCACATATTCTAAAAAACTAGTACGTTTAGAGGTTTTTCCAAATCAATGAATGAAATATGTCCAAAGTGAACACTAAACTTTTCCGACCATTTGGCGTTGTAAATGGGACTCTAAAGAAGCGTAATAAGATAGCCTTTCAAAAATTTCAAAATATTAAGCAACTCGTAGAGGTACACCCACATATTCTAAAAAACTAGTACGTTTAGAGGTTTTTCCAAATCAATGAATGAAATATGTCCAAAGTGAACACTAAACTTTTCCGACCATTTGGCGTTGTAAAGGGTACTCTGAAGAAGCGTAATAAAATAGCATTTCAAAATTTTCAAAATATGAAGAAACTTGTAGGGGTACACCCACATATTCCAAAAAAGTAGTACATTTAGAGGTTTTTCCAAATCAATGAATGAAATATGTCCAAAGTGAACACTAAACTTTTCCGACCATTTGGCGTTGTAAAGGGGACTCTAAAAAAGCGTAATAAGATAGCCTTTCAAAAATTTCAAAATATTAAGCAACTCGCAGGGGTACACCCACATATTCCAAAAACTAGTACATTTAGAGATTTTTCCAAATCAATGAATGAAATATGTCCAAAGTGAACACTAAACTTTTCCGACCATTTGGCGTTGTAAATGGGACTCTAAAGAAGCGTAATAAGATAGCCTTTCAAAAATTTCAAAATATTAAGCAACTCGTAGGGGTACACCCACATATTCCAAAAAAGTAGTACATTTAGAGGTTTTTCCAAATCAATGAATGAAATATGTCCAAAGTGAACACTAAACTTTTCCGACCATTTGGCGTTGTGAAGGGGACTCTAAAGAAGCGTAATAAGATAGCCTTTCAAAAATTTCAAAATATTAAGCAACTCGCAGGGGTACAACCACATATTCCAAAAACTAGTACATTTAGAGATTTTTCCAAATCAATGAATGAAATATGTCCAAAGTGAACACTAAACTTTTCCGACCATTTGGCGTTGTAAATGGGACTCTAAAGAAGCGTAATAAGATAGCCTTTCAAAAATTTCAAAATATTAAGCAACTCGTAGGGGTACACCCACATATTCCAAAAAAGTAGTACATTTAGAGGTTTTTCCAAATCAATGAATGAAATATGTCCAAAGTGAACACTAAACTTTTCCGACCATTTGGCGTTGTAAAGCGGACTCTAAAAAAGCGTAATAAAATAGCCTTTCAAAAATTTCAAAATATTAAGCAACTCGCAGGGGTACACCCACATATTCCAAAAAACTAGTACATTTAGAGGTTTTTCCAAATCAATGAATGAAATATGTCCAAAGTGAACACTAAACTTTTCCGACCATTTGGCGTTGTAAATGGGACTCTAAAGAAGCGTAATAAGATAGCCTTTCAAAAATTTCAAAATATTAAGCAACTCGTAGGGGTACACCCACATATTCCAAAAAAGTAGTACATTTAGAGGTTTTTCCAAATCAATGAATGAAATATGTCCAAAGTGAACACTAAACTTTTCCGACCATTTGGCGTTGTGAAGGGGACTCTAAAGAAGCGTAATAAGATAGCCTTTCAAAAATTTCAAAATATTAAGCAACTCATAGGGGTACACCCACATATTCTAAAAAACTAGTACGTTTAGAGGTTTTTCCAAATCAATGAATGAAATATGTCCAAAGTGAACACTAAACTTTTCCGACCATTTGGCGTTGTAAAGGGTACTCTGAAGAAGCGTAATAAAATAGCATTTCAAAATTTTCAAAATATGAAGAAACTTGTAGGGGTACATTTAGAGGTTTTTCCAAATCAATGAATGAAATATGTCCAAAGTGAACACTAAACTTTTCCGACCATTTGGCGTTGTAAAGGGGACTCTAAAAAAGCGTAATAAGATAGCCTTTCAAAAATTTCAAAATATTAAGCAACTCGCAGGGGTACACCCACATATTCCAAAAACTAGTACATTTAGAGATTTTTCCAAATCAATGAATGAAATATGTCCAAAGTGAACACTAAACTTTTCCGATCATTTGGCGTTGTAAATGGGACTCTAAAGAAGCGTAATAAGATAGCCTTTCAAAAATTTCAAAATATGAAGCAACTCGTAGGGGTACACCCACATATTCCAAAAAGTAGTACATTTAGAGGTTTTTCCAAATCAATGAATGAATTATGTCCAAAGTGAACACTAAACTTTTCCGACCATTTGGCGTTGTAAAGGGGACTCTAAAAAAGCGTAATAAGATAGCCTTTCAAAAATTTCAAAATATTAAGCAACTCGCAGGGGTACACCCACATATTCCAAAAAACTAGTACATTTAGAGGTTTTTCCAAATCAATGAATGAAATATGTCCAAAGTGAACACTAAACTTTTTCGACCATTTGGCGTTGTAAAGGGGACTGTAAAGAAGCGTAATAAGATAGCCTTTCAAAAATTTCAAAATATTAAGCAACTCGTAGGGGTACACCCACATATTCCAAAAAACTAGTAAATTTAGAGGTTTTTCCAAATCAATGAATGAAATATGTCCAAAGTGAACACTAAACTTTTCCGCCCATTTGGCGTTGTAAAGGGTACTCTGAAGAAGCGTACTAAAATAGCATTTCAAAATTTTCAAAATATGAAGAAACTTGTAGGGGTACACCCACATATTCCAAAAAAGTAGTACATTTAAAGGTTTTTCCAAATCAAAGATTGATATATGTCCAAAGTGAACACTAAACTTTTCCGACCATTTGGCGTTGTAAAGGGGACTCTAAAGAAGCGCAATAAGATAGCCTTTCAAAAATTTTAAAATATTAAGCAACTCGCAGGGGTACACCCACATATTCCAAAAAACTAGTACATTTAGAGGTTTTTCCAAATCAATGAATGAAATATGTCCAAAGTGAATACTAAACTTTTCTGACCATTTGGCGTTGTAAATGGGACTCTAAAGAAGCGTAATAAGATAGCCTTTCAAAAATTTCAAAATATTAAGCAACTCGCAGGGGTACACCCACATATTCCAAAAAAGTAGTACATTTAGAGGTTTTTCCAAATCAATGAATGAAATATGTCCAAAGTGAACACTAAACTTTTCCGACCATTTGGCGTTGTGAAGGGGACTCTAAAGAAGCGTAATAAGATAGCCTTTCAAAAATTTCAAAATATTAAGCAACTCGTAGGGGTACACCCACATATTCTAAAAAACTAGTACGTTTAGAGGTTTTTCCAAATCAATGAATGAAATATGTCCAAAGTGAACACTAAACTTTTCCGACCATTTGGCGTTGTAAAGGGTACTCTGAAGAAGCGTAATAAAATAGCATTTCAAAATTTTCAAAATATGAAGAAACTTGTAGGGGTACACCCACATATTCCAAAAATGTAGTACATTTAGAGGTTTTTCCAAATCAATGAATGAAATATGTCCAAAGTGAACACTAAAATTTTCCGGCCATTTGGCGTTGTAAAGGAGACTCTAAAAAAGCGTAATAAGATAGCCTTTCAAAAATTTCAAAATATTAAGCAACTCGCAGGGGTACACCCACATATTCCAAAAAACTAGTACATCTAGAGGTTTTTCCAAATCAATGATTGATATATGTCCAAAGTGAACACTAAACTTTTCCGACTATTTGGCGTTGTAAAGGGTACTCTGAAGAAGCGTAATAAGATAGCCTTTCAAAAATTTCAAAATATTAAGCAACTCGTAGGGGTACATCCACATATTCCAAAAAACTAGTGCATTTAGTGGTTTTTCCAAATCAATGAATGAAATATGTCCAAAGTGAACACTAAACTTTTCCGACCATTTGGCGTTGTAAAGGGGACTCTAAAGAAGCGCAATAAGATAGCCTTTCAAAAATTTCAAAATATTAAGCAACTTGCAGGGGTACACCCACATATTCCAAAAAACTAGTACATTTAGAGGTTTTTCCAAATCAATGAATGAAATATGTCCAAAGTGAACACTAAACTTTTCCGACCATTTGGCGTTGTAAATGGGACTCTAAAGAAGCGTAATAAGATAGCCTTTCAAAAATTTCAAAATATTAAGCAACTCGTAGGGGTACACCCACATATTCCAAAAAAGTAGTACATTTAGAGGTTTTTCCAAATCAATGAATGAAATATGTCCAAAGTGAACACTAAACTTTTCCGACCATTTGGCGTTGTAAATGAGACTCTAAAGAAGCGTAATAAGATAGCCTTTCAAAAATTTCAAAATATTAAGCAACTCGTAGAGGTACACCCACATATTCTAAAAAACTAGTACGTTTAGAGGTTTTTCCAAATCAATGAATGAAATATGTCCAAAGTGAACACTAAACTTTTCCGACCATTTGGCGTTGTAAATGGGACTCTAAAGAAGCGTAATAAGATAGCCTTTCAAAAATTTCAAAATATTAAGCAACTCGTAGAGGTACACCCACATATTCTAAAAAACTAGTACGTTTAGAGGTTTTTCCAAATCAATGAATGAAATATGTCCAAAGTGAACACTAAACTTTTCAGACCATTTGGCGTTGTAAAGGGTACTCTGAAGAAGCGTAATAAAATAGCATTTCAAAATTTTCAAAATATGAAGAAACTTGTAGGGGTACACCCACATATTCCAAAAAAGTAGTACATTTAGAGGTTTTTCCAAATCAATGAATGAAATATGTCCAAAGTGAACACTAAACTTTTCCGACCATTTGGCGTTGTAAAGGGGACTCTAAAAAAGCGTAATAAGATAGCCTTTCAAAAATTTCAAAATATTAAGCAACTCGCAGGGGTACACCCACATATTCCAAAAACTAGTACATTTAGAGATTTTTCCAAATCAATGAATGAAATATGTCCAAAGTGAACACTAAACTTTTCCGACCATTTGGCGTTGTAAATGGGACTCTAAAGAAGCGTAATAAGATAGCCTTTCAAAAATTTCAAAATATTAAGCAACTCGTAGGGGTACACCCACATATTCCAAAAAAGTAGTACATTTAGAGGTTTTTCCAAATCAATGAATGAAATATGTCCAAAGTGAACACTAAACTTTTCCGACCATTTGGCGTTGTGAAGGGGACTCTAAAGAAGCGTAATAAGATAGCCTTTCAAAAATTTCAAAATATTAAGCAACTCATAGGGGTACACCCACATATTCTAAAAAACTAGTACGTTTAGAGGTTTTTCCAAATCAATGAATGAAATATGTCCAAAGTGAACACTAAACTTTTCCGACCATTTGGCGTTGTAAAGGGTACTCTGAAGAAGCGTAATAAAATAGCATTTCAAAATTTTCAAAATATGAAGAAACTTGTAGGGGTACATTTAGAGGTTTTTCCAAATCAATGAATGAAATATGTCCAAAGTGAACACTAAACTTTTCCGACCATTTGGCGTTGTAAAGGGGACTCTAAAAAAGCGTAATAAGATAGCCTTTCAAAAATTTCAAAATATTAAGCAACTCGCAGGGGTACACCCACATATTCCAAAAAAGTAGTACATTTAGAGGTTTTTCCAAATCAATGAATGAAATATGTCCAAAGTGAACACTAAACTTTTCCGACCATTTGGCGTTGTGAAGGGGACTCTAAAGAAGCGTAATAAGATAGCCTTTCAAAAATTTCAAAATATTAAGCAACTCGTAGGGGTACACCCACATATTCTAAAAAACTAGTACGTTTAGAGGTTTTTCCAAATCAATGAATGAAATATGTCCAAAGTGAACACTAAACTTTTCCGACCATTTGGCGTTGTAAAGGGTACTCTGAAGAAGCGTAATAAAATAGCATTTCAAAATTTTCAAAATATGAAGAAACTTGTAGGGGTACACCCACATATTCCAAAAATGTAGTACATTTAGAGGTTTTTCCAAATCAATGAATGAAATATGTCCAAAGTGAACACTAAAATTTTCCGGCCATTTGGCGTTGTAAAGGAGACTCTAAAAAAGCGTAATAAGATAGCCTTTCAAAAATTTCAAAATATTAAGCAACTCGCAGGGGTACACCCACATATTCCAAAAAACTAGTACATCTAGAGGTTTTTCCAAATCAATGATTGATATATGTCCAAAGTGAACACTAAACTTTTCCGACTATTTGGCGTTGTAAAGGGTACTCTGAAGAAGCGTAATAAGATAGCCTTTCAAAAATTTCAAAATATTAAGCAACTCGTAGGGGTACATCCACATATTCCAAAAAACTAGTGCATTTAGTGGTTTTTCCAAATCAATGAATGAAATATGTCCAAAGTGAACACTAAACTTTTCCGACCATTTGGCGTTGTAAAGGGGACTCTAAAGAAGCGCAATAAGATAGCCTTTCAAAAATTTCAAAATATTAAGCAACTTGCAGGGGTACACCCACATATTCCAAAAAACTAGTACATTTAGAGGTTTTTCCAAATCAATGAATGAAATATGTCCAAAGTGAACACTAAACTTTTCCGACCATTTGGCGTTGTAAATGGGACTCTAAAGAAGCGTAATAAGATAGCCTTTCAAAAATTTCAAAATATTAAGCAACTCGTAGGGGTACACCCACATATTCCAAAAAAGTAGTACATTTAGAGGTTTTTCCAAATCAATGAATGAAATATGTCCAAAGTGAACACTAAACTTTTCCGACCATTTGGCGTTGTAAATGGGACTCTAAAGAAGCGTAATAAGATAGCCTTTCAAAAATTTCAAAATATTAAGCAACTCGTAGAGGTACACCCACATATTCTAAAAAACTAGTACGTTTAGAGGTTTTTCCAAATCAATGAATGAAATATGTCCAAAGTGAACACTAAACTTTTCAGACCATTTGGCGTTGTAAAGGGTACTCTGAAGAAGCGTAATAAAATAGCATTTCAAAATTTTCAAAATATGAAGAAACTTGTAGGGGTACACCCACATATTCCAAAAAAGTAGTACATTTAGAGGTTTTTCCAAATCAATGAATGAAATATGTCCAAAGTGAACACTAAACTTTTCCGACCATTTGGCGTTGTAAAGGGGACTCTAAAAAAGCGTAATAAGATAGCCTTTCAAAAATTTCAAAATATTAAGCAACTCGCAGGGGTACACCCACATATTCCAAAAACTAGTACATTTAGAGATTTTTCCAAATCAATGAATGAAATATGTCCAAAGTGAACACTAAACTTTTCCGACCATTTGGCGTTGTAAAGGGGACTCTAAAAAAGCGTAATAAGATAGCCTTTCAAAAATTTCAAAATATTAAGCAACTCGCAGGGGTACACCCACATATTCCAAAAAACTAGTACGTTTAGAGGTTTTTCCAAATCAATGAATGAAATATGTCCAAAGTGAACACTAAACTTTTCCGACCATTTGGCGTTGTAAAGGATACGCTGAAGAAGCGTAATAAAATAGCATTTCAAAATTTTCAAAATATGAAGAAACTTGTAGGGGTACACCCACATATTCCAAAAAAGTAGTACATTTAGAGGTTTTTCCAAATCAATGAATGAAATATGTCCAAAGTGAACACTAAACTTTTCCGGCCATTTGGCGTTGTAAAGGAGACTCTAAAAAAGCGTAATAAGATAGCCTTTCAAAAATTTCAAAATATTAAGCAACTCGCAGGGGTACACCCACATATTCCAAAAAACTAGTACATTTAGAGGTTTTTCCAAATCAATGATTGATATATGTCCAAAGTGAACACTAAACTTTTCCGACTATTTGGCGTTGTACAGGGTACTCTGAAGAAGCGTAATAAGATAGCCTTTCAAAAATTTCAAAATATTAAGCAACTCGTAGGGGTACATCCACATATTCCAAAAAACTAGTGCATTTAGTGGTTTTTCCAAATCAATGAATGAAATATGTCCAAAGTGAACACTAAACTTTTCCGACCATTTGGCGTTGTAAAGGGGACTCTAAAGAAGCGCAATAAGATAGCCTCAAAAATTTCAAAATATTAAGCAACTTGCAGGGGTACACCCACATATTCCAAAAAACTAGTACATTTAGAGGTTTTTCCAAATCAATGAATGAAATATGTCCAAAGTGAACACTAAACTTTTCCGACCATTTGGCGTTGTAAATGGGACTCTAAAGAAGCGTAATAAGATAGCCTTTCAAAAATTTCAAAATATTAAGCAACTCGTAGGGGTACACCCACATATTCCAAAAAAGTAGTACATTTAGAGGTTTTTCCAAATCAATGAATGAAATATGTCCAAAGTGAACACTAAACTTTTCCGACCATTTGGCGTTGTAAATGGGACTCTAAAGAAGCGTAATAAGATAGCCTTTCAAAAATTTCAAAATATTAAGCAACTCGTAGAGGTACACCCACATATTCTAAAAAACTAGTACGTTTAGAGGTTTTTCCAAATCAATGAATGAAATATGTCCAAAGTGAACACTAAACTTTTCCGACCATTTGGCGTTGTAAATGGGACTCTAAAGAAGCGTAATAAGATAGCCTTTCAAAAATTTCAAAATATTAAGCAACTCGTAGAGGTACACCCACATATTCTAAAAAACTAGTACGTTTAGAGGTTTTTCCAAATCAATGAATGAAATATGTCCAAAGTGAACACTAAACTTTTCCGACCATTTGGCGTTGTAAAGGGTACTCTGAAGAAGCGTAATAAAATAGCATTTCAAAAATTTCAAAATATGAAGAAACTTGTAGGGGTACACCCACATATTCCAAAAAAGTAGTACATTTAGAGGTTTTTCCAAATCAATGAATGAAATATGTCCAAAGTGGAACAACCAAGCTTTTTTTTTTTTTTTTATATATATAATTAGCCCAGATTAATATTCCCATAAATATTAATCCTCAACAGCTAATTCAACCCAATGCGGAAGAAAAACCAATATTATTAAATCATAAATAATTATTCAACAATAATCAATAAAGAATAAAACCAATAAAACCAATAACCAATAAACGACCTAAGCCGGTTTGCTACATTATTAAAATAAAGTCTAACACCCTAAACTCATGAATTCTCAATCAACCACATCATAAATGCCAGAATCCAAATCCTAATCTCATCATCCTCTTCTCTCGGTCTCTTTCCGCGGATGAACATTGCTGTTACCTGCATCACATTACGAAAGAGATGCGTAAGTATTATCATAAATACTTAGTGAGTGGATCATCCTGCCTACAGGCCAATTACGTCAAACAATAGACAATATACCACAATAAACAACCAGAATGACAATGCAACAATAATAACCACAACTACCTGTCAGGAAACCCATGTTTCCTAGACACCAAACACGATGAAACACGATGAAACAATATACCACAATAAACAACTCATCGAGTGTCGGTCGACACCAGCCCGACACCTAGACACCAAACACGATGAAACAGTGCAAAAATCGTAAAACAAACACCAAACAATGGGATTCAACCCCCATAAACGCATCAAACCACATAAAACCGAAGAACAACTCAAGAACAACAACATAAACTCAAAATCAAACAATCTCTAATGATTAACGGACCTACAGTCACGCACTCACCTCGAAAAGGAATAGAAAAGAGTAAAGGAAGATGAACAAGGCAGAATAGCCTCAAATCGATTCTCCAAACACCAAAATCGCCAAGAAATCACCCTCCTTCTCTCTGCAACTTGTTTTTCTCGAAAACTGTGCCTCTGCTCGCGGCCACAGGGTTTTATTCGAGAACTAGGGCTTCTTTCGCCCAAAACCGCGCTAAACCGAACTCACTCAAATCGAACCGACCGATTTCACCATAACCGGTGTCGATCGACACCCTTCCTTGGTGTCGGTCGACACCAATCGACCAAACCAACTCCAATTGCAAATCGATCGACTTAAACCGGGAATCAAACCCGATAACCGGTGTCGATAACCGGTGTCGTTCAGAAGAATTTAACACACTTTCTTTGCGATGCTTGAACCTTAGACCGACTGCACAACAATCAAACAAGAACATGCACAGCCAATCCTCAATTCACACCTCTAAGAGCATGTGCCAACTACTCCCGAACCCCTAGCATCGTCCAACACCACTTCCACAACAACTTCCAGGTTCACGGATGTTACAATTCTCCCCCACTAAAATGGATTCGTCCTCGAATCCCAACACAAACGTCTCTCCAAGACCTCAAAACTCACATTTTCGTCCTATGTTATACGCATGTTTCCAAGATATTATTACTCTCAATGCCATAACCGCAGTCATGACATCCGTACTGCAACTCACGGTCCAGTACCAAAATGTGACCAATGTCACAAAACCAAACGTGACCCGAAGTCACAACCAAAACGTGACCCACTGTCACTAAAACAACCCATATCGAGGTAGCGACCCCCAATATAAGTCCGTTGGGCACCTAACGTCCCAACACAAATAGAACCACCGTCTACAAGGCCCACCGCCTCTAGACAAAACGAGTAATAAAATCTGAAACGCGTACCAACATATGACTGAAACTTCCAATGACCCCACCGGCCAAAGAAACTTGTAACATCCAAACCATAACCAAAAATATGAGGCAAAACTCCATCTCATATAACTCCAAAAATGTATATCGTACAACAAAACGAAAATACATAAGTCCAAAACCCACAACAACAAAACCAAAAACAAGACTAGAACCACAAAGATGAATCACTCCACAGCCTGCTTGTCGAACCACTTTCCGAACTTCAGCTTCATCTTTGCCTCTGGCTCCCAAGTCTGCTCCTCTGTGCCACTACAGTCCCACAAGACTCTCAACAATGGCACTCTCTTGTTCCGCAAAACCTTGACTCTCCTCTCAAGAATCCTCACAGGAACTGCCGGAACTGTCATATCTGGCTGGAGATCCTCTGGAATCTCAACCACAACCTCCTCTGAAGGACGCAAACACCTCCTCAACATAGAAACATGAAACACCTTGTGAAAGGCGCTCATAATCGGTGGCAACTCCAACCGATAAGCCACTGGCCCAACTCGCTCCACCACTGGAAACGGACCCATAAATCGCGGACTGAGCTTGTTCTCTGCTATGGACCTGTTAGGGCCCCTCAACATAGCCATCTTGAGATAAACTCTATCTCCCACCTGAAACTCAAGCTCACGTCGCCGCCTATCTGCATAACTCCTCTGTCTATCCTGAGCCTCCTTCATGTTCAGCCTCAAGACACGAATCTTCTCCGTCGTCTCCTGAACAAAACTAGCTCCAAACATGCTGCGCTCCCCCACTTGGGTCCAGCATAAGGGTGTCCTGCATGGCCTCCCATACAAAGACTCATAAGGAGCCATACCAATGCTAGACTGAAAACTGTTGTTATAGGCAAACTCTGCCCTCCTGCATCAAAACACAACCAAGTCCAACACCTGAAGCATCTGTGTACACAACATATGGCTTCCCCGGGTCAGGTAATGCCAAAACTGGTGTACTAGTCAACATCTCCTTGAGCTTCCCAAAGCTCTCCTCGCACTCCGGCGACCACACAAACGGCACATCCTTGCCAGTCAACCTCGTCATCGGCTGAGACATGCTCGCAAACCCCTTGACGAACCTCCTGTAGTAGCCTGCTAAACCCAGAAAACTCCTGATCTCGGTAGCACTACTCGGTCTAGGCCAATCTCTAATGGCCTCAATCTTAGCCGGATCCACAGAAACTCCCTCTGCAGAAACAATGTGGCCAAGAAAACCCATCTCTCGCTGCCAAAAGCTACACTTGCTCAACTTAGCATACAGCTTCTGCTCTCGAAGCTTCTCCAACACAAGCCTCAAATGAGTCGCATGCTCCTCTGGATTCCTCGAATACACCAAAATGTCATCAATGAAAATAATGACAAACACATCCAGAAACTCCCTGAACACGTCGTTCATCAACCTCATAAACGCTGCTGGCGCATTAGTCAAACCGAAAGGCATGACCACAAACTCGAAATGCCCATACCTCGTCCGAAAAGCTGTCTTCCGGACATCTGCCTCATCTATCGGAATCTGATGATAACCCGATGCCAAATCAATCTTGGAGAACCAAGTAGCCCCTCTCAACTGATCCAACAACTCGTCGATCCTCGGAAGTGGGTACCTGTTCTTTACTGTGACTCGGTTAAGTCCCCGGTAATCAATACACAACCGAAAACTGCCATCCTTCTTTTTCACAAACAACACTGGCGCTCCCCATGGCGAAACACTAGGTCTGATGAACCCTTTACTCAAAAGGTCCTCTAGCTGCTTCTTCAGCTCTGCCATCTCTGCTGGAGCCATCCTGTAAGGTGTCTTCGATATCGGAGCTGTCCCGGGCTCTAAATCAATCGTGAAAGGATCTGACCGAGATGGTGGCAATCCCTTCAGCGACCGAAATACATCCTCGAAATCCTGGACAACCTGAATATCCTGCAGACTCACCTCACCACTGGACTCTGTCATAGTGATTGTCGCCAAATAGGCTTCGCAGCCCCGCTCTAACAACTGCTCTGCCTGAATAGCTGAAATCACTATACTCCCCGAAGTCGGTCTCACTCCCTGATAAACCAACTTCCCTGCATCCTGCTCAAACACCACTCTACCTCTGTAGCAATCCAGATGAACTCGGTATAGAGATAACCAGTCCATCCCCAAAATCACGTCATACAGTTCCACCGGACTGATGACTAAATCTGCTGGCATAGACTGCCCCGCAATCCGCACATCAACTGCTCTAGCTCTGCCCGAAGTAGCCAAATAACCACCTCCGGCCACCTTGACAAAGCCTGAAGCCTCGCCCTCGCTACTCCGAATACCACTACCCTCAGCTCTCTCCGGAGTTATGAAGCAATTAGATGCTCCCGAGTCAAACAGAACGTGAGACTCAAAACCTCCAACTAACAAGGTCCCTACACAATTCCACAAGTGTTGAGAACCTCTAACTCTATCACAGTAAAATAACAGAAACAGACAACACCAACAATTCTACCTTAAGAGTTTAAAAGTCTGAGTGAAGATTTTACCTGTGATCTGGCCTGACTGACTGGTCTGGCCCACCTCTGCCGAAGTATACACTCTCGGCGCTCCACCTGACTGCAACGCCGCAACCTGCGCTGCTGACTGAATAGCCAACGGCTGAATCGCCGCTGCCACCGCTCTCTGCTGCAACTTAGGACACATAGTCTTGATATGCCCCGGCTCCCTGCAGTAGTAGCACACTGTCGACTCTCTGGATCCCGCCCTCTTGGGGCAAGTCGCCACTCTGTGATCCAGACTCCCACAACCGAAACACCCACCCGTACTCGGGCTACTAGCAGATATCTCCTCTGCTCTCCTCTTCTGGCCCTGCGCAGGCCTGCTGCCCCTGCCGTAACCAGAACTGTGACCTCTGCGCTGCTGATGCTGCTGCTGGCCCCGAGGATGGGTAGCAGGAGCAACTGCAACTGGAACAACCGCCGTACTCACCGGCTCACGCAAGTCCTCCTCAATGGAAGCTGCCAACTCCACTAAGCCAGCTCTAGTGTGGTACATACCACCTCTGCACTGAGTCCTGATGTTCCTCCGAAGCCCCTGGAGAAACCGCGACGTCAATGCTCGCTCACTGATCAGCTCACCACCAGAAAAGACCACCAATCTGCAGAACTCTGCATCATACTCTCGAACAGACCTCTCACCCTGAGTCAAGTCCAAAAACCTCAACTGCAGCCTGTCACGAGCCTCCTGAGGGAAAAACTTGTGGTTGAACTCCTCGACGAAGTCAACCCAAGTCCAAACCTCTCTCCTGGTCCTAACAGACCTCCACCACAAATGTGCATCACCTCCAAGGTAGTGCACTGCCAACTCAACCTGAAACTGTGCCGGACAACGAACAGAATCGAAGTTCCGCTCCAACCTCTGACGCCACTCGTCAGCCTGCTCTGGAGTAACACCGCCCTCAAACGTAGGCGTACCAATCCTCTGCATCTCCCTCATCATCTCACGATAAGGAGAAAACCCAACTGCAACACCCTGCTGCACCACAGCCTCCTGCTGCTCAACAAAACCGGCACCAACATGTGCCCCGGCACCAACATGTGCCCCGGCCGCTGGAGGTGCAACCGGAGCCTGCTGTGGAACTGCCTCTGGAAGACGTGCCAACAACTGCGTCAGTAGCCCCACAATCAAATCACCCTGAGCAAGAGCCGCGCCCCCACCGGGAACTGCTCCTGCCCCCGCGCCACCACCGACGCCCAAACTAGCCCCACCGGCTAACGAAACCGACTGTGTCACCGACGCTGCCGCCACGCTAGGCGCCGCACTCTCCACTGAGGCCTCAGCCTCTGGCACTCCACGACCAGCACCCCGACCTCCACGACCCGCTGCTCGCCCACCGCGACCAGCTCCTCTGCCCCCACGGGCTGCACCGCGACCACGACCACGGCCACGACCACGACCTGCGTCCATCTCTCTGCACTACCACCAAGTACAGAAAAAGAGCAAAGGTCAAAACACAGACACAAAACCAAAATACACCAAATATCCAACTCACTTACCCGCGGAAAACTGGAAGACCGAGAGGATGAGATTAAACCACTAATTGACTAACTCACATAATCAATTAACCACATAGACCAATTCATCCAATTCTAACAGTCCTAAAACCGACTACGCTCTGATACCAAAATGGAACAACCAAGCTTTTTTTTTTTTTTTTTATATATAATTAGCCCAGATTAATATTCCCATAAATATTAATCCTCAACAGCTAATTCAACCCAATGCGGAAGAAAAACCAATATTATTAAATCATAAATAATTATTCAACAATAATCAATAAAGAATAAAACCAATAAAACCAATAACCAATAAACGACCTAAGCCGGTTTGCTACATTATTAAAATAAAGTCTAACACCCTAAACTCATGAATTCTCAATCAACCACATCATAAATGCCAGAATCCAAATCCTAATCTCATCATCCTCTTCTCTCGGTCTCTTTCCGCGGATGAACATTGCTGTTACCTGCATCACATTACGAAAGAGATGCGTAAGTATTATCATAAATACTTAGTGAGTGGATCATCCTGCCTACAGGCCAATTACGTCAAACAATAGACAATATACCACAATAAACAACCAGAATGACAATGCAACAATAATAACCACAACTACCTGTCAGGAAACCCATGTTTCCTGACACCCAGGTCGGTGTCGACCGACACCTCTATGGTGTCGGTCGACGCCAGCCTTCTGAGTGTCGATCGACACTCATCGAGTGTCGGTCGACACCAGCCCGACGCCTAGACACCAAACACGATGAAACAGTGCAAAAATCGTAAAACAAACACCAAACAATGGGATTCAACCCCCATAAACGCATCAAACCACATAAAACCGAAGAACAACTCAAGAACAACAACATAAACTCAAAATCAAACAATCTCTAATGATTAACGGACCTACAGTCACGCACTCACCTCGAAAAGGAATAGAAAAGAGTAAAGGAAGATGAACAAGGAAGAATAGCCTCAAATCGATTCTCCAAACACCAAAATCGCCCAGAAATCACCCTCCTTCTCTCTGCAACTTGTTTTTCTCGAAAACTGTGCCTCTGCTCGCGGCCACAGGGTTTTATTCGAGAACTAGGGCTTCTTTCGCCCAAAACCGCGCTAAACCGAACTCACTCAAATCGAACCGACCGATTTCACCATAACCGGTGTCGATCGACACCCTTCCTTGGTGTCGGTCGACACCAATCGACCAAACCAACTCCAATTGCAAATCGATCGACTTAAACCGGGAATCAAACCCGATAACCGGTGTCGATCGACACCCGAAGGGAATAGAAAAGAGTCGTTCAGAAGAATTTAACACACTTTCTTCGCGATGCTTGAACCTTAGACCGACTGCACAACAATCAAACAAGAACATGCACAGCCAATCCTCAATTCACACCTCTAAGAGCATGTGCCAACTACTCCCGAACCCCTAGCATCGTCCAACACCACTTCCACAACAACTTCCAGGTTCACGGATGTTACACAAAGTGAACACTAAACTTTTCCGACCATTTGGCGTTGTGAAGGGGACTCTAAAGAAGCGTAATAAGATAGCCTTTCAAAAATTTCAAAATATTAAGCAACTCGCAGGGGTACACCCACATATTCTAAAAAACTAGTACGTTTAGAGGTTTTTCCCAAATCAATGAATGAAATATGTCCAAAGTGAACACTAAACTTTTCCGACCATTTGGCGTTGTAAAGGGTACTCTGAAGAAGCGTAATAAAATAGCATTTCAAAATTTTCAAAATATGAAGAAACTTGTAGGGGTACACCCACATATTCCAAAAAAGTAGTACATTTAGAGGTTTTTCCAAATCAATGAATGAAATATGTCCAAAGTGAACACTAAACTTTTCCGACCATTTGGCGTTGTAAAGGGGACTCTAAAAAAGCGTAATAAGATAGCCTTTCAAAAATTTCAAAATATTAAGCAACTCGCAGGGGTACACCCACATATTCCAAAAACTAGTAATTTTAGAGATTTTTCCAAATCAATGAATGAAATATGTCCAAAGTGAACACTAAACTTTTCCGACCATTTGGCGTTGTAAATGGGACTCTAAAGAAGCGTAATAAGATAGCCTTTCAAAAATTTCAAAATATTAAGCAACTCGTAGGGGTACACCCACATATTCCAAAAAAGTAGTACATTTAGAGGTTTTTCCAAATCAATGAATGAAATATGTCCAAAGTGAACACTAAACTTTTCCGACCATTTGGCGTTGTAAAGGGGACTCTAAAAAAGCGTAATAAGATAGCCTTTCAAAAATTTCAAAATATTAAGCAACTCGCAGGGGTACACCCACATATTCCAAAAAACTAGTACGTTTAGAGGTTTTTCCAAATCAATGAATGAAATATGTCCAAAGTGAACACTAAACTTTTCCGACCATTTGGCGTTGTAAAGGGTACGCTGAAGAAGCGTAATAAAATAGCATTTCAAAATTTTCAAAATATGAAGAAACTTGTAGGGGTACACCCACATATTCCAAAAAAGTAGTACATTTAGAGGTTTTTCCAAATCAATGAATGAAATATGTCCAAAGTGAACACTAAACTTTTCCGGCCATTTGGCGTTGTAAAGGAGACTCTAAAAAAGCGTAATAAGATAGCCTTTCAAAAATTTCAAAATATTAAGCAACTCGCAGGGGTACACCCACATATTCCAAAAAACTAGTACATTTAGAGGTTTTTCCAAATCAATGATTGATATATGTCCAAAGTGAACACTAAACTTTTCCGACTATTTGGCGTTGTAAAGGGTACTCTGAAGAAGCGTAATAAGATAGCCTTTCAAAAATTTCAAAATATTAAGCAACTCGTAGGGGTACATCCACATATTCCAAAAAACTAGTGCATTTAGTGGTTTTTCCAAATCAATGAATGAAATATGTCCAAAGTGAACACTAAACTTTTCCGACCATTTGGCGTTGTAAAGGGGACTCTAAAGAAGCGCAATAAGATAGCCTCAAAAATTTCAAAATATTAAGCAACTTGCAGGGGTACACCCACATATTCCAAAAAACTAGTACATTTAGAGGTTTTTCCAAATCAATGAATGAAATATGTCCAAAGTGAAAACTAAACTTTTCCGACCATTTGGCGTTGTAAATGGGACTCTAAAGAAGCGTAATAAGATAGCCTTTCAAAAATTTCAAAATATTAAGCAACTCGTAGGGGTACACCCACATATTCCAAAAAAGTAGTACATTTAGAGGTTTTTCCAAATCAATGAATGAAATATGTCCAACGTGAACACTAAAATTTTCCGACCATTTGGCGTTGTAAATGGGACTCTAAAGAAGCGTAATAAGATAGCCTTTCAAAAATTTCAAAATATTAAGCAACTCGTAGAGGTACACCCACATATTCTAAAAAACTAGTACGTTTAGAGGTTTTTCCAAATCAATGAATGAAATATGTCCAAAGTGAACACTAAACTTTTCGGACCATTTGGCGTTGTAAATGGGACTCTAAAGAAGCGTAATAAGATAGCCTTTCAAAAATTTCAAAATATTAAGCAACTCGTAGAGGTACACCCACATATTCTAAAAAACTAGTACGTTTAGAGGTTTTTCCAAATCAATGAATGAAATATGTCCAAAGTGAACACTAAACTTTTCCGACCATTTGGCGTTGTAAAGGGTACTCTGAAGAAGCGTAATAAAATAGCATTTCAAAATTTTCAAAATATGAAGAAACTTGTAGGGGTACACCCACATATTCCAAAAAAGTAGTACATTTAGAGGTTTTTCCAAATCAATGAATGAAATATGTCCAAAATGAACACTAAACTTTTCCGGCCATTTGGCGTTGTAAAGGAGACTCTAAAAAAGCGCAATAAGATAGCCTTTCAAAAATTTCAAAATATTAAGCAACTTGCAGGGGTACACCCACATATTCCAAAAAACTAGTACATTTAGAGGTTTTTCCAAATCAATGAATGAAATATGTCCAAAGTGAACACTAAACTTTTCCGACCATTTGGCGTTGTAAATGGGACTCTAAAGAAGCGTAATAAGATAGCCTTTCAAAAATTTCAAAATATTAAGCAACTCGTAGGGGTACACCCACATATTCCAAAAAAGTAGTACATTTAGAGGTTTTTCCAAATCAATGAATGAAATATGTCCAAAGTGAACACTAAACTTTTCCGACCATTTGGCGTAGTAAATGGGACTCTAAAGAAGCGTAATAAGATAGCCTTTCAAAAATTTCAAAATATTAAGCAACTCGTAGGGGTACACCCACATATTCCAAAAAAGTAGTACATTTAGAGGTTTTTCCAAATCAATGAATGAAATATGTCCAAAGTGAACACTAAACTTTTCCGACCATTTGGCGTTGTAAAGGGGACTCTAAAAAAGCGTAATAAGATAGCCTTTCAAAAATTTCAAAATATTAAGCAACTCGTAGAGGTACACCCACATATTCTAAAAAACTAGTACGTTTAGAGGTTTTTCCAAATCAATGAATGAAATATGTCCAAAGTGAACACTAAACTTTTCCGACCATTTGGCGTTGTAAAGGGTACTCTGAAGAAGCGTAATAAAATAGCATTTCAAAAATTTCAAAATATGAAGAAACTTGTAGGGGTACACCCACATATTCCAAAAAAGTAGTACATTTAGAGGTTTTTCCAAATCAATGAATGAAATATGTCCAAAGTGAACACTAAACTTTTCCGACCATTTGGCGTTGTGAAGGGGACTCTAAAGAAGCGTAATAAGATAGCCTTTCAAAAATTTCAAAATATTAAGCAACTCGCAGGGGTACACCCACATATTCTAAAAAACTAGTACGTTTAGAGGTTTTTCCCAAATCAATGAATGAAATATGTCCAAAGTGAACACTAAACTTTTCCGACCATTTGGCGTTGTAAAGGGTACTCTGAAGAAGCGTAATAAAATAGCATTTCAAAATTTTCAAAATATGAAGAAACTTGTAGGGGTACACCCACATATTCCAAAAAAGTAGTACATTTAGAGGTTTTTCCAAATCAATGAATGAAATATGTCCAAAGTGAACACTAAACTTTTCCGACCATTTGGCGTTGTAAATGGGACTCTAAAGAAGCGTAATAAGATAGCCTTTCAAAAATTTCAAAATATTAAGCAACTCGTAGAGGTACACCCACATATTCTAAAAAACTAGTACGTTTAGAGGTTTTTCCAAATCAATGAATGAAATATGTCCAAAGTGAACACTAAACTTTTCCGACCATTTGGCGTTGTAAATGGGACTCTAAAGAAGCGTAATAAGATAGCCTTTCAAAAATTTCAAAATATTAAGCAACTCGTAGAGGTACACCCACATATTCTAAAAAACTAGTACGTTTAGAGGTTTTTCCAAATCAATGAATGAAATATGTCCAAAGTGAACACTAAACTTTTCCGACCATTTGGCGTTGTAAAGGGTACTCTGAAGAAGCGTAATAAAATAGCATTTCAAAAATTTCAAAATATGAAGAAACTTGTAGGGGTACACCCACATATTCCAAAAAAGTAGTACATTTAGAGGTTTTTCCAAATCAATGAATGAAATATGTCCAAAGTGAACACTAAACTTTTCCGACCATTTGGCGTTGTGAAGGGGACTCTAAAGAAGCGTAATAAGATAGCCTTTCAAAAATTTCAAAATATTAAGCAACTCGCAGGGGTACACCCACATATTCTAAAAAACTAGTACGTTTAGAGGTTTTTCCCAAATCAATGAATGAAATATGTCCAAAGTGAACACTAAACTTTTCCGACCATTTGGCGTTGTAAAGGGTACTCTGAAGAAGCGTAATAAAATAGCATTTCAAAATTTTCAAAATATGAAGAAACTTGTAGGGGTACACCCACATATTCCAAAAAAGTAGTACATTTAGAGGTTTTTCCAAATCAATGAATGAAATATGTCCAAAGTGAACACTAAACTTTTCCGACCATTTGGCGTTGTAAAGGGGACTCTAAAAAAGCGTAATAAGATAGCCTTTCAAAAATTTCAAAATATTAAGCAACTCGCAGGGGTACACCCACATATTCCAAAAACTAGTACATTTAGAGATTTTTCCAAATCAATGAATGAAATATGTCCAAAGTGAACACTAAACTTTTCCGACCATTTGGCGTTGTAAATGGGACTCTAAAGAAGCGTAATAAGATAGCCTTTCAAAAATTTCAAAATATGAAGCAACTCGTAGGGGTACACCCACATATTCCAAAAAAGTAGTACATTTAGAGGTTTTTCCAAATCAATGAATGAATTATGTCCAAAGTGAACACTAAACTTTTCCGACCATTTGGCGTTGTAAAGGGGACTCTAAAAAAGCGTAATAAGATAGCCTTTCAAAAATTTCAAAATATTAAGCAACTCGCAGGGGTACACCCACATATTCCAAAAAACTAGTACATTTAGAGGTTTTTCCAAATCAATGAATGAAATATGTCCAAAGTGAACACTAAACTTTTTCGACCATTTGGCGTTGTAAAGGGGACTCTAAAGAAGCGTAATAAGATAGCCTTTCAAAAATTTCAAAATATTAAGCAACTCGTAGGGGTACACCCACATATTCCAAAAAACTAGTACGTTTAGAGGTTTTTCCAAATCAATGAATGAAATATGTCCAAAGTGAACACTAAACTTTTCCGACCATTTGGCGTTGTAAAGGGGACTCTAAAAAAGCGTAATAAGATAGCCTTTCAAAAATTTCAAAATATTAAGCAACTCGCAGGGGTACACCCACATATTCCAAAAAACTAGTACGTTTAGAGGTTTTTCCAAATCAATGAATGAAATATGTCCAAAGTGAACACTAAACTTTTCCGACCATTTGGCGTTGTAAAGGGTACGCTGAAGAAGCGTAATAAAATAGCATTTCAAAATTTTCAAAATATGAAGAAACTTGTAGGGGTACACCCACATATTCCAAAAAAGTAGTACATTTAGAGGTTTTTCCAAATCAATGAATGAAATATGTCCAAAGTGAACACTAAACTTTTCCGGCCATTTGGCGTTGTAAAGGAGACTCTAAAAAAGCGTAATAAGATAGCCTTTCAAAAATTTCAAAATATTAAGCAACTCGCAGGGGTACACCCACATATTCCAAAAAACTAGTACATTTAGAGGTTTTTCCAAATCAATGATTGATATATGTCCAAAGTGAACACTAAACTTTTCCGACTATTTGGCGTTGTAAAGGGTACTCTGAAGAAGCGTAATAAGATAGCCTTTCAAAAATTTCAAAATATTAAGCAACTCGTAGGGGTACATCCACATATTCCAAAAAACTAGTGCATTTAGTGGTTTTTCCAAATCAATGAATGAAATATGTCCAAAGTGAACACTAAACTTTTCCGACCATTTGGCGTTGTAAAGGGGACTCTAAAGAAGCGCAATAAGATAGCCTCAAAAATTTCAAAATATTAAGCAACTTGCAGGGGTACACCCACATATTCCAAAAAACTAGTACGTTTAGAGGTTTTTCCAAATCAATGAATGAAATATGTCCAAAGTGAAAACTAAACTTTTCCGACCATTTGGCGTTGTAAATGGGACTCTAAAGAAGCGTAATAAGATAGCCTTTCAAAAATTTCAAAATATTAAGCAACTCGTAGGGGTACACCCACATATTCCAAAAAAGTAGTACATTTAGAGGTTTTTCCAAATCAATGAATGAAATATGTCCAACGTGAACACTAAAATTTTCCGACCATTTGGCGTTGTAAATGGGACTCTAAAGAAGCGTAATAAGATAGCCTTTCAAAAATTTCAAAATATTAAGCAACTCGTAGAGGTACACCCACATATTCTAAAAAACTAGTACGTTTAGAGGTTTTTCCAAATCAATGAATGAAATATGTCCAAAGTGAACACTAAACTTTTCCGACCATTTGGCGTTGTAAATGGGACTCTAAAGAAGCGTAATAAGATAGCCTTTCAAAAATTTCAAAATATTAAGCAACTCGTAGAGGTACACCCACATATTCTAAAAAACTAGTACGTTTAGAGGTTTTTCCAAATCAATGAATGAAATATGTCCAAAGTGAACACTAAACTTTTCCGACCATTTGGCGTTGTAAAGGGTACTCTGAAGAAGCGTAATAAAATAGCATTTCAAAATTTTCAAAATATGAAGAAACTTGTAGGGGTACACCCACATATTCCAAAAAAGTAGTACATTTAGAGGTTTTTCCAAATCAATGAATGAAATATGTCCAAAATGAACACTAAACTTTTCCGGCCATTTGGCGTTGTAAAGGAGACTCTAAAAAAGCGCAATAAGATAGCCTTTCAAAAATTTCAAAATATTAAGCAACTTGCAGGGGTACACCCACATATTCCAAAAAACTAGTACATTTAGAGGTTTTTCCAAATCAATGAATGAAATATGTCCAAAGTGAACACTAAACTTTTCCGACCATTTGGCGTTGTAAATGGGACTCTAAAGAAGCGTAATAAGATAGCCTTTCAAAAATTTCAAAATATTAAGCAACTCGTAGGGGTACACCCACATATTCCAAAAAAGTAGTACATTTAGAGGTTTTTCCAAATCAATGAATGAAATATGTCCAAAGTGAACACTAAACTTTTCCGACCATTTGGCGTTGTAAATGGGACTCTAAAGAAGCGTAATAAGATAGCCTTTCAAAAATTTCAAAATATTAAGCAACTCGTAGAGGTACACCCACATATTCTAAAAAACTAGTACGTTTAGAGGTTTTTCCAAATCAATGAATGAAATATGTCCAAAGTGAACACTAAACTTTTCCGACCATTTGGCGTTGTAAATGGGACTCTAAAGAAGCGTAATAAGATAGCCTTTCAAAAATTTCAAAATATTAAGCAACTCGTAGAGGTACACCCACATATTCTAAAAAACTAGTACGTTTAGAGGTTTTTCCAAATCAATGAATGAAATATGTCCAAAGTGAACACTAAACTTTTCCGACCATTTGGCGTTGTAAAGGGTACTCTGAAGAAGCGTAATAAAATAGCATTTCAAAAATTTCAAAATATGAAGAAACTTGTAGGGGTACACCCACATATTCCAAAAAAGTAGTACATTTAGAGGTTTTTCCAAATCAATGAATGAAATATGTCCAAAGTGAACACTAAACTTTTCCGACCATTTGGCGTTGTGAAGGGGACTCTAAAGAAGCGTAATAAGATAGCCTTTCAAAAATTTCAAAATATTAAGCAACTCGCAGGGGTACACCCACATATTCTAAAAAACTAGTACGTTTAGAGGTTTTTCCCAAATCAATGAATGAAATATGTCCAAAGTGAACACTAAACTTTTCCGACCATTTGGCGTTGTAAATGGGACTCTAAAGAAGCGTAATAAGATAGCCTTTCAAAAATTTCAAAATATTAAGCAACTCGTAGATGTACACCCACATATTCTAAAAAACTAGTACGTTTAGAGGTTTTTCCAAATCAATGAATGAAATATGTCCAAAGTGAACACTAAACTTTTCCGACCATTTGGCGTTGTAAAGGGTACTCTGAAGAAGCGTAATAAAATAGCATTTCAAAATTTTCAAAATATGAAGAAACTTGTAGGGGTACACCCACATATTCCAAAAAAGTAGTACATTTAGAGGTTTTTCCAAATCAATGAATGAAATATGTCCAAAATGAACACTAAACTTTTCCGGCCATTTGGCGTTGTAAAGGAGACTCTAAAAAAGCGCAATAAGATAGCCTTTCAAAAATTTCAAAATTTTAAGCAACTTGCAGGGGTACACCCACATATTCCAAAAAACTAGTACATTTAGAGGTTTTTCCAAATCAATGAATGAAATATGTCCAAAGTGAACACTAAACTTTTCCGACCATTTGGCGTTGTAAATGGGACTCTAAAGAAGCGTAATAAGATAGCCTTTCAAAAATTTCAAAATATTAAGCAACTCGTAGGGGTACACCCACATATTCCAAAAAAGTAGTACATTTAGAGGTTTTTCCAAATCAATGAATGAAATATGTCCAAAGTGAACACTAAACTTTTCCGACCATTTGGCGTTGTAAATGGGACTCTAAAGAAGCGTAATAAGATAGCCTTTCAAAAATTTCAAAATATTAAGCAACTCGTAGAGGTACACCCACATATTCTAAAAAACTAGTACGTTTAGAGGTTTTTCCAAATCAATGAATGAAATATGTCCAAAGTGAACACTAAACTTTTCCGACCATTTGGCGTTGTAAATGGGACTCTAAAGAAGCGTAATAAGATAGCCTTTCAAAAATTTCAAAATATTAAGCAACTCGTAGAGGTACACCCACATATTCTAAAAAACTAGTACGTTTAGAGGTTTTTCCAAATCAATGAATGAAATATGTCCAAAGTGAACACTAAACTTTTCCGACCATTTGGCGTTGTAAAGGGTACGCTGAAGAAGCGTAATAAAATAGCATTTCAAAATTTTCAAAATATGAAGAAACTTGTAGGGGTACACCCACATATTCCAAAAAAGTAGTACATTTAGAGGTTTTTCCAAATCAATGAATGAAATATGTCCAAAGTGAACACTAAACTTTTCCGGCCATTTGGCGTTGTAAAGGAGACTCTAAAAAAGCGTAATAAGATAGCCTTTCAAAAATTTCAAAATATTAAGCAACTCGCAGGGGTACACCCACATATTCCAAAAAACTAGTACATTTAGAGGTTTTTCCAAATCAATGATTGATATATGTCCAAAGTGAACACTAAACTTTTCCGACTATTTGGCGTTGTAAAGGGTACTCTGAAGAAGCGTAATAAGATAGCCTTTCAAAAATTTCAAAATATTAAGCAACTCGTAGGGGTACATCCACATATTCCAAAAAACTAGTGCATTTAGTGGTTTTTCCAAATCAATGAATGAAATATGTCCAAAGTGAACACTAAACTTTTCCGACCATTTGGCGTTGTAAAGGGGACTCTAAAGAAGCGCAATAAGATAGCCTCAAAAATTTCAAAATATTAAGCAACTTGCAGGGGTACACCCACATATTCCAAAAAACTAGTACGTTTAGAGGTTTTTCCAAATCAATGAATGAAATATGTCCAAAGTGAAAACTAAACTTTTCCGACCATTTGGCGTTGTAAATGGGACTCTAAAGAAGCGTAATAAGATAGCCTTTCAAAAATTTCAAAATATTAAGCAACTCGTAGGGGTACACCCACATATTCCAAAAAAGTAGTACATTTAGAGGTTTTTCCAAATCAATGAATGAAATATGTCCAACGTGAACACTAAAATTTTCCGACCATTTGGCGTTGTAAATGGGACTCTAAAGAAGCGTAATAAGATAGCCTTTCAAAAATTTCAAAATATTAAGCAACTCGTAGAGGTACACCCACATATTCTAAAAAACTAGTACGTTTAGAGGTTTTTCCAAATCAATGAATGAAATATGTCCAAAGTGAACACTAAACTTTTCCGACCATTTGGCGTTGTAAATGGGACTCTAAAGAAGCGTAATAAGATAGCCTTTCAAAAATTTCAAAATATTAAGCAACTCGTAGAGGTACACCCACATATTCTAAAAAACTAGTACGTTTAGAGGTTTTTCCAAATCAATGAATGAAATATGTCCAAAGTGAACACTAAACTTTTCCGACCATTTGGCGTTGTAAAGGGTACTCTGAAGAAGCGTAATAAAATAGCATTTCAAAATTTTCAAAATATGAAGAAACTTGTAGGGGTACACCCACATATTCCAAAAAAGTAGTACATTTAGAGGTTTTTCCAAATCAATGAATGAAATATGTCCAAAATGAACACTAAACTTTTCCGGCCATTTGGCGTTGTAAAGGAGACTCTAAAAAAGCGCAATAAGATAGCCTTTCAAAAATTTCAAAATATTAAGCAACTTGCAGGGGTACACCCACATATTCCAAAAAACTAGTACATTTAGAGGTTTTTCCAAATCAATGAATGAAATATGTCCAAAGTGAACACTAAACTTTTCCGACCATTTGGCGTTGTAAATGGGACTCTAAAGAAGCGTAATAAGATAGCCTTTCAAAAATTTCAAAATATTAAGCAACTCGTAGGGGTACACCCACATATTCCAAAAAAGTAGTACATTTAGAGGTTTTTCCAAATCAATGAATGAAATATGTCCAAAGTGAACACTAAACTTTTCCGACCATTTGGCGTTGTAAATGGGACTCTAAAGAAGCGTAATAAGATAGCCTTTCAAAAATTTCAAAATATTAAGCAACTCGTAGAGGTACACCCACATATTCTAAAAAACTAGTACGTTTAGAGGTTTTTCCAAATCAATGAATGAAATATGTCCAAAGTGAACACTAAACTTTTCCGACCATTTGGCGTTGTAAATGGGACTCTAAAGAAGCGTAATAAGATAGCCTTTCAAAAATTTCAAAATATTAAGCAACTCGTAGAGGTACACCCACATATTCTAAAAAACTAGTACGTTTAGAGGTTTTTCCAAATCAATGAATGAAATATGTCCAAAGTGAACACTAAACTTTTCCGACCATTTGGCGTTGTAAAGGGTACTCTGAAGAAGCGTAATAAAATAGCATTTCAAAAATTTCAAAATATGAAGAAACTTGTAGGGGTACACCCACATATTCCAAAAAAGTAGTACATTTAGAGGTTTTTCCAAATCAATGAATGAAATATGTCCAAAGTGAACACTAAACTTTTCCGACCATTTGGCGTTGTGAAGGGGACTCTAAAGAAGCGTAATAAGATAGCCTTTCAAAAATTTCAAAATATTAAGCAACTCGCAGGGGTACACCCACATATTCTAAAAAACTAGTACGTTTAGAGGTTTTTCCCAAATCAATGAATGAAATATGTCCAAAGTGAACACTAAACTTTTCCGACCATTTGGCGTTGTAAAGGGTACTCTGAAGAAGCGTAATAAAATAGCATTTCAAAATTTTCAAAATATGAAGAAACTTGTAGGGGTACACCCACATATTCCAAAAAAGTAGTACATTTAGAGGTTTTTCCAAATCAATGAATGAAATATGTCCAAAGTGAACACTAAACTTTTCCGACCATTTGGCGTTGTAAAGGGGACTCTAAAAAAGCGTAATAAGATAGCCTTTCAAAAATTTCAAAATATTAAGCAACTCGCAGGGGTACACCCACATATTCCAAAAACTAGTACATTTAGAGATTTTTCCAAATCAATGAATGAAATATGTCCAAAGTGAACACTAAACTTTTCCGACCATTTGGCGTTGTAAATGGGACTCTAAAGAAGCGTAATAAGATAGCCTTTCAAAAATTTCAAAATATGAAGCAACTCGTAGGGGTACACCCACATATTCCAAAAAAGTAGTACATTTAGAGGTTTTTCCAAATCAATGAATGAAATATGTCCAAAGTGAACACTAAACTTTTCCGGCCATTTGGCGTTGTAAAGGAGACTCTAAAAAAGCGTAATAAGATAGCCTTTCAAAAATTTCAAAATATTAAGCAACTCGCAGGGGTACACCCACATATTCCAAAAAACTAGTACATTTAGAGGTTTTTCCAAATCAATGATTGATATATGTCCAAAGTGAACACTAAACTTTTCCGACTATTTGGCGTTGTAAAGGGTACTCTGAAGAAGCGTAATAAGATAGCCTTTCAAAAATTTCAAAATATTAAGCAACTCGTAGGGGTACATCCACATATTCCAAAAAACTAGTGCATTTAGTGGTTTTTCCAAATCAATGAATGAAATATGTCCAAAGTGAACACTAAACTTTTCCGACCATTTGGCGTTGTAAAGGGGACTCTAAAGAAGCGCAATAAGATAGCCTCAAAAATTTCAAAATATTAAGCAACTTGCAGGGGTACACCCACATATTCCAAAAAACTAGTACGTTTAGAGGTTTTTCCAAATCAATGAATGAAATATGTCCAAAGTGAAAACTAAACTTTTCCGACCATTTGGCGTTGTAAATGGGACTCTAAAGAAGCGTAATAAGATAGCCTTTCAAAAATTTCAAAATATTAAGCAACTCGTAGGGGTACACCCACATATTCCAAAAAAGTAGTACATTTAGAGGTTTTTCCAAATCAATGAATGAAATATGTCCAACGTGAACACTAAAATTTTCCGACCATTTGGCGTTGTAAATGGGACTCTAAAGAAGCGTAATAAGATAGCCTTTCAAAAATTTCAAAATATTAAGCAACTCGTAGAGGTACACCCACATATTCTAAAAAACTAGTACGTTTAGAGGTTTTTCCAAATCAATGAATGAAATATGTCCAAAGTGAACACTAAACTTTTCCGACCATTTGGCGTTGTAAATGGGACTCTAAAGAAGCGTAATAAGATAGCCTTTCAAAAATTTCAAAATATTAAGCAACTCGTAGAGGTACACCCACATATTCTAAAAAACTAGTACGTTTAGAGGTTTTTCCAAATCAATGAATGAAATATGTCCAAAGTGAACACTAAACTTTTCCGACCATTTGGCGTTGTAAAGGGTACTCTGAAGAAGCGTAATAAAATAGCATTTCAAAATTTTCAAAATATGAAGAAACTTGTAGGGGTACACCCACATATTCCAAAAAAGTAGTACATTTAGAGGTTTTTCCAAATCAATGAATGAAATATGTCCAAAATGAACACTAAACTTTTCCGGCCATTTGGCGTTGTAAAGGAGACTCTAAAAAAGCGCAATAAGATAGCCTTTCAAAAATTTCAAAATATTAAGCAACTTGCAGGGGTACACCCACATATTCCAAAAAACTAGTACATTTAGAGGTTTTTCCAAATCAATGAATGAAATATGTCCAAAGTGAACACTAAACTTTTCCGACCATTTGGCGTTGTAAATGGGACTCTAAAGAAGCGTAATAAGATAGCCTTTCAAAAATTTCAAAATATTAAGCAACTCGTAGGGGTACACCCACATATTCCAAAAAAGTAGTACATTTAGAGGTTTTTCCAAATCAATGAATGAAATATGTCCAAAGTGAACACTAAACTTTTCCGACCATTTGGCGTTGTAAATGGGACTCTAAAGAAGCGTAATAAGATAGCCTTTCAAAAATTTCAAAATATTAAGCAACTCGTAGAGGTACACCCACATATTCTAAAAAACTAGTACGTTTAGAGGTTTTTCCAAATCAATGAATGAAATATGTCCAAAGTGAACACTAAACTTTTCCGACCATTTGGCGTTGTAAATGGGACTCTAAAGAAGCGTAATAAGATAGCCTTTCAAAAATTTCAAAATATTAAGCAACTCGTAGAGGTACACCCACATATTCTAAAAAACTAGTACGTTTAGAGGTTTTTCCAAATCAATGAATGAAATATGTCCAAAGTGAACACTAAACTTTTCCGACCATTTGGCGTTGTAAAGGGTACTCTGAAGAAGCGTAATAAAATAGCATTTCAAAAATTTCAAAATATGAAGAAACTTGTAGGGGTACACCCACATATTCCAAAAAAGTAGTACATTTAGAGGTTTTTCCAAATCAATGAATGAAATATGTCCAAAGTGAACACTAAACTTTTCCGACCATTTGGCGTTGTGAAGGGGACTCTAAAGAAGCGTAATAAGATAGCCTTTCAAAAATTTCAAAATATTAAGCAACTCGCAGGGGTACACCCACATATTCTAAAAAACTAGTACGTTTAGAGGTTTTTCCCAAATCAATGAATGAAATATGTCCAAAGTGAACACTAAACTTTTCCGACCATTTGGCGTTGTAAAGGGTACTCTGAAGAAGCGTAATAAAATAGCATTTCAAAATTTTCAAAATATGAAGAAACTTGTAGGGGTACACCCACATATTCCAAAAAAGTAGTACATTTAGAGGTTTTTCCAAATCAATGAATGAAATATGTCCAAAGTGAACACTAAACTTTTCCGACCATTTGGCGTTGTAAAGGGGACTCTAAAAAAGCGTAATAAAATAGCCTTTCAAAAATTTCAAAATATTAAGCAACTCGCAGGGGTACACCCACATATTCCAAAAACTAGTACATTTAGAGATTTTTCCAAATCAATGAATGAAATATGTCCAAAGTGAACACTAAACTTTTCCGACCATTTGGCGTTGTAAATGGGACTCTAAAGAAGCGTAATAAGATAGCCTTTCAAAAATTTCAAAATATGAAGCAACTCGTAGGGGTACACCCACATATTCCAAAAAAGTAGTACATTTAGAGGTTTTTCCAAATCAATGAATGAATTATGTCCAAAGTGAACACTAAACTTTTCCGACCATTTGGCGTTGTAAAGGGGACTCTAAAAAAGCGTAATAAGATAGCCTTTCAAAAATTTCAAAATATTAAGCAACTCGCAGGGGTACACCTGAAACAACCGAATTTTTTTTTTTTTTTTTTTTTAAATAATTAGCCCAGATTAATATTCCCATAAATATTAATCCTCAACAGCTAATTCAACAACACAATGCGGAAGTAACCAATATTATTAAATCATAAAATAATTGTTCAACAATAACCAATAAAGAATAAAACCAATAACCAATAACCAATAAGCAACCTAAACCGGTTTGCTACATTATTGAAATAAAGTCTAACACCCTAAACTCAAGAATTCCTTGTCAACCACAACAACAATGCCAATATCAAATTCCTAATCTCATCATCCTCTTCTCTCGGTCTCTTTCCGCGGAAGAACATTGCTGTTACCTGCATCACATTGGAATAGAGATGCGTAAGTATTATCATAAATACTTAGTGAGTGGATCATCCTGCCTACAGGCCAATTACGTCAAACACTAGACAAAACATCACAATAAACAACAACCATAACAATGCTCGACAATACTCAACAATATAAACATTCCCTGTCAGGAAACACCCACGTTTCCTGACACCCAGGTTGGTGTCGACCGACACCTCTATGGTGTCGATCGACGCCAGCCTCCCGAGTGTCGATCGACACTCATCGAGTGTCGCTCGACACCGGCTCGACGCCCAGAAACCAAACGCGAAGAAACAGTGCGAAAATAGTAAAAACTAACACCAATCAATGGGATTCAACCCCCATAAACGCATCAAACCACACAAAAACGAAGAACAACTCAAGAACAACAACATAAACTCAAAATCAAACAATCTCTAATGATTAACGGACCTACAGTCACGCACTCACCTTAGAAACGGATTGGAAAGAGGGAAAGGAGATAGAACAGCCACCCACAACCTCAGATCAAGCCTCCAAACTTCAGGAATCTCCCAAATCACCTCTGAAAAGTCTCTGCCTCCTTTTCTAACTTAGAAACTCCAAAAAGTGACTTTTTCTCGCGGCCAGAGACTTTATTCGCGACTTAGGGTTTCCAAAACCCTTAAACCAGCCAAAACCAGCCGACTTAAATCAAACCGGTCGATTTCTCAATAACCGGTGTCGATCGACACCCTCCCTTGGTGTCGGTCGACACCCATCGACCAAACCAACTCCAATTGCAAATCGATCGACTTAAACCGGAAATCAAACCCGATAACCGGTGTCGATCGACACCCTTCGGGTGTCGATCGATACTAGTCGTTCAGAAGCATTTAACACACTTTCTTCGCGATGCTTGAACCTTAGACCGACTGCACAACAATCAAACAAGAACATGTACAGCCAACCCTCAATTCACACCTCTAAGAGCATGTGCCAACTACTCCCGAACCCCTAGCATCGTCCAACACCACTTTCAAAACAACCTCCAGGTTCACGGATGTTACAACACCCACATATTCCAAAAAACTAGTACATTTAGAGGTTTTTCCAAATCAATGAATGAAATATGTCCAAAGTGAACACTAAACTTTTTCGACCATTTGGCGTTGTAAAGGGGACTCTAAAGAAGCGTAATAAGATAGCCTTTCAAAAATTTCAAAATATTAAGCAACTCGTAGGGGTACACCCACATATTCCAAAAAACTAGTACATTTAGAGGTTTTTCCAAATCAATGAATGAAATATGTCCAAAGTGAACACTAAACTTTTCCGACCATTTGGCGTTGTAAAGGGTACTCTGAAGAAGCGTACTAAAATAGCATTTCAAAATTTTCAAAATATGAAGAAACTTGTAGGGGTACACCCACATATTCCAAAAAAGTAGTACATTTAAAGGTTTTTCCAAATCAATGATTGATATATGTCCAAAGTGAACACTAAACTTTTCCGACCATTTGGCGTTGTAAAGGGGACTCTAAAGAAGCGCAATAAGATAGCCTTTCAAAAATTTTAAAATATTAAGCAACTCGCAGGGGTACACCCACATATTCCAAAAAACTAGTACATTTAGAGGTTTTTCCAAATCAATGAATGAAATATGTCCAAAGTGAACACTAAACTTTTCCGACCATTTGGCGTTGTAAATGGGACTCTAAAGAAGCGTAATAAGATAGCCTTTCAAAAATTTCAAAATATTAAGCAACTCGTAGGGGTACAACCACATATTCCAAAAAAGTAGTACATTTAGAGGTTTTTCCAAATCAATGAATGAAATATGTCCAAAGTGAACACTAAACTTTTCCGACCATTTGGCGTTGTAAAGGGGACTCTAAAAAAGCGTAATAAGATAGCCTTTCAAAAATTTCAAAATATTAAGCAACTCGCAGGGGTACACCCACATATTCCAAAAAACTAGTACGTTTAGAGGTTTTTCCAAATCAATGAATGAAATATGTCCAAAGTGAACACTAAACTTTTCCGACCATTTGGCGTTGTAAAGGGTACGCTGAAGAAGCGTAATAAAATAGCATTTCAAAATTTTCAAAATATGAAGAAACTTGTAGGGGTACACCCACATATTCCAAAAAAGTAGTACATTTAGAGGTTTTTCCAAATCAATGAATGAAATATGTCCAAAGTGAACACTAAACTTTTCCGGCCATTTGGCGTTGTAAAGGAGACTCTAAAAAGCGTAATAAGATAGCCTTTCAAAAATTTCAAAATATTAAGCAACTCGCAGGGGTACACCCACATATTCCAAAAAACTAGTACATTTAGAGGTTTTTCCAAATCAATGATTGATATATGTCCAAAGTGAACACTAAACTTTTCCGACTATTTGGCGTTGTAAAGGGTACTCTGAAGAAGCGTAATAAGATAGCCTTTCAAAAATTTCAAAATATTAAGCAACTCGTAGGGGTACATCCACATATTCCAAAAAACTAGTGCATTTAGTGGTTTTTCCAAATCAATGAATGAAATATGTCCAAAGTGAACACTAAACTTTTCCGACCATTTGGCGTTGTAAAGGGGACTCTAAAGAAGCGCAATAAGATAGCCTCAACAATTTCAAAATATTAAGCAACTTGCGGGGGTACACCCACATATTCCAAAAAACTAGTACATTTAGAGGTTTTTCCAAATCAATGAATGAAATATGTCCAAAGTGAACACTAAACTTTTCCGACCATTTGGCGTTGTAAATGGGACTCTAAAGAAGCGTAATAAGATAGCCTTTCAAAAATTTCAAAATATTAAGCAACTCGTAGGGGTACACCCACATATTCCAAAAAAGTAGTACATTTAGAGGTTTTTCCAAATCAATGAATGAAATATGTCCAAAGTGAACACTAAAATTTTCCGACCATTTGGCGTTGTAAAGGGTACTCTGAAGAAGCGTAATAAAATAGCATTTCAAAAATTTCAAAATATGAAGAAACTTGTAGGGGTACACCCACATATTCCAAAAAACTAGTACATTTAGAGGTTTTTCCAAATCAATGAATGAAATATGTCCAAAGTGAACACTAAACTTTTCCGACCATTTGGCGTTGTAAATGGGACTCTAAAGAAGCGTAATAAGATAGCCTTTCAAAAATTTCAAAATATTAAGCAACTCGTAGGGGTACACCCACATATTCCAAAAAAGTAGTACATTTAGAGGTTTTTCCAAATCAATGAATGAAATATGTCCAAAGTGAACACTAAACTTTTCCGACCATTTGGCGTTGTAAATGGGACTCTAAAGAAGCGTAATAAGATAGCCTTTCAAAAATTTCAAAATATTAAGCAACTCGTAGAGGTACACCCACATATTCTAAAAAACTAGTACGTTTAGAGGTTTTTCCAAATCAATGAATGAAATATGTCCAAAGTGAACACTAAACTTTTCCGACCATTTGGCGTTGTAAATGGGACTCTAAAGAAGCGTAATAAGATAGCCTTTCAAAAATTTCAAAATATTAAGCAACTCGTAGAGGTACACCCACATATTCTAAAAAACTAGTACGTTTAGAGGTTTTTCCAAATCAATGAATGAAATATGTCCAAAGTGAACACTAAACTTTTCCGACCATTTGGCGTTGTAAAGGGTACTCTGAAGAAGCGTAATAAAATAGCATTTCAAAAATTTCAAAATATGAAGAAACTTGTAGGGGTACACCCACATATTCCAAAAAAGTAGTACATTTAGAGGTTTTTCCAAATCAATGAATGAAATATGTCCAAAGTGAACACTAAACTTTTCCGACCATTTGGCGTTGTGAAGGGGACTCTAAAGAAGCGTAATAAGATAGCCTTTCAAAAATTTCAAAATATTAAGCAACTCGTAGGGGTACACCCACATATTCTAAAAAACTAGTACGTTTAGAGGTTTTTCCCAAATCAATGAATGAAATATGTCCAAAGTGAACACTAAACTTTTCCGACCATTTGGCGTTGTAAAGGGTACTCTGAAGAAGCGTAATAAAATAGCATTTCAAAATTTTCAAAATATGAAGAAACTTGTAGGGGTACACCCACATATTCCAAAAAAGTAGTACATTTAGAGGTTTTTCCAAATCAATGAATGAAATATGTCCAAAGTGAACACTAAACTTTTCCGACCATTTGGCGTTGTAAAGGAGACTCTAAAAAGCGTAATAAGATAGCCTTTCAAAAATTTCAAAATATTAAGCAACTCGCAGGGGTACACCCACATATTCCAAAAAACTAGTACATTTAGAGGTTTTTCCAAATCAATGATTGATATATGTCCAAAGTGAACACTAAACTTTTCCGACTATTTGGCGTTGTAAAGGGTACTCTGAAGAAGCGTAATAAGATAGCCTTTCAAAAATTTCAAAATATTAAGCAACTCGTAGGGGTACATCCACATATTCCAAAAAACTAGTGCATTTAGTGGTTTTTCCAAATCAATGAATGAAATATGTCCAAAGTGAACACTAAACTTTTCCGACCATTTGGCGTTGTAAAGGGGACTCTAAAGAAGCGCAATAAGATAGCCTCAACAATTTCAAAATATTAAGCAACTTGCAGGGGTACACCCACATATTCCAAAAAACTAGTACATTTAGAGGTTTTTCCAAATCAATGAATGAAATATGTCCAAAGTGAACACTAAACTTTTCCGACCATTTGGCGTTGTAAATGGGACTCTAAAGAAGCGTAATAAGATAGCCTTTCAAAAATTTCAAAATATTAAGCAACTCGTAGGGGTACACCCACATATTCCAAAAAAGTAGTACATTTAGAGGTTTTTCCAAATCAATGAATGAAATATGTCCAAAGTGAACACTAAAATTTTCCGACCATTTGGCGTTGTAAAGGGTACTCTGAAGAAGCGTAATAAAATAGCATTTCAAAAATTTCAAAATATGAAGAAACTTGTAGGGGTACACCCACATATTCCAAAAAACTAGTACATTTAGAGGTTTTTCCAAATCAATGAATGAAATATGTCCAAAGTGAACACTAAACTTTTCCGACCATTTGGCGTTGTAAATGGGACTCTAAAGAAGCGTAATAAGATAGCCTTTCAAAAATTTCAAAATATTAAGCAACTCGTAGGGGTACACCCACATATTCCAAAAAGGTAGTACATTTAGAGGTTTTTCCAAATCAATGAATGAAATATGTCCAAAGTGAACACTAAACTTTTCCGACCATTTGGCGTTGTAAATGGGACTCTAAAGAAGCGTAATAAGATAGCCTTTCAAAAATTTCAAAATATTAAGCAACTCGTAGAGGTACACCCACATATTTTAAAAAACTAGTACGTTTAGAGGTTTTTCCAAATCAATGAATGAAATATGTCCAAAGTGAACACTAAACTTTTCCGACCATTTGGCGTTGTAAATGGGACTCTAAAGAAGCGTAATAAGATAGCCTTTCAAAAATTTCAAAATATTAAGCAACTCGTAGAGGTACACCCACATATTCTAAAAAACTAGTACGTTTAGAGGTTTTTCCAAATCAATGAATGAAATATGTCCAAAGTGAACACTAAACTTTTCCGACCATTTGGCGTTGTAAAGGGTACTCTGAAGAAGCGTAATAAAATAGCATTTCAAAAATTTCAAAATATGAAGAAACTTGTAGGGGTACACCCACATATTCCAAAAAAGTAGTACATTTAGAGGTTTTTCCAAATCAATGAATGAAATATGTCCAAAGTGAACACTAAACTTTTCCGACCATTTGGCGTTGTGAAGGGGACTCTAAAGAAGCGTAATAAGATAGCCTTTCAAAAATTTCAAAATATTAAGCAACTCGCAGGGGTACACCCACATATTCTAAAAAACTAGTACGTTTAGAGGTTTTTCCCAAATCAATGAATGAAATATGTCCAAAGTGAACACTAAACTTTTCCGACCATTTGGCGTTGTAAAGGGTACTCTGAAGAAGCGTAATAAAATAGCATTTCAAAATTTTCAAAATATGAAGAAACTTGTAGGGGTACACCCACATATTCCAAAAAAGTAGTACATTTAGAGGTTTTTCCAAATCAATGAATGAAATATGTCCAAAGTGAACACTAAACTTTTCCGACCATTTGGCGTTGTAAAGGGGACTCTAAAAAAGCGTAATAAGATAGCCTTTCAAAAATTTCAAAATATTAAGCAACTCGCAGGGGTACACCCACATATTCCAAAAACTAGTACATTTAGAGATTTTTCCAAATCAATGAATGAAATATGTCCAAAGTGAACACTAAACTTTTCCGACCATTTGGCGTTGTAAATGGGACTCTAAAGAAGCGTAATAAGATAGCCTTTCAAAAATTTCAAAATATGAAGCAACTCGTAGGGGTACACCCACATATTCCAAAAAAGTAGTACATTTAGAGGTTTTTCCAAATCAATGAATGAATTATGTCCAAAGTGAACACTAAACTTTTCCGACCATTTGGCGTTGTAAAGGGGACTCTAAAAAAGCGTAATAAGATAGCCTTTCAAAAATTTCAAAATATTAAGCAACTCGCAGGGGTACACCCACATATTCCAAAAAAGTAGTACATTTAGAGGTTTTTCCAAATCAATGAATGAAATATGTCCAAAGTGAACACTAAACTTTTTCGACCATTTGGCGTTGTAAAGGGGACTCTAAAGAAGCGTAATAAGATAGCCTTTCAAAAATTTCAAAATATTAAGCAACTCGTAGGGGTACACCCACATATTCCAAAAAACTAGTACATTTAGAGGTTTTTCCAAATCAATGAATGAAATATGTCCAAAGTGAACACTAAACTTTTCCGACCATTGGGCGTTGTAAAGGGTACTCTGAAGAAGCGTACTAAAATAGCATTTCAAAATTTTCAAAATATGAAGAAACTTGTAGGGGTACACCCACATATTCCAAAAAAGTAGTACATTTAAAGGTTTTTCCAAATCAATGATTGATATATGTCCAAAGTGAACACTAAACTTTTCCGACCATTTGGCGTTGTAAAGGGGACTCTAAAGAAGCGCAATAAGATAGCCTTTCAAAAATTTTAAAATATTAAGCAACTCGCAGGGGTACACCCACATATTCCAAAAAACTAGTACATTTAGAGGTTTTTCCAAATCAATGAATGAAATATGTCCAAAGTGAACACTAAACTTTTCCGACCATTTGGCGTTGTAAATGGGACTCTAAAGAAGCGTAATAAGATAGCCTTTCAAAAATTTCAAAATATTAAGCAACTCGTAGGGGTACAACCACATATTCCAAAAAAGTATTACATTTAGAGGTTTTTCCAAATCAATGAATGAAATATGTCCAAAGTGAACACTAAACTTTTCCGACCATTTGGCGTTGTAAAGGGGACTCTAAAAAAGCGTAATAAGATAGCCTTTCGAAAATTTCAAAATATTAAGCAACTCGCAGGGGTACACCCACATATTCCAAAAAACTAGTACGTTTAGAGGTTTTTCCAAATCAATGAATGAAATATGTCCAAAGTGAACACTAAACTTTTCCGACCATTTGGCGTTGTAAAGGGTACGCTGAAGAAGCGTAATAAAATAGCATTTCAAAATTTTCAAAATATGAAGAAACTTGTAGGGGTACACCCACATATTCCAAAAAAGTAGTACATTTAGAGGTTTTTCCAAATCAATGAATGAAATATGTCCAAAGTGAACACTAAACTTTTCCGGCCATTTGGCGTTGTAAAGGAGACTCTAAAAAAGCGTAATAAGATAGCCTTTCAAAAATTTCAAAATATTAAGCAACTCGCAGGGGTACACCCACATATTCCAAAAACTAGTACATTTAGAGGTTTTTCCAAATCAATGATTGATATATGTCCAAAGTGAACACTAAACTTTTCCGACTATTTGGCGTTGTAAAGGGTACTCTGAAGAAGCGTAATAAGATAGCCTTTCAAAAATTTCAAAATATTAAGCAACTCGTAGGGGTACATCCACATATTCCAAAAAACTAGTGCATTTAGTGGTTTTTCCAAATCAATGAATGAAATATGTCCAAAGTGAACACTAAACTTTTCCGACCATTTGGCGTTGTAAAGGGGACTCTAAAGAAGCGCAATAAGATAGCCTCAACAATTTCAAAATATTAAGCAACTTGCAGGGGTACACCCACATATTCCAAAAAACTAGTACATTTAGAGGTTTTTCCAAATCAATGAATGAAATATGTCCAAAGTGAACACTAAACTTTTCCGACCATTTGGCGTTGTAAATGGGACTCTAAAGAAGCGTAATAAGATAGCCTTTCAAAAATTTCAAAATATTAAGCAACTCGTAGGGGTACACCCACATATTCCAAAAAAGTAGTACATTTAGAGGTTTTTCCAAATCAATGAATGAAATATGTCCAAAGTGAACACTAAACTTTTCCGACCATTTGGCGTTGTGAAGGGGACTCTAAAGAAGCGTAATAAGATAGCCTTTCAAAAATTTCAAAATATTAAGCAACTCGCAGGGGTACACCCACATATTCTAAAAAACTAGTACGTTTAGAGGTTTTTCCCAAATCAATGAATGAAATATGTCCAAAGTGAACACTAAACTTTTCCGACCATTTGGCGTTGTAAAGGGTACTCTGAAGAAGCGTAATAAAATAGCATTTCAAAATTTTCAAAATATGAAGAAACTTGTAGGGGTACACCCACATATTCCAAAAAAGTAGTACATTTAGAGGTTTTTCCAAATCAATGAATGAAATATGTCCAAAGTGAACACTAAACTTTTCCGACCATTTGGCGTTGTAAAGGGGACTCTAAAAAAGCGTAATAAGATAGCCTTTCAAAAATTTCAAAATATTAAGCAACTCGCAGGGGTACACCCACATATTCCAAAAACTAGTACATTTAGAGATTTTTCCAAATCAATGAATGAAATATGTCCAAAGTGAACACTAAACTTTTCCGACCATTTGGCGTTGTAAATGGGACTCTAAAGAAGCGTAATAAGATAGCCTTTCAAAAATTTCAAAATATTAAGCAACTCGTAGGGGTACACCCACATATTCCAAAAAAGTAGTACATTTAGAGGTTTTTCCAAATCAATGAATGAAATATGTCCAAAGTGAACACTAAACTTTTCCGGCCATTTGGCGTTGTAAAGGAGACTCTAAAAAAGCGTAATAAGATAGCCTTTCAAAAATTTCAAAATATTAAGCAACTCGCAGGGGTACACCCACATATTCCAAAAAACTAGTACATTTAGAGGTTTTTCCAAATCAATGATTGATATATGTCCAAAGTGAACACTAAACTTTTCCGACTATTTGGCGTTGTAAAGGGTACTCTGAAGAAGCGTAATAAGATAGCCTTTCAAAAATTTCAAAATATTAAGCAACTCGTAGGGGTACATCCACATATTCCAAAAAACTAGTGCATTTAGTGGTTTTTCCAAATCAATGAATGAAATATGTCCAAAGTGAACACTAAACTTTTCCGACCATTTGGCGTTGTAAAGGGGACTCTAAAGAAGCGCAATAAGATAGCCTCAACATTTTCAAAATATTAAGCAACTTGCAGGGGTACACCCACATATTCCAAAAAACTAGTACATTTAGAGGTTTTTCCAAATCAATGAATGAAATATGTCCAAAGTGAACACTAAACTTTTCCGACCATTTGGCGTTGTAAATGGGACTCTAAAGAAGCGTAATAAGATAGCCTTTCAAAAATTTCAAAATATTAAGCAACTCGTAGGGGTACACCCACATATTCCAAAAAAGTAGTACATTTAGAGGTTTTTCCAAATCAATGAATGAAATATGTCCAAAGTGAACACTAAACTTTTCCGACCATTTGGCGTTGTGAAGGGGACTCTAAAGAAGCGTAATAAGATAGCCTTTCAAAAATTTCAAAATATTAAGCAACTCGCAGGGGTACACCCACATATTCTAAAAAACTAGTACGTTTAGAGGTTTTTCCCAAATCAATGAATGAAATATGTCCAAAGTGAACACTAAACTTTTCCGACCATTTGGCGTTGTAAAGGGTACTCTGAAGAAGCGTAATAAAATAGCATTTCAAAATTTTCAAAATATGAAGAAACTTGTAGGGGTACACCCACATATTCCAAAAAAGTAGTACATTTAGAGGTTTTTCCAAATCAATGAATGAAATATGTCCAAAGTGAACACTAAACTTTTCCGACCATTTGGCGTTGTAAAGGGGACTCTAAAAAAGCGTAATAAGATAGCCTTTCAAAAATTTCAAAATATTAAGCAACTCGCAGGGGTACACCCACATATTCCAAAAACTAGTACATTTAGAGATTTTTCCAAATCAATGAATGAAATATGTCCAAAGTGAACACTAAACTTTTCCGACCATTTGGCGTTGTAAATGGGACTCTAAAAAAGCGTAATAAGATAGCCTTTCAAAAATTTCAAAATATTAAGCAACTCGTAGGGGTACACCCACATATTCCAAAAAAGTAGTACATTTAGAGGTTTTTCCAAATCAATGAATGAAATATGTCCAAAGTGAACACTAAACTTTTCCGACCATTTGGCGTTGTAAAGGGGACTCTAAAAAAGCGTAATAAGATAGCCTTTCAAAAATTTCAAAATATTAAGCAACTCGCAGGGGTACACCCACATATTCCAAAAAACTAGTACGTTTAGAGGTTTTTCCAAATCAATGAATGAAATATGTCCAAAGTGAACACTAAACTTTTCCGACCATTTGGCGTTGTAAAGGGTACGCTGAAGAAGCGTAATAAAATAGCATTTCAAAATTTTCAAAATATGAAGAAACTTGTAGGGGTACACCCACATATTCCAAAAAAGTAGTACATTTAGAGGTTTTTCCAAATCAATGAATGAAATATGTCCAAAGTGAACACTAAACTTTTCCGGCCATTTGGCGTTGTAAAGGAGACTCTAAAAAAGCGTAATAAGATAGCCTTTCAAAAATTTCAAAATATTAAGCAACTCGCAGGGGTACACCCACATATTCCAAAAAACTAGTACATTTAGAGGTTTTTCCAAATCAATGATTGATATATGTCCAAAGTGAACACTAAACTTTTCCGACCATTTGGCGTTGTAAAGGGGACTCTAAAAAAGCGTAATAAGATAGCCTTTCAAAAATTTCAAAATATTAAGCAACTCGCAGGGGTACACCCACATATTCCAAAAAAGTAGTACATTTAGAGGTTTTTCCAAATCAATGAATGAAATATGTCCAAAGTGAACACTAAACTTTTCCGACCATTTGGCGTTGTAAATGGGACTCTAAAGAAGCGTAATAAGATAGCCTTTCAAAAATTTCAAAATATTAAGCAACTCGTAGAGGTACACCCACATATTCTAAAAAACTAGTACGTTTAGAGGTTTTTCCAAATCATTGAATGAAATATGTCCAAAGTGAACACTAAACTTTTCCGACCATTTGGCGTTGTAAATGGGACTCTAAAGAAGCGTAATAAGATAGCCTTTCAAAAATTTCAAAATATTAAGCAACTCGTAGAGGTACACCCACATATTCTAAAAAACTAGTACGTTTAGAGGTTTTTCCAAATCAATGAATGAAATATGTCCAAAGTGAACACTAAACTTTTCCGACCATTTGGCGTTGTAAAGGGGACTCTAAAGAAGCGTAATAAGATAGCCTTTCAAAAATTTCAAAATATTAAGCAACTCGTAGAGGTACACCCACATATTCTAAAAAACTAGTACGTTTAGAGGTTTTTCCAAATCAATGAATGAAATATGTCCAAAGTGAACACTAAACTTTTCCGACCATTTGGCGTTGTAAATGGGACTCTAAAGAAGCGTAATAAGATAGCCTTTCAAAAATTTCAAAATATTAAGCAACTCGTAGAGGTACACCCACATATTCTAAAAAACTAGTACGTTTAGAGGTTTTTCCAAATCAATTAATGAAATATGTCCAAAGTGAACACTAAACTTTTCCGACCATTTGGCGTTGTAAAGGGTACTCTGAAGAAGCGTAATAAAATAGCATTTCAAAATTTTCAAAATATGAAGAAACTTGTAGGGGTACACCCACATATTCCAAAAAAGTAGTACATTTAGAGGTTTTTCCAAATCAATGAATGAAATATGTCCAAAATGAACACTAAACTTTTCCGGCCATTTGGCGTTGTAAAGGAGACTCTAAAAAAGCGCAATAAGATAGCCTTTCAAAAATTTCAAAATATTAAGCAACTTGCAGGGGTACACCCACATATTCCAAAAAACTAGTACATTTAGAGGTTTTTCCAAATCAATGAATGAAATATGTCCAAAGTGAACACTAAACTTTTCCGACCATTTGGCGTTGTAAATGGGACTCTAAAGAAGCGTAATAAGATAGCCTTTCAAAAATTTCAAAATATTAAGCAACTCGTAGGGGTACACCCACATATTCCAAAAAAGTAGTACATTTAGAGGTTTTTCCAAATCAATGAATGAAATATGTCCAAAGTGAACACTAAACTTTTCCGACCATTTGGCGTTGTAAATGGGACTCTAAAGAAGCGTAATAAGATAGCCTTTCAAAAATTTCAAAATATTAAGCAACTCGTAGAGGTACACCCACATATTCTAAAAAACTAGTACGTTTAGAGGTTTTTCCAAATCAATGAATGAAATATGTCCAAAGTGAACACTAAACTTTTCCGACCATTTGGCGTTGTAAATGGGACTCTAAAGAAGCGTAATAAGATAGCCTTTCACAAATTTCAAAATATTAAGCAACTCGTAGAGGTACACCCACATATTCTAAAAAACTAGTACGTTTAGAGGTTTTTCCAAATCAATGAATGAAATATGTCCAAAGTGAACACTAAACTTTTCCGACCATTTGGCGTTGTAAAGGGTACTCTGAAGAAGCGTAATAAAATAGCATTTCAAAAATTTCAAAATATGAAGAAACTTGTAGGGGTACACCCACATATTCCAAAAAAGTAGTACATTTAGAGGTTTTTCCAAATCAATGAATGAAATATGTCCAAAGTGAACACTAAACTTTTCCGACCATTTGGCGTTGTGAAGGGGACTCTAAAGAAGCGTAATAAGATAGTCTTTCAAAAATTTCAAAATATTAAGCAACTCGCAGGGGTACACCCACATATTCTAAAAAACTAGTACGTTTAGAGGTTTTTCCCAAATCAATGAATGAAATATGTCCAAAGTGAACACTAAACTTTTCCGACCATTTGGCGTTGTAAAGGGTACTCTGAAGAAGCGTAATAAAATAGCATTTCAAAATTTTCAAAATATGAAGAAACTTGTAGGGGTACACCCACATATTCCAAAAAAGTAGTACATTTAGAGGTTTTTCCAAATCAATGAATGAAATATGTCCAAAGTGAACACTAAACTTTTCCGACCATTTGGCGTTGTAAAGGGGACTCTAAAAAAGCGTAATAAGATAGCCTTTCAAAAATTTCAAAATATTAAGCAACTCGCAGGGGTACACCCACATATTCCAAAAACTAGTACATTTAGAGATTTTTCCAAATCAATGAATGAAATATGTCCAAAGTGAACACTAAACTTTTCCGACCATTTGGCGTTGTAAATGGGACTCTAAAGAAGCGTAATAAGATAGCCTTTCAAAAATTTCAAAATATTAAGCAACTCGTAGGGGTACACCCACATATTCCAAAAAAGTAGTACATTTAGAGGTTTTTCCAAATCAATGAATGAAATATGTCCAAAGTGAACACTAAACTTTTCCGACCATTTGGCGTTGTGAAGGGGACTCTAAAGAAGCGTAATAAGATAGCCTTTCAAAAATTTCAAAATATTAAGCAACTCGCAGGGGTACACCCACATATTCTAAAAAACTAGTACGTTTAGAGGTTTTTCCCAAATCAATGAATGAAATATGTCCAAAGTGAACACTAAACTTTTCCGACCATTTGGCGTTGTAAAGGGTACTCTGAAGAAGCGTAATAAAATAGCATTTCAAAATTTTCAAAATATGAAGAAACTTGTAGGGGTACACCCACATATTCCAAAAAAGTAGTACATTTAGAGGTTTTTCCAAATCAATGAATGAAATATGTCCAAAGTGAACACTAAACTTTTCCGACCATTTGGCGTTGTAAAGGGGACTCTAAAAAAGCGTAATAAGATAGCCTTTCAAAAATTTCAAAATATTAAGCAACTCGCAGGGGTACACCCACATATTCCAAAAACTAGTACATTTAGAGATTTTTCCAAATCAATGAATGAAATATGTCCAAAGTGAACACTAAACTTTTCCGACCATTTGGCGTTGTAAATGGGACTCTAAAGAAGCGTAATAAGATAGCCTTTCAAAAATTTCAAAATATTAAGCAACTCGTAGGGGTACACCCACATATTCCAAAAAAGTAGTACATTTAGAGGTTTTTCCAAATCAATGAATGAAATATGTCCAAAGTGAACACTAAACTTTTCCGGCCATTTGGCGTTGTAAAGGAGACTCTAAAAAAGCGTAATAAGATAGCCTTTCAAAAATTTCAAAATATTAAGCAACTCGCAGGGGTACACCCACATATTCCAAAAAACTAGTACATTTAGAGGTTTTTCCAAATCAATGATTGATATATGTCCAAAGTGAACACTAAACTTTTCCGACTATTTGGCGTTGTAAAGGGTACTCTGAAGAAGCGTAATAAGATAGCCTTTCAAAAATTTCAAAATATTAAGCAACTCGTAGGGGTACATCCACATATTCCAAAAAACTAGTGCATTTAGTGGTTTTTCCAAATCAATGAATGAAATATGTCCAAAGTGAACACTAAACTTTTCCGACCATTTGGCGTTGTAAAGGGGACTCTAAAGAAGCGCAATAAGATAGCCTCAACAATTTCAAAATATTAAGCAACTTGCAGGGGTACACCCACATATTCCAAAAAACTAGTACATTTAGAGGTTTTTCCAAATCAATGAATGAAATATGTCCAAAGTGAACACTAAACTTTTCCGACCATTTGGCGTTGTAAATGGGACTCTAAAGAAGCGTAATAAGATAGCCTTTCAAAAATTTCAAAATATTAAGCAACTCGTAGGGGTACACCCACATATTCCAAAAAAGTAGTACATTTAGAGGTTTTTCCAAATCAATGAATGAAATATGTCCAAAGTGAACACTAAACTTTTCCGACCATTTGGCGTTGTGAAGGGGACTCTAAAGAAGCGTAATAAGATAGCCTTTCAAAAATTTCAAAATATTAAGCAACTCGCAGGGGTACACCCACATATTCTAAAAAACTAGTACGTTTAGAGGTTTTTCCCAAATCAATGAATGAAATATGTCCAAAGTGAACACTAAACTTTTCCGACCATTTGGCGTTGTAAAGGGTACTCTGAAGAAGCGTAATAAAATAGCATTTCAAAATTTTCAAAATATGAAGAAACTTGTAGGGGTACACCCACATATTCCAAAAAAGTAGTACATTTAGAGGTTTTTCCAAATCAATGAATGAAATATGTCCAAAGTGAACACTAAACTTTTCCGACCATTTGGCGTTGTAAAGGGGACTCTAAAAAAGCGTAATAAGATAGCCTTTCAAAAATTTCAAAATATTAAGCAACTCGCAGGGGTACACCCACATATTCCAAAAACTAGTACATTTAGAGATTTTTCCAAATCAATGAATGAAATATGTCCAAAGTGAACACTAAACTTTTCCGACCATTTGGCGTTGTAAATGGGACTCTAAAAAAGCGTAATAAGATAGCCTTTCAAAAATTTCAAAATATTAAGCAACTCGTAGGGGTACACCCACATATTCCAAAAAAGTAGTACATTTAGAGGTTTTTCCAAATCAATGAATGAAATATGTCCAAAGTGAACACTAAACTTTTCCGACCATTTGGCGTTGTAAAGGGGACTCTAAAAAAGCGTAATAAGATAGCCTTTCAAAAATTTCAAAATATTAAGCAACTCGCAGGGGTACACCCACATATTCCAAAAAACTAGTACGTTTAGAGGTTTTTCCAAATCAATGAATGAAATATGTCCAAAGTGAACACTAAACTTTTCCGACCATTTGGCGTTGTAAAGGGTACGCTGAAGAAGCGTAATAAAATAGCATTTCAAAATTTTCAAAATATGAAGAAACTTGTAGGGGTACACCCACATATTCCAAAAAAGTAGTACATTTAGAGGTTTTTCCAAATCAATGAATGAAATATGTCCAAAGTGAACACTAAACTTTTCCGGCCATTTGGCGTTGTAAAGGAGACTCTAAAAAAGCGTAATAAGATAGCCTTTCAAAAATTTCAAAATATTAAGCAACTCGCAGGGGTACACCCACATATTCCAAAAAACTAGTACATTTAGAGGTTTTTCCAAATCAATGATTGATATATGTCCAAAGTGAACACTAAACTTTTCCGACTATTTGGCGTTGTAAAGGGTACTCTGAAGAAGCGTAATAAGATAGCCTTTCAAAAATTTCAAAATATTAAGCAACTCGTAGGGGTACATCCACATATTCCAAAAAACTAGTGCATTTAGTGGTTTTTCCAAATCAATGAATGAAATATGTCCAAAGTGAACACTAAACTTTTCCGACCATTTGGCGTTGTAAAGGGGACTCTAAAGAAGCGCAGTAAGATAGCCTCAAAAATTTCAAAATATTAAGCAACTTGCAGGGGTACACCCACATATTCCAAAAAACTAGTACATTTAGAGGTTTTTCCAAATCAATGAATGAAATATGTCCAAAGTGAAAACTAAACTTTTCCGACCATTTGGCGTTGTAAATGGGACTCTAAAGAAGCGTAATAAGATAGCCTTTCAAAAATTTCAAAATATTAAGCAACTCGTAGGGGTACACCCACATATTCCAAAAAAGTAGTACATTTAGAGGTTTTTCCAAATCAATGAATGAAATATGTCCAACGTGAACACTAAAATTTTCCGACCATTTGGCGTTGTAAATGGGACTCTAAAGAAGCGTAATAAGATAGCCTTTCAAAAATTTCAAAATATTAAGCAACTCGTAGAGGTACACCCACATATTCTAAAAAACTAGTACGTTTAGAGGTTTTTCCAAATCAATGAATGAAATATGTCCAAAGTGAACACTAAACTTTTCCGACAATTTGGCGTTGTAAATGGGACTCTAAAGAAGCGTAATAAGATAGCCTTTCAAAAATTTCAAAATATTAAGCAACTCGTAGAGGTACACCCACATATTCTAAAAAACTAGTACGTTTAGAGGTTTTTCCAAATCAATGAATGAAATATGTCCAAAGTGAACACTAAACTTTTCCGACCATTTGGCGTTGTAAATGGGACTCTAAAGAAGATAGCCTTTCAAAAATTTCAAAATATTAAGCAACTCGTAGGGGTACACCCACATATTCCAAAAAAGTAGTACATTTAGAGGTTTTTCCAAATCAATGAATGAAATATGTCCAAAGTGAACACTAAACTTTTCCGACCATTTGGCGTTGTAAAGGGGACTCTAAAAAAGCGTAATAAGATAGCCTTTCAAAAATTTCAAAATATTAAGCAACTCGCAGGGGTACACCCACATATTCCAAAAAACTAGTACGTTTAGAGGTTTTTCCAAATCAATGAATGAAATATGTCCAAAGTGAACACTAAACTTTTCCGACCATTTGGCGTTGTAAAGGGTACGCTGAAGAAGCGTAATAAAATAGCATTTCAAAATTTTCAAAATATGAAGAAACTTGTAGGGGTACACCCACATATTCCAAAAAAGTAGTACATTTAGAGGTTTTTCCAAATCAATGAATGAAATATGTCCAAAGTGAACACTAAACTTTTCCGGCCATTTGGCGTTGTAAAGGAGACTCTAAAAAAGCGTAATAAGATAGCCTTTCAAAAATTTCAAAATATTAAGCAACTCGCAGGGGTACACCCACATATTCCAAAAAACTAGTACATTTAGAGGTTTTTCCAAATCAATGATTGATATATGTCCAAAGTGAACACTAAACTTTTCCGACTATTTGGCGTTGTAAAGGGTACTCTGAAGAAGCGTAATAAGATAGCCTTTCAAAAATTTCAAAATATTAAGCAACTCGTAGGGGTACATCCACATATTCCAAAAAACTAGTGCATTTAGTGGTTTTTCCAAATCAATGAATAAAATATGTCCAAAGTGAACACTAAACTTTTCCGACCATTTGGCGTTGTAAAGGGGACTCTAAAGAAGCGCAATAAGATAGCCTCAAAAATTTCAAAATATTAAGCAACTTGCAGGGGTACACCCACATATTCCAAAAAACTAGTACATTTAGAGGTTTTTCCAAATCAATGAATGAAATATGTCCAAAGTGAAAACTAAACTTTTCCGACCATTTGGCGTTGTAAATGGGACTCTAAAGAAGCGTAATAAGATAGCCTTTCAAAAATTTCAAAATATTAAGCAACTCGTAGGGGTACACCCACATATTCCAAAAAAGTAGTACATTTAGAGGTTTTTCCAAATCAATGAATGAAATATGTCCAACGTGAACACTAAAATTTTCCGACCATTTGGCGTTGTAAATGGGACTCTAAAGAAGCGTAATAAGATAGCCTTTCAAAAATTTCAAAATATTAAGCAACTCGTAGAGGTACACCCACATATTCTAAAAAACTAGTACGTTTAGAGGTTTTTCCAAATCAATGAATGAAATATGTCCAAAGTGAACACTAAACTTTTCCGACCATTTGGCGTTGTAAATGGGACTCTAAAGAAGCGTAATAAGATAGCCTTTCAAAAATTTCAAAATATTAAGCAACTCGTAGAGGTACACCCACATATTCTAAAAAACTAGTACGTTTAGAGGTTTTTCCAAATCAATGAATGAAATATGTCCAAAGTGAACACTAAACTTTTCCGACCATTTGGCGTTGTAAAGGGTACTCTGAAGAAGCGTAATAAAATAGCATTTCAAAATTTTCAAAATATGAAGAAACTTGTAGGGGTACACCCACATATTCCAAAAAAGTAGTACATTTAGAGGTTTTTCCAAATCAATGAATGAAATATGTCCAAAATGAACACTAAACTTTTCCGGCCATTTGGCGTTGTAAAGGAGACTCTAAAAAAGCGCAATAAGATAGCCTTTCAAAAATTTCAAAATATTAAGCAACTTGCAGGGGTACACCCACATATTCCAAAAAACTAGTACATTTAGAGGTTTTTCCAAATCAATGAATGAAATATGTCCAAAGTGAACACTAAACTTTTCCGACCATTTGGCGTTGTAAATGGGACTCTAAAGAAGCGTAATAAGATAGCCTTTCAAAAATTTCAAAATATTAAGCAACTCGTAGGGGTACACCCACATATTCTAAAAAACTAGTACGTTTAGAGGTTTTTCCCAAATCAATGAATGAAATATGTCCAAAGTGAACACTAAACTTTTCCGACCATTTGGCGTTGTAAAGGGTACTCTGAAGAAGCGTAATAAAATAGCATTTCAAAATTTTCAAAATATGAAGAAACTTGTAGGGGTACACCCACATATTCCAAAAAAGTAGTACATTTAGAGGTTTTTCCAAATCAATGAATGAAATATGTCCAAAGTGAACACTAAACTTTTCCGACCATTTGGCGTTGTAAAGGGGACTCTAAAAAAGCGTAATAAGATAGCCTTTCAAAAATTTCAAAATATTAAGCAACTCGTAGAGGTACACCCACATATTCTAAAAAACTAGTACGTTTAGAGGTTTTTCCAAATCAATGAATGAAATATGTCCAAAGTGAACACTAAACTTTTCCGACCATTTGGCGTTGTAAATGGGACTCTAAAGAAGCGTAATAAGATAGCCTTTCAAAAATTTCAAAATATTAAGCAACTCGTAGAGGTACACCCACATATTCTAAAAAACTAGTACGTTTAGAGGTTTTTCCAAATCAATGAATGAAATATGTCCAAAGTGAACACTAAACTTTTCCGACCATTTGGCGTTGTAAAGGGTACTCTGAAGAAGCGTAATAAAATAGCATTTCAAAATTTTCAAAATATGAAGAAACTTGTAGGGGTACACCCACATATTCCAAAAAAGTAGTACATTTAGAGGTTTTTCCAAATCAATGAATGAAATATGTCCAAAATGAACACTAAACTTTTCCGGCCATTTGGCGTTGTAAAGGAGACTCTAAAAAAGCGCAATAAGATAGCCTTTCAAAAATTTCAAAATATTAAGCAACTTGCAGGGGTACACCCACATATTCCAAAAAACTAGTGCATTTAGTGGTTTTTCCAAATCAATGAATAAAATATGTCCAAAGTGAACACTAAACTTTTCCGACCATTTGGCGTTGTAAAGGGGACTCTAAAGAAGCGCAATAAGATAGCCTCAAAAATTTCAAAATATTAAGCAACTTGCAGGGGTACACCCACATATTCCAAAAAACTAGTACATTTAGAGGTTTTTCCAAATCAATGAATGAAATATGTCCAAAGTGAAAACTAAACTTTTCCGACCATTTGGCGTTGTAAATGGGACTCTAAAGAAGCGTAATAAGATAGCCTTTCAAAAATTTCAAAATATTAAGCAACTCGTAGGGGTACACCCACATATTCCAAAAAAGTAGTACATTTAGAGGTTTTTCCAAATCAATGAATGAAATATGTCCAACGTGAACACTAAAATTTTCCGACCATTTGGCGTTGTAAATGGGACTCTAAAGAAGCGTAATAAGATAGCCTTTCAAAAATTTCAAAATATTAAGCAACTCGTAGAGGTACACCCACATATTCTAAAAAACTAGTACGTTTAGAGGTTTTTCCAAATCAATGAATGAAATATGTCCAAAGTGAACACTAAACTTTTCCGACCATTTGGCGTTGTAAATGGGACTCTAAAGAAGCGTAATAAGATAGCCTTTCAAAAATTTCAAAATATTAAGCAACTCGTAGAGGTACACCCACATATTCTAAAAAACTAGTACGTTTAGAGGTTTTTCCAAATCAATGAATGAAATATGTCCAAAGTGAACACTAAACTTTTCCGACCATTTGGCGTTGTAAAGGGTACTCTGAAGAAGCGTAATAAAATAGCATTTCAAAATTTTCAAAATATGAAGAAACTTGTAGGGGTACACCCACATATTCCAAAAAAGTAGTACATTTAGAGGTTTTTCCAAATCAATGAATGAAATATGTCCAAAATGAACACTAAACTTTTCCGGCCATTTGGCGTTGTAAAGGAGACTCTAAAAAAGCGCAATAAGATAGCCTTTCAAAAATTTCAAAATATTAAGCAACTTGCAGGGGTACACCCACATATTCCAAAAAACTAGTACATTTAGAGGTTTTTCCAAATCAATGAATGAAATATGTCCAAAGTGAACACTAAACTTTTCCGACCATTTGGCGTTGTAAATGGGACTCTAAAGAAGCGTAATAAGATAGCCTTTCAAAAATTTCAAAATATTAAGCAACTCGTAGGGGTACACCCACATATTCTAAAAAACTAGTACGTTTAGAGGTTTTTCCCAAATCAATGAATGAAATATGTCCAAAGTGAACACTAAACTTTTCCGACCATTTGGCGTTGTAAAGGGTACTCTGAAGAAGCGTAATAAAATAGCATTTCAAAATTTTCAAAATATGAAGAAACTTGTAGGGGTACACCCACATATTCCAAAAAAGTAGTACATTTAGAGGTTTTTCCAAATCAATGAATGAAATATGTCCAAAGTGAACACTAAACTTTTCCGACCATTTGGCGTTGTAAAGGGGACTCTAAAAAAGCGTAATAAGATAGCCTTTCAAAAATTTCAAAATATTAAGCAACTCGTAGAGGTACACCCACATATTCTAAAAAACTAGTACGTTTAGAGGTTTTTCCAAATCAATGAATGAAATATGTCCAAAGTGAACACTAAACTTTTCCGACCATTTGGCGTTGTAAATGGGACTCTAAAGAAGCGTAATAAGATAGCCTTTCAAAAATTTCAAAATATTAAGCAACTCGTAGAGGTACACCCACATATTCTAAAAAACTAGTACGTTTAGAGGTTTTTCCAAATCAATGAATGAAATATGTCCAAAGTGAACACTAAACTTTTCCGACCATTTGGCGTTGTAAAGGGTACTCTGAAGAAGCGTAATAAAATAGCATTTCAAAAATTTCAAAATATGAAGAAACTTGTAGGGGTACACCCACATATTCCAAAAAAGTAGTACATTTAGAGGTTTTTCCAAATCAATGAATGAAATATGTCCAAAGTGAACACTAAACTTTTCCGACCATTTGGCGTTGTGAAGGGGACTCTAAAGAAGCGTAATAAGATAGTCTTTCAAAAATTTCAAAATATTAAGCAACTCGCAGGGGTACACCCACATATTCTAAAAAACTAGTACGTTTAGAGGTTTTTCCCAAATCAATGAATGAAATATGTCCAAAGTGAACACTAAACTTTTCCGACCATTTGGCGTTGTAAAGGGTACTCTGAAGAAGCGTAATAAAATAGCATTTCAAAATTTTCAAAATATGAAGAAACTTGTAGGGGTACACCCACATATTCCAAAAAAGTAGTACATTTAGAGGTTTTTCCAAATCAATGAATGAAATATGTCCAAAGTGAACACTAAACTTTTCCGACCATTTGGCGTTGTAAAGGGGACTCTAAAAAAGCGTAATAAGATAGCCTTTCAAAAATTTCAAAATATTAAGCAACTCGCAGGGGTACACCCACATATTCCAAAAACTAGTACATTTAGAGATTTTTCCAAATCAATGAATGAAATATGTCCAAAGTGAACACTAAACTTTTCCGACCATTTGGCGTTGTAAATGGGACTCTAAAGAAGCGTAATAAGATAGCCTTTCAAAAATTTCAAAATATTAAGCAACTCGTAGGGGTACACCCACATATTCCAAAAAAGTAGTACATTTAGAGGTTTTTCCAAATCAATGAATGAAATATGTCCAAAGTAAACACTAAACTTTTCCGACCATTTGGCGTTGTGAAGGGGACTCTAAAGAAGCGTAATAAGATAGCCTTTCAAAAATTTCAAAATATTAAGCAACTCGTAGGGGTACACCCACATATTCCAAAAAAGTAGTACATTTAGAGGTTTTTCCAAATCAATGAATGAAATATGTCCAAAGTGAACACTAAACTTTTCCGACCATTTGGCGTTGTAAATGGGACTCTAAAGAAGCGTAATAAGATAGCCTTTCAAAAATTTCAAAATATTAAGCAACTCGTAGAGGTACACCCACATATTCTAAAAAACTAGTACGTTTAGAGGTTTTTCCAAATCAATGAATGAAATATGTCCAAAGTGAACACTAAACTTTTCCGACCATTTGGCGTTGTAAATGGGACTCTAAAGAAGCGTAATAAGATAGCCTTTCAAAAATTTCAAAATATTAAGCAACTCGTAGAGGTACACCCACATATTCTAAAAAACTAGTACGTTTAGAGGTTTTTCCAAATCAATGAATGAAATATGTCCAAAGTGAACACTAAACTTTTCCGACCATTTGGCGTTGTAAAGGGTACTCTGAAGAAGCGTAATAAAATAGCATTTCAAAAATTTCAAAATATGAAGAAACTTGTAGGGGTACACCCACATATTCCAAAAAAGTAGTACATTTAGAGGTTTTTCCAAATCAATGAATGAAATATGTCCAAAGTGAACACTAAACTTTTCCGACCATTTGGCGTTGTGAAGGGGACTCTAAAGAAGCGTAATAAGATAGTCTTTCAAAAATTTCAAAATATTAAGCAACTCGCAGGGGTACACCCACATATTCTAAAAAACTAGTACGTTTAGAGGTTTTTCCCAAATCAATGAATGAAATATGTCCAAAGTGAACACTAAACTTTTCCGACCATTTGGCGTTGTAAAGGGTACTCTGAAGAAGCGTAATAAAATAGCATTTCAAAATTTTCAAAATATGAAGAAACTTGTAGGGGTACACCCACATATTCCAAAAAAGTAGTACATTTAGAGGTTTTTCCAAATCAATGAATGAAATATGTCCAAAGTGAACACTAAACTTTTCCGACCATTTGGCGTTGTAAAGGGGACTCTAAAAAAGCGTAATAAGATAGCCTTTCAAAAATTTCAAAATATTAAGCAACTCGCAGGGGTACACCCACATATTCCAAAAACTAGTACATTTAGAGATTTTTCCAAATCAATGAATGAAATATGTCCAAAGTGAACACTAAACTTTTCCGACCATTTGGCGTTGTAAAGGAGACTCTAAAAAAGCGTAATAAGATACCCTTTCAAAAATTTCAAAATATTAAGCAACTCGCAGGGGTACACCCACATATTCCAAAAAACTAGTACATTTAGAGGTTTTTCCAAATCAATGATTGATATATGTCCAAAGTGAACACTAAACTTTTCCGACTATTTGGCGTTTTAAAGGGTACTCTGAAGAAGCGTAATAAGATAGCCTTTCAAAAATTTCAAAATATTAAGCAACTCGTAGGGGTACATCCACATATTCCAAAAAACTAGTGCATTTAGTGGTTTTTCCAAATCAATGAATAAAATATGTCCAAAGTGAACACTAAACTTTTCCGACCATTTGGCGTTGTAAAGGGGACTCTAAAGAAGCGCAATAAGATAGCCTCAAAAATTTCAAAATATTAAGCAACTTGCAGGGGTACACCCACATATTCCAAAAAACTAGTACATTTAGAGGTTTTTCCAAATCAATGAATGAAATATGTCCAAAGTGAAAACTAAACTTTTCCGACCATTTGGCGTTGTAAATGGGACTCTAAAGAAGCGTAATAAGATAGCCTTTCAAAAATTTCAAAATATTAAGCAACTCGTAGGGGTACACCCACATATTCCAAAAAAGTAGTACATTTAGAGGTTTTTCCAAATCAATGAATGAAATATGTCCAACGTGAACACTAAAATTTTCCGACCATTTGGCGTTGTAAATGGGACTCTAAAGAAGCGTAATAAGATAGCCTTTCAAAAATTTCAAAATATTAAGCAACTCGTAGAGGTACACCCACATATTCTAAAAAACTAGTACGTTTAGAGGTTTTTCCAAATCAATGAATGAAATATGTCCAAAGTGAACACTAAACTTTTCCGACCATTTGGCGTTGTAAATGGGACTCTAAAGAAGCGTAATAAGATAGCCTTTCAAAAATTTCAAAATATTAAGCAACTCGTAGAGGTACACCCACATATTCTAAAAAATTAGTACGTTTAGAGGTTTTTCCAAATCAATGAATGAAATATGTCCAAAGTGAACACTAAACTTTTCCGACCATTTGGCGTTGTAAAGGGTACTCTGAAGAAGCGTAATAAAATAGCATTTCAAAATTTTCAAAATATGAAGAAACTTGTAGGGGTACACCCACATATTCCAAAAAAGTAGTACATTTAGAGGTTTTTCCAAATCAATGAATGAAATATGTCCAAAATGAACACTAAACTTTTCCGGCCATTTGGCGTTGTAAAGGAGACTCTAAAAAAGCGCAATAAGATAGCCTTTCAAAAATTTCAAAATATTAAGCAACTTGCAGGGGTACACCCACATATTCCAAAAAACTAGTACATTTAGAGGTTTTTCCAAATCAATGAATGAAATATGTCCAAAGTGAACACTAAACTTTTCCGACCATTTGGCGTTGTAAATGGGACTCTAAAGAAGCGTAATAAGATAGCCTTTCAAAAATTTCAAAATATTAAGCAACTCGTAGGGGTACACCCACATATTCTAAAAAACTAGTACGTTTAGAGGTTTTTCCCAAATCAATGAATGAAATATGTCCAAAGTGAACACTAAACTTTTCCGACCATTTGGCGTTGTAAAGGGTACTCTGAAGAAGCGTAATAAAATAGCATTTCAAAATTTTCAAAATATGAAGAAACTTGTAGGGGTACACCCACATATTCCAAAAAAGTAGTACATTTAGAGGTTTTTCCAAATCAATGAATGAAATATGTCCAAAGTGAACACTAAACTTTTCCGACCATTTGGCGTTGTAAAGGGGACTCTAAAAAAGCGTAATAAGATAGCCTTTCAAAAATTTCAAAATATTAAGCAACTCGTAGAGGTACACCCACATATTCTAAAAAACTAGTACGTTTAGAGGTTTTTCCAAATCAATGAATGAAATATGTCCAAAGTGAACACTAAACTTTTCCGACCATTTGGCGTTGTAAATGGGACTCTAAAGAAGCGTAATAAGATAGCCTTTCAAAAATTTCAAAATATTAAGCAACTCGTAGAGGTACACCCACATATTCTAAAAAACTAGTACGTTTAGAGGTTTTTCCAAATCAATGAATGAAATATGTCCAAAGTGAACACTAAACTTTTCCGACCATTTGGCGTTGTAAAGGGTACTCTGAAGAAGCGTAATAAAATAGCATTTCAAAAATTTCAAAATATGAAGAAACTTGTAGGGGTACACCCACATATTCCAAAAAAGTAGTACATTTAGAGGTTTTTCCAAATCAATGAATGAAATATGTCCAAAGTGAACACTAAACTTTTCCGACCATTTGGCGTTGTGAAGGGGACTCTAAAGAAGCGTAATAAGATAGTCTTTCAAAAATTTCAAAATATTAAGCAACTCGCAGGGGTACACCCACATATTCTAAAAAACTAGTACGTTTAGAGGTTTTTCCCAAATCAATGAATGAAATATGTCCAAAGTGAACACTAAACTTTTCCGACCATTTGGCGTTGTAAAGGGTACTCTAAAGAAGCGTAATAAAATAGCATTTCAAAATTTTCAAAATATGAAGAAACTTGTAGGGGTACACCCACATATTCCAAAAAAGTAGTACATTTAGAGGTTTTTCCAAATCAATGAATGAAATATGTCCAAAGTGAACACTAAACTTTTCCGACCATTTGGCGTTGTAAAGGGGACTCTAAAAAAGCGTAATAAGATAGCCTTTCAAAAATTTCAAAATATTAAGCAACTCGCAGGGGTACACCCACATATTCCAAAAACTAGTACATTTAGAGATTTTTCCAAATCAATGAATGAAATATGTCCAAAGTGAACACTAAACTTTTCCGACCATTTGGCGTTGTAAATGGGACTCTAAAGAAGCGTAATAAGATAGCCTTTCAAAAATTTCAAAATATTAAGCAACTCGTAGGGGTACACCCACATATTCCAAAAAAGTAGTACATTTAGAGGTTTTTCCAAATCAATGAATGAAATATGTCCAAAGTGAACACTAAACTTTTCCGACCATTTGGCGTTGTGAAGGGGACTCTAAAGAAGCGTAATAAGATAGCCTTTCAAAAATTTCAAAATATTAAGCAACTCGTAGGGGTACACCCACATATTCCAAAAAAGTAGTACATTTAGAGGTTTTTCCAAATCAATGAATGAAATATGTCCAAAGTGAACACTAAACTTTTCCGACCATTTGGCGTTGTAAATGGGACTCTAAAGAAGCGTAATAAGATAGCCTTTCAAAAATTTCAAAATATTAAGCAACTCGTAGAGGTACACCCACATATTCTAAAAAACTAGTACGTTTAGAGGTTTTTCCAAATCAATGAATGAAATATGTCCAAAGTGAACACTAAACTTTTCCGACCATTTGGCGTTGTAAATGGGACTCTAAAGAAGCGTAATAAGATAGCCTTTCAAAAATTTCAAAATATTAAGCAACTCGTAGAGGTACACCCACATATTTTAAAAAACTAGTACGTTTAGAGGTTTTTCCAAATCAATGAATGAAATATGTCCAAAGTGAACACTAAACTTTTCCGACCATTTGGCGTTGTAAAGGGTACTCTGAAGAAGCGTAATAAAATAGCATTTCAAAAATTTCAAAATATGAAGAAACTTGTAGGGGTACACCCACATATTCCAAAAAAGTAGTACATTTAGAGGTTTTTCCAAATCAATGAATGAAATATGTCCAAAGTGAACACTAAACTTTTCCGACCATTTGGCGTTGTGAAGGGGACTCTAAAGAAGCGTAATAAGATAGTCTTTCAAAAATTTCAAAATATTAAGCAACTCGCAGGGGTACACCCACATATTCTAAAAAACTAGTACGTTTAGAGGTTTTTCCCAAATCAATGAATGAAATATGTCCAAAGTGAACACTAAACTTTTCCGACCATTTGGCGTTGTAAAGGGTACTCTGAAGAAGCGTAATAAAATAGCATTTCAAAATTTTCAAAATATGAAGAAACTTGTAGGGGTACACCCACATATTCCAAAAAAGTAGTACATTTAGAGGTTTTTCCAAATCAATGAATGAAATATGTCCAAAGTGAACACTAAACTTTTCCGACCATTTGGCGTTGTAAAGGGGACTCTAAAAAAGCGTAATAAGATAGCCTTTCAAAAATTTCAAAATATTAAGCAACTCGCAGGGGTACACCCACATATTCCAAAAACTAGTACATTTAGAGATTTTTCCAAATCAATGAATGAAATATGTCCAAAGTGAACACTAAACTTTTCCGACCATTTGGCGTTGTAAATGGGACTCTAAAGAAGCGTAATAAGATAGCCTTTCAAAAATTTCAAAATATTAAGCAACTCGTAGGGGTACACCCACATATTCCAAAAAAGTAGTACATTTAGAGGTTTTTCCAAATCAATGAATGAAATATGTCCAAAGTGAACACTAAACTTTTCCGACCATTTGGCGTTGTGAAGGGGACTCTAAAGAAGCGTAATAAGATAGCCTTTCAAAAATTTCAAAATATTAAGCAACTCGCAGGGGTACACCCACATATTCTAAAAAACTAGTACGTTTAGAGGTTTTTCCCAAATCAATGAATGAAATATGTCCAAAGTGAACACTAAACTTTTCCGACCATTTGGCGTTGTAAAGGGGACTCTAAAAAAGCGTAATAAGATAGCCTTTCAAAAATTTCAAAATATTAAGCAACTCGCAGGGGTACACCCACATATTCCAAAAACTAGTACATTTAGAGATTTTTCCAAATCAATGAATGAAATATGTCCAAAGTGAACACTAAACTTTTCCGACCATTTGGCGTTGTAAATGGGACTCTAAAGAAGCGTAATAAGATAGCCTTTCAAAAATTTCAAAATATGAAGCAACTCGTAGGGGTACACCCACATATTCCAAAAAAGTAGTACATTTAGAGGTTTTTCCAAATCAATGAATGAAATATGTCCAAAGTGAACACTAAACTTTTCCGACCATTTGGCGTTGTAAAGGGGACTCTAAAAAAGCGTAATAAGATAGCCTTTCAAAAATTTCAAAATATTAAGCAACTCGTAGAGGTACACCCACATATTCTAAAAAACTAGTACGTTTAGAGGTTTTTCCAAATCAATGAATGAAATATGTCCAAAGTGAACACTAAACTTTTCCGACCATTTGGCGTTGTAAATGGGACTCTAAAGAAGCGTAATAAGATAGCCTTTCAAAAATTTCAAAATATTAAGCAACTCGTAGAGGTACACCCACATATTCTAAAAAACTAGTACGTTTAGAGGTTTTTCCAAATCAATGAATGAAATATGTCCAAAGTGAACACTAAACTTTTCCGACCATTTGGCGTTGTAAAGGGTACTCTGAAGAAGCGTAATAAAATAGCCTTTCAAAAATTTCAAAATATTAAGCAACTTGTAGGGGTACACCCACATATTCCAAAAAAGTAGTACATTTAGAGGTTTTTCCAAATCAATGAATGAAATATGTCCAAAGTGAACACTAAACTTTTCCGACCATTTGGCGTTGTGAAGGGGACTCTAAAGAAGCGTAATAAGATAGTCTTTCAAAAATTTCAAAATATTAAGCAACTCGCAGGGGTACACCCACATATTCTAAAAAACTAGTACGTTTAGAGGTTTTTCCCAAATCAATGAATGAAATATGTCCAAAGTGAACACTAAACTTTTCCGACCATTTGGCGTTGTAAAGGGTACTCTGAAGAAGCGTAATAAAATAGCATTTCAAAATTTTCAAAATATGAAGAAACTTGTAGGGGTACACCCACATATTCCAAAAAAGTAGTACATTTAGAGGTTTTTCCAAATCAATGAATGAAATATGTCCAAAATGAACACTAAACTTTTCCGGCCATTTGGCGTTGTAAAGGAGACTCTAAAAAAGCGCAATAAGATAGCCTTTCAAAAATTTCAAAATATTAAGCAACTTGCAGGGGTACACCCACATATTCCAAAAAACTAGTACATTTAGAGGTTTTTCCAAATCAATGAATGAAATATGTCCAAAGTGAACACTAAACTTTTCCGACCATTTGGCGTTGTAAATGGGACTCTAAAGAAGCGTAATAAGATAGCCTTTCAAAAATTTCAAAATATTAAGCAACTCGTAGGGGTACACCCACATATTCTAAAAAACTAGTACGTTTAGAGGTTTTTCCCAAATCAATGAATGAAATATGTCCAAAGTGAACACTAAACTTTTCCGACCATTTGGCGTTGTAAAGGGTACTCTGAAGAAGCGTAATAAAATAGCATTTCAAAATTTTCAAAATATGAAGAAACTTGTAGGGGTACACCCACATATTCCAAAAAAGTAGTACATTTAGAGGTTTTTCCAAATCAATGAATGAAATATGTCCAAAGTGAACACTAAACTTTTCCGACCATTTGGCGTTGTGAAGGGGACTCTAAAGAAGCGTAATAAGATAGTCTTTCAAAAATTTCAAAATATTAAGCAACTCGCAGGGGTACACCCACATATTCTAAAAAACTAGTACGTTTAGAGGTTTTTCCCAAATCAATGAATGAAATATGTCCAAAGTGAACACTAAACTTTTCCGACCATTTGGCGTTGTAAAGGGTACTCTGAAGAAGCGTAATAAAATAGCATTTCAAAATTTTCAAAATATGAAGAAACTTGTAGGGGTACACCCACATATTCCAAAAAAGTAGTACATTTAGAGGTTTTTCCAAATCAATGAATGAAATATGTCCAAAATGAACACTAAACTTTTCCGGCCATTTGGCGTTGTAAAGGAGACTCTAAAAAAGCGCAATAAGATAGCCTTTCAAAAATTTCAAAATATTAAGCAACTTGCAGGGGTACACCCACATATTCCAAAAAACTAGTACATTTAGAGGTTTTTCCAAATCAATGAATGAAATATGTCCAAAGTGAACACTAAACTTTTCCGACCATTTGGCGTTGTAAATGGGACTCTAAAGAAGCGTAATAAGATAGCCTTTCAAAAATTTCAAAATATTAAGCAACTCGTAGGGGTACACCCACATATTCTAAAAAACTAGTACGTTTAGAGGTTTTTCCCAAATCAATGAATGAAATATGTCCAAAGTGAACACTAAACTTTTCCGACCATTTGGCGTTGTAAAGGGTACTCTGAAGAAGCGTAATAAAATAGCATTTCAAAATTTTCAAAATATGAAGAAACTTGTAGGGGTACACCCACATATTCCAAAAAAGTAGTACATTTAGAGGTTTTTCCAAATCAATGAATGAAATATGTCCAAAGTGAACACTAAACTTTTCCGACCATTTGGCGTTGTAAAGGGGACTCTAAAAAAGCGTAATAAGATAGCCTTTCAAAAATTTCAAAATATTAAGCAACTCGTAGAGGTACACCCACATATTCTAAAAAACTAGTACGTTTAGAGGTTTTTCCAAATCAATGAATGAAATATGTCCAAAGTGAACACTAAACTTTTCCGACCATTTGGCGTTGTAAATGGGACTCTAAAGAAGCGTAATAAGATAGCCTTTCAAAAATTTCAAAATATTAAGCAACTCGTAGAGGTACACCCACATATTCTAAAAAACTAGTACGTTTAGAGGTTTTTCCAAATCAATGAATGAAATATGTCCAAAGTGAACACTAAACTTTTCCGACCATTTGGCGTTGTAAACGGTACTCTGAAGAAGCGTAATAAAATAGCATTTCAAAAATTTCAAAATATGAAGAAACTTGTAGGGGTACACCCACATATTCCAAAAAAGTAGTACATTTAGAGGTTTTTCCAAATCAATGAATGAAATATGTCCAAAGTGAACACTAAACTTTTCCGACCATTTGGCGTTGTGAAGGGGACTCTAAAGAAGCGTAATAAGATAGTCTTTCAAAAATTTCAAAATATTAAGCAACTCGCAGGGGTACACCCACATATTCTAAAAAACTAGTACGTTTAGAGGTTTTTCCCAAATCAATGAATGAAATATGTCCAAAGTGAACACTAAACTTTTCCGACCATTTGGCGTTGTAAAGGGTACTCTGAAGAAGCGTAATAAAATAGCATTTCAAAATTTTCAAAATATGAAGAAACTTGTAGGGGTACACCCACATATTCCAAAAAAGTAGTACATTTAGAGGTTTTTCCAAATCAATGAATGAAATATGTCCAAAGTGAACACTAAACTTTTCCGACCATTTGGCGTTGTAAAGGGGACTCTAAAAAAGCGTAATAAGATAGCCTTTCAAAAATTTCAAAATATTAAGCAACTCGCAGGGGTACACCCACATATTCCAAAAACTAGTACATTTAGAGATTTTTCCAAATCAATGAATGAAATATGTCCAAAGTGAACACTAAACTTTTCCGACCATTTGGCGTTGTAAATGGGACTCTAAAGAAGCGTAATAAGATAGCCTTTCAAAAATTTCAAAATATTAAGCAACTCGTAGGGGTACACCCACATATTCCAAAAAAGTAGTACATTTAGAGGTTTTTCCAAATCAATGAATGAAATATGTCCAAAGTGAACACTAAACTTTTCCGACCATTTGGCGTTGTGAAGGGGACTCTAAAGAAGCGTAATAAGATAGCCTTTCAAAAATTTCAAAATATTAAGCAACTCGTAGGGGTACACCCACATATTCCAAAAAAGTAGTACATTTAGAGGTTTTTCCAAATCAATGAATGAAATATGTCCAAAGTGAACACTAAACTTTTCCGACCATTTGGCGTTGTAAATGGGACTCTAAAGAAGCGTAATAAGATAGCCTTTCAAAAATTTCAAAATATTAAGCAACTCGTAGAGGTACACCCACATATTCTAAAAAACTAGTACGTTTAGAGGTTTTTCCAAATCAATGAATGAAATATGTCCAAAGTGAACACTAAACTTTTCCGACCATTTGGCGTTGTAAATGGGACTCTAAAGAAGCGTAATAAGATAGCCTTTCAAAAATTTCAAAATATTAAGCAACTCGTAGAGGTACACCCACATATTCTAAAAAACTAGTACGTTTAGAGGTTTTTCCAAATCAATGAATGAAATATGTCCAAAGTGAACACTAAACTTTTCCGACCATTTGGCGTTGTAAAGGGTACTCTGAAGAAGCGTAATAAAATAGCATTTCAAAATTTTCAAAATATGAAGAAACTTGTAGGGGTACACCCACATATTCCAAAAAAGTAGTACATTTAGAGGTTTTTCCAAATCAATGAATGAAATATGTCCAAAGTGAACACTAAACTTTTCCGACCATTTGGCGTTGTGAAGGGGACTCTAAAGAAGCGTAATAAGATAGTCTTTCAAAAATTTCAAAATATTAAGCAACTCGCAGGGGTACACCCACATATTCTAAAAAACTAGTACGTTTAGAGGTTTTTCCCAAATCAATGAATGAAATATGTCCAAAGTGAACACTAAACTTTTCCGACCATTTGGCGTTGTAAAGGGTACTCTGAAGAAGCGTAATAAAATAGCATTTCAAAATTTTCAAAATATGAAGAAACTTGTAGGGGTACACCCACATATTCCAAAAAAGTAGTACATTTAGAGGTTTTTCCAAATCAATGAATGAAATATGTCCAAAGTGAACACTAAACTTTTCCGACCATTTGGCGTTGTAAAGGGGACTCTAAAAAAGCGTAATAAGATAGCCTTTCAAAAATTTCAAAATATTAAGCAACTCGCAGGGGTACACCCACATATTCCAAAAACTAGTACATTTAGAGATTTTTCCAAATCAATGAATGAAATATGTCCAAAGTGAACACTAAACTTTTCCGACCATTTGGCGTTGTAAATGGGACTCTAAAGAAGCGTAATAAGATAGCCTTTCAAAAATTTCAAAATATTAAGCAACTCGTAGGGGTACACCCACATATTCCAAAAAAGTAGTACATTTAGAGGTTTTTCCAAATCAATGAATGAAATATGTCCAAAGTGAACACTAAACTTTTCCGACCATTTGGCGTTGTGAAGGGGACTCTAAAGAAGCGTAATAAGATAGCCTTTCAAAAATTTCAAAATATTAAGCAACTCGCAGGGGTACACCCACATATTCTAAAAAACTAGTACGTTTAGAGGTTTTTCCCAAATCAATGAATGAAATATGTCCAAAGTGAACACTAAACTTTTCCGACCATTTGGCGTTGTAAAGGGGACTCTAAAAAAGCGTAATAAGATAGCCTTTCAAAAATTTCAAAATATTAAGCAACTCGCAGGGGTACACCCACATATTCCAAAAACTAGTACATTTAGAGATTTTTCCAAATCAATGAATGAAATATGTCCAAAGTGAACACTAAACTTTTCCGACCATTTGGCGTTGTAAATGGGACTCTAAAGAAGCGTAATAAGATAGCCTTTCAAAAATTTCAAAATATGAAGCAACTCGTAGGGGTACACCCACATATTCCAAAAAAGTAGTACATTTAGAGGTTTTTCCAAATCAATGAATGAAATATGTCCAAAGTGAACACTAAACTTTTCCGACCATTTGGCGTTGTAAAGGGGACTCTAAAAAAGCGTAATAAGATAGCCTTTCAAAAATTTCAAAATATTAAGCAACTCGCAGGGGTACACCCACATATTCCAAAAAACTAGTACATTTAGAGGTTTTTCCAAATCAATGAATGAAATATGTCCAAAGTGAACACTAAACTTTTTCGACCATTTGGCGTTGTAAAGGGGACTCTAAAGAAGCGTAATAAGATAGCCTTTCAAAAATTTCAAAATATTAAGCAACTCGTAGGGGTACACCCACATATTCCAAAAAACTAGTACATTTAGAGGTTTTTCCAAATCAATGAATGAAATATGTCCAAAGTGAACACTAAACTTTTCCGACCATTTGGCGTTGTAAAGGGTACTCTGAAGAAGCGTACTAAAATAGCATTTCAAAATTTTCAAAATATGAAGAAACTTGTAGGGGTACACCCACATATTCCAAAAAAGTAGTACATTTAAAGGTTTTTCCAAATCAATGATTGATATATGTCCAAAGTGAACACTAAACTTTTCCGACCATTTGGCGTTGTAAAGGGGACTCTAAAGAAGCGCAATAAGATAGCCTTTCAAAAATTTTAAAATATTAAGCAACTCGCAGGGGTACACCCACATATTCCAAAAAACTAGTACATTAAGAGGTTTTTCCAAATCAATGAATGAAATATGTCCAAAGTGAACACTAAACTTTTCCGACCATTTGGCGTTGTAAATAGGACTCTAAAGAAGCGTAATAAGATAGCCTTTCAAAAATTTCAAAATATTAAGCAACTCGTAGGGGTACAACCACATATTCCAAAAAAGTAGTACATTTAGAGGTTTTTCCAAATCAATGAATGAAATATGTCCAAAGTGAACACTAAACTTTTCCGACCATTTGGCGTTGTAAAGGGGACTCTAAAAAAGCGTAATAAGATAGCCTTTCAAAAATTTCAAAATATTAAGCAACTCGCAGGGGTACACCCACATATTCCAAAAACTAGTACATTTAGAGATTTTTCCAAATCAATGAATGAAATATGTCCAAAGTGAACACTAAACTTTTCCGACCATTTGGCGTTGTAAATGGGACTCTAAAGAAGCGTAATAAGATAGCCTTTCAAAAATTTCAAAATATTAAGCAACTCGTAGGGGTACACCCACATATTCCAAAAAAGTAGTACATTTAGAGGTTTTTCCAAATCAATGAATGAAATATGTCCAAAGTGAACACTAAACTTTTCCGACCATTTGGCGTTGTGAAGGGGACTCTAAAGAAGCGTAATAAGATAGCCTTTCAAAAATTTCAAAATATTAAGCAACTCGCAGGGGTACACCCACATATTCTAAAAAACTAGTACGTTTAGAGGTTTTTCCCAAATCAATGAATGAAATATGTCCAAAGTGAACACTAAACTTTTCCGACCATTTGGCGTTGTAAAGGGGACTCTAAAAAAGCGTAATAAGATAGCCTTTCAAAAATTTCAAAATATTAAGCAACTCGCAGGGGTACACCCACATATTCCAAAAACTAGTACATTTAGAGATTTTTCCAAATCAATGAATGAAATATGTCCAAAGTGAACACTAAACTTTTCCGACCATTTGGCGTTGTAAATGGGACTCTAAAGAAGCGTAATAAGATAGCCTTTCAAAAATTTCAAAATATGAAGCAACTCGTAGGGGTACACCCACATATTCCAAAAAAGTAGTACATTTAGAGGTTTTTCCAAATCAATGAATGAAATATGTCCAAAGTGAACACTAAACTTTTCCGACCATTTGGCGTTGTAAAGGGGACTCTAAAAAAGCGTAATAAGATAGCCTTTCAAAAATTTCAAAATATTAAGCAACTCGCAGGGGTACACCCACATATTCCAAAAAACTAGTACATTTAGAGGTTTTTCCAAATCAATGAATGAAATATGTCCAAAGTGAACACTAAACTTTTTCGACCATTTGGCGTTGTAAAGGGGACTCTAAAGAAGCGTAATAAGATAGCCTTTCAAAAATTTCAAAATATTAAGCAACTCGTAGGGGTACACCCACATATTCCAAAAAACTAGTACATTTAGAGGTTTTTCCAAATCAATGAATGAAATATGTCCAAAGTGAACACTAAACTTTTCCGACCATTTGGCGTTGTAAAGGGTACTCTGAAGAAGCGTACTAAAATAGCATTTCAAAATTTTCAAAATATGAAGAAACTTGTAGGGGTACACCCACATATTCCAAAAAAGTAGTACATTTAAAGGTTTTTCCAAATCAATGATTGATATATGTCCAAAGTGAACACTAAACTTTTCCGACCATTTGGCGTTGTAAAGGGGACTCTAAAGAAGCGCAATAAGATAGCCTTTCAAAAATTTTAAAATATTAAGCAACTCGCAGGGGTACACCCACATATTCCAAAAAACTAGTACATTAAGAGGTTTTTCCAAATCAATGAATGAAATATGTCCAAAGTGAACACTAAACTTTTCCGACCATTTGGCGTTGTAAATAGGACTCTAAAGAAGCGTAATAAGATAGCCTTTCAAAAATTTCAAAATATTAAGCAACTCGTAGGGGTACAACCACATATTCCAAAAAAGTAGTACATTTAGAGGTTTTTCCAAATCAATGAATGAAATATGTCCAAGGTGAACACTAAACTTTTCCGACCATTTGGCGTTGTAAAGGGGACTCTAAAAAAGCGTAATAAGATAGCCTTTCAAAAATTTCAAAATATTAAGCAACTCGCAGGGGTACACCCACATATTCCAAAAAACTAGTACGTTTAGAGGTTTTTCCAAATCAATGAATGAAATATGTCCAAAGTGAACACTAAACTTTTCCGACCATTTGGCGTTGTAAAGGGTACGCTGAAGAAGCGTAATAAAATAGCATTTCAAAATTTTCAAAATATGAAGAAACTTGTAGGGGTACACCCACATATTCCAAAAAAGTAGTACATTTAGAGGTTTTTCCAAATCAATGAATGAAATATGTCCAAAGTGAACACTAAACTTTTCCGACCATTTGGCGTTGTAAAGGGGACTCTAAAAAAGCGTAATAAGATAGCCTTTCAAAAATTTCAAAATATTAAGCAACTCGCAGGGGTACACCCACATATTCCAAAAACTAGTACATTTAGAGATTTTTCCAAATCAATGAATGAAATATGTCCAAAGTGAACACTAAACTTTTCCGACCATTTGGCGTTGTAAATGGGACTCTAAAGAAGCGTAATAAGATAGCCTTTCAAAAATTTCAAAATATTAAGCAACTCGTAGGGGTACACCCACATATTCCAAAAAAGTAGTACATTTAGAGGTTTTTCCAAATCAATGAATGAAATATGTCCAAAGTGAACACTAAACTTTTCCGACCATTTGGCGTTGTAAAGGGGACTCTAAAAAAGCGTAATAAGATAGCCTTTCAAAAATTTCAAAATATTAAGCAACTCGCAGGGGTACACCCACATATTCCAAAAAACTAGTACGTTTAGAGGTTTTTCCAAATCAATGAATGAAATATGTCCAAAGTGAACACTAAACTTTTCCGACCATTTGGCGTTGTAAAGGGTACGCTGAAGAAGCGTAATAAAATAGCATTTCAAAATTTTCAAAATATGAAGAAACTTGTAGGGGTACACCCACATATTCCAAAAAAGTAGTACATTTAGAGGTTTTTCCAAATCAATGAATGAAATATGTCCAAAGTGAACACTAAACTTTTCCGGCCATTTGGCGTTGTAAAGGAGACTCTAAAAAAGCGTAATAAGATAGCCTTTCAAAAATTTCAAAATATTAAGCAACTCGCAGGGGTACACCCACATATTCCAAAAAACTAGTACATTTAGAGGTTTTTCCAAATCAATGATTGATATATGTCCAAAGTGAACACTAAACTTTTCCGACTATTTGGCGTTGTAAAGGGTACTCTGAAGAAGCGTAATAAGATAGCCTTTCAAAAATTTCAAAATATTAAGCAACTCGTAGGGGTACATCCACATATTCCAAAAAACTAGTGCATTTAGTGGTTTTTCCAAATCAATGAATGAAATATGTCCAAAGTGAACACTAAACTTTTCCGACCATTTGGCGTTGTAAAGGGGACTCTAAAGAAGCGCAATAAGATAGCCTCAAAAATTTCAAAATATTAAATAACTTGCAGGGGTACACCCACATATTCCAAAAAACTAGTACATTTAGAGGTTTTTCCAAATCAATGAATGAAATATGTCCAAAGTGAACACTAAACTTTTCCGACCATTTGGCGTTGTAAATGGGACTCTAAAGAAGCGTAATAAGATAGCCTTTCAAAAATTTCAAAATACTAAGCAACTCGTAGGGGTACACCCACATATTCCAAAAAAGTAGTACATTAAGAGGTTTTTCCAAATCAATGAATGAAATATGTCCAAAGTGAACACTAAAATTTTCCGACCATTTGGCGTTGTAAATGGGACTCTAAAGAAGCGTAATAAGATAGCCTTTCAAAAATTTCAAAATATTAAGCAACTCGTAGAGGTACACCCACATATTCTAAAAAACTAGTACGTTTAGAGGTTTTTCCAAATCAATGAATGAAATATGTCCAAAGTGAACACTAAACTTTTCCGACCATTTGGCGTTGTAAATGGGACTCTAAAGAAGCGTAATAAGATAGCCTTTCAAAAATTTCAAAATATTAAGCAACTCGTAGAGGTACACCCACATATTCTAAAAAACTAGTACGTTTAGAGGTTTTTCCAAATCAATGAATGAAATATGTCCAAAGTGAACACTAAACTTTTCCGACCATTTGGCGTTGTAAAGGGTACTCTGAAGAAGCGTAATAAAATAGCATTTCAAAATTTTCAAAATATGAAGAAACTTGTAGGGGTACACCCACATATTCCAAAAAAGTAGTACATTTAGAGGTTTTTCCAAATCAATGAATGAAATATGTCCAAAATGAACACTAAACTTTTCCGGCCATTTGGCGTTGTAAAGGAGACTCTAAAAAAGCGCAATAAGATAGCCTTTCAAAAATTTCAAAATATTAAGCAACTTGCAGGGGTACACCCACATATTCCAAAAAACTAGTACATTTAGAGGTTTTTCCAAATCAATGAATGAAATATGTCCAAAGTGAACACTAAACTTTTCCGACCATTTGGCGTTGTAAATGGGACTCTAAAGAAGCGTAATAAGATAGCCTTTCAAAAATTTCAAAATATTAAGCAACTCGTAGGGGTACACCCACATATTCCAAAAAAGTAGTACATTTAGAGGTTTTTCCAAATCAATGAATGAAATATGTCCAAAGTGAACACTAAACTTTTCCGACCATTTGGCGTTGTAAATGGGACTCTAAAGAAGCGTAATAAGATAGCCTTTCAAAAATTTCAAAATATTAAGCAACTCGTAGAGGTACACCCACATATTCTAAAAAACTAGTACGTTTAGAGGTTTTTCCAAATCAATGAATGAAATATGTCCAAAGTGAACACTAAACTTTTCCGACCATTTGGCGTTGTAAATGGGACTCTAAAGAAGCGTAATAAGATAGCCTTTCAAAAATTTCAAAATATTAAGCAACTCGTAGAGGTACACCCACATATTCTAAAAAACTAGTACGTTTAGAGGTTTTTCCAAATCAATGAATGAAATATGTCCAAAGTGAACACTAAACTTTTCCGACCATTTGGCGTTGTAAAGGGTACTCTGAAGAAGCGTAATAAAATAGCATTTCAAAAATTTCAAAATATGAAGAAACTTGTAGGGGTACACCCACATATTCCAAAAAAGTAGTACATTTAGAGGTTTTTCCAAATCAATGAATGAAATATGTCCAAAGTGAACACTAAACTTTTCCGACCATTTGGCGTTGTGAAGGGGACTCTAAAGAAGCGTAATAAGATAGCCTTTCAAAAATTTCAAAATATTAAGCAACTCGCAGGGGTACACCCACATATTCTAAAAAACTAGTACGTTTAGAGGTTTTTCCCAAATCAATGAATGAAATATGTCCAAAGTGAACACTAAACTTTTCCGACCATTTGGCGTTGTAAAGGGTACTCTGAAGAAGCCTAATAAAATAGCATTTCAAAATTTTCAAAATATGAAGAAACTTGTAGGGGTACACCCACATATTCCAAAAAAGTAGTACATTTAGAGGTTTTTCCAAATCAATGAATGAAATATGTCCAAAGTGAACACTAAACTTTTCCGACCATTTGGCGTTGTAAAGGGGACTCTAAAAAAGCGTAATAAGATAGCCTTTCAAAAATTTCAAAATTTTAAGCAACTCGCAGGGGTACACCCACATATTCCAAAAACTAGTACATTTAGAGATTTTTCCAAATCAATGAATGAAATATGTCCAAAGTGAACACTAAACTTTTCCGACCATTTGGCGTTGTAAATGGGACTCTAAAGAAGCGTAATAAGATAGCCTTTCAAAAATTTCAAAATATGAAGCAACTCGTAGGGGTACACCCACATATTCCAAAAAAGTAGTACATTTAGAGGTTTTTCCAAATCAATGAATGAATTATGTCCAAAGTGAACACTAAACTTTTCCGACCATTTGGCGTTGTAAAGGGGACTCTAAAAAAGCGTAATAAGATAGCCTTTCAAAAATTTCAAAATATTAAGCAACTCGCAGGGGTACACCCACATATTCCAAAAAACTAGTACATTTAGAGGTTTTTCCAAATCAATGAATGAAATATGTCCAAAGTGAACACTAAACTTTTTCGACCATTTGGCGTTGTAAAGGGGACTCTAAAGAAGCGTAATAAGATAGCCTTTCAAAAATTTCAAAATATTAAGCAACTCGTAGGGGTACACCCACATATTCCAAAAAACTAGTACATTTAGAGGTTTTTCCAAATCAATGAATGAAATATGTCCAAAGTGAACACTAAACTTTTCCGACCATTTGGCGTTGTAAAGGGTACTCTGAAGAAGCGTACTAAAATAGCATTTCAAAATTTTCAAAATATGAAGAAACTTGTAGGGGTACACCCACATATTCCAAAAAAGTAGTACATTTAAAGGTTTTTCCAAATCAATGATTGATATATGTCCAAAGTGAACACTAAACTTTTCCGACCATTTGGCGTTGTAAAGGGGACTCTAAAGAAGCGCAATAAGATAGCCTTTCAAAAATTTTAAAATATTAAGCAACTCGCAGGGGTACACCCACATATTCCAAAAAACTAGTACATTTAGAGGTTTTTCCAAATCAATGAATGAAATATGTCCAAAGTGAACACTAAACTTTTCCGACCATTTGGCGTTGTAAATGGGACTCTAAAGAAGCGTAATAAGATAGCCTTTCAAAAATTTCAAAATATTAAGCAACTCGTAGGGGTACAACCACATATTCCAAAAAAGTAGTACATTTAGAGGTTTTTCCAAATCAATGAATGAAATATGTCCAAAGTGAACACTAAACTTTTCCGACCATTTGGCGTTGTAAAGGGGACTCTAAAAAAGCGTAATAAGATAGCCTTTCAAAAATTTCAAAATATTAAGCAACTCGCAGGGGTACACCCACATATTCCAAAAAACTAGTACGTTTAGAGGTTTTTCCAAATCAATGAATGAAATATGTCCAAAGTGAACACTAAACTTTTCCGACCATTTGGCGTTGTAAAGGGTACGCTGAAGAAGCGTAATAAAATAGCATTTCAAAATTTTCAAAATATGAAGAAACTTGTAGGGGTACACCCACATATTCCAAAAAAGTAGTACATTTAGAGGTTTTTCCAAATCAATGAATGAAATATGTCCAAAGTGAACACTAAACTTTTCCGGCCATTTGGCGTTGTAAAGGAGACTCTAAAAAAGCGTAATAAGATAGCCTTTCAAAAATTTCAAAATATTAAGCAACTCGCAGGGGTACACCCACATATTCCAAAAAACTAGTACATTTAGAGGTTTTTCCAAATCAATGATTGATATATGTCCAAAGTGAACACTAAACTTTTCCGACTATTTGGCGTTGTAAAGGGGACTCTAAAGAAGCGCAATAAGATAGCGTCAACAATTTCAAAATATTAAGCAACTTGCAGGGGTACACCCACATATTCCAAAAAACTAGTACATTTAGAGGTTTTTCCAAATCAATGAATGAAATATGTCCAAAGTGAACACTAAACTTTTCCGACCATTTGGCGTTGTAAATGGGACTCTAAAGAAGCGTAATAAGATAGCCTTTCAAAAATTTCAAAATATTAAGCAACTCGTAGGGGTACACCCACATATTCCAAAAAAGTAGTACATTTAGAGGTTTTTCCAAATCAATGAATGAAATATGTCCAAAGTGAACACTAAAATTTTCCGACCATTTGGCGTTGTAAATGGGACTCTAAAGAAGCGTAATAAGATAGCCTTTCAAAAATTTCAAAATATTAAGCAACTCGTAGAGGTACACCCACATATTCTAAAAAACTAGTACGTTTAGAGGTTTTTCCAAATCAATGAATGAAATATGTCCAAAGTGAACACTAAACTTTTCCGACCATTTGGCGTTGTAAATGGGACTCTAAAGAAGCGTAATAAGATAGCCTTTCAAAAATTTCAAAATATTAAGCAACTCGTAGAGGTACACCCACATATTCTAAAAAACTAGTACGTTTAGAGGTTTTTCCAAATCAATGAATGAAATATGTCCAAAGTGAACACTAAACTTTTCCGACCATTTGGCGTTGTAAAGGGTACTCTGAAGAAGCGAAATAAAATAGCATTTCAAAATTTTCAAAATATGAAGAAACTTGTAGGGGTACACCCACATATTCCAAAAAAGTAGTACATTTAGAGGTTTTTCCAAATCAATGAATGAAATATGTCCAAAATGAACACTAAACTTTTCCGGCCATTTGGCGTTGTAAAGGAGACTCTAAAAAAGCGCAATAAGATAGCCTTTCAAAAATTTCAAAATATTAAGCAACTTGCAGGGGTACACCCACATATTCCAAAAAACTAGTACATTTAGAGGTTTTTCCAAATCAATGAATGAAATATGTCCAAATTGAACACTAAACTTTTCCGACCATTTGGCGTTGTAAATGGGACTCTAAAGAAGCGTAATAAGATAGCCTTTCAAAAATTTCAAAATATTAAGCAACTCGTAGGGGTACACCCACATATTCTAAAAAACTAGTACGTTTAGAGGTTTTTCCAAATCAATGAATGAAATATGTCCAAAGTGAACACTAAACTTTTCCGACCATTTGGCGTTGTAAATGGGACTCTAAAGAAGCGTAATAAGATAGCCTTTCAAAAATTTCAAAATATTAAGCAACTCGTAGAGGTACACCCACATATTCTAAAAAACTAGTACGTTTAGAGGTTTTTCCAAATCAATGAATGAAATATGTCCAAAGTGAACACTAAACTTTTCCGACCATTTGGCGTTGTAAATGGGACTCTAAAGAAGCGTAATAAGATAGCCTTTCAAAAATTTCAAAATATTAAGCAACTCGTAGAGGTACACCCACATATTCTAAAAAACTAGTACGTTTAGAGGTTTTTCCAAATCAATGAATGAAATATGTCCAAAGTGAACACTAAACTTTTCCGACCATTTGGCGTTGTAAAGGGTACTCTGAAGAAGCGTAATAAAATAGCATTTCAAAAATTTCAAAATATGAAGAAACTTGTAGGGGTACACCCACATATTCCAAAAAAGTAGTACATTTAGACGTTTTTCCAAATCAATGAATGAAATATGTCCAAAGTGAACACTAAACTTTTCCGACCATTTGGCATTGTGAAGGGGACTCTAAAGAAGCGTAATAAGATAGCCTTTCAAAAATTTCAAAATATTAAGCAACTCGCAGGGGTACACCCACATATTCTAAAAAACTAGTACGTTTAGAGGTTTTTCCCAAATCAATGAATGAAATATGTCCAAAGTGAACACTAAACTTTTCCGACCATTTGGCGTTGTAAAGGGTACTCTGAAGAAGCGTAATAAAATAGCATTTCAAAATTTTCAAAATATGAAGAAACTTGTAGGGGTACACCCACATATTCCAAAAAAGTAGTACATTTAGAGGTTTTTCCAAATCAATGAATGAAATATGTCCAAAGTGAACACTAAACTTTTCCGACCATTTGGCGTTGTAAAGGGGACTCTAAAAAAGCGTAATAAGATAGCCTTTCAAAAATTTCAAAATATTAAGCAACTCGCAGGGGTACACCCACATATTCCAAAAACTAGTACATTTAGAGATTTTTCCAAATCAATGAATGAAATATGTCCAAAGTGAACACTAAACTTTTCCGACCATTTGGCGTTGTAAATGGGACTCTAAAGAAGCGTAATAAGATAGCCTTTCAAAAATTTCAAAATATGAAGCAACTCGTAGGGGTACACCCACATATTCCAAAAAAGTAGTACATTTAGAGGTTTTTTCAAATCAATGAATGAATTATGTCCAAAGTGAACACTAAACTTTTCCGACCATTTGGCGTTGTAAAGGGGACTCTAAAAAAGCGTAATAAGATAGCCTTTCAAAAATTTCAAAATATTAAGCAACTCGCAGGGGTACACCCACATATTCCAAAAAACTAGTACATTTAGAGGTTTTTCCAAATCAATGAATGAAATATGTCCAAAGTGAACACTAAACTTTTTCGACCATTTGGCGTTGTAAAGGGGACTCTAAAGAAGCGTAATAAGATAGCCTTTCAAAAATTTCAAAATATTAAGCAACTCGTAGGGGTACACCCACATATTCCAAAAAACTAGTACATTTAGAGGTTTTTCCAAATCAATGAATGAAATATGTCCAAAGTGAACACTAAACTTTTCCGACCATTTGGCGTTGTAAAGGGTACTCTGAAGAAGCGTACTAAAATAGCATTTCAAAATTTTCAAAATATGAAGAAACTTGTAGGGGTACACCCACATATTCCAAAAAAGTAGTACATTTAAAGGTTTTTCCAAATCAATGATTGATATATGTCCAAAGTGAACACTAAACTTTTCCGACCATTTGGCGTTGTAAAGGGGACTCTAAAGAAGCGCAATAAGATAGCCTTTCAAAAATTTTAAAATATTAAGCAACTCGCAGGGGTACACCCACATATTCCAAAAAACTAGTACATTTAGAGGTTTTTCCAAATCAATGAATGAAATATGTCCAAAGTGAACACTAAACTTTTCCGACCATTTGGCGTTGTAAATGGGACTCTAAAGAAGCGTAATAAGATAGCCTTTCAAAAATTTCAAAATATTAAGCAACTCGTAGGGGTACAACCACATATTCCAAAAAAGTAGTACATTTAGAGGTTTTTCCAAATCAATGAATGAAATATGTCCAAAGTGAACACTAAACTTTTCCGACCATTTGGCGTTGTGAAGGGGACTCTAAAGAAGCGTAATAAGATAGCCTTTCAAAAATTTCAAAATATTAAGCAACTCGTAGGGGTACACCCACATATTCTAAAAAACTAGTACGTTTAGAGGTTTTTCCAAATCAATGAATGAAATATGTCCAAAGTGAACACTAAACTTTTCCGACCATTTGGCGTTGTAAAGGGTACTCTGAAGAAGCGTAATAAAATAGCATTTCAAAATTTTCAAAATATGAAGAAACTTGTAGGGGTACACCCACATATTCCAAAAAAGTAGTACATTTAGAGGTTTTTCCAAATCAATGAATGAAATATGTCCAAAGTGAACACTAAAATTTTCCGGCCATTTGGCGTTGTAAAGGAGACTCTAAAAAAGCGTAATAAGATAGCCTTTCAAAAATTTCAAAATATTAAGCAACTCGCAGGGGTACACCCACATATTCCAAAAAACTAGTACATTTAGAGGTTTTTCCAAATCAATGATTGATATATGTCCAAAGTGAACATTAAACTTTTCCGACTATTTGGCGTTGTAAAGGGTACTCTGAAGAAGCGTAATAAGATAGCCTTTCAAAAATTTCAAAATATTAAGCAACTCGTAGGGGTACATCCACATATTCCAAAAAACTAGTGCATTTAGTGGTTTTTCCAAATCAATGAATGAAATATGTCCAAAGTGAACACTAAACTTTTCCGACCATTTGGCGTTGTAAAGGGGACTCTAAAGAAGCGCAATAAGATAGCCTTTCAAAAATTTCAAAATATTAAGCAACTCGTAGGGGTACACCCACATATTCCAAAAAAGTAGTACATTTAGAGGTTTTTCCAAATCAATGAATGAAATATGTCCAAAGTGAACACTAAACTTTTCCGACCATTTGGCGTTGTGAAGGGGACTCTAAAGAAGCGTAATAAGATAGCCTTTCAAAAATTTCAAAATATTAAGCAACTCGTAGGGGTACACCCACATATTCTAAAAAACTAGTACGTTTAGAGGTTTTTCCAAATCAATGAATGAAATATGTCCAAAGTGAACACTAAACTTTTCCGACCATTTGGCGTTGTAAAGGGTACTCTGAAGAAGCGTAATAAAATAGCATTTCAAAATTTTCAAAATATGAAGAAACTTGTAGGGGTACACCCACATATTCCAAAAAAGTAGTACATTTAGAGGTTTTTCCAAATCAATGAATGAAATATGTCCAAAGTGAACACTAAACTTTTCCGACCATTTGGCGTTGTAAAGGGGACTCTAAAAAAGCGTAATAAGATAGCCTTTCAAAAATTTCAAAATATTAAGCAACTCGCAGGGGTACACCCACATATTCCAAAAACTAGTACATTTAGAGATTTTTCCAAATCAATGAATGAAATATGTCCAAAGTGAACACTAAACTTTTCCGACCATTTGGCGTTGTAAATGGGACTCTAAAGAAGCGTAATAAGATAGCCTTTCAAAAATTTCAAAATATGAAGCAACTCGTAGGGGTACACCCACATATTCCAAAAAAGTAGTACATTTAGAGGTTTTTCCAAATCAATGAATGAATTATGTCCAAAGTGAACACTAAACTTTTCCGACCATTTGGCGTTGTAAAGGGGACTCTAAAAAAGCGTAATAAGATAGCCTTTCAAAAATTTCAAAATATTAAGCAACTCGCAGGGGTACACCCACATATTCCAAAAAACTAGTACATTTAGAGGTTTTTCCAAATCAATGAATGAAATATGTCCAAAGTGAACACTAAACTTTTTCGACCATTTGGCGTTGTAAAGGGGACTCTAAAGAAGCGTAATAAGATAGCCTTTCAAAAATTTCAAAATATTAAGCAACTCGTAGGGGTACACCCACATATTCCAAAAAACTAGTACATTTAGAGGTTTTTCCAAATCAATGAATGAAATATGTCCAAAGTGAACACTAAACTTTTCCGACCATTTGGCGTTGTAAAGGGTACTCTGAAGAAGCGTACTAAAATAGCATTTCAAAATTTTCAAAATATGAAGAAACTTGTAGGGGTACACCCACATATTCCAAAAAAGTAGTACATTTAAAGGTTTTTCCAAATCAATGATTGATATATGTCCAAAGTGAACACTAAACTTTTCCGACCATTTGGCGTTGTAAAGGGGACTCTAAAGAAGCGCAATAAGATAGCCTTTCAAAAATTTTAAAATATTAAGCAACTCGCAGGGGTACACCCACATATTCCAAAAAACTAGTACATTTAGAGGTTTTTCCAAATCAATGAATGAAATATGTCCAAAGTGAACACTAAACTTTTCCGACCATTTGGCGTTGTAAATGGGACTCTAAAGAAGCGTAATAAGATAGCCTTTCAAAAATTTCAAAATATTAAGCAACTCGTAGGGGTACAACCACATATTCCAAAAAAGTAGTACATTTAGAGGTTTTTCCAAATCAATGAATGAAATATGTCCAAAGTGAACACTAAACTTTTCCGACCATTTGGCGTTGTGAAGGGGACTCTAAAGAAGCGTAATAAGATAGCCTTTCAAAAATTTCAAAATATTAAGCAACTCGTAGGGGTACACCCACATATTCTAAAAAACTAGTACGTTTAGAGGTTTTTCCAAATCAATGAATGAAATATGTCCAAAGTGAACACTAAACTTTTCCGACCATTTGGCGTTGTAAAGGGTACTCTGAAGAAGCGTAATAAAATAGCATTTCAAAATTTTCAAAATATGAAGAAACTTGTAGGGGTACACCCACATATTCCAAAAAAGTAGTACATTTAGAGGTTTTTCCAAATCAATGAATGAAATATGTCCAAAGTGAACACTAAAATTTTCCGGCCATTTGGCGTTGTAAAGGAGACTCTAAAAAAGCGTAATAAGATAGCCTTTCAAAAATTTCAAAATATTAAGCAACTCGCAGGGGTACACCCACATATTCCAAAAAACTAGTACATTTAGAGGTTTTTCCAAATCAATGATTGATATATGTCCAAAGTGAACACTAAACTTTTCCGACTATTTGGCGTTGTAAAGGGTACTCTGAAGAAGCGTAATAAGATAGCCTTTCAAAAATTTCAAAATATTAAGCAACTCGTAGGGGTACATCCACATATTCCAAAAAACTAGTGCATTTAGTGGTTTTTCCAAATCAATGAATGAAATATGTCCAAAGTGAACACTAAACTTTTCCGACCATTTGGCGTTGTAAAGGGGACTCTAAAGAAGCGCAATAAGATAGCCTTTCAAAAATTTCAAAATATTAAGCAACTCGTAGGGGTACACCCACATATTCCAAAAAAGTAGTACATTTAGAGGTTTTTCCAAATCAATGAATGAAATATGTCCAAAGTGAACACTAAACTTTTCCGACCATTTGGCGTTGTGAAGGGGACTCTAAAGAAGCGTAATAAGATAGCCTTTCAAAAATTTCAAAATATTAAGCAACTCGTAGGGGTACACCCACATATTCTAAAAAACTAGTACGTTTAGAGGTTTTTCCAAATCAATGAATGAAATATGTCCAAAGTGAACACTAAACTTTTCCGACCATTTGGCGTTGTAAAGGGTACTCTGAAGAAGCGTAATAAAATAGCATTTCAAAATTTTCAAAATATGAAGAAACTTGTAGGGGTACACCCACATATTCCAAAAAAGTAGTACATTTAGAGGTTTTTCCAAATCAATGAATGAAATATGTCCAAAGTGAACACTAAAATTTTCCGGCCATTTGGCGTTGTAAAGGAGACTCTAAAAAGCGTAATAAGATAGCCTTTCAAAAATTTCAAAATATTAAGCAACTCGCAGGGGTACACCCACATATTCCAAAAAACTAGTACATTTAGAGGTTTTTCCAAATCAATGATTGATATATGTCCAAAGTGAACACTAAACTTTTCCGACTATTTGGCGTTGTAAAGGGTACTCTTGAAACAACCAAACTTTTTTTTTTTTTTTTTTATAATTAGCCCAGATTAACATTCCCATAAATATTAATCCTCAACAGCTAATTCAACACAATGCGGAAGAAAACCAATATTATTAAATCATAAATAATTATTCAACAATAACCAATAAAGAATAAAACCAATAGAGAATAAACTCTAGCAACCTAAACACCAGGTTTGCTACATTATTGAAATAAAGACTAACACCCTAAACCCATGAATTCTCAATCAACCACATCATAAATGCCAGAATCCAAATCCTAATCTCATCATCCTCTTCTCTCGGTCTCTTTCCGCGGATGAACATTGCTGTTACCTGCATCACATTACGAAAGAGATGCGTAAGTATTATCATAAATACTTAGTGAGTGGATCATCCTGCCTACAGGCCAATTACGTCAAACACTAGACAAACATCACAATAATCAACAACAATAACAATGCTCAACAATATAAACGTTCCCTGTCAGGAAACACCCACGTTTCCTGACACCCAGGTTGGTGTCGACCGACACCTCTATGGTGTCGATCGACGCCAGCCTCCCGAGTGTCGATCGACACTCATCGAGTGTCGCTCGACACCGGCTCGACGCCCAGAAACCAAACGCGAAGAAACAGTGCGAAAATAGTAAAACTAACACCAATCAATGGGATTCAACCCCCATAAACGCATCAAACCACACAAAAACGAAGAACAATTCATAAACAACAACATAAACTCAAAATCAAACAATCTCTAATGAATAACGGACCTACAGTCACGCACTCACCTTGAAAACGGATTGGAAAGAGGGAAAGGAGATAGAACAGCCACCCACAACCTCAGATCAAGCCTCCAAACTTCAGGAATCTCCCAAATCACCTCTGAAAAGTCTCTGCCTCCTTTTCTAACTTAGAAACTCCAAAAAGTGAGCTTTCTCACGCGGCTACAGTGTTTTATTCGCGACCTAGGGCTTTCCTCGCCCAAACCGAACAAAACCAGCCGACTTGAATCGAACCGGTCGATTTCACCATAACCGGTGTCGATCGACACCCTTCCTTGGTGTCGGTCGACACCCATCGACCAAAACCAACCCAATTGCAAATCGATCGACTTAAACCGGAAATCAAACCCGATAACCGATGTCGATCGACACCCGATAGTCGTTCAGAAGAATTTAACACACTTTCTTCGCGATGCTTGAACCTTAGACCGACTGCACAACAATCAAACAAGAACATGTACAGCCAACCCTCAATTCACACCTCTAAGAGCATGTGCCAACTACTCCCGAACCCCTAGCATCGTCCAACACCACTTCCAAAACAACTTCCAGGTTCACGGATGTTACAATTCTCCCCCACTAAAATGGATTCGTCCTCGAATCCCAACACAAACGTCTCTCTAAGACCTCAAAACTCAAATTTTAGTCCTATGTTATACGCATGTTTCCAAGATATTATTACTCTCAATGCCATAACCGCAGTCATGACATTCGTACTGCAACTCACGGTCCAGTACCAAAATGTGACCAATGTCACAAAACCAAACGTGACCCGAAGTCACAACCAAAATGTGATCCCTGTCACAACCAAAACGTGACCCACTGTCACTAAAACAACCCATATCGAGGTAGCGACCCCCAATATAAGTCCGTTGGGCACCTAACGTCCCAACACAAATAGAACCACCGTCTACAAGGCCCACCGCCTCTAGACAAAACGAGTAATAAAATCTGAAACGCGTACCAACATATGGCTAAAACTACCAATGACCCCACCGGCCAAAGAAACTTGTAACATCCAAACCATAACCAAAAATATGAGGCAAAACTCCATCTCATATAACTCCAAAAATGTATATCGTACAACAAAACGAAAATACATAATTCCAAAACCAACAACAACAGCAAAACCAAAAACAAGACTAGAACCACAAAGATGAATCACTCCACAGCCTGCTTGTCGAACCACTTTCCGAACTTCAGCTTCATCTTTATCTCTGGCTCCCAAGTCTGCTCCTCTGTGCCACTACAGTCCCACAAGACTCTCAACAATGGCACCCTCTTGTTCCGCAGAACCTTGACTCTCCTCTCAAGAATCCTCACAGGAACTGCCGGAACTGTCATATCTGGCTGAAGATCCTCTGGAATCTCAACCACAACCTCCTCTGAAGGACGCAAACACCTCCTCAACATAGAAACGTGAAACACCTTGTGAAAGGCGCTCATAATCGGTGGCAACTCCAACCGATAAGCCACTGGCCCAACTCGCTCCACCACTGGAAACGGACCCATAAATCGCGGACTGAGCTTGTTCTCTGCTATGGACCTGTTAGGGCCCCTCAACATAGCCATCTTGAGATAAACTCTATCTCCCACCTGAAACTCAAGCTCACGTCGCCGCCTATCTGCATAACTCCTCTGTCTATCCTGAGCCTCCTTCATGTTCAGCCTCAAGACACGAATCTTCTCCGTCGTCTCCTGAACAAAACTAGCTCCAAACATGCTGCGCTCCCCCACTTGGGTCCAGCATAAGGGTGTCCTGCATGGCCTCCCATACAAAGCCTCATAAGGAGCCATACCAATACTAGACTGAAAACTGTTGTTATAGGCAAACTCTGCCAAACACAGATGATCAGCCCAATGACCACCCCAATCCAGTACACACATCCTAAGTAGATCCTCCAAAGTCTGAATAGTCCTCTCTGACTGCCCATCTGTCTGCGGATGATACGCTGTACTCATATGCACCTTAGTGCCCATCTCAGTCTGAAATGCCCTCCAAAACTCTGAAGCGAACCTCGGATCTCTATCCGACACGATACTGGCTGGCACTCCATGCAGCCTCACAATCTCTCGCACAAACTTCCTAGCCAAGACAGCCGCTCCATCTGTCTTCTTGATAGCCAAGAAATGTGCTGACTTGGTCAAGCGATCCACAATGACCCAAATAGCATCAAATGTCCGTGAGATAGGTAATCCCACCACAAAATCCATCGTGATCATATCCCACTTCCACTCCGGAATGGGTAAACTCTGCAGAAGACCACTAGGCACCTGATGCTCTGCCTTGACCAAAGAACAAGTGTTGCACCTCGCAACCCAATCTGCCACATCCCTCTTCATCCCAACCCAATGATAATACCGTTTGAGGTCACGGTACATCTTGGTCGCACCCGGATGAATCGAAAACTTGCTCGAATGAGCCTCTCTCAAAACCTCATGCCTCAACTCCTCATCCTTGGGCACACAAACTCGCCCACGAACTAAGATAGTTCCATTCGAAGAGACCTGATACTCAGAATCAGACACCTGCGATGCATCCAACAAAACCGGATCATCCTGCTGCGCCACTCTGATCCTACTGAGTAAATCTGCCTGATCAGCTGCCTCTAAACCCAAGGGCTCCTCTGAAATAGCACACAGTCGCAATGTACTAATCTCGCTGACCAACGCCTCAACACCACGCTCTCTATCTGAATCAACCCTCCGTCGACTCAAAGCATCTGCCACCAAATTGGCCTTGCCCGGATGATAAACAATATCCAGGTCATAGTCTGCCAGAAACTCCACCCAACGCGTCTGTCTCGCATTCAGCAAAGGCTGAGTGAAAATATGCTGTAGACTCTTGTGATCTGTAAAGATCTGCACTCTACCACCATAAAGATACGACCTCCAAATCTTGAGTGCAAAAACCACTGCTCCCAACTCAAGATCATGTGTAGGACGGTTGCGCTCACTGCCCTGCAACTGCCTCGAAGCATAGGCAATCACTCTGCCCTCCTGCATCAAAACACAACCAAGTCCAACACCTGAAGCATCTGTGTACACTACATATGGCTTCCCCGGGTCAGGTAATGCCAAAACAGGTGTACTAGTCAACATCTCCTTGAGCTTCCCAAAGCTCTCCTCGCACTCCTGCGACCACACAAACGGCACATCCTTGCCAGTCAACCTTGTCATCGGCTGAGACATACTCGCAAACCCCTTGACGAACCTCCTGTAGTAGCCTGCTAAACCCAGAAAACTCCTGATCTCGGTAGCACTACTCGGTCTAGGCCAATCCCTGATAGCCTCAATCTTAGCCGGATCCACAGAAACTCCCTCTGCAGAAACAATATGGCCAAGAAAACCCATCTCCCTCTGCCAAAAGCTGCACTTGCTCAACTTAGCAAACAGCTTCTGCTCTCGAAGCTTCTCCAAAACAAGCCTCAAATGAGTCGCATGCTCCTCTGGACTCCTCGAATACACCAAAATGTCATCAATGAAAATAATGACAAACACATCCAGAAACTCCCTGAACACGTCGTTCATCAACCTCATAAACGCTGCCGGCGCATTAGTCAAACCAAAAGGCATGACCACAAACTCGAAATGTCCATACCTCGTCCGAAAAGCTGTCTTCCGGACATCTGCCTCATCTATCGGAATCTGATGATAACCCGATGCCAAGTCAATCTTGGAGAACCAAGTAGCCCCTCTCAACTGATCCAACAACTCATCGATCCTCGGAAGTGGGTACCTGTTCTTCACTGTGACTCGGTTAAGTCCCCGGTAATCAATGCACAGCCTGAAACTACCATCCTTCTTCTTCACAAACAACACTGGCGCTCCCCATGGCGAAACACTAGGTCTGATGAACCCTTTACTCAAAAGGTCCTCTAGCTGCTTCTTCAGCTCTGCCATCTCTGCTGGAGCCATCCTGTAAGGTGTCTTCGATATCGGAGCTGTCCCGGGCTCTAAATCAATCGTGAAAGGATCTGACCGAGATGGTGGCAATCCCTTCAGCGACCGAAATACGTCCTCAAAATCCTGGACAACCTGAATATCCTGCAGACTCACCTCACCACTGGGCTCTGTCATAGTGATCGTCGCCAAATAGGCTTCGCAGCCCCGCTCTAACAACTGCTCTGCCTGAATAGCTGAAATCACTATACTCCCCGAAGTCGGTCTCACTCCCTGATAAACCAACTTCCCTGCATCCTGCTCGAACACCACTCTACCTCTGTAGCAATCCAGATGAACTCGGTATAGAGATAACCAGTCCATCCCCAAAATCACGTCATACAGTTCCACTGGACTGATGACCAAATCTGCTGGCATAGACTGCCCCGCAATACGCACATCAACTGCTCTAGCTCTGCCCGAAGTAGCCAAATAACCACCACCGGCCACCTTGACAAAGCCTGAAGCCTCGCCCTCGCTACTCCGAATACCACTACCCTCAGCTCTCTCCGGAGTAATGAAGCAATTAGATGCTCCCGAGTCAAACAGAACGTGAGACTCAAAACCTCCAACTAACAAGGTCCCTACACAATTCCACAAGTGTTGAGAACCTCTAACTCTATCACAGTAAAATAACAGAAACAGACACGCAACAATTCTACCTTAAGAATTTAAAAGTCTGAGTCAAGATTTTACCTGTGATCTGGCCTGACTGACTGGTCTGGCCCACCTCTGCCGAAGTATAAACTCTCGGCGCTCCACCTGACTGCAACGCCGCAACCTGCGCTGCTGACTGAATAGCCAACGGCTGAATCGCCGCTGCCACCGCTCTCTGCTGCAACTTGGGACACATAGTCTTGATATGTCCCGGCTCCCTGCAGTAGTAGCACACTGTCGACTCTCTGGATCCCGCCCTCTTGGGGCAAGTCGCCACTCTGTGATCCAGACTACCACAACCAAAACAACCTCCCGTACTCGGGCTACTAGCAGATATCTCCTCTGCTCTCCTCTTCTGGCCCTGCGCAGGCCTACTGCCCCTGCCGTAACCAGAACTGTGACCTCTGCGCTGCTGATGCTGCTGCTGGCCCCGAGGATGGGTAGCAGGAGCAACTGCAACTGGCACAACTGCCGTACCCACCAGCTCACGCAAATCCTCCTCAATGGACGCTGCCAACTCCACTAAACCCGCTCTGGTGTGGTACATACCACCTCTGCACTGAGTCCTGATGTTCCTCCGAAGCCCCTGGAGAAACCGCGACGTCAATGCCCGCTCACTGACCAGCTCGCCACCCGAATGAACCAGCAACCTGCAGAACTCTGCATCATAATCCCGGACAGACCTCTCACCCTGCGTCAAGTCTAAGAATCTCAACTGCAGCCTGTCACGAGCCTACTGAGGGAAAAACTTGTGGTTGAACTCCTCGACGAAGTCAACCCAAGTCCAAACCTCTCTCCTGGTCCTAACAGACCTCCACCACAAATGTGCATCACCTCCAAGGTAGTGCACTGCCAACTCAACCTGAAACTGTGCCGGACAACGAACAGAATCGAAGTTCCGCTCCAACCTCTGACGCCACTCGTCAGCCTGCTCTGGAGTAACCCCGCCCTCAAACGTAGGCGTACCAATCCTCTGCATCTCCCTCATCATCTCACGATAAGGCGAAAACCCAACTGCAACACCCTGCTGCACCACAGCCTCCTGCTGTTCAACAAAACCGGCACCAACATGTGCCCCGGCACCAACCTGTGCCCCGGCCGCTGGAGGTGCAACCGGAGCCTGCTGTGGAACTGCCTGAGGAAGACGTGCCAACAACTGCGTCAGTAGCCCCACAATCAACTCTCCCTGAGCTAAAGCAGCGCCCCCACCGGGAACCGCTCCAGCTCCTGCGCCACCACTGGCACCTGAGTTAGCCCCACCGGCCAACGAAACAGACTGTGTCACCGACGCTGCCGCCACACTAGGCGCTGCACTCTCTACTAAAACCACAGCCTCTGGCACTCCACGACCAGCACCCCGACCTCCACGACCCGCTGCTCGCCCACCGCGACCAGCTCCTCTGCCCCCACGGGCTGCACCGCGACCACGACCACGGCCACGACCACGACCTGCGTCCATCTCTCTGCACTACCACCAAGTACAGAAAAAGAGCAAGGTCAACACACAAAACAAAACACAAAACACCACACACAACTATCCAACTCACTTACCCGCGGAAAACTGGAAGACCGAGAGGATGAGACTAGACCACTAACTGACTAACTCACATAATCAATTAACCACATAGTCCAATTCATCCAATACTAACAGTCCTAAAACCGTATTTGCTCTGATACCAAAATGAAACAACCAAGCTTTTTTTTAAAAAAAAATAATAATTAGCCCAGATTAACATTCCCATAAATATTAATCCTCCACAGCTAATTCAACAACATAATGCGGAAGTTCTCAAAAGAATCAATAATATTATTAAATCATGAATAACCGTTCAACAATAACCAATAAAGAATAAAACCAATAACCAATAACCAATAAGCAACCTAAACCGGTTTGCTACATTATTGAAATAAAGTCTAACACCCTAAACTCAAGAATTCTCAATCAACCACAACATAAACGCCAGAATCCAAATCCTAATCTCATCATCCTCTTCTCTCGGTCTCTTTCCGCGGAAGAACATTGCTGTTACCTGCATCACATTAGAATAGAGATGCGTAAGTATTATCATAAATACTTAGTGAGTGGATCATCCTGCCTACAGGCCAATTACGTCAAACAATAGACAAAACATCACAATAAACAACTAGAAGGACAATGCAACAATAATAACCACAACTACCTGTCAGGAAACCCACGTTTCCTGACACCCAGGTCGGTGTCGACCGACACCTCTATGGTGTCGATCGACGCCAGCCTCCCGAGTGTCGATCGACACTCATCGAGTGTCGCTCGACACCGGCTCGACGCCCAGAAACCAGAAGCTACAAAAATCGCAATCCACATTCACAAACTCATAATCAAGGGTTTTCAACGCCCCAAACCAATCCAAAACACGATTTCCACTATAAACAACTCAAGAACACAACCAAAACTCGAAATCAAACAATCTCTATTGATCAACGGGCCTACAGTCACGCACTCACCTTAGAAACGGATTGAAACAACAGAAAGGGGATAGAAACAACGAAGAACAGCCACGGATCGAAACTCCAACTCCAAAATCACCCAGAAATCACCCTTTTTCACTCTGAAAACTCTCTGCCTTGAAAAGTGAGCTTTCTCACGCGGCTGGGGTGTTTTAATCGAGACTTAGGGTTTTCCAAACCCTTAACCAGCCAAAACCAGCCGACTTAAATCAAACCGGTCGATTTCTCAATAACCGGTGTCGATCGACACCCTTCCTTGGTGTCGGTCGACACCCATCGACCAAAACCAATCCAACTCGATTCGATCGACTTAAACCGGAAATCGACCCTGATAACCGGTGTCGATCGACACACCTTGTGGTGTCGATCGACACTAAGCATTCAGAAGCTTTTCACTCACTTTCTTCGAGATAAATGAACCTTAGACCAACTGTACAACAATCAAACAAGAACATGTACAATTAATCCTCGATTCGCACCTCAAAGAGCATATGTAATCGACTCCCAAACCCCTAATGTCGTCCGATACCAACTCTAAACACAACTTTCTGGTTCGCGGATGTTACACTGGCCATTTGTCGTTCTAAAGGGACTCTAAAGAAGCGTAAAAAGATAGCCTTTCAAAATTTGAAAAATAGTAAGAAATTTGTATGGGTACACACCCACAGATTCCAGAAAACTAGTACATTTAGAGGTTTTTATGAAAAAATGAATGAAATATGTCCAAAGTGAACACTAAACTTTTCCGACCATTTGGCCTTGTAAAGGGGATTCATAAGCAGCGTAATAAGATAGCCTTTCAAAAATTTTAAAATATTAAGAAACTCGTAGGGGTACACCCACGGATTCCAGAAAACTAGTATATTTAGAGGTTTTTCCAAAACAGTGAATGAAATATGTCCAAAGTGAACATTAAAATTTTCTGACCATTTGACGTTGTAAAGGGACTCTAAAGAAGCGTAAAAAGATAGCCTTACAAAATTTTAAAATATTGAGAAACTCGTAGGGGTACACCCACATATTCCAGAAAACTAGTACATTTAGAGGTTTTTGGAAAAAAATGAATGAAATATGTCCAAAGTGGACACTAAACTTTTCCGACCATTTGGCCTTGTAAAGGGGATTCATAAAAAGCGTAATAAGATAGCCTTTCAAAAATTTTAAAATATTAAGAAACTCGTAGGGGTACACCCACGGATTCCAAAAAACTAGTAAATTTAGAGTTTTTCCAAAACAGTGAATGAAATATGTCCAAAGTGAACACTAATCTTTTCCGACCATTTGGCGTTGTAAAGGAGACTCTAAAGAAACGTAAAAAGATAGCATTTAAATTTTTTCAAAATATTAAGAAACTCGTAGGGGTACACCCACAGATTCCAAAAAACTAGTACATTTAGAGGATTTTCCAAAACAGTAAACGAAATATGTCCAAAGTGAACACTAAACTTTTCTCACCATTTAGTGTTGTAAAGGAGACTCTAAATAAGCGTAATAAGATAGGATTTCAAAATTTTCAAAATATTAAGAAACTCGTAAGGGTACATCCACGGATTCCAAAAAATAGTACATTTAGAGGTGTTCAAAAACAATGAATGAAATATGTCTAAATGAACACTAAACTTTTCCTACCATTTGGCGTTGTAAAGGGGACTTTAAAAAAGCGTAATAAGATAGCCTTACAAAATTTTTAAAATATTAAGAAACCCGTAGGGGTACACCCACGGATTCTAAAAAACTATTACATTTAGAGGTTTTTCCAAAACACTGAATGAAATATATCCAAAGTGAACACTAAACTTTCCCCAGAATTTGGCGTTGTAAAGGGGACTTTAAAGAAGCGTAATAAGATAGCCTTTCAAAAATTTCAAAATATTAAGCAACTCGCAGGGGTACACCCACATATTCCAAAAAAGTAGTACATTTAGAGGTTTTTCCAAATCAATGAATGAAATATGTCCAAAGTGAACACTAAACTTTTCCGACCATTTGGCGTTGTGAAGGGGACTCTAAAGAAGCGTAATAAGATAGCCTTTCAAAAATTTCAAAATATTAAGCAACTCGTAGGGGTACACCCACATATTCTAAAAAACTAGTACGTTTAGAGGTTTTTCCAAATCAATGAATGAAATATGTCCAAAGTGAACACTAAACTTTTCCGACCATTTGGCGTTGTAAATGGTACTCTGAAGAAGCGTAATAAAATAGCATTTCAAAATTTTCAAAATATGAAGAAACTTGTAGGGGTACACCCACATATTCCAAAAAAGTAGTACATTTAGAGGATTTTCCAAATCAATGAATGAAATATGTCCAAAGTGAACACTAAAATTTTCCGGCCATTTGGCGTTGTAAAGGAGACTCTAAAAAAGCGTAATAAGATAGCCTTTCAAAAATTTCAAAATATTAAGCAACTCGCAGGGGTACACCCACATATTCCAAAAAACTAGTACATTTAGAGGTTTTTCCAAATCAATGATTGATATATGTCCAAAGTGAACACTAAAATTTTCCGACTATTTGGCGTTGTAAAGGGTACTCTGAAGAAGCGTAATAAGATAGCCTTTCAAAAATTTCAAAATATTAAGCAACTCGTAGGGGTACATCCACATATTCCAAAAAACTAGTGCATTTAGTGGTTTTTCCAAATCAATGAATGAAATATGTCCAAAGTGAACACTACACTTTTCCGACCATTTGGCGTTGTAAAGGGGACTCTAAAGAAGCGCAATAAGATAGCCTTTCAAAAATTTCAAAATATTAAGCAACTTGCAGGGGTACACCCACATATTCCAAAAAACTAGTACATTTAGAGGTTTTTCCAAATCAATGAATGAAATATGTCCAAAGTGAACACTAATCTTTTCCGACCATTTGGCGTTGTAAATGGGACTCTAAAGAAGCGTAATAAGATAGCCTTTCAAAAATTTCAAAATATTAAGCAACTCGTAGGGGTACACCCACATATTCCAAAAAAGTAGTACATTTAGAGGTTTTTCCAAATCAATGAATGAAATATGTCCAAAGTGAACACTAAACTTTTCCGACCATTTGGCGTTGTGAAGGGGACTCTAAAGAAGCGTAATAAGATTGCCTTTCAAAAATTTCAAAATATTAAGCAACTCATAGGGGTACACCCACATATTCTAAAAAACTAGTATGTTTAGAGGTTTTTCCAAATCAATGAATGAAATATGTCCAAAGTGAACACTAAACTTTTCCGACCATTTGGCGTTGTAAAGGGTACTCTGAAGAAGCGTAATAAAATAGCATTTCAAAATTTTCAAAATATGAAGAAACTTGTAGGGGTACACCCACATATTCCAAAAAAGTAGTACATTTAGAGGTTTTTCCAAATCAATGAATGAAATATGTCCAAAGTGAACACTAAACTTTTCCGACCATTTGGCGTTGTAAAGGGGACTCTAAAAAAGCGTAATAAGATAGCATTTCAAAAATTTCAAAATATTAAGCAACTCGCAGGGGTACACCCACATATTCCAAAAAACTAGTACATTTAGAGGTTTTTCCAAATCAATGAATGAAATATGTCCAAAGTGAACACTAAACTTTTCCGACCATTTGGCGTTGTAAAGGGGACTCTAAAGAAGCGTAATAAGATAGCCTTTCAAAAATTTCAAAATATTAAGCAACTCCTAGGGGTACATCCACATATTCCAAAAAACTAGTACATTTAGTGGTTTTTCCAAATCAATGAATGAAATATGTTCAAAGTGAACACTAAACTTTTCCGACCATTTGGCGTTGTAAAAGGGACTCTAAAAAAGCGTAATAAGATAGCCTTTCAAAAATTTCAAAATATTAAGCAACTCGCAGGGGTACACCCACATATTCCAAAAAACTAGTACATTTAGAGGTTTTTCCAAATCAATGAATGAAATATGTCCAAAGTGAACACTAAAATTTTCCGACCATTTGGCGTTGTAAATGGGACTCTAAAGAAGCGTAATAAGATATCCTTTCAAAAATTTCAAAATATGAAGCAACTCGTAGGGGTACACCCACATATTCCAAAAAAGTAGTACATTTAGAGGTTTTTCCAAATCAATGAATGAATTATGTCCAAAGTGAACACTAAACTTTTCTGACCATTTGGCGTTGTAAAGGGGACTCTAAAGAAGCGTAATAAGATAGCCTTTCAAAAATTTCAAAATATTAAGCAACTCGTAGGGGTACACCCACATATTCCAAAAAACTAGTACATTTAGAGGTTTTTCCAAATCAATGAATGAAATATGTCCAAAGTGAACACTAAACTTTTCCGACCATTTGGCGTTGTAAAGGGGACTCTAAAGAAGCGTAATAAGATAGCCTTTAAAAAATTTCAAAATATTAAGCAACTCGCATAGGGTACACCCACATATTCTAAAAAACTAGTACATTTAGAGGTTTTTCCAAATCAATGAATGAAATATGTCCAAAGTGAACACTAAACTTTTCTGACCATTTGGCGTTGTAAAGGGGACTCTAAAGAAGCGTAATAAGATAGCCTTTCAAAAATTTCAAAATATTAAGCAACTCGTAGGGGTACACCCACATATTCCAAAAAACTAGTACATTTAGAGGTTTTTCCAAATCAATGAATGAAATATGTCCAAAGTGAACACTAAACTTTTCCGACCATTTGGCGTTGTAAAGGGTACTCTGAAGAAGCGTACTAAAATAGCATTTCAAAATTTTCAAAATATGAAGAAACTTGTAGGGGTACACCCACATATTCCAAAAAAGTAGTACATTTAAAGGTTTTTCCAAATCAATGATTGATATATGTTCAAAGTGAACACTAAACTTTTCCGACCATTTGGCGTTGTAAAGGGGACTCTAAAGAAGCGCAATAAGATAGCCTTTCAAAAATTTTAAAATATTAAGCAACTCGCAGGGGTACACCCACATATTCCAAAAAACTAGTACATTTAGAGGTTTTTCCAAATCAATGAATGAAATATGTCCAAAGTGAACACTAAACTTTTCCGACCATTTGGCGTTGTAAATGGGACTCTAAAGAAGCGTAATAAGATAGCCTTTCAAAAATTTCAAAATATTAAGCAACTCGTAGGGGTACACCCACATATTCCAAAAAAGTAGTACATTTAGAGGTTTTTCCAAATCAATGAATGAAATATGTCCAAAGTGAACACTAAACTTTTCCGACCATTTGGCGTTGTGAAGGGGACTCTAAAGAAGCGTAATAAGATAGCCTTTCAAAAATTTCAAAATATTAAGCAACTCGTAGGGGTACACCCACATATTCTAAAAAACTAGTACGTTTAGAGGTTTTTCCAAATCAATGAATGAAATATGTCCAAAGTGAACACTAAACTTTTCCGACCATTTGGCGTTGTAAAGGGTACTCTGAAGAAGCGTAATAAAATAGCATTTCAAAATTTTCAAAATATGAAGAAACTTGTAGGGGTACACCCACATATTCCAAAAAAGTAGTACATTTAGAGGTTTTTCCAAATCAATGAATGAAATATGTCCAAAGTGAACACTAAAATTTTCCGGCCATTTGGCGTTGTAAAGGAGACTCTAAAAAAGCGTAATAAGATAGCCTTTCAAAAATTTCAAAATATTAAGCAACTCGCAGGGGTACACCCACATATTCCAAAAAACTAGTACATTTAGAGGTTTTTCCAAATCAATGATTGATATATGTCCAAAGTGAACACTAAAATTTTCCGACTATTTGGCGTTGTAAAGGGTACTCTGAAGAAGCGTAATAAGATAGCCTTTCAAAAATTTCAAAATATTAAGCAACTCGTAGGGGTACATCCACATATTCCAAAAAACTAGTGCATTTAGTGGTTTTTCCAAATCAATGAATGAAATATGTCCAAAGTGAACACTAAACTTTTCCGACCATTTGGCGTTGTAAAGGGGACTCTAAAGAAGCGCAATAAGATAGCCTTTCAAAAATTTCAAAATATTAAGCAACTTGCAGGGGTACACCCACATATTCCAAAAAACTAGTACATTTAGAGGTTTTTCCAAATCAATGAATGAAATATGTCCAAAGTGAACACTAAACTTTTCCGACCATTTGGCGTTGTAAATGGGACTCTAAAGAAGCGTAATAAGATAGCCTTTCAAAAATTTCAAAATATTAAGCAACTCGTAGGGGTACACCCACATATTCCAAAAAAGTAGTACATTTAGAGGTTTTTCCAAATCAATGAATGAAATATGTCCAAAGTGAACACTAAACTTTTCCGACCATTTGGCGTTGTGAAGGGGACTCTAAAGAAGCGTAATAAGATTGCCTTTCAAAAATTTCAAAATATTAAGCAACTCATAGGGGTACACCCACATATTCTAAAAAACTAGTACGTTTAGAGGTTTTTCCAAATCAATGAATGAAATATGTCCAAAGTGAACACTAAACTTTTCCGACCATTTGGCGTTGTAAAGGGTACTCTGAAGAAGCGTAATAAAATAGCATTTCAAAATTTTCAAAATATGAAGAAACTTGTAGGGGTACACCCACATATTCCAAAAAAGTAGTACATTTAGAGGTTTTTCCAAATCAATGAATGAAATATGTCCAAAGTGAACACTAAACTTTTCCGACCATTTGGCGTTGTAAAGGGGACTCTAAAAAAGCGTAATAAGATAGCATTTCAAAAATTTCAAAATATTAAGCAACTCGCAGGGGTACACCCACATATTCCAAAAAACTAGTACATTTAGAGGTTTTTCCAAATCAATGAATGAAATATGTCCAAAGTGAACACTAAACTTTTCCGACCATTTGGCGTTGTAAAGGGGACTCTAAAGAAGCGTAATAAGATAGCCTTTCAAAAATTTCAAAATATTAAGCAACTCGTAGGGGTACATCCACATATTCCAAAAAACTAGTACATTTAGTGGTTTTTCCAAATCAATGAATGAAATATGTCCAAAGTGAACACTAAACTTTTCCGACCATTTGGCGTTGTAAAGGGGACTCTAAAAAAGCGTAATAAGATAGCCTTTCAAAAATTTCAAAATATTAAGCAACTCGCAGGGGTACACCCACATATTCCAAAAAACTAGTACATTTAGAGGTTTTTCCAAATCAATGAATGAAATATGTCCAAAGTGAACACTAAAATTTTCCGACCATTTGGCGTTGTAAATGGGACTCTAAAGAAGCGTAATAAGATAGCCTTTCAAAAATTTCAAAATATGAAGCAACTCGTAGGGGTACACCCACATATTCCAAAAAAGTAGTACATTTAGAGGTTTTTCCAAATCAATGAATGAATTATGTCCAAAGTGAACACTAAACTTTTCCGACCATTTGGCGTTGTAAAGGGGACTCTAAAAAAGCGTAATAAGATAGCCTTTCAAAAATTTCAAAATATTAAGCAACTCGCAGGGGTACACCCACATATTCCAAAAAACTAGTACATTTAGAGGTTTTTCCAAATCAATGAATGAAATATGTCCAAAGTGAACACTAAACTTTTTCGACCATTTGGCGTTGTAAAGGGGACTCTAAAGAAGCGTAATAAGATAGCCTTTCAAAAATTTCAAAATATTAAACAACTCGTAGGGGTACACCCACATATTCCAAAAAACTAGTACATTTAGAGGTTTTTCCAAATCAATGAATGAAATATGTCCAAAGTGAACACTAAACTTTTCCGACCATTTGGCGTTGTAAAGGGTACTCTGAAGAAGCGTACTAAAATAGCATTTCAAAATTTTCAAAATATGAAGAAACTTGTAGGGGTACACCCACATATTCCAAAAAAGTAGTACATTTAAAGGTTTTTCCAAATCAATGATTGATATATGTCCAAAGTGAACACTAAACTTTTCCGACCATTTGGCGTTGTAAAGGGGACTCTAAAGAAGCGCAATAAGATAGCCTTTCAAAAATTTTAAAATATTAAGCAACTCGCAGGGGTACACCCACATATTCCAAAAAACTAGTACATTTAGAGGTTTTTCCAAATCAATGAATGAAATATGTCCAAAGTGAACACTAAACTTTTCCGACCATTTGGCGATGTAAATGGGACTCTAAAGAAGCGTAATAAGATAACCTTTCAAAAATTTCAAAATATTAAGCAACTCGTAGGGGTACACCCACATATTCCAAAAAAGTAGTACATTTAGAGGTTTTTCCAAATCAATGAATGAAATATGTCCAAAGTGAACACTAAACTTTTCCGACCATTTGGCGTTGTGAAGGGGACTCTAAAGAAGCGTAATAAGATAGCCTTTCAAAAATTTCAAAATATTAAGCAACTCGTAGGGGTACACCCACATATTCTAAAAAACTAGTACGTTTAGAGGTTTTTCCAAATCAATGAATGAAATATGTCCAAAGTGAACACTAAACTTTTCCGACCATTTGGCGTTGTAAAGGGTACTCTGAAGAAGCGTAATAAAATAGCATTTCAAAATTTTCAAAATATGAAGAAACTTGTAGGGGTACACCCACATATTCCAAAAAAGTAGTACATTTAGAGGTTTTTCCAAATCAATGAATGAAATATGTCCAAAGTGAACACTAAACTTTTCCGGCCATTTGGCGTTGTAAAGGAGACTCTAAAAAAGCGTAATAAGATAGCCTTTCAAAAATTTCAAAATATTAAGCAACTCGCAGGGGTACACCCACATATTCCAAAAAACTAGTACATTTAGAGGTTTTTCCAAATCAATGATTGATATATGTCCAAAGTGAACACTAAACTTTTCCGACTATTTGGCGTTGTAAAGGGTACTCTGAAGAAGCGTAATAAGATAGCGTTTCAAAAATTTCAAAATATTAAGCAACTCGTAGGGGTACATCCACATATTCCAAAAAACTAGTGCATTTAGTGGTTTTTTCAAATCAATGAATGAAATATGTCCAAAGTGAACACTAAACTTTTCCGACCATTTGGCGTTGTAAAGGGGACTCTAAAGAAGCGCAATAAGATAGCCTTTCAAAAATTTCAAAATATTAAGCAACTTGCAGGGGTACACCCACATATTCTAAAAAACTAGTACGTTTAGAGGTTTTTCCAAATCAATGAATGAAATATGTCCAAAGTGAACACTAAACTTTTCCGACCATTTGGCGTTGTAAAGGGTACTCTGAAGAAGCGTATTAAAATAGCATTTCAAAATTTTCAAAATATGAAGAAACTTGTAGGGGTACACCCACATATTCCAAAAAAGTAGTACATTTAGAGGTTTTTCCAAATCAATGAATGAATTATGTCCAAAGTGAACACTAAACTTTTCCGACCATTTGGCGTTGTAAAGGGGACTCTAAAAAAGCGTAATAAGATAGCCTTTCAAAAATTTCAAAATATTAAGCAACTCGCAGGGGTACACCCACATATTCCAAAAAACTAGTACATTTAGAGGTTTTTCCAAATCAATGAATGAAATATGTCCAAAGTGAACACTAAACTTTTTCGACCATTTGGCGTTGTAAAGGGGACTCTAAAGAAGCGTAATAAGATAGCCTTTCAAAAATTTCAAAATATTAAACAACTCGTAGGGGTACACCCACATATTCCAAAAAACTAGTACATTTAGAGGTTTTTCCAAATCAATGAATGAAATATGTCCAAAGTGAACACTAAACTTTTCCGACCATTTGGCGTTGTAAAGGGTACTCTGAAGAAGCGTACTAAAATAGCATTTCAAAATTTTCAAAATATGAAGAAACTTGTAGGGGTACACCCACATATTCCAAAAAAGTAGTACATTTAAAGGTTTTTCCAAATCAATGATTGATATATGTCCAAAGTGAACACTAAACTTTTCCGACCATTTGGCGTTGTAAAGGGGACTCTAAAGAAGCGCAATAAGATAGCCTTTCAAAAATTTTAAAATATTAAGCAACTCGCAGGGGTACACCCACATATTCCAAAAAACTAGTACATTTAGAGGTTTTTCCAAATCAATGAATGAAATATGTCCAAAGTGAACACTAAACTTTTCCGACCATTTGGCGTTGTAAATGGGACTCTAAAGAAGCGTAATAAGATAACCTTTCAAAAATTTCAAAATATTAAGCAACTCGTAGGGGTACACCCACATATTCCAAAAAAGTAGTACATTTAGAGGTTTTTCCAAATCAATGAATGAAATATGTCCAAAGTGAACACTAAACTTTTCCGACCATTTGGCGTTGTGAAGGGGACTCTAAAGAAGCGTAATAAGATAGCCTTTCAAAAATTTCAAAATATTAAGCAACTCGTAGGGGTACACCCACATATTCTAAAAAACTAGTACGTTTAGAGGTTTTTCCAAATCAATGAATGAAATATGTCCAAAGTGAACACTAAACTTTTCCGACCATTTGGCGTTGTAAAGGGTACTCTGAAGAAGCGTAATAAAATAGCATTTCAAAATTTTCAAAATATGAAGAAACTTGTAGGGGTACACCCACATATTCCAAAAAAGTAGTACATTTAGAGGTTTTTCCAAATCAATGAATGAAATATGTCCAAAGTGAACACTAAACTTTTCCGGCCATTTGGCGTTGTAAAGGAGACTCTAAAAAAGCGTAATAAGATAGCCTTTCAAAAATTTCAAAATATTAAGCAACTCGCAGGGGTACACCCACATATTCCAAAAAACTAGTACATTTAGAGGTTTTTCCAAATCAATGATTGATATATGTCCAAAGTGAACACTAAACTTTTCCGACTATTTGGCGTTGTAAAGGGTACTCTGAAGAAGCGTAATAAGATAGCGTTTCAAAAATTTCAAAATATTAAGCAACTCGTAGGGGTACATCCACATATTCCAAAAAACTAGTGCATTTAGTGGTTTTTTCAAATCAATGAATGAAATATGTCCAAAGTGAACACTAAACTTTTCCGACCATTTGGCGTTGTAAAGGGGACTCTAAAGAAGCGCAATAAGATAGCCTTTCAAAAATTTCAAAATATTAAGCAACTTGCAGGGGTACACCCACATATTCCAAAAAACTAGTACATTTAGAGGTTTTTCCAAATCAATGAATGAAATATGTCCAAAGTGAACACTAAACTTTTCCGACCATTTGGCGTTGTAAATGGGACTCTAAAGAAGCGTAATAAGATAGCCTTTCAAAAATTTCAAAATATTAAGCAACTCGTAGGGGTACAACCACATATTCCAAAAAAGTAGTACATTTAGAGGTTTTTCCAAATCAATGAATGAAATATGTCCAAAGTGAACACTAAACTTTTCCGACCATTTGGCGTTGTGAAGGGGACTCTAAAGAAGCGTAATAAGATTGCCTTTCAAAAATTTCAAAATATTAAGCAACTCATAGGGGTACACCCACATATTCTAAAAAACTAGTACGTTTAGAGGTTTTTCCAAATCAATGAATGAAATATGTCCAAAGTGAACACTAAACTTTTCCGACCATTTGGCGTTGTAAAGGGTACTCTGAAGAAGCGTAATAAAATAGCATTTCAAAATTTTCAAAATATGAAGAAACTTGTAGGGGTACACCCACATATTCCAAAAAAGTAGTACATTTAGAGGTTTTTCCAAATCAATGAATGAAATATGTCCAAAGTGAACACTAAACTTTTCCGACCATTTGGCGTTGTAAAGGGGACTCTAAAAAAGCGTAATAAGATAGCATTTCAAAAATTTCAAAATATTAAGCAACTCGCAGGGGTACACCCACATATTCCAAAAAACTAGTACATTTAGAGGTTTTTCCAAATCAATGAATGAAATATATCCAAAGTGAACACTAAACTTTTCCGACCATTTGGCGTTGTAAAGGGGACTCTAAAGAAGCGTAATAAGATAGCCTTTCAAAAATTTCAAAATATTAAGCAACTCGTAGGGGTACACCCACATATTCTAAAAAACTAGTACGTTTAGAGGTTTTTCCAAATCAATGAATGAAATATGTCCAAAGTGAACACTAAACTTTTCCGACCATTTGGCGTTGTAAAGGGGACTCTAAAGAAGCGTAATAAGATAGCCTTTCAAAAATTTCAAAATATTAAGCAACTCGCAGGGGTACACCCACATATTCCAAAAAACTAGTACATTTAGAGGTTTTTCCAAATCAATGAATGAAATATGTCCAAAGTGAACACTAAACTTTTCCGACCATTTGGCGTTGTAAAGGGGACTCTAAAGAAGCGTAATAAGATAGCCTTTCAAAAATTTCAAAATATTAAGCAACTCGCAGGGGTACACCCACATATTCCAAAAAACTAGTACATTTAGAGGTTTTTCCAAATCAATGAATGAAATATGTCCAAAGTGAACACTAAACTTTTCCGACCATTTGGCGTTGTAAATGGGACTCTAAAGAAGCGTAATAAGATAGCCTTTCAAAAATTTCAAAATATTAAGCAACTCGCAGGGGTACACCCACATATTCAAAAAAAGTAGTACATTTAGAGGTTTTTCCAAATCAATGAATGAAATATGTCCAAAGTGAACACTAAACTTTTCCGACCATTTGGCGTTCTGAAGGGGACTCTAAAGAAGCGTAATAAGATAGCCTTTCAAAAATTTCAAAATATTAAGCAACTCATAGGGGTACACCCACATATTCTAAAAAACTAGTACGTTTAGAGGTTTTTCCAAATCAATGAATGAAATATGTCCAAAGTGAACACTAAACTTTTCCGACCATTTGGCGTTGTAAAGGGTACACTGAAGAAGCGTATTAAAATAGCATTTCAAAATTTTCAAAATATGAAGAAACTTGTAGGGGTACACCCACATATTCCAAAAAAGTAGTACATTTAGAGGTTTTTCCAAATCAATGAATGAAATATGTCCAAAGTGAACACTAAACTTTTCCGACCATTTGGCGTTGTAAATGGGATTCTGAAGAAGCGTAATAAGATAGCATTTCAAAATTTTCAAAATATGAAGCAACTCGTAGGGGTACACCCACATATTCCAAAAAAGTAGTACATTTAGAGGTTTTTCCAAATCAATGAATGAAATATGTCCAAAGTGAACACTAAACTTTTCCGACCATTTGGCGTTGTAAAGGGGACTCTAAAAAAGCGTAATAAGATAGCATTTCAAAAATTTCAAAATATTAAGCAACTCGCAGGGGTACACCCACATATTCCAAAAAACTAGTACATTTAGAGGTTTTTCCAAATCAATGAATGAAATATATCCAAAGTGAACACTAAACTTTTCCGACCATTTGGCGTTGTAAAGGGGACTCTAAAGAAGCGTAATAAGATAGCCTTTCAAAAATTTCAAAATATTAAGCAACTCGTAGGGGTACACCCACATATTCTAAAAAACTAGTACGTTTAGAGGTTTTTCCAAATCAATGAATGAAATATGTCCAAAGTGAACACTAAACTTTTCCGACCATTTGGCGTTGTAAAGGGGACTCTAAAGAAGCGTAATAAGATAGCCTTTCAAAAATTTCAAAATATTAAGCAACTCGCAGGGGTACACCCACATATTCCAAAAAACTAGTACATTTAGAGGTTTTTCCAAATCAATGAATGAAATATGTCCAAAGTGAACACTAAACTTTTCCGACCATTTGGCGTTGTAAAGGGGACTCTAAAGAAGCGTAATAAGATAGCCTTTCAAAAATTTCAAAATATTAAGCAACTCGCAGGGGTACACCCACATATTCCAAAAAACTAGTACATTTAGAGGTTTTTCCAAATCAATGAATGAAATATGTCCAAAGTGAACACTAAACTTTTCCGACCATTTGGCGTTGTAAATGGGACTCTAAAGAAGCGTAATAAGATAGCCTTTCAAAAATTTCAAAATATTAAGCAACTCGCAGGGGTACACCCACATATTCAAAAAAAGTAGTACATTTAGAGGTTTTTCCAAATCAATGAATGAAATATGTCCAAAGTGAACACTAAACTTTTCCGACCATTTGGCGTTCTGAAGGGGACTCTAAAGAAGCGTAATAAGATAGCCTTTCAAAAATTTCAAAATATTAAGCAACTCATAGGGGTACACCCACATATTCTAAAAAACTAGTACGTTTAGAGGTTTTTCCAAATCAATGAATGAAATATGTCCAAAGTGAACACTAAACTTTTCCGACCATTTGGCGTTGTAAAGGGTACTCTGAAGAAGCGTATTAAAATAGCATTTCAAAATTTTCAAAATATGAAGAAACTTGTAGGGGTACACCCACATATTCCAAAAAAGTAGTACATTTAGAGGTTTTTCCAAATCAATGAATGAAATATGTCCAAAGTGAACACTAAACTTTTCCGACCATTTGGCGTTGTGAAGGGGACTCTAAAGAAGCGTAATAAGATAGCCTTTCAAAAATTTCAAAATATTAAGCAACTCGCAGAGGTACACCCACATATTCCAAAAAACTAGTACGTTTAGAGATTTTTCCAAATCAATGAATGAAATATGTCCAAAGTGAACACTAAACTTTTCCGACCATTTGGCGTTGTAAATGGGATTCTGAAGAAGCGTAATAAGATAGCATTTCAAAATTTTCAAAATATGAAGCAACTCGTAGGGGTACACCCACATATTCCAAAAAAGTAGTACATTTAGAGGTTTTTCCAAATCAATGAATGAAATATGTCCAAAGTGAACACTAAACTTTTCCGACCATTTGGCGTTGTAAAGGGGACTCTAAAAAAGCGTAATAAGATAGCATTTCAAAAATTTCAAAATATTAAGCAACTCGCAGGGGTACACCCACATATTCCAAAAAACTAGTACATTTAGAGGTTTTTCCAAATCAATGAATGAAATATATCCAAAGTGAACACTAAACTTTTCCGACCATTTGGCGTTGTAAAGGGGACTCTAAAGAAGCGTAATAAGATAGCCTTTCAAAAATTTCAAAATATTAAGCAACTCGTAGGGGTACACCCACATATTCCAAAAAACTAGTACATTTAGAGGTTTTTCCAAATCAATGAATGAAATATGTCCAAAGTGAACACTAAACTTTTCCGACCATTTGGCGTTGTAAAGGGGACTCTAAAAAAGCGTAATAAGATAGCATTTCAAAAATTTCAAAATATTAAGCAACTCGCAGGGGTACACCCACATATTCCAAAAAACTAGTACATTTAGAGGTTTTTCCAAATCAATGAATGAAATATATCCAAAGTGAACACTAAACTTTTCCGACCATTTGGCGTTGTAAAGGGGACTCTAAAGAAGCGTAATAAGATAGCCTTTCAAAAATTTCAAAATATTAAGCAACTCGTAGGGGTACACCCACATATTCTAAAAAACTAGTACGTTTAGAGGTTTTTCCAAATCAATGAATGAAATATGTCCAAAGTGAACACTAAACTTTTCCGACCATTTGGCGTTGTAAAGGGGACTCTAAAGAAGCGTAATAAGATAGCCTTTCAAAAATTTCAAAATATTAAGCAACTCGCAGGGGTACACCCACATATTCCAAAAAACTAGTACATTTAGAGGTTTTTCCAAATCAATGAATGAAATATGTCCAAAGTGAACACTAAACTTTTCCGACCATTTGGCGTTGTAAAGGGGACTCTAAAGAAGCGTAATAAAATAGCATTTCAAAATTTTCAAAATATGAAGAAACTTGTAGGGGTACACCCACATATTCCAAAAAAGTAGTACATTTAGAGGTTTTTCCAAATCAATGAATGAAATATGTCCAAAGTGAACACTAAACTTTTCCGACCATTTGGCGTTGTAAAGGGGACTCTAAAAAAGCGTAATAAGATAGCATTTCAAAAATTTCAAAATATTAAGCAACTCGCAGGGGTACACCCACATATTCCAAAAAACTAGTACATTTAGAGGTTTTTCCAAATCAATGAATGAAATATATCCAAAGTGAACACTAAACTTTTCCGACCATTTGGCGTTGTAAAGGGGACTCTAAAGAAGCGTAATAAGATAGCCTTTCAAAAATTTCAAAATATTAAGCAACTCGTAGGGGTACACCCACATATTCTAAAAAACTAGTACGTTTAGAGGTTTTTCCAAATCAATGAATGAAATATGTCCAAAGTGAACACTAAACTTTTCCGACCATTTGGCGTTGTAAAGGGGACTCTAAAGAAGCGTAATAAGATAGCCTTTCAAAAATTTCAAAATATTAAGCAACTCGCAGGGGTACACCCACATATTCCAAAAAACTAGTACATTTAGAGGTTTTTCCAAATCAATGAATGAAATATGTCCAAAGTGAACACTAAACTTTTCCGACCATTTGGCGTTGTAAAGGGGACTCTAAAGAAGCGTAATAAGATAGCCTTTCAAAAATTTCAAAATATTAAGCAACTCGCAGGGGTACACCCACATATTCCAAAAAACTAGTACATTTAGAGGTTTTTCCAAATCAATGAATGAAATATGTCCAAAGTGAACACTAAACTTTTCCGACCATTTGGCGTTGTAAATGGGACTCTAAAGAAGCGTAATAAGATAGCCTTTCAAAAATTTCAAAATATTAAGCAACTCGCAGGGGTACACCCACATATTCAAAAAAAGTAGTACATTTAGAGGTTTTTCCAAATCAATGAATGAAATATGTCCAAAGTGAACACTAAACTTTTCCGACCATTTGGCGTTCTGAAGGGGACTCTAAAGAAGCGTAATAAGATAGCCTTTCAAAAATTTCAAAATATTAAGCAACTCATAGGGGTACACCCACATATTCTAAAAAACTAGTACGTTTAGAGGTTTTTCCAAATCAATGAATGAAATATGTCCAAAGTGAACACTAAACTTTTCCGACCATTTGGCGTTGTAAAGGGTACTCTGAAGAAGCGTATTAAAATAGCATTTCAAAATTTTCAAAATATGAAGAAACTTGTAGGGGTACACCCACATATTCCAAAAAAGTAGTACATTTAGAGGTTTTTCCAAATCAATGAATGAAATATGTCCAAAGTGAACACTAAACTTTTCCGACCATTTGGCGTTGTGAAGGGGACTCTAAAGAAGCGTAATAAGATAGCCTTTCAAAAATTTCAAAATATTAAGCAACTCGCAGAGGTACACCCACATATTCCAAAAAACTAGTACGTTTAGAGATTTTTCCAAATCAATGAATGAAATATGTCCAAAGTGAACACTAAACTTTTCCGACCATTTGGCGTTGTAAATGGGATTCTGAAGAAGCGTAATAAGATAGCATTTCAAAATTTTCAAAATATTAAGCAACTCGTAGGGGTACACCCACATATTCCAAAAAACTAGTGCATTTAGAGGTTTTTCCAAATCAATGAATGAAATATGTCCAAAGTGAACACTAAACTTTTCCGACCATTTGGCGTTGTAAAGGGGACTCTAAAGAAGCGTAATAAGATATCCTTTCAAAAATTTCAAAATATTAAGCAACTCGTAGGGGTACATCCACATATTCCAAAAAACTAGTGCATTTAGTGGTTTTTCCAAATCAATGAATGAAATATGTCCAAAGTGAACACTAAACTTTTCCGACCATTTGGCGTTGTAAAGGGGACTCTAAAGAAGCGCAATAAGATAGCCTTTCAAAAATTTCAAAATATTAAGCAACTCGCAGGGGTACACCCACATATTCCAAAAAACTAGTACATTTAGAGGTTTTTCCAAATCAATGAATGAAATATGTCCAAAGTGAACAATAAACTTTTCCGACCATTTGGCGTTGTAAATGGGACTCTAAAGAAACGTAATAAGATAGCCTTTCAAAATTTTCAAAATATTAAGCAACTCGTAGGGGTACATCCACATATTCCAAAAAACTAGTACATTTAGTGGTTTTTCCAAATCAATGAATGAAATATGTCCAAAGTGAACACTAAACTTTTCCGACCATTTGGCGTTGTAAAGGGGACTCTAAAAAAGCGTAATAAGATAGCCTTTCAAAAATTTCAAAATATTAAGCAACTCGCAGGGGTACACCCACATATTCCAAAAACTAGTACATTTAGAGATTTTTCCAAATCAATGAATGAAATATGTCCAAAGTGAACACTAAACTTTTCCGACCATTTGGCGTTGTAAATGGGACTCTAAAGAAGCGTAATAAGATAGCCTTTCAAAAATTTCAAAATATGAAGCAACTCGTAGGGGTACACCCACATATTCCAAAAAAGTAGTACATTTAGAGGTTTTTCCAAATCAATGAATGAATTATGTCCAAAGTGAACACTAAACTTTTCCGACCATTTGGCGTTGTAAAGGGGACTCTAAAAAAGCGTAATAAGATAGCCTTTCAAAAATTTCAAAATATTAAGCAACTCGCAGGGGTACACCCACATATTCCAAAAAACTAGTACATTTAGAGGTTTTTCCAAATCAATGAATGAAATATGTCCAAAGTGAAAACTAAACTTTTCCGACCATTTGGCGTTGTAAAGGGGACTCTAAAGAAGCGTAATAAGATAGCCTTTCAAAAATTTCAAAATATTAAGCAACTCGTAGGGGTACACCCACATATTCCAAAAAACTAGTACATTTAGAGGTTTTTCCAAATCAATGAATGAAATATGTCCAAAGTGAACACTAAACTTTTCCGACCATTTGGCGTTGTAAAGGGGACTCTAAAGAAGCGCAATAAGATAGCCTTTCAAAAATTTCAAAATATTAAGCAACTCGCAGGGGTACACCCACATATTCCAAAAAACTAGTACATTTAGAGGTTTTTCCAAATCAATGAATGAAATATGTCCAAAGTGAACACTAAACTTTTCCGACCATTTGGCGTTGTAAATGGGACTCTAAAGAAGCGTAATAAGATAGCCTTTCAAAAATTTCAAAATATTAAGCAACTCGTAGGGGTACACCCACATATTCCAAAAAAGTAGTACATTTAGAGGTTTTTCCAAATCAATGAATGAAAAATGTCCAAAGTGAACACTAAACTTTTCCGACCATTTGGCGTTGTGAAGGGGACTCTAAAGAAGCGTAATAAGATAGCCTTTCAAAAATTTCAAAATATTAAGCAACTCATAGGGGTACACCCACATATTCTAAAAAACTAGTACGTTTAGAGGTTTTTCCAAATCAATGAATGAAATATGTCCAAAGTGAACACTAAACTTTTCCGACCATTTGGCGTTGTAAAGGGTACTCTGAAGAAGCGTATTAAAATAGCATTTCAAAATTTTCAAAATATGAAGAAACTTGTAGGGGTACACCCACATATTCCAAAAAAGTAGTACATTTAGAGGTTTTTCCAAATCAATGAATGAAATATGTCCAAAGTGAACACTAAACTTTTCCGACCATTAGGCGTTGTGAAGGGGACTCTAAAGAAGCGTAATAAGATAGCCTTTCAAAAATTTCAAAATATTAAGCAACTCGTAGGGGTACACCCACATATTCTAAAAAACTAGTACGTTTAGAGGTTTTTCCAAATCAATGAATGAAATATGTCCAAAGTGAACACTAAACTTTTCCGACCATTTGGCGTTGTAAAGGGTACTCTGAAGAAGCGTAATAAAATAGCATTTCAAAATTTTCAAAATATGAAGAAACTTGTAGGGGTACACCCACATATTCCAAAAAAGTAGTACATTTAGAGGTTTTTCCAAATCAATGAATGAAATATGTCCAAAGTGAACACTAAACTTTTCCGGCCATTTGGCGTTGTAAAGGAGACTCTAAAAAAGCGTAATAAGATAGCCTTTCAAAAATTTCAAAATATTAAGCAACTCGCAGGGGTACATCCACATATTCCAAAAAACTAGTGCATTTAGTGGTTTTTCCAAATCAATGATTGATATATGTCCAAAGTGAACACTAAACTTTTCCGACCATTTGGCGTTGTAAATGGGACTCTAAAGAAGCGTAATAAGATAGCCTTTCAAAAATTTCAAAATATTAAGCAACTCGTAGGGGTACATCCACATATTCCAAAAAACTAGTGCATTTAGTGGTTTTTCCAAATCAATGAATGAAATATGTCCAAAGTGAACACTAAACTTTTCCGACCATTTGGCGTTGTAAAGGGGACTCTAAAGAAGCGCAATAAGATAGCCTTTCAAAAATTTCAAAATATTAAGCAACTCGCAGGGGTACACCCACATATTCTAAAAAACTAGTACAATTAGAGGTTTTTCCAAATCAATGAATGAAATATGTCCAAAGTGAACAATAAACTTTTCCGACCATTTGGCGTTGTAAATGGGACTCTAAAGAAGCGTAATAAGATAGCCTTTCAAAAATTTCAAAATATTAAGCAACTCGTAGGGGTACACCCACATATTCCAAAAAAGTAGTACATTTAGAGGTTTTTCCAAATCAATGAATGAAATATATCCAAAGTGAACACTAAACTTTTCCGACCATTTGGCGTTGTGAAGGGGACTCTAAAGAAGCGTAATAAGATAGCCTTTCAAAAATTTCAAAATATTAAGCAACTCGTAGGGGTACACCCACATATTCTAAAAAACTAGTACGTTTAGAGGTTTTTCCAAATCAATGAATGAAATATGTCCAAAGTGAACACTAAACTTTTCCGACCATTTGGCGTTGTAAAGGGTACTCTGAAGAAGCGTAATAAGATAGCCTTTCAAAAATTTCAAAATATTAAGCAACTCGTAGGGGTACATCCACATATTCCAAAAAACTAGTGCATTTAGAGGTTTTTCCAAATCAATGAATGAAATATGTCCAAAGTGAACACTAAACTTTTCCGACCATTTGGCGTTGTAAAGGGGACTCTAAAAAAGCGTAATAAGATAGCCTTTCAAAAATTTCAAAATATTAAGCAACTCGCAGGGGTACACCCACATATTCCAAAAACTAGTACATTTAGAGATTTTTCCAAATCAATAAATGAAATATGTCCAAAGTGAACACTAAACTTTTCCGACCATTTGGCGTTGTAAATGGGACTCTAAAGAAGCGTAATAAGATAGCCTTTCAAAAATTTCGAAATATGAAGCAACTCGTAGGGGTACACCCACATATTCCAAAAAGTAGTACATTTAGAGGTTTTTCCAAATCAATGAATGAATTATGTCCAAAGTGAACACTAAACTTTTCCGACCATTTGGCGTTGTAAAGGGGACTCTAAAAAAGCGTAATAAGATAGCCTTTCAAAAATTTCAAAATATTAAGCAACTCGCAGGGGTACACCCACATATTCCAAAAAACTAGTACATTTAGAGGTTTTTCCAAATCAATGAATGAAATATGTCCAAAGTGAACACTAAACTTTTTCGACCATTTGGCGTTGTAAATGGGACTCTAAAGAAGCGTAATAAGATAGCCTTTCAAAAATTTCAAAATATGAAGCAACTCGTAGGGGTACACCCACATATTACAAAAAAGTAGTACATTTAGAGGTTTTTCCAAATCAATGAATGAAATTTGTCCAAAGTGAACACTAAACTTTTCCGACCATTTGGCGTTGTAAAGGGTACTCTGAAGAAGCGTACTAAAATAGCATTTCAAAATTTTCAAAATATGAAGAAACTTGTAGGGGTACACCCACATATTCCAAAAAAGTAGTACATTTAAAGGTTTTTCCAAATCAATGATTGATATATGTCCAAAGTGAACACTAAACTTTTCCGACCATTTGGCGTTGTAAAGGGGACTCTAAAGAAGCGCAATAAGATAGCCTTTCAAAAATTTTAAAATATTAAGCAACTCGCAGGGGTACACCCACATATTCCAAAAAACTAGTACATTTAGAGGTTTTTCCAAATCAATGAATGAAATATGTCCAAAGTGAACACTAAACTTTTCCGACCATTTGGCGTTGTAAATGGGACTCTAAAGAAGCGTAATAAGATAGCCTTTCAAAAATTTCAAAATATTAAGCAACTCGTAGGGGTACACCCACATATTCCAAAAAAGTAGTACATTTAGAGGTTTTTCCAACTCAATGAATGAAATATGTCCAAAGTGAACACTAAAATTTTCCGACCATTTGGCGTTGTGAAGGGGACTCTAAAGAAGAGTAATAAGATAGCCTTTCAAAAATTTCAAAATATTAAGCAACTCGTAGGGGTACACCCACATATTCTAAAAAACTAGTACGTTTAGAGGTTTTTCCAAATCAATGAATGAAATATGTCCAAAGTGAACACTAAACTTTTCCGACCATTTGGCGTTGTAAAGGGTACTCTGAAGAAGCGTAATAAAATAGCATTTCAAAATTTTCAAAATATGAAGAAACTTGTAGGGGTACACCCACATATTCCAAAAAAGTAGTACATTTAGAGGTTTTTCCAAATCAATGAATGAAATATGTCCAAAGTGAACACTAAACTTTTCCGGCCATTTGGCGTTGTAAAGGAGACTCTAAAAAAGCGTAATAAGATAGCCTCTCAAAAATTTCAAAATATTAAGCAACTCGCAGGGGTACACCCACATATTCCAAAAAACTAGTACATTTAGAGGTTTTTCCAAATCAATGATTGATATATGTCCAAAGTGAACACTAAACTTTTCCGACTATTTGGCGTTGTAAAGGGTACTCTGAAGAAGCGTAATAAGATAGCCTTTCAAAAATTTCAAAATATTAAGCAACTCGTAGGGGTACATCCACATATTCCAAAAAACTAGTGCATTTAGTGGTTTTTCCAAATCAATGAATGAAATATGTCCAAAGTGAACACTAAACTTTTCCGACCATTTGGCGTTGTAAAGGGGACTCTAAAGAAGCGCAATAAGATAGCCTTTCAAAAATTTCAAAATATTATGCAACTTGCAGGGGTACACCCACATATTCCAAAAAACTAGTACATTTAGAGGTTTTTCCAAATCAATGAATGAAATATGTCCAAAGTGAACACTAAACTTTTCCGACCATTTGGCGTTGTAAATGGGACTCTAAAGAAGCGTAATAAGATAGCCTTTCAAAAATTTCAAAATATTAAGCAACTCGTAGGGGTACACCCACATATTCCAAAAAAGTAGTACATTTAGAGGTTTTTCCAAATCAATGAATGAAATATGTCCAAAGTGAACACTAAACTTTTTCGACCATTTGGCGTTGTAAAGGGGACTCTAAAGAAGCGTAATAAGATAGCCTTTCAAAAATTTCAAAATATTAAGCAACTCGCAGGGGTACACCCACATATTCCAAAAACTAGTACATTTAGAGATTTTTCCAAATCAATGAATGAAATATGTCCAAAGTGAACACTAAACTTTTCCGACCATTTGGCGTTGTAAATGGGACTCTAAAGAAGCGTAATAAGATAGCCTTTCAAAAATTTCAAAATATGAAGCAACTCGTAGGGGTACACCCACATATTCCAAAAAAGTAGTACATTTAGAGGTTTTTCCAAATCAATGAATGAATTATGTCCAAAGTGAACACTAAACTTTTCCGACCATTTGGCGTTGTAAAGGGGACTCTAAAAAAGCGTAATAAGATAGCCTTTCAAAAATTTCAAAATATTAAGCAACTCGCAGGGGTACACCCACATATTCCAAAAAAGTAGTACATTTAGAGGTTTTTCCAAATCAATGAATGAAATATGTCCAAAGTGAACACTAAACTTTTCCGACCATTTGGCGTTGTGAAGGGGACTCTAAAGAAGCGTAATAAGATAGCCTTTCAAAAATTTCAAAATATTAAGCAACTCGTAGGGGTACACCCACATATTCTAAAAAACTAGTACGTTTAGAGGTTTTTCCAAATCAATGAATGAAATATGTCCAAAGTGAACACTAAACTTTTCCGACCATTTGGCGTTGTAAAGGGTACTCTGAAGAAGCGTAATAAAATAGCATTTCAAAATTTTCAAAATATGAAGAAACTTGTAGGGGTACACCCACATATTCCAAAAAAGTAGTACATTTAGAGGTTTTTCCAAATCAATGAATGAAATATGTCCAAAGTGAACACTAAACTTTTCCGGCCATTTGGCGTTGTAAAGGAGACTCTAAAAAAGCGTAATAAGATAGCCTTTCAAAAATTTCAAAATATTAAGCAACTCGCAGGGGTACATCCACATATTCCAAAAAACTAGTGCATTTAGTGGTTTTTCCAAATCAATGATTGATATATGTCCAAAGTGAACACTAAACTTTTCCGACCATTTGGCGTTGTAAATGGGACTCTAAAGAAGCGTAATAAGATAGCCTTTCAAAAATTTCAAAATATTAAGCAACTCGTAGGGGTACATCCACATATTCCAAAAAACTAGTGCATTTAGTGGTTTTTCCAAATCAATGAATGAAATATGTCCAAAGTGAACACTAAACTTTTCCGACCATTTGGCGTTCTAAAGGGGACTCTAAAGAAGCGCAATAAGATAGCCTTTCAAAAATTTCAAAATATTAAGCAACTCGCAGGGGTACACCCACATATTCCAAAAAACTAGTACATTTAGAGGTTTTTCCAAATCAATGAATGAAATATGTCCAAAGTGAACACTAAACTTTTCCGACCATTTGGCGTTGTAAATGGGACTCTAAAGAAGCGTAATAAGATAGCCTTTCAAAAATTTCAAAATATTAAGCAACTCGTAGGGGTACACCCACATATTCCAAAAAAGTAGTACATTTAGAGGTTTTTCCAAATCAATGAATGAAATATATCCAAAGTGAACACTAAACTTTTCCGACCATTTGGCGTTGTGAAGGGGACTCTAAAGAAGCGTAATAAGATAGCCTTTCAAAAATTTCAAAATATTAAGCAACTCGTAGGGGTACACCCACATATTCTAAAAAACTAGTACGTTTAGAGGTTTTTCCAAATCAATGAATGAAATATGTCCAAAGTGAACACTAAACTTTTCCGACCATTTGGCGTTGTAAAGGGTACTCTGAAGAAGCGTAATAAAATAGCATTTCAAAATTTTCAAAATATGAAGAAACTTGTAGGGGTACACCCACATATTCCAAAAAAGTAGTACATTTAGAGGTTTTTCCAAATCAATGAATGAAATATGTCCAAAGTGAACACTAAACTTTTCCGACCATTTGGCGTTGTAAAGGGGACTCTAAAAAAGCGTAATAAGATAGCCTTTCAAAAATTTCAAAATATTAAGCAACTCGCAGGGGTACACCCACATATTCCAAAAACTAGTACATTTAGAGATTTTTCCAAATCAATGAATGAAATATGTCCAAAGTGAACACTAAACTTTTCCGACCATTTGGCGTTGTAAATGGGACTCTAAAGAAGCGTAATAAGATAGCCTTTCAAAAATTTCAAAATATGAAGCAACTCGTAGGGGTACACCCACATATTCCAAAAAAGTAGTACATTTAGAGGTTTTTCCAAATCAATGAATGAATTATGTCCAAAGTGAACACTAAACTTTTCCGACCATTTGGCGTTGTAAAGGGGACTCTAAAAAAGCGTAATAAGATAGCCTTTCAAAATTTTCAAAATATTAAGCAACTCGCAGGGGTACACCCACATATTCCAAAAACTTGTACATTTAGAGGTTTTTCCAAATCAATGAATGAAATATGTCCAAAGTGAACACTAAACTTTTTCGACCATTTGGCGTTGTAAAGGGGACTCTAAAGAAGCGTAATAAGATAGCCTTTCAAAAATTTCAAAATATTAAGCAACTCGCAGGGGTACACCCACATATTCCAAAAACTAGTACATTTAGAGATTTTTCCAAATCAATGAATGAAATATGTCCAAAGTGAACACTAAACTTTTCCGACCATTTGGCGTTGTAAATGGGACTCTAAAGAAGCGTAATAAGATAGCCTTTCAAAAATTTCAAAATATTAAGCAACTCGTAGGGGTACACCCACATATTCTAAAAAACTAGTACGTTTAGAGGTTTTTCCAAATCAATGAATGAAATATGTCCAAAGTGAACACTAAACTTTTCCGACCATTTGGCGTTGTAAAGGGTACTCTGAAGAAGCGTAATAAAATAGCATTTCAAAATTTTCAAAATATGAAGAAACTTGTAGGGGTACACCCACATATTCCAAAAAAGTAGTACATTTAGAGGTTTTTCCAAATCAATGAATGAAATATGTCCAAAGTGAACACTAAACTTTTCCGACCATTTGGCGTTGTAAAGGGGACTCTAAAAAAGCGTAATAAGATAGCCTTTCAAAAATTTCAAAATATTAAGCAACTCGCAGGGGTACACCCACATATTCCAAAAAAGTAGTACATTTAGAGGTTTTTCCAAATCAATGAATGAAATATGTCCAAAGTGAACACTAAACTTTTCCGACCATTTGGCGTTGTGAAGGGGACTCTAAAGAAGCGTAATAAGATAGCCTTTCAAAAATTTCAAAATATTAAGCAACTCGTAGGGGTACACCCACATATTCTAAAAAACTAGTACGTTTAGAGGTTTTTCCAAATCAATGAATGAAATATGTCCAAAGTGAACACTAAACTTTTCCGACCATTTGGCGTTGTAAAGGGTACTCTGAAGAAGCGTAATAAAATAGCATTTCAAAATTTTCAAAATATGAAGAAACTTGTAGGGGTACACCCACATATTCCAAAAAAGTAGTACATTTAGAGGTTTTTCCAAATCAATGAATGAAATATGTCCAAAGTGAACACTAAACTTTTCCGGCCATTTGGCGTTGTAAAGGAGACTCTAAAAAAGCGTAATAAGATAGCCTTTCAAAAATTTCAAAATATTAAGCAACTCGCAGGGGTACATCCACATATTCCAAAAAACTAGTGCATTTAGTGGTTTTTCCAAATCAATGATTGATATATGTTCAAAGTGAACACTAAACTTTTCCGACCATTTGGCGTTGTAAATGGGACTCTAAAGAAGCGTAATAAGATAGCCTTTCAAAAATTTCAAAATATTAAGCAACTCGTAGGGGTACATCCACATATTCCAAAAAACTAGTGCATTTAGTGGTTTTTCCAAATCAATGAATGAAATATGTCCAAAGTGAACACTAAACTTTTCCGACCATTTGGCGTTCTAAAGGGGACTCTAAAGAAGCGCAATAAGATAGCCTTTCAAAAATTTCAAAATATTAAGCAACTCGCAGGGGTACACCCACATATTCCAAAAAACTAGTACATTTAGAGGTTTTTCCAAATCAATGAATGAAATATGTCCAAAGTGAACACTAAACTTTTCCGACCATTTGGCGTTGTAAATGGGACTCTAAAGAAGCGTAATAAGATAGCCTTTCAAAAATTTCAAAATATTAAGCAACTCGTAGGGGTACACCCACATATTCCAAAAAAGTAGTACATTTAGAGGTTTTTCCAAATCAATGAATGAAATATATCCAAAGTGAACACTAAACTTTTCCGACCATTTGGCGTTGTGAAGGGGACTCTAAAGAAGCGTAATAAGATAGCCTTTCAAAAATTTCAAAATATTAAGCAACTCGTAGGGGTACACCCACATATTCTAAAAAACTAGTACGTTTAGAGGTTTTTCCAAATCAATGAATGAAATATGTCCAAAGTGAACACTAAACTTTTCCGACCATTTGGCGTTGTAAAGGGTACTCTGAAGAAGCGTAATAAAATAGCATTTCAAAATTTTCAAAATATGAAGAAACTTGTAGGGGTACACCCACATATTCCAAAAAAGTAGTACATTTAGAGGTTTTTCCAAATCAATGAATGAAATATGTCCAAAGTGAACACTAAACTTTTCCGACCATTTGGCGTTGTAAAGGGGACTCTAAAAAAGCGTAATAAGATAGCCTTTCAAAAATTTCAAAATATTAAGCAACTCGCAGGGGTACACCCACATATTCCAAAAACTAGTACATTTAGAGATTTTTCCAAATCAATGAATGAAATATGTCCAAAGTGAACACTAAACTTTTCCGACCATTTGGCGTTGTAAATGGGACTCTAAAGAAGCGTAATAAGATAGCCTTTCAAAAATTTCAAAATATGAAGCAACTCGTAGGGGTACACCCACATATTCCAAAAAAGTAGTACATTTAGAGGTTTTTCCAAATCAATGAATGAATTATGTCCAAAGTGAACACTAAACTTTTCCGACCATTTGGCGTTGTAAAGGGGACTCTAAAAAAGCGTAATAAGATAGCCTTTCAAAATTTTCAAAATATTAAGCAACTCGCAGGGGTACACCCACATATTCCAAAAACTTGTACATTTAGAGGTTTTTCCAAATCAATGAATGAAATATGTCCAAAGTGAACACTAAACTTTTTCGACCATTTGGCGTTGTAAAGGGGACTCTAAAGAAGCGTAATAAGATAGCCTTTCAAAAATTTCAAAATATTAAGCAACTCGTAGGGGTACACCCACATATTCCAAAAAACTAGTACATTTAGAGGTTTTTCCAAATCAATGAATGAAATATGTCCAAAGTGAACACTAAACTTTTCCGACCATTTGGCGTTGTAAAGGGTACTCTGAAGAAGCGTACTAAAATAGCATTTCAAAATTTTCAAAATATGAAGAAACTTGTAGGGGTACACCCACATATTCCAAAAAAGTAGTACATTTAAAGGTTTTTCCAAATCAATGATTGATATATGTCCAAAGTGAACACTAAACTTTTCCGACCATTTGGCGTTGTAAAGGGGACTCTAAAGAAGCGCAATAAGATAGCCTTTCAAAAATTTTAAAATATTAAGCAACTCGCAGGGGTACACCCACATATTCCAAAAAACTAGTACATTTAGAGGTTTTTCCAAATCAATGAATGAAATATGTCCAAAGTGAACACTAAACTTTTCCGACCATTTGGCGTTGTAAATGGGACTCTAAAGAAGCGTAATAAGATAGCCTTTCAAAAATTTCAAAATATTAAGCAACTCGTAGGGGTACACCCACATATTCCAAAAAAGTAGTACATTTAGAGGTTTTTCCAAATCAATGAATGAAATATGTCCAAAGTGAACACTAAACTTTTCCGACCATTTGGCGTTGTGAAGGGGACTCTAAAGAAGAGTAATAAGATAGCCTTTCAAAAATTTCAAAATATTAAGCAACTCGTAGGGGTACACCCACATATTCTAAAAAACTAGTACGTTTAGAGGTTTTTCCAAATCAATGAATGAAATATGTCCAAAGTGAACAATAAACTTTTCCGACCATTTGGCGTTGTAAATGGGACTCTAAAGAAGCGTAATAAGATAGCCTTTGAAAAATTTCAAAATATTAAGCAACTCGTAGGGGTACACCCACATATTCCAAAAAAGTAGTACATTTAGAGGTTTTTCCAAATCAATGAATGAAATATATCCAAAGTGAACACTAAACTTTTCCGACCATTTGGCGTTGTAAAGGGGACTCTAAAAAAGCGTAATAAGATAGCCTTTCAAAAATTTCAAAATATTAAGCAACTCGCAGGGGTACACCCACATATTCCAAAAAAGTAGTACATTTAGAGGTTTTTCCAAATCAATGAATGAAATATGTCCAAAGTGAACACTAAACTTTTCCGACCATTTGGCGTTGTGAAGGGGACTCTAAAGAAGCGTAATAAGATAGCCTTTCAAAAATTTCAAAATATTAAGCAACTCGTAGGGGTACACCCACATATTCTAAAAAACTAGTACGTTTAGAGGTTTTTCCAAATCAATGAATGAAATATGTCCAAAGTGAACACTAAACTTTTCCGACCATTTGGCGTTGTAAAGGGTACTCTGAAGAAGCGTAATAAAATAGCATTTCAAAATTTTCAAAATATGAAGAAACTTGTAGGGGTACACCCACATATTCCAAAAAAGTAGTACATTTAGAGGTTTTTCCAAATCAATGAATGAAATATGTCCAAAGTGAACACTAAACTTTTCCGGCCATTTGGCGTTGTAAAGGAGACTCTAAAAAAGCGTAATAAGATAGCCTTTCAAAAATTTCAAAATATTAAGCAACTCGCAGGGGTACATCCACATATTCCAAAAAACTAGTGCATTTAGTGGTTTTTCCAAATCAATGATTGATATATGTCCAAAGTGAACACTAAACTTTTCCGACCATTTGGCGTTGTAAATGTGACTCTAAAGAAGCGTAATAAGATAGCCTTTCAAAAATTTCAAAATATTAAGCAACTCGTAGGGGTACATCCACATATTCCAAAAAACTAGTGCATTTAGTGGTTTTTCCAAATCAATGAATGAAATATGTCCAAAGTGAACACTAAACTTTTCCGACCATTTGGCGTTCTAAAGGGGACTCTAAAGAAGCGCAATAAGATAGCCTTTCAAAAATTTCAAAATATTAAGCAACTCGCAGGGGTACACCCACATATTCCAAAAAACTAGTACATTTAGAGGTTTTTCCAAATCAATGAATGAAATATGTCCAAAGTGAACACTAAACTTTTCCGACCATTTGGCGTTGTAAATGGGACTCTAAAGAAGCGTAATAAGATAGCCTTTCAAAAATTTCAAAATATTAAGCAACTCGTAGGGGTACACCCACATATTCCAAAAAAGTAGTACATTTAGAGGTTTTTCCAAATCAATGAATGAAATATATCCAAAGTGAACACTAAACTTTTCCGACCATTTGGCGTTGTGAAGGGGACTCTAAAGAAGCGTAATAAGATAGCCTTTCAAAAATTTCAAAATATTAAGCAACTCGTAGGGGTACACCCACATATTCTAAAAAACTAGTACGTTTAGAGGTTTTTCCAAATCAATGAATGAAATATGTCCAAAGTGAACACTAAACTTTTCCGACCATTTGGCGTTGTAAAGGGTACTCTGAAGAAGCGTAATAAAATAGCATTTCAAAATTTTCAAAATATGAAGAAACTTGTAGGGGTACACCCACATATTCCAAAAAAGTAGTACATTTAGAGGTTTTTCCAAATCAATGAATGAAATATGTCCAAAGTGAACACTAAACTTTTCCGACCATTTGGCGTTGTAAAGGGGACTCTAAAAAAGCGTAATAAGATAGCCTTTCAAAAATTTCAAAATATTAAGCAACTCGCAGGGGTACACCCACATATTCCAAAAACTAGTACATTTAGAGATTTTTCCAAATCAATGAATGAAATATGTCCAAAGTGAACACTAAACTTTTCCGACCATTTGGCGTTGTAAATGGGACTCTAAAGAAGCGTAATAAGATAGCCTTTCAAAAATTTCAAAATATTAAGCAACTCGTAGGGGTACACCCACATATTCCAAAAAAGTAGTACATTTAGAGGTTTTTCCAAATCAATGAATGAAATATGTCCAAAGTGAACACTAAACTTTTCCGACCATTTGGCGTTATGAAGGGGACTCTAAAGAAGCGTAATAAGATAGCCTTTCAAAAATTTCAAAATATTAAGCAACTCATAGGGGTACACCCACATATTCTAAAAAACTAGTACGTTTAGAGGTTTTTCCAAATCAATGAATGAAATATGTCCAAAGTGAACACTAAACTTTTCCGACCATTTGGCGTTGTAAAGGGTACTCTGAAGAAGCGTAATAAAATAGCATTTCAAAATTTTCAAAATATGAAGAAACTTGTAGGGGTACACCCACATATTCCAAAAAAGTAGTACATTTAGAGGTTTTTCCAAATCAATGAATGAAATATGTTCAAAGTGAACACTAAACTTTTCCGACCATTTGGCGTTGTAAAGGGGACTCTAAAAAAGCGTAATAAGATAGCATTTCAAAAATTTCAAAATATTAAGCAACTCGCAGGGGTACACCCACATATTCCAAAAAACTAGTACATTTAGAGGTTTTTCCAAATCAATGAATGAAATATGTCCAAAGTGAACACTAAACTTTTCCGACCATTTGGCGTTGTAAAGGGGACTCTAAAGAAGCGTAATAAGATAGCCTTTCAAAAATTTCAAAATATTAAGCAACTCGTAGGGGTACATCCACATATTCCAAAAAACTAGTACATTTAGTGGTTTTTCCAAATCAATGAATGAAATATGTCCAAAGTGAACACTAAACTTTTCCGACCATTTGGCGTTGTAAAGGGGACTCTAAAAAAGCGTAATAAGATAGCCTTTCAAAAATTTCAAAATATTAAGCAACTCGCAGGGGTACACCCACATATTCCAAAAACTAGTACATTTAGAGATTTTTCCAAATCAATGAATGAAATATGTCCAAAGTGAACACTAAACTTTTCCGACCATTTGGCGTTGTAAATGGGACTCTAAAGAAGCGTAATAAGATAGCCTTTCAAAAATTTCAAAATATGAAGCAACTCGTAGGGGTACACCCACATATTCCAAAAAAGTAGTACATTTAGAGGTTTTTCCAAATCAATGAATGAATTATGTCCAAAGTGAACACTAAACTTTTCCGACCATTTGGCGTTGTAAAGGGGACTCTAAAAAAGCGTAATAAGATAGCCTTTCAAAAATTTCAAAATATTAAGCAACTCGCAGGGGTACACCCACATATTCCAAAAAAGTAGTACATTTAGAGGTTTTTCCAAATCAATGATTGAAATATGTCCAAAGTGAACACTAAACTTTTCCGACCATTTGGCGTTGTGAAGGGGACTCTAAAGAAGCGTAATAAGATAGCCTTTCAAAAATTTCAAAATATTAAGCAACTCGTAGGGGTACACCCACATATTCTAAAAAACTAGTACGTTTAGAGGTTTTTCCAAATCAATGAATGAAATATGTCCAAAGTGAACACTAAACTTTTCCGACCATTTGGCGTTGTAAAGGGTACTCTGAAGAAGCGTAATAAAATAGCATTTCAAAATTTTCAAAATATGAAGAAACTTGTAGGGGTACACCCACATATTCCAAAAAAGTAGTACATTTAGAGGTTTTTCCAAATCAATGAATGAAATATGTCCAAAGTGAACACTAAACTTTTCCGGCCATTTGGCGTTGTAAAGGAGACTCTAAAAAAGCGTAATAAGATAGCCTTTCAAAAATTTCAAAATATTAAGCAACTCGCAGGGGTACATCCACATATTCCAAAAAACTAGTGCATTTAGTGGTTTTTCCAAATCAATGATTGATATATGTCCAAAGTGAACACTAAACTTTTCCGACCATTTGGCGTTGTAAATGGGACTCTAAAGAAGCGTAATAAGATAGCCTTTCAAAAATTTCAAAATATTAAGCAACTCGTAGGGGTACATCCACATATTCCAAAAAACTAGTGCATTTAGTGGTTTTTCCAAATCAATGAATGAAATATGTCCAAAGTGAACACTAAACTTTTCCGACCATTTGGCGTTCTAAAGGGGACTCTAAAGAAGCGCAATAAGATAGCCGTTCAAAAATTTCAAAATATTAAGCAACTCGCAGGGGTACACCCACATATTCCAAAAAACTAGTACATTTAGAGGTTTTTCCAAATCAATGAATGAAATATGTCCAAAGTGAACACTAAACTTTTCCGACCATTTGGCGTTGTAAATGGGACTCTAAAGAAGCGTAATAAGATAGCCTTTCAAAAATTTCAAAATATTAAGCAACTCGTAGGGGTACACCCACATATTCCAAAAAAGTAGTACATTTAGAGGTTTTTCCAAATCAATGAATGAAATATATCCAAAGTGAACACTAAACTTTTCCGACCATTTGGCGTTGTGAAGGGGACTCTAAAGAAGCGTAATAAGATAGCCTTTCAAAAATTTCAAAATATTAAGCAACTCGTAGGGGTACACCCACATATTCTAAAAAACTAGTACGTTTAGAGGTTTTTCCAAATCAATGAATGAAATATGTCCAAAGTGAACACTAAACTTTTCCGACCATTTGGCGTTGTAAAGGGTACTCTGAAGAAGCGTAATAAAATAGCATTTCAAAATTTTCAAAATATGAAGAAACTTGTAGGGGTACACCCACATATTCCAAAAAAGTAGTACATTTAGAGGTTTTTCCAAATCAATGAATGAAATATGTCCAAAGTGAACACTAAACTTTTCCGACCATTTGGCGTTGTAAAGGGGACTCTAAAAAAGCGTAATAAGATAGCCTTTCAAAAATTTCAAAATATTAAGCAACTCGCAGGGGTACACCCACATATTCCAAAAACTAGTACATTTAGAGATTTTTCCAAATCAATGAATGAAATATGTCCAAAGTGAACACTAAACTTTTCCGACCATTTGGCGTTGTAAATGGGACTCTAAAGAAGCGTAATAAGATAGCCTTTCAAAAATTTCAAAATATGAAACAACTCGTAGGGGTACACCCACATATTCCAAAAAAGTAGTACATTTAGAGGTTTTTCCAAATCAATGAATGAATTATGTCCAAAGTGAACACTAAACTTTTCCGACCATTTGGCGTTGTAAAGGGGACTCTAAAAAAGCGTAATAAGATAGCCTTTCAAAATTTTCAAAATATTAAGCAACTCGCAGGGGTACACCCACATATTCCAAAAACTTGTACATTTAGAGGTTTTTCCAAATCAATGAATGAAATATGTCCAAAGTGAACACTAAACTTTTTCGACCATTTCGCGTTGTAAAGGGGACTCTAAAGAAGCGTAATAAGATAGCCTTTCAAAAATTTCAAAATATTAAGCAACTCGTAGGGGTACACCCACATATTCCAAAAAACTAGTACGTTTAGAGGTTTTTCCAAATCAATGAATGAAATATGTCCAAAGTGAACACTAAACTTTTCCGGCCATTTGGCGTTGTAAAGGAGACTCTAAAAAAGCGTAATAAGATAGCCTTTCAAAAATTTCAAAATATTAAGCAACTCGCAGGGGTACACCCACATATTCAAAAAAACTAGTACGTTTAGAGGTTTTTCCAAATCAATGAATGAAATATGTCCAAAGTGAACACTAAACTTTTCCGGCCATTTGGCGTTGTAAAGGAGACTCTAAAAAAGCGTAATAAGATAGCCTTTCAAAAATTTCAAAATATTAAGCAACTCGTAGGGGTACACCCACATATTCTAAAAAACTAGTACGTTTAGAGGTTTTTCCAAATCAATGAATGAAATATGTCCAAAGTGAACACTAAACTTTTCCGGCCATTTGGCGTTGTAAAGGAGACTCTAAAAAAGCGTAATAAGATAGCCTTTCAAAAATTTCAAAATATTAAGCAACTCGCAGGGGTACACCTACATATTCCAAAAAAGTAGTACATTTAGAGGTTTTTCCAAATCAATGAATGAAATATGTCCAAAGTGAACACTAAACTTTTTCGACCATTTGGCGTTGTAAAGGGGACTCTAAAGAAGCGTAATAAGATAGCCTTTCAAAAATTTCAAAATATTAAGCTACTCGTAGGGGTACACCCACATATTCCAAAAAACTAGTACATTTAGAGGTTTTTCCAAATCAATGAATGAAATATGTCCAAAGTGAACACTAAACTTTTCCGACCATTTGGCGTTGTAAAGGGTACTCTGAAGAAGCGTACTAAAATAGCATTTCAAAATTTTCAAAATATGAAGAAACTTGTAGGGGTACACCCACATATTCCAAAAAAGTAGTACATTTAAAGGTTTTTCCAAATCAATGATTGATATATGTCCAAAGTGAACACTAAACTTTTCCGACCATTTGGCGTTGTAAAGGGGACTCTAAAGAAGCGCAATAAGATAGCCTTTCAAAAATTTTAAAATATTAAGCAACTCGCAGGGGTACACCCACATATTCCAAAAAACTAGTACATTTAGAGGTTTTTCCAAATCAATGAATGAAATATGTCCAAAGTGAACACTAAACTTTTCCGACCATTTGGCGTTGTAAATGGGACTCTAAAGAAGCGTAATAAGATAGCCTTTCAAAAATTTCAAAATATTAAGCAACTCGTAGGGGTACACCCACATATTCCAAAAAAGTAGTACATTTAGAGGTTTTTCCAAATCAATGAATGAAATATGTCCAAAGTGAACACTAAACTTTTCCGACCATTTGGCGTTGTGAAGGGGACTCTAAAGAAGAGTAATAAGATAGCCTTTCAAAAATTTCAAAATATTAAGCAACTCGTAGGGGTACACCCACATATTCTAAAAAACTAGTACGTTTAGAGGTTTTTCCAAATCAATGAATGAAATATGTCCAAAGTGAACACTAAACTTTTCCGGCCATTTGGCGTTGTAAAGGAGACTCTAAAAAAGCGTAATAAGATAGCCTTTCAAAAATTTCAAAATATTAAGCAACTCGCAGGGGTACACCCACATATTCAAAAAAACTAGTACATTTAGAGGTTTTTCCAAATCAATGATTGATATATGTCCAAAGTGAACACTAAACTTTTCCGACTATTTGGCGTTGTAAAGGGTACTCTGAAGAAGCGTAATAAGATAGCCTTTCAAAAATTTCAAAATATTAAGCAACTCGTAGGGGTACATCCACATATTCCAAAAAACTAGTGCATTTAGTGGTTTTTCCAAATCAATGAATGAAATATGTCCAAAGTGAACACTAAACTTTTCCGACCATTTGGCGTTGTAAAGGGGACTCTAAAGAAGCGTAATAAGATAGCCTTTCAAAAATTTCAAAATGCTAACCAACTCGCAGGGGTACACCCACATATTCCAAAAAAGTAGTACATTTAGAGGTTTTTCCAAATCAATGAATGAAATATGTCCAAAGTGAACACTAAACTTTTCCGACCATTTGGCGTTGTGAAGGGGACTCTAAAGAAGAGTAATAAGATAGCCTTTCAAAAATTTCAAAATATTAAGCAACTCGTAGGGGTACACCCACATATTCTAAAAAACTAGTACGTTTAGAGGTTTTTCCAAATCAATGAATGAAATATGTCCAAAGTGAACACTAAACTTTTCCGGCCATTTGGCGTTGTAAAGGAGACTCTAAAAAAGCGTAATAAGATAGCCTTTCAAAAATTTCAAAATATTAAGCAACTCGCAGGGGTACACCCACATATTCAAAAAAACTAGTACGTTTAGAGGTTTTTCCAAATCAATGAATGAAATATGTCCAAAGTGAACACTAAACTTTTCCGGCCATTTGGCGTTGTAAAGGAGACTCTAAAAAAGCGTAATAAGATAGCCTTTCAAAAATTTCAAAATATTAAGCAACTCGCAGGGGTACACCCACATATTCAAAAAAAACTAGTACGTTTAGAGGTTTTTCCAAATCAATGAATGAAATATGTCCAAAGTGAACACTAAACTTTTCCGGCCATTTGGCGTTGTAAAGGAGACTCTAAAAAAGCGTAATAAGATAGCCTTTCAAAAATTTCAAAATATTAAGCAACTCGTAGGGGTACACCCACATATTCTAAAAAACTAGTACGTTTAGAGGTTTTTCCAAATCAATGAATGAAATATGTCCAAAGTGAACACTAAACTTTTCCGGCCATTTGGCGTTGTAAAGGAGACTCTAAAAAAGCGTAATAAGATAGCCTTTCAAAAATTTCAAAATATTAAGCAACTCGCAGGGGTACACCTACATATTCCAAAAAAGTAGTACATTTAGAGGTTTTTCCAAATCAATGAATGAAATATGTCCAAAGTGAACACTAAACTTTTTCGACCATTTGGCGTTGTAAAGGGGACTCTAAAGAAGCGTAATAAGATAGCCTTTCAAAAATTTCAAAATATTAAGCAACTCGTAGGGGTACACCCACATATTCCAAAAAACTAGTACATTTAGAGGTTTTTCCAAATCAATGAATGAAATATGTCCAAAGTGAACACTAAACTTTTCCGACCATTTGGCGTTGTAAAGGGTACTCTGAAGAAGCGTACTAAAATAGCATTTCAAAATTTTCAAAATATGAAGAAACTTGTAGGGGTACACCCACATATTCCAAAAAAGTAGTACATTTAAAGGTTTTTCCAAATCAATGATTGATATATGTCCAAAGTGAACACTAAACTTTTCCGACCATTTGGCGTTGTAAAGGGGACTCTAAAGAAGCGCAATAAGATAGCCTTTCAAAAATTTTAAAATATTAAGCAACTCGCAGGGGTACACCCACATATTCCAAAAAACTAGTACATTTAGAGGTTTTTCCAAATCAATGAATGAAATATGTCCAAAGTGAACACTAAACTTTTCCGACCATTTGGCGTTGTAAATGGGACTCTAAAGAAGCGTAATAAGATAGCCTTTCAAAAATTTCAAAATATTAAGCAACTCGTAGGGGTACACCCACATATTCCAAAAAAGTAGTACATTTAGAGGTTTTTCCAAATCAATGAATGAAATATGTCCAAAGTGAACACTAAACTTTTCCGACCATTTGGCGTTGTGAAGGGGACTCTAAAGAAGAGTAATAAGATAGCCTTTCAAAAATTTCAAAATATTAAGCAACTCGTAGGGGTACACCCACATATTCTAAAAAACTAGTACGTTTAGAGGTTTTTCCAAATCAATGAATGAAATATGTCCAAAGTGAACACTAAACTTTTCCGGCCATTTGGCGTTGTAAAGGAGACTCTAAATAAGCGTAATAAGATAGCCTTTCAAAAATTTCAAAATATTAAGCAACTCGCAGGGGTACACCCACATATTCAAAAAAACTAGTACATTTAGAGGTTTTTCCAAATCAATGATTGATATATGTCCAAAGTGAACACTAAACTTTTCCGACTATTTGGCGTTGTAAAGGGTACTCTGAAGAAGCGTAATAAGATAGCCTTTCAAAAATTTCAAAATATTAAGCAACTCGTAGGGGTACATCCACATATTCCAAAAAACTAGTGCATTTAGTGGTTTTTCCAAATCAATGAATGAAATATGTCCAAAGTGAACACTAAACTTTTCCGACCATTTGGCGTTGTAAAGGGGACTCTAAAGAAGCGCAATAAGATAGCCTTTCAAAAATTTCAAAATATTAAGCAACTCGCAGGGGTACACCCACATATTCCAAAAAACTAGTACATTTAGAGGTTTTTCCAAATCAATGAATGAAATATGTCCAAAGTGAACACTAAACTTTTCCGACCATTTGGCGTTGTAAAGGGTATTCTGAAGAAGCGTACTAAAATAGCATTTCAAAATTTTCAAAATATGAAGAAACTTGTAGGGGTACACCCACATATTCCAAAAAAGTAGTACATTTAAAGGTTTTTCCAAATCAATGATTGATATATGTCCAAAGTGAACACTAAACTTTTCCGACCATTTGGCGTTGTAAAGGGGACTCTAAAGAAGCGCAATAAGATAGCCTTTCAAAAATTTCAAAATATTAAGCAACTCGCAGGGGTACACCCACATATTCCAAAAAACTAGTACATTTAGAGGTTTTTCCAAATCAATGAATGAAATATGTCCAAAGTGAACACTAAACTTTTCCGACCATTTGGCGTTGTAAATGGGACTCTAAAGAAGCGTAATAAGATAGCCTTTCAAAAATTTCAAAATATTAAGCAACTCGTAGGGGTACACCCACATATTCCAAAAAAGTAGTACATTTAGAGGTTTTTCCAAATCAATGAATGAAATATGTCCAAAGTGAACACTAAACTTTTCCGACCATTTGGCGTTGTGAAGGGGACTCTAAAGAAGCGTAATAAGATAGCCTTTCAAAAATTTCAAAATATTAAGCAACTCATAGGGGTACACCCACATATTCTAAAAAACTAGTACGTTTAGAGGTTTTTCCAAATCAATGAATGAAATATGTCCAAAGTGAACACTAAACTTTTCCGACCATTTGGCGTTGTAAAGGGTACTCTGAAGAAGCGTATTAAAATAGCATTTCAAAATTTTCAAAATATGAAGAAACTTGTAGGGGTACACCCACATATTCCAAAAAAGTAGTACATTTAGAGGTTTTTCCAAATCAATGAATGAAATATGTCCAAAGTGAACACTAAACTTTTCCGACCATTTGGCGTTGTGAAGGGGACTCTAAAGAAGCGTAATAAGATAGCCTTTCAAAAATTTCAAAATATTAAGCAACTCGTAGGGGTACACCCACATATTCTAAAAAACTAGTACGTTTAGAGGTTTTTCCAAATCAATGAATGAAATATGTCCAAAGTGAACACTAAACTTTTCCGACCATTTGGCGTTGTAAAGGGTACTCTGAAGAAGCGTAATAAAATAGCATTTCAAAATTTTCAAAATATGAAGAAACTTGTAGGGGTACACCCACATATTCCAAAAAAGTAGTACATTTAGAGGTTTTTCCAAATCAATGAATGAAATATGTCCAAAGTGAACACTAAACTTTTCCGGCCATTTGGCGTTGTAAAGGAGACTCTAAAAAAGCGTAATAAGATAGCCTTTCAAAAATTTCAAAATATTAAGCAACTCGCAGGGGTACACCCACATATTCCAAAAAACTAGTACATTTAGAGGTTTTTCCAAATCAATGATTGATATATGTCCAAAGTGAACACTAAACTTTTCCGACTATTTGGCGTTGTAAAGGGTACTCTGAAGAAGCGTAATAAGATAGCCTTTCAAAAATTTCAAAATATTAAACAACTCGTAGGGGTACATCCACATATTCCAAAAAACTAGTGCATTTAGTGGTTTTTCCAAATCAATGAATGAAATATGTCCAAAGTGAACACTAAACTTTTCCGACCATTTGGCGTTGTAAAGGGGACTCTAAAGAAGCGCAATAAGATAGCCTTTCAAAAATTTCAAAATATTAAGCAACTCGCAGGGGTACACCCACATATTCCAAAAAACTAGTACATTTAGAGGTTTTTCCAAATCAATGAATGAAATATGTCCAAAGTGAACACTAAACTTTTCCGACCATTTGGCGTTGTAAATGGGACTCTAAAGAAGCGTAATAAGATAGCCTTTCAAAAATTTCAAAATATGAAGAAACTTGTAGGGGTACACCCACATATTCCAAAAAAGTAGTACATTTAGAGGTTTTTCCAAATCAATGAATGAAATATGTCCAAAGTGAACACTAAACTTTTCCGACCATTTGGCGTTGTAAAGGGGACTCTAAAAAAGCGTAATAAGATAGCATTTCAAAAATTTCAAAATATTAAGCAACTCGCAGGGGTACACCCACATATTCCAAAAAACTAGTACATTTAGAGGTTTTTCCAAATCAATGAATGAAATATGTCCAAAGTGAACACTAAACTTTTCCGACCATTTGGCGTTGTGAAGGGGACTCTAAAGAAGCATAATAAGATAGCCTTTCAAAAATTTCAAAATATTAAGCAACTCATAGGGGTACACCCACATATTCTAAAAAACTAGTACGTTTAGAGGTTTTTCCAAATCAATGAATGAAATATGTCCAAAGTGAACACTAAACTTTTCCGACCATTTGGCGTTGTAAAGGGTACTCTGAAGAAGTGTATTAAAATAGCATTTCAAAATTTTCAAAATATGAAGAAACTTGTAGGGGTACACCCACATATTCCAAAAAAGTAGTACATTTAGAGGTTTTTCCAAATCAATGAATGAAATATGTCCAAAGTGAACACTAAACTTTTCCGACCATTTGGCGTTGTGAAGGGGACTCTAAAGAAGCGTAATAAGATAGCCTTTCAAAAATTTCAAAATATTAAGAAACTCGTAGGGGTACACCCACATATTCTAAAAAACTAGTACGTTTAGAGGTTTTTCCAAATCAATGAATGAAATATGTCCAAAGTGAACACTAAACTTTTCCGACCATTTGGCGTTGTAAAGGGTACTCTGAAGAAGCGTAATAAAATAGCATTTCAAAATTTTCAAAATATGAAGAAACTTGTAGGGGTACACCCACATATTCCAAAAAAGTAGTACATTTATAGGTTTTTCCAAACCAATGAATGAAATATGTCCAAAGTGAACACTAAACTTTTCCGGCCATTTGGCGTTGTAAAGGAGACTCTAAAAAAGCGTAATAAGATAGCCTTTCAAAAATTTCAAAATATTAAGCAACTCGCAGGGGTACACCCACATATTCCAAAAAACTAGTACATTTAGAGGTTTTTCCAAATCAATGATTGATATATGTCCAAAGTGAACACTAAACTTTTCCGACTATTTGGCGTTGTAAAGGGTACTCTGAAGAAGCGTAATAAGATAGCCTTTCAAAAATTTCAAAATATTAAGCAACTTGTAGGGATACATCCACATATTCCAAAAAACTAGTGCATTTAGTGCTTTTTCCAAATCAATGAATGAAATATGTCCAAAGTGAACACTAAACTTTTCCGACCATTTGGCGTTGTAAAGGGGACTCTAAAGAAGCGCAATAAGATAGCCTTTCAAAAATTTCAAAATATTAAGCAACTCGCAGGGGTACACCCACATATTCCAAAAAACTAGTACATTTAGAGGTTTTTCCAAATCAATGAATGAAATATGTCCAAAGTGAACACTAAACTTTTCCGACCATTTGGCGTTGTAAATGGGACTCTAAAGAAGCGTAATAAGATAGCCTTTCAAAAATTTCAAAATATTAAGCAACTCGCAGGGGTACACCCACATATTCCAAAAAACTAGTACATTTAGAGGTTTTTCCAAATCAATGAATGAAATATGTCCAAAGTGAACACTAAACTTTTCCGACCATTTGGCGTTGTAAAGGGTACTCTGAAGAAGCGTAATAAAATAGCATTTCAAAATTTTCAAAATATGAAGAAACTTGTAGGGGTACACCCACATATTCCAAAAAAGTAGTACATTTAGAGGTTTTTCCAAATCAATGAATGAAATATGTCCAAAGTGAACACTAAACTTTTCCGGCCATTTGGCGTTGTAAAGGAGACTCTAAAAAAGCGTAATAAGATAGCCTTTCAAAAATTTCAAAATATTAAGCAACTCGCAGGGGTACACCCACATATTCCAAAAAACTAGTACATTTAGAGGTTTTTCCAAATCAATGATTGATATATGTCCAAAGTGAACACTAAACTTTTCCGACTATTTGGCGTTGTAAAGGGTACTCTGAAGAAGCGTAATAAGATAGCCTTTCAAAAATTTCAAAATATTAAACAACTCGTAGGGGTACATCCACATATTCCAAAAAACTAGTGCATTTAGTGGTTTTTCCAAATCAATGAATGAAATATGTCCAAAGTGAACACTAAACTTTTCCGACCATTTGGCGTTGTAAAGGGGACTCTAAAGAAGCGCAATAAGATAGCCTTTCAAAAATTTCAAAATATTAAGCAACTCGCAGGGGTACACCCACATATTCCAAAAAACTAGTACATTTAGAGGTTTTTCCAAATCAATTAATGAAATATGTCCAAAGTGAACACTAAACTTTTCCGACCATTTGGCGTTGTAAATGGGACTCTAAAGAAGCGTAATAAGATAGCCTTTCAAAAATTTCAAAATATGAAGAAACTTGTAGGGGTACACCCACATATTCCAAAAAAGTAGTACATTTAGAGGTTTTTCCAAATCAATGAATGAAATATGTCCAAAGTGAACACTAAACTTTTCCGACCATTTGGCGTTGTAAAGGGGACTCTAAAAAAGCGTAATAAGATAGCATTTCAAAAATTTCAAAATATTAAGCAACTCGCAGGGGTACACCCACATATTCCAAAAAACTAGTACATTTAGAGGTTTTTCCAAATCAATGAATGAAATATGTCCAAAGTGAACACTAAACTTTTCCGACCATTTGGCGTTGTGAAGGGGACTCTAAAGAAGCATAATAAGATAGCCTTTCAAAAATTTCAAAATATTAAGCAACTCATAGGGGTACACCCACATATTCTAAAAAACTAGTACGTTTAGAGGTTTTTCCAAATCAATGAATGAAATATGTCCAAAGTGAACACTAAACTTTTCCGACCATTTGGCGTTGTAAAGGGTACTCTGAAGAAGTGTATTAAAATAGCATTTCAAAATTTTCAAAATATGAAGAAACTTGTAGGGGTACACCCACATATTCCAAAAAAGTAGTACATTTAAAGGTTTTTCCAAATCAATGATTGATATATGTCCAAAGTGAACACTAAACTTTTCCGACCATTTGGCGTTGTAAAGGGGACTCTAAAGAAGCGCAATAAGATAGCCTTTCAAAAATTTCAAAATATTAAGCAACTCGCAGGGGTACACCCACATATTCCAAAAAACTAGTACATTTAGAGGTTTTTCCAAATCAATGAATGAAATATGTCCAAAGTGAACACTAAACTTTTCCGACCATTTGGCGTTGTAAATGGGACTCTAAAGAAGCGTAATAAGATAGCCTTTCAAAAATTTCAAAATATTAAGCAACTCGTAGGGGTACACCCACATATTCCAAAAAAGTAGTACATTTAGAGGTTTTTCCAAATCAATGAATGAAATATGTCCAAAGTGAACACTAAACTTTTCCGACCATTTGGCGTTGTGAAGGGGACTCTAAAGAAGCGTAATAAGATAGCCTTTCAAAAATTTCAAAATACTAAGCAACTCATAGGGGTACACCCACATATTCTAAAAAACTAGTACGTTTAGAGGTTTTTCCAAATCAATGAATGAAATATGTCCAAAGTGAACACTAAACTTTTCCGACCATTTGGCGTTGTAAAGGGTACTCTGAAGAAGCGTATTAAAATAGCATTTCAAAATTTTCAAAATATGAAGAAACTTGTAGGGGTACACCCACATATTCCAAAAAAGTAGTACATTTAGAGGTTTTTCCAAATCAATGAATGAAATATGTCCAAAGTGAACACTAAACTTTTCCGACCATTTGGCGTTGTGAAGGGGACTCTAAAGAAGCGTAATAAGATAGTCTTTCAAAAATTTCAAAATATTAAGCAACTCGTAGGGGTACACCCACATATTCTAAAAAACTAGTACGTTTAGAGGTTTTTCCAAATCAATGAATGAAATATGTCCAAAGTGAACACTAAACTTTTCCGACCATTTGGCGTTGTAAAGGGTACTCTGAAGAAGCGTAATAAAATAGCATTTCAAAATTTTCAAAATATGAAGAAACTTGTAGGGGTACACCCACATATTCCAAAAAAGTAGTACATTTAGAGGTTTTTCCAAATCAATGAATGAAATATGTCCAAAGTGAACACTAAACTTTTCCGGCCATTTGGCGTTGTAAAGGAGACTCTAAAAAAGCGTAATAAGATAGCCTTTCAAAAATTTCAAAATATTAAGCAACTCGCAGGGGTACACCCACATATTCCAAAAAACTAGTACATTTAGAGGTTTTTCCAAATCAATGATTGATATATGTCCAAAGTGAACACTAAACTTTTCCGACTATTTGGCGTTGTAAAGGGTACTCTGAAGAAGCGTAATAAGATAGCCTTTCAAAAATTTCAAAATATTAAACAACTCGTAGGGGTACATCCACATATTCCAAAAAACTAGTGCATTTAGTGGTTTTTCCAAATCAATGAATGAAATATGTCCAAAGTGAACACTAAACTTTTCCGACCATTTGGCGTTGTAAAGGGGACTCTAAAGAAGCGCAATAAGATAGCCTTTCAAAAATTTCAAAATATTAAGCAACTCGCAGGGGTACACCCACATATTCCAAAAAACTAGTACATTTAGAGGTTTTTCCAAATCAATGAATGAAATATGTCCAAAGTGAACACTAAACTTTTCCGACCATTTGGCGTTGTAAATGGGACTCTAAAGAAGCGTAATAAGATAGCCTTTCAAAAATTTCAAAATATGAAGAAACTTGTAGGGGTACACCCACATATTCCAAAAAAGTAGTACATTTAGAGGTTTTTCCAAATCAATGAATGAAATATGTCCAAAGTGAACACTAAACTTTTCCGACCATTTGGCGTTGTAAAGGGGACTCTAAAAAAGCGTAATAAGATAGCATTTCAAAAATTTCAAAATATTAAGCAACTCGCAGGGGTACACCCACATATTCCAAAAAACTAGTACATTTAGAGGTTTTTCCAAATCAATGAATGAAATATGTCCAAAGTGAACACTAAACTTTTCCGACCATTTGGCGTTGTGAAGGGGACTCTAAAGAAGCATAATAAGATAGCCTTTCAAAAATTTCAAAATATTAAGCAACTCATAGGGGTACACCCACATATTCTAAAAAACTAGTACGTTTAGAGGTTTTTCCAAATCAATGAATGAAATATGTCCAAAGTGAACACTAAACTTTTCCGACCATTTGGCGTTGTAAAGGGTACTCTGAAGAAGTGTATTAAAATAGCATTTCAAAATTTTCAAAATATGAAGAAACTTGTAGGGGTACACCCACATATTCCAAAAAAGTAGTACATTTAGAGGTTTTTCCAAATCAATGAATGAAATATGTCCAAAGTGAACACTAAACTTTTCCGACCATTTGGCGTTGTGAAGGGGACTCTAAAGAAGCGTAATAAGATAGCCTTTCAAAAATTTCAAAATATTAAGAAACTCGTAGGGGTACACCCACATATTCTAAAAAACTAGTACGTTTAGAGGTTTTTCCAAATCAATGAATGAAATATGTCCAAAGTGAACACTAAACTTTTCCGACCATTTGGCGTTGTAAAGGGTACTCTGAAGAAGCGTAATAAAATAGCATTTCAAAATTTTCAAAATATGAAGAAACTTGTAGGGGTACACCCACATATTCCAAAAAAGTAGTACATTTATAGGTTTTTCCAAACCAATGAATGAAATATGTCCAAAGTGAACACTAAACTTTTCCGGCCATTTGGCGTTGTAAAGGAGACTCTAAAAAAGCGTAATAAGATAGCCTTTCAAAAATTTCAAAATATTAAGCAACTCGCAGGGGTACACCCACATATTCCAAAAAACTAGTACATTTAGAGGTTTTTCCAAATCAATGATTGATATATGTCCAAAGTGAACACTAAACTTTTCCGACTATTTGGCGTTGTAAAGGGTACTCTAAAGAAGCGTAATAAGATAGCCTTTCAAAAATTTCAAAATATTAAGCAACTCGTAGGGATACATCCACATATTCCAAAAAACTAGTGCATTTAGTGGTTTTTCCAAATCAATGAATGAAATATGTCCAAAGTGAACACTAAACTTTTCCGACCATTTGGCGTTGTAAAGGGGACTCTAAAGAAGCGCAATAAGATAGCCTTTCAAAAATTTCAAAATATTAAGCAACTCGCAGGGGTACACCCACATATTCCAAAAAACTAGTACATTTAGAGGTTTTTCCAAATCAATGAATGAAATATGTCCAAAGTGAACACTAAACTTTTCCGACCATTTGGCGTTGTAAATGGGACTCTAAAGAAGCGTAATAAGATAGCCTTTCAAAAATTTCAAAATATTAAGCAACTCGCAGGGGTACACCCACATATTCCAAAAAACTAGTACATTTAGAGGTTTTTCCAAATCAATGAATGAAATATGTCCAAAGTGAACACTAAACTTTTCCGACCATTTGGCGTTGTAAAGGGTACTCTGAAGAAGCGTAATAAAATAGCATTTCAAAATTTTCAAAATATGAAGAAACTTGTAGGGGTACACCCACATATTCCAAAAAAGTAGTACATTTAGAGGTTTTTCCAAATCAATGAATGAAATATGTCCAAAGTGAACACTAAACTTTTCCGGCCATTTGGCGTTGTAAAGGAGACTCTAAAAAAGCGTAATAAGATAGCCTTTCAAAAATTTCAAAATATTAAGCAACTCGCAGGGGTACACCCACATATTCCAAAAAACTAGTACATTTAGAGGTTTTTCCAAATCAATGATTGATATATGTCCAAAGTGAACACTAAACTTTTCCGACTATTTGGCGTTGTAAAGGGTACTCTGAAGAAGCGTAATGAGATAGCCTTTCAAAAATTTCAAAATATTAAACAACTCGTAGGGGTACATCCACATATTCCAAAAAACTAGTGCATTTAGTGGTTTTTCCAAATCAATGAATGAAATATGTCCAAAGTGAACACTAAACTTTTCCGACCATTTGGCGTTGTAAAGGGGACTCTAAAGAAGCGCAATAAGATAGCCTTTCAAAAATTTCAAAATATTAAGCAACTCGCAGGGGTACACCCACATATTCCAAAAAACTAGTACATTTAGAGGTTTTTCCAAATCAATGAATGAAATATGTCCAAAGTGAACACTAAACTTTTCCGACCATTTGGCGTTGTAAATGGGACTCTAAAGAAGCGTAATAAGATAGCCTTTCAAAAATTTCAAAATATTAAGCAACTCGCAGGGGTACACCCACATATTCCAAAAAACTAGTACATTTAGAGGTTTTTCCAAATCAATGAATGAAATATGTCCAAAGTGAACACTAAACTTTTCCGACCATTTGGCGTTGTAAAGGGTACTCTGAAGAAGCGTAATAAAATAGCATTTCAAAATTTTCAAAATATGAAGAAACTTGTAGGGGTACACCCACATATTCCAAAAAGTAGTACATTTAGAGGTTTTTCCAAATCAATGAATGAAATATGTCCAAAGTGAACACTAAACTTTTCCGGCCATTTGGCGTTGTAAAGGAGACTCTAAAAAAGCGTAATAAGATAGCCTTTCAAAAATTTCAAAATATTAAGCAACTCGCAGGGGTACACCCACATATTCCAAAACACTAGTACATTTAGAGGTTTTTCCAAATCAATGATTGATATATGTCCAAAGTGAACACTAAACTTTTCCGACTATTTGGCGTTGTAAAGGGTACTCTGAAGAAGCGTAATAAGATAGCCTTTCAAAAATTTCAAAATATTAAACAACTCGTAGGGGTACATCCACATATTCCAAAAAACTAGTGCATTTAGTGGTTTTTCCAAATCAATGAATGAAATATGTCCAAAGTGAACACTAAACTTTTCCGACCATTTGGCGTTGTAAAGGGGACTCTAAAGAAGCGCAATAAGATAGCCTTTCAAAAATTTCAAAATATTAAGCAACTCGCAGGGGTACACCCACATATTCCAAAAAACTAGTACATTTAGAGGTTTTTCCAAATCAATTAATGAAATATGTCCAAAGTGAACACTAAACTTTTCCGACCATTTGGCGTTGTAAATGGGACTCTAAAGAAGCGTAATAAGATAGCCTTTCAAAAATTTCAAAATATGAAGAAACTTGTAGGGGTACACCCACATATTCCAAAAAAGTAGTACATTTAGAGGTTTTTCCAAATCAATGAATGAAATATGTCCAAAGTGAACACTAAACTTTTCCGACCATTTGGCGTTGTAAAGGGGACTCTAAAAAAGCGTAATAAGATAGCATTTCAAAAATTTCAAAATATTAAGCAACTCGCAGGGGTACACCCACATATTCCAAAAAACTAGTACATTTAGAGGTTTTTCCAAATCAATGAATGAAATATGTCCAAAGTGAACACTAAACTTTTCCGACCATTTGGCGTTGTGAAGGGGACTCTAAAGAAGCATAATAAGATAGCCTTTCAAAAATTTCAAAATATTAAGCAACTCATAGGGGTACACCCACATATTCTAAAAAACTAGTACGTTTAGAGGTTTTTCCAAATCAATGAATGAAATATGTCCAAAGTGAACACTAAACTTTTCCGACCATTTGGCGTTGTAAAGGGTACTCTGAAGAAGTGTATTAAAATAGCATTTCAAAATTTTCAAAATATGAAGAAACTTGTAGGGGTACACCCACATATTCCAAAAAAGTAGTACATTTAGAGGTTTTTCCAAATCAATGAATGAAATATGTCCAAAGTGAACACTAAACTTTTCCGACCATTTGGCGTTGTGAAGGGGACTCTAAAGAAGCGTAATAAGATAGCCTTTCAAAAATTTCAAAATATTAAGAAACTCGTAGGGGTACACCCACATATTCTAAAAAACTAGTACGTTTAGAGGTTTTTCCAAATCAATGAATGAAATATGTCCAAAGTGAACACTAAACTTTTCCGACCATTTGGCGTTGTAAAGGGTACTCTGAAGAAGCGTAATAAAATAGCATTTCAAAATTTTCAAAATATGAAGAAACTTGTAGGGGTACACCCACATATTCCAAAAAAGTAGTACATTTATAGGTTTTTCCAAACCAATGAATGAAATATGTCCAAAGTGAACACTAAACTTTTCCGGCCATTTGGCGTTGTAAAGGAGACTCTAAAAAAGCGTAATAAGATAGCCTTTCAAAAATTTCAAAATATTAAGCAACTCGCAGGGGTACACCCACATATTCCAAAAAACTAGTACATTTAGAGGTTTTTCCAAATCAATGATTGATATATGTCCAAAGTGAACACTAAACTTTTCCGACTATTTGGCGTTGTAAAGGGTACTCTGAAGAAGCGTAATAAGATAGCCTTTCAAAAATTTCAAAATATTAAGCAACTCGTAGGGGTACATCCACATATTCCAAAAAACTAGTGCATTTAGTGGTTTTTCCAAATCAATGAATGAAATATGTCCAAAGTGAACACTAAACTTTTCCGACCATTTGGCGTTGTAAAGGGGACTCTAAAGAAGCGCAATAAGATAGCCTTTCAAAAATTTCAAAATATTAAGCAACTCGCAGGGGTACACCCACATATTCCAAAAAACTAGTACATTTAGAGGTTTTTCCAAATCAATGAATGAAATATGTCCAAAGTGAACACTAAACTTTTCCGACCATTTGGCGTTGTAAATGGGACTCTAAAGAAGCGTAATAAGATAGCCTTTCAAAAATTTCAAAATATTAAGCAACTCGTAGGGGTAAACCCACATATTCCAAAAAGTAGTACATTTAGAGGTTTTTCCAAATCAATGAATGAAATATGTCCAAAGTGAACACTAAACTTTTCCGACCATTTGGCGTTGTGAAGGGGACTCTAAAGAAGCGTAATAAGATAGCCTTTCAAAAATTTCAAAATATTAAGCAACTCATAGGGGTACACCCACATATTCTAAAAAACTAGTACGTTTAGAGGTTTTTCCAAATCAATGAATGAAATATGTCCAAAGTGAACACTAAACTTTTCCGACCATTTGGCGTTGTAAAGGGTACTCTGAAGAAGCGTAATAAAATAGCATTTCAAAATTTTCAAAATATGAAGAAACTTGTAGGGGTACACCCACATATTCCAAAAAAGTAGTACATTTAGAGGTTTTTCCAAATCAATGAATGAAATATGTCCAAAGTGAACACTAAACTTTTCCGACCATTTGGCGTTGTAAAGGGGACTCTAAAAAAGCGTAATAAGATAGCATTTCAAAAATTTCAAAATATTAAGCAACTCGCAGGGGTACACCCACATATTCCAAAAAACTAGTACATTTAGAGGTTTTTCCAAATCAATTAATGAAATATGTCCAAAGTGAACACTAAACTTTTCCGACCATTTGGCGTTGTAAATGGGACTCTAAAGAAGCGTAATAAGATAGCCTTTCAAAAATTTCAAAATATGAAGAAACTTGTAGGGGTACACCCACATATTCCAAAAAAGTAGTACATTTAGAGGTTTTTCCAAATCAATGAATGAAATATGTCCAAAGTGAACACTAAACTTTTCCGACCATTTGGCGTTGTAAAGGGGACTCTAAAAAAGCGTAATAAGATAGCATTTCAAAAATTTCAAAATATTAAGCAACTCGCAGGGGTACACCCACATATTCCAAAAAACTAGTACATTTAGAGGTTTTTCCAAATCAATGAATGAAATATGTCCAAAGTGAACACTAAACTTTTCCGACCATTTGGCGTTGTGAAGGGGACTCTAAAGAAGCATAATAAGATAGCCTTTCAAAAATTTCAAAATATTAAGCAACTCATAGGGGTACACCCACATATTCTAAAAAACTAGTACGTTTAGAGGTTTTTCCAAATCAATGAATGAAATATGTCCAAAGTGAACACTAAACTTTTCCGACCATTTGGCGTTGTAAAGGGTACTCTGAAGAAGTGTATTAAAATAGCATTTCAAAATTTTCAAAATATGAAGAAACTTGTAGGGGTACACCCACATATTCCAAAAAAGTAGTACATTTAGAGGTTTTTCCAAATCAATGAATGAAATATGTCCAAAGTGAACACTAAACTTTTCCGACCATTTGGCGTTGTGAAGGGGACTCTAAAGAAGCGTAATAAGATAGCCTTTCAAAAATTTCAAAATATTAAGAAACTCGTAGGGGTACACCCACATATTCTAAAAAACTAGTACGTTTAGAGGTTTTTCCAAATCAATGAATGAAATATGTCCAAAGTGAACACTAAACTTTTCCGACCATTTGGCGTTGTAAAGGGTACTCTGAAGAAGCGTAATAAAATAGCATTTCAAAATTTTCAAAATATGAAGAAACTTGTAGGGGTACACCCACATATTCCAAAAAAGTAGTACATTTATAGGTTTTTCCAAACCAATGAATGAAATATGTCCAAAGTGAACACTAAACTTTTCCGGCCATTTGGCGTTGTAAAGGAGACTCTAAAAAAGCGTAATAAGATAGCCTTTCAAAAATTTCAAAATATTAAGCAACTCGCAGGGGTACACCCACATATTCCAAAAAACTAGTACATTTAGAGGTTTTTCCAAATCAATGATTGATATATGTCCAAAGTGAACACTAAACTTTTCCGACTATTTGGCGTTGTAAAGGGTACTCTGAAGAAGCGTAATAAGATAGCCTTTCAAAAATTTCAAAATATTAAGCAACTCGTAGGGGTACATCCACATATTCCAAAAAACTAGTGCATTTAGTGGTTTTTCCAAATCAATGAATGAAATATGTCCAAAGTGAACACTAAACTTTTCCGACCATTTGGCGTTGTAAAGGGGACTCTAAAGAAGCGCAATAAGATAGCCTTTCAAAAATTTCAAAATATTAAGCAACTCGCAGGGGTACACCCACATATTCCAAAAAACTAGTACATTTAGAGGTTTTTCCAAATCAATGAATGAAATATGTCCAAAGTGAACACTAAACTTTTCCGACCATTTGGCGTTGTAAATGAGACTCTAAAGAAGCGTAATAAGATAGCCTTTCAAAAATTTCAAAATATTAAGCAACTCGTAGGGGTAAACCCACATATTCCAAAAAAGTAGTACATTTAGAGGTTTTTCCAAATCAATGAATGAAATATGTCCAAAGTGAACACTAAACTTTTCCGACCATTTGGCGTTGTGAAGGGGACTCTAAAGAAGCGTAATAAGATAGCCTTTCAAAAATTTCAAAATATTAAGCAACTCATAGGGGTACACCCACATATTCTAAAAAACTAGTACGTTTAGAGGTTTTTCCAAATCAATGAATGAAATATGTCCAAAGTGAACACTAAACTTTTCCGACCATTTGGCGTTGTAAAGGGTACTCTGAAGAAGCGTAATAAAATAGCATTTCAAAATTTTCAAAATATGAAGAAACTTGTAGGGGTACACCCACATATTCCAAAAAAGTAGTACATTTAGAGGTTTTTCCAAATCAATGAATGAAATATGTCCAAAGTGAACACTAAACTTTTCCGACCATTTGGCGTTGTAAAGGGGACTCTAAAAAAGCGTAATAAGATAGCATTTCAAAAATTTCAAAATATTAAGCAACTCGCAGGGGTACACCCACATATTCCAAAAAACTAGTACATTTAGAGGTTTTTCCAAATCAATGAATGAAATATGTCCAAAGTGAACACTAAACTTTTCCGACCATTTGGCGTTGTAAAGTGGACTCTAAAGAAGCGTAATAAGATAGCCTTTCAAAAATTTCAAAATATTAAGCAACTCGTAGGGGTACATCCACATATTCCAAAAAACTAGTACATTTAGTGGTTTTTCCAAATCAATGAATGAAATATGTCCAAAGTGAACACTAAACTTTTCCGACCATTTGGCGTTGTAAAGGGGACTCTAAAAAAGCGTAATAAAATAGCCTTTCAAAAATTTCAAAATATTAAGCAACTCGCAGGGGTACACCCACATATTCCAAAAACTAGTACATTTAGAGATTTTTCCAAATCAATGAATGAAATATGTCCAAAGTGAACACTAAACTTTTCCGACAATTTGGCGTTGTAAATGGGACTCTAAAGAAGCGTAATAAGATAGCCTTTCAAAAATTTCAAAATATGAAGCAACTCGTGTAACATCCGTGAACCAGAAAGTTGTTTTGGAAGTGGTGTTGGGCGATGCTAGGGGTTCGGGAGTAGTTGGCACATGCTCTTAGAGGTGTGAATTGAAGATTGGCTGTACATGTTCTTGTTTGATTGTTGTGCAGTCGGTTTAAGATTCGAGCACCGCGAAGAAAGTGTGTTAAATTCTTCTGATCGACACCGGTTATCGGGTTTGATTTCCGGTTTAGAGTCGATCGATTTGCAATTGGAGTTGGTTTGGTCGATTGGTGTCGACCGACACCAAGGGAGGGTGTCGATCGACACCGGTTATTGAGAAATCGACCGGTTTGATTCAAGTCGGCTGGTTTTGGGCTGGTTTGGGCGAGAAAAGCCCTAGACTCGCGTTTTTAAGCCCTGTGGCCGCGAGAAAGGCACACTTTTCGAGACTAAGTGTTCTAAGGGCGATTTTTGAGAGTTGGGAAGTGTTTTGGAGGAGTTTTGTGGAGTTTCTGAGCTAGATCTGTTGTTGTTCTTCTTCCTTCCTTCCTTTCAATCCGTTTTCAAGGTGAGTGCGTGACTGTAGGTCCGTTAAGCGTTAGAGATTGTGTGATTTCGGATTTATGATGTGTTCTTGAGATTGTTTATGCTGGATTTCGTGTTTTGATAGCATTGGGGCGTTGAAAACCCTTAGATTTTGTGTTATTGCGATTTGGAATGTGATTTTCGTAGCTTCTGGTTTCTGCGCGTCGAGCCGGTGTCGAGCGACACTCGATGAGTGTCGATCGACACTCGGGAGGCTGGCGTCGATCGACACCATAGAGGTGTCGGTCGACACCAACCTGGGTGTCAGGAAACGTGGGTGTTTCCTGACAGGGATGGTTTATACTGTTGATTAATGTTGAGCATTGTTATTGTTATTGATTATTGTGATGTTTTGTCTAGTGTTTGACGTAATTGGCCTGTAGGCAGGATGATCCACTCAACGTAATTGGCCTGTAGGCAGGATGATCCACTCACTAAGTATTTATGATAATACTTACGCATCTCTTTCGTAATGTGATGCAGGTAACAGCAATGTTCTTCCGCGGAAAGAGACCGAGAGAAGAGGATGATGAGATTAGGAATTTGATTCTGGCTTTGTTGTTATGGTTGACCAGAAATTCATGAGTTTAGGGTGTTAGACTTTATTTTAATAATGTAGCAAACCGGTTTAGGTTGCTTATTGGTTATTGGTTTTATTGGTTTTATTCCTTATTGGTTATTGTTGAATAATTATTTATGATTTAATAATCTTGGTTTTCTTCCGCATTGTGTTGAATTAGCTGTTGAGGATTAATATTTATGGGAATATTAATTTGGGCTAATTATTTAAAAAAAAAAAAAGAGCTTGGTTGTTTCATTTTGGTATCAGAGCGTAGTCGGTTTTAGGACTGTTAGAATTGGATGAATTGGATTGTGTGGTTAATTGATTATGTGAGTTAGTCAATTAGTGGTCTAGTCTCATCCTCTCGGTCTTCCAGTTTTCCGCGGGTAAGTGAGTTGGATATTTGGTGTGTTTTGGTTTTGTGTCTGTGTTTTGACCTTTGCTCTTTTTCTGTACTTGGTGGTAGTGCAGAGAGATGGACGCAGGTCGTGGACGTGGCCGTGGTCGTGGTCGCGGTGCAGCCCGTGGGGGCAGAGGAGCTGGTCGCGGTGGGCGAGCAGCAGGTCGGGGAGGTCGGGGTGCTGGTCGTGGAGTGCCAGAGGCTGAGGTTTCAGTAGAGAGTGCAGCGCCGAGTGTGGCGGCGGCGTCGGTGACACAGTCTGTTTCGTTGGCCGGTGGGGGTAACTCAGGTGCCAGTGGTGGCGCAGGAGCTGGAGCGGTTCCCGGTGGGGGCGCTGCTTTAGCTCAGGGAGAGTTGATTGTGGGGCTACTGACGCAGTTGTTGGCACGTCTTCCTCAGGCAGTTCCACAGCAGGCTCCGGTTGCACCTCCAGCGGCCGGGGCACAGGTTGGTGCCGGGGCACAGGTTGGTGCCGGGGCACAGGTTGGTGCCGGGGCACATGTTGGTGCCGGTTTTGTTGAGCAGCAGGAGGCTGCGGTGCAGCAGGGTGTTGCAGTTGGGTTTTCGCCTTATCGTGAGATGATGAGGGAGATGCAGAGGATTGGTACGCCTACGTTTGAGGGCGGGGTTACTCCAGAGCAGGCTGATGAGTGGCGTCAGAGGTTGGAGCGGAACTTCGATTATGTTCGTTGTCCGGCACAGTTTCAGGTTGAGTTGGCAGTGCACTACCTTGGAGGTGATGCACATTTGTGGTGGAGGTCTGTTAGGACCAGGAGAGAGGTTTGGACTTGGGTTGACTTCGTTGAGGAGTTCAACCACAAGTTTTTCCCTCAGGAGGCTCGTGACAGACTGCAGTTAAGGTTTTTGGACTTGACTCAGGGTGAGAGGTCTGTTCGAGAGTATGATGCAGAGTTCTGCAGATTGTTGGTTCATTCGGGTGGCGAGCTGGTCAGTGAGCGGGCATTGACGTCGCGGTTTCTCCAGGGGCTTCGGAGGAACATCAGGACCCAGTGCAGAGGTGGTATGTACCACACTAGAGCTGGTTTAGTGGAGTTGGCAGCTTCCATTGAGGAGGACTTGCGTGAGCCGGTGAGTACGGCGGTTGTTCCAGTTGCAGTTGCTCCTGCTACCCATCCTCGGGGCCAGCAGCAGCATCAGCAGCGCAGAGGTTACAGTTCTGGTTACGGCAGGGGCAGTAGGCCTGCGCAGGGCCAGAAGAGGAGAGCAGAGGAGATATCTGCTAGTAGCCCGAGTACGGGTGGTTGTTTTGGTTGTGGTAGTCTGGATCACAGAGTGGCGACGTGCCCCAAGAGGGCGGGATCCAGAGAGACGACAGTGTGCTATTACTGCAGGGAGCCGGGGCATATCAAGACTGTGTGTCCCAAGTTGTAGCAGAGAGCAGTGGCAGCGGCGATTCAGCCGTTGGCTATTCAGTCAGCAGCACAGGTTGCGGCGTTGCAGTCGGGTGGAGCGCCGAGAGTTTATACTTCGGCAGAGGTGGGCCAGACCAGTCAGTCAGGCCAGATCATAGGTAAAATCTTGACTCAGACTTTTAAATCCTTAAGGTAGAATTGTTGGTGTTGTCTGTTTCTGTTATTTTACTGTGATAGAGTTAGAGGTTCTCAACACTTGTGGAATTGTGTAGGGACCTTGTTAGTTGGAGGTTTTGAGTCTCACGTTCTGTTTGACTCGGGAGCATCTAATTGCTTCATAACTCCGGAGAGAGCTGAGGGTAGTGGTATTCGGAGTAGCGATGGCGAGGCTTCAGGCTTTGTCAAGGTGGCTGGTGGTGGTTATTTGGCTACTTCGGGCAGAGCTAGAGCAGTTGATGTGCAGATTGCGGGGCAGTCTATGCCAGCAGATTTAGTCATCAGTCCGGTGGAACTGTATGACGTGATTTTGGGGATGGACTGGTTATCTCTTTACCGAGTTCATCTGGATTGCTACAGAGGTAGGGTGGTGTTTGAGCAGGATGCGGGGAAGTTGGTTTATCAGGGAGTGAGACCGACTTCGGGGAGTATAGTGATTCCAGCTATTCAGGCAGAGCAGTTGTTAGAGCGGGGCTGCGAAGCCTATTTGGCGACGATCACTATGACAGAGTCCAGTGGTGAGGTGAGTCTGCAGGATATTCAGGTTGTCCAGGAGTTTGAGGACGTATTTCGGTCGCTGAAGGGATTGCCACCATCTCGGTCAGATCCTTTCACGATTGATTTAGAGCCCGGGACAGCTCTGATATCGAAGACACCTTACAGGATGGCTCCAGCAGAGATGGCAGAGCTGAAGAAGCAGCTAGAGGACCTTTTGAGTAAAGGGTTCATCAGACCTAGTGTTTCGCCATGGGGAGCGCCAGTGTTGTTCGTGAAGAAGAAGGATGGCAGCTTTCGGTTGTGCATCGATTACCGGGGACTTAACCGAGTCACAGTGAAGAACAGGTACCCACTTCCGAGGATTGACGAGTTGTTGGATCAGTTGGGAGGGGCTACTTGGTTCTCTAAGATTGACTTGGCATCGGGATATCATCAGATTCCGATAGATGAGGCAGATGTCCGGAAGACAGCTTTTCGGACGAGGTATGGGCATTTCGAGTTTGTGGTCATGCCATTTGGTTTGACTAATGCGCCGGCAGCGTTTATGAGGTTGATGAACGACGTGTTCAGGGAGTTTCTGGATGTGTTTGTCATTATTTTCATTGATGACATTTTGGTGTGTTCGAGGAGTCCAGAGGAGCATGCGACTCATTTGAGGCTTGTGTTGGAGAAGCTTCGAGAGCAGAAGCTGTTTGCCAAGTTGAGCAAGTGCAGCTTTTGGCAGAGGGAGATGGGTTTTCTTGGCCATATTGTTTCTGCAGAGGGAGTTTCTGTGGATCCGGCTAAGATTGAGGCTATCAGGGATTGGCCTAGACCGAGTAGTGCTACCGAGATCAGGAGTTTTCTGGGTTTAGCAGACTACTACAGGAGGTTCGTCAAGGGGTTTGCGAGTATGTCTCAGCCGATGACGAGGTTGACTGGCAAGGATGTGCCGTTTGTGTGGTCGCATGAGTGCGAGGAGAGCTTTGGGAAGCTCAAGGAGATGTTGACTAGTACACCAGTGTTGGCATTACCCGACCCGGGGAAGCCATATGTTGTGTACACAGATGCTTCAGGTGTTGGACTTGGTTGTGTTTTGATGCAGGAGGGCAGAGTGATTGCCTATGCTTCGAGGCAGTTGCAGGGCAGTGAGCGCAACCGTCCAACACACGATCTTGAGTTGGGAGCAGTGGTTTTTGCACTCAAGATTTGGAGGTCTTATCTTTATGGTGGCAGAGTGCAGATCTTTACAGATCACAAGAGTCTACAGCATATTTTCACTCAGCCTTTGCTGAATGCGAGACAGACGCGTTGGGTGGAGTTTCTGGCAGACTATGACTTGGATATTGTTTATCATCCAGGCAAGGCCAATTTGGTGGCAGATGCATTGAGTCGACGGAGGGTTGATTCAGATAGAGAGCGTGGTGTTGAGGCTTTGGTCTGCGAGATTAGTACATTGCGTCTTTGTGCTATTTCAGAGGAGCCTTTGGGTTTAGAGGCAGCTGATCAGGCAGATTTACTCAGTAGGATCAGAGTGGCGCAGCAGAGTGATCAGGGTTTGATTGATGCTTCGCAGGTGTCTGGTTCTGAGTATCAGGTCTCTTCGAATGGGACTATCTTGGTTCGTGGGCGAGTTTGTGTGCCCAAGGATGAGGAGTTGAGGCATGAGGTTTTGAGAGAGGCTCATTCGAGCAAGTTTTCGATTCATCCGGGTGCGACCAAGATGTACCGTGACCTCAAACGGTATTATCATTGGGTTGGGATGAAGAGGGATGTGGCAGATTGGGTTGCAAGGTGCAACACTTGTTCTTTGGTCAAGGCAGAGCATCAGGTGCCTAGTGGTCTTCTGCAGAGTTTACCCATTCCAGAGTGGAAGTGGGATATGATCACTATGGATTTTGTTGTGGGATTACCTATCTCACGGACTTTCGATGCTATTTGGGTCATTGTGGATCGCTTGACCAAGTCAGCACATTTCTTGGCCATCAAGAAGACAGATGGAGCGGCTGTCTTAGCTGGGAAGTTTGTGCGAGAGATTGTGAGGCTGCATGGAGTGCCAGCCAGTATCGTGTCGGATAGAGATCCGAGGTTTGCTTCAGAGTTTTGGAGGGCATTTCAGACTGAGATGGGCACTAAGGTGCATATGAGTACCGCGTATCATCCGCAGACAGACGGACAGTCAGAGAGGACTATTCAGACTTTGGAGGATCTGCTTAGGATGTGTGTACTGGATTGGGGTGGTCATTGGGCTGATCATCTGTGTTTGGCAGAGTTTGCCTATAACAACAGTTTTCAGTCTAGTATTGGCATGGCTCCTTATGAGGCTTTGTATGGGAGGCCATGCAGGACACCCTTATGCTGGACCCAAGTGGGGGAGCGCAGCATGTTTGGAGCTAGTTTTGTTCAGGAGACGACGGAGAAGATTCGTGTCTTGAGGTTGAACATGAAGGAGGCTCAGGATAGACAGAGGAGTTATGCAGATAGGCGGCGACGTGAGCTTGAGTTTCAGGTGGGAGATAGAGTTTATCTCAAGATGGCTATGTTGATGGGCCCTAACAGGTCCATAGCAGAGAACAAGCTCAGTCCGCGTTTTATGGGTCCGTTTCCAGTGGTGGAGCGAGTTGGGCCAGTGGCTTATCGGTTGGAGTTGCCACCGATTATGAGGAGGTTGTGGTTGAGATTCCAGAGGATCTCCAGCCAGATATGACAGTTCCGGCAGTTCCTGTGAGGATTCTTGAGAGGAGAGTCAAGGTTCTGCGGAACAAGAGGGTGCCATTGTTGAGAGTCCTGTGGGACTGTAGTGGCACAGAGGAGCAGACTTGGGAGCCAGAGGCAAAGATGAAGCTGAAGTTCGGAAAGTGGTTCGACAAGCAGGCTGTGGAGTGATTCATCTTTGTGGTTCTAGTCTTGTTTTTGGTTTTGTTGTTGTTGGTTTTGGACTTATGTATTTTCGTTTTGTTGTACGATATACATTTTTGGAGTTATATGAGATGGAGTTTTGCCTCATATTTTTGGTTATGGTTTGGATGTTACAAGTTTCTTTGGCCGGTGGGGTCATTGAGAGTCTTTAGTCACATGTTGGTACGCGTTTCAGATTTTATTACTCGTTTTGTCTAGAGGCGTGGGCCTTGTAGACGGTGGTTCTATTTGTGTTGGGACGTTAGGTGCCCAACGGACTTATATTGGGGGTCGCTACCTCGATATGGGTTATTTTAGTGACAGTGGGTCACGTTTTGGTTGTGGCTTCGGGTCACGTTTTGGTTTGGTGACAGTGGTCACATTTTGGTACTGGACCGTGAGTCGCAGTATGGATGTCATGACAGTGGATTATGGCATTGAGAGTAATAATATCTTGGAAACATGCGTATAACATAGGACTAAAATTTGAGTTTTGAGGTCTTGGAGAGACGTTTGTGTTGGGATTCGAGGACGAATCCATTTTAGTGGGGGAGAATTGTAACATCCGTGAACCAGAAAGTTGTTTTGGAAGTGGTGTTGGGCGATGCTAGGGGTTCGGGAGTAGTTGGCACATGCTCTTAGAGGTGTGAATTGAAGATTGGCTGTACATGTTCTTGTTTGATTGTTGTGCAGTCGGTTTAAGATTCGAGCACCGCGAAGAAAGTGTGTTAAATTCTTCTGATCGACACCGGTTATCGGGTTTGATTTCCGGTTTAGAGTCGATCGATTTGCAATTGGAGTTGGTTTGGTCGATTGGTGTCGACCGACACCAAGGGAGGGTGTCGATCGACACCGGTTATTGAGAAATCGACCGGTTTGATTCAAGTCGGCTGGTTTTGGGCTGGTTTGGGCGAGAAAAGCCCTAGACTCGCGTTTTTAAGCCCTGTGGCCGCGAGAAAGGCACACTTTTCGAGACTAAGTGTTCTAAGGGCGATTTTTGAGAGTTGGGAAGTGTTTTGGAGGAGTTTTGTGGAGTTTCTGAGCTAGATCTGTTGTTGTTCTTCTTCCTTCCTTCCTTTCAATCCGTTTTCAAGGTGAGTGCGTGACTGTAGGTCCGTTAAGCGTTAGAGATTGTGTGATTTCGGATTTATGATGTGTTCTTGAGATTGTTTATGCTGGATTTCGTGTTTTGATAGCATTGGGGCGTTGAAAACCCTTAGATTTTGTGTTATTGCGATTTGGAATGTGATTTTCGTAGCTTCTGGTTTCTGGGCGTCGAGCCGGTGTCGAGCGACACTCGATGAGTGTCGATCGACACTCGGGAGGCTGGCGTCGATCGACACCATAGAGGTGTCGGTCGACACCAACCTGGGTGTCAGGAAACGTGGGTGTTTCCTGACAGGGATGGTTTATACTGTTGATTAATGTTGAGCATTGTTATTGTTATTGATTATTGTGATGTTTTGTCTAGTGTTTGACGTAATTGGCCTGTAGGCAGGATGATCCACTCACTAAGTATTTATGATAATACTTACGCATCTCTTTCGTAATGTGATGCAGGTAACAGCAATGTTCTTCCGCGGAAAGAGACCGAGAGAAGAGGATGATGAGATTAGGAATTTGATTCTGGCTTTGTTGTTATGGTTGACCAGAAATTCATGAGTTTAGGGTGTTAGACTTTATTTTAATAATGTAGCAAACCGGTTTAGGTTGCTTATTGGTTATTGGTTTTATTGGTTTTATTCCTTATTGGTTATTGTTGAATAATTATTTATGATTTAATAATCTTGGTTTTCTTCCGCATTGTGTTGAATTAGCTGTTGAGGATTAATATTTATGGGAATATTAATCTGGGCTAATTATTTAAAAAAAAAAAAAGAGCTTGGTTGTTTCAACTCGTAGGGGTACACCCACATATTCCAAAAAAGTAGTACATTTAGAGGTTTTCCCAAATCAATGAATGAATTATGTCCAAAGTGAACACTAAACTTTTCCGACCATTTGGCGTTGTAAAGGGGACTCTAAAAAAGCGTAATAAGATAGCCTTTCAAAAATTTCAAAATATTAAGCAACTCGCAGGGGTACACCCACATATTCCAAAAAACTAGTACATTTAGAGGTTTTTCCAAATCAATGAATGAAATATGTCCAAAGTGAACACTAAACTTTTTCGACCATTTGGCGTTGTAAAGGGGACTCTAAAGAAGCGTAATAAGATAGCCTTTCAAAAATTTCAAGATATTAAGCAACTCGTAGGGGTACACCCACATATTCCAAAAAACTAGTACATTTAGAGGTTTTTCCAAATCAATGAATGAAATATGTCCAAAGTGAACACTAAACTTTTCCGACCATTTGGCGTTGTAAAGGGTACTCTGAAGAAGCGTACTAAAATAGCATTTCAAAATTTTCAAAATATGAAGAAACTTGTAGGGGTACACCCACATATTCCAAAAAAGTAGTACATTTAGAGGTTTTTCCAAATCAATGATTGATATATGTCCAAAGTGAACACTAAAATTTTCCGACCATTTGGCGTTGTAAAGGGGACTCTAAAGAAGCGCAATAAGATAGCCTTTCAAAAATTTCAAAATATTAAGCAACTCGTAGGGGTACACCCACATATTCCAAAAAACTAGTACATTTAGAGGTTTTTCCAAATCAATGAATGAAATATGTCCAAAGTGAACACTAAACTTTTCCGACCATTTGGCGTTGTAAATGGGACTCTAAAGAAGCGTAATAAGATAGCCTTTCAAAAATTTCAAAATATTAAGCAACTCGTAGGGGTACACCCACATATTCCAAAAAAGTAGTACATTTAGAGGTTTTTCCAAATCAATGAATGAAATATGTCCAAAGTGAACACTAAACTTTTCCGACCATTTGGCGTTGTGAAGGGGACTCTAAAGAAGCGTAATAAGATAGCCTTTCAAAAATTTCAAAATATTAAGCAACTCGCAGGGGTACACCCACATATTCCAAAAAACTAGTACATTTAGAGGTTTTTCCAAATCAATGAATGAAATATGTCCAAAGTGAACACTAAACTTTTTCGACCATTTGGCGTTGTAAAGGGGACTCTAAAGAAGCGTAATAAGATAGCCTTTCAAAAATTTCAAAATATTAAGCAACTCGTAGGGGTACACCCACATATTCCAAAAAACTAGTACATTTAGAGGTTTTTCCAAATCAATGAATGAAATATGTCCAAAGTGAACACTAAACTTTTCCGACCATTTGGCGTTGTAAAGGGTACTCTGAAGAAGCGTACTAAAATAGCATTTCAAAATTTTCAAAATATGAAGAAACTTGTAGGGGTACACCCACATATTCCAAAAAAGTAGTACATTTAGAGGTTTTTCCAAATCAATGATTGATATATGTCCAAAGTGAACACTAAAATTTTCCGACCATTTGGCGTTGTAAAGGGGACTCTAAAGAAGCGCAATAAGATAGCCTTTCAAAAATTTCAAAATATTAAGCAACTCGCAGGGGTACACCCACATATTCCAAAAAACTAGTACATTTAGAGGTTTTTCCAAATCAATGAATGAAATATGTCCAAAGTGAACACTAAACTTTTTCGACCATTTGGCGTTGTAAAGGGGACTCTAAAGAAGCGTAATAAGATAGCCTTTCAAAAATTTCAAGATATTAAGCAACTCGTAGGGGTACACCCACATATTCCAAAAAACTAGTACATTTAGAGGTTTTTCCAAATCAATGAATGAAATATGTCCAAAGTGAACACTAAACTTTTCCGACCATTTGGCGTTGTAAAGGGTACTCTGAAGAAGCGTACTAAAATAGCATTTCAAAATTTTCAAAATATGAAGAAACTTGTAGGGGTACACCCACATATTCCAAAAAAGTAGTACATTTAGAGGTTTTTCCAAATCAATGATTGATATATGTCCAAAGTGAACACTAAAATTTTCCGACCATTTGGCGTTGTAAAGGGGACTCTAAAGAAGCGCAATAAGATAGCCTTTCAAAAATTTCAAAATATTAAGCAACTCGCAGGGGTACACCCACATATTCCAAAAAACTAGTACATTTAGAGGTTTTTCCAAATCAATGAATGAAATATGTCCAAAGTGAACACTAAACTTTTCCGACCATTTGGCGTTGTAAATGGGACTCTAAAGAAGCGTAATAAGATAGCCTTTCAAAAATTTCAAAATATTAAGCAACTCGTAGGGGTACACCCACATATTCCAAAAAAGTAGTACATTTAGAGGTTTTTCCAAATCAATGAATGAAATATGTCCAAAGTGAACACTAAACTTTTCCGACCATTTGGCGTTGTGAAGGGGACTCTAAAGAAGCGTAATAAGATAGCCTTTCAAAAATTTCAAAATATTAAGCAACTCGTAGGGGTACACCCACATATTCCAAAAAACTAGTACATTTAGAGGTTTTTCCAAATCAATGAATGAAATATGTCCAAAGTGAACACTAAACTTTTCCGACCATTTGGCGTTGTAAAGGGTACTCTGAAGAAGCGTACTAAAATAGCATTTCAAAATTTTCAAAATATGAAGAAACTTGTAGGGGTACACCCACATATTCCAAAAAAGTAGTACATTTAGAGGTTTTTCCAAATCAATGATTGATATATGTCCAAAGTGAACACTAAAATTTTCCGACCATTTGGCGTTGTAAAGGGGACTCTAAAGAAGCGCAATAAGATAGCCTTTCAAAAATTTCAAAATATTAAGCAACTCGCAGGGGTACACCCACATATTCCAAAAAACTAGTACATTTAGAGGTTTTTCCAAATCAATGAATGAAATATGTCCAAAGTGAACACTAAACTTTTCCGACCATTTGGCGTTGTAAATGGGACTCTAAAGAAGCGTAATAAGATAGCCTTTCAAAAATTTCAAAATATTAAGCAACTCGTAGGGGTACACCCACATATTCCAAAAAAGTAGTACATTTAGAGATTTTTCCAAATCAATGAATGAAATATGTCCAAAGTGAACACTAAACTTTTCCGACTATTTGGCGTTGTGAAGGGGACTCTAAAGAAGCGTAATAAGATAGCCTTTCAAAAATTTCAAAATATTAAGCAACTCGTAGGGGTACACCCACATATTCTAAAAAACTAGTACGTTTAGAGGTTTTTCCAAATCAATGAATGAAATATGTCCAAAGTGAACACTAAACTTTTCCGACCATTTGGCGTTGTAAAGGGTACTCTGAAGAAGCGTAATAAAATAGCATTTCAAAATTTTCAAAATATGAAGAAACTTGTAGGGGTACACCCACATATTCCAAAAAAGTAGTACATTTAGAGGTTTTTCCAAATCAATGAATGAAATATGTCCAAAGTGAACACTAAACTTTTCCGGCCATTTGGCGTTGTAAAGGAGACTCTAAAAAAGCGTAATAAGATAGCCTTTCAAAAATTTCAAAATATTAAGCAACTCGCAGGGGTACACCCACATATTCCAAAAAACTAGTACATTTAGAGGTTTTTCCAAATCAATGATTGATATATGTCCAAAGTGAACACTAAACTTTTCCGACTATTTGGCGTTGTAAAGGGTACTCTGAAGAAGCGTAATAAGATAGCCTTTCAAAAATTTCAAAATATTAAGCAACTCGTAGGGGTACATCCACATATTCCAAAAAACTAGTGCATTTAGTGGTTTTTCCAAATCAATGAATGAAATATGTCCAAAGTGAACACTAAACTTTTCCGACCATTTGGCGTTGTAAAGGGGACTCTAAAGAAGCGCAATAAGATAGCCTTTCAAAAATTTCAAAATATTAAGCAACTCGCAGGGGTACATCCACATATTCCAAAAAACTAGTACATTTAGTGGTTTTTCCAAATCAATGAATGAAATATGTCCAAAGTGAACACTAAATTTTTCCGACCATTTGGCATTGTAAAGGGGACTCTAAAAAGCGTAATAAGATAGCCTTTCAAAAATTTCAAAATATTAAGCAACTCGCAGGGGTACATCCACATATTCCAAAAAACTAGTACATTTAGTGGTTTTTCCAAATCAATGAATGAAATATGTCCAAAGTGAACACTAAATTTTTCCGACCATTTGGCGTTGTAAATGGGACTCTAAAGAAGCGTAATAAGATAGCCTTTCAAAAATTTCAAAATATTAAGCAACTCGTAGGGGTACACCCACATATTCCAAAAAAGTAGTACATTTAGAGGTTTTTCCAAATCAATGAATGAAATATGTCCAAAGTGAACACTAAACTTTTCCGACCATTTGGCGTTGTGAAGGGGACTCTAAAGAAGCGTAATAAGATAGCCTTTCAAAAATTTCAAAATATTAAGCAACTCATAGGGGTACACCCACATATTCTAAAAAACTAGTACGTTTAGAGGTTTTTCCAAATCAATGAATGAAATATGTCCAAAGTGAACACTAAACTTTTCCGACCATTTGGCGTTGTAAAGGGTACTCTAAAGAAGCGTAATAAGATAGCCTTTCAAAAATTTCAAAATATTAAGCAACTCGTAGGGGTACATCCACATATTCCAAAAAACTAGTACATTTAGTGGTTTTTCCAAATCAATGAATGAAATATGTCCAAAGTGAACACTAAATTTTTCCGACCATTTGGCGTTGTAAACGGGACTCTGAAGAAGCGTAATAAAATATCATTTCAAAATTTTCAAAATATGAAGAAACTTGTAGGGGTACACCCACATATTCCAAAAAAGTAGTACATTTAGAGGTTTTTCCAAATCAATGAATGAAATATGTCCAAAGTGAACAGTAAAATTTTCCGACCATTTGGCGTTGTAAAGGGGACTCTAAAAAACCGTAATAAGATAGCCTTTCAAAAATTTCAAAATATTAAGCAACTCGTAGGGGTACACCCACATATTCTAAAAAACTAGTACGTTTAGAGGTTTTTCCAAATCAATGAATGAAATATGTCCAAAGTGAACACTAAACTTTTCCGACCATTTGGCGTTGTAAAGGGTACTCTGAAGAAGCGTAATAAAATAGCATTTCAAACTTTTCAAAATATGAAGAAACTTGTAGGGGTACACCCACATATTCCAAAAAAACTAGTACATTTAGTGGTTTTTCCAAATCAATGAATGAAATATGTCCAAAGTGAACACTAAATTTTTCCGACCATTTGGCGTTGTAAAGGGGACTCTGAAGAAGCGTAATAAAATAGCATTTCAAAAATTTCAAAATATTAAGCAACTCGTAGGGGTACACCCACATATTCCAAAAAAGTAGTACATTTAGAGGTTTTTCCAAATCAATGAATGAAATATGTCCAAAGTGAACACTAAACTTTTCCGACCATTTGGCGTTGTGAAGGGGACTCTAAAGAAGCGTAATAAGATAGCCTTTCAAAAATTTCAAAATATTAAGCAACTCGTAGGGGTACACCCACATATTCTAAAAAACTAGTACGTTTAGAGGTTTTTCCAAATCAATGAATGAAATATGTCCAAAGTGAACACTAAACTTTTCCGACCATTTGGCGTTGTAAAGGGTACTCTGAAGAAGCGTAATAAAATAGCATTTCAAACTTTTCAAAATATGAAGAAACTTGTAGGGGTACACCCACATATTCCAAAAAAACTAGTACATTTAGTGGTTTTTCCAAATCAATGAATGAAATATGTCCAAAGTGAACACTAAATTTTTCCGACCATTTGGCGTTGTAAAGGGGACTCTGAAGAAGCGTAATAAAATAGCATTTCAAAAATTTCAAAATATTAAGCAACTCGTAGGGGTACACCCACATATTCCAAAAAAGTAGTACATTTAGAGGTTTTTCCAAATCAATGAATGAAATATGTCCAAAGTGAACACTAAACTTTTCCGACCATTTGGCGTTGTGAAGGGGACTCTAAAGAAGCGTAATAAGATAGCCTTTCAAAAATTTCAAAATATTAAGCAACTCGTAGGGGTACACCCACATATTCTAAAAAACTAGTACGTTTAGAGGTTTTTCCAAATCAATGAATGAAATATGTCCAAAGTGAACACTAAACTTTTCCGACCATTTGGCGTTGTAAAGGGTACTCTGAAGAAGCGTAATAAAATAGCATTTCAAAATTTTCAAAATATGAAGAAACTTGTAGGGGTACACCCACATATTCCAAAAAAGTAGTACATTTAGAGGTTTTTCCAAATCAATGAATGAAATATGTCCAAAGTGAACACTAAACTTTTCCGGCCATTTGGCGTTGTAAAGGAGACTCTAAAAAAGCGTAATAAGATAGCCTTTCGAAAATTTCAAAATATTAAGCAACTCGCAGGGGTACACCCACATATTCCAAAAAACTAGTACATTTAGAGGTTTTTCCAAATCAATGATTGATATATGTCCAAAGTGAACACTAAACTTTTCCGACTATTTGGCGTTGTAAAGGGTACTCTGAAGAAGCGTAATAAGATAGCCTTTCAAAAATTTCAAAATATTAAGCAACTCGTAGGGGTACATCCACATATTCCAAAAAACTAGTGCATTTAGTGGTTTTTCCAAATCAATGAATGAAATATGTCCAAAGTGAACACTAAACTTTTCCGACCATTTGGCGTTGTAAAGGGGACTCTAAAGAAGCGCAATAAGATAGCCTTTCAAAAATTTCAAAATATTAAGCAACTCGCAGGGGTACATCCACATATTCCAAAAAACTAGTACATTTAGTGGTTTTTCCAAATCAATGAATGAAATATGTCCAAAGTGAACACTAAATTTTTCCGACCATTTGGCGTTGTAAAGGGGACTCTAAAAAGCGTAATAAGATAGCCTTTCAAAAATTTCAAAATATTAAGCAACTCGCAGGGGTACATCCACATATTCCAAAAAACTAGTACATTTAGTGGTTTTTCCAAATCAATGAATGAAATATGTCCAAAGTGAACACTAAATTTTTCCGACCATTTGGCGTTGTAAATGGGACTCTAAAGAAGCGTAATAAGATAGCCTTTCAAAAATTTCAAAATATTAAGCAACTCGTAGGGGTACACCCACATATTCCAAAAAAGTAGTACATTTAGAGGTTTTTCCAAATCAATGAATGAAATATGTCCAAAGTGAACACTAAACTTTTCCGACCATTTGGCGTTGTGAAGGGGACTCTAAAGAAGCGTAATAAGATAGCCTTTCAAAAATTTCAAAATATTAAGCAACTCATAGGGGTACACCCACATATTCTAAAAAACTAGTACGTTTAGAGGTTTTTCCAAATTAATGAATGAAATATGTCCAAAGTGAACACTAAACTTTTCCGACCATTTGGCGTTGTAAAGGGTACTCTAAAGAAGCGTAATAAGATAGCCTTTCAAAAATTTCAAAATATTAAGCAACTCGTAGGGGTACATCCACATATTCCAAAAAACTAGTACATTTAGTGGTTTTTCCAAATCAATGAATGAAATATGTCCAAAGTGAACACTAAATTTTTCCGACCATTTGGCGTTGTAAAGGGGACTCTAAAGAAGCGTAATAAGATAGCCTTTCAAAAATTTCAAAATATTAAGCAACTCGCAGGGGTACACCCACATATTTCAAAAAACTAGTACATTTAGAGATTTTTCCAAATCAATGAATGAAATATGAAACAACAAAATTTTTTTTTTTTTTTTTTAATTAAATAATTAGCCCAGATTAACATTCCCATAAATATTAATCCTCAACAGCTAATTCAACAACACAATGCGGAAGTTCTCAGAAATAAATCAATCTTATTAAATCATAAACAATCGTTCAACAAATAACCAATAAACCAATAACCAATAAAGAAATAACTCTAGCAACCTAAACACCAGGTTTGCTACATTATTGAAAATAAACTAACACCCTAAACATCACGAATTCCTGGTCAGCCACAACAATAAAGCCAAGATTAAATTCCTAATCTCATCATCCTCTTCTCTCGGTCTCTTTCCGCGGAAGAACATTGCTGTTACCTGTATCACATTGGAATAGAGATGCGTAAGTATTATCATAAATACTTAGTGAGTGGATCATCCTGCCTACAAACCAATTACGTCAAACAATAGACAATACATCACAATAATCAACAACAATGACAATGCAACAACAATAACATCAACATCCCATCAGGAAACCCACGTTTCCTGACACCCAGAGCCCTCCTCGCCCTCATGCGACCACACAAACAGCACATCCTTGCCAGTCAACCTCGTCATCGGCTGAGACATACTCGCAAACCCCTTGACGAACCTCCGGTAGTAGCCTGCTAAACCCAGAAAACTCCTGATCTCGGTAGCACTACTCGGTCTAGGCCAATCTCTGATAGCCTCAATCTTAGCCGGATCCACAGAAACTCCCTCTGCAGAAACAATATGGCCAAGAAAACCCATCTCCCTCTGCCAAAAGCTGCACTTGCTCAACTTGGCAAACAGCTTCTACTCTCGAAGCTTCTCCAACACAAGCCTCAAATGAGTCGCATGCTCCTCTGGACTCCTCGAATACACCAAAATATCATCGATAAAAATGATGACAAACACATCCAGAAACTCCCTGAACACGTCGTTCATCAATCTCATGAACGCTGCCGGCGCATTAGTCAAACCAAAAGGCATGACCACAAACTCAAAATGCCCATACCTCGTCCAAAAAGCTGTCTTCCGAACATCTGCCTCATCTATCGGAATCTGATGATATCCCGATGCCAAGTCAATCTTGGAGAACCAAGTAGCACCTCTCAACTGATCCAACAATTCATCGATCCTCGGAAGTGGGTACCTGTTCTTCACTGTGACTCGGTTAAGTCCCCGGTAATCAATGCACAACCGAAAACTACCATCCTTCTTCTTCACAAACAGCACTGGCGCTCCCCACGGCGAAACACTCGGCCTGATGAACCCTTTACTCAAAAGGTCCTCTAGCTGCTTCTTCAGCTCTGCCATCTCTGCTGGAGCCATCCTGTAAGGTGTCTTCGATATCGGAGCTGTCCCGGGCTCTAATTCAATCGTGAAAGGATCTGACCGAGATGGTGGCAATCCCTTCAGCGACCGAAAAACATCCTCAAAATCCTGGACAACCTGAATATCCTGCAGACTCACCTCACCACTGGACTCTGTCATAGTGATCGTCGCCAAATAGGCTTCGCAGCCCCGCTCTAACAACTGCTCTGCCTGAATAGCTGAGATCACTATACTCCCTGAAGTCGGTCTCACTCCCTGATAAACCAACTTCCCTGCATCCTGCTCAAACACCACTCTACCTCTGTAGCAATCCAGATGAACTCGGTATAGAGATAACCAGTCCATCCCCAAAATCACGTCATACAGTTCCACTGGACTGATGACCAAATCCGCTGGCATAGACTGCCCCGCAATCTGCACATCAACTGCTCTAGCTCTGCCCGAAGTAGCCAGATAACCACCACCTGCCACCTTGACAAAGCCTGAAGCCTCGCCAACGCTACTCCGAATACCACTACCCTCAGCTCTCTCCGGAGTAATGAAGCAATTAGATGCTCCCGATTCAAACAGAACGTGAGACTCAAAACCGCCAACTAACAAGGTCCCTACACAATTCCACAAGTGTTGAGAACCTCTAACTCTATCACAGTAAAATAACAGAAACAGACAACACCAACAATTCTTCCTTAAGAATTTAAAAGTCTGAGTCAAGATTTTACCTGTGATCTGGCCTGACTGACTGGTCTGGCCCACCTCTGCCGAAGTATAAACTCTCGGCGCTCCACCCGACTGCAACGCCGCAACCTGCGCTGCTGACTGAATAGCCAACGGCTGAATCGCCGCTGCCACTGCTCTCTGCTGCAACTTGGGACACATTGTTTTGATATGCCCCGGCTCCCTGCAGTAGAAGCACACTGTCGTCTCTCTGGATCCCGCCCTCTTGGGGCAAGTCGCAACTCTGTGATCCAGACTCCCACACCCAAAACAACCACCCGTACTCGGGCTACTAGCAGATATCTCCTCTGCTCTCCTCTTCTGGCCCTGCGCAGGCCTGCTGCCTCTGCCGTAACCAGAACTGTAACCTCTGCGCTGCTGATGCTGCTGCTGGCCCCGAGGATGGGTAGCAGGAGCAACTGCAACTGGAACAACTGCCGTGCTCACCGGCTCACGCAAGTCCTCCTCGATAGAAGCTGCCAACTCCACTAAGCCCGCTCTGGTGTGGTACATACCACCTCTGCACTGAGTCCTGATGTTCCTCCGAAGTCCCTGAAGAAACCTCGCCGTCAATGCCCGCTCAGTGATCAGCTCACCACCAGAATGTACCAACAACCTGCAAAACTCTGCATCATACTCTCGGACAGACCTCTCACCCTGCGTCAAGTCCAGAAACCTCAACTGCAGCCTGTCACGAGCCTCCTGAGGGAAGAACTTGTGGTTGAACTCCTCGACGAAGTCAACCCAAGTCCAAACCTCTCTCCTGGTCCTAACAGACCTCCACCAAGAATGTGCATCACCTCCAAGGTAGTGCACTGCCAACTCGACCTGAAACTGCTCCGGACAACGAACAGAATCGAAGTTCCGCTCGAACCTCTGACGCCACTCGTCAGCCTGATCTGGAGTAACACCGCCTTCAAACGTAGGCGTGCCAATCCTCTGCATCTCCCTCATCATCTCACGATAAGGAGAAAACCCAACTGCAACTCCCTGCTGCACCGCAGCCTCCTGCTGCTCAACAAAACCGGCACCAACATGTGCCCCGGCACCAACCTGTGCCCCGGCCGCTGGAGGTGCAACCGGAGCCTGCTGTGGAACTGCCTGAGGAAGACGTGCCAACAACTGCGTCAGTAGCCCCACAATCAACTCTCCCTGAGCTAAAGCAGCGCCCCCACCGGGAACCGCTCCAGCTCCTGCGCCACCACTGGCACCTGAGTTAGCCCCACCGGCCAACGAAACAGACTGTGTCACCGACGCCGCCGCCACACTAGGCGCTGCACTCTCTACTAAAACCTCAGCCTCTGGCACTCCACGACCAGCACCCCGACCTCCACGACCCGCTGCTCGCCCACCGCGACCAGCTCCTCTGCCCCCACGGGCTGCACCGCGACCACGACCACGGCCACGACCACGACCTGCGTCCATCTCTCTGCACTACCACCTAGTACAGAAAAAGAGCAAAGTCAACACACAAACCAAAACACGACACACCAAATATCCAACTCACTTACCCGCGGAAAACTGGAAGACCGAGACGATGAGACTAGACCACTAACTGACTAACTCACATAATCGATTAACCACACAATCCAATTCATCCAATTCTAACAATCCTAAAACCGACTACGCTCTGATACCAAAATGAAACAACCAATTTTTTTTTTTTTTTTTTAATTAAATAATTAGCCCAGATTAACATTCCCATAAATATTAATCCTCAACAGCTAATTCAACAACACAATGCGGAAGTTCTCAGAAATAAATCAATCTTATTAAATCATAAACAATCGTTCAACAAATAACCAATAAACCAATAACCAATAAAGAAATAACTCTAGCAACCTAAACACCAGGTTTGCTACATTATTGAAAATAAACTAACACCCTAAACATCACGAATTCCTGGTCAGCCACAACAATAAAGCCAAGATTAAATTCCTAATCTCATCATCCTCTTCTCTCGGTCTCTTTCCGCGGAAGAACATTGCTGTTACCTGCATCACATTGGAATAGAGATGCGTAAGTATTATCATAAATACTTAGTGAGTGGATCATCGTGCCTACAGACCAATTACGTCAAACAATAGACAATACATCACAATAATCAACAACAATGACAATGCAACAACAATAACATCAACATCCCATCAGGAAACCCACGTTTCCTGACACCCAGGTCGGTGTCGATCGACGCCAGCCTTCTGAGTGTCGGTCGACACCAGCTCGACGCCCAGACACCAGACGCGATGAAACAGTGCGAAAATAGTAAAATAAACACCAATCAATGGGATTCAAGCCCCATAAACGCATCAAACCACATAAAACCGAAGAACAACTCAAGAACAACAACATAAACTCAAAATCAAACAATCTCTATTGATTAACGGACCTACAGTCACGCACTCACCTTGAAAACGGATTGAAAGGAAGGAATAGATGATGAACAGCAACCCAAAGCCTCAGAACAAGCCTCCCAACCTTAGAAATCACCCAAAAATCGCCTCTGAAACGTTTCTCCTCGAAACTTGTGCCTTTCTCGCGGCCACAAAGCTTGTAAATCGAGAAATAGGGTTTCCACGCCCTAAACCGGACAAAACCAGCCGACTTGAATCAAACCGGTCGATTTCTCAATAACCGGTGTCGATCGACACCCTTCCTTGGTGTCGGTCGACACCCATCGACCAAACCAACCCAAACTCGATTCGATCGACTTAAACCGGAAATCAACCCTGATAACCGGTGTCGATCGACACAACCTTTGGTGTCGATCGACACTAAGCATCCAGAAGCTTTTTCACACATTTTCTTCGAGATAAATGAACCTTAAACCAACTGTACAACAATCAAACAAGAACATGTACAGTTAATCCTCGATTCGCACCTCAAAGAGCATATGTAATCGACTCCCAAAACCCCTAATGTCGTCCGATACCAACTCTAACACAACTTTCGGGTTCGCGGATGTTACAATTCTCCCCCACTAAACTGGATTCGTCCTCGAATCCCAACACAAACGTCTCTCAAAGACCTCAAAACTCACATTTTTAGTCCTATGTTATATGCATGTCTCCAAGATATTATTACTCCCAATACCGTAACCCACCGTCACGATATCCATATTGCGGCCCACCGCCACAATATCCATACTGCGGCCCACCGCCCAGTATCCAAACCGCGACCCACCGTCACGAAAACAACCCATATCGAGGTAGCGACCCCCAATATAAGTCCGTCGGGCACCTACCGTCCCAACACAAATAGAACCACCGTCTACAAGGCCCACCGCCTCTAGACAAAACGAGTAATAAAATCTGAAACGCGTACCAACATATGACTAAAAACTTCCAATGACCCCACCGGCCAAAGAAACTTAACATCCCAACCATAACCAAAAATATGAGGCAAAACTCCATCTCATATAACTCCAAAAATGTATATCGTACAACAAAACGAAAATACATAAATCCAAAACCAACAACAACAAAACCAAAAACTAGACTAGAACCACAAAGATGAATCACTCCACAGCCTGCTTGTCGAACCACTTTCCGAACTTCAGCTTCATCTTTGCCTCTGGCTCCCAAGTCTGCTCCTCTGTGCCACTACAGTCCCACAAGACTCTCAACAATGGCACCCTCTTGTTCCGCAGAACCTTGACTCTCCTCTCAAGAATCCTCACAGGGACTGCCGGAACTGTCATATCTGGCTGAAGATCCTCTGGAATCTCAACCACTATCTCCTCTGAAGGATGCAAACACCTCCTCAACATAGAAACATGAAACACCTTATGAAAGGAGCTCATAATCGGTGGCAACTCCAACTGATAAGCCACTGGCCCAACCCGCTCCACCACTGGAAACGGACCCATAAAACGCGGACTGAGCTTGTTCTCTGCTATGGACCTGTTAGGGCCTCTCAACATAGCCATCTTGAGATACACTCTATCTCCCACCTGAAACTCAAGCTCACGTCGCCGTCTATCAGCATAACTCCTCTGTCTATCCTGAGCCTCCTTCATGTTCAACCTCAAGACATGGATCTTCTCCGTGGTCTCCTGAACAAAACTAGCTCCAAACATGCTGCGCTCCCCCACTTGGGTCCAGCATAAGGGTGTCCTGCATGGCCTCCCATATAAAGCCTCATAAGGAGCCATACCAATACTAGACTGAAAACTGTTGTTATAAGCAAACTCTGCCAAACACAGATGATCATCCCAATGACCACCCCAATCCAGTACACACATCCTCAGCAGATCCTCCAAAGTCTGAATAGTCCTCTCTGACTGCCCATCTGTCTGCGGATGATACGCTGTACTCATATGCACCTTAGTGCCCATCTCAGTCTGAAATGCCCTCCAAAACTCTGAAGCAAACCTCGGATCTCTATCCGACACAATACTGGCTGGCACTCCATGCAGCCTCACAATCTCTCGCACAAACTTCCTAGCCAAGACAGCTGCTCCGTCTGTCTTCTTGATGGCCAAGAAATGTGCTGACTTGGTCAAGCGATCCACAATGACCCAAATAGCATCGAATGTCCGTGAGATCTGCAATCCCACAACAAAATCCATAGTGATCGTATCCCACTTCCACTCTGGAATGGGTAAACTCTGCAGAAGACCACTAGGCACCTGATGCTCTGCCTTGACCAAAGAACAAGTGTTGCACCTCGCAACCCAATCTGCCACATCTCTCTTCATCCCAACCCAATGATAATACCGTTTGAGGTCACGGTACATCTTGGTCGCACCCGGATGAATCGAAAACTTGCTCGAATGAGCCTCTCTCAAAACCTCATTCCTCAACTCCTCATCCTTGGGCACACAAACTCGCCCACGAACCAAGATAGTCCCATTCGATGAGACCTGATACTCAGAACCAGACGCCTGCGAAGCATCAATCAAACCCTGATCACTCTGCTACGCCACTCTGATCCTACTGAGTAAGTCTGCCTGATCAGCTGCCTCTAAACCCAAAGGCTCCTCTGAAATAGCACAAAGCCGCAATGTACTAATCTCGCTGACCAACGCCTCAACACCACGCTCTCTATCTGAATCAACCCTCCGTCGACTCAAAGCATCTGCCACCAAGTTGGCCTTGCCAGGATGATAAACTATATCCAGGTCATAGTCTGCCAGAAACTCTACCCAACGCGTCTGCCTCGCATTCAGCAAAGGCTGAGTGAGAATATGTTGAAGACTCTTGTGATCTGTGAAGATCTGCACTCTGCCACCATAAAGATAAGACCTCCAAATCTTGAGTGCAAAAACCACTGCTCCCAACTCAAGATCATGCGTAGGACGGTTGCGCTCACTGCCCTGCAACTGCCTCGAAGCATAGGCAATCACTCTGCCCTCCTGCATCAAAACACAACCAAGTCCAACACCTGAAGCATCTGTGTACACGACATAAGGCTTCCCCGGATCGGGTAATGCCAAAACTGGTGTACTAGTCAACATCTCCTTGAGCTTCCCAAAGCTCTCCTCGCACTCATGCGACCACACAAACGGCACATCCTTGCCAGTCAACCTCGTCATCGGCTGAGACATACTCGCAAACCCCTTGACGAACCTCCTGTAGTAGCCTGCTAAATCTAGAAAACTCCTGATCTCGGTAGCACTACTCGGTCTAGGCCAATCTCTGATAGCCTCAATCTTAGCCGGCTCCACAGAAACTCCCTATGCAGAAACAATATGGCCAAGAAAACCCATCTCCCTCTGCCAAAAGCTGCACTTGCTCAACTTGGCAAACAGCTTCTGCTCTCGAAGCTTCTCCAACACAAGCCTCAAATGAGTCGCATGCTCCTCTGGACTCCTCGAATACACCAAAATATCATCGATAAAAATGATGACAAACACATCCAGAAACTCCCTGAACACGTCGTTCATCAATCTCATGAACGCTGCCGGCGCATTAGTCAAACCAAAAGGCATGACCACAAACTCAAAATGCCCATACCTCGTCCGAAAAGCTGTCTTCCGAACATCTGCCTCATCTATCGGAATCTGATGATAGCCCGATGCCAAGTCAATCTTGGAGAACCAAGTAGCACCTCTCAACTGATCCAACAATTCATCGATCCTCGGAAGTGGGTACCTGTTCTTCACTGTGACTCGGTTAAGTCCCCGGTAATCAATGCACAACCGAAAACTACCATCCTTCTTCTTCACAAACAGCACTGGCGCTCCCCACGGCGAAACACTCGGCCTGATGAACCCTTTACTCAAAAGGTCCTCTAGCTGCTTCTTCAGCTCTGCCATCTCTGTTGGAGCCATCCTGTAAGGTGTCTTCGATATCGGAGCTGTCCCGGGCTCTAATTCAATCGTGAAAGGATCTGACCGAGATGGTGGCAATCCCTTCAGCGACCGAAAAACATCCTCAAAATCCTGGACAACCTGAATATCCTGCAGACTCACCTCACCACTGGACTCTGTCACAGTGATCGTCGCCAAATAGGCTTCGCAGCCCCGCTCTAACAACTGCTCTGCCTGAATAGCTGAGATCACTATACTCCCTGAAGTCGGTCTCACTCCCTGATAAACCAACTTCCCTGCATCCTGCTCAAACACCACTCTACCTCTGTAGCAATCCAGATGAACTCGGTATAGAGATAACCAGTCCATCCCCAAAATCACGTCATACAGTTCCACTGGACTGATGACCAAATCCGCTGGCATAGACTGCCCCGCAATCTGCACATCAACTGCTCTAGCTCTGCCCGAAGTAGCCAGATAACCACCACCTGCCACCTTGACAAAGCCTGAAGCCTCGCCAACGCTACTCCGAATACCACTACCCTCAGCTCTCTCCGGAGTAATGAAGCAATTAGATGCTCCCGAGTCAAACAGAACGTGAGACTCAAAACCGCCAACTAATAAGGTCCCTACACAATTCCACAAGTGTTGAGAACCTCTAACTCTATCACAGTAAAATAACAGAAACAGACAACACCAACAATTCTACCTTAAGAATTTAAAAGTCTGAGTCAAGATTTTACCTGTGATCTGGCCTGACTGACTGGTCTGGCCCACCTTTGCCGAAGTATAAACTCTCGGCGCTCCACCCGACTGCAACACCGCAACCTGCGCTGCTGACTGAATAGCCAACGGCTGAATCGCCGCTGCCACTGCTCTCTGCTGCAACTTGGGACACATTGTCTTGATATGCCCCGGCTCCCTGCAGTAGAAGCACACTGTCGTCTCTATGGATCCCGCCCTCTTGGGGCAAGTCGCAACTCTGTGATCCAGACTCCCACACCCAAAACAACCACCCGTACTCGGGCTACTAGCAGATATCTCCTCTGCTCACCTCTTCTGGCCCTGCGCAGGCCTGCTGCCTCTGCCGTAATCAGAACTGTAACCTCTGCGCTGCTGATGCTGCTGCTGGCCCCGAGGATGGGTAGCAGGAGCAACTGCAACTGGAACAACTGCCGTGCTGACCGGGTCACGCAAGTCCTCCTCGATAGAAGCTGCCAACTCCACTAAGCCCGCTCTGGTGTGGTACATACCACCTCTGCACTGAGTTCTGATGTTCCTCCGAAGTCCCTGAAGAAACCTCGCCGTCAATGTCCGCTCACTGATCAGCTCACCACCAGAATGTACCAACAACCTGCAGAACTCTGCATCGTACTCTCGGACAGACCTCTCACCCTGCGTCAAGTCCAGAAACCTCAACTGCAGCCTGTCACGAGCCTCCTGAGGGAAGAACTTGTGGTTGAACTCCTCGACGAAGTCAACCCAAGTCCAAACCTCTCTCCTGGTCCTAACAGACCTCCACCACAAATGTGCATCACCTCCAAGGTAGTGCACTGCCAACTCGACCTGAAACTGCTCCGGACAACGAACATAATCGAAGTTCCGCTCCAACCTCTGACGCCACTCGTCAGCCTGCTCTGGAGTAACACCGCCTTCAAACGTAGGCGTGCCAATCCTCTGCATCTCCCTCATCATCTCACGATAAGGAGAAAACCCAACTGCAACTCCCTGCTGCTCAACAAAACCGGCACCAACATGTGCCCCGGCACCAACCTGTGCCCCGGCCGCTGGAGGTGCAACCGGAGCCTGCTGTGGAACTGCCTGAGGAAGACGTGCCAACAACTGCGTCAGTAGCCCCACAATCAACTCTCCCTGAGCTAAAGCAGCGCCCCCACCGGGAACCGCTCCAGCTCCTGCGCCACCACTGGCACCTGAGTTAGCCCCACCGGCCAACGAAACAGACTGTGTCACCGACGCTGCCGCCACAGTAGGCGCTGCACTTCTACTGAAACCTCAGCCTCTGGCATTCCACGACCAGCACCCCGACCTCCACGACCCGCTGCTCGCCCACCGCGACCAGCTCCTCTGCCCCCACGGGCTGCACCGCGACCACGACCTGCGTCCATCTCTCTGCACTACCACCAAGTACAGAAAAAGAGCAAAGTCAACACACAAACCAAAACACGACACACCAAATATCCAACTCACTTACCCGCGGAAAACTGGAAGACCGAGAGGATGAGACTAGACCACTAACTGACTAACTCACATAATCGATTAACCACACAATCCAATTCATCCAATTCTAACAGTCCTAAAACCGACTACGCTCTGATACCAAAATGAAACAACCAAATGCGGAAGATTAACATTCCCATAAATATTAATCCTCAACAGCTAATTCAACAACACAATGCGGAAGTTCTCAGAAATAAATCAATCTTATTAAATCATAAACAATCTTTCAACAAATAACCAATAAACCAATAACCAATAAAGAAATAACTCTAGCAACCTAAACACCAGGTTTGCTACATTATTGAAAATAAACTAACACCCTAAACATCACGAATTCCTTGTCAGCCACAACAATAAAGCCAAGATTAAATTCCTAATCTCATCATCCTCTTCTCTCGGTCTCTTTCCGCGGAAGAACATTGCTGTTACCTGCATCACATTGGAATAGAGATGCGTAAGTATTATCATAAATACTTAGTGAGTGGATCATCCTGCCTACAGACCAATTACGTCAAACAATAGACAATACATCACAATAATCAACAACAATGACAATGCAACAACAATAACATCAACATCCCATCAGGAAACCCACGTTTCCTGACACCCAGGTCGGTGTCGACCGACACCTCTATGGTGTCGATCGACGCCAGCCTTCTGAGTGTCGATCGACACTCATCGAGTGTCGGTCGACACCAGCTCGACGCCCAGACACCAGACGCGATGAAACAGTGCAAAAATAGTAAAATAAACACCAATCAATGGGATTCAACCCCCATAAACGCATCAAACCACATAAATCCGAAGAACAACTCAAGAACAACAACATAAACTCAAAATCAAACAATCTCTATTGATTAACGGACCTACAGTCACGCACTCACCTTGAAAACGGATTGAAAGGAAGGAATAGATGATGAACAGCAACCCAAAGCCTCAGAACAAGCCTCCCAACCTTAGAAATCACCCAAAAATCGCCTCTGAAACTTTTCTCCTCGAAACTTGTGCCTTTCTCGCGGCCACAAAGCTTTTAAATCGAGAAATAGGGTTTCCACGCCCTAAACCGGACAAAACCAGCCGACTTGAATCAAACCGGTCGATTTCTCAATAACCGGTGTCGATCGACACCCTTCCTTGGTGTCGGTCGACACCCATCGACCAAACCAACCCAAACTCGATTCGATCGACTTAAACAAGAAATCAACCCTGATAACCGGTGTCGATCGACACAACCTTTGGTGTCGATCGACACTAAGCATCCAGAAGCTTTTTCACACATTTTCTTCAAGATAAATGAACCTTAAACCAACTGTACAACAATCAAACAAGAACATGTACAGTTAATCCTCGATTCGCACCTCAAAGAGCAAATGTAATCGACTCCCGAACCCCTAATGTCGTCCGATACCAACTCTAACACAACTTTCTGGTTCGCGGATGTTACAAAATATGTCCAAAGTGAACACTAAACTTTTCCGACCATTTGGCGTTGTAAAGGGGACTCTAAAGAAGCGTAATAAGATAGCCTTTCAAAAATTTCAAAATATTAAGCAACTCGTAGGGGTACACCCACATATTCCAAAAAACTAGTACATTTAGAGGTTTTTCCAAATCAATGAATGAAATATGTCCAAAGTGAACACTAAACTTTTCCGACCATTTGGCGTTGTAAAGGGGACTCTAAAGAAGCGTAATAAGATAGCCTTTCAAAAATTTCAAAATATTAAGAAACTCGTAGGGGTACACCCACATATTTCAAAAAACTAGGACATTTAGAGGTTTTTCCAAATCAATGAATGAAATATGTCCAAAGTGAACACTAAACTTTTCCGACCATTTGGCGTTGTAAAGGGGACTCTCAAGGAGCGTAATAAGATAGCCTTTCAAAAATTTCTAAATATTAAGAAACTCGTAGGGGTACACCCACATATTCCAAAAACCTAGTACATTTAGTGGTTTTTCCAAATCAATGAATGAAATATATCCAAAGTGAACACTAAACTTTTCCGACCATTTGGCGTTGTAAAGGGGACTCTCAAGAAGCGTAATAAGATAGCCTTTCAAAAATTTCAAAATATTAAGCAACTCGTAGGGGTACACCCACATATTCTAAAAAAACTAGTACATTTAGAGGTTTTTCCAAATCAATGAATGAAATATATCCAAAGTGAACACTAAACTTTTCTGACCATTTGGCGTTGTAAAGGGGACTCTAAAGAAGCGTAATAAGATAGCCTTTCAAAAATTTCAAAATATTAAGAAACTCGTAGGGGTACACCCACATATTTCAAAAAACTAGGACATTTAAAGGTTTTTCCAAATCAATGAATGAAATATGTCCAAAGTGAACACTAAACTTTTCCGACCATTTGGCGTTGTAAAGGGGACTCTAAAGAAGCGTAATAAGATAGCCTTTCAAAAATTTCAAAATATTAAGAAACTCGTAGGGGTACACCCACATATTTAAAAAAACTAGGACATTTAGAGGTTTTTCCAAATCAATGAATGAAATATGTCTAAAGTGAACACTAAACTTTTCCGACCATTTGGCGTTGTAAAGGGGACTCTCAAGGAGCGTAATAAGATAGCCTTTCAAAAATTTCAAAATATTAAGAAACTCGTAGGGGTACACCCACATATTCCAAAAAACTAGTACATTTAGTGGTTTTTCCAAATCAATGAATGAAATATGTCCAAAGTGAACACTAAACTTTTCCGACCATTTGGCGTTGTAAAGGGGACTCTCAAGAAGCGTAATAAGATAGCCTTTCAAAAATTTCAAAATATTAAGAAACTCGTAGGGGTACACCCACATATTCCAAAAAAGTAGTACATTTAGAGGTTTTTCCAAATCAATGAATGAAATATGTCCAAAGTGAACACTAAACTTTTCCGACCATTTGGCGTTGTAAAGGGTAATCTGAAGAAGCGTAATAAAATAGCATTTCAAAATTTTCAAAAGATGAAGAAACTTGTAGGGGTACACCCACATATTCCAAAAAACTAGTACATTTAGTGGTTTTTCCAAATCAATGAATGAAATATGTCCAAATTGAACACTAAACTTTTCTGACCATTTGGCGTTGTAAAGGGGACTCTAAAGAAGCGTAATAAGATAGCCTTTCAAAAATTTCAAAATATTAAGAAACACGTAGGTGTACACCCACATATTCCAAAAAACTAGTACATTTAGTGGTTTTTCCAAATCAATGAATGAAATATGTCCAAAGTGAACACTAAAATTTTCCGACCATTTGGCGTTGTAAAGGGGACTCTCAAGGAGCGTAATAAGATAGCCTTTCAAAAATTTCAAAATATTAAGAAACTCGTATGGGTACACCCACATATTCTAAAAAACTAGTACATTTTGTGGTTTTTCCAAATCAATGAATGAAATATGTCCAAAGTGAACACTAAACTTTTCCGACCATTTGGCGTTGTAAAGGGGACTCTCAAGAAGCGTAATAAGATAGCCTTTCAAAATTTTCAAAATATTAAGAAACTCGTAGGGGTACACCCACATATTCCAAAAAAGTAGTACATTTAGAGGTTTTTCCAAATCAATGAATGAAATATGTCCAAAGTGAACACTAAACTTTTCCGACCATTTGGCGTGGTAAAGGGGACTCTAAAGAAGCGTAATAAGATAGCCTTTCAAAAATTTCAAAATATTAAGCAACTCGTAGGGGTACACCCACATATTCCAAAAAACTAGTACATTTAGTGGTTTTTCCAAATCAATGAATGAAATATGTCCAAAGTGAACACAAAACTTTTCCGACCATTTGGCGTTGTCAAGGGGACTCTAAAGAAGCGTAATAAGATAGCCTTTCAAAAATTTCAAAATATTAAGCAACTCGTAGGGGTACACCCACATATTCCAAAAAACTAGTACATTTAGTGGTTTTTCCAAATCAATGAATGAAATATGTCCAAAGTGAACACTAAATTTTTCCGACCATTTGGCGTTGTAAAGGGGACTCTAAAGAAGCTTAATAAGATAGCCTTTCAAAAATTTCAAAATACTAAGCAACTCGTAGGGGTACACCCACATATTCTAAAAAACTAGTACATTTTGTGGTTTTTCCAAATCAATGAATGAAATATGTCCAAAGTGAACACTAAACTTTTCCGACCATTTGGCGTTGTAAAGGGGTCTCTCAAGAAGCGTAATAAGATAGCCTTTCAAAAATTTCAAAATATTAAGAAACTCGTAGGGGTACACCCACATATTCAAAAAAACTAGTACATTTAGAGGTTTTTCCAAATCAATGAATGAAATATGTCCAAAGTGAACACTAAACTTTTCCGACCATTTGGCGTGGTAAAGGGGACTCTAAAGAAGCGTAATAAGATAGCCTTTCAAAAATTTCAAAATATTAAGCAACTCGTAGGGGTACACCCACATATTCTAAAAAACTAGTACATTTAGAGGTTTTTCCAAATCAATGAATGAAATATGTCCAAAGTGGACACTAAACTTTTCCGACCATTTGGCGTTGTAAAGGGGACTCTAAAGAAGCGTAATAAGATAGCCTTTCAAAAATTTCAAAATATTAAGAAACTCGTAGGGGTACACCCACATATTTCAAAAAACTATGACATTTAGAGGTTTTTCCAAATCAATGAATGAAATATGTCCAAAGTGAACACTAAATTTTTCCGACCATTTGGCGTTGTAAAGGGGACTCTAAAGAAGCTTAATAAGATAGCCTTTCAAAAATTTCAAAATACTAAGCAACTCGCAGGGGTACACCCACATATTCCAAAAAACTAGTACATTTAGAGGTTTTTCCAAATAAATGAATGAAATATGTCCAACGTGAACACTAAACTTTTCCGACCATTTGGCGTCGTAAAGGGGACTCTAAAGAAGCGTAATAAGATAGCCTTTCAAAAATTTCAAAATATTAAGCAACTCGTAGGGGTACACCCACATATTCCAAAAAACTAGTACATTTAGTGGTTTTTCCAAATCAATGAATGAAATATGTCCAAAGTGAACACAAAACTTTTCCGACCATTTGGCGTTGTAAAGGGGACTCTAAAGAAGCGTAATAAGATAGCCTTTCAAAAATTTCAAAATATTAAGCAACTCGTAGGGGTACACCCACATATTCCAAAAAACTAGTACATTTAGTGGTTTTTCCAAATCAATGAATGAAATATGTCCAAAGTGAACACTAAACTTTTCCGACCATTTGGCGTGGTAAAGGGGACTCTAAAGAAGCGTAATAAGATAGCCTTTCAAAAATTTCAAAATATTAAGCAACTCGTAGGGGTACACCCACATATTCTAAAAAACTAGTACATTTAGAGGTTTTTCCAAATCAATGAATGAAATATGTCCAAAGTGAACACTAAACTTTTCCGACCATTTGGCGTTGTAAAGGGGACTCTAAAGAAGCGTAATAAGATAGCCTTTCAAAAATTTCAAAATATTAAGAAACACGTAGGGGTACACCCACATATTCCAAAAAACTAGTACATTTAGTGGTTTTTCCAAATCAATGAATGAAATATGTCCAAAGTGAACACTAAACTTTTCCGACCATTTGGCGTTGTAAAGGGGTCTCTCAAGAAGCGTAATAAGATAGCCTTTCAAAAATTTCAAAATATTAAGCAACTCGTAGGGGTACACCCACATATTCTAAAAAACTAGTACATTTAGAGGTTTTTCCAAATCAATGAATGAAATATGTCCAAAGTGAACACTAAACTTTTCCGACCATTTGGCGTTGTAAAGGGGACTCTAAAGAAGCGTAATAAGATAGCCTTTCAAAAATTTCAAAATATTAAGAAACTCGTAGGGGTACACCCACATATTTCAAAAAACTAGGACATTTAGAGGTTTTTCCAAATCAATGAATGAAATATGTCTAAAGTGAACACTAAACTTTTCCGACCATTTGGCGTTGTAAAGGGGACTCTCAAGGAGCGTAATAAGATAGCCTTTCAAAAATTTCAAAATATTAAGAAACTCGTAGGGGTACACCCACATATTCCAAAAAACTAGTACATTTAGTGGTTTTTCCAAATCAATGAATGAAATATGTCCAAAGTGAACACTAAACTTTTCCGACCATTTGGCGTTGTAAAGGGGACTCTCAAGAAGCGTAATAAGATAGCCTTTCAAAAATTTCAAAATATTAAGAAACTCGTAGGGGTACACCCACATATTCCAAAAAAGTAGTACATTTAGAGGTTTTTCCAAATCAATGAATGAAATATGTCCAAAGTGAACACTAAACTTTTCCGACCATTTGGCGTTGTAAAGGGTAATCTGAAGAAGCGTAATAAAATAGCATTTCAAAATTTTCAAAAGATGAAGAAACTTGTAGGGGTACACCCACATATTCCAAAAAACTAGTACATTTAGTGGTTTTTCCAAATCAATGAATGAAATATGTCCAAATTGAACACTAAACTTTTCTGACCATTTGGCGTTGTAAAGGGGACTCTAAAGAAGCGTAATAAGATAGCCTTTCAAAAATTTCAAAATATTAAGAAACACGTAGGTGTACACCCACATATTCCAAAAAACTAGTACATTTAGTGGTTTTTCCAAATCAATGAATGAAATATGTCCAAAGTGAACACTAAAATTTTCCGACCATTTGGCGTTGTAAAGGGGACTCTCAAGGAGCGTAATAAGATAGCCTTTCAAAAATTTCAAAATATTAAGAAACTCGTATGGGTACACCCACATATTCTAAAAAACTAGTACATTTTTTTGTTTTTCCAAATCAATGAATGAAATATGTCCAAAGTGAACACTAAACTTTTCCGACCATTTGGCGTTGTAAAGGGGACTCTCAAGAAGCGTCATAAGATAGCCATTCAAAATTTTCAAAATATTAAGAAACTCGTAGGGGTACACCCACATATTTCAAAAAACTAGGACATTTAGAGGTTTTTCCAAATCAATGAATGAAATATGTCCAAAGTGAACACTAAATTTTTCCGACCATTTGGCGTTGTAAAGGGGACTCTAAAGAAGGTTAATAAGATAGCCTTTCAAAAATTTCAAAATACTAAGCAACTCGCAAGGGTACACCCACATATTCCAAAAAACTAGTACATTTAGAGGTTTTTCCAAATCAATGAATGAAATATGTCCAACGTGAACACTAAACTTTTCTGACCATTTGGCGTTGTAAAGGGGACTCTAAAGAAGGTTAATAAGATAGCCTTTCAAAAATTTCAAAATACTAAGCAACTCGCAAGGGTACACCCACATATTCCAAAAAACTAGTACATTTAGAGGTTTTTCCAAATCAATGAATGAAATATGTCCAACGTGAACACTAAACTTTTCTGACCATTTGGCGTTGTAAAGGGGACTCTAAAGAAGCGTAATAAGATAGCCTTTCAAAAATTTCAAAATATTAAGAAACTCGTAGGGGTACACCCACATATTCCAAAAAACTAGTACATTTAGTGGTTTTTCCAAATCAATGAATGAAATATGTCCAAAGTGAACACTAAACTTTTCCGACCATTTGGCGTTGTAAAGGGGACTCTAAAGAAGCGTAATAAGATAGCATTTCAAAAATTTCAAAATATTAAGAAACTCGTAGGGGTACACCCACATATTTCAAAAAACTAGGACATTTAGAGGTTTTTCCAAATCAATGAATGAAATATGTCCAAAGTGAACACTAAATTTTTCCGACCATTTGGCGTTGTAAAGGGGACTCTAAAGAAGGTTAATAAGATAGCCTTTCAAAAATTTCAAAATACTAAGCAACTCGCAAGGGTACACCCACATATTCCAAAAAACTAGTACATTTAGAGGTTTTTCCAAATCAATGAATGAAATATGTCCAACGTGAACACTAAACTTTTCTGACCATTTGGCGTTGTAAAGGGGACTCTAAAGAAGCGTAATAAGATAGCCTTTCAAAAATTTCAAAATATTAAGCAATTCGTAGGGGTACACCCACATATTCTAAAAAACTAGTACATTTAGAGGTTTTTCCAAATCAATGAATGAAATATGTCCAAAGTGAACACTAAACTTTTCCGACCATTTGGCGTTGTAAAGAGGATTCTAAAGAAGCGTAATAAGATAGCCTTTCAAAAATTTCAAAATATTAAGAAACTCGTAGGGGTACACCCACATATTTCAAAAAACTAGGACATTTAGAGGTTTTTCCAAATCAATGAATGAAATATGTCTAAAGTGAACACTAAACTTTTCCGACCATTTGGCGTTGTAAAGGGGACTCTCAAGGAGCGTAATAAGATAGCCTTTCAAAAATTTCAAAATATTAAGAAACTCGTAGGGGTACACCCACATATTCCAAAAAACTAGTACATTTAGTGGTTTTTCCAAATCAATGAATGAAATATGTCCAAAGTGAACACTAAACTTTTCCGACCATTTGGCGTTGTAAAGGGGACTCTAAAGAAGCGTAATAAGATAGCCTTTCAAAAATTTCAAAATATTAAGAAACTCGTAGGGGTACACCCACATATTTCAAAAAACTAGGACATTTAGAGGTTTTTCCAAATCAATGAATGAAATATGTCCAACGTGAACACTAAACTTTTCTGACCATTTGGCGTTGTAAAGGGGACTCTAAAGAAGCGTAATAAGATAGCCTTTCAAAAATTTCAAAATATTAAGCAATTCGTAGGGGTACACCCACATATTCTAAAAACCTAGTACATTTAGAGGTTTTTCCAAATCAATGAATGAAATATGTCCAAAGTGAACACTAAACTTTTCCGACCATTTGGCGTTGTAAAGGGGACTCTAAAGAAGCGTAATAAGATAGCCTTTCAAAAATTTCAAAATATTAAGAAACTCGTAGGGGTACACCCACATATTTCAAAAAACTAGGACATTTAGAGGTTTTTCCAAATCAATGAATGAAATATGTCTAAAGTGAACACTAAACTTTTCCGACCATTTGGCGTTGTAAAGGGGACTCTCAAGGAGCGTAATAAGATAGCCTTTCAAAAATTTCAAAATATTAAGAAACTCGTAGGGGTACACCCACATATTCCAAAAAACTAGTACATTTAGTGGTTTTTCCAAATCAATGAATGAAATATGTCCAAAGTGAACACTAAACTTTTCCGACCATTTGGCGTTGTAAAGGGGACTCTAAAGAAGCGTAATAAGATAGCCTTTCAAAAATTTCAAAATATTAAGAAACTCGTAGGGGTACACCCACATATTTCAAAAAACTAGGACATTTAGAGGTTTTTCCAAATCAATGAATGAAATATGTCCAAAGTGAACACTAAATTTTTCCGACCATTTGGCGTTGTAAAGGGGACTCTAAAGAAGGTTAATAAGATAGCCTTTCAAAAATTTCAAAATACTAAGCAACTCGCAAGGGTACACCCACATATTCTAAAAAACTAGTACATTTAGAGGTTTTTCCAAATCAATGAATGAAATATGTCCAACGTGAACACTAAACTTTTCTGACCATTTGGCGTTGTAAAGGGGACTCTAAAGAAGCGTAATAAGATAGCCTTTCAAAAATTTCAAAATATTAAGAAACTCGTAGGGGTACACCCACATATTCCAAAAAACTAGTACATTTAGTGGTTTTTCCAAATCAATGAATGAAATATGTCCAAAGTGAACACTAAACTTTTCCGACCATTTGGCGTTGTAAAGGGGACTCTCAAGAAGCGTAATAAGATAGCCTTTCAAAATTTCAAAATATTAAGAAACTCGTAGGGGTACACCCACATATTCCAAAAAAGTAGTACATTTAGAGGTTTTTCCAAATCAATGAATGAAATATGTCCAAAGTGAACACTAAACTTTTCCGACCATTTGGCGTGGTAAAGAGGACTCTAAAGAAGCGTAATAAGATAGCCTTTCAAAAATTTCAAAATATTAAGCAATTCGTAGGGGTACACCCACATATTCTAAAAAACTAGTACATTTAGAGGTTTTTCCAAATCAATGAATGAAATATGTCCAAAGTGAACACTAAACTTTTCCGACCATTTGGCGTTGTAAAGGGGACTCTAAAGAAGCGTAATAAGATAGCCTTTCAAAAATTTCAAAATATTAAGAAACTCGTAGGGGTACACCCACATATTTCAAAAAACTAGGACATTTAGAGGTTTTTCCAAATCAATGAATGAAATATGTCTAAAGTGAACACTAAACTTTTCCGACCATTTGGCGTTGTAAAGGGGACTCTAAAGAAGCGTAATAAGATAGCCTTTCAAAAATTTCAAAATATTAAGCAATTCGTAGGGGTACACCCACATATTCTAAAAAACTAGTACATTTAGAGGTTTTTCCAAATCAATGAATGAAATATGTCCAAAGTGAACACTAAACTTTTCCGACCATTTGGCGTTGTAAAGGGGACTCTAAAGAAGCGTAATAAGATAGCCTTTCAAAAATTTCAAAATATTAAGAAACTCGTAGGGGTACACCCACATATTTCAAAAAACTAGGACATTTAGAGGTTTTTCCAAATCAATGAATGAAATATGTCTAAAGTGAACACTAAACTTTTCCGACCATTTGGCGTTGTAAAGGGGACTCTCAAGGAGCGTAATAAGATAGCCTTTCAAAAATTTCAAAATATTAAGAAACTCGTAGGGGTACACCCACATATTCCAAAAAACTAGTACATTTAGTGGTTTTTCCAAATCAATGAATGAAATATGTCCAAAGTGAACACTAAACTTTTCCGACCATTTGGCGTTGTAAAGGGGACTCTAAAGAAGCGTAATAAAATAGCCTTTCAAAAATTTCAAAATATTAAGAAACTCGTAGGGGTACACCCACATATTTCAAAAAACTAGGACATTTAGAGGTTTTTCCAAATCAATGAATGAAATATGTCCAAAGTGAACACTAAATTTTTCCGACCATTTGGCGTTGTAAAGGGGACTCTAAAGAAGGTTAATAAGATAGCCTTTCAAAAATTTCAAAATACTAAGCAACTCGCAAGGGTACACCCACATATTCTAAAAAACTAGTACATTTAGAGGTTTTTCCAAATCAATGAATGAAATATGTCCAACGTGAACACTAAACTTTTCTGACCATTTGGCGTTGTAAAGGGGACTCTAAAGAAGCGTAATAAGATAGCCTTTCAAAAATTTCAAAATATTAAGAAACTCGTAGGGGTACACCCACATATTCCAAAAAACTAGTACATTTAGTGGTTTTTCCAAATCAATGAATGAAATATGTCCAAAGTGAACACTAAACTTTTCCGACCATTTGGCGTTGTAAAGGGGACTCTCAAGAAGCGTAATAAGATAGCCTTTCAAAATTTCAAAATATTAAGAAACTCGTAGGGGTACACCCACATATTCCAAAAAAGTAGTACATTTAGAGGTTTTTCCAAATCAATGAATGAAATATGTCCAAAGTGAACACTAAACTTTTCCGACCATTTGGCGTGGTAAAGAGGACTCTAAAGAAGCGTAATAAGATAGCCTTTCAAAAATTTCAAAATATTAAGCAACTCGTAGGGGTACGCCCACATATTCTAAAAAACTAGTACATTTAGAGGTTTTTCCAAATCAATGAATGAAATATGTCCAAAGTGAACACTAAACTTTTCCGACCATTTGGCGTTGTAAAGGGGACTCTAAAGAAGCGTAATAAGATAGCCTTTCAAAAATTTCAAAATATTAAGAAACTCGTAGGGGTACACCCACATATTTCAAAAAACTAGGACATTTAGAGGTTTTTCCAAATCAATGAATGAAATATGTCTAAAGTGAACACTAAACTTTTCCGACCATTTGGCGTTGTAAAGGGGACTCTCAAGGAGCGTAATAAGATAGCCTTTCAAAAATTTCAAAATATTAAGAAACTCGTAGGGGTACACCCACATATTCCAAAAAACTAGTACATTTAGTGGTTTTTCCAAATCAATGAATGAAATATGTCCAAAGTGAACACTAAACTTTTCCGACCATTTGGCGTTGTAAAGGGGACTCTCAAGAAGCGTAATAAGATAGCCTTTCAAAAATTTCAAAATATTAAGAAACTCGTAGGGGTACACCCACATATTCCAAAAAAGTAGTACATTTAGAGGTTTTTCCAAATCAATGAATGAAATATGTCCAAAGTGAACACTAAACTTTTCCGACCATTTGGCGTTGTAAAGGGTAATCTGAAGAAGCGTAATAAAATAGCATTTCAAAATTTTCAAAAGATGAAGAAACTTGTAGGGGTACACCCACATATTCCAAAAAACTAGTACATTTAGTGGTTTTTCCAAATCAATGAATGAAATATGTCCAAATTGAACACTAAACTTTTCTGACCATTTGGCGTTGTAAAGGGGACTCTAAAGAAGCGTAATAAGATAGCCTTTCAAAAATTTCAAAATATTAAGAAACACGTAGGTGTACACCCACATATTCCAAAAAACTAGTACATTTAGTGGTTTTTCCAAATCAATGAATGAAATATGTCCAAAGTGAACACTAAACTTTTCCGACCATTTGGCGTTGTAAAGGGGACTCTAAAGAAGCGTAATAAGATAGCCTTTCAAAAATTTCAAAATATTAAGAAACTCGTAGGGGTACACCCACATATTTCAAAAAACTAGGACATTTAGAGGTTTTTCCAAATCAATGAATGAAATATGTCTAAAGTGAACACTAAACTTTTCCGACCATTTGGCGTTGTAAAGGGGACTCTCAAGGAGCGTAATAAGATAGCCTTTCAAAAATTTCAAAATATTAAGAAACTCGTAGGGGTACACCCACATATTCCAAAAAACTAGTACATTTAGTGGTTTTTCCAAATCAATGAATGAAATATGTCCAAAGTGAACACTAAACTTTTCCGACCATTTGGCGTTGTAAAGGGGACTCTCAAGAAGCGTAATAAGATAGCCTTTCAAAAATTTCAAAATATTAAGAAACACGTAGGGGTACACCCACATATTCCAAAAAACTAGTACATTTAGTGGTTTTTCCAAATCAATGAATGAAATATGTCCAAAGTGAACACTAAACTTTTCCGACCATTTGGCGTTGTAAAGGGGTCTCTCAAGAAGCGTAATAAGATAGCCTTTCAAAAATTTCAAAATATTAAGCAACTCGTAGGGGTACACCCACATATTCTAAAAAACTAGTACATTTAGAGGTTTTTCCAAATCAATGAATGAAATATGTCCAAAGTGAACACTAAACTTTTCCGACCATTTGGCGTTGTAAAGGGGACTCTAAAGAAGCGTAATAAGATAGCCTTTCAAAAATTTCAAAATATTAAGAAACTCGTAGGGGTACACCCACATATTTCAAAAAACTAGGACATTTAGAGGTTTTTCCAAATCAATGAATGAAATATGTCTAAAGTGAACACTAAACTTTTCCGACCATTTGGCGTTGTAAAGGGGACTCTCAAGGAGCGTAATAAGATAGCCTTTCAAAAATTTCAAAATATTAAGAAACTCGTAGGGGTACACCCACATATTCCAAAAAACTAGTACATTTAGTGGTTTTTCCAAATCAATGAATGAAATATGTCCAAAGTGAACACTAAACTTTTCCGACCATTTGGCGTTGTAAAGGGGACTCTCAAGAAGCGTAATAAGATAGCCTTTCAAAAATTTCAAAATATTAAGAAACTCGTAGGGGTACACCCACATATTCCAAAAAAGTAGTACATTTAGAGGTTTTTCCAAATCAATGAATGAAATATGTCCAAAGTGAACACTAAACTTTTCCGACCATTTGGCGTTGTAAAGGGTAATCTGAAGAAGCGTAATAAAATAGCATTTCAAAATTTTCAAAAGATGAAGAAACTTGTAGGGGTACACCCACATATTCCAAAAAACTAGTACATTTAGTGGTTTTTCCAAATCAATGAATGAAATATGTCCAAATTGAACACTAAACTTTTCTGACCATTTGGCGTTGTAAAGGGGACTCTAAAGAAGCGTAATAAGATAGCCTTTCAAAAATTTCAAAATATTAAGAAACACGTAGGTGTACACCCACATATTCCAAAAAACTAGTACATTTAGTGGTTTTTCCAAATCAATGAATGAAATATGTCCAAAGTGAACACTAAAATTTTCCGACCATTTGGCGTTGTAAAGGGGACTCTCAAGGAGCGTAATAAGATAGCCTTTCAAAAATTTCAAAATATTAAGAAACTCGTATGGGTACACCCACATATTCTAAAAAACTAGTACATTTTGTGGTTTTTCCAAATCAAAGAATGAAATATGTCCAAAGTGAACACTAAACTTTTCCGACCATTTGGCGTTGTAAAGGGGACTCTCAAGAAGCGTAATAAGATAGCCTTTCAAAATTTTCAAAATATTAAGAAACTCGTAGGGGTACACCCACATATTCCAAAAAAGTAGTACATTTAGAGGTTTTTCCAAATCAATGAATGAAATATGTCCAAAGTGAACACTAAACTTTTCCGACCATTTGGCGTGGTAAAGGGGACTCTAAAGAAGCGTAATAAGATAGCCTTTCAAAAATTTCAAAATATTAAGCAACTCGTAGGGGTACACCCACATATTCTAAAAAACTAGTACATTTAGAGGTTTTTCCAAATCAATGAATGAAATATGTCCAAAGTGAACACTAAACTTTTCCGACCATTTGGCGTTGTAAAGGGACTCTAAAGAAGCGTAATAAGATAGCCTTTCAAAAATTTCAAAATATTAAGAAACTTGTAGGGGTACACCCACATATTTCAAAAAACTAGGACATTTAGAGGTTTTTCCAAATCAATGAATGAAATATGTCCAAAGTGAACACTAAATTTTTCCGACCATTTGGCGTTGTAAAGGGGACTCTAAAGAAGGTTAATAAGATAGCCTTTCAAAAATTTCAAAATACTAAGCAACTCGCAAGGGTACACCCACATATACCAAAAAACTAGTACATTTAGAAGTTTTTCCAAATCAATGAATGAAATATGTCCAAAGTGAACACTAAACTTTTCCGACCATTTGGCGTTGTAAAGGGGACTCTCAAGAAGCGTAATAAGATAGCCTTTCAAAAATTTCAAAATATTAAGCAACTCGTAGGGGTACACCCACATATTCTTAAAAACTAGTACATTTAGAGGTTTTTCCAAATCAATGAATGAAATATGTCCAAAGTGAACACTAAACTTTTCCGACCATTTGGCGTTGTAAAGGGGACTCTAAAGAAGCGTAATAAGATAGCCTTTCAAAAATTTCAAAATATTAAGAAACTCGTAGGGGTACACCCACATATTTCAAAAAACTAGGACATTTAGAGGTTTTTCCAAATCAATGAATGAAATATGTCTAAAGTGAACACTAAACTTTTCCGACCATTTGGCGTTGTAAAGGGGACTCTCAAGGAGCGTAATAAGATAGCCTTTCAAAAATTTCAAAATATTAAGAAACTCGTAGGGGTACACCCACATATTCCAAAAAACTAGTACATTTAGTCGTTTTTCCAAATCAATGAATGAAATATGTCCAAAGTGAACACTAAACTTTTCCGACCATTTGGCGTTGTAAAGGGGACTCTCAAGAAGCGTAATAAGATAGCCTTTCAAAAATTTCAAAATATTAAGAAACTCGTAGGGGTACACTCACATATTCCAAAAAAGTAGTACATTTAGAGGTTTTTCCAAATCAATGAATGAAATATGTCTAAAGTGAACACTAAACTTTTCCGACCATTTGGCGTTGTAAAGGGTAATCTGAAGAAGCGTAATAAAATAGCATTTCAAAATTTTCAAAAGATGAAGAAACTTGTAGGGGTACACCCACATATTCCAAAAAACTAGTACATTTAGTGGTTTTTCCAAATCAATGAATGAAATATGTCCAAATTGAACACTAAACTTTTCTGACCATTTGGCGTTGTAAAGGGGACTCTAAAGAAGCGTAATAAGATAGCCTTTCAAAAATTTCAAAATATTAAGAAACACGTAGGTGTACACCCACATATTCCAAAAAACTAGTACATTTAGTGGTTTTTCCAAATCAATGAATGAAATATGTCCAAAGTGAAAACTAAACTTTTCCGACCATTTGGCGTTGTAAAGGGGACTCTAAAGAAGCTTAATAAGATAGCCTTTCAAAAATTTCAAAATATTAAGTAACTCGTAGGGGTACACCCACATATTCCAAAAAAGTAGTACATTTAGAGGTTTTTCCAAATCAATGAATGAAATATGTCCAAAGTGAACACTAAACTTTTCCGACCATTTGGCGTTGTAAAGGGGACTCTAAAGAAGCGTAATAAGATAGCCTTTCAAAAATTTCAAAATATTAAGCAACTCGTAGGGGTACACCCACATATTCTAAAAAACTAGTACATTTAGAGGTTTTTCCAAATCAATGAATGAAATATGTCCAAAGTGAACACTAAACTTTTCCGACCATTTGGCGTTGTAAAGGGACTCTAAAGAAGCGTAATAAGATAGCCTTTCAAAAATTTCAAAATATTAAGAAACTTGTAGGGGTACACCCACATATTTCAAAAAACTAGGACATTTAGAGGTTTTTCCAAATCAATGAATGAAATATGTCCAAAGTGAACACTAAATTTTTCCGACCATTTGGCGTTGTAAAGGGGACTCTAAAGAAGGTTAATAAGATAGCCTTTCAAAAATTTCAAAATACTAAGCAACTCGCAAGGGTACACCCACATATACCAAAAAACTAGTACATTTAGAAGTTTTTCCAAATCAATGAATGAAATATGTCCAAAGTGAACACTAAACTTTTCCGACCATTTGGCGTTGTAAAGGGGACTCTCAAGAAGCGTAATAAGATAGCCTTTCAAAAATTTCAAAATATTAAGCAACTCGTAGGGGTACACCCACATATTCTTAAAAACTAGTACATTTAGAGGTTTTTCCAAATCAATGAATGAAATATGTCCAAAGTGAACACTAAACTTTTCCGACCATTTGGCGTTGTAAAGGGGACTCTAAAGAAGCGTAATAAGATAGCCTTTCAAAAATTTCAAAATATTAAGAAACTCGTAGGGGTACACCCACATATTTCAAAAAACTAGGACATTTAGAGGTTTTTCCAAATCAATGAATGAAATATGTCTAAAGTGAACACTAAACTTTTCCGACCATTTGGCGTTGTAAAGGGGACTCTCAAGGAGCGTAATAAGATAGCCTTTCAAAAATTTCAAAATATTAAGAAACTCGTAGGGGTACACCCACATATTCCAAAAAACTAGTACATTTAGTCGTTTTTCCAAATCAATGAATGAAATATGTCCAAAGTGAACACTAAACTTTTCCGACCATTTGGCGTTGTAAAGGGGACTCTCAAGAAGCGTAATAAGATAGCCTTTCAAAAATTTCAAAATATTAAGAAACTCGTAGGGGTACACTCACATATTCCAAAAAAGTAGTACATTTAGAGGTTTTTCCAAATCAATGAATGAAATATGTCTAAAGTGAACACTAAACTTTTCCGACCATTTGGCGTTGTAAAGGGTAATCTGAAGAAGCGTAATAAAATAGCATTTCAAAATTTTCAAAAGATGAAGAAACTTGTAGGGGTACACCCACATATTCCAAAAAACTAGTACATTTAGTGGTTTTTCCAAATCAATGAATGAAATATGTCCAAATTGAACACTAAACTTTTCTGACCATTTGGCGTTGTAAAGGGGACTCTAAAGAAGCGTAATAAGATAGCCTTTCAAAAATTTCAAAATATTAAGAAACACGTAGGTGTACACCCACATATTCCAAAAAACTAGTACATTTAGTGGTTTTTCCAAATCAATGAATGAAATATGTCCAAAGTGAACACTAAAATTTTCCGACCATTTGGCGTTGTAAAGGGGACTCTCAAGGAGCGTAATAAGATAGCCTTTCAAAAATTTCAAAATATTAAGAAACTCGTATGGGTACACCCACATATTCTAAAAAACTAGTACATTTTGTGGTTTTTCCAAATCAATGAATGAAATATGTCCAAAGTGAACACTAAACTTTTCCGACCATTTGGCGTTGTAAAGGGGACTCTCAAGAAGCGTAATAAGATAGCCTTTCAAAAATTTCAAAATATTAAGAAACTCGTAGGGGTACACCCACATATTCCAAAAAACTAGTACATTTAGTGGTTTTTCCAAATCAATGAATGAAATATGTCCAAAGTGAACACTAAACTTTTCCGACCATTTGGCGTTGTAAAGGGGACTCTCAAGAAGCGTAATAAGATAGCCTTTCAAAATTTCAAAATATTAAGAAACTCGTAGGGGTACACCCACATATTCCAAAAAAGTAGTACATTTAGAGGTTTTTCCAAATCAATGAATGAAATATGTCCAAAGTGAACACTAAACTTTTCCGACCATTTGGCGTGGTAAAGAGGACTCTAAAGAAGCGTAATAAGATAGCCTTTCAAAAATTTCAAAATATTAAGCAATTCGTAGGGGTACACCCACATATTCTAAAAAACTAGTACATTTAGAGGTTTTTCCAAATCAATGAATGAAATATGTCCAAAGTGAACACTAAACTTTTCCGACCATTTGGCGTTGTAAAGGGGACTCTAAAGAAGCGTAATAAGATAGCCTTTCAAAAATTTCAAAATATTAAGAAACTCGTAGGGGTACACCCACATATTTCAAAAAACTAGGACATTTAGAGGTTTTTCCAAATCAATGAATGAAATATGTCTAAAGTGAACACTAAACTTTTCCGACCATTTGGCGTTGTAAAGGGGACTCTAAAGAAGCGTAATAAGATAGCCTTTCAAAAATTTCAAAATATTAAGCAATTCGTAGGGGTACACCCACATATTCTAAAAAACTAGTACATTTAGAGGTTTTTCCAAATCAATGAATGAAATATGTCCAAAGTGAACACTAAACTTTTCCGACCATTTGGCGTTGTAAAGGGGACTCTAAAGAAGCGTAATAAGATAGCCTTTCAAAAATTTCAAAATATTAAGAAACTCGTAGGGGTACACCCACATATTTCAAAAAACTAGGACATTTAGAGGTTTTTCCAAATCAATGAATGAAATATGTCTAAAGTGAACACTAAACTTTTCCGACCATTTGGCGTTGTAAAGGGGACTCTCAAGGAGCGTAATAAGATAGCCTTTCAAAAATTTCAAAATATTAAGAAACTCGTAGGGGTACACCCACATATTCCAAAAAACTAGTACATTTAGTGGTTTTTCCAAATCAATGAATGAAATATGTCCAAAGTGAACACTAAACTTTTCCGACCATTTGGCGTTGTAAAGGGGACTCTAAAGAAGCGTAATAAGATAGCCTTTCAAAAATTTCAAAATATTAAGAAACTCGTAGGGGTACACCCACATATTTCAAAAAACTAGGACATTTAGAGGTTTTTCCAAATCAATGAATGAAATATGTCCAAAGTGAACACTAAATTTTTCCGACCATTTGGCGTTGTAAAGGGGACTCTAAAGAAGGTTAATAAGATAGCCTTTCAAAAATTTCAAAATACTAAGCAACTCGCAAGGGTACACCCACATATTCTAAAAAACTAGTACATTTAGAGGTTTTTCCAAATCAATGAATGAAATATGTCCAACGTGAACACTAAACTTTTCTGACCATTTGGCGTTGTAAAGGGGACTCTAAAGAAGCGTAATAAGATAGCCTTTCAAAAATTTCAAAATATTAAGAAACTCGTAGGGGTACACCCACATATTCCAAAAAACTAGTACATTTAGTGGTTTTTCCAAATCAATGAATGAAATATGTCCAAAGTGAACACTAAACTTTTCCGACCATTTGGCGTTGTAAAGGGGACTCTCAAGAAACGTAATAAGATAGCCTTTCAAAATTTCAAAATATTAAGAAACTCGTAGGGGTACACCCACATATTCCAAAAAAGTAGTACATTTAGAGGTTTTTCCAAATCAATGAATGAAATATGTCCAAAGTGAACACTAAACTTTTCCGACCATTTGGCGTGGTAAAGAGGACTCTAAAGAAGCGTAATAAGATAGCCTTTCAAAAATTTCAAAATATTAAGCAACTCGTAGGGGTACGCCCACATATTCTAAAAAACTAGTACATTTAGAGGTTTTTCCAAATCAATGAATGAAATATGTCCAAAGTGAACACTAAACTTTTCCGACCATTTGGCGTTGTAAAGGGGACTCTAAAGAAGCGTAATAAGATAGCCTTTCAAAAATTTCAAAATATTAAGAAACTCGTAGGGGTACACCCACATATTTCAAAAAACTAGGACATTTAGAGGTTTTTCCAAATCAATGAATGAAATATGTCTAAAGTGAACACTAAACTTTTCCGACCATTTGGCGTTGTAAAGGGGACTCTCAAGGAGCGTAATAAGATAGCCTTTCAAAAATTTCAAAATATTAAGAAACTCGTAGGGGTACACCCACATATTCCAAAAAACTAGTACATTTAGTGGTTTTTCCAAATCAATGAATGAAATATGTCCAAAGTGAACACTAAACTTTTCCGACCATTTGGCGTTGTAAAGGGGACTCTCAAGAAGCGTAATAAGATAGCCTTTCAAAAATTTCAAAATATTAAGAAACTCGTAGGGGTACACCCACATATTCCAAAAAACTAGTACATTTAGTGGTTTTTCCAAATCAATGAATGAAATATGTCCAAAGTGAACACTAAACTTTTCCGACCATTTGGCGTTGTAAAGGGGACTCTCAAGAAGCGTAATAAGATAGCCTTTCAAAAATTTCAAAATATTAAGAAACTCGTAGGGGTACACCCACATATTCCAAAAAAGTAGTACATTTAGAGGTTTTTCCAAATCAATGAATGAAATATGTCCAAAGTGAACACTAAACTTTTCCGACCATTTGGCGTTGTAAAGGGTAATCTGAAGAAGCGTAATAAAATAGCATTTCAAAATTTTCAAAAGATGAAGAAACTTGTAGGGGTACACCCACATATTCCAAAAAACTAGTACATTTAGTGGTTTTTCCAAATCAATGAATGAAATATGTCCAAATTGAACACTAAACTTTTCTGACCATTTGGCGTTGTAAAGGGGACTCTAAAGAAGCGTAATAAGATAGCCTTTCAAAAATTTCAAAATATTAAGAAACACGTAGGTGTACACCCACATATTCCAAAAAACTAGTATATTTAGTGGTTTTTCTAAATCAATGAATGAAATATGTCCAAAGTGAACACTAAAATTTTCCGACCATTTGGCGTTGTAAAGGGGACTCTCAAGGAGCGTAATAAGATAGCCTTTCAAAAATTTCAAAATATTAAGAAACTCGTATGGGTACACCCACATATTCTAAAAAACTAGTACATTTTGTGGTTTTTCCAAATCAAAGAATGAAATATGTCCAAAGTGAACACTAAACTTTTCCGACCATTTGGCGTTGTAAAGGGGACTCTCAAGAAGCGTAATAAGATAGCCTTTCAAAATTTTCAAAATATTAAGAAACTCGTAGGGGTACACCCACATATTCCAAAAAAGTAGTACATTTAGAGGTTTTTCCAAATCAATGAATGAAATATGTCCAAAGTGAACACTAAACTTTTCCGACCATTTGGCGTGGTAAAGAGGACTCTAAAGAAGCGTAATAAGATAGCCTTTCAAAAATTTCAAAATATTAAGAAACTCGTAGGGGTACACCCACATATTTCAAAAAACTAGGACATTTAGAGGTTTTTCCAAATCAATGAATGAAATATGTCTAAAGTGAACACTAAACTTTTCCGACCATTTGGCGTTGTAAAGGGGACTCTCAAGGAGCGTAATAAGATAGCCTTTCAAAAATTTCAAAATATTAAGAAACTCGTAGGGGTACACCCACATATTCCAAAAAACTAGTACATTTAGTGGTTTTTCCAAATCAATGAATGAAATATGTCCAAAGTGAACACTAAACTTTTCCGACCATTTGGCGTTGTAAAGGGTAATCTGAAGAAGCGTAATAAAATAGCATTTCAAAATTTTCAAAAGATGAAGAAACTTGTAGGGGTACACCCACATATTCCAAAAAACTAGTACATTTAGTGGTTTTTCCAAATCAATGAATGAAATATGTCCAAATTGAACACTAAACTTTTCTGACCATTTGGCGTTGTAAAGGGGACTCTAAAGAAGCGTAATAAGATAGCCTTTCAAAAATTTCAAAATATTAAGAAACACGTAGGTGTACACCCACATATTCCAAAAAACTAGTACATTTAGTGATTTTTCCAAATCAATGAATGAAATATGTCCAAAGTGAACACTAAACTTTTCCGACCATTTGGCGTGGTAAAGGGGACTCTAAAGAAGCGTAATAAGATAGCCTTTCAAAAATTTCAAAATATTAAGCAACTCGTAGGGGTACACCCACATATTCTAAAAAACTAGTACATTTAGAGGTTTTTCCAAATCAATGAATGAAATATGTCCAAAGTGAACACTAAACTTTTCCGACCATTTGGCGTTGTAAAGGGGAATCTAAAGAAGCGTAATAAGATAGCCTTTCAAAAATTTCAAAATATTAAGAAACACGTAGGGGTACACCCACATATTCCAAAAAACTAGTACATTTAGTGGTTTTTCCAAATCAATGAATGAAATATGTCCAAAGTGAACACTAAACTTTTCCGACCATTTGGCGTTGTAAAGGGGTCTCTCAAGAAGCGTAATAAGATAGCCTTTCAAAAATTTCAAAATATTAAGCAACTCGTAGGGGTACACCCACATATTCTAAAAAACTAGTACATTTAGAGGTTTTTCCAAATCAATGAATGAAATATGTCCAAAGTGAACACTAAACTTTTCCGACCATTTGGCGTTGTAAAGGGGACTCTAAAGAAGCGTAATAAGATAGCCTTTCAAAAATTTCAAAATATTAAGAAACTCGTAGGGGTACACCCACATATTTCAAAAAACTAGGACATTTAGAGGTTTTTCCAAATCAATGAATGAAATATGTCTAAAGTGAACACTAAACTTTTCCGACCATTTGGCGTTGTAAAGGGGACTCTCAAGGAGCGTAATAAGATAGCCTTTCAAAAATTTCAAAATATTAAGAAACTCGTAGGGGTACACCCACATATTCCAAAAAACTAGTACATTTAGTGGTTTTTCCAAATCAATGAATGAAATATGTCCAAAGTGAACACTAAACTTTTCCGACCATTTGGCGTTGTAAAGGGGACTCTCAAGAAGCGTAATAAGATAGCCTTTCAAAAATTTCAAAATATTAAGAAACTCGTAGGGGTACACCCACATATTCCAAAAAAGTAGTACATTTAGAGGTTTTTCCAAATCAATGAATGAAATATGTCCAAAGTGAACACTAAACTTTTCCGACCATTTGGCGTTGTAAAGGGTAATCTGAAGAAGCGTAATAAAATAGCATTTCAAAATTTTCAAAAGATGAAGAAACTTGTAGGGGTACACCCACATATTCCAAAAAACTAGTACATTTAGTGGTTTTTCCAAATCAATGAATGAAATATGTCCAAATTGAACACTAAACTTTTCTGACCATTTGGCGTTGTAAAGGGGACTCTAAAGAAGCGTAATAAGATAGCCTTTCAAAAATTTCAAAATATTAAGAAACACGTAGGTGTACACCCACATAATCCAAAAAACTAGTACATTTAGTGGTTTTTCCAAATCAATGAATGAAATATGTCCAAAGTGAACACTAAAATTTTCCGACCATTTGGCGTTGTAAAGGGGACTCTCAAGGAGCGTAATAAGATAGCCTTTCAAAAATTTCAAAATATTAAGAAACTCGTATGGGTACACCCACATATTCTAAAAAACTAGTACATTTTGTGGTTTTTCCAAATCAAAGAATGAAATATGTCCAAAGTGAACACTAAACTTTTCCGACCATTTGGCGTTGTAAAGGGGACTCTCAAGAAGCGTAATAAGATAGCCTTTCAAAATTTTCAAAATATTAAGAAACTCGTAGGGGTACACCCACATATTCCAAAAAAGTAGTACATTTAGAGGTTTTTCCAAATCAATGAATGAAATATGTCCAAAGTGAACACTAAACTTTTCCGACCATTTGGCGTGGTAAAGGGGACTCTAAAGAAGCGTAATAAGATAGCCTTTCAAAAATTTCAAAATATTAAGCAACTCGTAGGGGTACACCCACATATTCTAAAAAACTAGTACATTTAGAGGTTTTTCCAAATCAATGAATGAAATATGTCCAAAGTGAACACTAAACTTTTCCGACCATTTGGCGTTGTAAAGGGACTCTAAAGAAGCGTAATAAGATAGCCTTTCAAAAATTTCAAAATATTAAGAAACTTGTAGGGGTACACCCACATATTTAAAAAAACTAGGACATTTAGAGGTTTTTCCAAATCAATGAATGAAATATGTCCAAAGTGAACACTAAATTTTTCCGACCATTTGGCATTGTAAAGGGGACTCTAAAGAAGGTTAATAAGATAGCCTTTCAAAAATTTCAAAATACTAAGTAACTCGCAAGGGTACACCCACATATACCAAAAAACTAGTACATTTAGAAGTTTTTCCAAATCAATGAATGAAATATGTCCAAAGTGAACACTAAACTTTTCCGACCATTTGGCGTTGTAAAGGGGACTCTCAAGAAGCGTAATAAGATAGCCTTTCAAAAATTTCAAAATATTAAGCAACTCGTAGGGGTACACCCACATATTCTTAAAAACTAGTACATTTAGAGGTTTTTCCAAATCAATGAATGAAATATGTCCAAAGTGAACACTAAACTTTTCCGACCATTTGGCGTTGTAAAGGGGACTCTAAAGAAGCGTAATAAGATAGCCTTTCAAAAATTTCAAAATATTAAGAAACTCGTAGGGGTACACCCACATATTTCAAAAAACTAGGACATTTAGAGGTTTTTCCAAATCAATGAATGAAATATGTCTAAAGTGAACACTAAACTTTTCCGACCATTTGGCGTTGTAAAGGGGACTCTCAAGGAGCGTAATAAGATAGCCTTTCAAAAATTTCAAAATATTAAGAAACTCGTAGGGGTACACCCACATATTCCAAAAAACTAGTACATTTAGTCGTTTTTCCAAATCAATGAATGAAATATGTCCAAAGTGAACACTAAACTTTTCCGACCATTTGGCGTTGTAAAGGGGACTCTCAAGAAGCGTAATAAGATAGCCTTTCAAAAATTTCAAAATATTAAGAAACTCGTAGGGGTACACTCACATATTCCAAAAAAGTAGTACATTTAGAGGTTTTTCCAAATCAATGAATGAAATATGTCTAAAGTGAACACTAAACTTTTCCGACCATTTGGCGTTGTAAAGGGTAATCTGAAGAAGCGTAATAAAATAGCATTTCAAAATTTTCAAAAGATGAAGAAACTTGTAGGGGTACACCCACATATTCCAAAAAACTAGTACATTTAGTGGTTTTTCCAAATCAATGAATGAAATATGTCCAAATTGAACACTAAACTTTTCTGACCATTTGGCGTTGTAAAGGGGACTCTAAAGAAGCGTAATAAGATAGCCTTTCAAAAATTTCAAAATATTAAGAAACACGTAGGTGTACACCCACATATTCCAAAAAACTAGTACATTTAGTGGTTTTGCCAAATCAATGAATGAAATATGTCCAAAGTGAACACTAAAATTTTCCGACCATTTGGCGTTGTAAAGGGGACTCTCAAGGAGCGTAATAAGATAGCCTTTCAAAAATTTCAAAATATTAAGAAACTCGTATGGGTACACCCACATATTCTAAAAAACTAGTACATTTTGTGGTTTTTCCAAATCAATGAATGAAATATGTCCAAAGTGAACACTAAACTTTTCCGACCATTTGGCGTTGTAAAGGGGACTCTCAAGAAGCGTAATAAGATAGCCTTTCAAAATTTTCAAAATATTAAGAAACTCGTAGGGGTACACCCACATATTCCAAAAAAGTAGTACATTTAGAGGTTTTTCCAAATCAATGAATGAAATATGTCCAAAGTGAACACTAAACTTTTCCGACCATTTGGCGTGGTAAAGGGGACTCTAAAGAAGCGTAATAAGATAGCCTTTCAAAAATTTCAAAATATTAAGCAACTCGTAGGGGTACACCCACATATTCTAAAAAACTAGTACATTTAGAGGTTTTTCCAAATCAATGAATGAAATATGTCCAAAGTGAACACTAAACTTTTCCGACCATTTGGCGTTGTAAAGGGGACTCTAAAGAAGCGTAATAAGATAGCCTTTCAAAAATTTCAAAATATTAAGAAACTCGTAGGGGTACACCCACATATTTCAAAAAACTATGACATTTAGAGGTTTTTCCAAATCAATGAATGAAATATGTCCAACGTGAACACTAAACTTTTCCGACCATTTGGCGTCGTAAAGGGGACTCTAAAGAAGCGTAATAAGATAGCCTTTCAAAAATTTCAAAATATTAAGCAACTCGTAGGGGTACACCCACATATTCCAAAAAACTAGTACATTTAGTGGTTTTTCCAAATCAATGAATGAAATATGTCCAAAGTGAACACAAAACTTTTCCGACCATTTGGCGTTGTAAAGGGGACTCTAAAGAAGCGTAATAAGATAGCCTTTCAAAAATTTCAAAATATTAAGCAACTCGTAGGGGTACACCCACATATTCCAAAAAACTAGTACATTTAGTGGTTTTTCCAAATCAATGAATGAAATATGTCCAAAGTGAACACTAAACTTTTCCGACCATTTGGTGTTGTAAAGGGGACTCTAAAGAAGCGTAATAAGATAGCCTTTCAAAAATTTCAAAATATTAAGCAACTCGTAGGGGTACACCCACATATTCTAAAAAACTAGTACATTTAGAGGTTTTTCCAAATCAATGAATGAAATATGTCCAAAGTGAACACTAAACTTTTCCGACCATTTGGCGTTGTAAAGGAGACTCTAAAGAAGCTTAATAAGATAGCCTTTCAAAAATTTCAAAATATTAAGCAACTTGTAGGGGTACACCCACATATTCCAAAACACTAGTACATTTAGAGGTTTTTCCAAATGAATGAAATATGTCCAAAGTGAACACTAAACTTTTCCGACCATTTGGCGTTGTAAAGGGGACTCTAAAGAAGCGTAATAAGATAGCCTTTCAAAAATTTCAAAATATTAAGAAACTCGTAGGGGTACACCCACATATTTCAAAAAACTAGGACATTTAGAGGTTTTTCCAAATCAATGAATGAAATATGTCCAAAGTGAACACTAAATTTTTCCGACCATTTGGCGTTGTAAAGGGGACTCTAAAGAAGGTTAATAAGATAGCCTTTCAAAAATTTCAAAATACTAAGCAACTCGCAAGGGTACACCCACATATTCCAAAAAACTAGTACATTTAGAAGTTTTTCCAAATCAATGAATGAAATATGTCCAACGTGAACACTAAACTTTTCTGACCATTTGGCGTTGTAAAGGGGACTCTAAAGAAGCGTAATAAGATAGCCTTTCAAAAATTTCAAAATATTAAGAAACTCGTAGGGGTACACCCACATATTCCAAAAAACTAGTACATTTAGTGGTTTTTCCAAATCAATGAATGAAATATGTCCAAAGTGAACACTAAACTTTTCCGACCATTTGGCGTTGTAAAGGGGACTCTCAAGAAGCGTAATAAGATAGCCTTTCAAAAATTTCAAAATATTAAGCAACTCGTAGGGGTACACCCACATATTCTAAAAAACTAGTACATTTAGAGGTTTTTCCAAATCAATGAATGAAATATGTCCAAAGTGAACACTAAACTTTTCCGACCATTTGGCGTTGTAAAGGGGACTCTAAAGAAGCGTAATAAGATAGCCTTTCAAAAATTTCAAAATATTAAGAAACTCGTAGGGGTACACCCACATATTTTAAAAAACTAGGACATTTAGAGGTTTTTCCAAATCAATGAATGAAATATGTCCAAAGTGAACACTAAATTTTTCCGACCATTTGGCGTTGTAAAGGGGACTCTAAAGAAGCTTAATAAGATAGCCTTTCAAAAATTTCAAAATATTAAGCAACTCGTAGGGGTACACCCACATATTCCAAAAAACTAGTACATTTAATGGTTTTTCCAAATCAATGAATGAAATATGTCCAAAGTGAACACAAAACTTTTCCGACCATTTGGCGTTGTAAAGGGGACTCTAAAGAAGCGTAATAAGATAGCCTTTCAAAAATTTCAAAATATTAAGCAACTCGTAGGGGAACACCCACATATTCCAAAAAACTAGTACATTTAGTGGTTTTTCCAAATCAATGAATGAAATATGTCCAAAGTGAACACTAAACTTTTCCGACCATTTGGTGTTGTAAAGGGGACTCTAAAGAAGCGTAATAAGATAGCCTTTCAAAAATTTCAAAATATTAAGCAACTCGTAGGGGTACACCCACATATTCTAAAAAACTAGTACATTTAGAGGTTTTTCCAAATCAATGAATGAAATATGTCCAAAGTGAACACTAAATTTTTCCGACCATTTGGCGTTGTAAAGGGGACTCTAAAGAAGCTTAATAAGATAGCCTTTCAAAAATTTCAAAATACTAAGCAACTCGCAAGGGTACACCCACATATTCCAAAAAACTAGTACATTTAGAGGTTTTTCCAAATCAATGAATGAAATATGTCCAACGTGAACACTAAACTTTTCTGACCATTTGGCGTTGTAAAGGGGACTCTAAAGAAGCGTAATAAGATAGCCTTTCAAAAATTTCAAAATATTAAGAAACTCGTAGGGGTACACCCACATATTCCAAAAAACTAGTACATTTAGTGGTTTTTCCAAATCAATGAATGAAATATGTCCAAAGTGAACACTAAACTTTTCCGACCATTTGGCGTTGTAAAGGGGACTCTCAAGAAGCGTAATAAGATAGCCTTTCAAAAATTTCAAAATATTATGTAACTCGTAGGGGTACACCCACATATTCCAAAAAAGTAGTACATTTAGAGGTTTTTCCAAATCAATGAATGAAATATGTCCAAAGTGAACACTAAACTTTTCCGACCATTTGGCGTTGTAAAGGGTAATCTGAAGAAGCGTAATAAAATAGCATTTCAAAATTTTCAAAAGATGAAGAACTTGTAGGGGTACACCCACATATTCCAAAAAACTAGTACATTTAGTGGTTTTTCCAAATCAATGAATGAAATATGTCCAAATTGAACACTAAACTTTTCTGACCATTTGGCGTTTTAAAGGGGACTCTAAAGAAGCGTAATAAGATAGCCTTTCAAAAATTTCAAAATATTAAGAAACACGTAGGTGTACACCCACATATTCCAAAAAACTAGTACATTTAGTGGTTTTTCCAAATCAATGAATGAAATATGTCCAAAGTGAACACTAAACTTTTCCGACCATTTGGCGTTGTAAAGGGGACTCTCAAGGAGCGTAATAAGATAGCCTTTCAAAAATTTCAAAATATTAAGAAACTCGTATGGGTACACCCACATATTCTAAAAAACTAGTACATTTAGTGGTTTTTCCAAATCAATGAATGAAATATGTCCAAAGTGAACACTAAACTTTTCCGACCATTTGGCGTTGTAAAGGGGACTCTCAAGAAGCGTAATAAGATAGCCTTTCAAAATTTTCAAAATATTAAGAAACTCGTAGGGGTACACCCACATATTCCAAAAAAGTAGTACATTTAGAGGTTTTTCCAAATCAATGAATGAAATATGTCCAAAGTGAACACTAAACTTTTCCGACCATTTGGCGTTGTAAAGGGGACTCTAAAGAAGCGTAATAAGATAGCCTTTCAAAAATTTCAAAATATTAAGCAACTCGTAGGGGTACACCCACATTGTAACATCCGTGAACCAGAAAGTTGTTTTGGAAGTGGTATCGGACGACATTAGGGGTTCGGGAGTAGATTACATATGCTCTTTGAGGTGTGAATCAAGGATTGGCTGTGCATGTTCTTGTTTGATTGTTGTGCAGTCGGTCTAAGGTTCGAACATCGCGAAGAAAATGTGTAAAAAGCTCTTGAATGACTAGTGTCGATCGACACCTAAGGGAAGTGTCAATCGACACCGGTTTGAGAAATCAATTCCGGTTTAAGTCGATTGCGCGTTTGATTTGTGGTTTGAGTTGGTTTGGTCGATGGGTGTCGACCGACACCAAGGAAGGGTGTCGATCGACACCGGTTATTGTGAAATCGACCGGTTTGATTTAAGTTGTCGGTTTAGTCCGGTTAAGGGAAGGAAACCCTAAAAACGAGTTTAAAGGAGTGCAGCCGTCTGTTTTTGACACAATTTTCGAGGCTGGAGTTTCCAGAGAGAAAAGAGCCGATTTTTGGGAGAAGTCGAAAACACTGTTCATCGGTTACTATTCATCGGTTACTGTTCATCACCGGAGTTACTGTTCATCGCCGGAGTTACTGTTCATCGCGCACTGTTTATCGTTTTTCCTCTTTTCCCTTTGTTCAATCGGTTGTCGAGGTGAGTGCATGACCGTAGGCTCGCAAATAGTGGAAATTGTGAAAGTGAATTGTTGATTTGATGAGTTTATGTGTTGTTTGTGGTGGTTTATGTGTTATTAGTGGATTTGATCGATTGGATTGTGACAATTTCGTGTTTTTGGTGTTTTGTTGTTAGAAATCGATTTGGGCGTCGATCTCCTGGATCGGTGTCGATCGACACCAAGCCGGTGTCGCTCGACACCAATCGGGCCGGGTGTCGAGCGACACAAGCTGTGTCGATCGACACTGGTCCGGTTAAATCCGGTTTTCTGGCGAATTGATTAAATTGAATTAATTAATGGTTTAATCTGGTTTAATCGGTTTAATTGGAATTAAGTGGTTTAATTCCGAAATTAATTAATTAGTGGTTAATTAATTAATTAACGTGGTTTATAATAATTGTGGAAATTATTTTATGTGTTGAAAATTATTATAATAATTGTGGAAATTATTTAATAATTGTGGAAATCATTTTAAGGGTTAGAAATTATTATTTAATTGAGGAAAACTGTATAAGAATTAAAAGAAGTGAATTTAATAATTTTGGTAATTATTAATATTATTTAAAAGTGTTTTAAATTGCGTAATTGGCCTGTAGGCGGGGTGATTGCCTCACTAAGTATTTATGAAATACTTATGCATCTCTTTTTCCCTAATGTGATGCAGGTAAAAGAAAGTGTGATCGCGGAATCGGGCCAGAGAGAGGATGATAGGATTTTGTTGTTTACCGTTTTTGGTTTATGTTGTTATTTGCAAACCTGGTGTTTATGTTGCTAGGTTATTTTATGGTATTTTGGAATGGAATATGATTGTTTGAATTATTAATTTTATGGAGTTTATTTTATTGAGAATTTCCGCACTTAATAAAAAAAAAAAAAAAAAGCTTGGTTGTTTCATTTTGGTATCAGAGCGAATACGGTTTTAGGACTGTTAGTATTGGGTGAATTGGACTATGTGTTTAATTGATTATTGTGTTTAGTCAGTTAGTAGTCTAGTATCATCCTCTCGGCCTTCAGTGATTCCGCGGTGAGTAGTGTTTGTGTTTTGTGTTGTGTGGAGTTTTTGTGGTTGGTTTCTAGCCGGCTCATTTCCTGTTCCTTGGAAGTGCAGCGAAATGGACGCAGGTGCTAGAGGTCGTGGCGCAGGTGGGCGCGGTAGAGTTAGTGTCCGTGTGGGCGGAGCAGTTGGCCGTGGTGGCCAATCGGCAGGCCGTGGAGGCCGGAGTCAGGGTCGTGGATTACCGGCGGAGTCGGGAGAGAGTGCAGCGCCTAGTGTGGCGACTGCGTCAGTGACCCAGTCAGTTTCTTTGGCGAGTGAGGCCGGTTTGGGCGTCAGTAGTGGCGCGGGAGTTGGGGCGGTCCTAGGTGGGGGCGCGGCTCTAACTCAGGGTCATGGTGACCAGGTTGTGGGGTTGCTGACGCAGCTGTTGGCACGTTTTCCGCCAGCGGTTCCAGAGCAGGCTTCGGGTGCACCTCCAGTGGCCGGGGCGCAGCAGGATGCTGCAGTTTTTGGGCAGCATGGTGCTGCAGTTGTTGGGCATCATGGTGCTGCAGTTGTTGGGCAGCATGGTGCTGCAGTTGTTGGGCAGCAGGAGGCTGTAGTTGGTGAGAGTCCGCCTTATTTAGAGATAAGGGGACAGATGCAGAGGTTTGCTTCGCGTTTCTCGTGGGCAGAGCTAGTGAGGCTTGCAGTTTCGATTGAGGAGGATCAGCATGAGCAGGTTGATCCGGTGGTGGTTCCGTCTGTGGTTGCTCCGTTTGTTCAGGGGAGTCATCCGCAGCAGCAGCAGCGACATCAGTCGCAGCAGCAGCAGCGACATCAGTCGCAGCAGCAGCGACATCAGTCGCAGCAGCAGCGACATCAGTCGCAGCAGCAGTAGCGACATCAGTCGCAGCAGTGTAGAGGTTCTGGTTCTAGCAAGGGCGGTAAGCTTGAGCAAGGCCATAAGAGGAGATTGGACGAGGTTTCTGGAGGCAGCCGGAAGGTTCGCGGCAGTTGTTTTGGTTGTGGGAGCACAGAGCATCGTGTGGCGAGCTGTCCCGGGAGGGAGACAGATTCAAGTGTTAGGGTGTGTTTTCGTTGTGGCGAGCAGGGGCATATCAGACAGGAGTGTCCCAAGTTACAGCCATTGGCGGCTGTGGAGTTTCAGCCAATAGTGGCTCAACCAGAGTCTCAGACCGCAGCGGTGCAGCCGTTAAGTCATAGTGGGGCGGTGCCGAGTGAGGTTCCTTCGACAGAAGTTGGTCAGACTAGTCTGTCCGAGGCAGATCACAGGTAAAATTCTTGATTCAGACTTCGTAAATTCTTAGTGTAGAATTGTGGTGGTCGTCTGTTTCTTTTATTTTATATGTGATAGAGTGTTAGGGTTCTAAACACTTGTCATGGTTAGTGGGCGGTGTTGAGTCTCAGGGTTGTTTGACTCGGGAGCATTTAAATGCTTCATCATTCATCATTCCATAGCGTGCCAAGTGTAGTGGCGTCCGGAGCAGCGCTGGTGAGCGTTCGTGTTTGGTCAAGGTACCGAGTGGAGGATTTCGGGCTACATACGGCTGTGTTAGAATAGTTGATGTTCGGAGTGCGGGCAGTCGATGCCAGCAGTGTTGGTCATCAGTTCGGTGGGACTACATGACGTAATTTTGGTGATGAACTGGTTGGAGTTTTACCGAGTTCATCTGAATTGCTTTAGAGGCAGAGTGCCGTCTGAGCGGGATGCAAGGAGGTTGGTGTTTCAGGGGTTGAGACTGACTTCCGGGAGTTTTGTGTCTCGGCTATGCAGGGTGAGCAGATGTTAGAGCAAGTTGCGAGGCTGTTGGCGACGATCGGTTTCGGAGTCCAGTGTTGAGGTGTTTATCGAAGAGTTCCGGGGATATCAAGGATATCCGTGTTGTTCAGGAGCTCGAGGGGTTCTGAGGAGCACGTGGCTCATTAGAGTTGTTTCTGGAGAAACTACAAGAGCAGGAACTGTATGCTAAGTTGAGCAAATACGGTTTCTGGCAAGTGACAGTTGTGTTTCAGGGTGTAGCAGAATACTACAGGAGTCCGTTAAGGGTTTTTCGAATGTGTCACATTCGATGACGAGGTTGACGGGTATGGATGTGCCGTTTGTATGGTCGTCAAAGTGTGAGAGAGCTTTGGGAAGCTTAAAGAGTTGTTGTTCAGTACACCAGTATTGGCATTACCTAAGCCGGGGAAGCCTTTCATAGTGTACATAGTTGTTGCTGGAGTTGGTTTGGGTTGTGTATCGAGCTTCCGATAATTTATGATCTGGATACTGTCTATCTTCCGACGAGGTTGATTAGGTGGCAGTCGCGTTGAGTTGACGGAGAGTTGTTTCAGCTAAAGAGCAGGATGATGATGCCATGGTAGGCGGGTTTTAGTACTTTGTGTTTTTATGCTACTTGGGAGGAGCCTTCGCGTTTAGAGACAGTGGATCAGGCGGATCTACTCAGTAGAATCAGGATGGCTCAGCGGAGCGAGCGTAGTTTATTTTGATGCAATTGCGAGCAGTTGGCTCCGAGTTTTCGGTCTCATCAAAAGGGCGTTTATGGCGCATGGTCGGGCTTGTATACCCGAGGTTGAGGAGTCGAGACAGGAGGTTTTGAGAGAGGCTCGTGCGAGCAAGTTCTCGATTCATGGAAGAGCGACCAAGATGTATCGCGATCTCAAGCGGTGTTATCACTGGGTCGGGTTAAAGAGAGTTGTAGCTGTTTTGGGTTGCGTGGTGCAACTCGTGTTCGTTGGTCAAGTCAGAACATCGCTCTTCGAGTGGTCTTCTGCAGAGTTTATCCATTTCAGAGCGAAAGTGGGCTAGGATCATGATGGATTCAAGATGGAATTATCTATCTCACAGACATGTGATGTTTTGGGTGGTTGTGGGTCGGTTGACCAAGTCAACATTTTTCTGGTCATTAAGAAGACAGATGGAGTTGCTGTTTGGCAAGGAAATTTTGTTAGAGATTGTGAGGCTGCATGGTATGCCAGTCAGTATCGTGTCGGGTCATGATCCGGGATTCGCCTCAGAGTGTGGAGGGCGTTTCAGACAGAGATGGACACTAAGGTGTTTCTAGTACAATTTATCGTTACAGTCAGAGGGGTAGTCAGAGAGGATTATCCCGACTTCTAAGTTTTGTTCAGGTTGCTTGTGTGGTTTGAGATGGCCATTGGACTGGTCATCTGTGTCTGGCAGTGTTGTCACGACAAAATTTATTAGGCGAGTTATTGGGCCTGGTTTCGTGTGAGGCTTGTTTGGGAGCCCATGTGAGTTGTCTGAGTGCTAGACCCAAGTGGGGGAGCGCAGCACTTATGGAGTTACTTTGTTCAGGAACGGCAAAGAAGGTCTGTGTTTTGAGACTGAACGTAAAAAGGACTCATGTTATGCAGAGGAATTACGCCATTGGGCGGAAACGAAAGTCTAAGTTTCAGGATTTGGAGATAGAGTGTATCTCAAGATAGCTATGTGGAAGGTTTCTATCAGAACCATAGCAGAGAGCAAGCTGACTGCGCGGTTTGTGGTTCCGTTCCGGTGGTGGAACGAGTTGGGCCAATGGCGTATCAGCTTGAGTTACTTGTGTTTTATGAGTGTTTTTGGTAAGGCGTTTCACGATGTGATGTCGAGAAAATGTCGTTATCCTTCAGGGGAGTTAATGGCTAAGACTTCAGGGGATCTTAGGCCAGACTTGGCGTTTTTTTGGGGATTCTCGAGAGGAGAGTCAAGGTTCTGCGGAACAAGAGAGGGTCGTTGTGAAAACTTGAGGCAAAGATGAAGTTGGATTCCTGAAAGTGTTCGACGATTAGGTCGAGGAATTAGCTCTTCATCCTTATGGTTTCAGTTGGTTAGCCTTAGGCTATGTGGTTGTTGTGGTTTATGTATTTTCGTCTGTGGTACGATGTACATTGTTGGAGATTTATAAGAGGGAGTTTCCTTATAAATCTGTGTTACGGATGTTACGGGTTGTGTTGACCAGTTTGGGTCGTGAGACAGTTCTAGTCGGTTATGTTATAGGCGTTTCGGTTTATTACTCTTTACATTTAGGAGATTATTTTCTCCTGCAGACCTATCTGAGACGGTGGGTGCTCGGTAGGGTTTTGGCGGACTTATCTGCAGATAGGTGCCGTGGTTTGTTTTGCAGACTTATCTGGGGCTAGCAACCTCAGTACAAGTGGGGGGATTGAGATCTCCGTGCGGCCTTACCTGGGATTAGCTACCTCAGGGGAAGTGCTTGCAGACTTATACTTGGTATAAGGGTGCTGCTTACTAGTGGCTGACGAGTCACGAAGTGAGCATCAAGGGGTGGTGGATCCCTTGAGAGAGACAAGTGGGTCTCTTGCATTTATATGGGTATTGTGACGGTGGTGTCACAATACAGATTTTGTGACGGTGGTGTCACGGTTTGGGTACTTGTGACGGTGGTGTCACGGTACAGATTTTGTGACGGTGGTGTCATGGTTTGGATATTTGTGACGGTGGTGTCACGGTATGGTTTTGAGTAAAGAGTAATGAATGTCTGGAAACGTGCTTATAACATAGGATTAGATGTGAGTCTCTGGGATCAGTGGTGGATCTCTTGTGTTTGGCCAGTGGAGGGCCGGGTTTTGTCGTCTTGAGTAGACGTTCTGTGTTAGGATTCGAGGGCGAATCCAGTTTAGTGGGGGAGAATTGTAACATCCGTGAACCAGAAAGTTGTTTTGGAAGTGGTATCGGACGACATTAGGGGTTCGGGAGTAGATTACATATGCTCTTTGAGGTGTGAATCAAGGATTGGCTGTGCATGTTCTTGTTTGATTGTTGTGCAGTCGGTCTAAGGTTCGAACATCGCGAAGAAAATGTGTAAAAAGCTCTTGAATGACTAGTGTCGATCGACACCTAAGGGAAGTGTCAATCGACACCGGTTTGAGAAATCAATTCCGGTTTAAGTCGATTGCGCGTTTGATTTGTGGTTTGAGTTGGTTTGGTCGATGGGTGTCGACCGACACCAAGGAAGGGTGTCGATCGACACCGGTTATTGTGAAATCGACCGGTTTGATTTAAGTTGTCGGTTTAGTCCGGTTAAGGGAAGGAAACCCTAAAAACGAGTTTAAAGGAGTGCAGCCGTCTGTTTTTGACACAATTTTCGAGGCTGGAGTTTCCAGAGACAAAAGAGGCGATTGTGCGAGCCAAAACTGCACTACGGTATTCTTAATGTTTTTAGGGAGAGCCGAGGATTTCGTAAATAAACGCAAGAGTCGATCCAAATGATGGTTATTTTATTTAGCTGTTGAGCGAGCTATAATATATGTGGCCTGTGCCTTTTATGTGTGTCAAAAAGTCCCCCTTAGATAATGACTATCGGTTCCTATTTATAAGAGAATAGGAACCGACTTTTACAACCGACTTTACGCGAAAATGTAAACTTTCCTTTTCTGCTCGCGCCGACTCCGCAAAAATGTAAACTTTCCTTTATGGCTCGCGCCGATTTCAGTTCAAGGAAAGTCTTTGATGGGCCTCGGCTCGAATCGCTTCGTCGGATGTTGGTTCGGCCCATTAAGGAGTCTCCAGCTGGCCTTTGGTTTGACACCCGGCTCGGACCGGTTTGGTGCGGTTCGGCTGGTGCGGTCTAACTCGGTCTTCCTCCATTTGTCCAATCCAAATGACGATCTCGGGGTGGAATCCGACCCCAACAGTTTGCCCCCAGCTCGTTAGTCTTCGATGTAAGAGTGACGAGCTAAAGTTTGAAAGTGAGAAGACATTGTCATTTGATTCTTCCGTGGATATGGCTCGCCAAATGTTGCTTCGCTCGCAAAATGTTTGGCTCGCTAATTGCTTTTGATGAAACGATGTCGAACTGCTTTATCGGTATGTGAACTTAGGATCTGAAACGTCTCCGGGCCCACTAACCTTTAATGGAAGCCCTAAAGTTTAGGCGGGAATTAGGTCATGCCGTTTCGCCTTCCCGAGCCAGCGCGTGGATTAGGTCGCGCCGTTTCATCTTCCCGAACCGACGCGCCCACGCGCCAAAATTTCTATAAATAAGAAGCTCGGGGCTCATTTTTCTCATTCTGCCTCTCTCTCCTCGACCGAGTAAAAGGTAGCTCTCTCTTTCTCTCTCTCTTTTTTTGAAAGTTCTTCGTGTTCTTCGTGTTCTTCGGTCGCGCCACCGTGATAAAACACATCTCCGGTGCATCTTCAAACTTTCCGATCTATCTTCTTCCGAGCCGAATGTCTTCAGGCAGTCGTACTCCTTCCATTGGGCTAGATCACTCTGAGGATCACTCGTATAATTCCAACGATTCGGGGACTTCGGGTCGACGTTGGTTTTCAGATTCATCCGATGATTCTGGCGGCTCGCAATCGAAAGTCAGAAATCAGTCGGTTCGGTCCACGGGGGATGCTGAGATCGACCGACTGATGACTGAGCCTCTGGTTGCCCAGCGTGATGGTTCTAACGAGGCACGCGAGCCAACTGATGTAGATGAAGGGGCTATGGGAGAGCGTTGGCTTTCCCATGATCAATCGGGTCGCGTTCCATTATCGCTGGATCCGATATATGATGCGGAGGCGATCAAAATTGAGCGAGCGTTTGATGATGGGGCGATCGGCGACATTCTCATACCATTCGTACCTCCTTTTGCTCAAGCATCGAGTCGGCCACAATTTGGAGCCGGTTCGTCCCAGGGAGCAAAGAGGCGAACCAAATCGACGCGAGCCCCGAGGGGTTCTTCGAAAAAGTCAGTCCGGAACCCTCCTGGTGCAACACTTTGTACCGAGACATCCTTGGAATCGCTTCGCCGTTGCTTCAACATATCTGAAGAAGTTGAGCTTCTCCTTCCAGCGAGCCATCAGAGAGCCGATGATCCGCCGCCTGGATGCTTGACGTTATATGAAAGCTACTTCTACCAGACTTTCCTGTGGTTTCCCATCCCGAGCCTGATTCTTCATTTCTTAGGGAAATACGGGCTCGCACTTGGTCAACTTCTGCCGCGAGGCATGCGGCATCTGGTTGGGTTGATCGTCTTGAGCTATGAGCTTGGCATTCCGCTCGGGATCCATCACCTTCAGAACCTCTTGGAGTTTCGTCGTAGCGGGAAGTCGCTTCGCTATTACATCTCCAACAAGAAGAATCGGAAGATCATCGATGGCTTCCCCAACAAGGATGATGGCTGGGAGAAATATTTCTTCTTCGTTCCAATAAGTGGAGCTTCGGTTGGGAGTACGCGGAGGAAGTTCATCAGGAACAATTGGCAGGAAATCGGTGCGAGCCGAAGAAAAATCAGTATTTCGAATTCTCGCGAACCGTTATCTAATATTGCTTGGTCTTCTTGTTTTACAGATCGACGGTTGGCGCTTCGATTCCCGCCAGATCTTTCCGAATTCCTTACCCGTTCCTGCGAGCTGAAAGTTAATTGGGAACGAGACTTTACTCTGGAGCGAGTGGAGAGGGCGCGCGAACAAGCCTACGACTCATTCGATTCTTCAGATAGTTCGGACGAGGAAGTTCCCAACTGGCCCAAGCCCTCGAATACAATGCCCCCAAAGTCCGCACGCGCGTTACTCAAAGAGCAACGACGAGCGAAGGAAGCTCGTCTTGAAGTTGATCCGGTGGCTCGCCGTGAGGCTGTATCCTCGAAGAGCGAGGGTAAGAGGGTAGTACAACCCAATCCAGAGAAGAAAGACCCTGGTAATAGGCCGCCTACGGAAGTTGGGAAGGCGGTCAAATTAGCCCAGGAAGCTTTGGCGAAGAGCAAGGCTTCGAAGCGGAGAAATTCTCCCAGACCTCCTTCCCCGGCTCGTTCGAACACATCGAGGGATCCGGATGCCTTAGTCCTTAACCGGGGGCGAAAGAAGGCTTCCAACCCTACCGGCGAGCCGTTGGCGAGCGAGCCATCTGGGGCGACGGGCAAGAAGAGAGCTGCGATCGAAGGGCTTAAGGAGAACGCGCCCAAGAAAGCCAAAGGGGACGCTCCTTCGGGTTCCTCTGTCGATCCCACTCTGGTCCGCTCTCTTCAGAAGACCGAGGCGGCGAATTTTCTCGCCAGGAGTACTCCTGGGGTTCGCCTTCCTCCCCCAGACATGCTTTTGGAGAAGGAAGCGTATGAAGAGGCGGCTTCTCGTCTTCATTTGGTAAGTTCTTTTTCCGTTCGCTTATCTTTCGAAGAAGGTTTCCGTATATATACTCAATTGCTTTTCGTTTTTGTTCAGTTTTCGGAGGCTTTCAACAGGGTCGTCGAAGGTTATGAGACCAGGGCTCGCTCGAGTCAGGCCGCTCTCGAAGAGCTTCAAAAGCATGCCGATAGTCTGAAGAGATTGCATGACGTCGAAGCGAAGGCGCATGCCATAGTAGCTAAACAAGCCGAGGAGAAAGCGGCTAAGCTCGAGGCTGAGTTGGCCAGGGAGCGGGAGGAATCGGCCAAGCACCGGGAGGCTGCAGCCAAGATGGCCGGCAAAAACGTTGATGATGCCATCAAAATGAAAGCTCTCCATGGTAAAATCTGCGAGCTTAATGAGAAAGTGCGAGCCATGGATGCCAACTTCCTGGTCGAGGTTAGAAAAGTGAAGTGCCGAATAAACGGTCGGTACGCCAAACTTCTCGAATCGATCAAGTCTGGGTTGACGAGACTTCATGAAATGCATGAACGAGCCGTGCGCATCGCTCAGGCAGAAGGCAACGTTGAACTGATCAACGACATGCGAGGCGACGATCCACCGGACCTTGATATTGAGCTTGCTGATCTTCAGGCGCTTATTGATTCGGATCCCGGGATCGCCGAAGAGGCTAGTGCCCTGCTAGACAGTGTAATCGGTCAGCTCGTTCCCTTTCCGGATCCCGTCGAACCGCCCGAGGTACACCTTAGGGACGACACTATTACTCGGTTAGACCGTCTTGGTCTCGGTATTGTCGATCAATGGGGTACTAATAGGGAATCCCTTATATTTCAGAGTGGAGTTGAACCGGTGATGATTCCCGAGGCGAGGCCAGCTGGTGCGAGCTCGGAATTGATGAGCCAAGTCCCAATAAATCCTGCTCAAGCTAGCGGACCGCCTCCCGGAACCGAGGGTCTGGTTGAGAAGGCTTCATCCGATATCCCGGAGGCATCGAACCGAGCTTTGGAGGCTTCTGAGAAGGACGTGGCCGAAGTCCTGGGCGTTCCTGGCAAAGTTGATGAGGTGGGTTCGAAGCCGGAGGATATTGCCGAGAAATCCGTGCCCGATGTTCAGGAATCGTCGAACCGAGCCCCTATTTAAACTGTTGTTTATTTTGTATGTTGCCTCGATGGCTTTTTATTTTATTTTTGTACTTGATGCCTGGATGGCTTTATCCACAGACCTTTTAGAATTTATATTTAATCGAACCGTCTTCTGATCGAATGGTTTGGCTTGATGAAATGTTTGCCAGTCGAAACAAACATAGCTGCGAGGCGTTTTGATATTGTATCAACGTTTTTTCGTGAAGTATTCAATATAATGATGATAACGATTTAGACCAACGTTGCCACGGGGCATTTATGTTGGGTTTTTGTCAGCTTTTTTTCAGTTTTTGCCGCGGACAACTCGATTAGAAAGCCGCGGGTCGAAATAGCGACGAATTAAGTTAGACCAACTTTGCTGCGAAGCGTTTATGTTGGGTTTCTGATCGATTTATTCCAGTTTTTTTCCGTGTCCTCATCTATTAGTGATTAACGGGTCGGAATAAACGATGATGATCATATTTATATAGCGCGCGCGTGAGAGTTGTAATAAGAGATTGGAGATGATCGAATGTTGCGGCCAACAACATTCGGCTCGTGGCAGTTTATGAGTTTTCATCGAGATGTTAATAACGAACTGTTTAAGAGAACTGATGTTCGAATTTTATTCATCGTTGTGTTTAACGGCGAGCCGTGTTACAGACGGAAAATTCACCGTTCGCCTTATGTTAACGGCAAATCGGGTTACATCGATTTTGAGAGTGCGTTAACGGTAAACCGTGTTAGCGACGATAAAATGCTTTTGACGGCGAACCGTGTTGCATTTGAATGGGAGTGTATAGCCACGTACCCCACTCCCCCCCCCTTTTTTTTTTGGGAGGGGCAACTGAATCCACTCGAAAGCGAACTGCCTACGTACCCCTTGCGGGGATCAAGTCACGCGTAGTTCTAGGTGATGGTGCCTCGCGCCTTATTGGTAATATTTTTTGAGATGCATAACGTTCCATGGCTTTGGTATTGGTTCGCCAGCCATGTTTTCGAGCCGATAAGCTCCCGGGCGAACTGTTTCGGTGATTTTGTAAGGACCTTCCCAGTTCGCACCCAGCTTTCCGGCGTTTCTCTCTGCGGTGTTTTGGAACACTTTTCTGAGAACTAGGTCTCCTGCTCTGAATCTCCTGGCTCGGACATTGGAGTTGTAGTACTTAGCCACGGATTGCTGATAGTTCTGGATCCTGATAAGTGCTTGGTCGCGCCGTTCGTTGATCAAATCCAGCTCGTCCAGCATCATCATATGGTTGCAGTCTGCTTGTTCTGGTAACAACCATCGTCGTACGCCGGGAAAATGCACTTCGGGGGGAATGACACATTCCATCCCGTAGACGAGTGCGAATGGCGTTTCGCCGGTGGCTCGCCTCGGGGTTGTCCGATGAGACCAAAGGACTCCTTCTAGCTCTTCTGCCCAGCGGCCCTTTTTGGCATCGAGCCGTTTTTTGAGCCCGTCGAGAATCGTCTTGTTAGTCGCCTCGGCTTGACCATTCCCTTGCGGGTAGCGAGGCGTTGACTTGCTAAGGCGGATCTTCCATTTGTCGCAGAAGTTTTGAAATCGAGCCGATATGAATTGCGAGCCATTGTCCGTGACGATTTCATAAGGGACACCGTGCCGACAGACGATGTTTTTCCAAACGAACTGTTCAACTTGGGCGTCTTTTATACTTGCATAGGATTCGGCCTCGACCCATTTGGAAAAGTAGTCGGTTAGAACCAGCAAAAACCTTTTCTGCTTCGATTTATGCAGCGGCCCGACAATATCCATCGACCATCTCATGAATGGGTATGGTGCGGAGATGGAAGACAGCAGCTCGGCCGGCTGATGTATTGTTGGAGCGTGACGCTGGCATTTCTCGCATTTCCGCGAGTATTTTTCGCAGTCGCTGATCATGGTAGGCCAAAAGTAGCCGTGCCGTTTTATTTTGATAGCCAGGGCTCGTCCTCCGGAATGATTTCCGCATGATCCACTGTGAACTTCCTTCATTATCTCTCTTGCTTTCTTCCCTTCTACGCATGCGAGCAGCGGTCCTGAGAACCTCCATCGGAATACAGCATCGCGTATCAGGATGTATCGTGCTGCTTGAGCTTTCAGCTTGCGAGCCGCCCACTTATCTGCTGGTACCTCTCCATCGGCTATGTATACACGGATCGGATTGAGCCACTCTTTGTCGCAACCATATTCCGTATCTTCCTCGATTTCCATATCCGCGGGCTGATCTCCGTCAAGTATATCGTTATCGTTCGGCTCGTTTGTGACGATAGTCATCAGAACTTCGGGTTCGTCGATATCGATACTGGGATGTTCGATAAATTCTACGGGAATTATCCTTTTCAAGTCTGGATCGGAGGTTGAGGCTAGGGACGCCAAGGCGTCGGCCTGGGTGTTGTCTCCACGCGGAATCTTCTCCAAGGCAAATTTTTCGAACTGTCCGGCTAGATTCTTGACTACTTCAAGGTAGGCTTCCATTCTTTTGTCTTTCGTAGCGTATTCTCCAGTGAATTGGTTCGCGACGAGCTGGGAGTCGCAATAGGCATGTATATTTCGAACTCCAATTCCGAGCGCCAACTTTAATCCAGCTATTAATGCTTCGTATTCTGCCTCGTTGTTTGACGCGCCGAAATTGAGGCGAAGAGATTGTTCCAAGATTTCGCCTGTCGGAGAGGTGAGTCGAATTCCGACTCCGGCGCCTTGTTTCGATGACGAGCCGTCAACGTGGAGAAGCCAATCAGCGGAAAGGTTCGGTTCCTCGCTGGCGGCGATTGGCAGCTCGATCAAGAAATCAGCCAGAACCTGTGATTTTGCGCTCGTTCGATTTCGATATTCAATATCGTATTCGCTCAGCTCGATTGCCCACTTGGCTAATCTTCCGGATTGACTCGGACTGTGCAGGATCGTTCTTAACGGTAGCGCCGTTAGAACTACGATCGTGTGAGATTGGAAATACGGGCGTAGTTTGCGGGCCGCTACTACGACTGCCAATGCCAATTTTTCGGTTTGGGGATACCTCGTCTCTGCGTCAGTCAAACTTTGGCTTACATAGAAAATGGGTTTCTGGATTCCTCGGTCTTCGCGAACCAGGACCCCACTGACTGCTGTTACTGATACGGCGATATACAGGTATAATGGCTCTCCTTCTTCTGGTTTCGCCAGTATCGGTGGGTTTGCTAGGTATGACTTCAGTTCGCGGAAAGCCTCTTCACACTTCGCTGTCCATTCGAACTTCTTGTTTCCTCGCAAAGTGTCGTAGAAAGGGAGACACTTATCCGTGGATCGTGAAATGAATCGGTTGAGCGCAGCGACACGTCCGGTTAATTGTTGTATTTCCTTCTTTGTCTCTGGCGACCTCATTTTGATTAAAGCCTGGATTTGCTTCGGGTTAGCTTCGATGCCTCTGTAGGTAACCAGATATCCCAAGAATTCTCCGGATGTTACAGCGAACCGGCACTTCGTTGGATTTAGCTTCATATCGTGTGAGTTCAGCTGCTCGAAGCAGTCGCGGAGATGTGCCACATGTTCTTCCTTTTTCAGAGATTTCACTAGCATATCGTCGATATAAACTTCCATCGTCTTCCCTAGCTGCGAGGCAAACATCTTATTTACGAGCCGTTGGTATGTCGCTCCTGCGTTTTTGAGTCCGAACGGCATGACTTTGTAGCAATAGATGCCTCGCTCTGTTTGGAACGCCGTCTTTTCTCTGTCTTCGGGATGCATCCGGATCTGATTATAACCTGAGAAGGCATCCATGAAGGTCAGCAGTTCATTTCCCGCTGTTGCTTCTACGAGCCGGTCGATATGAGGGAGCGGGAAACTGTCTTTTGGGCACGCCTTGTTCAGATCCGTGAAATCTATGCAAACCCGCCATTTTCCGTTCTTCTTTTTGACCACTACTGGGTTGGCGAGCCATTCCGGATATTTTGCCTCGGCGATCGAGCCCACTTTCAACAGGCGTTCCACCTCGTCGTTTACTGCCTTTAACCGCTCATGCCCCAATCTTCTTCGCTTCTGTTTTACTGGTTTGAATGTCGGGTCGACATTCAGCTCGTGGCAGGCGATGTTGATATCTACCCCCGGCATGTCCTCGGCTGTCCAAGCGAAGGTGTTGACGTTTTCTTTCAAGAAGGAGATCAATTCTTCTCTTATTGTCTCGTTTAGGTTTGCTCCGATCTCCACACATCTTTCAGGATTCTGCTCGTCTATGCAGACGGATATTACCGCTTCGCAGCTTGGTTCTTTGATGACGGGATCCTCGTTTTTGCCAGTTTTCTTCCTGGGCGGCTCGATCTCGTCGGTGATCTGTAATTGCTATAAGAGATTGGCCAGACCGTTCACTGACTCTCGGTTCGTCTTAACCTTTTTTTCGGTTTTCTTCTGGAGTTGGTTTGGGTAACGGGTTACGGAGTTTGTGTTCCGTCATAAAACAGATTCTCGAATCTTTCTGCGAGCCGAGGATGGTCTTGATTCCCGTCGGAGTGGGGAACTTGAGACAAAGGTGATAAGTGGATGGCACGGCTCGCATCGAATTTATCCAAGGGGTGCCCATGATGATATTGTAGATCGGAGGATTATCCGAGACGGAAAAATTCACCATCTTTGTAATCCCTCCCGCTTCGACTGGGAGTATGATATTTCCCATAGACATCGTCGTTTCGCCCCCGAACCCGGTCAGTGGCTTTGGCGTCGTTTTTATGTCATTCGGATCGATTCCCATTTTTATCAACGTGCTCTTGTAGATTATATCGACTGTGCTACCCGTATCGATCAGGACCCGAGCTATGTCGTAATTACCGACGGCTAGCGTGATTACGAGCGGATCATCGTGCGGCCTATCGATCCCGATGACTTCATTTTCCGTGAAAGTGACCTCGACGTTTGGGATTTTGGGTGGTCCGTACCAGTTAACCGCCGCGTCGGTTCGGCGTTGAAAAGCTTTGATCGATGTCACCGTATCCTGACAGTATTGCGATCCGCCCAATATGAGGTAGATTTTTTGTCGTGACCCTGATGGTTCGTCTGAATCATCGCGTCTCCCACGTTTTGGTCGATCCGCTGGTTGACCCGGTTGTCGGTCTGATTGTTCCGGTCGTTCTCTTGGCTCGGGACGTTCTAGGTCCTCAAGCTTCAGATCGCCTTTCAATTCACCGTTAAGTAATTTTCTTGCGAGTTCTGCTCCGAGATGGCGGCATCTCTCTGTCGAGTGGCCATAGCATTGATGGAACTCGCAATACACCTTCTCGTCCTGTGGCGCGGAATTTTGGTTCCTTGTCCAAACATAATTTTTCGCTCCTCGCCCCCTTCCGGCGCCTGCTTGGTTCGCGCCGCTCGTCTGTTGGTTCGTTCCGATCTGGTAGTTGTGCGATCCGGCGAAATTTGGTCCTTCGTGATGGATGTAGCTGTTTTTTCCGCGCCGATGGTTGAGGTGATTGGGGTGCTGGTTCGGCGGCTGATGCGTTATCGGCAGGTTTGGCGGTTGTTTGGTGGCTGCCTTCAACGTGGAATGCGAGGCCGCTAGCAACTTCATATCTTCCTCTTCTTCAATGAACACGACAGATCGGTGGATGGCGTCGGCGATCGATTTGGGTTTGTTGTACGCGAGCTCCTTCCGAAACTCGGATTTGACGCTTAAACCTTTTTTCAGAGAATCTATGGCGATCTCATCGTTGACCGCTCCGGCTTTCGACATGGTGGTTTTAAAGCGGTCCATGAAACTGCGAAGCGATTCGCCTTCACCTTGCAACATGTTCCATAGATTAATCACCGAGGCCGATTTCTCGATGAACATGGAATACTGCTTAAGAAAGGAAGTCGTCAACTGTTGGAAGTTTTCTATTGAGTTTCGCTCGAGACTTAGGAACCAGTCCAGAGCCGGACCCTTCAGGTATTCGGCGAATAGGAGGCAGAAGCCGGCGTCTTTCTCTTCTGCGTTTCGGAATTTGGCTCGACTCAAGGCGACCCGAAACGCATTGATGTGATCTTTCGGATTGGTCGAACCGTCATATTTCTGAATGCTAAGTTTTCCGGGATCCACTATTCTGGCGCCCATCACTTTCGCCGAGAAGGGAGTGTGTTCGGCGTCTTCGCATATCTGAGCGATTTCCGGTGCTGAGCTGAGTGCCCTGTGGATTTGTGATCGAAGTAATTTGGCCTCGTTGTCGGATTTTTCAAGACGGGCTCGGATCTCGGCCAATTCGTCGCGACTCATGCTCTGACCCTTGTCTTTTCTTGCCGTATTCACGCCTCGGGACGGTTGCTTTTCGGTTCGCGTTTCCAACAAGAGGCGCGACACTGCTTCGGCGAGCTCCGCAGAATCTAAGCTTGGCGAATCGCCGGTTTCCTGTCCCATCGCCCTATTAGCTCCTTTGCTTTCCAACATTATCTGTTTCAGGGCTTTGGTCAATGCCTCGGGAGTGATTTCGCTGGGGAGCGGATCTCCTAAGTTCATTCTTATCGGTTTGGTCGGCGGCGCGCTCTTGACTTTATTTTGCTTCTTCTGAAGTGGCGGTGGCGAACCATCTGACTCGGATTCTATTTCCTCTCGTTCCGGGGTTTCTTCCACGTCGTCCCCTTCTTCTCCGTCCACTTCATCAGCCCGGGAGTCGAAAGCCAGATTCTTTGGATGGGAATTTTTACGTCGCGCGACACCCCGTGCTTCTTTCTCTTTTAGTTGGGCTCGCAAGGTTGCGAGCTCTTGCGTCAACGAGCTGTTCAAAATCTCTTGCTCTTCGGTCTGCTTCTGTAGGGCAGCGATCTTTTCCGCTTCCGTCTGAGCTGTTGTTTCGCTGTCCCCGTTCTGCAAACCGGTTGGTGTGGATCTGTTCAATTCTTCGTCGGTCATTTCGTCGAGCTCTTGTGTTTTCTAGTCTCAAATCCCCCTCCTTCTAGCGCCAAATTGTGCGAGCCAAAACTGCACTACGGTATTCTTAATGTTTTTAGGGAGAGCCGAGGATTTCGTAAATAAACGCAAGAGTCGATCCAAATGATGGTTATTTTATTTAGCTGTTGAGCGAGCTATAATATATGTGGCCTGTGCCTTTTATGTGTGTCAAAAAGTCCCCCTTAGATAATGACTATCGGTTCCTATTTATAAGAGAATAGGAACCGACTTTTACAACCGACTTTACGCGAAAATGTAAACTTTCCTTTTCTGCTCGCGCCGACTCCGCAAAAATGTAAACTTTCCTTTATGGCTCGCGCCGATTTCAGTTCAAGGAAAGTCTTTGATGGGCCTCGGCTCGAATCACTTCGTCGGATGTTGGTTCGGCCCATTAAGGAGTCTCCAGCTGGCCTTTGGTTTGACACCCGGCTCGGACCGGTTTGGTGCGGTTCGGCTGGTGCGGTCTAACTCGGTCTTCCTCCATTTGTCCAATCTAAATGACGATCTCGGGGTGGAATCCGACCCCAACAGATTTTTGGGAGAAGTCGAAAACACTGTTCATCGGTTACTGTTCATCGGTTACTGTTCATCACCAGAGTTACTGTTCATCGGTTACTGTTCATCGCGCACTGTTCATCGTTTTTCCTCGTTTCCCTTTGTTCAATCGGTTGTCGAGGTGAGTGCATGACCGTAGGCTCGCAAATAGTGGAAATTGTGAAAGTGAATTGTTGATTTGATGAGTTTATGTGTTGTTTGTGGTGGTTTATGTGTTATTAGTGGATTTGATCGATTGGATTGTGACAATTTCGTGTTTTTGGTGTTTTGTTGTTAGAAATCGATTTGGGCGTCGATCTCCTGGATCGGTGTCGATCGACACCAAGCCGGTGTCGCTCGACACCAATCGGGCCGGGTGTCGAGCGACACAAGCTGTGTCGATCGACACTGGTCCGGTTAAATCCGGTTTTCTGGCGAATTGATTAAATTGAATTAATTAATGGTTTAATCTGGTTTAATCGGTTTAATTGGAATTAAGTGGTTTAATTCCGAAATTAATTAATTAGTGGTTAATTAATTAATTAACGTGGTTTATAATAATTGTGGAAATTATTTTATGTGTTGAAAATTATTATAATAATTGTTGAAATTATTTAATAATTGTGAAAATCATTTTAAGGGTTAGAAATTATTATTTAATTGAGGAAAACTGTATAAGAATTAAAAGAAGTGAATTTAATAATTTTGGTAATTATTAATATTATTTAAAAGTGTTTTAAATTGCGTAATTGGCCTGTAGGCGGGGTGATTGCCTCACTAAGTATTTATGAAATACTTATGCATCTCTTTTTCCCTAATGTGATGCAGGTAAAAGAAAGTGTGATCGCGGAATCGGGCCAGAGAGAGGATGATAGGATTTTTTTGTTTACCGTTTTTGGTTTATGTTGTTATTTGCAAACCTGGTATTTAGGTTGCTAGGTTATTTTATGGTATTTTGGAATTGAATATGATTGTTTGAATTAATTATTAATTTTATGGAGTTTATTTTATTGAGAATTTCCGCACTTAATAAAAAAAAAAAAAAAAAGCTTGGTTGTTTCATTTTGGTATCAGAGCGAATACGGTTTTAGGACTGTTAGTATTGGGTGAATTGGACTATGTGTTTAATTGACCCAAAAAAAAAGCTTGGTTGTTTCACACATATTTCAAAAAACTATGACATTTAGAGGTTTTTCCAAATCAATGAATGAAATATGTCCAAAGTGAACACTAAATTTTTCCGACCATTTGGCGTTGTAAAGGGGACTCTAAAGAAGCTTAATAAGATAGCCTTTCAAAAATTTCAAAATACTAAGCAACTCGCAGGGGTACACCCACATATTCCAAAAAACTAGTACATTTAGAGGTTTTTCCAAATCAATGAATGAAATATGTCCAACGTGAACACTAAACTTTTCCGACCATTTGGCGTTGTAAAGGGGACTCTAAAGAAGCGTAATAAGATAGCCTTTCAAAAATTTCAAAATATTATCCAACTCGTAGGGGTACACCCACATATTCCAAAAAACTAGTACATTTAGTGGTTTTTCCAAATCAATGAATGAAATATGTCCAAAGTGAACACTAAACTTTTCCGACCATTTGGCGTTGTAAAGGGGACTCTAAAGAAGCGTAATAAGATAGCCTTTCAAAAATTTCAAAATATTAAGCAACTCGTAGGGGTACACCCACATATTCTAAAAAACTAGTACATTTAGAGGTTTTTCCAAATTAATGAATGAAATATGTCCAAAGTGAACACTAAACTTTTCCGACCATTTGGCGTTGTAAAGGAGACTCTAAAGAAGCTTAATAAGATAGCCTTTCAAAAATTTCAAAATATTAAGCAACTCGTAGGGGTACACCCACATATTCCAAAAAACTAGTACATTTAGAGGTTTTTCCAAATCAATGAATGAAATATGTCCAAAGTGAACACTAAACTTTTCCGACCATTTGGCGTTGTAAAGGGGACTCTAAAGAAGCGTAATAAGATAGCCTTTCAAAAATTTCAAAGTATTAAGAAACTCGTAGGGGTACACCCACATATTTCAAAAAACTAGGACATTTAGAGGTTTTTCCAAATCAATGAATGAAATATGTCCAAAGTAAACACTAAATTTTTCCGACCATTTGGCGTTGTAAAGGAGACTCTAAAGAAGCTTAATAAGATAGCCTTTCAGAAATTTCAAAATACTAAGCAACTCGCAGGGGTACACCCACATATTCCAAAAAACTAGTACATTTAGAGGTTTTTCCAAATCAATGAATGAAATATGTCCAACGTGAACACTAAACTTTTCCGACCATTTGGCGTTGTAAAGGGGACTCTAAAGAAGCGTAATAAGATAGCCTTTCAAAAATTTCAAAATATTAAGCAACTCGTAGGGGTACACCCACATATTCCAAAAAACTAGTACATTTAGTGGTTTTTCCAAATCAATGAATGAAATATGTCCAAAGTGAACACTAAACTTTTCCGACCATTTGGCGTTGTAAAGGGGACTCTAAAGAAGCGTAATAAGATAGCCTTTCAAAAATTTCAAAATATTAAGCAACTCGTAGGGGTACACCCACATATTCCAAAAAACTAGTACATTTAGTGGTTTTTCCAAATCAATGAATGAAATATGTCCAAAGTGAACACTAAACTTTTCCGACCATTTGGCGTTGTAAAGGGGACTCTAAAGAAGCGTAATAAGATAGCCTTTCAAAAATTTCAAAATATTAAGCAACTCGTAGGGGTACACCCACATATTCTAAAAAACTAGTACATTTAGAGGTTTTTCCAAATCAATGAATGAAATATGTCCAAAGTGAACACTAAACTTTTCCGACCATTTGGCGTTGTAAAGGGGACTCTAAAGAAGCTTAATAAGACAGCCTTTCAAAAATTTCAAAATATTAAGCAACTCGTAGGGGTACACCCACATATTCCAAAAAACTAGTACATTTAGAGGTTTTTCCAAATCAATGAATGAAATATGTCCAAAGTGAACACTAAACTTTTCCGACCATTTGGCGTTGTAAAGGGGACTCTAAAGAAGCGTAATAAGATAGCCTTTCAAAAATTTCAAAATATTAAGCAACTCGTAGGGGTACACCCACATATTCTAAAAAACTAGTACATTTAGAGGTTTTTCCAAATCAATGAATGAAATATGTCCAAAGTGAACACTAAACTTTTCCGACCAATTGGCGTTGTAAAGGGGACTCTAAAGAAGCGTAATAAGATAGCCTTTCAAAAATTTCAAAATATTATGCAACTCGTAGGGGTACACCCACATATTCCAAAAAACTAGTACATTTAGTGGTTTTTCCAAATCAATGAATGAAATATGTCCAAAGTGAACATTAAACTTTTCCGACCATTTGGCGTTGTAAAGGGGACTCTAAAGAAGCGTAATAAGATAGCCTTTCAAAAATTTCAAAATATTAAGCAACTCGTAGGGGTACACCCACATATTCTAAAAAACTAGTACATTTAGAGGTTTTTCCAAATCAATGAATGAAATATGTCCAAAGTGAAAACTAAACTTTTCCGACCATTTGGCGTTGTAAAGGGGACTCTAAAGAAGCGTAATAAGATAGCCTTTCAAAAATTTCAAAATACTAAGCAACTCGCAGGGGTACACCCACATATTCCAAAAAACTAGTACATTTAGAGGTTTTTCCAAATCAATGAATGAAATATGTCCAACGTGAACACTAAACTTTTCCGACCATTTGGCGTTGTAAAGGGGACTCTAAAGAAGCGTAATAAGATAGCCTTTCAAAAATTTCAAAATATTAAGCAACTCGTAGGGGTACACCCACATATTCCAAAAAACTAGTACATTTAGTGGTTTTTCCAAATCAATGAATGAAATATGTCCAAAGTGAACACTAAACTTTTCCGACCATTTGGCGTTGTAAAGGGGACTCTAAAGAAGCGTAATAAGATAGCATTTCAAAAATTTCAAAATATTAAGAAACTCGTAGGGGTACACCCACATATTTCAAAAAACTAGGACATTTAGAGGTTTTTCCATATCAATGAATGAAATATGTCCAAAGTGAACACTAAACTTTTCCGACCATTTGGCGTTGTAAAGGGGACTCTCAAGGAGCGTAATAAGATAGCCTTTCAAAAATTTCTAAATATTAAGAAACTCGTAGGGGTACACCCACATATTCCAAAAACCTAGTACATTTAGTGGTTTTTCCAAATCAATGAATGAAATATGTCCAAAGTGAACACTAAACTTTTCCGACCATTTGGCGTTGTAAAGGGGACTCTCAAGAAGCGTAATAAGATAGCCTTTCAAAAATTTCAAAATATTAAGCAACTCGTAGGGGTACACCCACATATTCCAAAAAACTAGTACATTTAGAGGTTTTTCCAAATCAATGAATGAAATATATCCAAAGTGAACACTAAACTTTTCTGACCATTTGGCGTTGTAAAGGGGACTCTAAAGAAGCGTAATAAGATAGCCTTTCAAAAATTTCAAAATATTAAGAAACTCGTAGGGGTACACCCACATATTTCAAAAAACTAGGACATTTAAAGGTTTTTCCAAATCAATGAATGAAATATGTCCAAAGTGAACACTAAACTTTTCCGACCATTTGGCGTTGTAAAGGGGACTCTAAAGAAGCGTAATAAGATAGCCTTTCAAAAATTTCAAAATATTAAGCAACTCGTAGGGGTACACCCACATATTCTAAAAAACTAGTACATTTAGAGGTTTTTCCAAATCAATGAATGAAATATGTCCAAAGTGAACACTAAACTTTTCCGACCATTTGGCATTGTAAAGGAGACTCTAAAGAAGCTTAATAAGATAGCCTTTTAAAAATTTCAAAATATAAAGCAACTCGTAGGGGTACACCCACATATTCCAAAAAACTAGTACATTTAGAGGTTTTTCCAAATCAATGAATGAAATATGTCCAAAGTGAACACTAAACTTTTCCGACCATTTGGCGTTGTAAAGGGGACTCTAAAGAAGCGTAATAAGATAGCCTTTCAAAAATTTCAAAATATTAAGCAACTCGTAGGGGTACACCCACATATTCCAAAAAACTAGTACATTTAGTGGTTTTTCCAAATCAATGAATGAAATATGTCCAAAGTGAACACAAAACTTTTCCGACCATTTGGCGTTGTAAAGGGGACTCTAAAGAAGCGTAATAAGATAGCCTTTCAAAAATTTCAAAATATTAAGCAACTCGTAGGGGTACACCCACATATTCCAAAAAACTAGTACATTTAGTGGTTTTTCCAAATCAATGAATGAAATATGTCCAAAGTGAACACTAAACTTTTCCGACCATTTGGCGTTGTAAAGGGGACTCTAAAGAAGCGTAATAAGATAGCCTTTCAAAAATTTCAAAATATTAAGCAACTCGTAGGGGTACACCCACATATTCCAAAAAACTAGTACATTTAGTGGTTTTTCCAAATCAATGAATGAAATATGTCCAAAGTGAACACTAAACTTTTCCGACCATTTGGCGTTGTAAAGGGGACTCTAAAGAAGCGTAATAAGATAGCCTTTCAAAAATTTCAAAATATTAAGCAACTCGTAGGGGTACACCCACATATTCCAAAAAACTAGTACATTTAGAGGTTTTTCCAAATCAATGAATGAAATATGTCCAAAGTGAAAACTAAACTTTTCCGACCATTTGGCGTTGTAAAGGGGACTCTAAAGAAGCTTAATAAGATAGCCTTTCAAAAATTTCAAAATATTAAGCAACTCGTAGGGGTACACCCACATATTCCAAAAAACTAGTACATTTAGAGGTTTTTCCAAATCAATGAATGAAATATGTCCAAAGTGAACACTAAACTTTTCCGACCATTTGGCGTTGTAAAGGGGACTCTAAAGAAGCGTAATAAGATAGCCTTTCAAAAATTTCAAAATATTAAGAAACTCGTAGGGGTACACCCACATATTTCAAAAAACTAGGACATTTAGAGGTTTTTCCAAATCAATGAATGAAATATGTCCAAAGTGAACACTAAACTTTTCCGACCATTTGGCGTTGTAAAGGGGACTCTCAAGGAGCGTAATAAGATAGCCTTTCAAAAATTTCTAAATATTAAGAAACTCGTAGGGGTACACCCACATATTCCAAAAACCTAGTACATTTAGTGGTTTTTCCAAATCAATGAATGAAATATGTCCAAAGTGAACACTTGAAACAACCAAAATTTTTTTTTTTAAAATAATTAGCCCAGATTAATATTCCCATAAATATTAATCCTCAACAGCTAATTCAACAACACAATGTGGAAGTTCTCAAAAGAATCAATAATATTATTAAATCATAAATAACCGTTCAACAATAACCAATAAAGAATAACCAATAAAGAAATAACTCTAGCAACCTAAACACCAGGTTTGCTACATTATTGAAAATAGACTAACACCCTAAACTCAGGAATTCCTGGTCAACCACAACAACAATGCCAATATCAAATTCCTAATCTCATCATCCTCTTCTCTCGGTCTCTTTCCGCGGAAGAACATTGCTGTTACCTGCATCACATTGGAATAGAGATGCGTAAGTATTATCATAAATACTTAGTGAGTGGATCATCCTGCCTACAGGCCAATTACGTCAAACAATAGACAATACATCACAATAATCAACAACAATAACAATGCTCAACATTAATCAACAGTATAAACCATCCCTGTCAGGAAAACTCACGTTTTCCCGACACCCAGGTTGGTGTCGACCGACACCTCTATGGTGTCGATCGACGCCAGCCTCCCGAGTGTCGATCGACACTCATCGAGTGTCGCTCGACACCGGCTCGATGCCCAGAAACCAGAAGCTACGAAAATCACATTCCAAAATCGCAATAACACAAAATCTAGGGGTTTTCAACGCCCCAATACTATCAAACACGAAATCCAGCATAAACAACTCAAGAACACAACCAAAACTCGAAATCAAACAATCTCTATTGATCAACGGGCCTACAGTCACGCACTCACCTTGAAAACGGATTGAAAGGAAGGAGAAGAAGATAAACAACAACAGATCTAGCTCAGAAACTCCACAAAACTCCTCCAAACTCTCCAAATCACCTTAGAATCACCTCCTTAGCTCTGAAACTCGAAACTTGTGCTTTTCTCGCGGCCACAAGGCTTAAAAACGCGAGTCTAGGGCTTTTCTCGCCCAAACCAGCCCAAAACCAGCCGACTTGAATCAAACCGGTCGATTTCACCATAACCGGTGTCGATCGACACCCTCCCTTGGTGTCGGTCGACACCCATCGACCAAACCAACTCCAATTGCAAATCGATCGACTTAAACCGACTCCAATTGCGTAATAAGATAGCCTTTCAAAAATTTCAAAATATTAAGCAACTCGTAGGGGTACACCCACATATTCTAAAAAACTAGTACATTTAGAGGTTTTTCCAAATCAATGAATGAAATATGTCCAAAGTGAACACTAAACTTTTCCGACCATTTGGCGTTGTAAAGGGGACTCTAAAGAAGCTTAATAAGACAGCCTTTCAAAAATTTCAAAATATTAAGCAACTCGTAGGGGTACACCCACATATTCCAAAAAACTAGTACATTTAGAGGTTTTTCCAAATCAATGAATGAAATATCTCCAAAGTGAACACTAAACTTTTCCGACCATTTGGCGTTGTAAAGGGGACTCTAAAGAAGCGTAATAAGATAGCCTTTCAAAAATTTCAAAATATTAAGCAACTCGTAGGGGTACACCCACATATTCTAAAAAACTAGTACATTTAGAGGTTTTTCCAAATCAATGAATGAAATATGTCCAAAGTGAACACTAAACTTTTCCGACCAATTGGCGTTGTAAAGGGGACTCTAAAGAAGCGTAATAAGATAGCCTTTCAAAAATTTCAAAATATTAAGTAACTCGTAGGGGTACACCCACATATTCCAAAAAACTAGTACATTTAGTGGTTTTTCCAAATCAATGAATGAAATATGTCCAAAGTGAACATTAAACTTTTCCGACCATTTGGCGTTGTAAAGGGGACTCTAAAGAAGCGTAATAAGATAGCCTTTCAAAAATTTCAAAATATTAAGCAACTCGTAGGGGTACACACACATATTCTAAAAAACTAGTACATTTAGAGGTTTTTCCAAATCAATGAATGAAATATGTCCAAAGTGAAAACTAAAATTTTCCGACCATTTGGCGTTGTAAAGGGGACTCTAAAGAAGCTTAATAAGATAGCCTTTCAAAAATTTCAAAATATTAAGCAACTCGTAGGGGTACACCCACATATTCCAAAAAACTAGTACATTTAGTGGTTTTTCCAAATCAATGACTGAAATATGTCCAAAGTGAACACTAAACTTTTCCGACCATTTGGCGTTGTAAAGGGGACTCTAAAGAAGCGTAATAAGATAGCCTTTCAAAAATTTCAAAATATTAAGAAACTCGTAGGGGTACACCCACATATTTCAAAAAACTATGACATTTAGAGGTTTTTCCATATCAATGAATGTAATATGTCCAAAGTGAACACTAAACTTTTCCGACCATTTGGCGTTGTAAAGGGGACTCTAAAGAAGCTTAATAAGACAGCCTTTCAAAAATTTCAAAATATTAAGCAACTCGTAGGGGTACACCCACATATTCCAAAAAACTAGTACATTTAGAGGTTTTTCCAAATCAATGAATGAAATATCTCCAAAGTGAACACTAAACTTTTCCGACCATTTGGCGTTGTAAAGGGGACTCTAAAGAAGCGTAATAAGATAGCCTTTCAAAAATTTCAAAATATTAAGCAACTCGTAGGGGTACACCCACATATTCTAAAAAACTAGTACATTTAGAGGTTTTTCCAAATCAATGAATGAAATATGTCCAAAGTGAACACTAAACTTTTCCGACCAATTGGCGTTGTAAAGGGGACTCTAAAGAAGCGTAATAAGATAGCCTTTCAAAAATTTCAAAATATTAAGTAACTCGTAGGGGTACACCCACATATTCCAAAAAACTAGTACATTTAGTGGTTTTTCCAAATCAATGAATGAAATATGTCCAAAGTGAACATTAAACTTTTCCGACCATTTGGCGTTGTAAAGGGGACTCTAAAGAAGCGTAATAAGATAGCCTTTCAAAAATTTCAAAATATTAAGCAACTCGTAGGGGTACACCCACATATTCTAAAAAACTAGTACATTTAGAGGTTTTTCCAAATCAATGAATGAAATATGTCCAAAGTGAACACTAAACTTTTCCGACCATTTGGCGTTGTAAAGGGGACTCTAAAGAAGCTTAATAAGACAGCCTTTCAAAAATTTCAAAATATTAAGCAACTCGTAGGGGTACACCCACATATTCCAAAAAACTAGTACATTTAGAGGTTTTTCCAAATCAATGAATGAAATATCTCCAAAGTGAACACTAAACTTTTCCGACCATTTGGCGTTGTAAAGGGGACTCTAAAGAAGCGTAATAAGATAGCCTTTCAAAAATTTCAAAATATTAAGCAACTCGTAGGGGTACACCCACATATTCTAAAAAACTAGTACATTTAGAGGTTTTTCCAAATCAATGAATGAAATATGTCCAAAGTGAACACTAAACTTTTCCGACCAATTGGCGTTGTAAAGGGGACTCTAAAGAAGCGTAATAAGATAGCCTTTCAAAAATTTCAAAATATTAAGTAACTCGTAGGGGTACACCCACATATTCCAAAAAACTAGTACATTTAGTGGTTTTTCCAAATCAATGAATGAAATATGTCCAAAGTGAACATTAAACTTTTCCGACCATTTGGCGTTGTAAAGGGGACTCTAAAGAAGCGTAATAAGATAGCCTTTCAAAAATTTCAAAATATTAAGCAACTCGTAGGGGTACACCCACATATTCTAAAAAACTAGTACATTTAGAGGTTTTTCCAAATCAATGAATGAAATATGTCCAAAGTGAAAACTAAAATTTTCCGACCATTTGGCGTTGTAAAGGGGACTCTAAAGAAGCTTAATAAGATAGCCTTTCAAAAATTTCAAAATATTAAGCAACTCGTAGGGGTACACCCACATATTCCAAAAAACTAGTACATTTAGTGGTTTTTCCAAATCAATGACTGAAATATGTCCAAAGTGAACACTAAACTTTTCCGACCATTTGGCGTTGTAAAGGGGACTCTAAAGAAGCGTAATAAGATAGCCTTTCAAAAATTTCAAAATATTAAGAAACTCGTAGGGGTACACCCACATATTTCAAAAAACTATGACATTTAGAGGTTTTTCCATATCAATGAATGTAATATGTCCAAAGTGAACACTAAACTTTTCCGACCATTTGGCGTTGTAAAGGGGACTCTCAAGGAGCGCCACAAGATAGCCTTTCAAAAATTTCAAAATATTAAGAAACTCGTAGGGGTACACCCACATATTCCAAAAACCTAGTACATTTAGTGGTTTTTCCAAATCAATGAATGAAATATGTCCAAAGTGAACACTAAACTTTTCCGACCATTTGGCGTTGTAAAGGGGACTCTCAAGAAGCGTAATAAGATAGCCTTTCAAAAATTTCAAAATATTAAGCAACTCGTAGGGGTACACCCACATATTCCAAAAAACTAGTACATTTAGAGGTTTTTCCAAATCAATGAATGAAATATATCCAAAGTGAACACTAAACTTTTCTGACCATTTGGCGTTGTAAAGGGGACTCTAAAGAAGCGTAATAAGATAGCCTTTCAAAAATTTCAAAATATTAAGAAACTCGTAGGGGTACACCCACATATTTCAAAAAACTAGGACATTTAAAGGTTTTTCCAAATCAATGAATGAAATATGTCCAAAGTGAACACTAAACTTTTCCGACCATTTGGCGTTGTAAAGGGGACTCTAAAGAAGCGTAATAAGATAGCCTTTCAAAAATTTCAAAATATTAAGCAACTCGTAGGGGTACACCCACATATTCTAAAAAACTAGTACATTTAGAGGTTTTTCCAAATCAATGAATGAAATATGTCCAAAGTGAACACTAAACTTTTCCGACCATTTGGCATTGTAAAGGAGACTCTAAAGAAGCTTAATAAGATAGCCTTTCAAAAATTTCAAAATATTAAGCAACTCGTAGGGGTACACCCACATATTCCAAAAAACTAGTACATTTAGAGGTTTTTCCAAATCAATGAATGAAATATGTCCAAAGTGAACACTAAACTTTTCCGACCATTTGGCGTTGTAAAGGGGACTCTAAAGAAGCGTAATAAGATAGCCTTTCAAAAATTTCAAAATATTAAGCAACTCGTAGGGGTACACCCACATATTCCAAAAAACTAGTACATTTAGTGGTTTTTCCAAATCAATGAATGAAATATGTCCAAAGTGAACACAAAACTTTTCCGACCATTTGGCGTTGTAAAGGGGACTCTAAAGAAGCGTAATAAGATAGCCTTTCAAAAATTTCAAAATATTAAGCAACTCGTAGGGGTACACCCACATATTCCAAAAAACTAGTACATTTAGTGGTTTTTCCAAATCAATGAATGAAATATGTCCAAAGTGAACACTAAACTTTTCCGACCATTTGGCGTTGTAAAGGGGACTCTAAAGAAGCGTAATAAGATAGCGTTTCAAAAATTTCAAAATATTAAGCAACTCGTAGGGGTACACCCACATATTCCAAAAAACTAGTACATTTAGTGGTTTTTCCAAATCAATGAATGAAATATGTCCAAAGTGAACACTAAACTTTTCCGACCATTTGGCGTTGTAAAGGGGACTCTAAAGAAGCGTAATAAGATAGCCTTTCAAAAATTTCAAAATATTAAGTAACTCGTAGGGGTACACCCACATATTCCAAAAAACTAGTACATTTAGAGGTTTTTCCAAATCAATGAATGAAATATGTCCAAAATGAACACTAAACTTTTCCGACCAATTGGCGTTGTAAAGGGGACTCTAAAGAAGCGTAATAAGATAGCCTTTCAAAAATTTCAAAATATTAAGTAACTCGTAGGGGTACACCCACATATTCCAAAAAACTAGTACATTTAGAGGTTTTTCCAAATCAATGAATGAAATATGTCCAAAGTGAACACTAAACTTTTCCGACCATTTGGCGTTGTAAAGGGGACTCTAAAGAAGCTTAATAAGACAGCCTTTCAAAAATTTCAAAATATTAAGCAACTCGTAGGGGTACACCCACATATTCCAAAAAACTAGTACATTTAGTGGTTTTTCCAAATCAATGAATGAAATATGTCCAAAGTGAACATTAAACTTTTCCGACCATTTGGCGTTGTAAAGGGGACTCTAAAGAAGCGTAATAAGATAGCCTTTCAAAAATTTCAAAATATTAAGCAACTCGTAGGGGTACACCCACATATTCAAAAAAAACTAGTACATTTAGAGGTTTTTCCAAATCAATGAATGAAATATGTCCAAAGTGAAAACTAAAATTTTCCGACCATTTGGCGTTGTAAAGGGGACTCTAAAGAAGCTTAATAAGATAGCCTTTCAAAAAATTCAAAATATTAAGCAACTCGTAGGGGTACACCCACATATTCCAAAAAACTAGTACATTTAGTGGTTTTTCCAAATCAATGACTGAAATATGTCCAAAGTGAACACTAAACTTTTCCGACCATTTGGCGTTGTAAAGGGGACTCTAAAGAAGCGTAATAAGATAGCCTTTCAAAAATTTCAAAATATTAAGAAACTCGTAGGGGTACACCCACATATTTCAAAAAACTAGGACATTTAGAGGTTTTTCCATATCAATGAATGTAATATGTCCAAAGTGAACACTAAACTTTTCCGACCATTTGGCGTTGTAAAGGGGACTCTCAAGGAGCGTAACAAGATAGCCTTTCAAAAATTTCAAAATATTAAGAAACTCGTAGGGGTACACCCACATATTCCAAAAACCTAGTACATTTAGTGGTTTTTCCAAATCAATGAATGAAATATGTCCAAAGTGAACACTAAACTTTTCCGACCATTTGGCGTTGTAAAGGGGACTCTCAAGAAGCGTAATAAGATAGCCTTTCAAAAATTTCAAAATATTAAGCAACTCGTAGGGGTACACCCACATATTCCAAAAAACTAGTACATTTAGAGGTTTTTCCAAATCAATGAATGAAATATATCCAAAGTGAACACTAAACTTTTCTGACCATTTGGCGTTGTAAAGGGGACTCTAAAGAAGCGTAATAAGATAGCCTTTCAAAAATTTCAAAATATTAAGAAACTCGTAGGGGTACACCCACATATTTCAAAAAACTAGGACATTTAAAGGTTTTTCCAAATCAATGAATGAAATATGTCCAAAGTGAACACTAAACTTTTCCGACCATTTGGCGTTGTAAAGGGGACTCTAAAGAAGCGTAATAAGATAGCCTTTCAAAAATTTCAAAATATTAAGCAACTCGTAGGGGTACACCCACATATTCTAAAAAACTAGTACATTTAGAGGTTTTTCCAAATCAATGAATGAAATATGTCCAAAGTGAACACTAAACTTTTCCGACCATTTGGCATTGTAAAGGAGACTCTAAAGAAGCTTAATAAGATAGCCTTTCAAAAATTTCAAAATATTAAGCAACTCGTAGGGGTACACCCACATATTCCAAAAAACTAGTACATTTAGAGGTTTTTCCAAATCAATGAATGAAATATGTCCAAAGTGAACACTAAACTTTTCCGACCATTTGGCGTTGTAAAGGGGACTCTAAAGAAGCGTAATAAGATAGCCTTTCAAAAATTTCAAAATATTAAGCAACTCGTAGGGGTACACCCACATATTCCAAAAAACTAGTACATTTAGTGGTTTTTCCAAATCAATGAATGAAATATGTCCAAAGTGAACACAAAACTTTTCCGACCATTTGGCGTTGTAAAGGGGACTCTAAAGAAGCGTAATAAGATAGCCTTTCAAAAATTTCAAAATATTAAGCAACTCGTAGGGGTACACCCACATATTCCAAAAAACTAGTACATTTAGTGGTTTTTCCAAATCAATGAATGAAATATGTCCAAAGTGAACACTAAACTTTTCCGACCATTTGGCGTTGTAAAGGGGACTCTAAAGAAGCGTAATAAGATAGCCTTTCAAAAATTTCAAAATATTAAGCAACTCGTAGGGGTACACCCACATATTCCAAAAAACTAGTACATTTAGTGGTTTTTCCAAATCAATGAATGAAATATGTCCAAAGTGAACACTAAACTTTTCCGACCATTTGGCGTTGTAAAGGGGACTCTAAAGAAGCGTAATAAGATAGCCTTTCAAAAATTTCAAAATATGAAGCAACTCGTAGGGGTACACCCACATATTCCAAAAAACTAGTACATTTAGAGGTTTTTCCAAATCAATGAATGAAATATGTCCAAAGTGAAAACTAAACTTTTCCGACCATTTGGCGTTGTAAAGGGGACTCTAAAGAAGCTTAATAAGATAGCCTTTCAAAAATTTCAAAATATTAAGCAACTCGTAGGGGTACACCCACATATTCCAAAAAACTAGTACATTTAGAGGTTTTTCCAAATCAATGAATGAAATATGTCCAAAGTGAACACTAAACTTTTCCGACCATTTGGCGTTGTAAAGGGGACTCTAAAGAAGCGTAATAAGATAGCCTTTCAAAAATTTCAAAATATTAAGCAACTCGTAGGGGTACACCCACATATTCCAAAAAACTAGTACATTTAGTGGTTTTTCCAAATCAATGAATGAAATATGTCCAAAGTGAACACTAAACTTTTCCGACCATTTGGCGTTGTAAAGGGGACTCTAAAGAAGCGTAATAAGATAGCCTTTCAAAAATTTCAAAATATTAAGCAACTCGTAGGGGTACACCCACATATTCCAAAAAACTAGTACATTTAGAGGTTTTTCCAAATCAATGAATGAAATATGTCCAAAGTGAAAACTAAACTTTTCCGACCATTTGGCGTTGTAAAGGGGACTCTAAAGAAGCGTAATAAGATAGCCTTTCAAAAATTTCAAAATATTAAGCAACTCGTAGGGGTACACCCACATATTCCAAAAAACTAGTACATTTAGTGGTTTTTCCAAATCAATGAATGAAATATGTCCAAACTGAACACTAAACTTTTCCGACCATTTGGCGTTGTAAAGGGGACTCTAAAGAAGCGTAATAAGATAGCCTTTCAAAAATTTCAAAATATTAAGCAACTCGTAGGGGTACATCCACATATTCCAAAAAACTAGTACATTTAGAGGTTTTTCAAATCAATGAATGAAATATGTCCAAAGTGAACACTAAACTTTTCCGACCATTTGGCGTTGTAAAGGGGACTCTAAAGAAGCGTAATAAGATAGCCTTTCAAAAATTTCAAAATATTAAGAAACTCGTAGGGGTACACCCACATATTTCAAAAAACTAGGACATTTAGAGGTTTTTCCATATCAATGAATGTAATATGTCCAAAGTGAACACTAAACTTTTCCGACCATTTGGCGTTGTAAAGGGGACTCTCAAGGAGCGTAACAAGATAGCCTTTCAATAATTTCAAAATATTAAGAAACTCGTAGGGGTACACCCACATATTCCAAAAACCTAGTACATTTAGTGGTTTTTCCAAATCAATGAATGAAATATGTCCAAAGTGAACACTAAACTTTTCCGACCATTTGGCGTTGTAAAGGGGACTCTCAAGAAGCGTAATAAGATAGCCTTTCAAAAATTTCAAAATATTAAGCAACTCGTAGGGGTACACCCACATATTCCAAAAAACTAGTACATTTAGAGGTTTTTCCAAATCAATGAATGAAATATATCCAAAGTGAACACTAAACTTTTCTGACCATTTGGCGTTGTAAAGGGGACTCTAAAGAAGCGTAATAAGATAGCCTTTCAAAAATTTCAAAATATTAAGAAACTCGTAGGGGTACACCCACATATTTCAAAAAACTAGGACATTTAAAGGTTTTTCCAAATCAATGAATGAAATATGTCCAAAGTGAACACTAAACTTTTCCGACCATTTGGCGTTGTAAAGGGGACTCTAAAGAAGCGTAATAAGATAGCCTTTCAAAAATTTCAAAATATTAAGCAACTCGTAGGGGTACACCCACATATTCTAAAAAACTAGTACATTTAGAGGTTTTTCCAAATCAATGAATGAAATATGTCTAAAGTGAACACTAAACTTTTCCGACCATTTGGCATTGTAAAGGAGACTCTAAAGAAGCTTAATAAGATAGCCTTTCAAAAATTTCAAAATATTAAGCAACTCGTAGGGGTACACCCACATATTCCAAAAAACTAGTACATTTAGAGGTTTTTCCAAATCAATGAATGAAATATGTCCAAAGTGAACACTAAACTTTTCCGACCATTTGGCGTTGTAAAGGGGACTCTAAAGAAGCGTAATAAGATAGCCTTTCAAAAATTTCAAAATATTAAGCAACTCGTAGGGGTACACCCACATATTCCAAAAAACTAGTACATTTAGTGGTTTTTCCAAATCAATGAATGAAATATGTCCAAAGTGAACACAAAACTTTTCCGACCATTTGGCGTTGTAAAGGGGACTCTAAAGAAGCGTAATAAGATAGCCTTTCAAAAATTTCAAAATATTAAGCAACTCGTAGGGGTACACCCACATATTCCAAAAAACTAGTACATTTAGTGGTTTTTCCAAATCAATGAATGAAATATGTCCAAACTGAACACTAAACTTTTCCGACCATTTGGCGTTGTAAAGGGGACTCTAAAGAAGCGTAATAAGATAGCCTTTCAAAAATTTCAAAATATTAAGCAACTCGTAGGGGTACATCCACATATTCCAAAAAACTAGTACATTTAGAGGTTTTTCAAATCAATGAATGAAATATGTCCAAAGTGAACACTAAACTTTTCCGACCATTTGGCGTTGTAAAGGGGACTCTAAAGAAGCGTAATAAGATAGCCTTTCAAAAATTTCAAAATATTAAGAAACTCGTAGGGGTACACCCACATATTTCAAAAAACTAGGACATTTAGAGGTTTTTCCATATCAATGAATGTAATATGTCCAAAGTGAACACTAAACTTTTCCGACCATTTGGCGTTGTAAAGGGGACTCTCAAGGAGCGTAACAAGATAGCCTTTCAAAAATTTCAAAATATTAAGAAACTCGTAGGGGTACACCCACATATTCCAAAAACCTAGTACATTTAGTGGTTTTTCCAAATCAATGAATGAAATATGTCCAAAGTGAACACTAAACTTTTCCGACCATTTGGCGTTGTAAAGGGGACTCTCAAGAAGCGTAATAAGATAGCCTTTCAAAAATTTCAAAATATTAAGCAACTCGTAGGGGTACACCCACATATTCCAAAAAACTAGTACATTTAGAGGTTTTTCCAAATCAATGAATGAAATATATTCAAAGTGAACACTAAACTTTTCTGACCATTTGGCGTTGTAAAGGGGACTCTAAAGAAGCGTAATAAGATAGCCTTTCAAAAATTTCAAAATATTAAGAAACTCGTAGGGGTACACCCACATATTTCAAAAAACTAGGACATTTAAAGGTTTTTCCAAATCAATGAATGAAATATGTCCAAAGTGAACACTAAACTTTTCCGACCATTTGGCGTTGTAAAGGGGACTCTAAAGAAGCGTAATAAGATAGCCTTTCAAAAATTTCAAAATATTAAGCAACTCGTAGGGGTACACCCACATATTCTAAAAAACTAGTACATTTAGAGGTTTTTCCAAATCAATGAATGAAATATGTCTAAAGTGAACACTAAACTTTTCCGACCATTTGGCATTGTAAAGGAGACTCTAAAGAAGCTTAATAAGATAGCCTTTCAAAAATTTCAAAATATTAAGCAACTCGTAGGGGTACACCCACATATTCCAAAAAACTAGTACATTTAGAGGTTTTTCCAAATCAATGAATGAAATATGTCCAAAGTGAACACTAAACTTTTCCGACCATTTGGCGTTGTAAAGGGGACTCTAAAGAAGCGTAATAAGATAGCCTTTCAAAAATTTCAAAATATTAAGCAACTCGTAGGGGTACACCCACATATTCCAAAAAACTAGTACATTTAGTGGTTTTTCCAAATCAATGAATGAAATATGTCCAAAGTGAACACAAAACTTTTCCGACCATTTGGCGTTGTAAAGGGGACTCTAAAGAAGCGTAATAAGATAGCCTTTCAAAAATTTCAAAATATTAAGCAACTCGTAGGGGTACACCCACATATTCCAAAAAACTAGTACATTTAGTGGTTTTTCCAAATCAATGAATGAAATATGTCCAAAGTGAACACTAAACTTTTCCGACCATTTGGCGTTGTAAAGGGGACTCTAAAGAAGCGTAATAAGATAGCCTTTCAAAAATTTCAAAATATTAAGCAACTCGTAGGGGTACACCCACATATTCCAAAAAACTAGTACATTTAGTGGTTTTTCCAAATCAATGAATGAAATATGTCCAAAGTGAACACTAAACTTTTCCGACCATTTGGCGTTGTAAAGGGGACTCTAAAGAAGCGTAATAAGATAGCCTTTCAAAAATTTCAAAATATGAAGCAACTCGTAGGGGTACACCCACATATTCCAAAAAACTAGTACATTTAGAGGTTTTTCCAAATCAATGAATGAAATATGTCCAAAGTGAAAACTAAACTTTTCCGACCATTTGGCGTTGTAAAGGGGACTCTAAAGAAGCTTAATAAGATAGCCTTTCAAAAATTTCAAAATATTAAGCAACTCGTAGGGGTACACCCACATATTCCAAAAAACTAGTACATTTAGAGGTTTTTCCAAATCAATGAATGAAATATGTCCAAAGTGAACACTAAACTTTTCCGACCATTTGGCGTTGTAAAGGGGACTCTAAAGAAGCGTAATAAGATAGCCTTTCAAAAATTTCAAAATATTAAGCAACTCGTAGGGGTACACCCACATATTCCAAAAAACTAGTACATTTAGTGGTTTTTCCAAATCAATGAATGAAATATGTCCAAAGTGAACACTAAACTTTTCCGACCATTTGGCGTTGTAAAGGGGACTCTAAAGAAGCGTAATAAGATAGCCTTTCAAAAATTTCAAAATATTAAGCAACTCGTAGGGGTACACCCACATATTCCAAAAAACTAGTACATTTAGAGGTTTTTCCAAATCAATGAATGAAATATGTCCAAAGTGAACACTAAACTTTTCCGACCATTTGGCGTTGTAAAGGGGACTCTAAAGAAGCGTAATAAGATAGCCTTTCAAAAATTTCAAAATATTAAGCAACTCGTAGGGGTACACCCACATATTCCAAAAAACTAGTACATTTAGTGGTTTTTCCAAATCAATGAATGAAATATGTCCAAACTGAACACTAAACTTTTCCGACCATTTGGCGTTGTAAAGGAGACTCTAAAGAAGCGTAATAAGATAGCCTTTCAAAAATTTCAAAATATTAAGCAACTCGCAGGGGTACACCCACATATTCCAAAAAACTAGTACATTTAGAGGTTTTTCCAAATCAATGAATGAAATATGTCCAAAGTGAACACTAAACTTTTCCGACCATTTGGCGTTGTAAAGGGGACTCTAAAGAAGAGTAATAAGATAGCCTTTCAAAATTTTCAAAATATTAAGCAACTCGTAGGGGTACACCCACATATTCCAAAAAACTAGTACATTTAGAGGTTTTTCCAAATCAATGAATGAAATATGTCCAAACTGAACACTAAACTTTTCCGACCATTTGGCGTTGTAAAGGGGACTATAAAGAAGCGTTGAAACAACCAAGCCTTTTTTTTTTTTTTTTTTTTTATAATTAGCCCAGATTAACATTCCCATAAATATTAATCATCAACAGCTAATTCAACACAATGCGGAAGAAAACCAATATTATTAAATCATAAATAACCGTTCAACAATAACCAATAAAGAATAAAACCAATAAAACCAATAACCAATAAGAAACCTAAACCGGTTTGCTACATTATTAAAATAAAGTCTAACACCCTAAACTCATGAATTTCTGGTCAACCATAACAACAAAGCCAGAATCAAATTCCTAATCTCATCATCCTCTTCTCTCGGTCTCTTTCCGCGGAAGAACATTGCTGTTACCTGCATCACATTACGAAAGAGATGCGTAAGTATTATCATAAATACTTAGTGAGTGGATCATCCTGCCTACAGGCCAATTACGTCAAACACTAGACAAACATCACAATAATCAATAACAATAACAATGCTCAACATAAACCACAACAACATGAACTCCCTGTCAGGAAACACCCACGTTTCCTGACACCCAGGTCGGTGTCGACCGACACCTCTATGGTGTCGATCGACGCCAGCCTCCCGAGTGTCGATCGACACTCATCGAGTGTCGCTCGACACCGGCTCGACGCCCAGAAACCAGAAGCTACGAAAATCACATTCCAAAATCGCAATAACACAAAATCTAGGGGTTTTCAACGCCCCAATACTATCAAAACACGAAATCCAGCATAAACAACTCAAGAACACAACCAAAACTCGAAATCAAACAATCTCTATTGATCAACGGGCCTACAGTCACGCACTCACCTTGAAAACGGATTGAAAGGAAGGAGAAGAAGATAAACAACAACAGATCTAGCTCAGAAACTCCACAAAACTCCTCCAAACTCTCCAAATCACCTTAGAATCACCTCCTTAGCTCTGAAACTCGAAACTTGTGCTTTTCTCGCGGCCACAAGGCTTAAAAACGCGAGTCTAGGGCTTTTCTCGCCCAAACCAGCCCAAAACCAGCCGACTTGAATCAAACCGGTCGATTTCACCATAACCGGTGTCGATCGACACCCTCCCTTGGTGTCGGTCGACACCCATCGACCAAACCAACTCCAATTGCAAATCGATCGACTTAAACCGGAAATCAAACCCGATAACCGGTGTCGATCGACACCCGAAGCATTTAACACACTTTCTTCGCGATGCTTGAACCTTAGACCGACTGCACAACAATCAAACAAGAACATGTACAGTCAACCCTCAATTCACACCTCTAAGAGCATGTGCCAACTACTCCCGAACCCCTAGCATCGTCCAACACCACTTTCAAAACAACTTCCAGGTTCACGGATGTTACAATTCTCCCCCACTAAAATGGATTCGTCCTCGAATCCCAACACAAACGTCTCTCCAAGACCTCAAAACTCAGATTTTAGTCCTATGTTATACGCATGTTTCCAAGATATTATTACTCTCAATGCCATAACCGCAGTCATGACATCCGTACTGCAACTCACGGTCCAGTACCAAAATGTGACCAATGTCACAAAACCAAACGTGACCCGAAGTCACAACCAAAATGTGATCCCTGTCACAACCAAAACGTGACCCACTGTCACTAAAACAACCCATATCGAGGTAGCGACCCCCAATATAAGTCCGTTGGGCACCTAACGTCCCAACACAAATAGAACCACCGTCTACAAGGCCCACCGCCTCTAGACAAAACGAGTAATAAAATCTGAAACGCGTACCAACATGTGACTAAAAACTCTCACTGAACCCACCGGCCAAAGAAACTTGTAACATCCAAACCATAACCAAAAATATGAGGCAAAACTCCATCTCATATAACTCCAAAAATGTACATCGTACAACAAAACGAAAATACATAAGTCCAAAACCAACAACGACAAAACCAAAAACAAGACTAGAGCCACAAAGATGAATCAGTCCACAGCCTGCTTGTCGAACCACTTTCCGAACTTCAGCTTCATCTTTGCCTCTGGCTCCCAAGTCTGCTCCTCTGTGCCACTACAGTCCCACAAGACTCTCAACAATGGCACTCTCTTGTTCCGCAGAACCTTGACTCTCCTCTCAAGAATCCTCACAGGAACTGCCGGAACTGTCATATCTGGCTGGAGATCCTCTGGAATCTCAACCACTACCTCCTCAGAAGGACGCAAACACCTCCTCAACATCGAAACATGAAACACCTTATGAAAGGCGCTCATAATCGGTGGCAACTCCAACCGATAAGCCACTGGCCCAACTCGCTCCACCACTGGAAACGGACCCATAAATCGCGGACTGAGCTTGTTCTCTGCTATGGACCTGTTAGGGCCCCTCAACATAGCCATCTTGAGATAAACCCTATCTCCTACCTGAAACTCAAGCTCACGTCGCCGCCTGTCTGCATAACTCCTCTGTCTATCCTGAGCCTCCTTCATGTTCAGCCTCAAGACACGAATCTTCTCCGTCGTCTCCTGAACAAAAGTAGCTCCAAACATGCTGCGCTCCCCCACTTGGGTCCAGCATAAGGGTGTCCTGCATGGCCTCCCATACAAAGCCTCATAAGGAGCCATACCAATACTAGACTGAAAACTGTTGTTATAGGCATTTAACATTTAACATTTAACAAGTCGTTCAGAAGCATTTAACACACTTTCTTCGCGATGCTTGAACCTTAGACCGACTGCACAACAATCAAACAAGAACATGTACAGTCAACCCTCAATTCACACCTCTAAGAGCATGTGCCAACTACTCCCGAACCCCAAGCATCGTCCAACTCCACTTTCAAAACAACTTCCAGGTTCACGGATGTTACAAGCGTAATAAGATAGCCTTTCAAAAATTTCAAAATATTAAGAAACTCGTAGGGGTACATACACCCACATATTTCAAAAAACTAGGACATTTAGAGGTTTTTCCAAATCAATGAATGAAATATGTCCAAAGTGAACACTAAACTTTTCCAACCATTTGGCGATGTAAAAGGGACTCTAAAGAAGCGTTATAAGATATCCTTTCAAAAATTTCAAAATATTAAGAAACTCATAGTGGTACACCCAAATATTCCAAAAAACTAGTACATTTAGAGGTTTTTCCAAATCAATAAATGAAATATGTCCAAAGTAAACACTAAACTTTTCCGACCATTTGGCGTTGTAAAGGGTAATCTGAAGAAGCGTAATAAAATAGCATTTCAAAATTTTCAAAATATGAAGAAACTTGTAGGGGTACACCCACATATTCCAAAAAACTAGTACATTTAGTGGTTTTTCCAAATCAATGAATGAAATATGTCCAAAGTGAACACTAAACGTATTTCAAAAAACTAGGACATTTAGAGGTTTTTCTAAATCAATGAATGAAATATGTCCAAAGTGAACATTAAACTTTTCCGACCATTTGGCGTTGTAAAGGGTAATCTGAAGAAGCGTAATAAAATAGCATTTCAAAATTTTCAAAATATGAAGAAACTTGTAGGGGTACACCCACATATTCCAAAAAACTAGTACATTTAGTGGTTTTTCCAAATCAATGAATGAAATATGTCCAAAGTGAACACTAAACGTTTCCGACCATTTGGCGTTGTAAAGGGGACTCTCAAGAAGCGTAATAAGATAGCCTTTCAAAAATTACAAAATATTAAGAAACTCGTAGGGGTACACCCACATATTCCAAAAAAGTAATACACTTAGAGGTTTTTCCAAATCAATGAATGAAATATGTCCAAAGTGAACACTAAACTTTTCCGACCATTTGGTGTTGTAAAGGGGACTCTAAAGAAGCGTAATAAGATAGCCTTTCAAAAATTTCAAAATATTAAGCAACTCGTAGGGGTACACCCACATATTCTAAAAAACTAGTACATTTAGAGGTTTTTCCAAATCAATGAATGAAATATGTCAAAAGTGAACACTAAACTTTTCCGACCATTTGGCGTTGTAAAGGGGACTCTAAAGAAGCGTTATAAGATATCCTTTCAAAAATTTCAAAATATTAAGAAACTCGTAGTGGTACACCCACATATTCCAAAAAACTAGTACATTTAGAGGTTTTTCCAAATCAATAAATGAAATATGTCCAAAGTAAACACTAAACTTTTCCGACCATTTGGCGTTGTAATGGGTACTCTGAAGAAGCGTAATAAAATAGCATTTCAAAATTTTCAAAATATGAAGAAACTTGTAGGGGTACACTCACATATTCCAAAAAACTAGTACATTTAGTGGTTTTTCCAAATCAATGAATGAAATATGTCCAAGGTGAACACTAAAATTTTCCGACCATTTGGCGTTGTAAAGGGGACTCTCAAGAAGCGTAATAAGATAGCCTTTCAAAAAATTCAAAATATTAAGAAACTCGTAGGGGTACACCCACATATTCCAAAAAACTAGTACATTTAGAGGTTTTTCCAAATCAATAAATGAAATATGTCCAAAGTAAACACTAAACTTTTCCGACCATTTGGCGTTGTAATGGGTACTCTGAAAAAGCGTAATAAAATAGCATTTCAAAATTTTCAAAATATGAAGAAACTTGTAGGGGTACACCTACATATTTCAAAAAACTAGGACATTTAGAGGTTTTTCTAAATCAATGAATGAAATATGTCCAAAGTGAACATTAAACTTTTCCGACCATTTGGCGTTGTAAAGGGTAATCTGAAGAAGCGTAATAAAATAGCATTTCAAAATTTTCAAAATATGAAGAAACTTGTAGGGGTACACCCACATATTCCAAAAAACTAGTACATTTAGTGGTTTTTCCAAATCAATGAATGAAATATGTCCAAAGTGAACACTAAACGTTTCCGACCATTTGGCGTTGTAAAGGGGACTCTCAAGAAGCATAATAAGATAGCCTTTCAAAAATTACAAAATATTAAGAAACTCGTAGGGGTACACCCACATATTTCAAAAAACTAGGACATTTAGAGGTTTTTCCAAATCAATGAATGAAATATGTCCAAAGTGAACACTAAATTTTTCCGACCATTTGGCGTTGTAAAGGGGACTCTAAAGAAGCTTAATAAGATAGCCTTTCAAAAAATTCAAAATATTAAGAAACTCGTAGGGGTACACCCACATATTTCAAAAAACTAGGACATTTAGAGGTTTTTCCAAATCAATGAATGAAATATGTCCAAAGTGAACACTAAACTTTTCCGACCATTTGGCGTTGTAAAGGGGACTCTAAAGAAGCTTAATAAGATAGCCTTTCAAAAAATTCAAAATATTAAGAAACTCGTAGGGGTACACCCACATATTCCAAAAAAGTAGTACATTTAGAGGTTTTTCCAAATCAATGAATGAAATATGTCCAAAGTGAACACTAAACTTTTCCGACCATTTGGCGTTGTAAAGGGGACTCTAAAGAAGCTTAATAAGATAGCCTTTCAAAAATTTCAAAATATTAAGCAACTCGTAGGGGTACACCCACATATTCTAAAAAACAAGTACATTTAGAGGTTTTTCCAAATCAATGAATGAAATATGTCCAAAGTGAACACTAAACTTTTTCGACCATTTGGCGTTGTAAAGGGGACTCTAAAGAAGCGTAATAAGATAGCCTTTCAAAAATTTCAAAATATTAAGAAACTCGTAGGGGTACACCCACATATTTCAAAAAACTAGGACATTTAGAGGTTTTTCCAAATCAATGAATGAAATATGTCCAAAGTGAACACTAAACTTTTCCGACCATTTGGCGTTGTAAAGGGGACTCTAAAGAAGCTTAATAAGATAGCCTTTCAAAAATTTCAAAATATTAAGCAACTCGCAGGGGTACACCCACATATTCCAAAAAACTAGTACATTTAGAGGTTTTTCCAAATCAATGAATGAAATATGTCCAAAGTGAACACTAAACTTTTCCGACCATTTGGCGTTGTAAAGAGGACTCTAAAGAAGCGTAATAAGATAGTCTTTCAAAAATTTCAAAATATTAAGCAACTCGTAGGGGTACACCCACATATTCCAAAAAACTAGTACATTTAGTGGTTTTTCCAAATCAATGAATGAAATATGTCCAAAGTGAACACTAAATTTTTCCGACCATTTGGCGTTGTAAAGGGGACTCTAAAGAAGCTTAATAAGATAGCCTTTCAAAAAATTCAAAATATTAAGAAACTCGTAGGGGTACACCCACATATTTCAAAAAACTAGGACATTTAGAGGTTTTTCCAAATCAATGAATGAAATATGTCCAAAGTGAACACTAAACTTTTCCGACCATTTGGCGTTGTAAAGGGGACTCTAAAGAAGCTTAATAAGATAGCCTTTCAAAAAATTCAAAATATTAAGAAACTCGTAGGGGTACACCCACATATTCCAAAAAAGTAGTACATTTAGAGGTTTTTCCAAATCAATGAATGAAATATGTCCAAAGTGAACACTAAACTTTTCCGACCATTTGGCGTTGTAAAGGGGACTCTAAAGAAGCTTAATAAGATAGCCTTTCAAAAATTTCAAAATATTAAGCAACTCGTAGGAGTACACCCACATATTCTAAAAAACAAGTACATTTAGAGGTTTTTCCAAATCAATGAATGAAATATGTCCAAAGTGAACACTAAACTTTTTCGACCATTTGGCGTTGTAAAGGGGACTCTAAAGAAGCGTAATAAGATAGCCTTTCAAAAATTTCAAAATATTAAGAAACTCGTAGGGGTACACCCACATATTTCAAAAAACTAGGACATTTAGAGGTTTTTCCAAATCAATGAATGAAATATGTCCAAAGTGAACACTAAACTTTTCCGACCATTTGGCGTTGTAAAGGGGACTCTAAAGAAGCTTAATAAGATAGCCTTTCAAAAATTTCAAAATATTAAGCAACTCGCAGGGGTACACCCACATATTCCAAAAAACTAGTACATTTAGAGGTTTTTCCAAATCAATGAATGAAATATGTCCAAAGTGAACACTAAACTTTTCCGACCATTTGGCGTTGTAAAGAGGACTCTAAAGAAGCGTAATAAGATAGTCTTTCAAAAATTTCAAAATATTAAGCAACTCGTAGGGGTACACCCACATATTCCAAAAAACTAGTACATTTAGTGGTTTTTCCAAATCAATGAATGAAATATGTCCAAAGTGAACACTAAACTTTTCCGACCATTTGGCGTTGTAAAAGGGATTCTAACAAAGCGTTATAAGATATCCTTTCAAAAATTTCAAAATATTAAGCAACTCGCAGGGGTACACCCACATATTCCAAAAAACTAGTACATTTAGAGGTTTTTCCAAATCAATGAATGAAATATGTCCAAAGTGAACACTAAACTTTTCCGACCATTTGGCGTTGTAAAAGGGATTCTAACAAAGCGTTATAAGATATCCTTTCAAAAATTTCAAAATATTAAGCAACTCGCAGGGGTACACCCACATATTCCAAAAAACTAGTACATTTAGAGGTTTTTCCAAATCAATGAATGAAATATGTCCAAAGTGAACATTAAACTTTTCCGACCATTTGGCGTTGTAAAGGGTAATCTGAAGAAGCGTAATAAAATAGCATTTCAAAATTTTCAAAATATGAAGAAACTTGTAGGGGTACACCCACATATTCCAAAAAACTAGTACATTTAGTGGTTTTTCCAAATCAATGAATGAAATATGTCCAAAGTGAACACTAAACGTTTCCGACCATTTGGCGTTGTAAAGGGGACTCTCAAGAAGCATAATAAGATAGCCTTTCAAAAATTACAAAATATTAAGAAACTCGTAGGGGTACACCCACATATTTCAAAAAACTAGGACATTTAGAGGTTTTTCCAAATCAATGAATGAAATATGTCCAAAGTGAACACTAAATTTTTCCGACCATTTGGCGTTGTAAAGGGGACTCTAAAGAAGCTTAATAAGATAGCCTTTCAAAAAATTCAAAATATTAAGAAACTCGTAGGGGTACACCCACATATTTCAAAAAACTAGGACATTTAGAGGTTTTTCCAAATCAATGAATGAAATATGTCCAAAGTGAACACTAAACTTTTCCGACCATTTGGCGTTGTAATGGGGACTCTAAAGAAGCTTAATAAGATAGCCTTTCAAAAAATTCAAAATATTAAGAAACTCGTAGGGGTACACCCACATATTCCAAAAAAGTAGTACATTTAGAGGTTTTTCCAAATCAATGAATGAAATATGTCCAAAGTGAACACTAAACTTTTCCGACCATTTGGCGTTGTAAAGGGGACTCTAAAGAAGCTTAATAAGATAGCCTTTCAAAAATTTCAAAATATTAAGCAACTCGTAGGGGTACACCCACATATTCTAAAAAACAAGTACATTTAGAGGTTTTTCCAAATCAATGAATGAAATATGTCCAAAGTGAACACTAAACTTTTTCGACCATTTGGCGTTGTAAAGGGGACTCTAAAGAAGCGTAATAAGATAGCCTTTCAAAAATTTCAAAATATTAAGAAACTCGTAGGGGTACACCCACATATTTCAAAAAACTAGGACATTTAGAGGTTTTTCCAAATCAATGAATGAAATATGTCCAAAGTGAACACTAAACTTTTCCGACCATTTGGCGTTGTAAAGGGGACTCTAAAGAAGCTTAATAAGATAGCCTTTCAAAAATTTCAAAATATTAAGCAACTCGCAGGGGTACACCCACATATTCCAAAAAACTAGTACATTTAGAGGTTTTTCCAAATCAATGAATGAAATATGTCCAAAGTGAACACTAAACTTTTCCGACCATTTGGCGTTGTAAAGAGGACTCTAAAGAAGCGTAATAAGATAGTCTTTCAAAAATTTCAAAATATTAAGCAACTCGTAGGGGTACACCCACATATTCCAAAAAACTAGTACATTTAGTGGTTTTTCCAAATCAATGAATGAAATATGTCCAAAGTGAACACTAAATTTTTCCGACCATTTGGCGTTGTAAAGGGGACTCTAAAGAAGCTTAATAAGATAGCCTTTCAAAAAATTCAAAATATTAAGAAACTCGTAGGGGTACACCCACATATTTCAAAAAACTAGGACATTTAGAGGTTTTTCCAAATCAATGAATGAAATATGTCCAAAGTGAACACTAAACTTTTCCGACCATTTGGCGTTGTAAAGGGGACTCTAAAGAAGCTTAATAAGATAGCCTTTCAAAAAATTCAAAATATTAAGAAACTCGTAGGGGTACACCCACATATTCCAAAAAAGTAGTACATTTAGAGGTTTTTCCAAATCAATGAATGAAATATGTCCAAAGTGAACACTAAACTTTTCCGACCATTTGGCGTTGTAAAGGGGACTCTAAAGAAGCTTAATAAGATAGCCTTTCAAAAATTTCAAAATATTAAGCAACTCGTAGGAGTACACCCACATATTCTAAAAAACAAGTACATTTAGAGGTTTTTCCAAATCAATGAATGAAATATGTCCAAAGTGAACACTAAACTTTTTCGACCATTTGGCGTTGTAAAGGGGACTCTAAAGAAGCGTAATAAGATAGCCTTTCAAAAATTTCAAAATATTAAGAAACTCGTAGGGGTACACCCACATATTTCAAAAAACTAGGACATTTAGAGGTTTTTCCAAATCAATGAATGAAATATGTCCAAAGTGAACACTAAACTTTTCCGACCATTTGGCGTTGTAAAGGGGACTCTAAAGAAGCTTAATAAGATAGCCTTTCAAAAATTTCAAAATATTAAGCAACTCGCAGGGGTACACCCACATATTCCAAAAAACTAGTACATTTAGAGGTTTTTCCAAATCAATGAATGAAATATGTCCAAAGTGAACACTAAACTTTTCCGACCATTTGGCGTTGTAAAGAGGACTCTAAAGAAGCGTAATAAGATAGTCTTTCAAAAATTTCAAAATATTAAGCAACTCGTAGGGGTACACCCACATATTCCAAAAAACTAGTACATTTAGTGGTTTTTCCAAATCAATGAATGAAATATGTCCAAAGTGAACACTAAACTTTTCCGACCATTTGGCGTTGTAAAAGGGATTCTAACAAAGCGTTATAAGATATCCTTTCAAAAATTTCAAAATATTAAGCAACTCGCAGGGGTACACCCACATATTCCAAAAAACTAGTACATTTAGAGGTTTTTCCAAATCAATGAATGAAATATGTCCAAAGTGAACACTAAACTTTTCCGACCATTTGGCGTTGTAAAGGGGACTCTAAAGAAGCGTAATAAGATAGCCTTTCTAAAATTTCAAAATATTAAGCAACTCGTAGGGGTACACCCACATATTCCAAAAAACTAGTACATTTAGTGGTTTTTCCAAATCAATGAATGAAATATGTCCAAAGTGAACACTAAACTTTTCCGACCATTTGGCGTTGTAAAGGGGACTCTAAAGAAGCGTAATAAGATAGCCTTTCCAAATTTTTAAAATATTAAGAAACTCGTAGGGGTACGTACACCCACATATTTCAAAAAACTAGGACATTTAGAGGTTTTTCCAAATCAATGAATGAAATATGTCCAAAGTGAACACTAAACTTTTCCGAACATTTGGCGTTGTAAAGGGGACTCTCAAGAAGCGTAATAAGATAGCCTTTCAAAAATTACAAAGTATTAAGAAACTCGTAGGGGTACACCCACATATTCCAAAAAAGTAGTACGTTTAGAGGTTTTTCCAAATCAATGAATGAAATATGTCCAAAGTGAACACTAAACTTTTCCGACCATTTGGCGTTGTAAAGGGGACTCTAAAGAAGCGTAATAAGATAGCCTTTCAAAAATTTCAAAATATAAAGCAACTCGTAGGGGTACACCCACATATTCCAAAAAACTAGTACATTTAGTGGTTTTTCCAAATCAATGAATGAAATATGTCCAAAGTGAACACTAAACTTTTCCGACCATTTGGCGTTGTAAAGGGGACTCTAAAGAAGCGTAATAAGATAGCCTTTCAAAAATTTCAAAATATTAAGAAACTCGTAGGGGTACGTACACCCACATATTTCAAAAAACTAGGACATTTAGAGGTTTTTCCAAATCAATGAATGAAATATGTCCAAAGTGAACACTAAACTTTTCCGAACATTTGGCGTTGTAAAGGGGACTCTCAAGAAGCGTAATAAGATAGCCTTTCAAAAATTACAAAATATTAAGAAACTCGTAGGGGTACACCCACATATTCCAAAAAAGTAGTACATTTAGAGGTTTTTCCAAATCAATGAATGAAATATGTCCAAAGTGAACACTAAACTTTTCCGACCATTTGGCGTTGTAAAGGGGACTCTAAAGAAGCGTAATAAGATAGCCTTTCAAAAATTTCAAAATATTAAGCAACTCGTAGGGGTACACCCACATATTCTAAAAAACTAGTACATTTAGAGGTTTTTCCAAATCAATGAATGAAATATGTCCAAAGTGAACACTAAACTTTTCCGACCATTTGGCGTTGTAAAGGGGACTCTAAAGAAGCGTAATAAGATAGCCTTTCAAAAATTTCAAAATATTAAGAAACTCGTAGGGGTACACCCACATATTTCAAAAAACTAGGACATTTAGAGGTTTTTCCAAATCAATGAATGAAATATATCCAAAGTGAACACTAAACTTTTCCGACCATTTGGCGTTGTAAAGGGGACTCTAAAGAAGCTTAATAAGATAGCCTTTCAAAAATTTCAAAATATTAAGCAACTCGCAGGGGTACACCCACATATTCCAAAAAACTAGTACATTTAGAGGTTTTTCCAAATCAATGAATGAAATATGTCCAAAGTGAACACTAAACTTTTCCGACCATTTGGCGTTGTAAAGGGGACTCTAAAGAAGCGTAATAAGATAGCCTTTCAAAAATTTCAAAATATTAAGAAACTCGTAGGGGTACACCCACATATTTCAAAAAACTAGGACATTTAGAGGTTTTTCCAAATCAATGAATGAAATATATCCAAAGTGAACACTAAACTTTTCCGACCATTTGGCGTTGTAAAGGGGACTCTAAAGAAGCTTAATAAGATAGCCTTTCAAAAATTTCAAAATATTAAGCAACTCGCAGGGGTACACCCACATATTCCAAAAAACTAGTACATTTAGAGGTTTTTCCAAATCAATGAATGAAATATGTCCAAAGTGAACACTAAACTTTTCCGACCATTTGGCGTTGTAAAAGGGACTCTAACGAAGCGTTATAAGATATCCTTTCAAAAACTTCAAAATATTAAGAAACTCGTAGTGGTACACCCACATATTCCAAAAAACTAGTACATTTAGAGGTTTTTCCAAATCAATAAATGAAATATGTCCAAAGTAACCACTAAACTTTTCCGACCATTTGGCGTTGTAATGGGTACTCTGAAGAAGCGTAATAAAATAGCATTTCAAAATTTTCAAAATATGAAGAAACTTGTAGGGGTACACCTACATATTTCAAAAAACTAGGACATTTAGAGGTTTTTCAAAATCAATGAATGAAATATGTCCAAAGTGAACACTAAACTTTTCCGACCATTTGGCGTTGTAAAGGGGACTCTCAAGAAGCGTAATAAGATAGCCTTTCAAAAATTACAAAATATTAAGAAACTCGTAGGGGTACACCCACATATTCCAAAAAAGTAGTATATTTAGAGGTTTTTCCAAATCAATGAATGAAATATGTCCATAGTGAACACTAAACTTTTCCGACCATTTGGCGTTGTAAAGGGGACTCTAAAGAAGCGTAATAAGATAGCCTTTCAAAAATTTCAAAATATTAAGCAACTCGTAGGGGTACACCCACATATTCTAAAAAACTAGTACATTTAGAGGTTTTTCCAAATCAATGAATGAAATATGTCCAAAGTGAACACTAAACTTTTCCGACCATTTGGCGTTGTAAAGGGGACTCTAAAGAAGCGTAATAAGATAGCCTTTCAAAAATTTCAAAATATTAAGCAACTCGTAGGGGTACACCCACATATTCCAAAAAACTAGTACATTTAGTGGTTTTTCCAAATCAATGAATGAAATATGTCCAAAGTGAACACTAAACTTTTCCGACCATTTGGCGTTGTAAAGGGGACTCTAAAGAAGCGTAATAAGATAGCCTTTCAAAAATTTCAAAATACTAAGAAACTCGTAGGGGTACGTACACCCACATATTTCAAAAAACTAGGACATTTAGAGGTTTTTCCAAATCAATGAATGAAATATGTCCAAAGTGAACACTAAACTTTTCCGACCATTTGGCGTTGTAAAGGGGACTCTAAAGAAGCTTAATAAGATAGCCTTTCAAAAATTTCAAAATATTAAGCAACTCGCAGGGGTACACCGCCATATTCCAAAATACTAGTACATTTAGAGGTTTTTCCAAATCAATGAATGAAATATGTCCAAAGTGAACACTAAACTTTTCCGACCATTTGGCGTTGTAAAGGGGACTCTCAAGAAGCGTAATAAGATAGCCTTTCAAAAATTTCAAAATATTAAGCAACTCGCTGGGGTACACCCACATATTCCAAAAAACTAGTACATTTAGTGGTTTTTCCAAATCAATGAATGAAATATGTCCAAAGTGAACACTAAACTTTTCCGACCATTTGGCGTTGTAAAGGGGACTCTAAAGAAGCGTAATAAGATAGCCTTTCAAAAATTTCAAAATATTAAGCAACTCGTAGGGGTACACCCACATATTCTAAAAAACTAGTACATTTAGAGGTTTTTCCAAATCAATGAATGAAATATGTCCAAAGTGAACACTAAACTTTTCCGACCATTTGGCGTTGTATAGGGGACTCTAAAGAAGCGTAATAAGATAGCCTTTCAAAAATTTCAAAATATTAAGAAACTCGTAGGGGTACACCCACATATTTCAAAAAACTAGGACATTTAGAGGTTTTTCCAAATCAATGAATGAAATATGTCCAAAGTGAACACTAAACTTTTCCGACCATTTGGCGTTGTAAAGGGGACTCTAAAGAAGCGTAATAAGATAGCCTTTCAAAAATTTCAAAATATTAAGCAACTCGCAGGGGTACACCCACATATTCCAAAAAACTAGTACATTTAGAGGTTTTTCCAAATCAATGAATGAAATATGTCCAAAGTGAACACTAAACTTTTCCGACCATTTTGCGTTGTAAAGGGGACTCTAAAGAAGCGTAATAAGATAGCCTTTCAAAAATTTCAAAATATTAAGCAACTCGTAGGGGTACACCCACATATTCCAAAAAACTAGTACATTTAGTGGTTTTTCCAAATCAATGAATGAAATATGTCCAAAGTGAACACTAAACTTTTCCGACCATTTGGCGTTGTAAAGGGGACTCTAAAGAAGCGTAATAAGATAGCCTTTCAAAAATTTCAAAATATTAAGAAACTCGTAGGGGTACGTACACCCACATATTTCAAAAAACTAGGACATTTAGAGGTTTTTCCAAATCAATGAATGAAATATGTCCAAAGTGAACACTAAACTTTTCCGAACATTTGGCGTTGTAAAGGGGACTCTCAAGAAGCGTAATAAGATAGCCTTTCAAAAATTACAAAATATTAAGAAACTCGTAGGGGTACACCCACATATTCCAAAAAAGTAGTACATTTAGAGGTTTTTCCAAATCAATGAATGAAATATGTCCAAAGTGAACACTAAACTTTTCCGACCATTTGGCGTTGTAAAGGGGACTCTAAAGAAGCGTAATAAGATAGCCTTTCAAAAATTTCAAAATATTAAGCAACTCGTAGGGGTACACCCACATATTCTAAAAAACTAGTACATTTAGAGGTTTTTCCAAATCAATGAATGAAATATGTCCAAAGTGAACACTAAACTTTTCCGACCATTTGGCGTTGTAAAGGGGACTCTAAAGAAGCGTAATAAGATAGCCTTTCAAAAATTTCAAAATATTAAGAAACTCGTAGGGGTACACCCACATATTTCAAAAAACTAGGACATTTAGAGGTTTTTCCAAATCAATGAATGAAATATATCCAAAGTGAACACTAAACTTTTCCGACCATTTGGCGTTGTAAAGGGGACTCTAAAGAAGCTTAATAAGATAGCCTTTCAAAAATTTCAAAATATTAAGCAACTCGCAGGGGTACACCCACATATTCCAAAAAACTAGTACATTTAGAGGTTTTTCCAAATCAATGAATGAAATATGTCCAAAGTGAACACTAAACTTTTCCGACCATTTGGCGTTGTAAAGGGGACTCTAAAGAAGCGTAATAAGATAGCCTTTCAAAAATTTCAAAATATTAAGAAACTCGTAGGGGTACACCCACATATTTCAAAAAACTAGGACATTTAGAGGTTTTTCCAAATCAATGAATGAAATATATCCAAAGTGAACACTAAACTTTTCCGACCATTTGGCGTTGTAAAGGGGACTCTAAAGAAGCTTAATAAGATAGCCTTTCAAAAATTTCAAAATATTAAGCAACTCGCAGGGGTACACCCACATATTCCAAAAAACTAGTACATTTAGAGGTTTTTCCAAATCAATGAATGAAATATGTCCAAAGTGAACACTAAACTTTTCCGACCATTTGGCGTTGTAAAAGGGACTCTAACGAAGCGTTATAAGATATCCTTTCAAAAACTTCAAAATATTAAGAAACTCGTAGTGGTACACCCACATATTCCAAAAAACTAGTACATTTAGAGGTTTTTCCAAATCAATAAATGAAATATGTCCAAAGTAACCACTAAACTTTTCCGACCATTTGGCGTTGTAATGGGTACTCTGAAGAAGCGTAATAAAATAGCATTTCAAAATTTTCAAAATATGAAGAAACTTGTAGGGGTACACCTACATATTTCAAAAAACTAGGACATTTAGAGGTTTTTCAAAATCAATGAATGAAATATGTCCAAAGTGAACACTAAACTTTTCCGACCATTTGGCGTTGTAAAGGGGACTCTCAAGAAGCGTAATAAGATAGCCTTTCAAAAATTACAAAATATTAAGAAACTCGTAGGGGTACACCCACATATTCCAAAAAAGTAGTATATTTAGAGGTTTTTCCAAATCAATGAATGAAATATGTCCATAGTGAACACTAAACTTTTCCGACCATTTGGCGTTGTAAAGGGGACTCTAAAGAAGCGTAATAAGATAGCCTTTCAAAAATTTCAAAATATTAAGCAACTCGTAGGGGTACACCCACATATTCTAAAAAACTAGTACATTTAGAGGTTTTTCCAAATCAATGAATGAAATATGTCCAAAGTGAACACTAAACTTTTCCGACCATTTGGCGTTGTAAAGGGGACTCTAAAGAAGCGTAATAAGATAGCCTTTCAAAAATTTCAAAATATTAAGCAACTCGTAGGGGTACACCCACATATTCCAAAAAACTAGTACATTTAGTGGTTTTTCCAAATCAATGAATGAAATATGTCCAAAGTGAACACTAAACTTTTCCGACCATTTGGCGTTGTAAAGGGGACTCTAAAGAAGCGTAATAAGATAGCCTTTCAAAAATTTCAAAATACTAAGAAACTCGTAGGGGTACGTACACCCACATATTTCAAAAAACTAGGACATTTAGAGGTTTTTCCAAATCAATGAATGAAATATGTCCAAAGTGAACACTAAACTTTTCCGACCATTTGGCGTTGTAAAGGGGACTCTAAAGAAGCTTAATAAGATAGCCTTTCAAAAATTTCAAAATATTAAGCAACTCGCAGGGGTACACCGCCATATTCCAAAATACTAGTACATTTAGAGGTTTTTCCAAATCAATGAATGAAATATGTCCAAAGTGAACACTAAACTTTTCCGACCATTTGGCGTTGTAAAGGGGACTCTCAAGAAGCGTAATAAGATAGCCTTTCAAAAATTTCAAAATATTAAGCAACTCGCTGGGGTACACCCACATATTCCAAAAAACTAGTACATTTAGTGGTTTTTCCAAATCAATGAATGAAATATGTCCAAAGTGAACACTAAACTTTTCCGACCATTTGGCGTTGTAAAGGGGACTCTAAAGAAGCGTAATAAGATAGCCTTTCAAAAATTTCAAAATATTAAGCAACTCGTAGGGGTACACCCACATATTCTAAAAAACTAGTACATTTAGAGGTTTTTCCAAATCAATGAATGAAATATGTCCAAAGTGAACACTAAACTTTTCCGACCATTTGGCGTTGTATAGGGGACTCTAAAGAAGCGTAATAAGATAGCCTTTCAAAAATTTCAAAATATTAAGAAACTCGTAGGGGTACACCCACATATTTCAAAAAACTAGGACATTTAGAGGTTTTTCCAAATCAATGAATGAAATATGTCCAAAGTGAACACTAAACTTTTCCGACCATTTGGCGTTGTAAAGGGGACTCTAAAGAAGCGTAATAAGATAGCCTTTCAAAAATTTCAAAATATTAAGCAACTCGCAGGGGTACACCCACATATTCCAAAAAACTAGTACATTTAGAGGTTTTTCCAAATCAATGAATGAAATATGTCCAAAGTGAACACTAAACTTTTCCGACCATTTTGCGTTGTAAAGGGGACTCTAAAGAAGCGTAATAAGATAGCCTTTCAAAAATTTCAAAATATTAAGCAACTCGTAGGGGTACACCCACATATTCCAAAAAACTAGTACATTTAGAGGTTTTTCCAAATCAATGAATGAAATATGTCCAAAGTGAACACTAAACTTTTCCGACCATTTGGCGTTGTAAAGGGGACTCTAAAGAAGCGTAATAAGATAGCCTTTCAAAAATTTCAAAATATTAAGAAACTCGTAGGGGTACACCCACATATTTCAAAAAACTAGGACATTTAGAGGTTTTTCCAAATCAATGAATGAAATATATCCAAAGTGAACACTAAACTTTTCCGACCATTTGGCGTTGTAAAGGGGACTCTAAAGAAGCTTAATAAGATAGCCTTTCAAAAATTTCAAAATATTAAGCAACTCGCAGGGGTACACCCACATATTCCCAAAAACTAGTACATTTAGAGGTTTTTCCAAATCAATGAATGAAATATGTCCAAAGTGAACACTAAACTTTTCCGACCATTTGGCGTTGTAAAGGGGACTCTAAAGAAGCGTAATAAGATAGCCTTTCAAAAATTTCAAAATATTAAGCAACTCGTAGGGGTACACCCACATATTCCAAAAAACTAGTACATTTGGTGGTTTTTCCAAATCAATGAATGAATCATGTCCAAAGTGAACACTAAACTTTTCCGACCATTTGGCGTTGTAAAAAGGACTCTAACGAAGCGTTATAAGATATCCTTTCAAAAATTTCAAAATATTAAGCAACTCGCTGGGGTACACCCACATATTCCAAAAAACTAGTACATTTAGAGGTTTTTCCAAATCAATGAATGAAATATGTCCAAAGTGAACACTAAACTTTTCCGACCATTTGGCGTTGTAAAAGGGACTCTAACGAAGCGTTATAAGATATCCTTTCAAAAACTTCAAAATATTAAGAAACTCGTAGTGGTACACCCACATATTCCAAAAAACTAGTACATTTAGAGGTTTTTCCAAATCAATAAATGAAATATGTCCAAAGTAACCACTAAACTTTTCCGACCATTTGGCGTTGTAATGGGTACTCTGAAGAAGCGTAATAAAATAGCATTTCAAAATTTTCAAAATATGAAGAAACTTGTAGGGGTACACCTACATATTTCAAAAAACTAGGACATTTAGAGGTTTTTCAAAATCAATGAATGAAATATGTCCAAAGTGAACACTAAACTTTTCCGACCATTTGGCGTTGTAAAGGGGACTCTCAAGAAGCGTAATAAGATAGCCTTTCAAAAATTACAAAATATTAAGAAACTCGTAGGGGTACACCCACATATTCCAAAAAAGTAGTATATTTAGAGGTTTTTCCAAATCAATGAATGAAATATGTCCATAGTGAACACTAAACTTTTCCGACCATTTGGCGTTGTAAAGGGGACTCTAAAGAAGCGTAATAAGATAGCCTTTCAAAAATTTCAAAATATTAAGCAACTCGTAGGGGTACACCCACATATTCTAAAAAACTAGTACATTTAGAGGTTTTTCCAAATCAATGAATGAAATATGTCCAAAGTGAACACTAAACTTTTCCGACCATTTGGCGTTGTAAAGGGGACTCTAAAGAAGCGTAATAAGATAGCCTTTCAAAAATTTCAAAATATTAAGCAACTCGTAGGGGTACACCCACATATTCCAAAAAACTAGTACATTTAGTGGTTTTTCCAAATCAATGAATGAAATATGTCCAAAGTGAACACTAAACTTTTCCGACCATTTGGCGTTGTAAAGGGGACTCTAAAGAAGCGTAATAAGATAGCCTTTCAAAAATTTCAAAATACTAAGAAACTCGTAGGGGTACGTACACCCACATATTTCAAAAAACTATGACATTTAGAGGTTTTTCCAAATCAATGAATGAAATATGTCCAAACTGAACACTAAACTTTTCCGACCATTTGGCGTTGTAAAGGGGACTCTAAAGAAGCGTAATAGGATAGCCTTTCAAAAATTTCAAAATATTAAGAAACTCGTAGGGGTACGCCCACATATTTCAAAAAACTAGGACATTTAGAGGTTTTTCCAAATCAATGAATGAAATATGTCCAAAGTGAACACTAAACTTTTCCGACCATTTGGCGTTGTAAAGGGGACTCTAAAGAAGCTTAATAAGATAGCCTTTCAAAAATTTCAAAATATTAAGCAACTCGCAGGGGTACACCGCCATATTCCAAAATACTAGTACATTTAGGGGTTTTTCCAAATCAATGAATGAAATATGTCCAAAGTGAACACTAAACTTTTCCGACCATTTGGCGTTGTAAAGGGGACTCTCAAGAAGCGTAATAAGATAGCCTTTCAAAAATTTCAAAATATTAAGCAACTCGCTGGGGTACACCCACATATTCCAAAAAACTAGTACATTTAGTGGTTTTTCCAAATCAATGAATGAAATATGTCCAAAGTGAACACTAAACTTTTCCGACCATTTGGCGTTGTAAAGGGGACTCTAAAGAAGCGTAATAAGATAGCCTTTCAAAAATTTCAAAATATTAAGCAACTCGTAGGGGTACACCCACATATTCTAAAAAACTAGTACATTAGAGGTTTTTCCAAATCAATGAATGAAATATGTCCAAAGTGAACACTAAACTTTTCCGACCATTTGGCGTTGTATAGGGGACTCTAAAGAAGCGTAATAAGATAGCCTTTCAAAAATTTCAAAATATTAAGAAACTCGTAGGGGTACACCCACATATTTCAAAAAACTAGGACATTTAGAGGTTTTTCCAAATCAATGAATGAAATATGTCCAAAGTGAACACTAAACTTTTCCGACCATTTGGCGTTGTAAAGGGGACTCTAAAGAAGCGTAATAAGATAGCCTTTCAAAAATTTCAAAATATTAAGCAACTCGCAGGGGTACACCCACATATTCCAAAAAACTAGTACATTTAGAGGTTTTTCCAAATCAATGAATGAAATATGTCCAAAGTGAACACTAAACTTTTCCGACCATTTGGCGTTGTAAAGGGGACTCTAAAGAAGCGTAATAAGATAGCCTTTCAAAAATTTCAAAATATTAAGCAACTCGTAGGGGTACACCCACATATTCCAAAAAACTAGTACATTTAGTGGTTTTTCCAAATCAATGAATGAAATATGTCCAAAGTGAACATTAAACTTTTCCGACCATTTGGCGTTGTAAAAAGGACTCTAACGAAGCGTTATAAGATATCCTTTCAAAAATTTCAAAATATTAAGCAACTCGCTGGGGTACACCCACATATTCCAAAAAACTAGTACATTTAGTGGTTTTTCCAAATCAATGAATGAAATATGTCCAAAGTGAACACTAAACTTTTCCGACCATTTGGCGTTGTAAAGGGGACTCTAAAGAAGCGTAATAAGATAGCCTTTCAAAAATTTCAAAATACTAAGAAACTCGTAGGGGTACGTACACCCACATATTTCAAAAAACTATGACATTTAGAGGTTTTTCCAAATCAATGAATGAAATATGTCCAAACTGAACACTAAACTTTTCCGACCATTTGGCGTTGTAAAGGGGACTCTAAAGAAGCGTAATAGGATAGCCTTTCAAAAATTTCAAAATATTAAGAAACTCGTAGGGGTACACCCACATATTTCAAAAAACTAGGACATTTAGAGGTTTTTCCAAATCAATGAATGAAATATGTCCAAAGTGAACACTAAACTTTTCCGACCATTTGGCGTTGTAAATGGGACTCTAAAGAAGCTTAATAAGATAGCCTTTCAAAAATTTCAAAATATTAAGCAACTCGCAGGGGTACACCCCCATATTCCAAAATACTAGTACATTTAGAGGTTTTTCCAAATCAATGAATGAAATATGTCCAAAGTGAACACTAAACTTTTCCGACCATTTGGCGTTGTAAAGGGGACTCTAAAGAAGCGTAATAAGATAGCCTTTCAAAAATTTCAAAATATTAAGAAACTCGTAGGGGTACACCCACATATTTCAAAAAACTAGGACATTTAGAGGTTTTTCCAAATCAATGAATGAAATATGTCCAAAGTGAACACTAAACTTTTCCGACCATTTGGCGTTGTAAAGGGGACTCTAAAGAAGCTTAATAAGATAGCCTTTCAAAAATTTCAAAATATTAAGCAACTCGCAGGGGTACACCCACATATTCCAAAAAACTAGTACATTTAGAGGTTTTTCCAAATCAATGAATGAAATATGTCCAAAGTGAACACTAAACTTTTCCGACCATTTGGCGTTGTAAAGGGGACTCTAAAGAAGCGTAATAAGATAGCCTTTCAAAAATTTCAAAATATTAAGCAACTCGTAGGGGTACACCCACATATTCCAAAAAACTAGTACATTTAGTGGTTTTTCCAAATCAATGAATGAAATATGTCCAAAGTGAACACTAAACTTTTCCGACCATTTGGCGTTGAAAAAAGGACTCTAACGAAGCGTTATAAGATATCCTTTCAAAAATTTCAAAATATTAAGCAACTCGCTGGGGTACACCCACATATCCAAAAAACTAGTACATTTAGAGGTTTTTCCAAATCAATGAATGAAATATGTCCAAAGTGAACACTAAACTTTTCCGACCATTTGGCGTTGTAAAGGGGACTCTAAAGAAGCGTAATAAGATAGCCTTTCAAAAATTTCAAAATATTAAGCAACTCGTAGGGGTACACCCACATATTCCAAAAAACTAGTACATTTAGTGGTTTTTCCAAATCAATGAATGAAATATGTCCAAAGTGAACACTTGTAACATCCGCGAACCAGAAAGTTGTTTTGGAAGTGGTGTTGGACGATGCTAGGGGTTCGGGAGTAGTTGGCACATGTTCTTAGAGGTGTGAATTGAGGATTGGCTGTGCATGTTCTTGTTTGATTGTTGTGCAGTCGGTCTAAGATTCAAGCATCGCGAAGAAAGTGTGCTAAATCCTTCTGAACGACTAGTATCGATCGACACCGGTTATCAGGGTTGATTTCCGGTTTAAGTCGATCGAATTGAGTTGGGTTGGTTTTGGTCGATGGGTGTCGACCGACACCAAGGAAGGGTGTCGATCGACACCGGTTATTGAGAAATCGACCGGTTTGTTTCAAGTCGGCTGGTTTTGTTCGGTTTGGGGTAAGGAAAGCCCTAGGTCGCGATTTAAAAGTCTGTAGCCGCGAGAGAGGCTCAGTTTTCGAGGCAGAAGTGTTTTTGAGAGAAAAAGGTGATTTCCAGAGAGATTTTGGAGTTTGGAGACTCGTTTTGTTGCTGTTCTTCGTTGTTCTATCTCTTCTCCATCTTTCCAATCCGTTTATAAGGTGAGTGCGTGACTGTAGGTCCGTTAAGCGTTAGAGATTGTGTGATTTCGGATTTATGATGTGTTCTTGAGATTGTTTATGCTGGATTTCGTGTTTTGATTGCATTGGGGCGTTGAAAACCCTTAGATTTTGTGTTATTGCGATTTGGAATGCGATTTTCGTTGATGTTGGTTTCTGGGCGTCGAGCCGGTGTCGAGCGACACTCGATGAGTGTCGATCGACACTCGGGAGGCTGGCGTCGATCGACACCATAGGGTAATCTGAAGAAGCGTAATAAAATAGCATTTCAAAATTTTCAAAATATGAAGAAACTTGTAGGGGTACACCCATATATTCCAAAAAACTTGTAGAGGTTTTTCCAAATCAATGAATGAAATATGTCCAAAGTGAACACTAAACTTTTCCGACCATTTGGCGTTGTAAAGGGGACTCTAAAGAAGCGTAATAAGATAGCCTTTCAAAAATTTCAAAATATTAAGCAACTCGTAGGGGTACACCCACATATTCTAAAAAACTAGTACATTTAGAGGTTTTTCCAAATCAATGAATGAAATATGTCCAAAGTGAACACTAAACTTTTCCGACCATTTGGCGTTGTAATGGGTACTCTGAAGAAGCGTAATAAAATAGCATTTCAAAATTTTCAAAATATGAAGAAACTTGTAGGGGTACACCCACATATTCCAAAAAACTAGTACATTTAGTGGTTTTTCCAAATCGATGAATGAAATATGTCCTAGGTGAACACTAAACTTTTCCGACCATTTGGCGTTGTAAAGGGGACTCTCAAGAAGCGTAATAAGATAGCCTTTCAAAAATTTCAAAATATTAAGAAACTCGTAGGGGTACACCCACATATTCCAAAAAAGTAGTACATTTAGAGGTTTTTCCAAATCAATGAATGAAATATGTCCAAAGTGAACACTAAACTTTTCCGACCATTTGGCGTTGTAAAGGGGACTCTAAAGAAGCGTAATAAGATAGCCTTTCAAAAATTTCAAAATATTAAGCAACTCGTAGGGGTACACCCACATATTCTAAAAAACTAGTACATTTAGAGGTTTTTCCAAATCAATGAATGAAATATGTCCAAAGTGAACACTAAACTTTTCCGACCATTTGGCGTTGTAAAGGGGACTCTAAAGAAGCGTAAGAAAATAGCATTTCAAAATTTTCAAAATATGAAGAAACTTGTAGGGGTACACCCATATATTCCAAAAAACTAGTACATTTAGTGGTTTTTCCAAATCAATGAATGAAATATGTCCAAGGTGAACACTAAACTTTTCCGACCATTTGGCGTTGTAAAGGGGACTCTCAAGAAGCGTAATAAGATAGCCTTTCAAAAATTACAAAATATTAAGAAACTCGTAGGGGTACACCCACATATTCCAAAAAAGTAATACATTTAGAGGTTTTTCCAAATCAATGAATGAAATATGTCCAAACTGAACACTAAACGTTTCCGACCATTTGGCGTTGTAAAGGGGACTCTAAAGAAGCGTAATAAGATAGCCTTTCAAAAATTTCAAAATATTAAGCAACTCGTAGGGGTACACCCACATATTCTAAAAAACTAGTACATTTAGAGGTTTTTCCAAATCAATGAATGAAATATGTCCAAAGTGAACACTAAACTTTTCCGACCATTTGGCGTTGTAAAGGGGACTCTAAAGAAGCGTTATAAGATATCCTTTCAAAAATTTCAAAATATTAAGAAACTCGTAGTGGTACACCCACATATTCAAAAAAACTAGTACATTTAGAGGTTTTTCCAAATCAATAAATGAAATATGTCCAAAGTAAACACTAAACTTTTCCCACCATTTGGCGTTGTAATGGGTACTCTGAAGAAGCGTAATAAAATAGCATTTCAAAATTTTCAAAATATGAAGAAACTTGTAGGGGTACACCCACATATTCCAAAAAACTAGTACATTTAGTGGTTTTTCCAAATCAATGAATGAAATATGTCCAAGGTGAACACTAAACTTTTCCGACCATTTGGCGTTGTAAAGGGGACTCTCAAGAAGCGTAATAAGATAGCCTTTCAAAAATTTCAAAATATTAAGAAACTCGTAGGGGTACACCCACATATTCCAAAAAAGTAGTACATTTAGAGGTTTTTCCAAATCAATGAATGAAATATGTCCAAAGTGAACACTAAACTTTTCCGACCATTTCGCGTTGTAAAAGGGACTCTAACGAAGCGTTATAAGATATCCTTTCAAAAATTTCAAAATATTAAGAAACTCGTAGTGTCACACCCACATATTCCAAAAAACTAGTACATTTAGAGGTTTTTCCTAATCAATAAATGAAATATGTCCAAAGTAAACACTAAACTTTTCCGACCATTTGGCGTTGTAATGGGTACTCTGTAGAAGCGTAATAAAATAGCATTTCAAAATTTTCAAAATATGAAGAAACTTGTAGGGGTACACCTACATATTTCAAAAAACTAGGACATTTAGAGGTTTTTCTAAATCAATGAATGAAATATGTCCAAAGTGAACACTAATCTTTTCCGACCATTTGGCGTTGTAAAAGGTAATCTGAAGAAGCGTAATAAAATAGCATTTCAAAATTTTCAAAATATGAAGAAACTTGTAGGGGTACACCCACATATTCAAAAAAACTAGTACATTTAGTGGTTTTTCCAAATCAATGAATGAAATATGTCCAAAGTGAACACTAAACTTTTCCGACCATTTGGCGTTGTAAAGGGGACTCTCAAGAAGCGTAATAAGATAGCCTTTCAAAAATTACAAAATATTAAGAAACTCGTAGGGGTACACCCACATATTCCAAAAAAGTAGTACATTTAGAGGTTTTTCAAAATCAATGAATGAAATATGTCCAAAGTGAACACTAAAATTTTCCGACCATTTGGCGTTGTAAAGGGGACTCTAAAGAAGCGTAATAAGATAGCCTTTCAAAAATTTCAAAATATTAAGCAACTCGTAGGGGTACACCCACATATTCTAAAAAAACTAGTACATTTAGAGGTTTTTCCAAATCAATGAATGAAATATGTCCAAAGTGAACACTAAACTTTTCCGACCATTTGGCGTTGTAAAGGGGACTCTAAAGAAGCGTAATAAAATAGCATTTCAAAATTTTCAAAATATGAAGAAACTTGTAGGGGTACACCCATATATTCCAAAAAACTAGTACATTTAGTGGTTTTTCCAAATCAATGAATGAAATATGTCCAAGGTGATCACTAAACTTTTCCGACCATTTGGCGTTGTAAAGGGGACTCTCAAGAAGCGTAATAAGATAGCCTTTCAAAAATTACAAAATATTACGAAACTCGTAGGGATACACCCACATATTCCAAAAAAGTAATACATTTAGAGGTTTTTCCAAATCAATGAATGAAATATGTCCAAACTGAACACTAAACTTTTCCGACCATTTGGCGTTGTAAAGGGGATTCTAAAGAAGCGTAATAAGATAGCCTTTCAAAAATTTCAAAATATTAAGCAACTCGTAGGGGTACACCCACATATTCTAAAAAACTAGTACATTTAGAGGTTTTTCCAAATCAATGAATGAAATATGTCCAAAGTGAACACTAAACTTTTCCGACCATTTGGCGTTGTAAAGGGGACTCTAAAGAAGCGTTATAAGATATCCTTTCAAAAATTTCAAAATATTAAGAAACTCGTAGTGGTACACCCACATATTCAAAAAAACTAGTACATTTAGAGGTTTTTCCAAATCAATAAATGAAATATGTCCAAAGTAAACACTAAACTTTTCCGACCATTTGGCGTTGTAATGGGTACTCTGAAGAAGCGTAATAAAATAGCATTTCAAAATTTTCAAAATATGAAGAAACTTGTAGGGGTACACCCACATATTCCAAAAAACTAGTACATTTAGTGGTTTTTCCAAATCAATGAATGAAATATGTCCAAGGTGAACACTAAACTTTTCCGACCATTTGGCGTTGTAAAGGGGACTCTCAAGAAGCGTAATAAGATAGCCTTTCAAAAATTTCAAAATATTAAGAAACTCGTAGGGGTACACCCACATATTCCAAAAAAGTAGTACATTTAGAGGTTTTTCCAAATCAATGAATGAAATATGTCCAAAGTGAACACTAAACTTTTCCGACCATTTGGCGTTGTAAAAGGGACTCTAACGAAACGTTATAAGATATCCTTTCAAAAATTTCAAAATATTAAGAAACTCGTAGTGTCACACCCACATATTCCAAAAAAACTAGTACATTTAGAGGTTTTTCCAAATCAATAAATGAAATATGTCCAAAGTAAACACTAAACTTTTCCGACCATTTGGCGTTGTAATGGGTACTCTGTAGAAGCGTAATAAAATAGCATTTCAAAATTTTCAAAATATGAAGAAACTTGTAGGGGTACACCTACATATTTCAAAAAACTAGGACATTTAGAGGTTTTTCTAAATCAATGAATGAAATATGTCCAAAGTGAACACTAAACTTTTCCGACCATTTGGCGTTGTAAAGGGTAATCTGAAGAAGCGTAATAAAATAGCATTTCAAAATTTTCAAAATATGAAGAAACTTGTAGGGGTACACCCACATATTCCAAAAAACTAGTACATTTAGTGGTTTTTCCAAATCAATGAATGAAATATGTCCAAAGTGAACACTAAACTTTTCCGACCATTTGGCGTTGTAAAGGGTAATCTGAAGAAGCGTAATAAAATAGCATTTCAAAATTTTCAAAATATGAAGAAACTTGTAGGGGTACACCCACATATTCAAAAAAACTAGTACATTTAGTGGTTTTTCCAAATCAATGAATGAAATATGTCCAAAGTGAACACTAAACGTTTCCGACCATTTGGCGTTGTAAAGGGGACTCTCAAGAAGCGTAATAAGATAGCCTTTCAAAAATTACAAAATATTAAGAAACTCGTAGGGGTACACCCACATATTCCAAAAAAGTAGTACATTTAGAGGTTTTTCAAAATCAATGAATGAAATATGTCCAAAGTGAACACTAAAATTTTCCGACCATTTGGCGTTGTAAAGGGGACTCTAAAGAAGCGTAATAAGATAGCCTTTCAAAAATTTCAAAATATTAAGCAACTCGTAGGGGTACACCCACATATTCTAAAAAACTAGTACATTTAGAGGTTTTTCCAAATCAATAAATGAAATATGTCCAAAGTAAACACTAAACTTTTCCGACCATTTGGCGTTGTAAAGGGGACTCTAAAGAGGCGTAATAAGATAGCCTTTCAAAAATTTCAAAATATTAAGCAACTCGTAGGGGTACACCCACATATTCTAAAAAACTAGTACATTTAGAGGTTTATCCAAATCAATGAATGAAATATGTCCAAAGTGAACACTAAACTTTTCCGACCATTTGGCGTTGTAAAGGGGACTCTAAAGAAGCGTTATAAGATATCCTTTCAAAAATTTCAAAATATTAAGAAACTCGTAGTGGTACACCCACATATTCAAAAAAACTAGTACATTTAGAGGTTTTTCCAAATCAATAAATGAAATATGTCCAAAGTAAACACTAAACTTTTCCCACCATTTGGCGTTGTAATGGGTACTCTGAAGAAGCGTAATAAAATAGCATTTCAAAATTTTCAAAATATGAAGAAACTTGTAGGGGTACACCCACATATTCCAAAAAACTAGTACATTTAGTGGTTTTTCCAAATCAATGAATGAAATATGTCCAAGGTGAACACTAAACTTTTCCGACCATTTGGCGTTGTAAAGGGGACTCTCAAGAAGCGTAATAAGATAGCCTTTCAAAAATTTCAAAATATTAAGAAACTCGTAGGGGTACACCCACATATTCCAAAAAAGTAGTACATTTAGAGGTTTTTCCAAATCAATGAATGAAATATGTCCAAAGTGAACACTAAACTTTTCCGACCATTTGGCGTTGTAAAAGAGACTCTAACGAAGCGTTATAAGATATCCTTTCAAAAATTTCAAAATATTAAGAAACTCGTAGTGTCACACCCACATATTCCAAAAAACTAGTACATTTAGAGGTTTTTCCAAATCAATAAATGAAATACGTCCAAAGTAAACACTAAACTTTTCCGACCATTTGGCGTTGTAATGGGTACTCTGTAGAAGCGTAATAAAATAGCATTTCAAAATTTTCAAAATATGAAGAAACTTGTAGGGGTACACCTACATATTTCAAAAAACTAGGACATTTAGAGGTTTTTCTAAATCAATGAATGAAATATGTCCAAAGTGAACACTAATCTTTTCCGACCATTTGGCGTTGTAAAGGGTAATCTGAAGAAGCGTAATAAAATAGCATTTCAAAATTTTCAAAATATGAAGAAACTTGTAGGGGTACACCCACATATTCAAAAAAACTAGTACATTTAGTGGTTTTTCCAAATCAATGAATGAAATATGTCCAAAGTGAACACTAAACTTTTCCGACCATTTGGCGTTGTAAAGGGGACTCTCAAGAAGCGTAATAAGATAGCCTTTCAAAAATTACAAAATATTAAGAAACTCGTAGGGGTACACCCACATATTCCAAAAAAGTAGTACATTTAGAGGTTTTTCAAAATCAATGAATGAAATATGTCCAAAGTGAACACTAAAATTTTCCGACCATTTGGCGTTGTAAAGGGGACTCTAAAGAAGCGTAATAAGATAGCCTTTCAAAAATTTCAAAATATTAAGCAACTCGTAGGGGTACACCCACATATTCTAAAAAACTAGTACATTTAGAGGTTTTTCCAAATCAATGAATGAAATATGTCCAAAGTGAACACTAAACTTTTCCGACCATTTGGCGTTGTAAAGGGGACTCTAAAGAAGCGTAATAAAATAGCATTTCAAAATTTTCAAAATATGAAGAAACTTGTAGGGGTACACCCATATATTCCAAAAAACTAGTACATTTAGTGGTTTTTCCAAATCAATGAATGAAATATGTCCAAGGTGATCACTAAACTTTTCCGACCATTTGGCGTTGTAAAGGGGACTCTCAAGAAGCGTAATAAGATAGCCTTTCAAAAATTACAAAATATTACGAAACTCGTAGGGGTACACCCACATATTCCAAAAAAGTAATACATTTAGAGGTTTTTCCAAATCAATGAATGAAATATGTCCAAACTGAACACTAAACTTTTCCGACCATTTGGCGTTGTAAAGGGGACTCTAAAGAAGCGTAATAAGATAGCCTTTCAAAAATTTCAAAATATTAAGCAACTCGTAGGGGTACACCCACATATTCTAAAAAACTAGTACATTTAGAGGTTTTTCCAAATCAATAAATGAAATATGTCCAAAGTAAACACTAAACTTTTCCGACCATTTGGCGTTGTAAAGGGGACTCTAAAGAAGCGTAATAAGATAGCCTTTCAAAAATTTCAAAATATTAAGCAACTCGTAGGGGTACACCCACATATTCCAAAAAAGTAGTACATTTAGAGGTTTTTCAAAATCAATGAATGAAATATGTCCAAAGTGAACACTAAAATTTTCCGACCATTTGGCGTTGTAAAGGGGACTCTAAAGAAGCGTAATAAGATAGCCTTTCAAAAATTTCAAAATATTAAGCAACTCGTAGGGGTACACCCACATATTCTAAAAAACTAGTACATTTAGAGGTTTTTCCAAATCAATAAATGAAATATGTCCAAAGTAAACACTAAACTTTTCCGACCATTTGGCGTTGTAAAGGGGACTCTAAAGAAGCGTAATAAGATAGCCTTTCAAAAATTTCAAAATATTAAGCAACTCGTAGGGGTACACCCACATATTCTAAAAAACTAGTACATTTAGAGGTTTTTCCAAATCAATGAATGAAATATGTCCAAAGTGAACACTAAACTTTTCCGACCATTTGGCGTTGTAAAGGGGACTCTAAAGAAGCGTTATAAGATATCCTTTCAAAAATTTCAAAATATTAAGAAACTCGTAGTGGTACACCCACATATTCAAAAAAACTAGTACATTTAGAGGTTTTTCCAAATCAATAAATGAAATATGTCCAAAGTAAACACTAAACTTTTCCCACCATTTGGCGTTGTAATGGGTACTCTGAAGAAGCGTAATAAAATAGCATTTCAAAATTTTCAAAATATGAAGAAACTTGTAGGGGTACACCCACATATTCCAAAAAACTAGTACATTTAGTGGTTTTTCCAAATCAATGAATGAAATATGTCCAAGGTGAACACTAAACTTTTCCGACCATTTGGCGTTGTAAAGGGGACTCTCAAGAAGCGTAATAAGATAGCCTTTCAAAAATTACAAAATATTAAGAAACTCGTAGGGGTACACCCACATATTCCAAAAAAGTAGTACATTTAGAGGTTTTTCAAAATCAATGAATGAAATATGTCCAAAGTGAACACTAAAATTTTCCGACCATTTGGCGTTGTAAAGGGGACTCTAAAGAAGCGTAATAAGATAGCCTTTCAAAAATTTCAAAATATTAAGCAACTCGTAGGGGTACACCCACATATTCTAAAAAACTAGTACATTTAGAGGTTTTTCCAAATCAATGAATGAAATATGTCCAAAGTGAACACTAAACTTTTCCGACCATTTGGCGTTGTAAAGGGGACTCTAAAGAAGCGTAATAAAATAGCATTTCAAAATTTTCAAAATATGAAGAAACTTGTAGGGGTACACCCATATATTCCAAAAAACTAGTACATTTAGTGGTTTTTCCAAATCAATGAATGAAATATGTCCAAGGTGATCACTAAACTTTTCCGACCATTTGGCGTTGTAAAGGGGACTCTCAAGAAGCGTAATAAGATAGCCTTTCAAAAATTACAAAATATTACGAAACTCGTAGGGGTACACCCACATATTCCAAAAAAGTAATACATTTAGAGGTTTTTCCAAATCAATGAATGAAATATGTCCAAACTGAACACTAAACTTTTCCGACCATTTGGCGTTGTAAAGGGGGACTCTAAAGAAGCGTAATAAGATAGCCTTTCAAAAAATTCAAAATATTAAGCAACTCGTAGGGGTACACCCACATATTCTAAAAAACTAGTACATTTAGAGGTTTTTCCAAATCAATGAATGAAATATGTCCAAAGTGAACACTAAACTTTTCCGACCATTTGGCGTTGTAAAGGGGACTCTAAAGAAGCGTTATAAGATATCCTTTCAAAAATTTCAAAATATTAAGAAACTCGTAGTGGTACACCCACATATTCAAAAAAACTAGTACATTTAGAGGTTTTTCCAAATCAATAAATGAAATATGTCCAAAGTAAACACTAAACTTTTCCGACCATTTGGCGTTGTAATGGGTACTCTGAAGAAGCGTAATAAAATAGCATTTCAAAATTTTCAAAATATGAAGAAACTTGTAGGGGTACACCCACATATTCCAAAAAACTAGTACATTTAGTGGTTTTTCCAAATCAATGAATGAAATATGTCCAAGGTGAACACTAAACTTTTCAGACCATTTGGCGTTGTAAAGGGGACTCTCAAGAAGCGTAATAAGATAGCCTTTCAAAAATTTCAAAATATTAAGAAACTCGTAGGGGTACACCCACATATTCCAAAAAAGTAGTACATTTAGAGGTTTTTCCAAATCAATGAATGAAATATGTCCAAAGTGAACACTAAACTTTTCCGACCATTTGGCGTTGTAAAAGGGACTCTAACGAAGCGTTATAAGATATCCTTTCAAAAATTTCAAAATATTAAGAAACTCGTAGTGTCACACCCACATATTCCAAAAAACTAGTACATTTAGAGGTTTTTCCAAATCAATAAATGAAATATGTCCAAAGTAAACACTAAACTTTTCCGACCATTTGGCGTTGTAATGGGTACTCTGTAGAAGCGTAATAAAATAGCATTTCAAAATTTTCAAAATATGAAGAAACTTGTAGGGGTACACCTACATATTTCAAAAAACTAGGACATTTAGAGGTTTTTCAAAATCAATGAATGAAATATGTCCAAAGTGAACACTAAAATTTTCCGACCATTTGGCGTTGTAAAGGGGACTCTAAAGAAGCGTAATAAGATAGCCTTTCAAAAATTTCAAAATATTAAGCAACTCGTAGGGGTACACCCACATATTCTAAAAAACTAGTACATTTAGAGGTTTTTCCAAATCAATGAATGAAATATGTCCAAAGTGAACACTAAACTTTTCCGACCATTTGGCGTTGTAAAGGGGACTCTAAAGAAGCGTAATAAAATAGCATTTCAAAATTTTCAAAATATGAAGAAACTTGTAGGGGTACACCCATATATTCCAAAAAACTAGTACATTTAGTGGTTTTTCCAAATCAATGAATGAAATATGTCCAAGGTGATCACTAAACTTTTCCGACCATTTGGCGTTGTAAAGGGGACTCTCAAGAAGCGTAATAAGATAGCCTTTCAAAAATTACAAAATATTACGAAACTCGTAGGGGTACACCCACATATTCCAAAAAAGTAATACATTTAGAGGTTTTTCCAAATCAATGAATGAAATATGTCCAAACTGAACACTAAACTTTTCCGACCATTTGGCGTTGTAAAGGGGACTCTAAAGAAGCGTAATAAGATAGCCTTTCAAAAATTTCAAAATATTAAGCAACTCGTAGGGGTACACCCACATATTCTAAAAAACTAGTACATTTAGAGGTTTTTCCAAATCAATGAATGAAATATGTCCAAAGTGAACACTAAACTTTTCCGACCATTTGGCGTTGTAAAGGGGACTCTAAAGAAGCGTTATAAGATATCCTTTCAAAAATTTCAAAATATTAAGAAACTCGTAGTGGTACACCCACATATTCAAAAAAACTAGTACATTTAGAGGTTTTTCCAAATCAATAAATGAAATATGTCCAAAGTAAACACTAAACTTTTCCCACCATTTGGCGTTGTAATGGGTACTCTGAAGAAGCGTAATAAAATAGCATTTCAAAATTTTCAAAATATGAAGAAACTTGTAGCGGTACACCCACATATTCCAAAAAACTAGTACATTTAGTGGTTTTTCCAAATCAATGAATGAAATATGTCCAAGGTGAACACTAAACTTTTCCGACCATTTGGCGTTGTAAAGGGGACTCTCAAGAAGCGTAATAAGATAGCCTTTCAAAAATTTCAAAATATTAAGAAACTCGTAGGGGTACACCCACATATTCCAAAAAAGTAGTACATTTAGAGGTTTTTCCAAATCAATGAATGAAATATGTCCAAAGTGAACACTAAACTTTTCCGACCATTTGGCGTTGTAAAAGGGACTCTAACAAAGAGTTATAAGATATCCTTTCAAAAATTTCAAAATATTAAGAAACTCGTAGTGTCACACCCACATATTCCAAAAAACTAGTACATTTAGAGGTTTTTCCAAATCAATAAATGAAATATGTCCAAAGTAAACACTAAACTTTTCCGACCATTTGGCGTTGTAATGGGTACTCTGTAGAAGCGTAATAAAATAGCATTTCAAAATTTTCAAAATATGAAGAAACTTGTAGGGGTACACCTACATATTTCAAAAAACTAGGACATTTAGAGGTTTTTCTAAATCAATGAATGAAATATGTCCAAAGTGAACACTAATCTTTTCCGACCATTTGGCGTTGTAAAGGGTAATCTGAAGAAGCGTAATAAAATAGCATTTCAAAATTTACAAAATATGAAGAAACTTGTAGGTGTACACCCACATATTCAAAAAAACTAGTACATTTAGTGGTTTTTCCAAATCAATGAATGAAATATGTCCAAAGTGAACACTAAACTTTTCCGACCATTTGGCGTTGTAAAGGGGACTCTCAAGAAGTGTAACATCCGTGAACCTGGAAGTTGTTTTGGAAGTGGTGTTGGACGACGCTAGGGGTTCGGGAGTAGTTGGCACATGCTCTTAGAGGTGTGAATTGAGGGTTGACTGTACATGTTCTTGTTTGATTGTTGTGCAGTCGGTCTAAGGTTCAAGCATCGCGAAGAAAGTGTGTTAAATGCTTCTGAACGACACCGGTTATCGGGTTTGATTTCCGGTTTAAGTCGATCGATTTGCAATTGGAGTTGGTTTGGTCGATTGGTGTCGACCGACACCAAGGGTGGGTGTCGATCGACACCGGTTATTGAGAAATCGACCGGTTTGATTCAAGTCGGCTGGTTTTGTCCGGTTTAGGGCGTGGAAACCCTATTTCTCGATTTAAGAACCTTGTGGCCGCGAGAAAAACACAAGTTTCGAGTTTCAGAGCTAAGGAGGTGATTCTAAGGTGATTTGGAGAGTTTGGAGGAGTTTTGTGGAGTTTCTGAGGCTTGTGGTTGCTGTTCTTCGTTGTTCTATCTCTTTTCCTTCCTTTCAATCCGTTTTCAAGGTGAGTGCGTGACTGTAGGTCCGTTAATCATTAGAGATAGTTTGATTTTGAGTTTGTGTTGTTGTTCTTGAGTTGTTCTTCGTTTTTATGTGGTTTGATGCGTATATGGGGGTTGAATCCCATTGTTTGTTGTTATTTCTACTGTTTTCGCACTGTTTCATCGCGTTTGGTGTCTGGGCGTCGAGCCGGTGTCGAGCGACACTCGGGAGGCTGGCGTCGATCGACACCATTCAGGTGTCGGTCGACACCGACCTGGGTGTCAGGAAACGTGGGTTTCCTGACAGGTAGTTGATGTATTGGTTATTGCATTGTCTTTCTGGTTGTTTATTGTGAAGTATTGTCTATTGTTTGACGTAATTGGCCTGTAGGCAGGATGATCCACTCACTAAGTATTTATGATAATACTTACGCATCTCTTTCGTAATGTGATGCAGGTAACAGCAATGTTCTTCCGCGGAAAGAGACCGAGAGAAGAGGATGATGAGATTAGGAATTTGATATTGGCATTGTTGTTGTGGTTGACAAGGAATTCCTAGGGTGTTAGTCTATTTTCAATAATGTAGCAAACCGGCTTAGGTTGCTTATTGGTTTATTTGGTTTTATTCTTTATTGGTTATTGTTGAATAATTAATTATGATTTAATAATATTGGTTTTCTTCCGCATTGTGTTGAATTAGCTGTTGAGGATTAATATTTATGGGAATATTAATCTGGGCTAATTAATTATAAAAAAAAAGGGGCATGGTTGTTTCAAGAAGCGTAATAAGATAGCCTTTCAAAAATTACAAAATATTAAGAAACTCGTAGGGGTACACCCACATATTCCAAAAAAGTAGTACATTTAGAGGTTTTTCAAAATCAATGAATGAAATATGTCCAAAGTGAACACTAAAATTTTCCGACCATTTGGCGTTGTAAAGGGGACACTAAAGAAGCGTAATAAGATAGCCTTTCAAAAATTTCAAAATATTAAGCAACTCGTAGGGGTACACCCACATATTCTAAAAAACTAGTACATTTAGAGGTTTTTCCAAATCAATGAATGAAATATGTCCAAAGTGAACACTAAACTTTTCCGACCATTTGGCGTTGTAAAGGGGACTCTAAAGAAGCGTTATAAGATATCCTTTCAAAAATTTCAAAATATTAAGAAACTCGTAGTGATACACCCACATATTCAAAAAAACTAGTACATTTAGAGGTTTTTCCAAATCAATAAATGAAATATGTCCAAAGTAAACACTAAACTTTTCCCACCATTTGGCGTTGTAATGGGTACTCTGAAGAAGCGTAATAAAATAGCATTTCAAAATTTTCAAAATATGAAGAAACTTGTAGGGGTACACCCACATATTCCAAAAAACTAGTACATTTAGTGGTTTTTCCAAATCAATGAATGAAATATGTCCAAGGTGAACACTAAACTTTTCCGACCATTTGGCGTTGTAAAGGGGACTCTCAAGAAGCGTAATAAGATAGCCTTTCAAAAATTTCAAAATATTAAGCAACTCGTAGGGGTACACCCACATATTCTAAAAAACTAGTACATTTAGAGGTTTTTCCAAATCAATGAATGAAAAATGTCCAAAGTGAACACTAAACTTTTCCGACCATTTGGCGTTATAAAGGGGACTCTAAAGAAGCGTGATAAAATAGCATTTCAAAATTTTCAAAATATGAAGAAACTTGTAGGGGTACACCCATATATTCCAAAAAACTAGTACATTTAGTGGTTTTTCCAAATCAATGAATGAAATATGTCCAAGGTGATCACTAAACTTTTCCGACCATTTGGCGTTGTAAAGGGGACTCTCAAGAAGCGTAATAAGATAGCCTTTCAAAAATTACAAAATATTACGAAACTCGTAGGGGTACACCCACATATTCCAAAAAAGTAATACATTTAGAGGTTTTTCCAAATCAATGAATGAAATATGTCCAAACTGAACACTAAACTTTTCCGACCATTTGGCGTTGTAAAGGGGACACTAAAGAAGCGTAATAAGATAGCCTTTCAAAAATTTCAAAATATTAAGCAACTCGTAGGGGTACACCCACATATTCTAAAAAACTAGTACATTTAGAGGTTTTTCCAAATCAATGAATGAAATATGTCCAAAGTGAACACTAAACTTTTCCGACCATTTGGCGTTGTAAAGGGGACTCTAAAGAAGCGTTATAAGATATCCTTTCAAAAATTTCAAAATATTAAGAAACTCGTAGTGGTACACCCACATATTCAAAAAAACTAGTACATTTAGAGGTTTTTCCAAATCAATAAATGAAATATGTCCAAAGTAAACACTAAACTTTTCCGACCATTTGGCGTTGTAATGGGTACTCTGTAGAAGCGTAATAAAATAGCATTTCAAAATTTTCAAAATATGAAGAAACTTGTAGGGGTACACCTACATATTTCAAAAAAGTTAGGACATTTAGAGGTTTTTCTAAATCAATGAATGAAATATGTCCAAAGTGAACACTAATCTTTTCCGACCATTTGGCGTTGTAAAGGGTAATCTGAAGAAGCGTAATAAAATAGCATTTCAAAATTTTCAAAATATGAAGAAACTTGTAGGGGTACACCCACATATTCAAAAAAACTAGTACATTTAGTGGTTTTTCCAAATGAATGAATGAAATATGTCCAAAGTGAACACTAAACTTTTCCGACCATTTGGCGTTGTAAAGGGGACTCTCAAGAAGCGTAATAAGATAGCCTTTCAAAAATTACAAAATATTAAGAAACTCGTAGGGGTACACCCACATATTCCAAAAAAGTAGTACATTTAGAGGTTTTTCAAAATCAATGAATGAAATATGTCCAAAGTGAACACTAAAATTTTCCGACCATTTGGCGTTGTAAAGGGGACTCTAAAGAAGCGTAATAAGATAGCCTTTCAAAAATTTCAAAATATTAAGCAACTCGTAGGGGTACACCCACATATTCTAAAAAACTAGTACATTTAGAGGTTTTTCCAAATCAATGAATGAAATATGTCCAAAGTGAACACTAAACTTTTCCGACCATTTGGCGTTGTAAAGGGGACTCTAAAGAAGCGTAATAAAATAGCATTTCAAAATTTTCAAAATATGAAGAAACTTGTAGGGGTACACCCACATATTCCAAAAAAACTAGTACATTTAGTGGTTTTTCCAAATCAATGAATGAAATATGTCTAAGGTGAACACTAAACTTTTCCGACCATTTGGCGTTGTAAAGGGGACTCTCAAGAAGCGTAATAAGATAGCCTTTCAAAAATTTCAAAATATTAAGAAACTCGTAGGGGTACACCCACATATTCCAAAAAAGTAGTACATTTAGAGGTTTTTCCAAATCAATGAATGAAATATGTCCAAAGTGAACACTAAACTTTTCCGACCATTTGGCGTTGTAAAAGGGACTCTAACGAAGCGTTATAAGATATCCTTTCAAAAATTTCAAAATATTAAGAAACTCGTAGTTTCACACCCACATATTCCAAAAAACTAGTACATTTAGAGGTTTTTCCAAATCAATAAATGAAATATGTCCAAAGTAAACACTAAACTTTTCCGACCATTTGGCGTTGTAATGGGTACTCTGTAGAAGCGTAATAAAATAGCATTTCAAAATTTTCAAAATATGAAGAAACTTGTAGGGGTACACCTACATATTTCAAAAAACTAGGACATTTAGATGTTTTTCTAAATCAATGAATGAAATATGTCCAAAGTGAACACTAAACTTTTCCGACCATTTGGCGTTGTAAAGGGTAATCTGAAGAAGCGTAATAAAATAGCATTTCAAAATTTTCAAAATATGAAGAAACTTGTAGGGGTACACCCACATATTCCAAAAAACTAGTACATTTAGTGGTTTTTCCAAATCAATGAATGAAATATGTCCAAAGTGAACACTAAACTTTTCCGACCATTTGGCGTTGTAAAGGGGACTCTCAAGAAGCGTAATAAGATAGCCTTTCAAAAATTACAAAATATTAAGAAACTCGTAGGGGTACACCCACATATTCCAAAAAAGTAGTACATTTAGAGGTTTTTCCAAATCAATGAATGAAATATGTCCAAAGTGAACACTAAAATTTTCCGACCATTTGGCGTTGTAAAGGGGACTCTAAAGAAGCGTAATAAGATAGCCTTTCAAAAATTTCAAAATATTAAGCAACTCGTAGGGGTACACCCACATATTCTAAAAAACTAGTACATTTAGAGGTTTTTCCAAATCAATGAATGAAATATGTCCAAAGTGAACACTAAACTTTTCCGACCATTTGGCGTTGTAAAGGGGACTCTAAAGAAGCGTAATAAAATAGCATTTCAAAATTTTCAAAATATGAAGAAACTTGTAGGGGTACACCCATATATTCCAAAAAACTAGTACATTTAGTGGTTTTTCCAAATCAATGAATGAAATATGTCCAAGGTGATCACTAAACTTTTCCGACCATTTGGAGTTGTAAAGGGGACTCTCAAGAAGCGTAATAAGATAGCCTTTCAAAAATTACAAAATATTACGAAACTCGTAGGGGTACACCCACATATTCCAAAAAAGTAATACATTTAGAGGTTTTTCCAAATCAATGAATGAAATATGTCCAAACTGAACACTAAACTTTTCCGACCATTTGGCGTTGTAAAGGGGACTCTAAAGAAGCGTAATAAGATAGCCTTTCAAAAATTTCAAAATATTAAGCAACTCGTAGGGGTACACCCACATATTCTAAAAAACTAGTACATTTAGAGGTTTTTCCAAATCAATGAATGAAATATGTCCAAAGTGAACTCTAAACTTTTCCGACCATTTGGCGTTGTAAAGGGGACTCTAAAGAAGCGTTATAAGATATCCTTTCAAAAATTTCAAAATATTAAGAAACTCGTAGTGGTACACCCACATATTCAAAAAAACTAGTACATTTAGAGGTTTTTCCAAATCAATAAATGAAATATGTCCAAAGTAAACACTAAACTTTTCCGACCATTTGGCGTTGTAATGGGTACTCTGAAGAAGCGTAATAAAATAGCATTTCAAAATTTTCAAAATATGAAGAAACTTGTAGGGGTACACCCACATATTCCAAAAAACTAGTACATTTAGTGGTTTTTCCAAATCAATGAATGAAATATGTCCAAGGTGAACACTAAACTTTTCCGACCATTTGGCGTTGTAAAGGGGACAATCAAGAAGCGTAATAAGATAGCCTTTCAAAAATTTCAAAATATTAAGAAACTCGTAGGGGTACACCCACATATTCCAAAAAAGTAGTACATTTAGTGGTTTTTCCAAATCAATGAATGAAATATGTCCAAAGTGAACACTAAACTTTTCCGACCATTTGGCGTTGTAAAAGGGACTCTAACGAAGCGTTATAAGATATCCTTTCAAAAATTTCAAAATATTAAGAAACTCGTAGTGTCACACCCACATATTCCAAAAAACTAGTACATTTAGAGGTTTTTCCAAATCAATAAATGAAATATGTCCAAAGTAAACACTAAACTTTTCCGACCATTTGGCGTTGTAATGGGTACTCTGTAGAAGCGTAATAAAATAGCATTTCAAAATTTTCAAAATATGAAGAAAAATGTAGGGGTACACCTACATATTTCAAAAAACTAGGACATTTAGAGGTTTTTCTAAATCAATGAATGAAATATGTCCAAAGTGAACACTAAACATTTCCGACCATTTGGCGTTGTAAAGGGTAATCTGAAGAAGCGTAATAAAATAGCATTTCAAAATTTTCAAAATACGAAGAAACTTGTAGGGGTACACCCACATATTCCAAAAAACTAGTACATTTAGTGGTTTTTCCAAATCAATGAATGAAATATGTCCAAAGTGAACACTAAACTTTTCCGACCATTTGGCGTTGTAAAGGGGACTCTCAAGAAGCGTAATAAGATAGCCTTTCAAAAATTACAAAATATTAAGAAACTCGTAGGGGTACACCCACATATTCCAAAAAAGTAGTACATTTAGAGGTTTTTCCAAATCAATGAATGAAATATGTCCAAAGTGAACACTAAACTTTTCCGACCATTTGGCGTTGTAAAAGGGACTCTAACGAAACGTTATAAGATATCCTTTCAAAAATTTCAAAATATTAAGAAACTCGTAGTTTCACACCCACATATTCCAAAAAACTAGTACATTTAGAGGTTTTTCCAAATCAATAAATGAAATATGTCCAAAGTAAACACTAAACTTTTCCGACCATTTGGCGTTGTAATGGGTACTCTGTAGAAGCGTAATAAAATAGCATTTCAAAATTTTCAAAATATGAAGAAACTTGTAGGGGTACACCTACATATTTCAAAAAACTAGGACATTTAGAGGTTTTTCTAAATCAATGAATGAAATATGTCCAAAGTGAACACTAAACTTTTCCGACCATTTGGCGTTGTAAAGGGTAATCTGAAGAAGCGTAATAAAATAGCATTTCAAAATTTTCAAAATATGAAGAAACTTGTAGGGAAACACCCACATATTCCAAAAAACTAGTACATTTAGTGGTTTTTCCAAATCAATGAATGAAATATGTCCAAAGTGAACACTAAACTTTTCCGACCATTTGGCGTTGTAAAGGGGACTCTCAAGAAGCGTAATAAGATAGCCTTTCAAAAATTACAAAATATTAAGAAACTCGTAGGGGTACACCCACATATTCCAAAAAAGTAATACATTTAGAGGTTTTTCCAAATCAATGAATGAAATATGTCCAAACTGAACACTAAACTTTTCCGACCATTTGGCGTTGTAAAGGGGACTCTAAAGAAGCGTAATAAGATAGCCTTTCAAAAATTTCAAAATATTAAGCAACTCGTAGGGGTACACCCACATATTCTAAAAAACTAGTACATTTAGAGGTTTTTCCAAATCAATGAATGAAATATGTCCAAAGTGATCACTAAACTTTTCCGACCATTTGGCGTTGTAAAGGGGACTCTAAAGAAGCGTTATAAGATATCCTTTCAAAAATTTCAAAATATTAAGAAACTCGTAGTGGTACACCCACATATTCAAAAAAAACTAGTACATTTAGAGGTTTTTCCAAATCAATAAATGAAATATGTCCAAAGTAAACACTAAACTTTTCCCACCATTTGGCGTTGTAATGGGTACTCTGAAGAAGCGTAATAAAATAGCATTTCAAAATTTTCAAAATATGAAGAAACTTGTAGGGGTACACCCACATATTCCAAAAAACTAGTACATTTAGTGGTTTTTCCAAATCAATGAATGAAATATGTCCAAGGTGAACACTAAACTTTTCCGACCATTTGGCGTTGTAAAGGGGACTCTCAAGAAGCGTAATAAGATAGCCTTTCAAAAATTTCAAAATATTAAGAAACTAGTAGGGGTACACCCACATATTCCAAAAAGTAGTACATTTAGAGGTTTTTCCAAATCAATGAATGAAATATGTCCAAAGTGAACACTAAACTTTTCCGACCATTTGGCGTTGTAAAAGGGACTCTAACGAAGCGTTATAAGATATCCTTTCAAAAATTTCAAAATATTAAGAAACTCGTAGTGTCACACCCACATATTCCAAAAAACTAGTACATTTAGAGGTTTTTCCAAATCAATAAATGAAATATGTCCAAAGTAAACACTAAACTTTTCCGACCATTTGGCGTTGTAATGGGTACTCTGTAGAAGCGTAATAAAATAGCATTTCAAAATTTTCAAAATATGAAGAAACTTGTAGGGGTACACCTACATATTTCAAAAAACTAGGACATTTAGATGTTTTTCTAAATCAATGAATGAAATATGTCCAAAGTGAACACTAAACTTTTCCGACCATTTGGCGTTGTAAAGGGTAATCTGAAGAAGCGTAATAAAATAGCATTTCAAAATTTTCAAAATATGAAGAAACTTGTAGGGGTACACCCACATATTCCAAAAAACTAGTACATTTAGTGGTTTTTCCAAATCAATGAATGAAATATGTCCAAAGTGAACACTAAACTTTTCCGACCATTTGGCGTTGTAAAGGGGACTCTCAAGAAGCGTAATAAGATAGCCTTTCAAAAATTACAAAATATTAAGAAACTCGTAGGGGTACACCCACATATTCCAAAAAAGTAGTACATTTAGAGGTTTTTCCAAATCAATGAATGAAATATGTCCAAAGTGAACACTAAAATTTTCCGACCATTTGGCGTTGTAAAGGGGACTCTAAAGAAGCGTAATAAGATAGCCTTTCAAAAATTTCAAAATATTAAGCAACTCGTAGGGGTACACCCACATATTCTAAAAAACTAGTACATTTAGAGGTTTTTCCAAATCAATGAATGAAATATGTCCAAAGTGAACACTAAACTTTTCCGACCATTTGGCGTTGTAAAGGGGACTCTAAAGAAGCGTAATAAAATAGCATTTCAAAATTTTCAAAATATGAAGAAACTTGTAGGGGTACACCCATATATTTCAAAAAACTAGTACATTTAGTGGTTTTTCCAAATCAATGAATGAAATATGTCCAAGGTGATCACTAAACTTTTCCGACCATTTGGAGTTGTAAAGGGGACTCTCAAGAAGCGTAATAAGATAGCCTTTCAAAAATTACAAAATATTACGAAACTCGTAGGGGTACACCCACATATTCCAAAAAAGTAATACATTTAGAGGTTTTTCCAAATCAATGAATGAAATATGTCCAAACTGAACACTAAACTTTTCCGACCATTTGGCGTTGTAAAGGGGACTCTAAAGAAGCGTAATAAGATAGCCTTTCAAAAATTTCAAAATATTAAGCAACTCGTAGGGGTACACCCACATATTCTAAAAAACTAGTACATTTAGAGGTTTTTCCAAATCAATGAATGAAATATGTCCAAAGTGAACTCTAAACTTTTCCGACCATTTGGCGTTGTAAAGGGGACTCTAAAGAAGCGTTATAAGATATCCTTTCAAAAATTTCAAAATATTAAGAAACTCGTAGTGGTACACCCACATATTCAAAAAAACTAGTACATTTAGAGGTTTTTCCAAATCAATAAATGAAATATGTCCAAAGTAAACACTAAACTTTTCCGACCATTTGGCGTTGTAATGGGTACTCTGAAGAAGCGTAATAAAATAGCATTTCAAAATTTTCAAAATATGAAGAAACTTGTAGGGGTACACCCACATATTCCAAAAAACTAGTACATTTAGTGGTTTTTCCAAATCAATGAATGAAATATGTCCAAGGTGAACACTAAACTTTTCCGACCATTTGGCGTTGTAAAGGGGACAATCAAGAAGCGTAATAAGATAGCCTTTCAAAAATTTCAAAATATTAAGAAACTCGTAGGGGTACACCCACATATTCCAAAAAAGTAGTACATTTAGTGGTTTTTCCAAATCAATGAATGAAATATGTCCAAAGTGAACACTAAACTTTTCCGACCATTTGGCGTTGTAAAAGGGACTCTAACGAAGCGTTATAAGATATCCTTTCAAAAATTTCAAAATATTAAGAAACTCGTAGTGTCACACCCACATATTCCAAAAAACTAGTACATTTAGAGGTTTTTCCAAATCAATAAATGAAATATGTCCAAAGTAAACACTAAACTTTTCCGACCATTTGGCGTTGTAATGGGTACTCTGTAGAAGCGTAATAAAATAGCATTTCAAAATTTTCAAAATATGATGAAACTTGTAGGGGTACACCTACATATTTCAAAAAACTAGGACATTTAGAGGTTTTTCTAAATCAATGAATGAAATATGTCCAAAGTGAACACTAAACTTTTCCGACCATTTGGCGTTGTAAAGGGTAATCTGAAGAAGCGTAATAAAATAGCATTTCAAAATTTTCAAAATATGAAGAAACTTGTAGGGGTACACCCACATATTCCAAAAAACTAGTACATTTAGTGGTTTTTCCAAATCAATGAATGAAATATGTCCAAAGTGAACACTAAACTTTTCCGACCATTTGGCGTTGTAAAGGGGACTCTCAAGAAGCGTAATAAAATAGCATTTCAAAATTTTCAAAATATTAAGAAACTCGTAGGGGTACACCCACATATTCCAAAAAAGTAGTACATTTAGAGGTTTTTCCAAATCAATGAATGAAATATGTCCAAAGTGAACACTAAAATTTTCCGACCATTTGGCGTTGTAAAGGGTACTCTAAAGAAGCGTAATAAGATAGCCTTTCAAAAATTTCAAAATATTAAGCAACTCGTAGGGGTACACCTACATATTCTAAAAAACTAGTACATTTAGAGGTTTTTCCAAATCAATGAATGAAATATGTCCAAAGTGAACACTAAACTTTTCCGACCATTTGGCGTTGTAAAGGGGACTCTAAAGAAGCGTAATAAGATAGCCTTTCAAAAATTTCAAAATATTAAGCAACTCGTAGGGTGATATATCCATATTTTGCATGATTTTACTTAGTATTTATCTATGTTTTCAAGTATTTTCAATAAGGTTTTATGCCTTTAGAGGTAGTTTTCTTGTATTTGTTGGTTTTGGAGTCTTAACAGGTTAAAACATCAAAAAGGATTCAAAAAGGAGCAAAAGAGCCTCAAACCATGATCCATGCAAGTTTCCAAGTCAAGAGCATCAATATAACTCCATTTGTCTGATTCTCGTATTCGGACAGAACCGGAGCATCCGAAAGATGACCGCGGCAAGGGGTCTTCCCGACGTCCAAAAATCATGATCTTGGTCTTGCTGGATATATATCTGAGTCATGCATCACAGCGAAGTGGAATCAAGCCATTTGGATCAACCATCAGGGAGAAAATCATTTTATACCGAGACATGTCCGGTTAGCGACAAGATGAAGCCCATGGAGGATCTCGCGTGTCTAATGGCCCAGAACACCGCGGTATAGGCCTTGGCTCGCTTGAGAAGAGGCTTCTATTATTTGGAGGCTTCCTTGGCGCAATCCCGGCCCATTCACGTCGCAAAACTTCATGTCCAACTCATCGGAAAGTTTCCTTTTCCGGCACCTCATTACCCTAGGCGACTCCAGCCTATAAATACAAGTTTTTAGCCTCACGAAAAAGGGGTGTCTCGTGCAAGAGGAGAGTGGCCGTCAGAGAGAGAGAGAAGCCCTAGAAGCTCGCCATCTAGGAGGAGGAGAAGGAGGCGCCACTCAAGTCTTGCTCTTGCACAAAAACCTTGTTCTTGTTCTTTTCATCTTTTCCTTTTCTCTTCTAAGTTTTGTATTGGATTCAAGAGTTATCAAGGGAGATTTCGACTTGTTCTTCAACAGAGAAGCTTCTTCTATCCCTTATCTCTTACTTATACTTGTGATTATGCTTTCAATCATTGCTTGCTTGTTTGATTGCACCATCTCCGAGTAGATTCATTTGTTAGGCGAGGTAAATCAATGAAACTTGTATGATGTGATTGGCGGTTGCAATTGGGACTTTTATTCATGAACTAATCTTCACCTTTATTTGAACTTAATGCATGATTGCTTTACCGTACATCTAGCAATCTGATATAGGGTTGATACACTCTCCAAAAGCTTGTTGTATTGCCGGAACTAGTATTTGGTGAGCTACGCGTCTTAGGTAACGAAAGCTAACCTAAGGAGTCTAGTGAACTCTATCATTACTTGAACCATTAGTGCATGTTTACAGCTTGTAATAACCATCGAAAGTTGAGTCTATTAGGTTGTTTAAACATAGTGTTCGGAGCCACGAAAGTGGAAAGAACATACCTTAGTGTTTTGTGTTCAAGATAGTTCATAATGAAATACCAATGCAACCATCACTTCATTACATGTTTTCAAAGATTATCCTTTGCCTAACTCTTTCTCTTAATTGTTAACAACCTCTTTTACTTACTTGTCTTTGATTTCTTTTCATTTTAGGTTCACCACAACAACATATTTTCTGTTCTAGCTACTCATCAATCACCACAAGTTTGAAGCGAGATCACACCCTCCTTGTGTTCGACCCCGACTACAACACCGCTGTGCACTTGCAGCTCATTTTGGTTGGGTTATAAATATTAAAACTTGAAGCTAAACCCAGCCACCATCAAGTTTTTGGCGCCGTTGCCGGGGAGGCTGTCGCTTTTCCTTCAAACTTTTTGATTGATTTTTAGTCTAGTTCTTACTTTCTTGCACTTTACTTTCTGTTTTTCATAAAACCTTAAAAACTCATAAAAATTTTACTTGAATCTCTTCCTTTGTGTGTTTTAGGTGGAAGACAAGAAGACCTAACTCCAACAACACACTAGAAGAGAAAGAATGGGCTTGATGAGCTTTTATGCACATCCCCCACCGGTTAGGCCGCATAAAGTGGAAGTGGACTACATTGATGGAAACTTTGTGTATTCTGGCCAGCACGTCTATCAAGGAGCTCAACACCAGCCTAAGCAACATGTCTACCCTCAAGGGATCTGTCAAGTGAAGCTGCCTTTCACTTTCCCTCAAGCTGTTGCACCGGCTCAACAAGAAGAGAAGATAGATGTAGTCTTGGAAAGATACATGGAGGAGCAAAGGCAAATCAACAAGAACCTCAATGAGAAGCTAAGTCATGGGTTCACTGATCTTTACAGCAAGCTTGAGTCTCTCTCCACTCGTGTCCAGAAGTTGGAGGTTTACACCGTCCTAACCGCGGAAGCCGTAAGGAAGCAAAATGAGGTAAACCCTCAAACATTTTGTAGTGCTGTCCTATCTAAGGAGAACCAGCTCGCCCTTGTCCCTACACCATCTCAAGAAGGAGAAAAAGAAGCTGATCCAAAGGAGAGACAGAAACCGGAGCTGTTTCCAGGGGAGTCAAGAAGAGCTTACACCGGTGCGATCATAGACTTCATGAGAAGCCGCATGTCACTAGGAAATATCCGACAAGATGTTTTCTATCAAAGCACCGACTTCAAGACAGCACCAAGAGAGATCAAACTACCACCGGATAAGACTTCTAATATGCCAAAGAAAGGAGCCATAATGCCTAAAGACGCCAAGGAGAGTGACCCCTATCCAAAACCGAAGGTGGCCATGAAACCGTCAACGCTGAAACATAAAGATGTCTTCAAGGATATCTTCTCGGTTTTGCTCCATACCTTGGACGAAAATGAAGCTGAGGAGGAGCCTGATGGCGTACTTAAGTACTTTACCAAGATGATAATCCTTACCCCTAAGGATCCGGACCCAAAAGAAGCTCATACCGCAAAGGAGAATCTCATGAACACCTTAAAGCTCTTCCCGAGGGCATTTGTCTTCAAAGATGGCATAGGAGATGATCTTGGCGTGCCCAGACCACCACGAAAGCCCCCTGACCGGAGAATGGAGAAGCTAAAGGGATCCCAAACCCTTTAGTTGAGCTCATCCGCACCTAAAAAGAAAAAGGAGTCAAGCTAAATGACTTAAAACAAAGCGCTTTGTGGGAGGCAACCCACATGGTTTTTATTTTCATTTTAAATTCTCATATCATTATTGCATTCATAACTACTTAGTTTTATTTTTCAGGGATTTTTAAAATTGCATAAAAATACAAAAAAATGTTTTTAGGATGAAGAACCAAAAGGAGACCAAAACAAGAAAGTGACCCACCCTTTGTTCCCACCCTTGTAGAAGACAAAATCTCCAAGCAAGGTAAGTAAATTCACCTCATACATTCATTAAAAACCATCTTTGATCCTCACTTGATAAGCATTTGAACCTTGAACTTCATTAGTTACATTTAAAGGTTTAAATTGCTTAATATTGATGGTTAATGAATGAGAATGAATCACAACTTGTCAAACTCCAATTATGCATTGATTTCACTAATGATAAACTATGTCAGAACTTTGGGATCTCTAGCCAAGACCCAACTTGTTTTTATGGTTTACATATTTATCATCTTAGATTGAGAACTACAAGTCGGCTACTTGGGGATCTCAATCTAAGACCGGACTTAACAGTGATTTCAAGTGTTTTGCAAGGACTTAACTATTTGACAGGAGGGATATCAAGGAGAGTTGCTGAAACCAACCAAAACCACAAACCACATGGCGGCTTAAAGGCGGTTTCAAAGGAGAACCAAACAAAGGAACAAAGAACAAGGCGGGCACACTCTGGAATGATAAAGGAGGCTCGAAGAATCACTTCAGTCGAAACAAATCACAATTCAACCGTGTAGATTCAGAGATATCTCATCCGGTCACATCTCTCGGCCAAACGGGTCCGAAGGAGGACAAACATCAACCATCTCCCAAACCACGTGACCGATGTCCACCAAACTTCACAGGCGGCTACACAGCACCATGTTGGTCGGCAAATCCAAAAGATAGGACGGATAAATATTGACGGATCAAGAGATATGCAAAGTTGCCTCATCCGGTCGATAGCGGTGCACCGAAGGCCGACAAAAACCAAATCACGGCATAGGTACGCCGACCAGCTGGAGATGAATACTTGGAGCTTAAATATCACTATTCCAGAAGAGATTCAACAAACGAACGAGCCAAGTTCAAGGATGGTCAAGAAACTCTTCCCGGAGCCGAATGGACCACTTTGTGAAGGAACTCTCAATCCGCTCGTTCGTTTGGCCTCAAACTTCACCGGTGTCCATGAAATATGAGGTTGGTCGATGTAATTTCAAGATAGGTCAGAGAATTCTTCATCATTCGAGCTGTGGTCTATTGCACTATCATCCGGTCGACCGAATGGACCACCAAATGAAGAATCTCCCAAACCGCTCGTTCGTATGACCCCAAACTTCACCAGTGTTCCTAAAATATGAGGTTGGTCGATGAAATTTCAATATGGGTCAGTAAAATCTTCACGGTTTGAGCTGTGGTTCATGGCACTCTTCTCGGGTCGACCAACTGAGCCCAACTCGACCAAAACGCCAACCGGCGAGAATCAGGCCTGGAAATTCAAAACTCACCGACCAATCATGCCTAAAGAGGACCCCTGTTGAGTTATCCGACCCTGATCTTCATTACAATTGGTCATCACTTGGTAACATCATCCTAAACTTTCCCTTTTCAAATTTATTACATATTTTACCTCTCTTAATCTGATTTTTCTTACACCGGGACGGTGCAAGTTAAGTCTGGGGGGATTATACTAATAAGTTTGTTCATTTTGGCATTTCATCTTGCATCATTTTTCTTTTCACCGAGTCGTTTTTATTGAGTCAAAACTTTTGTCGAGAATTATGACTTTATCTTGGACCTAACCATTGTTGTGCCTGTGTTTAAGTGACCATTGATCAGTATTTGGCAGTTTACTTCATCACATGTGCACCATGAGTGGATCGATCTACCAAAAACGTCCACATCTCCAATGGCTTAAGAAGGATACATCTTTGACTCCGCACCTTAATGAACTTAACCTTCTCGGCTAGGGGCTTGGTTTTACAAAGGGCACGACTCCTCATCCTCACCAAATAGTGAAAGTCTATGTGAGTTCGGTTTCCCCTCTCTCTCCCCTTCAAACTTAAGAAAAAGCACCAAGGTCCAAGTAACCGGGGATTAGGTGGCAACCACCATCAATACTCGCGTCCATGGAAGACCTTTTGATCCAAGTAACCGGGGATTAGGTGGCTACAACCATCAATACTCGCGTCTATGGAAGATCCATCAAAAACCTCCACAAAGAGGAGAAGAAGTCGAATAAAAAAATACCTTGCTACCCTAAAAAAGGGATGAATCGACTTAAGAAGTGAGAAGAGAGAGAGGTGAAACAAGAGCCAAGACATGTGTTTTATCAAAAGAGGATGGGTAAGAGTCTATAACCCCTTTGATCGATATTCCCTAGTCGAGACCACACCTTTAGAAACTAAAGGAGTCAAAGGTGGAGAATTTGGATGGCCTAAAGAGAAGTGGATTGCTTTGGGATGATTGCAAAACTCATGGTATGTACTTTCTTGTTCTTAATTCTAAATGCCATTGCTGTTTGATGTGGATCACTAAGATAAATGTCAACATGGATTTCCAAAAGGATTTAAGAGTTCTCATGTTTTCAAACCTCTTTTCCTTGCTTAGTTTGCTTGGGGACAAGCAAAAGATAAGTCTGGGGGAGTTGATATATCCATATTTTGCATGATTTTACTTAGTATTTATCTATGTTTTCAAGTATTTTCAATAAGGTTTTATGCCTTTAGAGGTAGTTTTCTTGTATTTGTTGGTTTTGGAGTCTTAACAGGTTAAAACATCAAAAAGGATTCAAAAAGGAGCAAAAGAGCCTCAAACCATGATCCATGCAAGTTTCCAAGTCAAGAGCATCAATATAACTCCATTTGTCTGATTCTCGTATTCGGACAGAACCGGAGCATCCGAAAGATGACCGCGGCAAGGGGTCTTCCCGACGTCCAAAAATCATGATCTTGGTCTTGCTGGATATATATTTGAGTCATGCATCACAGCGAAGTGGAATCAAGCCATTTGGATCAACCATCAGGGAGAAAATCATTTTATACCGAGACATGTCCGGTTAGCGACAAGATGAAGCCCATGGAGGATCTCGCGTGTCTAATGGCCCAGAACACCGCGGTATAGGCCTTGGCTCGCTTGAGAAGAGGCTTCTATTATTTGGAGGCTTCCTTGGCGCAATCCCGGCCCATTCACGTCGCAAAACTTCATGTCCAACTCATCGGAAAGTTTCCTTTTCCGGCACCTCATTACCCTAGGCGACTCCAGCCTATAAATACAAGTTTTTAGCCTCACGAAAAAGGGGTGTCTCGTGCAAGAGGAGAGTGGCCGTCAGAGAGAGAGAGAAGCCCTAGAAGCTCGCCATCTAGGAGGAGGAGAAGGAGGCGCCACTCAAGTCTTGCTCTTGCACAAAAACCTTGTTCTTGTTCTTTTCATCTTTTCCTTTTCTCTTCTAAGTTTTGTATTGGATTCAAGAGTTATCAAGGGAGATTTCGACTTGTTCTTCAACAGAGAAGCTTCTTCTATCCCTTATCTCTTACTTATACTTGTGATTATGCTTTCAATCATTGCTTGCTTGTTTGATTGCACCATCTCCGAGTAGATTCATTTGTTAGGCGAGGTAAATCAATGAAACTTGTATGATGTGATTGGCGGTTGCAATTGGGACTTTTATTCATGAACTAATCTTCACCTTTATTTGAACTTAATGCATGATTGCTTTACCGTACATCTAGCAATCTGATATAGGGTTGATACACTCTCCAAAAGCTTGTTGTATTGCCGGAACTAGTATTTGGTGAGCTACGCGTCTTAGGTAACGAAAGCTAACCTAAGGAGTCTAGTGAACTCTATCATTACTTGAACCATTAGTGCATGTTTACAGCTTGTAATAACCATCGAAAGTTGAGTCTATTAGGTTGTTTAAACATAGTGTTCGGAGCCACGAAAGTGGAAAGAACATACCTTAGTGTTTTGTGTTCAAGATAGTTCATAATGAAATACCAATGCAACCATCACTTCATTACATGTTTTCAAAGATTATCCTTTGCCTAACTCTTTCTCTTAATTGTTAACAACCTCTTTTACTTACTTGTCTTTGATTTATTTTCATTTTAGGTTCACCACAACAACATATTTTCTGTTCTAGCTACTCATCAATCACCACAAGTTTGAAGCGAGATCACACCCTCCTTGTGTTCGACCCCGACTACAACACCGCTGTGCACTTGCAGCTCATTTTGGTTGGGTTATAAATATTAAAACTTGAAGCTAAACCCAGCCACCATCATAGGGGTACACCCACATATTCTAAAAAACTAGTACATTTAGAGGTTTTTCCAAATCAATGAATGAAATATGTCCAAAGTGAACACTAAACTTTTCCGACCATTTGGCGTTGTAATGGGTACTCTGAAGAAGCGTAATAAAATAGCATTTCAAAATTTTCAAAATATGAAGAAACTTGTAGGGGTACACCCACATATTCCAAAAAACTAGTACATTTAGTGGTTTTTCCAAATCGATGAATGAAATATGTCCAAGGTGAACAGTAAACTTTTCCGACCATTTGGCGTTGTAAAGGGGACTCTCAAGAAGCGTAATAAGATAGCCTTTCAAAATTTTCAAAATATTAAGAAACTCGTAGGGGTACACCCACATATTCCAAAAAAGTAGTACATTTAGAGGTTTTTCCAAATCAATGAATGAAATATGTCCAAAGTGAACACTAAACTTTTCCGACCATTTGGCGTTGTAAAAGGGACTCTAACGAAGCGTTATAAGATATCCTTTCAAAAATTTCAAAATATTAAGAAACTCGTAGTGTCACACCCACATATTCCAAAAAACTAGTACATTTAGAGGTTTTTCCAAATCAATAAATGAAATATGTCCAAAGTAAACACTAAACTTTTCCGACCATTTGGCGTTGTAATGGGTACTCTGAAGAAGCGTAATAAAATAGCATTTCAAAATTTTCAAAATATGAAGAAACTTGTAGGGGTACACCTACATATTTCAAAAAACTAGGACATTTAGAGGTTTTTCTAAATCAATGAATGAAATATGTCCAAAGTGAACACTAAACTTTTCCGACCATTTGGCGTTGTAAAGGGTAATCTGAAGAAGCGTAATAAAATAGCATTTCAAAATTTTCAAAATATGAAGAAACTTGTAGGGGTACACCCACATATTCCAAAAAACTAGTACATTTAGTGGTTTTTCCAAATCAATGAATGAAATATGTCCAAAGTGAACACTAAACTTTTCCGACCATTTGGCGTTGTAAAGGGGACTCTCAAGAAGCGTAATAAGATAGCCTTTCAAAAATTACAAAATATTAAGAAACTCGTAGGGGTACACCCACATATTCCAAAAAAGTAGTACATTTAGAGGTTTTTCCAAATCAATGAATGAAATATGTCCAAAGTGAACACTAAAATTTTCCGACCATTTGGCGTTGTAAAGGGGACTCTAAAGAAGCGTAATAAGATAGCCTTTCAAAAATTTCAAAATATTAAGCAACTCGTAGGGGTACACCCACATATTCTAAAAAACTAGTACATTTAGAGGTTTTTCCAAATCAATGAATGAAATATGTCCAAAGTGAACACTAAACTTTTCCGACCATTTGGCGTTGTAATGGGTACTCTGAAGAAGTGTAATAAAATAGCATTTCAAAATTTTCAAAATATGAAGAAACTTGTAGGGGTACACCCACATATTCCAAAAAACTAGTACATTTAGTGGTTTTTCCAAATCGATGAATGAAATATGTCCAAGGTGAACAGTAAACTTTTCCGACCATTTGGCGTTGTAAAGGGGACTCTCAAGAAGCGTAATAAGATAGCCTTTCAAAATTTTCAAAATATTAAGAAACTCGTAGGGGTACACCCACATATTCCAAAAAAGTAGTACATTTAGAGGTTTTTCCAAATCAATGAATGAAATATGTCCAAAGTGAACACTAAACTTTTCCGACCATTTGGCGTTGTAAAAGGGACTCTAACGAAGCGTTATAAGATATCCTTTCAAAAATTTCAAAATATTAAGAAACTCGTAGTGTCACACCCACATATTCCAAAAAACTAGTACATTTAGAGGTTTTTCCAAATCAATAAATGAAATATGTCCAAAGTAAACACTAAACTTTTCCGACCATTTGGCGTTGTAATGGGTACTCTGAAGAAGCGTAATAAAATAGCATTTCAAAATTTTCAAAATATGAAGAAACTTGTAGGGGTACACCTACATATTTCAAAAAACTAGGACATTTAGAGGTTTTTCTAAATCAATGAATGAAATATGTCCAAAGTGAACACTAAACTTTTCCGACCATTTGGCGTTGTAAAGGGTAATCTGAAGAAGCGTAATAAAATAGCATTTCAAAATTTTCAAAATATGAAGAAACTTGTAGGGGTACACCCACATATTCCAAAAAACTAGTACATTTAGTGGTTTTTCCAAATCAATGAATGAAATATGTCCAAAGTGAACACTAAACTTTTCCGACCATTTGGCGTTGTAAAGGGGACTCTCAAGAAGCGTAATAAGATAGCCTTTCAAAAATTACAAAATATTAAGAAACTCGTAGGGGTACACCCACATATTCCAAAAAAGTAGTACATTTAGAGGTTTTTCCAAATCAATGAATGAAATATGTCCAAAGTGAACACTAAACTTTTCCGACCATTTGGCGTTGTAAATGGGACTCTAAAGAAGCGTAATAAGATAGCCTTTCAAAAATTTCAAAATATTAAGCAACTCGTAGGGGTAAACCCACATATTCCAAAAAAGTAGTACATTTAGAGGTTTTTCCAAATCAATGAATGAAATATGTCCAAAGTGAACACTAAACTTTTCCGACCATTTGGCGTTGTGAAGGGGACTCTAAAGAAGCGTAATAAGATAGCCTTTCAAAAATTTCAAAATATTAAGCAACTCATAGGGGTACACCCACATATTCTAAAAAACTAGTACGTTTAGAGGTTTTTCCAAATCAATGAATGAAATATGTCCAAAGTGAACACTAAACTTTTCCGACCATTTGGCGTTGTAATGGGTACTCTGAAGAAGCGTAATAAAATAGCATTTCAAAATTTTCAAAATATGAAGAAACTTGTAGGGGTACACCCACATATTCCAAAAAACTAGTACATTTAGTGGTTTTTCCAAATCGATGAATGAAATATGTCCAAGGTGAACAGTAAACTTTTCCGACCATTTGGCGTTGTAAAGGGGACTCTCAAGAAGCGTAATAAGATAGCCTTTCAAAATTTTCAAAATATTAAGAAACTCGTAGGGGTACACCCACATATTCCAAAAAAGTAGTACATTTAGAGGTTTTTCCAAATCAATGAATGAAATATGTCCAAAGTGAACACTAAACTTTTCCGACCATTTGGCGTTGTAAAAGGGACTCTAACGAAGCGTTATAAGATATCCTTTCAAAAATTTCAAAATATTAAGAAACTCGTAGTGTCACACCCACATATTCCAAAAAACTAGTACATTTAGAGGTTTTTCCAAATCAATAAATGAAATATGTCCAAAGTAAACACTAAACTTTTCCGACCATTTGGCGTTGTAATGGGTACTCTGAAGAAGCGTAATAAAATAGCATTTCAAAATTTTCAAAATATGAAGAAACTTGTAGGGGTACACCTACATATTTCAAAAAACTAGGACATTTAGAGGTTTTTCTAAATCAATGAATGAAATATGTCCAAAGTGAACACTAAACTTTTCCGACCATTTGGCGTTGTAAAGGGTAATCTGAAGAAGCGTAATAAAATAGCATTTCAAAATTTTCAAAATATGAAGAAACTTGTAGGGGTACACCCACATATTCCAAAAAACTAGTACATTTAGTGGTTTTTCCAAATCAATGAATGAAATATGTCCAAAGTGAACACTAAACTTTTCCGACCATTTGGCGTTGTAAAGGGGACTCTCAAGAAGCGTAATAAGATAGCCTTTCAAAAATTACAAAATATTAAGAAACTCGTAGGGGTACACCCACATATTCCAAAAAAGTAGTACATTTAGAGGTTTTTCCAAATCAATGAATGAAATATGTCCAAAGTGAACACTAAACTTTTCCGACCATTTGGCGTTGTAAATGGGACTCTAAAGAAGCGTAATAAGATAGCCTTTCAAAAATTTCAAAATATTAAGCAACTCGTAGGGGTAAACCCACATATTCCAAAAAAGTAGTACATTTAGAGGTTTTTCCAAATCAATGAATGAAATATGTCCAAAGTGAACACTAAACTTTTCCGACCATTTGGCGTTGTGAAGGGGACTCTAAAGAAGCGTAATAAGATAGCCTTTCAAAAATTTCAAAATATTAAGCAACTCATAGGGGTACACCCACATATTCTAAAAAACTAGTACGTTTAGAGGTTTTTCCAAATCAATGAATGAAATATGTCCAAAGTGAACATTAAACTTTTCCGACCATTTGGCGTTGTAAAGGGGACTCTAAAGAAGCGTAATAAGATAGCCTTTCAAAAATTTCAAAATATTAAGAAACTCGTAGGGGTACACCCACATATTTCAAAAAACTAGGACATTTAGAGGTTTTTCCAAATCAATGAATGAAATATGTCCAAAGTAAACACTAAACTTTTCCGACCATTTGGCGTTGTAATGGGTACTCTGAAGAAGCGTAATAAAATAGCATTTCAAAATTTTCAAAATATGAAGAAACTTGTAGGGGTACACCTACATATTTCAAAAAACTAGGACATTTAGAGGTTTTTCTAAATCAAAGAATGAAATATGTCCAAAGTGAACACTAAATGTTTCCGACCATTTGGCGTTGTAAAGGGTAATCTGAAGAAGCGTAATAAAATAGCATTTCAAAATTTTCAAAATATGAAGAAACTTGTAGGGGTACACCCACATATTCCAAAAAACTAGTACATTTAGAGGTTTTTCCAAATCAATGAATGAAATATGTCCAAAGTGAACACTAAACTTTTCCGACCATTTGGCGTTGTAATGGGTACTCTGAAGAAGCGTAATAAAATAGCATTTCAAAATTTTCAAAATATGAAGAAACTTGTAGGGGTACACCTACATATTTCAAAAAACTAGGACATTTAGAGGTTTTTCTAAATCAATGAATGAAATATGTCCAAAGTGAACACTAAACTTTTCCGACCATTTGGCGTTGTAAAGGGTAATCTGAAGAAGCGTAATAAAATAGCATTTCAAAATTTTCAAAATATGAAGAAACTTGTAGGGGTACACCCACATATTCCAAAAAACTAGTACATTTAGTGGTTTTTCCAAATCAATGAATGAAATATGTCCAAAGTGAACACTAAACTTTTCCGACCATTTGGCGTTGTAAAGGGGACTCTCAAGAAGCGTAATAAGATAGCCTTTCAAAAATTACAAAATATTAAGAAACTCGTAGGGGTACACCCACATATTCCAAAAAAGTAGTACATTTAGAGGTTTTTCCAAATCAATGAATGAAATATGTCCAAAGTGAACACTAAACTTTTCCGACCATTTGGCGTTGTAAATGGGACTCTAAAGAAGCGTAATAAGATAGCCTTTCAAAAATTTCAAAATATTAAGCAACTCGTAGGGGTAAACCCACATATTCCAAAAAAGTAGTACATTTAGAGGTTTTTCCAAATCAATGAATGAAATATGTCCAAAGTGAACACTAAACTTTTCCGACCATTTGGCGTTGTGAAGGGGACTCTAAAGAAGCGTAATAAGATAGCCTTTCAAAAATTTCAAAATATTAAGCAACTCATAGGGGTACACCCACATATTCTAAAAAACTAGTACGTTTAGAGGTTTTTCCAAATCAATGAATGAAATATGTCCAAAGTGAACATTAAACTTTTCCGACCATTTGGCGTTGTAAAGGGGACTCTAAAGAAGCGTAATAAGATAGCCTTTCAAAAATTTCAAAATATTAAGAAACTCGTAGGGGTACACCCACATATTTCAAAAAACTAGGACATTTAGAGGTTTTTCCAAATCAATGAATGAAATATGTCCAAAGTAAACACTAAACTTTTCCGACCATTTGGCGTTGTAATGGGTACTCTGAAGAAGCGTAATAAAATAGCATTTCAAAATTTTCAAAATATGAAGAAACTTGTAGGGGTACACCTACATATTTCAAAAAACTAGGACATTTAGAGGTTTTTCTAAATCAAAGAATGAAATATGTCCAAAGTGAACACTAAATGTTTCCGACCATTTGGCGTTGTAAAGGGTAATCTGAAGAAGCGTAATAAAATAGCATTTCAAAATTTTCAAAATATGAAGAAACTTGTAGGGGTACACCCACATATTCCAAAAAACTAGTACATTTAGAGGTTTTTCCAAATCAATGAATGAAATATGTCCAAAGTGAACACTAAACTTTTCCGACCATTTGGCGTTGTAATGGGTACTCTGAAGAAGCGTAATAAAATAGCATTTCAAAATTTTCAAAATATGAAGAAACTTGTAGGGGTACACCTACATATTTCAAAAAACTAGGACATTTAGAGGTTTTTCTAAATCAAAGAATGAAATATGTCCAAAGTGAACACTAAATGTTTCCGACCATTTGGCGTTGTAAAGGGTAATCTGAAGAAGCGTAATAAAATAGCATTTCAAAATTTTCAAAATATGAAGAAACTTGTAGGGGTACACCCACATATTCCAAAAAACTAGTACATTTAGTGGTTTTTCCAAATCAATGAATGAAATATGTCCAAAGTGAACACTAAACTTTTCCGACCATTTGGCGTTGTAAAGGGGACTCTCAAGAAGCGTAATAAGATAGCCTTTCAAAAATTACAAAATATTAAGAAACTCGTAGGGGTACACCCACATATTCCAAAAAAGTAGTACATTTAGAGGTTTTTCCAAATCAATGAATGAAATATGTCCAGAGTGAACACTAAACTTTTCCGACCATTTGGCGTTGTAAAGGGGACTCTAAAGAAGCTTAATAAGATAGCCTTTCAAAAATTTCAAAATATTAAGCAACTCGCAGGGGTACACCCACATATTCCAAAAAACTAGTACATTTAGAGGTTTTTCCAAATCAATGAATGAAATATGTCCAAAGTGAACACTAAACTTTTCCGACCATTTGGCGTTGTAAAGGGGACTCTAAAGAAGCGTAATAAGATAGCCTTTCAAAAATTTCAAAATATTAAGCAACTCGTAGGGGTACACCCACATATTCCAAAAAACTAGTACATTTAGTGGTTTTTCCAAATCAATGAATGAAATATGTCCAAAGTGAACACTAAACTTTTCCGACCATTTGGCGTTGAAAAAAGGACTCTAACGAAGCGTTATAAGATATCCTTTCAAAAATTTGAAAATATTAAGCAACTCGCTGGGGTACACCCACATATTCCAAAAAACTAGTACATTTAGAGGTTTTTCCAAATCAATGAATGAAATATGTCCAAAGTGAACACTAAACTTTTCCGACCATTTGGCGTTGTAAAGGGGACTCTAAAGAAGCGTAATAAGATAGCCTTTCAAAAATTTCAAAATATTAAGCAACTCGTAGGGGTACACCCACATATTCCAAAAAACTAGTACATTTAGTGGTTTTTCCAAATCAATGAATGAAATATGTCCAAAGTGAACACTAAACTTTTCCGACCATTTGGCGTTGTAAAGGGTAATCTGAAGAAGCGTAATAAAATAGCATTTCAAAATTTTCAAAATATGAAGAAACTTGTAGGGGTACACCCACATATTCCAAAAAACTAGTACATTTAGTGGTTTTTCCAAATCAATGAATGAAATATGTCCAAAGTGAACACTAAACTTTTCCGACCATTTAGCGTTGTAAAGGGGACTCTCAAGAAGCGTAATAAGATAGCCTTTCAAAAATTACAAAATATTAAGAAACTCGTAGGGGTACACCCACATATTCCAAAAAAGTAGTACATTTAGAGGTTTTTCCAAATCAATGAATGAAATATGTCCAAAGTGAACACTAAACTTTTCCGACCATTTGGCGTTGTAAAGGGGACTCTAAAGAAGCTTAATAAGATAGCCTTTCAAAAATTACAAAATATTAAGCAACTCGTAGGGGTACACCCACATATTCCAAAAAACTAGTACATTTAGAGGTTTTTCCAAATCAATGAATGAAATATGTCCAAAGTGAACATTAAACTTTTCCGACCATTTGGCGTTGTAAAGGGGACTCTAAAGAAGCGTAATAAGATAGCCTTTCAAAAATTTCAAAATATTAAGAAACTCGTAGGGGTACACCCACATATTTCAAAAAACTAGGACATTTAGAGGTTTTTCCAAATCAATGAATGAAATATGTCCAAAGTAAACACTAAACTTTTCCGACCATTTGGCGTTGTAATGGGTACTCTGAAGAAGCGTAATAAAATAGCATTTCAAAATTTTCAAAATATGAAGAAACTTGTAGGGGTACACCTACATATTTCAAAAAACTAGGACATTTAGAGGTTTTTCTAAATCAAAGAATGAAATATGTCCAAAGTGAACACTAAATGTTTCCGACCATTTGGCGTTGTAAAGGGTAATCTGAAGAAGCGTAATAAAATAGCATTTCAAAATTTTCAAAATATGAAGAAACTTGTAGGGGTACACCCACATATTCCAAAAAACTAGTACATTTAGAGGTTTTTCCAAATCAATGAATGAAATATGTCCAAAGTGAACACTAAACTTTTCCGACCATTTGGCGTTGTAATGGGTACTCTGAAGAAGCGTAATAAAATAGCATTTCAAAATTTTCAAAATATGAAGAAACTTGTAGGGGTACACCTACATATTTCAAAAAACTAGGACATTTAGAGGTTTTTCTAAATCAAAGAATGAAATATGTCCAAAGTGAACACTAAATGTTTCCGACCATTTGGCGTTGTAAAGGGTAATCTGAAGAAGCGTAATAAAATAGCATTTCAAAATTTTCAAAATATGAAGAAACTTGTAGGGGTACACCCACATATTCCAAAAAACTAGTACATTTAGTGGTTTTTCCAAATCAATGAATGAAATATGTCCAAAGTGAACACTAAACTTTTCCGACCATTTGGCGTTGTAAAGGGGACTCTCAAGAAGCGTAATAAGATAGCCTTTCAAAAATTACAAAATATTAAGAAACTCGTAGGGGTACACCCACATATTCCAAAAAAGTAGTACATTTAGAGGTTTTTCCAAATCAATGAATGAAATATGTCCAGAGTGAACACTAAACTTTTCCGACCATTTGGCGTTGTAAAGGGGACTCTAAAGAAGCTTAATAAGATAGTCTTTCAAAAATTTCAAAATATTAAGCAACTCGCAGGGGTACACCCACATATTCCAAAAAACTAGTACATTTAGAGGTTTTTCCAAATCAATGAATGAAATATGTCCAAAGTGAACACTAAACTTTTCCGACCATTTGGCGTTGTAAAGGGGACTCTAAAGAAGCGTAATAAGATAGCCTTTCAAAAATTTCAAAATATTAAGCAACTCGTAGGGGTACACCCACATATTCCAAAAAACTAGTACATTTAGTGGTTTTTCCAAATCAATGAATGAAATATGTCCAAAGTGAACACTAAACTTTTCCGACCATTTGGCGTTGAAAAAAGGACTCTAACGAAGCGTAATAAGATAGCATTTCAAAAATTTCAAAATATTAAGCAACTCGTAGGGGTACACCCACATATTCCAAAAAACTAGTACATTTAGTGGTTTTTCCAAATCAATGAATGAAATATGTCCAAAGTGAACACTAAACTTTTCCGACCATTTGGCGTTGAAAAAAGGACTCTAACGAAGCGTTATAAGATATCCTTTCAAAAATTTGAAAATATTAAGCAACTCGCTGGGGTACACCCACATATTCCAAAAAACTAGTACATTTAGAGGTTTTTCCAAATCAATGAATGAAATATGTCCAAAGTGAACACTAAACTTTTCCGACCATTTGGCGTTGTAAACGGGACTCTAAAGAAGCGTAATAAGATAGCCTTTCAAAAATTTCAAAATATTAAGCAACTCGTAGGGGTACACCCACATATTCCAAAAAACTAGTACATTTAGTGGTTTTTCCAAATCAATGAATGAAATATGTCCAAAGTGAACACTAAACTTTTCCGACCATTTGGCGTTGTAAAGGGTAATCTGAAGAAGCGTAATAAAATAGCATTTCAAAATTTTCAAAATATGAAGAAACTTGTAGGGGTACACCCACATATTCCAAAAAACTAGTACATTTAGTGGTTTTTCCAAATCAATGAATGAAATATGTCCAAAGTGAACACTAAACTTTTCCGACCATTTAGCGTTGTAAAGGGGACTCTCAAGAAGCGTAATAAGATAGCCTTTCAAAAATTACAAAATATTAAGAAACTCGTAGGGGTACACCCACATATTCCAAAAAAGTAGTACATTTAGAGGTTTTTCCAAATCAATGAATGAAATATGTCCAAAGTGAACACTAAACTTTTCCGACCATTTGGCGTTGTAAAGGGGACTCTAAAGAAGCTTAATAAGATAGCCTTTCAAAAATTACAAAATATTAAGCAACTCGTAGGGGTACACCCACATATTCCAAAAAACTAGTACATTTAGAGGTTTTTCCAAATCAATGAATGAAATATGTCCAAAGTGAACATTAAACTTTTCCGACCATTTGGCGTTGTAAAGGGGACTCTAAAGAAGCGTAATAAGATAGCCTTTCAAAAATTTCAAAATATTAAGAAACTCGTAGGGGTACACCCACATATTTCAAAAAACTAGGACATTTAGAGGTTTTTCCAAATCAATGAATGAAATATGTCCAAAGTAAACACTAAACTTTTCCGACCATTTGGCGTTGTAATGGGTACTCTGAAGAAGCGTAATAAAATAGCATTTCAAAATTTTCAAAATATGAAGAAACTTGTAGGGGTACACCTACATATTTCAAAAAACTAGGACATTTAGAGGTTTTTCTAAATCAAAGAATGAAATATGTCCAAAGTGAACACTAAATGTTTCCGACCATTTGGCGTTGTAAAGGGTAATCTGAAGAAGCGTAATAAAATAGCATTTCAAAATTTTCAAAATATGAAGAAACTTGTAGGGGTACACCCACATATTCCAAAAAACTAGTACATTTAGAGGTTTTTCCAAATCAATGAATGAAATATGTCCAAAGTGAACACTAAACTTTTCCGACCATTTGGCGTTGTAATGGGTACTCTGAAGAAGCGTAATAAAATAGCATTTCAAAATTTTCAAAATATGAAGAAACTTGTAGGGGTACACCTACATATTTCAAAAAACTAGGACATTTAGAGGTTTTTCTAAATCAAAGAATGAAATATGTCCAAAGTGAACACTAAATGTTTCCGACCATTTGGCGTTGTAAAGGGTAATCTGAAGAAGCGTAATAAAATAGCATTTCAAAATTTTCAAAATATGAAGAAACTTGTAGGGGTACACCCACATATTCCAAAAAACTAGTACATTTAGTGGTTTTTCCAAATCAATGAATGAAATATGTCCAAAGTGAACACTAAACTTTTCCGACCATTTGGCGTTGTAAAGGGGACTCTCAAGAAGCGTAATAAGATAGCCTTTCAAAAATTACAAAATATTAAGAAACTCGTAGGGGTACACCCACATATTCCAAAAAAGTAGTACATTTAGAGGTTTTTCCAAATCAATGAATGAAATATGTCCAGAGTGAACACTAAACTTTTCCGACCATTTGGCGTTGTAAAGGGGACTCTAAAGAAGCTTAATAAGATAGTCTTTCAAAAATTTCAAAATATTAAGCAACTCGCAGGGGTACACCCACATATTCCAAAAAACTAGTACATTTAGAGGTTTTTCCAAATCAATGAATGAAATATGTCCAAAGTGAACACTAAACTTTTCCGACCATTTGGCGTTGTAAAGGGGACTCTAAAGAAGCGTAATAAGATAGCCTTTCAAAAAATTCAAAATATTAAGCAACTCGTAGGGGTACACCCACATATTCCAAAAAACTAGTACATTTAGTGGTTTTTCCAAATCAATGAATGAAATATGTCCAAAGTGAACACTAAACTTTTCCGACCATTTGGCGTTGAAAAAAAGGACTCTAACGAAGCGTTATAAGATATCCTTTCAAAAATTTGAAAATATTAAGCAACTCGCTGGGGTACACCCACATATTCCAAAAAACTAGTACATTTAGAGGTTTTTCCAAATCAATGAATGAAATATGTCCAAAGTGAACACTAAACTTTTCCGACCATTTGGCGTTGTAAAGGGGACTCTAAAGAAGCGTAATAAGATAGCCTTTCAAAAATTTCAAAATATTAAGCAACTCGTAGGGGTACACCCACATATTCCAAAAAACTAGTACATTTAGTGGTTTTTCCAAATCAATGAATGAAATATGTCCAAAGTGAACACTAAATGTTTCCGACCATTTGGCGTTGTAAAGGGTAATCTGAAGAAGCGTAATAAAATAGCATTTCAAAATTTTCAAAATATGAAGAAACTTGTAGGGGTACACCCACATATTCCAAAAAACTAGTACATTTAGAGGTTTTTCCAAATCAATGAATGAAATATGTCCAAAGTGAACACTAAACTTTTCCGACCATTTGGCGTTGTAAAGGGGACTCTAAAGAAGCTTAATAAGATAGCCTTTCAAAAATTACAAAATATTAAGCAACTCGTAGGGGTACACCCACATATTCCAAAAAGTAGTACATTTAGAGGTTTTTCCAAATCAATGAATGAAATATGTCCAAAGTGAACACTAAACTTTTCCGACCATTTGGCGTTGTAAAGGGGACTCTAAAGAAGCGTAATAAGATAGCCTTTCAAAAATTTCAAAATATTAAGCAACTCGTAGAGGTACACCCACATATTCTAAAAAACTAGGACATTTAGAGGTTTTTCTAAATCAAAGAATGAAATATGTCCAAAGTGAACACTAAATGTTTCCGACCATTTGGCGTTGTAAAGGGTAATCTGAAGAAGCGTAATAAAATAGCATTTCAAAATTTTCAAAATATGAAGAAACTTGTAGGGGTACACCCACATATTCCAAAAAACTAGTACATTTAGAGGTTTTTCCAAATCAATGAATGAAATATGTCCAAAGTGAACACTAAAATTTTCCGACCATTTGGCGTTGTAAAGGGGACTCTAAAGAAGCGTAATAAGATAGCCTTTCAAAAAATTCAAAATATTAAGCAACTCGTAGGGGTACACCCACATATTCCAAAAAACTAGTACATTTAGTGGTTTTTCCAAATCAATGAATGAAATATGTCCAAAGTGAACTCTAAACTTTTCCGACCATTTGGCGTTGTAAAGGGGACACTCAAGAAGCGTAATAAGATAGCCTTTCAAAAATTACAAAATATTAAGAAACTCGTAGGGGTACACCCACATATTCCAAAAAAGTAGTACATTTAGAGGTTTTTCCAAATCAATGAATGAAATATGTCCAGAGTGAACACTAAACTTTTCCGACCATTTGGCGTTGTAAAGGGGACTCTAAAGAAGCTTAATAAGATAGCCTTTCAAAAATTTCAAAATATTAAGCAACTCGCAGGGGTACACCCACATATTCCAAAAAACTAGTACATTTAGAGGTTTTTCCAAATCAATGAATGAAATATGTCCAAAGTGAACACTAAACTTTTCCGACCATTTGGCGTTGTAAAGGGGACTCTAAAGAAGCGTAATAAGATAGCCTTTCAAAAATTTCAAAATATTAAGCAACTCGTAGGGGTACACCCACATATTCCAAAAAACTAGTACATTTAGTGGTTTTTCCAAATCAATGAATGAAATATGTCCAAAGTGAACACTAAACTTTTCCGACCATTTGGCGTTGAAAAAAGGACTCTAACGAAGCGTTATAAGATATCCTTTCAAAAATTTGAAAATATTAAGCAACTCGCTGGGGTACACCCACATATTCCAAAAAACTAGTACATTTAGAGGTTTTTCCAAATCAATGAATGAAATATGTCCAAAGTGAACACTAAACTTTTTCGACCATTTGGCGTTGTAAAGGGGACTCTAAAGAAGCGTAATAAGATAGCCTTTCAAAAATTTCAAAATATTAAGCAACTCGTAGGGGTACACCCACATATTCCAAAAAACTAGTACATTTAGTGGTTTTTCCAAATCAATGAATGAAATATGTCCAAAGTGAACACTTGTAACATCCGCGAACCAGAAAGTTGTTTTGGAAGTGGTATTGGACGATGCTAGGGGTTCGAGAGTAGTTGGCACATGTTCCTAGAGGTGTGAATTGAGGATTGGCTGTGCATGTTCTTGTTTGATTGTTGTGCAGTCGGTCTAAGATTCAAGCATCGCGAAGAAAGTGTGCTAAATCCTTCTGAACGACTAGTATCGATCGACACCGGTTATCAGGGTTGATTTCCGGTTTAAGTCGATCGAATTGAGTTGGGTTGGTTTTGGTCGATGGGTGTCGACCGACACCAAGGAAGGGTGTCGATCGACACCGGTTATTGAGAAATCGACCGGTTTGTTTCAAGTCGGCTGGTTTTGTTCGGTTTGGGGCAAGGAAAGCCCTAGGTCGCGATTTAAAAGTCTGTAGCCGCGAGAGAGGCTCAGTTTTCGAGGCAGAAGTGTTTTTGAGAGAAAAAGGTGATTTCCAGAAAGATTTTGGAGTTTGGAGACTCGTTTTGTTGCTGTTCTTCGTTGTTCTATCTCTTCTCCATCTTTCCAATCCGTTTATAAGGTGAGTGCGTGACTGTAGGTCCGTTAAGCGTTAGAGATTGTGTGATTTCGGATTTATGATGTGTTCTTGAGATTGTTTATGCTGGATTTCGTGTTTTGATTGCATTGGGGCGTTGAAAACCCTTAGATTTTGTGTTATTGCGATTTGGAATGCGATTTTCGTTGATGTTGGTTTCTGGGCGTCGAGCCGGTGTCGAGCGACACTCGATGAGTGTCGATCGACACTCGGGAGGCTGGCGTCGATCGACACCATAGGGTAATCTGAAGAAGCGTAATAAAATAGCATTTCAAAATTTCAAAATATGAAGAAACTTGTAGGGGTACACCCATATATTCCAAAAAACTTGTAGAGGTTTTTCCAAATCAATGAATGAAATATGTCCAAAGTGAACACTAAACTTTTCCGACCATTTGGCGTTGTAAAGGGGACTCTAAAGAAGCGTAATAAGATAGCCTTTCAAAAATTTCAAAATATTAAGCAACTCGTAGGGGTACACCCACATATTCTAAAAAACTAGTACATTTAGAGGTTTTTCCAAATCAATGAATGAAATATGTCCAAAGTGAACACTAAACTTTTCCGACCATTTGGCGTTGTAATGGGTACTCTGAAGAAGCGTAATAAAATAGCATTTCAAAATTTTCAAAATATGAAGAAACTTGTAGGGGTACACCCACATATTCCAAAAAACTAGTACATTTAGTGGTTTTTCCAAATCGATGAATGAAATATGTCCAAGGTGAACACTAAACTTTTCCGACCATTTGGCGTTGTAAAGGGGACTCTCAAGAAGCGTAATAAGATAGCCTTTCAAAAATTTCAAAATATTAAGAAACTCGTAGGGGTACACCCACATATTCCAAAAAGTAGTACATTTAGAGGTTTTTCCAAATCAATGAATGAAATATGTCCAAAGTGAACACTAAACTTTTCCGACCATTTGGCGTTGTAAAGGGGACTCTAAAGAAGCGTAATAAGATAGCCTTTCAAAAATTTCAAAATATTAAGCAACTCGTAGAGGTACACCCACATATTCTAAAAAACTAGTACATTTAGAGGTTTTTCCAAATCAATGAATGAAATATGTCCAAAGTGAACACTAAACTTTTCCGACCATTTGGCGTTGTAAAGGGGACTCTAAAGAAGCGTAATAAAATAGCATTTCAAAATTTTCAAAATATGAAGAAACTTGTAGGGGTACACCCACATATTCTAAAAAACTAGTACATTTAGTAGTTTTTCCAAATCGATGAATGAAATATGTCCAAGGTGAACACTAAACTTTTCCGACCATTTGGCGTTGTAAAGGGGACTCTCAAGAAGCGTAATAAGATAGCCTTTCAAAAATTTCAAAATATTAAGAAACTCGTAGGGGTACACCCACATATTCCAAAAAGTAGTACATTTAGAGGTTTTTCCAAATCAATGAATGAAATATGTCCAAAGTGAACACTAAACTTTTCCGACCATTTGGCGTTGTAAAGGGGACTCTAAAGAAGCGTAATAAGATAGCCTTTCAAAAATTTCAAAATATTAAGCAACTCGTAGACGTACACCCACATATTCTAAAAAACTAGTACATTTAGAGGTTTTTCCAAATCAATGAATGAAATATGTCCAAAGTGAACACTAAACTTTTCCGACCATTTGGCGTTGTAAAGGGGACTCTAAAGAAGCGTAATAAAATAGCATTTCAAAATTTTCAAAATATGAAGAAACTTGTACGGGTACACCCATATATTCCAAAAAACTAGTACATTTAGTGGTTTTTCCAAATCAATGAATGAAATATGTCCAAGGTGAACACTAAACTTTTCCGACCATTTGGCGTTGTAAAGGGGACTCTCAAGAAGCGTAATAAGATAGCCTTTCAAAAATTACAAAATATTAAGAAACTCGTAGGGGTACACCCACATATTCCAAAAAAGTAATACATTTAGAGGTTTTTCCAAATCAATGAATGAAATATGTCCAAACTGAACACTAAACTTTTCCGACCATTTGGCGTTGTAAAGGGGACTCTAAAGAAGCGTAATAAGATAGCCTTTCAAAAATTTCAAAATATTAAGCAACTCGTAGGGGTACACCCACATATTCTAAAAAACTAAAACATTTAGAGGTTTTTCCAAATCAATGAATGAAATATGTCCAAAGTGAACACTAAACTTTTCCGACCATTTGACGTTGTAAAGGGGACTCTAAAGAAGCGTTATAAGATATCCTTTCAAAAATTTCAAAATATTAAGAAACTCGTAGTGGTACACCCACATATTCCAAAAAACTAGTACATTTAGAGGTTTTTCCAAATCAATAAATGAAATATGTCCAAAGTAAACACTAAACTTTTCCGACCATTTGGCGTTGTAATGGGTACTCTGAAGAAGCGTAATAAAATAGCATTTCAAAATTTTCAAAATATGAAGAAACTTGTAGGGGTACACCCACATATTCCAAAAAACTAGTACATTTAGTGGTTTTTCCAAATCAATGAATGAAATATGTCCAAGGTGAGCACTAAACTTTTCCGACCATTTGGCGTTGTAAAGGGGACTCTCAAGAAGCGTAATAAGATAGCCTTTCAAAAATTTCAAAATATTAAGAAACTCGTAGGGGTACACCCACATATTCCAAAAAAGTAGTACATTTAGCGGTTTTTCCAAATCAATGAATGAAATATGTCCAAAGTGAACACTAAACTTTTCCAACCATTTGGCGTTGTAAAAGGGACTCTAACGAAGCGTTATAAGATATCCTTTCAAAAATTTCAAAATATTAAGAAACTCGTAGTGTCACACCCACATATTCCAAAAAACTAGTACATTTAGAGGTTTTTCCAAATCAATAAATGAAATATGTCCAAAGTAAACACTAAACTTTTCCGACCATTTGGCGTTGTAATGGGTACTCTGTAGAAGCGTAATAAAATAGCATTTCAAAATTTTCAAAATATGAAGAAACTTGTAGGGGTACACCTACATATTTCAAAAAACTAGGACATTTAGAGGTTTTTCAAAATCAATGAATGAAATATGTCCAAAGTGAACACTAAACTTTTCCGACCATTTGGCGTTGTAAAGGGTAATCTGAAGAAGCGTAATAAAATAGCATTTCAAAATTTTCAAAATATGAAGAAACTTGTAGGGGTACACCCACATATTCCAAAAAACTAGTACATTTAGTGGTTTTTCCAAATCAATGAATGAAATATGTCCAAAGTGAACACTAAACTTTTCCGACCATTTGGCGTTGTAAAGGGCACTCTCAAGAAGCGTAATAAGATAGCCTTTCAAAAATTACAAAATATTAAGAAACTCGTAGGGGTACACCCACATATTCCAAAAAAGTAGTACATTTAGAGGTTTTTCCAAATCAATGAATGAAATATGTCCAAAGTGAACACTAAAATTTTCCGACCATTTGGCGTTGTAAAGGGGACTCTAAAGAAGCGTAATAAGATAGCCTTTCAAAAATTTCAAAATATTAAGCAACTCGTAGGGGTACACCTACATATTCTAAAAAACTAGTACATTTAGTGGTTTTTCCAAATCAATGAATGAAATATGTCCAAGGTGAACACTAAACTTTTCCGACCATTTGGCGTTGTAAAGGGGACTCTCAAGAAGCGTAATAAGATAGCCTTTCAAAATTTTCAAAATATTAAGAAACGCGTAGGGGTACACCCACATATTCCAAAAAAGTAGTACATTTAGAGGTTTTTCCAAATCAATGAATGAAATATGTCCAAAGTGAACACTAAACTTTTCCGACCATTTGGCGTTGTAAAATGGACTCTAACGAAGCTTTATAAGATATCCTTTCAAAAATTTCAAAATATTAAGAAACTCGTAGTGTCACACCCACATATTCCAAAAAACTAGTACATTTAGAGGTTTTTCTAAATCAATAAATGAAATATGTCCAAAGTAAACACTAAACTTTTCCGACCATTTGGCGTTGTAATGGGTACTCTGTAGAAGCGTAATAAAATAGCATTTCAAAATTTTCAAAATATGAAGAAACTTGTAGGGGTACACCTACATATTTCAAAAAACTAGGACATTTAGAGGTTTTTCTAAGTCAATGAATGAAATATGTCCAAAGTGAACACTAAACTTTTCCGACCATTTGGCGTTGTAAAGGGTAATCTGAAGAAGCGTAATAAAATAGCATTTCAAAATATGAAGAAACTTGTAGGGGTACACCCACATATTCCAAAAAACTAGTACATTTAGTGGTTTTTCCAAATCAATGAATGAAATATGTCCAAAGTGAACACTAAACTTTTCCGACCATTTGGCGTTGTAAAGGGGACTCTCAAGAAGCGTAATAAGATAGCCTTTCAAAAATTACAAAATATTAAGAAACTCGTAGGGGTACACCCACATATTCCAAAAAAGTAGTACATTTAGAGGTTTTTCCAAATCAATGAATGAAATATGTCCAAAGTGAACACTAAAATTTTCCGACCATTTGGCGTTGTAAAGGGGACTCTAAAGAAGCGTAATAAGATAGCCTTTCAAAAGTTTCAAAATATTAAGCAACTCGTAAGGGTACACCTACATATTCTAAAAAACTAGTACATTTAGAGGTTTTTCCAAATCAATGAATGAAATATGTCCAAAGTGAACACTAAACTTTTCCGACCATGGCGTTGTAAAGGGGACTCTAAAGAAGCGTAATAAGATAGCCTTTCAAAAATTTCAAAATATTAAGCAACTCGTAGGGGTACACCCACATATTCTAAAAAACTAGTACATTTAGAGGTTTTTCCAAATCAATGAATGAAATATGTCCAAAGTGAACACTAAACTTTTCCGACCATTTGGCGTTGTAATGGGTACTCTGAAGAAGCGTAATAAAATAGCATTTCAAAATTTTCAAAATATGAAGAAACTTGTAGGGGTACACCCACATATTCCAAAAAACTAGTACACGTAGGGGTACACCCTAACTCATGAATTTCTGGTCAACCATAACAACAAAGCCAATATCAAATTCCTAATCTCATCATCCTCTTCTCTCGGTCTCTTTCCGCGGAAGAACATTGCTGTTACCTGCATCACATTGGAATAGAGATGCGTAAGTATTATCATAAATACTTAGTGAGTGGATCATCCTGCCTACAGGCCAATTACGTCAAACACTAGACAAAACATCACAATAAACAACAACCATAACAATGCTCAACAATACTCAACAGTATAAACATTCCCTGTCAGGAAACACCCACGTTTCCTGACACCCAGGTCGGTGTCGACCGACACCTCTATGGTGTCGATCGACGCCAGCCTTCCGAGTGTCGATCGACACTCATCGAGTGTCGCTCGACACCGGCTCGACGCCCAGAAACCAAACGCGATGAAACAGTGCGAGAAACAGTAAAAACAACAACAATCGATGGGATTCAACCCCCATATACGCATCAAACCACATAAAACCGAAGAACAACTCAAGAACAATAACATAAACTCAAATCAAACAATCTCTATTGATCAACGGGCCTACAGTCACGCACTCACCTTGAAACGGATTGGAAAGATGGAGAAGAGATAGAACAACGAAAAACAGCAACAAAACGAGTCTCCAAACTCCAAAAACTCTCTGGAAATCACTTCCCAACTCTCAAAAATCGCCCTTAGAACACTTAGTCTCGAAAAGTGTGCCTTTCTCGCGGCCACAGGGCTTAAAAACACGAGTCTAGGGCTTTTCTCGCCCAAACCAGCCCAAAACCAGCCGACTTAAATCAAACCGGTCGATTTCTCAATAACCGGTGTCGATCGACACCCTCCCTTGGTGTCGGTCGACACCAATCGACCAAACCAACTCCAATTGCAAATCGATCGACTTAAACCGGAAATCAAACCCGATAACCGGTGTCGTTCAGAAGAATTTAACACACTTTCTTCGCGATGCTTGAACCTTAGACCGACTGCACAACAATCAAACAAGAACATGTACAGCCAACCCTCAATTCACACCTCTAAGAGCATGTGCCAACTACTCCCGAACCCCTAGCATCGTCCAACACCACTTCCAAAACAACTTCCAGGTTCACGGATGTTACAATTCTCCCCCACTAAAATGGATTCGTCCTCGAATCCCAACACAAACGTCTCTCCAAGACCTCAAAACTCAAATTTTAGTCCTATGTTATACGCATGTTTCCAAGATATTATTACTCTCAATGCCATAACCGCAGTCATGACATCCGTACTGCGACTCACGGTCCAGTACCAAAATGTGACCAATGTCACAAAACCAAACGTGACCCGAAGTCACAACCAAAATGTGATCCCTGTCACAACCAAAACGTGACCCACTGTCACTAAAACAACCCATATCGAGGTAGCGACCCCCAATATAAGTCCGTTGGGCACCTAACGTCCCAACACAAATAGAACCACCGTCTACAAGGCCCACCGCCTCTAGACAAAACGAGTAATAAAATCTGAAACGCGTACCAACATATGACTAAAAACTCTCAATGACCCCACCGGCCAAAGAAACTTGTAACATCCAAACCATAACCAAAAATATGAGGCAAAACTCCATCTCATATAACTCCAAAAATGTATATCGTACAACAAAACGAAAATACATAAATAAATATGAGGCAAAACTCCATCTCAGAAGAATTTAACACACTTTCTTCGCGATGCTTGAACCTTAGACCGACTGCACAACAATCAAACAAGAACATGTACAGCCAACCCTCAATTCACACCTCTAAGAGCATGTGCCAACTACTCCCGAACCCCTAGCATCGTCCAACACCACTTCCAAAACAACTTCCAGGTTCACGGATGTTACAGTGTCACACCCACATATTCCAAAAAACTAGTACATTTAGAGGTTTTTCCAAATCAATGAATGAAATATGTCCAAAGTGAACACTAAACTTTTCCGACCATTTGGCGTTGTAAAGGGGACTCTAAAGAAGCGTAATAAGATAGCCTTTCAAAAATTTCAAAATATTAAGCAACTCGTAGACGTACACCCACATATTCTAAAAAACTAGTACATTTAGAGGTTTTTCCAAATCAATGAATGAAATATGTCCAAAGTGAACACTAAACTTTTCCGACCATTTGGCGTTGTAAAGGGTAATCTGAAGAAGCGTAATAAAATAGCATTTCAAAATTTTCAAAATATGAAGAAACTTGTACGGGTACACCCATATATTCCAAAAAACTAGTACATTTAGTGGTTTTTCCAAATCAATGAATGAAATATGTCCAAGGTGAACACTAAACTTTTCCGACCATTTGGCGTTGTAAAGGGGACTCTCAAGAAGCGTAATAAGATAGCCTTTCAAAAATTACAAAATATTAAGAAACTCGTAGGGGTACACCCACATATTCCAAAAAAGTAATACATTTAGAGGTTTTTCCAAATCAATGAATGAAATATGTCCAAACTGAACACTAAACTTTTCCGACCATTTGGCGTTGTAAAGGGGACTCTAAAGAAGCGTAATAAGATAGCCTTTCAAAAATTTCAAAATATTAAGCAACTCGTAGGGGTACACCCACATATTCTAAAAAACTAAAACATTTAGAGGTTTTTCCAAATCAATGAATGAAATATGTCCAAAGTGAACACTAAACTTTTCCGACCATTTGACGTTGTAAAGGGGACTCTAAAGAAGCGTTATAAGATATCCTTTCAAAAATTTCAAAATATTAAGAAACTCGTAGTGGTACACCCACATATTCCAAAAAACTAGTACATTTAGAGGTTTTTCCAAATCAATAAATGAAATATGTCCAAAGTAAACACTAAACTTTTCCGACCATTTGGCGTTGTAATGGGTACTCTGAAGAAGCGTAATAAAATAGCATTTCAAAATTTTCAAAATATGAAGAAACTTGTAGGGGTACACCCACATATTCCAAAAAACTAGTACATTTAGTGGTTTTTCCAAATCAATGAATGAAATATGTCCAAGGTGAGCACTAAACTTTTCCGACCATTTGGCGTTGTAAAGGGGACTCTCAAGAAGCGTAATAAGATAGCCTTTCAAAAATTTCAAAATATTAAGAAACTCGTAGGGGTACACCCACATATTCCAAAAAAGTAGTACATTTAGCGGTTTTTCCAAATCAATGAATGAAATATGTCCAAAGTGAACACTAAACTTTTCCAACCATTTGGCGTTGTAAAAGGGACTCTAACGAAGCGTTATAAGATATCCTTTCAAAAATTTCAAAATATTAAGAAACTCGTAGTGTCACACCCACATATTCCAAAAAACTAGTACATTTAGAGGTTTTTCCAAATCAATAAATGAAATATGTCCAAAGTAAACACTAAACTTTTCCGACCATTTGGCGTTGTAATGGGTACTCTGTAGAAGCGTAATAAAATAGCATTTCAAAATTTTCAAAATATGAAGAAACTTGTAGGGGTACACCTACATATTTCAAAAAACTAGGACATTTAGAGGTTTTTCAAAATCAATGAATGAAATATGTCCAAAGTGAACACTAAACTTTTCCGACCATTTGGCGTTGTAAAGGGTAATCTGAAGAAGCGTAATAAAATAGCATTTCAAAATTTTCAAAATATGAAGAAACTTGTAGGGGTACACCCACATATTCCAAAAAAGTAGTACATTTAGAGGTTTTTCCAAATCAATGAATGAAATATGTCCAAAGTGAACACTAAACTTTTCCGACCATTTGGCGTTGTAAAGGGGACTCTCAAGAAGCGTAATAAGATAGCCTTTCAAAAATTACAAAATATTAAGAAACTCGTAGGGGTACACCCACATATTCCAAAAAAGTAGTACATTTAGAGGTTTTTCCAAATCAATGAATGAAATATGTCCAAAGTGAACACTAAAATTTTCCGACCATTTGGCGTTGTAAAGGGGACTCTAAAGAAGCGTAATAAGATAGCCTTTCAAAAATTTCAAAATATTAAGCAACTCGTAGTGGTACACCCACATATTCCAAAAAACTAGTACATTTAGAGGTTTTTCCAAATCAATAAATGAAATATGTCCAAAGTAAACACTAAACTTTTCCGACCATTTGGCGTTGTAATGGGTACTCTGAAGAAGCGTAATAAAATAGCATTTCAAAATTTTCAAAATATGAAGAAACTTGTAGGGGTACACCCACATATTCCAAAAAACTAGTACATTTAGTGGTTTTTCCAAATCAATGAATGAAATATGTCCAAGGTGAGCACTAAACTTTTCCGACCATTTGGCGTTGTAAAGGGGACTCTCAAGAAGCGTAATAAGATAGCCTTTCAAAAATTTCAAAATATTAAGAAACTCGTAGGGGTACACCCACATATTCCAAAAAAGTAGTACATTTAGCGGTTTTTCCAAATCAATGAATGAAATATGTCCAAAGTGAACACTAAACTTTTCCAACCATTTGGCGTTGTAAAAGGGACTCTAACGAAGCGTTATAAGATATCCTTTCAAAAATTTCAAAATATTAAGAAACTCGTAGTGTCACACCCACATATTCCAAAAAACTAGTACATTTAGAGGTTTTTCCAAATCAATAAATGAAATATGTCCAAAGTAAACACTAAACTTTTCCGACCATTTGGCGTTGTAATGGGTACTCTGTAGAAGCGTAATAAAATAGCATTTCAAAATTTTCAAAATATGAAGAAACTTGTAGGGGTACACCTACATATTTCAAAAAACTAGGACATTTAGAGGTTTTTCAAAATCAATGAATGAAATATGTCCAAAGTGAACACTAAACTTTTCCGACCATTTGGCGTTGTAAAGGGTAATCTGAAGAAGCGTAATAAAATAGCATTTCAAAATTTTCAAAATATGAAGAAACTTGTAGGGGTACACCCACATATTCCAAAAAACTAGTACATTTAGTGGTTTTTCCAAATCAATGAATGAAATATGTCCAAAGTGAACACTAAACTTTTCCGACCATTTGGCGTTGTAAAGGGGACTCTCAAGAAGCGTAATAAGATAGCCTTTCAAAAATTACAAAATATTAAGAAACTCGTAGGGGTACACCCACATATTCCAAAAAAGTAGTACATTTAGAGGTTTTTCCAAATCAATGAATGAAATATGTCCAAAGTGAACACTAAAATTTTCCGACCATTTGGCGTTGTAAAGGGGACTCTAAAGAAGCGTAATAAGATAGCCTTTCAAAAATTTCAAAATATTAAGCAACTCGTAGGGGTACACCCACATATTCAAAAAAACTAAAACATTTAGAGGTTTTTCCAAATCAATGAATGAAATATGTCCAAAGTGAACACTAAACTTTTCCGACCATTTGACGTTGTAAAGGGGACTCTAAAGAAGCGTTATAAGATATCCTTTCAAAAATTTCAAAATATTAAGAAACTCGTAGTGGTACACCCACATATTCCAAAAAACTAGTACATTTAGAGGTTTTTCCAAATCAATAAATGAAATATGTCCAAAGTAAACACTAAACTTTTCCGACCATTTGGCGTTGTAATGGGTACTCTGAAGAAGCGTAATAAAATAGCATTTCAAAATTTTCAAAATATGAAGAAACTTGTAGGGGTACACCCACATATTCCAAAAAACTAGTACATTTAGTGGTTTTTCCAAATCAATGAATGAAATATGTCCAAGGTGAACACTAAACTTTTCCGACCATTTGGCGTTGTAAAGGGGACTCTCAAGAAGCGTAATAAGATAGCCTTTCAAAAATTTCAAAATATTAAGAAACTCGTAGGGGTACACCCACATATTCCAAAAAAGTAGTACATTTAGCGGTTTTTCCAAATCAATGAATGAAATATGTCCAAAGTGAACACTAAACTTTTCCGACCATTTGGCGTTGTAAAAGGGACTCTAACGAAGCGTTATAAGATATCCTTTCAAAAATTTCAAAATATTAAGAAACTCGTAGTGTCACACCCACATATTCCAAAAAACTAGTACATTTAGAGGTTTTTCCAAATCAATAAATGAAATATGTCCAAAGTAAACACTAAACTTTTCCGACCATTTGGCGTTGTAATGGGTACTCTGTAGAAGCGTAATAAAATAGCATTTCAAAATTTTCAAAATATGAAGAAACTTGTAGGGGTACACCTACATATTTCAAAAAACTAGGACATTTAGAGGTTTTTCTAAATAAATGAATGAAATATGTCCAAAGTGAACACTAAACTTTTCCGACCATTTGGCGTTGTAAAGGGTAATCTGAAGAAGCGTAATAAAATAGCATTTCAAAATTTTCAAAATATGAAGAAACTTGTAGGGGTACACCCACATATTCCAAAAAACTAGTACATTTAGTGGTTTTTCCAAATCAATGAATGAAATATGTCCAAAGTGAACACTAAACTTTTCCGACCATTTGGCGTTGTAAAGGGGACTCTCAAGAAGCGTAATAAGATAGCCTTTCAAAAATTACAAAATATTAAGAAACTCGTAGGGGTACACCCACATATTCCAAAAAAGTAGTACATTTAGAGGTTTTTCCAAATCAATGAATGAAATATGTCCAAAGTGAACACTAAAATTTTCCGACCATTTGGCGTTGTAAAGGGGACTCTAAAGAAGCGTAATAAGATAGCCTTTCAAAAATTTCAAAATATTAAGCAACTCGTAGGGGTACACCTACATATTCTAAAAAACTAGTACATTTAGAGGTTTTTCCAAATCAATGAATGAAATATGTCCAAAGTGAACACTAAACTTTTCCGACCATTTGGCGTTGTAAAGGGGACTCTAAAGAAGCGTAATAAGATAGCCTTTCAAAAATTTCAAAATATTAAGGAACTCGTAGGGGTACACCCACATATTCTAAAAAACTAGTACATTTAGAGGTTTTTCCAAATCAATGAATGAAATATGTCCAAAGTGAACACTAAACTTTTCCGACCATTTGGCGTTGTAATGGGTACTCTGAAGAAGCGTAATAAAATAGCATTTCAAAATTTTCAAAATATGAAGAAACTTGTAGGGGTACACCTACATATTCCAAAAAACTAGTACATTTAGTGGTTTTTCCAAATCGATGAATGAAATATGTCCAAGGTGAACACTAAACTTTTCCGACCATTTGGCGTTGTAAAGGGGACTCTCAAGAAGCGTAATAAGATAGCCTTTCAAAATTTTCAAAATATTAAGAAACTCGTAGGGGTACACCCACATATTCCAAAAAGTAGTACATTTAGAGGTTTTTCCAAATCAATGAATGAAATATGTCCAAAGTGAACACTAAACTTTTCCGACCATTTGGCGTTGTAAAAGGGACTCTAACGAAGCGTTATAAGATATCCTTTCAAAAATTTCAAAATATTAAGAAACTCGTAGTGTCACACCCACATATTCCAAAAAACTAGTACATTTAGAGGTTTTTCCAAATCAATAAATGAAATATGTCCAAAGTAAACACTAAACTTTTCCGACCATTTGGCGTTGTAATGGGTACTCTGAAGAAGCGTAATAAAATAGCATTTCAAAATTTTCAAAATATGAAGAAACTTGTAGGGGTACACCTACATATTTCAAAAAACTAGGACATTTAGAGGTTTTTCTAAATCAATGAATGAAATATGTCCAAAGTGAACACTAAACTTTTCCGACCATTTGGCGTTGTAAAGGGTAATCTGAAGAAGCGTAATAAAATAGCATTTCAAAATTTTCAAAATATGAAGAAACTTGTAGGGGTACACCCACATATTCCAAAAAACTAGTACATTTAGTGGTTTTTCCAAATCAATGAATGAAATATGTCCAAAGTGAACACTAAACTTTTCCGACCATTTGGCGTTGTAAAGGGCACTCTCAAGAAGCGTAATAAGATAGCCTTTCAAAAATTACAAAATATTAAGAAACTTGTAGGGGTACACCCACATATTCCAAAAAACTAGTACATTTAGAGGTTTTTCCAAATCAATGAATGAAATATGTCCAAAGTGAACACTAAAATTTTCCGACCATTTGGCGTTGTAAAGGGGACTCTAAAGAAGCGTAATAAGATAGCCTTTCAAAAATTTCAAAATATTAAGCAACTCGTAGGGGTACACCTACATATTCTAAAAAACTAGTACATTTAGAGGTTTTTCCAAATCAATGAATGAAATATGTCCAAAGTGAACACTAAACTTTTCCGACCATTTGACGTTGTAAAGGGGACTCTAAAGAAGCGTAATAAGATAGCCTTTCAAAAATTTCAAAATATTAAGCAACTCGTAGGGGTACACCCACATATTCTAAAAAACTAGTACATTTAGAGGTTTTTCCAAATCAATGAATGAAATATGTCCAAAGTGAACACTAAACTTTTCCGACCATTTGGCGTTGTAATGGGTACTCTGAAGAAGCGTAATAAAATAGCATTTCAAAATTTTCAAAATATGAAGAAACTTGTAGGGGTACACCCACATATTCCAAAAAACTAGTACATTTAGTGGTTTTTCCAAATCGATGAATGAAATATGTCCAAGGTGAACACTAAACTTTTCCGACCATTTGGTGTTGTAAAGGGGACTCTCAAGAAGCGTAATAAGATAGCCTTTCAAAATTTTCAAAATATTAAGAAACTCGTAGGGGTACACCCACATATTCCAAAAAAGTAGTACATTTAGAGGTTTTTCCAAATCAATGAATGAAATATGTCCAAAGTGAACACTAAACTTTTCCGACCATTTGGCGTTGTAAAAGGGACTCTAACGAAGCGTTATAAGATATCCTTTCAAAAATTTCAAAATATTAAGAAACTCGTAGTGTCACACCCACATATTCCAAAAAACTAGTACATTTAGAGGTTTTTCCAAATCAATAAATGAAATATGTCCAAAGTAAACACTAAACTTTTCCGACCATTTGGCATTGTAATGGGTACTCTGAAGAAGAGTAATAAAATAGCATTTCAAAATTTTCAAAATATGAAGAAACTTGTAGGGGTACACCTACATATTTCAAAAAACTAGGACATTTAGAGGTTTTTCTAAATCAATGAATGAAATATGTCCAAAGTGAACACTAAACTTTTCCGACCATTTGGCGTTGTAAAGGGTAATCTGAAGAAGCGTAATAAAATAGCATTTCAAAATTTTCAAAATATGAAGAAACTTGTAGGGGTACACCCACATATTCCAAAAAACTAGTACATTTAGTGGTTTTTCCAAATCAATGAATGAAATATGTCCAAAGTGAACACTAAACTTTTCCGACCATTTGGCGTTGTAAAGGGCACTCTCAAGAAGCGTAATAAGATAGCCTTTCAAAAATTACAAAATATTAAGAAACTCGTAGGGGTACACCCACATATTCCAAAAAAGTAGTACATTTAGAGGTTTTTCCAAATCAATGAATGAAATATGTCCAAATTGAACACTAAAATTTTCCGACCATTTGGCGTTGTAAAGGGGACTCTAAAGAAGCGTAATAAGATAGCCTTTCAAAAATTTCAAAATATTAAGCAACTCGTAGGGGTACACCTACATATTCTAAAAAACTAGTACATTTAGAGGTTTTTCCAAATCAATGAATGAAATATGTCCAAAGTGAACACTAAACTTTTCCGACCATTTGGCGTTGTAAAGGGGACTCTTTAAGAAGCTTAATAAGATAGCCTTTCAAAATTTTCAAAATATGAAGAAACTTGTAGGGGTACACCCACATATTCCAAAAAACTAGTACATTTAGTGGTTTTTCCAAATCAATGAATGAAATATGTCCAAGGTGAACACTAAACTTTTCCGACCATTTGGCGTTGTAAAGGGGACTCTCAAGAAGCGTAATAAGATAGCCTTTCAAAATTTTCAAAATATTAAGAAACGCGTAGGGGTACACCCACATATTCCAAAAAAGTAGTACATTTAGAGGTTTTTCCAAATCAATGAATGAAATATGTCCAAAGTGAACACTAAACTTTTCCAACCATTTGGCGTTGTAAAATGGACTCTAACGAAGCTTTATAAGATATCCTTTCAAAAATTTCAAAATATTAAGAAACTCGTAGTGTCACACCCACATATTCCAAAAAACTAGTACATTTAGAGGTTTTTCTAAATCAATAAATGAAATATGTCCAAAGTAAACACTAAACTTTTCCGACCATTTGGCGTTGTAATGGGTACTCTGTAGAAGCGTAATAAAATAGCATTTCAAAATTTTCAAAATATGAAGAAACTTGTAGGGGTACACCTACATATTTCAAAAAACTAGGACATTTAGAGGTTTTTCTAAGTCAATGAATGAAATATGTCCAAAGTGAACACTAAACTTTTCCGACCATTTGGCGTTGTAAAGGGTAATCTGAAGAAGCGTAATAAAATAGCATTTCAAAATATGAAGAAACTTGTAGGGGTACACCCACATATTCCAAAAAACTAGTACATTTAGTGGTTTTTCCAAATCAATGAATGAAATATGTCCAAAGTGAACACTAAACTTTTCCGACCATTTGGCGTTGTAAAGGGGACTCTCAAGAAGCGTAATAAGATAGCCTTTCAAAAATTACAAAATATTAAGAAACTCGTAGGGGTACACCCACATATTCCAAAAAAGTAGTACATTTAGAGGTTTTTCCAAATCAATGAATGAAATATGTCCAAAGTGAACACTAAAATTTTCCGACCATTTGGCGTTGTAAAGGGGACTCTAAAGAAGCGTAATAAGATAGCCTTTCAAAAGTTTCAAAATATTAAGCAACTCGTAGGGGTACACCTACATATTCTAAAAAACTAGTACATTTAGAGGTTTTTCCAAATCAATGAATGAAATATGTCCAAAGTGAACACTAAACTTTTCCGACCATGGCGTTGTAAAGGGGACTCTAAAGAAGCGTAATAAGATAGCCTTTCAAAAATTTCAAAATATTAAGCAACTCGTAGGGGTACACCCACATATTCTAAAAAACTAGTACATTTAGAGGTTTTTCCAAATCAATGAATGAAATATGTCCAAAGTGAACACTAAACTTTTCCGACCATTTGGCGTTGTAATGGGTACTCTGAAGAAGCGTAATAAAATAGCATTTCAAAATTTTCAAAATATGAAGAAACTTGTAGGGGTACACCCACATATTCCAAAAAACTAGTACATTTAGTGGTTTTTCCAAATCGATGAATGAAATATGTCCAAGGTGAACACTAAACTTTTCCGACCATTTGGCGTTGTAAAGGGGACTCTCAAGAAGCGTAATAAGATAGCCTTTCAAAATTTTCAAAATATTAAGAAACTCGTAGGGGTACACCCACATATTCCAAAAAAGTAGTACATTTAGAGGTTTTTCCAAATCAATGAATGAAATATGTCCAAAGTGAACACTAAACTTTTCCGACCATTTGGCGTTGTAAAAGGGACTCTAACGAAGCGTTATAAGATATCCTTTCAAAAATTTCAAAATATTAAGAAACTCGTAGTGTCACACCCACATATTCCAAAAAACTAGTACATTTAGAGGTTTTTCCAAATCAATAAATGAAATATGTCCAAAGTAAACACTAAACTTTTCCGACCATTTGGCGTTGTAATGGGTACTCTGAAGAAGAGTAATAAAATAGCATTTCAAAATTTTCAAAATATGAAGAAACTTGTAGGGGTACACCTACATATTTCAAAAAACTAGGACATTTAGAGGTTTTTCTAAATCAATGAATGAAATATGTCCAAAGTGAACACTAAACTTTTCCGACCATTTGGCGTTGTAAAGGGTAATCTGAAGAAGCGTAATAAAATAGCATTTCAAAATTTTCAAAATATGAAGAAACTTGTAGGGGTACACCCACATATTCCAAAAAACTAGTACATTTAGTGGTTTTTCCAAATCAATGAATGAAATATGTCCAAAGTGAACACTAAACTTTTCCGACCATTTGGCGTTGTAAAGGGCACTCTCAAGAAGCGTAATAAGATAGCCTTTCAAAAATTACAAAATATTAAGAAACTCGTAGGGTTACACCCACATATTCCAAAAAAGTAGTACATTTAGAGGTTTTTCCAAATCAATGAATGAAATATGTCCAAATTGAACACTAAAATTTTCCGACCATTTGGCGTTGTAAAGGGGACTCTAAAGAAGCGTAATAAGATAGCCTTTCAAAAATTTCAAAATATTAAGCAACTCGTAGGGGTACACCTACATATTCTAAAAAACTAGTACATTTAGAGGTTTTTCCAAATCAATGAATGAAATATGTCCAAAGTGAACACTAAACTTTTCCGACCATTTGGCGTTGTAAAGGGGACTCTTTAAGAAGCTTAATAAGATAGCCTTTCAAAATTTTCAAAATATGAAGAAACTTGTAGGGGTACACCCACATATTCCAAAAAACTAGTACATTTAGTGGTTTTTCCAAATCAATGAATGAAATATGTCCAAGGTGAACACTAAACTTTTCCGACCATTTGGCGTTGTAAAGGGGACTCTCAAGAAGCGTAATAAGATAGCCTTTCAAAATTTTCAAAATATTAAGAAACTCGTAGGGGTACACCCACATATTCCAAAAAAGTAGTACATTTAGAGGTTTTTCCAAATCAATGAATGAAATATGTCCAAAGTTAACACTAAACTTTTCCGACCATTTGGCGTTGTAAAATGGACTCTAACGAAGCGTTATAAGATATCCTTTCAAAAATTTCAAAATATTAAGAAACTCGTAGTGTCACACCCACATATTCCAAAAAACTAGTACATTTAGAGGTTTTTCCAAATCAATAAATGAAATATGTCCAAAGTAAACACTAAACTTTTCCGACCATTTGGCGTTGTAATGGGTACTCTGTAGAAGCGTAATAAAATAGCATTTCAAAATTTTCAAAATATGAAGAAACTTGTAGGGGTACACCTACATATTTCAAAAAACTAGGACATTTAGAGGTTTTTCTAAGTCAATGAATGAAATATGTCCAAAGTGAACACTAAACTTTTCCGACCATTTGGCGTTGTAAAGGGTAATCTGAAAAAGCGTAATAAAATAGCATTTCAAAATATGAAGAAACTTGTAGGGGTACACCCACATATTCCAAAAAAACTAGTACATTTAGTGGTTTTTCCAAATCAATGAATGAAATATGTCCAAAGTGAACACTAAACTTTTCCGACCATTTGGCGTTGTAAAGGGGACTCTCAAGAAGCGTAATAAGATAGCCTTTCAAAAATTACAAAATATTAAGAAACTCGTAGGGGTACACCCACATATTCCAAAAAAGTAGTACATTTAGAGGTTTTTCCAAATCAATGAATGAAATATGTCCAAAGTGAACACTAAAATTTTCCGACCATTTGGCGTTGTAAAGGGGACTCTAAAGAAGCGTAATAAGATAGCCTTTCAAAAATTTCAAAATATTAAGCAACTCGTAGGGGTACACCTACATATTCTAAAAAACTAGTACATTTAGAGGTTTTTCCAAATCAATAAATGAAATATGTCCAAAGTAAACACTAAACTTTTCCGACCATTTGGCGTTGTAATGGGTACTCTGAAGAAGAGTAATAAAATAGCATTTCAAAATTTTCAAAATATGAAGAAACTTGTAGGGGTACACCTACATATTTCAAAAAACTAGGACATTTAGAGGTTTTTCTAAATCAATGAATGAAATATGTCCAAAGTGAACACTAAACTTTTCCGACCATTTGGCGTTGTAAAGGGTAATCTGAAGAAGCGTAATAAAATAGCATTTCAAAATTTTCAAAATATGAAGAAACTTGTAGGGGTACACCCACATATTCCAAAAAACTAGTACATTTAGTGGTTTTTCCAAATCAATGAATGAAATATGTCCAAAGTGAACACTAAACTTTTCCGACCATTTGGCGTTGTAAAGGGCACTCTCAAGAAGCGTAATAAGATAGCCTTTCAAAAATTACAAAATATTAAGAAACTCGTAGGGGTACACCCACATATTCCAAAAAAGTAGTACATTTAGAGGTTTTTCCAAATCAATGAATGAAATATGTCCAAATTGAACACTAAAATTTTCCGACCATTTGGCGTTGTAAAGGGCACTCTCATGAAGCGTAATAAGATAGCCTTTCAAAAATTACAAAATATTAAGAAACTCGTAGGGGTACACCCACATATTCCAAAAAAGTAGTACATTTAGAGGTTTTTCCAAATCAATGAATGAAATATGTCCAAATTGAACACTAAAATTTTCCGACCATTTGGCGTTGTAAAGGGGACTCTAAAGAAGCGTAATAAGATAGCCTTTCAAAAATTTCAAAATATTAAGCAACTCGTAGGGGTACACCTACATATTCTAAAAAACTAGTACATTTAGAGGTTTTTCCAAATCAATGAATGAAATATGTCCAAAGTGAACACTAAACTTTTCCGACCATTTGGCGTTGTAAAGGGGACTCTTTAAGAAGCTTAATAAGATAGCCTTTCAAAATTTTCAAAATATGAAGAAACTTGTAGGGGTACACCCACATATTCCAAAAAACTAGTACATTTAGTGGTTTTTCCAAATCAATGAATGAAATATGTCCAAGGTGAACACTAAACTTTTCCGACCATTTGGCGTTGTAAAGGGGACTCTCAAGAAGCGTAATAAGATAGCCTTTCAAAATTTTCAAAATATTAAGAAACTCGTAGGGGTACACCCACATATTCCAAAAAAGTAGTACATTTAGAGGTTTTTCCAAATCAATGAATGAAATATGTCCAAAGTGAACACTAAACTTTTCCGACCATTTGGCGTTGTAAAAGGGACTCTAACGAAGCGTTATAAGATATCCTTTCAAAAATTTCAAAATATTAAGAAACTCGTAGTGTCACACCCACATATTCCAAAAAACTAGTACATTTAGAGGTTTTTCCAAATCAATAAATGAAATATGTCCAAAGTAAACACTAAACTTTTCCGACCATTTGGCGTTGTAATGGGTACTCTGTAGAAGCGTAATAAAATAGCATTTCAAAATTTTCAAAATATGAAGAAACTTGTAGGGGTACACCTACATATTTCAAAAAACTAGGACATTTAGAGGTTTTTCTAAGTCAATGAATGAAATATGTCCAAAGTGAACACTATACTTTTCCGACCATTTGGCGTTGTAAAGGGTAATCTGAAGAAGCGTAATAAAATAGCATTTCAAAATATGAAGAAACTTGTAGGGGTACACCCACATATTCCAAAAAACTACTACATTTAGTGGTTTTTCCAAATCAATGAATGAAATATGTCCAAAGTGAACACTAAACTTTTCCGACCATTTGGCGTTGTAAAGGGGACTCTCAAGAAGCGTAATAAGATAGCCTTTCAAAAATTACAAAATATTAAGAAACTCGTAGGGGTACACCCACATATTCCAAAAAAGTAGTACATTTAGAGGTTTTTCCAAATCAATGAATGAAATATGTCCAAAGTGAACACTAAAATTTTCCGACCATTTGGCGTTGTAAAGGGGACTCTAAAGAAGCGTAATAAGATAGCCTTTCAAAAATTTCAAAATATTAAGCAACTCGTAGGGGTACACCTACATATTCTAAAAAACTAGTACATTTAGAGGTTTTTCCAAATCAATGAATGAAATATGTCCAAAGTGAACACTAAACTTTTCCGACCATTTGGCGTTGTAAAGGGGACTCTAAAGAAGCGTAATAAGATAGCCTTTCAAAAATTTCAAAATATTAAGCAACTCGTAGGGGTACACCCACATATTCTAAAAAACTAGTACATTTAGAGGTTTTTCCAAATCAATGAATGAAATATGTCCAAAGTGAACACTAAACTTTTCCGACCATTTGGCGTTGTAATTGGTACTCTGAAGAAGCGTAATAAAATAGCATTTCAAAATTTTCAAAATATGAAGAAACTTGTAGGGGTACACCCACATATTCCAAAAAACTAGTACATTTAGTGGTTTTTCCAAATCGATGAATGAAATATGTCCAAGGTGAACACTAAACTTTTCCGACCATTTGGCGTTGTAAAGGGGACTCTCAAGAAGCGTAATATGATAGCCTTTCAAAATTTTCAAAATATTAAGAAACTCGTAGGGGTACACCCACATATTCCAAAAAAGTAGTACATTTAGAGGTTTTTCCAAATCAATGAATGAAATATGTCCAAAGTGAACACTAAACTTTTCCGACCATTTGGCGTTGTAATGGGTACTCTGAAGAAGCGTAATAAAATAGCATTTCAAAATTTTCAAAATATGAAGAAACTTGTAGGGGTACACCTACATATTTCAAAAAACTAGGACATTTAGAGGTTTTTCTAAATCAATGAATGAAATATGTCCAAAGTGAACACTAAACTTTTCCGACCATTTGGCGTTGTAAAGGGTAATCTGAAGAAGCGTAATAAAATAGCATTTCAAAATTTTCAAAATATGAAGAAACTTGTAGGGGTACACCCACATATTCCAAAAAATTAGTACATTTAGTGGTTTTTCCAAATCAATGAATGAAATATGTCCAAAGTGAACACTAAACTTTTCCGACCATTTGGCGTTGTAAAGGGGACTCTCAAGAAGCGTAATAAGATAGCCTTTCAAAAATTACAAAATATTAAGAAACTCGTAGGGGTACACCCACATATTCCAAAAAAGTAGTACATTTAGAGGTTTTTCCAAATCAATGAATGAAATATGTCCAAAGTGAACACTAAAATTTTCCGACCATTTGGCGTTGTAAAGGGGACTCTAAAGAAGCGTAATAAGATAGCCTTTCAAAAATTTCAAAATATTAAGCAACTCGTAGGGGTACACCTACATATTCTAAAAAACTAGTACATTTAGAGGTTTTTCCAAATCAATGAATGAAATATGTCCAAAGTGAACACTAAACTTTTCCGACCATTTGGCGTTGTAAAGGGGACTCTAAAGAAGCTTAATAAGATAGCCTTTCAAAATTTTCAAAATATGAAGAAACTTGTAGGGGTACACCCACATATTCCAAAAAACTAGTACATTTAGTGGTTTTTTCAAATCGATGAATGAAATATGTCCAAGGTGAACACTAAACTTTTCCGACCATTTGGCGTTGTAAAGGGGACTCTCAAGAAGCGTAATAAGATAGCCTTTCAAAATTTTCAAAATATTAAGAAACTCGTAGGGGTACACCCACATATTCCAAAAAAGTAGTACATTTAGAGATTTTTCCAAATCAATGAATGAAATATGTCTAAAGTGAACACTAAACTTTTCCGACCATTTGGCGTTGTAAAAGGGACTCTAACGAAGCGTTATAAGATATCCTTTCAAAAATTTCAAAATATTAAGAAACTCGTAGTGTCACACCCACATATTCCAAAAAACTAGTACATTTAAAGGTTTTTCCAAATCAATAAATGAAATATGTCCAAAGTAAACACTAAACTTTTCCGACCATTTGGCGTTGTAATGGGTACTCTGACGAAGCGTAATAAAATAGCATTTCAAAATTTTCAAAATATGAAGAAACTTGTAGGGGTACACCTACATATTTCAAAAAACTAGGACATTTAGAGGTTTTTCTAAATCAATGAATGAAATATGTCCAAAGTGAACACTAAACTTTTCCGACCATTTGGCGTTGTAAAGGGTAATCTGAAGAAGCGTAATAAAATAGCATTTCAAAATTTTCAAAATATGAAGAAACTTGTAGGGGTACACCCACATATTCCAAAAAACTAGTACATTTAGTGGTTTTTCCAAATCAATGAATGAAATATGTCCAAAGTGAACACTAAACTTTTCCGACCATTTGGCGTTGTAAAGGGGACTCTCAATGTAACATCCGTGAACCTGGAAGTTGTTGTGGAAGAGGTGTTGGACGATGCTAGGGGTTCGGGAGTAGTTGGCACATGCTCTTAGAGGTGTGAATTGAGGATTGGCTGTGCATGTTCTTGTTTGATTGTTGTGCAGTCGGTCTAAGGTTCAAGCATCGCGAAGAAAGTGTGTTAAATTCTTCTGAACGACACCGGTTATCGGGTTTGATTCCCGGTTTAAGTCGATCGATTTGCAATTGGAGTTGGTTTGGTCGATTGGTGTCGACCGACACCAAGGAAGGGTGTCGATCGACACCGGTTATGGTGAAATCGGTCGGTTCGATTTGAGTGAGTTCGGTTTAGCGCGGTTTTGGGCGAAAGAAGCCCTAGTTCTCGAATAAAACCCTGTGGCCGCGAGCAGAGGCACAGTTTTCGAGAAAAACAAGTTGCAGAGAGAAGGAGGGTGATTTCTGGGCGATTTTGGTGTTTGGAGAATCGATTTGAGGCTATTCTTCCTTGTTCATCTTCCTTTACTCTTTTCTATTCCTTTTCGAGGTGAGTGCGTGACTGTAGGCCCGTTGATCAATAGAGATTGTTTGATTTCGAGTTTTGGTTGTGTTCTTGAGTTGTTTATGCTGGATTTCGTGTTTTGATAGTATTGGGGCGTTGAAAACCCCTGGATTTTGTGTTATTGCGATTTTGGAATGTGATTTTCGTAGCTTCTGGTTTCTGGGCGTCGAGCCGGTGTCGAGCGACACTCGATGAGTGTCGATCGACACTCGGGAGGCTGGCGTCGATCGACACCATAGAGGTGTCGGTCGACACCAACCTGGGTGTCAGGAAACGTGGGTGTTTCCTGACAGGGATGGTTTATACTGTTGTTTTGTGTGGAGCATGGTTACTGATATTGATTATTGTGATGTTTTGTCTAGTGTTTGACGTAATTGGCCTGTAGGCAGGATGATCCACTCACTAAGTATTTATGATAATACTTACGCATCTCTTTCGTAATGTGATGCAGGTAACAGCAATGTTCATCCGCGGAAAGAGACCGAGAGAAGAGGATGATGAGATTAGGATTTGGATTCTGGCATTTATGATGTGGTTGATTGAGAATTCATGAGTTTAGGGTGTTAGACTTTATTTTAATAATGTAGCAAACCGGCTTAGGTCGTTTATTGGTTATTGGTTTTATTGGTTTTATTCTTTATTGATTATTGTTGAATAATTATTTATGATTTAATAATATTGGTTTTTCTTCCGCATTGGGTTGAATTAGCTGTTGAGGATTAATATTTATGGGAATATTAATCTGGGCTAATTATATATAAAAAAAAAAAAAGCTTGGTTGTTCCATTTTGGTATCAGAGCGTAGTCGGTTTTAGGACTGTTAGAATTGGATGAATTGGACTATGTGGTTAATTGATTATGTGAGTTAGTCAATTAGTGGTTTAATCTCATCCTCTCGGTCTTCCAGTTTTCCGCGGGTAAGTGAGTTGGATATTTGGTGTATTTTGGTTTTGTGTCTGTGTTTTGACCTTTGCTCTTTTTCTGTACTTGGTGGTAGTGCAGAGAGATGGACGCAGGTCGTGGTCGTGGCCGTGGTCGTGGTCGCGGTGCAGCCCGTGGGGGCAGAGGAGCTGGTCGCGGTGGGCGAGCAGCGGGTCGTGGAGGTCGGGGTGCTGGTCGTGGAGTGCCAGAGGCTGAGGCCTCAGTGGAGAGTGCGGCGCCTAGCGTGGCGGCAGCGTCGGTGACACAGTCGGTTTCGTTAGCCGGTGGGGCTAGTTTGGGCGTCGGTGGTGGCGCGGGGGCAGGAGCAGTTCCCGGTGGGGGCGCGGCTCTTGCTCAGGGTGATTTGATTGTGGGGCTACTGACGCAGTTGTTGGCACGTCTTCCAGAGGCAGTTCCACAGCAGGCTCCGGTTGCACCTCCAGCGGCCGGGGCACATGTTGGTGCCGGGGCACATGTTGGTGCCGGTTTTGTTGAGCAGCAGGAGGCTGTGGTGCAGCAGGGTGTTGCAGTTGGGTTTTCTCCTTATCGTGAGATGATGAGGGAGATGCAGAGGATTGGTACGCCTACGTTTGAGGGCGGTGTTACTCCAGAGCAGGCTGACGAGTGGCGTCAGAGGTTGGAGCGGAACTTCGATTCTGTTCGTTGTCCGGCACAGTTTCAGGTTGAGTTGGCAGTGCACTACCTTGGAGGTGATGCACATTTGTGGTGGAGGTCTGTTAGGACCAGGAGAGAGGTTTGGACTTGGGTTGACTTCGTCGAGGAGTTCAACCACAAGTTTTTCCCTCAGGAGGCTCGTGACAGGCTGCAGTTGAGGTTTTTTGACTTGACTCAGGGTGAGAGGTCTGTTCGAGAGTATGATGCAGAGTTCTGCAGATTGGTGGTCTTTTCTGGTGGTGAGCTGATCAGTGAGCGAGCATTGACGTCGCGGTTTCTCCAGGGGCTTCGGAGGAACATCAGGACTCAGTGCAGAGGTGGTATGTACCACACTAGAGCTGGCTTAGTGGAGTTGGCAGCTTCCATTGAGGAGGACTTGCGTGAGCCGGTGAGTACGGCGGTTGTTCCAGTTGCAGTTGCTCCTGCTACCCATCCTCGGGGCCAGCAGCAGCATCAGCAGCGCAGAGGTCACAGTTCTGGTTACGGCAGGGGCAGCAGGCCTGCGCAGGGCCAGAAGAGGAGAGCAGAGGAGATATCTGCTAGTAGCCCGAGTACGGGTGGGTGTTTCGGTTGTGGGAGTCTGGATCACAGAGTGGCGACTTGCCCCAAGAGGGCGGGATCCAGAGAGTCGACAGTGTGCTACTACTACAGGGAGCCGGGGCATATCAAGACTATGTGTCCCAAGTTGCAGCAGAGAGCGGTGGCAGCGGCGATTCAGCCGTTGGCTATTCAGTCAGCAGCGCAGGTTGCGGCGTTGCAGTCAGGTGGAGCGCCGAGAGTGTATACTTCGGCAGAGGTGGGCCAGACCAGTCAGTCAGGCCAGATCACAGGTAAAATCTTCACTCAGACTTTTAAATTCTTAAGGTAGAATTGTTGGTGTTGTCTGTTTCTGTTATTTTACTGTGATAGAGTTAGAGGTTCTCAACACTTGTGGAATTGTGTAGGGACCTTGTTAGTTGGAGGTTTTGAGTCTCACGTTCTGTTTGACTCGGGAGCATCTAATTGCTTCATAACTCCGGAGAGAGCTGAGGGTAGTGGTATTCGGAGTAGCGAGGGCGAGGCTTCAGGCTTTGTCAAGGTGGCCGGAGGTGGTTATTTGGCTACTTCGGGCAGAGCTAGAGCAGTTGATGTGCGGATTGCGGGGCAGTCTATGCCAGCAGATTTAGTCATCAGTCCGGTGGAACTGTATGACGTGATTTTGGGGATGGACTGGTTATCTCTTTACCGAGTTCATCTGGATTGCTACAGAGGTAGAGTGGTGTTTGAGCAGGATGCAGGGAAGTTGGTTTATCAGGGAGTGAGACCGACTTCAGGGAGTATAGTGATTTCAGCTATTCAGGCAGAGCAGTTGTTAGAGCGGGGCTGCGAAGCCTATTTGGCGACGATCACTATGACAGAGTCCAGTGGTGAGGTGAGTCTGCAGGATATTCAGGTTGTCCAGGATTTTGAGGATGTTTTTCGGTCGCTGAAGGGATTGCCACCATCTCGGTCAGATCCTTTCACGATTGATTTAGAGCCCGGGACAGCTCCGATATCGAAGACACCTTACAGGATGGCTCCAGCAGAGATGGCAGAGCTGAAAAAGCAGCTAGAGGACCTCTTGAGTAAAGGGTTCATCAGACCTAGTGTTTCGCCGTGGGGAGCGCCAGTGTTGTTTGTTAAGAAGAAGGATGGTAGTTTTCGGTTGTGCATCGATTACCGGGGACTTAACCGAGTCACAGTGAAGAACAGGTACCCACTTCCGAGGATCGACGAGTTGTTGGATCAGTTGAGAGGGGCTACTTGGTTCTCCAAGATTGATTTGGCATCGGGTTATCATCAGATTCCGATAGATGAGGCAGATGTCCGGAAGACAGCTTTTCGGACGAGGTATGGGCATTTCGAGTTTGTGGTCATGCCTTTCGGTTTGACTAATGCGCCAGCAGCGTTTATGAGGTTGATGAACGACGTGTTCAGGGAGTTTCTGGATGTGTTTGTCATTATTTTCATTGATGACATTTTGGTGTATTCGAGGAGTCCAGAGGAGCATGCGACTCATTTGAGGCTTGTGTTGAAGAAGCTTCGAGAGCAGAAGCTGTATGCTAAGTTGAGCAAGTGTAGCTTTTGGCAGCGAGAGATGGGGTTTCTTGGCCACATTGTTTCTGCAGAGGGGGTTTCTGTGGATCCGGCTAAGATTGAGGCCATTAGAGATTGGCCTAGACCGAGTAGTGCTACCGAGATCAGGAGTTTTCTGGGTTTAGCAGGCTACTACAGGAGGTTCGTCAAGGGGTTTGCGAGTATGTCTCAGCCGATGACGAGGTTGACTGGCAAGGATGTGCCGTTTGTGTGGTCGCAGGAGTGCGAGGAGAGCTTTGAGAAGCTCAAGGAGATGTTGACTAATACACCAGTGTTGGCATTACCCGATCCGGGGAAGCCTTATGTAGTGTACACAGATGCTTCAGGTGTTGGACTTGGTTGTGTTTTGATGCAGGAGGGCAGAGTGATTGCCTATGCTTCGAGGCAGTTGCAGGGCAGTGAGCGCAACCGTCCTACACATGATCTTGAGTTGGGAGCAGTGGTTTTTGCACTCAAGATTTGGAGGTCGTATCTTTATGGTGGTAGAGTGCAGATCTTTACAGATCACAAGAGTCTACAGCATATTTTCACTCAGCCTTTGCTGAATGCGAGACAGACGCGTTGGGTGGAGTTTCTGGCAGACTATGACCTGGATATTGTTTATCATCCGGGCAAGGCCAATTTGGTGGCAGATGCTTTGAGTCGACGGAGGGTTGATTCAGATAGAGAGCGTGGTGTTGAGGCTTTGGTTGGCGAGTTGAGTACATTGCGACTGTGTGCTATTTCAGAGGAGCCTTTGGGTTTAGAGGCAGCTGATCAGGCAGATTTACTCAGTAGGATCAGAGTGGCGCAGCAGAGCGATCAGGGTTTGATTGATGCTTCGCAGGCGGTCGGTTCGGAGTATCATGTCTCATCGAATGGGACTATTTTGGTTCGTGGGCGAGTCTGTGTGCCTAAGGATGAGGAGTTGAGGCATGAGGTTTTGAGAGAGGCTCATTCGAGCAAGTTTTCGATTCATCCGGGTGCGACCAAGATGTACCGTGACCTCAAACGGTATTATCATTGGGTTGGGATGAAGAGGGATGTGGCAGATTGGGTTGCGAGGTGCAACACATGTTCTTTGGTCAAGGCAGAGCATCAGGTGCCTAGTGGTCTTTTGCAGAGTTTACCCATTCCCGAGTGGAAGTGGGATATGATCACTATGGATTTTGTTGTGGGATTACCTATCTCACGGACTTTTGATGCGATTTGGGTCATTGTGGATCGCTTGACCAAGTCAGCACATTTCTTGGCTATCAAGAAGACAGATGGAGCGGCTGTCTTAGCTAGGAAGTTTGTGCGAGAGATTGTGAGGTTGCATGGAGTGCCAGCCAGTATTGTGTCGGATAGAGATCCGAGGTTTGCTTCAGAGTTTTGGAGGGCATTTCAGACTGAGATGGGCACTAAGGTGCATATGAGTACAGCGTATCATCCGCAGACAGACGGACAGTCAGAGAGGACTATTCAGACTTTGGAGGATCTGCTTAGGATGTGTGTACTGGATTGGGGTGGTCATTGGGCTGATCATCTGTGTTTGGCAGAGTTTGCCTATAACAACAGTTTTCAGTCTAGTATTGGTATGGCTCCTTATGAGGCTTTGTATGGGAGGCCATGCAGGACACCCTTATGCTGGACCCAAGTGGGGGAGCGCAGCATGTTTGGAGCTAGTTTTGTTCAGGAGACGACGGAGAAGATTCGTGTCTTGAGGTTGAACATGAAGGAGGCTCAGGATAGACAGAGGAGTTATGCAGATAGGCGGCGACGTGAGCTTGAGTTTCAGGTGGGAGATAGAGTTTATCTCAAGATGGCTATGTTGAGGGGCCCTAACAGGTCCATAGCAGAGAACAAGCTCAGTCCGCGATTTATGGGTCCGTTTCCAGTGGTGGAGCGAGTTGGGCCAGTGGCTTATCGGTTGGAGTTGCCACCGATTATGAGCGCCTTTCACAAGGTGTTTCATGTGTCTATGCTGAGGAGGTGTTTGCGTCCTTCAGAGGAGGTAGTGGTTGAGATTCCAGAGGATCTTCAGCCAGATATGACAGTTCCGGCAGTTCCTGTGAGGATTCTTGAGAGGAGAGTCAAGGTTTTGCGGAACAAGAGAGTGCCATTGTTGAGAGTCTTGTGGGACTGTAGTGGCACAGAGGAGCAGACTTGGGAGCCAGAGGCAAAGATGAAGCTGAAGTTCGGAAAGTGGTTCGACAAGCAGGCTGTGGAGTGATTCATCTTTGTGGTTCTAGTCTTGTTTTTGGTTTTGTTGTTGTGGGTTTTGGACTTATGTATTTTCGTTTTGTTGTACGATATACATTTTTGGAGTTATATGAGATGGAGTTTTGCCTCATATTTTTGGTTATGGTTTGGATGTTACAAGTTTCTTTGGCCGGTGGGGTCATTGGAAGTTTCAGTCATATGTTGGTACGCGTTTCAGATTTTATTACTCGTTTTGTCTAGAGGCGGTGGGCCTTGTAGACGGTGGTTCTATTTGTGTTGGGACGTTAGGTGCCCAACGGACTTATATTGGGGGTCGCTACCTCGATATGGGTTGTTTTAGTGACAGTGGGTCACGTTTTGGTTGTGACTTCGGGTCACGTTTGGTTTTGTGACATTGGTCACATTTTGGTACTGGACCGTGAGTTGCAGTACGGATGTCATGACTGCGGTTATGGCATTGAGAGTAATAATATCTTGGAAACATGCGTATAACATAGGACGAAAATGTGAGTTTTGAGGTCTTGGAGAGACGTTTGTGTTGGGATTCGAGGACGAATCCATTTTAGTGGGGGAGAATTGTAACATCCGTGAACCTGGAAGTTGTTGTGGAAGTGGTGTTGGACGATGCTAGGGGTTCGGGAGTAGTTGGCACATGCTCTTAGAGGTGTGAATTGAGGATTGGCTGTGCATGTTCTTGTTTGATTGTTGTGCAGTCGGTCTAAGGTTCAAGCATCGCGAAGAAAGTGTGTTACAATTCTCCCCCACTAAAATGGATTCGTCCTCGAATCCCAACACAAACGTCTCTCCAAGACCTCAAAACTCAAATTTTAGTCCTATGTTATACGCATGTTTCCAAGATATTATTACTCTCAATGCCATAACCGCAGTCATGACATCCGTACTGCAACTCACGGTCCAGTACCAAAATGTGACCAATGTCACAAAACCAAACGTGACCCGAAGTCACAACCACAATGTGATCCCTGTCACCAAAACAACCCATATCGAGGTAGCGACCCCCAATATAAGTCCGTTGGGCACCTAACGTCCCAACACAAATAGTACCACCGTCTACAAGGCCCACCGCCTCTAGACAAAACGAGTAATAAAATCTGAAACGCGTACCAACATATGACTAAAACTCTCAATGACCCCACCGGCCAAAGAAACTTGTAACATCCAAACCATAACCAAAAATATGAGGCAAAACTCCATCTCATATAACTCCAAAAATGTATATCGTACAACAAAACGAAAATACATAAGTCCAAAACCAACAACAACAAAACCAAAAACAAGACTAGAACCACAAAGATGAATCATTCCACAGCCTGCTTGTCGAACCACTTTCCGAACTTCAGCTTCATCTTTGCCTCTGGCTCCCAAGTCTGCTCCTCTGTGCCACTACAGTCCCACAAGACTCTCAACAATGGCACCCTCTTGTTCCGCAGAACCTTGACTCTCCTCTCAAGAATCCTCACAGGAACTGCCGGAACTGTCATATCTGGCTGGAGATCCTCTGGAATCTCAACCACAACCTCCTCTGAAGGACGCAAACACCTCCTCAACATAGAAACATGAAACACCTTGTGAAAGGCGCTCATAATCGGTGGCAACTCTAACCGATAAGCCACTGGCCCAACTCGCTCCACCACTGGAAACGGACCCATAAATCGCGGACTGAGCTTGTTCTCTGCTATGGACCTGTTAGGGCCCCTCAACATAGCCATCTTGAGATAAACTCTATCTCCCACCTGAAACTCAAGCTCACGTCGCCGTCTATCTGCATAACTCCTCTGTCTATCCTGAGCCTCCTTCATGTTCAACCTCAAGACACGAATCTTCTCCGTCGTCTCCTGAACAAAACTAGCTCCAAACATGCTGCGCTCCCCCACTTGGGTCCAGCATAACGGTGTCCTGCATGGCCTCCCGTACAAAGCCTCATAAGGAGCCATACCAATACTAGACTGAAAACTGTTGTTATAGGCAAACTCTGCCAAACACAGATGATCAGCCCAATGACCACCCCAATCCAGTACACACATCCTAAGCAGATCCTCCAAAGTCTGAATAGTCCTCTCTGACTGCCCATCTGTCTGCGGATGATACGCTGTACTCATATGCACCTTAGTGCCCATCTCAGTCTGAAATGCCCTCCAAAACTCTAAAGCAAACCTCGGATCTCTATCCGACACAATACTGGCTGGCACTCCATGCAGCCTCACAATCTCTCGCACAAACTTCCTAGCCAAGACAGCCGCTCCATCTGTCTTCTTGATAGCCAAGAAATGTGCTGACTTGGTCAAGCGATCCACAATGACCCAAATCGCATCAAAAGTCCGTGAGATAGGTAATCCCACCACAAAATCCATAGTGATCATATCCCACTTCCACTCTGGAATGGGTAAACTCTGCAAAAGACCACTAGGCACCTGATGCTCTGCCTTGACCAAAGAACAAGTGTTGCACCTCGCAACCCAATCCGCCACATCCCTCTTCATCCCAACCCAATGATAATACCGTTTGAGGTCACGGTACATCTTGGTCGCACCCGGATGAATCGAAAACTTGCTCGAATGAGCCTCTCTCAAAACCTCATGCCTCAACACCTCATCCTTGGGCACACAAACTCGCCCACGAACCAAGATAGTCCCATTCGAAGAGACCTGATACTCAGAACCAACCGCCTGCGAAGCATCGATCAAACCCTGATCACTCTGCTGCGCCACTCTGATCCTACTGAGTAAATCTGCTTGATCAGCTGCCTCTAAACCCAAAGGCTCCTCTGAAATAGCACAAAGACGCAATGTACTAATCTCGCCGACCAAAGCCTCAACACCACGCTCTCTATCTGAATCAACCCTCCGTCGACTCAAAGCATCTGCCACCAAATTGGCCTTGCCCGGATGATAAACAATATCCAGGTCATAGTCTGCCAGAAACTCCACCCAACGCGTCTGTCTCGCATTCAGCAAAGGCTGAGTGAAAATGTGCTGTAGACTCTTGTGATCTGTAAAGATCTGCACTCTGCCACCATAAAGATACGACCTCCAAATCTTGAGTGCAAAAACCACTGCTCCCAACTCAAGATCATGTGTAGGACGGTTGCGCTCACTGCCCTGCAACTGCCTCGAAGCATAGGCAATCACTCTGCCCTCCTGCATCAAAACACAACCAAGTCCAACACCTGAAGCATCTGTGTACACAACATATGGCTTCCCCGGGTCAGGTAATGCCAAAACAGGTGTACTAGTCAACATCTCCTTGAGCTTCCCAAAGCTCTCCTCGCACTCCGGCGACCACACAAACGGCACATCCTTGCCAGTCAACCTCGTCATCGGCTGAGACATACTCGCAATCCCCTTGACGAACCTCCTGTAGTAGCCTGCTAAACCCAGAAAACTCCTGATCTCGGTAGCACTACTCGGTCTAGGCCAATCCCTGATGGCCTCAATCTTAGCCGGATCCACAGAAACTCCCTCTGCAGAAACAATGTGCCCAAGAAAACCCATCTCCCTCTGCCAAAAGCTGCACTTGCTCAACTTGGCAAACAGCTTCTGCTCTCGAAGCTTCTCCAACACAAGCCTCAAATGAGTCGCATGCTCCTCTGGACTCCTCGAATACACCAAAATGTCATCAATGAAAATAATGACAAACACATCCAGAAACTCCCTGAACACGTCGTTCATCAACCTCATAAACGCTGCCGGCGCATTAGTCAAACCAAAAGGCATGACCACAAACTCAAAATGCCCATACCTCGTCCGAAAAGCTGTCTTCCGGACATCTGCCTCCTCTATCGGAATCTGATGATATCCCGATGCCAAGTCAATCTTAGAGAACCAAGTAGCCCCTCTCAACTGATCCAACAACTCATCGATCCTCGGAAGTGGGTACCTGTTCTTCACTGTGACTCGGTTAAGTCCCCGGTAATCAATGCACAACCGAAAACTGCCATCCTTCTTCTTAACAAACAACACTGGCGCTCCCCACGGCGACACACTAGGTCTGATGAACCCTTTACTCAAAAGGTCCTCTAGCTGCTTCTTCAGCTCTGCCATCTCTGCTGGAGCCATCCTGTAAGGTGTCTTCGATATCGGAGCTGTCCCGGACTCTAAATCAATCGTGAAAGGATCTGACCGAGATGGTGGCAATCCCTTCAGCGACCGAAAAACATCCTCAAAATCCTGGACAACCTGAATATCCTGCAGACTCACCTCACCACTGGACTCTGTCATAGTGATCGTCGCCAAATAGGCTTCGCAGCCCCGCTCTAACAACTGCTCTGCCTGAATAGCTGAAATCACTATACTCCCCGAAGTCGGTCTCACTCCCTGATAAACCAACTTTCCTGCATCCTGCTCAAACACCACTCTACCTCTGTAGCAATCCAGATGAACTCGGTATAGAGATAACCAGTCCATCCCCAAAATCACGTCATACAGTTCCACCGGACTGATGACTAAATCTGCTGGCATAGACTGCCCCGCAATCTGCACATCAACTGCTCTAGCTCTGCCCGAAGTAGCCAAATAACCACCACCGGCCACCTTGACAAAGCCTGAAGCCTCGCCCTCGCTACTCCGAATACCACTACCCTCAGCTCTCTCCGGAGTAATGAAGCAATTAGATGCTCCCGAGTCAAACAGAACGTGAGACTCAAAACCTCCAACTAACAAGGTCCCTACACAATTCCACAAGTGTTGAGAACCTCTAAGTCTATCACAGTAAAACAACAGAAACAGACAACACCAACAATTCTACCTTAAGAATTTAAAAGTCTGAGTCAAGATTTTACCTGTGATCTGGCCTGACTGACTGGTCTGGCCCACCTCTGCCGAAGTATACACTCTCGGCGCTCCACCTGACTGCAACGCCGCAACCTGCGCTGCTGACTGAATAGCCAACGGCTGAATCGCCGCTGCCACCGCTCTCTGCTGCAACTTGGGACACATAGTCTTGATATGTCCCGGCTCCCTGCAGTAGTAGCACACTGTCGACTCTCTGGATCCCGCCCTCTTGGGGCAAGTCGCAACTCTGTGATCCAGACCCCCACAACCAAAACACCCACTCGTACTCGGGCTACTAGCAGATATCTCCTCTGCTCTCCTCTTCTGGCCCTGCGCAGGCCTACCGCCCCTGCCGTAACCAGAACTGTGACCTCTGCGCTGCTGATGCTGCTGCTGACCCCGAGGATGGGTAGCAGGAGCAACTGCAACTGGCACAACTGCCGTACTCACCGGCTCACGCAAGTCCTCCTCAATGGACGCTGCCAACTCCACTAAACCAGCTCTGGTGTGGTACATACCACCTCTGCACTGAGTCCTGATGTTCCTCCGAAGCCCCTGGAGAAACCGCGACGTCAATGCCCGCTCACTAATCAGCTCACCACCAGAAAAGACCACCAATCTGCAGAACTCTGCATCATACTCTCGAACAGACCTCTCACCCTGAGTCAAGTCCAAAAACCTCATCTGCAGCCTGTCACGAGCCTCCTGAGGGAAAAACTTGTGGTTGAACTCCTCGACGAAGTCAACCCAAGTCCAAACCTCTCTCCTGGTCCTAACAGACCTCCACCACAAATGTGCATCACCTCCAAGGTAGTGCACTGCCAACTCAACCTGAAACTGTGCCGGACAACGAACAGAATCGAAGTTCCGCTCCAACCTCTGACGCCACTCATCAGCCTGCTCTGGAGTAACCCCGCCCTCAAACGTAGGCGTGCCAATCCTCTGCATCTCCCTCATCATCTCACGATAAGGAGAAACCCCAACTGCAACACCCTGCTGCACCGCAGCCTCCTGCTGCTCAACAAAACCGGCACCAACATGTGCCCCGGCACCAACATGTGCCCCGGCCGCTGGAGGTGCAACCGGAGCCTGCTGTGGAACTGCCTCTGGAAGACGTGCCAAAAGCTGCGTCAGTAGCCCCACAATCAAATCACCCTGAGCAAGAGCCGCACCCCCACCTGGAACTGCTCCTGCCCCCGCGCCACCCCCGACGCCCAAACTAGCCCCACCGGCTAACGAAACAGACTGTGTCACCGACGCTGCCGCCACACTAGGCGCCGCACTCTCCACTGAGGCCTCAGCCTCTGGCACTCCACGACCAGCACCCCGACCTCCACGACCCGCTGCTCGCCCACCGCGACCAGCTCCTCTGCCCCCACGGGCTGCACCGCGACCACGACCACGGCCACGACCACGACCTGCGTCCATCTCTCTGCACTACCACCAAGTACAGAAAAAGAGCAAAGGTCAAAACACAGACACAAAACCAAAACACACCAAATATCCAACTCACTTACCCGCGGAAAACTGGGAGACCGAGAGGATGAGACTAGACCACTAACTGACTAACTCACATAATCAATTAACCACACAATCCAATTCATCCAATTCTAACAGTCCTAAAACCGACTACGCTCTGATACCAAAATGAAACAACCAAACTTTTTTTTTTTAAATAATTAGCCCAGATTAATATTCCCATAAATATTAATCCTCAACAGCTAATTCAACACAATGCGGAAGAAAACCAATATTATTAAATCATAAATAATTATTCAACAATAACCAATAAAGAATAAAACCAATAAAACCAATAACCAATAAGCAACCTAAGCCGGTTTGCTACATTATTAAAATAAAGTCTAACACCCTAACTCACGAATTTCTGGTCAACCATAACAACAAAGCCAGAATCAAATTCCTAATCTCGTCATCCTCTTCTCTCGGTCTCTTTCCGCGGAAGAACATTGCTGTTACCTGCATCACATTACGAAAGAGATGCGTAAGTATTATCATAAATACTTAGTGAGTGGATCATCCTGCCTACAGGCCAATTACGTCAAACACTAGACAAAACATCACAATAATCAACAACAATAACAATGCTCAACAATAATCACAAGTAAAAACCATCCCTGTCAGGAAACACCCACGTTTCCTGACACCCAGGTTGGTGTCGACCGACACCTCTATGGTGTCGATCGACGCCAGCCTCCCGAGTGTCGATCGACACTCATCGAGTGTCGCTCGACACCGGCTCGACGCCCAGAAACCAGAAGCTACGAAAATCGCATAAAACACACAATTTCGTGGGATTCAACCCCCACATCGATCAAACAACAAAATAACTCGATCCTACACAAGAACAACTCGAAAAACTCATCAACAATCTCGAAATCACACAATCTCCAATGCTAACGGACCTACAGTCACGCACTCACCTTGACAAGGATTGGAAAGAGGGAAAGGAGATAGAACAGCCACCCACAACCTCAGATCAAGCCTCCAAACTTCAGGAATCTCCCAAATCACCTCTGAAAAGTCTCTGCCTCCTTTTCTAACTTAGAAACTCCCAAAAAGTGACTTTCTCTCGCGGCCAGAGACTTTATTCGCGACTTAGGGTTTCCAACACCCTTAAACCAGACAAAACCAGCCGACTTAAATCAAACCGGTCGATTTCACCATAACCGGTGTCGATCGACACCCTCCCTTGGTGTCGGTCGACACCAATCGACCAAACCAACTCCAATTGCAAATCGATCGACTTAAACCGGAAATCAAACCCGATAACCGGTGTCGATCGACACCCCGAAGGGTGTCGATCGATACTAGTCGTTCAGAAGAATTTAACACACTTTATTCGCGATGCTTGAACCTCAGACCGACTGCACAACAATCAAACAAGAACATGTACAGCCAAACCTCAATTCACACCTCTAAGAGCAAGTGCCAACTACTCCCGAACCCCTAGCATCGTCCAACACCACTTTCAAAACAACTTTCTGGTTCACGGATGTTACAGTTGTAAAGGGTAATCTGAAGAAGCGTAATAAAATAGCATTTCAAAATTTTCAAAATATGAAGAAACTTGTAGGGGTACACCCACATATTCCAAAAAATTAGTACATTTAGTGGTTTTTCCAAATCAATGAATGAAATATGTCCAAAGTGAACACTAAACTTTTCCGACCATTTGGCGTTGTAAAGGGGACTCTCAAGAAGCGTAATAAGATAGCCTTTCAAAAATTACAAAATATTAAGAAACTCGTAGGGGTACACCCACATATTCCAAAAAAGTAGTACATTTAGAGGTTTTTCCAAATCAATGAATGAAATATGTCCAAAGTGAACACTAAAATTTTCCGACCATTTGGCGTTGTAAAGGGAACTCTAAAGAAGCGTAATAAGATAGCCTTTCAAAAATTTCAAAATATTAAGCAACTCGTAGGGGTACACCTACATATTCTAAAAAACTAGTACATTTAGAGGTTTTTCCAAATCAATGAATGAAATATGTCCAAAGTGAACACTAAACTTTTCCGACCATTTGGCGTTGTAAAGGGGACTCTAAAGAAGCTTAATAAGATAGCCTTTCAAAATTTTCAAAATATGAAGAAACTTGTAGGGGTACACCCACATATTCCAAAAAACTAGTACATTTAGTGGTTTTTTCAAATCGATGAATGAAATATGTCCAAGGTGAACACTAAACTTTTCCGACCATTTGGCGTTGTAAAGGGGACTCTCAAGAAGCGTAATAAGATAGCCTTTCAAAATTTTCAAAATATTAAGAAACTCGTAGGGGTACACCCACATATTCCAAAAAAGTAGTACATTTAGAGATTTTTCCAAATCAATGAATGAAATATGTCTAAAGTGAACACTAAACTTTTCCGACCATTTGGCGTTGTAAAAGGGACTCTAACGAAGCGTTATAAGATATCCTTTCAAAAATTTCAAAATATTAAGAAACTCGTAGTGTCACACCCACATATTCCAAAAAACTAGTACATTTAGAGTTTTTTCCAAATCAATAAATGAAATATGTCCAAAGTAAACACTAAACTTTTCCGACCATTTGGCGTTGTAATGGGTACTCTGACGAAGCGTAATAAAATAGCATTTCAAAATTTTCAAAATATGAAGAAACTTGTAGGGGTACACCTACATATTTCAAAAAACTAGGACATTTAGAGGTTTTTCTAAATCAATGAATGAAATATGTCCAAAGTGAACACTAAACTTTTCCGACCATTTGGCGTTGTAAAGGGTAATCTGAAGAAGCGTAATAAAATAGCATTTCAAAATTTTCAAAATATGAAGAAACTTGTAGGGGTACACCCACATATTCCAAAAAACTAGTACATTTAGTGGTTTTTCCAAATCAATGAATGAAATATGTCCAAAGTGAACACTAAACTTTTCCGACCATTTGGCGTTGTAAAGGGGACTCTCAAGAAGCGTAATAAGATAGCCTTTCAAAAATTACAAAATATTAAGAAACTCGTAGGGGTACACCCACATATTCCAAAAAAGTAGTACATTTAGAGGTTTTTCCAAATCAATGAATGAAATATGTCCAAAGTGAACACTAAAATTTTCCGACCATTTGGCGTTGTAAAGGGGACTCTAAAGAAGCGTAATAAGATAGCCTTTCAAAAATTACAAAATATTAAGCAACTCGTAGGGGTACACCTACATATTCTAAAAAACTAGTACATTTAGAGGTTTTTCCAAATCAATGAATGAAATATGTCCAAAGTGAACACTAAACTTTTCCGACTATTTGGCGTTGTAAAGGGGACTCTAAAGAAGCTTAATAAGATAGCCTTTCAAAAATTTCAAAATATTAAACAACTCGTAGGGGTACACCCACATATTCCAAAAAACTAGTACATTTAGAGGTTTTTCCAAATCAATGAATGAAATATGTCCAAAGTGAACATTAAACTTTTCCGACCATTTGGCGTTGTAAAGGGGACTCTAAAGAAGCGTAATAAGATAGCCTTTCAAAAATTTCAAAATATTAAGAAACTCGTAGGGGTACACCCACATATTTCAAAAAACTAGGACATTTAGAGGTTTTTCCAAATCAATGAATGAAATATGTCCAAAGTAAACACTAAACTTTTCCGACCATTTGGCGTTGTAATGGGTACTCTGAAGAAGCGTAATAAAATAGCATTTCAAAATTTTCAAAATATGAAGAAACTTGTAGGGGTACACCTACATATTTCAAAAAACTAGGACATTTAGAGGTTTTTCTAAATCAATGAATGAAATATGTCCAAAGTGAACACTAAACTCTTCCGACCATTTGGCATTGTAAAGGGGACTCTCAAGAAGCGTAATAAAATAGCATTTCAAAATTTTCAAAATATGAAGAAACTTGTAGGGGTACACCTACATATTTCAAAAAACTAGGACATTTTGAGGTTTTTCTAAGTCAATGAATGAAATATGTCCAAAGTGAACACTAAACTTTTCCGACCATTTGGCGTTGTAAAGGGTAATCTGAAGAAGCGTAATAAAATAGCATTTCAAAATATGAAGAAACTTGTAGGGGTACACCCACATATTCCAAAAAACTAGTACATTTAGTGGTTTTTCCAAATCAATGAATGAAATATGTCCAAAGTGAACACTAAACTTTTCCGACCATTTGGCGTTGTAAAGGGGACTCTCAAGAAGCGTAATAAGATAGCCTTTCAAAAATTACAAAATATTAAGAAACTCGTAGGGGTACACCCACATATTCCAAAAAAGTAGTACATTTAGAGGTTTTTCCAAATCAATGAATGAAATATGTCCAAAGTGAACACTAAAATTTTCCGACCATTTGGCGTTGTAAAGGGGACTCTAAAGAAGCGTAATAAGATAGCCTTTCAAAAATTTCAAAATATTAAGCAACTCGTAGGGGTACACCTACATATTCTAAAAAACTAGTACATTTAGAGGTTTTTCCAAATCAATGAATGAAATATGTCCAAAGTGAACACTAAACTTTTCCGACCATTTGGCGTTGTAAAGGGGACTCTAAAGAAGCTTAATAAGATAGCCTTTCAAAATTTTCAAAATATGAAGAAACTTGTAGGGGTACACCCACATATTCCAAAAAACTAGTACATTTAGTGGTTTTTTCAAATCGATGAATGAAATATGTCCAAGGTGAACACTAAACTTTTCCGACCATTTGGCGTTGTAAAGGGGACTCTCAAGAAGCGTAATAAGATAGCCTTTCAAAATTTTCAAAATATTAAGAAACTCGTAGGGGTACACCCACATATTCCAAAAAAGTAGTACATTTAGAGATTTTTCCAAATCAATGAATGAAATATGTCTAAAGTGAACACTAAACTTTTCCGACCATTTGGCGTTGTAAAAGGGACTCTAACGAAGCGTTATAAGATATCCTTTCAAAAATTTCAAAATATTAAGAAACTCGTAGTGTCACACCCACATATTCCAAAAAACTAGTACATTTAGAGGTTTTTCCAAATCAATAAATGAAATATGTCCAAAGTAAACACTAAACTTTTCCGACCATTTGGCGTTGTAATGGGTACTCTGAAGAAGCGTAATAAAATAGCATTTCAAAATTTTCAAAATATGAAGAAACTTGTAGGGGTACACCTACATATTTCAAAAAACTAGGACATTTAGAGGTTTTTCTAAATCAATGAATGAAATATGTCCAAAGTGAACACTAAACTCTTCCGACCATTTGGCATTGTAAAGGGGACTCTCAAGAAGCGTAATAAAATAGCATTTCAAAATTTTCAAAATATGAAGAAACTTGTAGGGGTACACCTACATATTTCAAAAAACTAGGACATTTTGAGGTTTTTCTAAGTCAATGAATGAAATATGTCCAAAGTGAACACTAAACTTTTCCGACCATTTGGCGTTGTAAAGGGTAATCTGAAGAAGCGTAATAAAATAGCATTTCAAAATATGAAGAAACTTGTAGGGGTACACCCACATATTCCAAAAAACTAGTACATTTAGTGGTTTTTCCAAATCAATGAATGAAATATGTCCAAAGTGAACACTAAACTTTTCCGACCATTTGGCGTTGTAAAGGGGACTCTCAAGAAGCGTAATAAGATAGCCTTTCAAAAATTACAAAATATTAAGAAACTCGTAGGGGTACACCCACATATTCCAAAAAAGTAGTACATTTAGAGGTTTTTCCAAATCAATGAATGAAATATGTCCAAAGTGAACACTAAAATTTTCCGACCATTTGGCGTTGTAAAGGGGACTCTAAAGAAGCGTAATAAGATAGCCTTTCAAAAATTTCAAAATATTAAGCAACTCGTAGGGGTACACCTACATATTCTAAAAAACTAGTACATTTAGAGGTTTTTCCAAATCAATGAATGAAATATGTCCAAAGTGAACACTAAACTTTTCCGACCATTTGGCGTTGTAAAGGGGACTCTAAAGAAGCTTAATAAGATAGCCTTTCAAAATTTTCAAAATATGAAGAAACTTGTAGGGGTACACCCACATATTCCAAAAAACTAGTACATTTAGTGGTTTTTTCAAATCGATGAATGAAATATGTCCAAGGTGAACACTAAACTTTTCCGACCATTTGGCGTTGTAAAGGGGACTCTCAAGAAGCGTAATAAGATAGCCTTTCAAAATTTTCAAAATATTAAGAAACTCGTAGGGGTACACCCACATATTCCAAAAAAGTAGTACATTTAGAGATTTTTCCAAATCAATGAATGAAATATGTCTAAAGTGAACACTAAACTTTTCCGACCATTTGGCGTTGTAAAAGGGACTCTAACGAAGCGTTATAAGATATCCTTTCAAAAATTTCAAAATATTAAGAAACTCGTAGTGTCACACCCACATATTCCAAAAAACTAGTACATTTAGAGGTTTTTCCAAATCAATAAATGAAATATGTCCAAAGTAAACACTAAACTTTTCCGACCATTTGGCGTTGTAATGGGTACTCTGACGAAGCGTAATAAAATAGCATTTCAAAATTTTCAAAATATGAAGAAACTTGTAGGGGTACACCTACATATTTCAAAAAACTAGGACATTTAGAGGTTTTTCTAAATCAATGAATGAAATATGTCCAAAGTGAACACTAAACTTTTCCGACCATTTGGCGTTGTAAAGGGTAATCTGAAGAAGCGTAATAAAATAGCATTTCAAAATTTTCAAAATATGAAGAAACTTGTAGGGGTACACCCACATATTCCAAAAAACTAGTACATTTAGTGGTTTTTCCAAATCAATGAATGAAATATGTCCAAAGTGAACACTAAACTTTTCCGACCATTTGGCGTTGTAAAGGGGACTCTCAAGAAGCGTAATAAAATAGCCTTTCAAAAATTACAAAATATTAAGAAACTCGTAGGGGTACACCCACATATTCCAAAAAAGTAGTACATTTAGAGGTTTTTCCAAATCAATGAATGAAATATGTCCAAAGTGAACACTAAAATTTTCCGACCATTTGGCGTTGTAAAGGGGACTCTAAAGAAGCGTAATAAGATAGCCTTTCAAAAATTACAAAATATTAAGCAACTCGTAGGGGTACACCTACATATTCTAAAAAACTAGTACATTTAGAGGTTTTTCCAAATCAATGAATGAAATATGTCCAAAGTGAACACTAAACTTTTCCGACTATTTGGCGTTGTAAAGGGGACTCTAAAGAAGCTTAATAAGATAGCCTTTCAAAAATTTCAAAATATTAAACAACTCGTAGGGGTACACCCACATATTCCAAAAAACTAGTACATTTAGAGGTTTTTCCAAATCAATGAATGAAATATGTCCAAAGTGAACATTAAACTTTTCCGACCATTTGGCGTTGTAAAGGGGACTCTAAAGAAGCGTAATAAGATAGCCTTTCAAAAATTTCAAAATATTAAGAAACTCGTAGGGGTACACCCACATATTTCAAAAAACTAGGACATTTAGAGGTTTTTCCAAATCAATGAATGAAATATGTCCAAAGTAAACACTAAACTTTTCCGACCATTTGGCGTTGTAATGGGTACTCTGAAGAAGCGTAATAAAATAGCATTTCAAAATTTTCAAAATATGAAGAAACTTGTAGGGGTACACCTACATATTTCAAAAAACTAGGACATTTAGAGGTTTTTCTAAATCAATGAATGAAATATGTCCAAAGTGAACACTAAACTCTTCCGACCATTTGGCGTTGTAAAGGGGACTCTCAAGAAGCGTAATAAAATAGCATTTCAAAATTTTCAAAATATGAAGAAACTTGTAGGGGTACACCTACATATTTCAAAAAACTAGGACATTTAGAGGTTTTTCTAAGTCAATGAATGAAATATGTCCAAAGTGAACACTAAACTTTTCCGACCATTTGGCGTTGTAAAGGGTAATCTGAAGAAGCGTAATAAAATAGCATTTCAAAATATGAAGAAACTTGTAGGGGTACACCCACATATTCCAAAAAACTAGTACATTTAGTGGTTTTTCCAAATCAATGAATGAAATATGTCCAAAGTGAACACTAAACTTTTCCGACCATTTGGCGTTGTAAAGGGGACTCTCAAGAAGCGTAATAAGATAGCCTTTCAAAAATTACAAAATATTAAGAAACTCGTAGGGGTACACCCACATATTCCAAAAAAGTAGTACATTTAGAGGTTTTTCCAAATCAATGAATGAAATATGTCCAAAGTGAACACTAAAATTTTCCGACCATTTGGCGTTGTAAAGGGGACTCTAAAGAAGCGTAATAAGATAGCCTTTCAAAAATTTCAAAATATTAAGCAACTCGTAGGGGTACACCTACATATTCTAAAAAACTAGTACATTTAGAGGTTTTTCCAAATCAATGAATGAAATATGTCCAAAGTGAACACTAAACTTTTCCGACCATTTGGCGTTGTAAAGGGGACTCTAAAGAAGCGTAATAAGATAGCCTTTCAAAAATTTCAAAATATTAAGCAACTCGTAGGGGTACACCCACATATTCTAAAAAACTAGTACATTTAGAGGTTTTTCCAAATCAATGAATGAAATATGTCCAAAGTGAACACTAAACTTTTCCGACCATTTGGCGTTGTAATTGGTACTCTGAAGAAGCGTAATAAAATAGCATTTCAAAATTTTCAAAATATGAAGAAACTTGTAGGGGTACACCCACATATTCCAAAAAACTAGTACATTTAGTGGTTTTTCCAAATCGATGAATGAAATATGTCCAAGGTGAACACTAAACTTTTCCGACCATTTGGCGTTGTAAAGGGGACTCTCAAGAAGCGTAATAAGATAGCCTTTCAAAATTTTCAAAATATTAAGAAACTCGTAGGGGTACACCCACATATTCCAAAAAAGTAGTACATTTAGAGGTTTTTCCAAATCAATGAATGAAATATGTCCAAAGTGAACACTAAACTTTTCCGACCATTTGGCGTTGTAATGGGTACTCTGAAGAAGCGTAATAAAATAGCATTTCAAAATTTTCAAAATATGAAGAAACTTGTAGGGGTACACCTACATATTTCAAAAAACTAGGACATTTAGAGGTTTTTCTAAATCAATGAATGAAATATGTCCAAAGTGAACACTAAACTTTTCCGACCATTTGGCGTTGTAAAGGGTAATCTGAAGAAGCGTAATAAAATAGCATTTCAAAATTTTCAAAATATGAAGAAACTTGTAGGGGTACACCCACATATTCCAAAAAATTAGTACATTTAGTGGTTTTTCCAAATCAATGAATGAAATATGTCCAAAGTGAACACTAAACTTTTCCGACCATTTGGCGTTGTAAAGGGGACTCTCAAGAAGCGTAATAAGATAGCCTTTCAAAAATTACAAAATATTAAGAAACTCGTAGGGGTACACCCACATATTCCAAAAAAGTAGTACATTTAGAGGTTTTTCCAAATCAATGAATGAAATATGTCCAAAGTGAACACTAAAATTTTCCGACCATTTGGCGTTGTAAAGGGGACTCTAAAGAAGCGTAATAAGATAGCCTTTCAAAAATTTCAAAATATTAAGCAACTCGTAGGGGTACACCTACATATTCTAAAAAACTAGTACATTTAGAGGTTTTTCCAAATCAATGAATGAAATATGTCCAAAGTGAACACTAAACTTTTCCGACCATTTGGCGTTGTAAAGGGGACTCTAAAGAAGCTTAATAAGATAGCCTTTCAAAATTTTCAAAATATGAAGAAACTTGTAGGGGTACACCCACATATTCCAAAAAACTAGTACATTTAGTGGTTTTTTCAAATCGATGAATGAAATATGTCCAAGGTGAACACTAAACTTTTCCGACCATTTGGCGTTGTAAAGGGGACTCTCAAGAAGCGTAATAAGATAGCCTTTCAAAATTTTCAAAATATTAAGAAACTCGTAGGGGTACACCCACATATTCCAAAAAAGTAGTACATTTAGAGATTTTTCCAAATCAATAAATGAAATATGTCCAAAGTAAACACTAAACTTTTCCGACCATTTGGCGTTGTAAAGGGGACTCTAAAGAAGCGTAATAAGATAGCCTTTCAAAAATTTCAAAATATTAAGCAACTCGTAGGGGTACACCTACATATTCTAAAAAACTAGTACATTTAGAGGTTTTTCCAAATCAATGAATGAAATATGCCCAAAGTGAACACTAAACTTTTCCGACCATTTGGCGTTGTAAAGGGGACTCTAAAGAAGCTTAATAAGATAGCCTTTCAAAAATTTCAAAATATTAAGCAACTCGTAGGGGTACACCCACATATTCCAAAAAACTAGTACATTTAGAGGTTTTTCCAAATCAATGAATGAAATATGTCCAAAGTGAACATTAAACTTTTCCGACCATTTGGCGTTGTAAAGGGGACTCTAAAGAAGCGTAATAAGATAGCCTTTCAAAAATTTCAAAATATTAAGAAACTCGTAGGGGTACACCCACATATTTCAAAAAACTAGGACATTTAGAGGTTTTTCCAAATCAATGAATGAAATATGTCCAAAGTAAACACTAAACTTTTCCGACCATTTGGCGTTGTAATGGGTACTCTGAAGAAGCGTAATAAAATAGCATTTCAAAATTTTCAAAATATGAAGAAACTTGTAGGGGTACACCTACATATTTCAAAAAACTAGGACATTTAGAGGTTTTTCTAAATCAATGAATGAAATATGTCCAAAGTGAACACTAAACTTTTCCGACCATTTGGGGATGTAAATGGGACTCTAAAGAAGCGTTATAAGATAGCCTTTCAAAATTTTCAAAATATTAAGAAACTCGTAGGGGTACACCCACATATTCCAAAAAACTAGTACATTTAGAGGTTTTTCCAAATCAATGAATGAAATATGTTCAAAGTGAACACTAAAGTTTTCCGACAATTTGGCGTTGTAAAGGGTACTCTGAAGATGCGTAATAAGATATCCATTCAAAATTTCAAAATATTAAGAAACTCGTAGGGGTACACCCACATATTCCAAAAAACTAGTACATTTAGTGGTTTCTCCAATTCAATGAATGAAATATGTCCAGAATGAACACTAAACTTTTCCGACCATTTGGCCTTCTAAAGGGGACTCTAAAGAAGCGTAATAAGATAGCTCTTTCAAAATTTTCAAAATATTAAGAACTCGTAGGGGTACACCCACATATTCAAAAAAACTAGTATGTTTGGAGGTTTTTCCAAATCAATGAGTGAAATATGTCCAAAGTGAACACTAAACTTTTCCGACCATTTGGCCTTGTAAAGGGGACTCTAAAGAAGCATAATAAGATAGCCTTTCAAAAAATTTAAAATATTAAGCAACTCGTAGGGGTACACCCACATATTCCAAAAAACTAGTACATTTAGTGGTTTCTCCAATTCAATGAATGAAATATGTCCAAAATGAACACTAAACTTTTCCGACCATTTGGCCTTCTAAAGGGGACTCTGAAGAAGCGTAATAAGATAGCCTTTCAAAATTTTCAAAATATTAAGAACTCGTAGGGGTACACCCACATATTCAAAAAAACTAGTATGTTTGGAGGTTTTTCCAAATCAATGAGTGAAATATGTCCAAAGTGAACACTAAACTTTTCCGACCATTTGGCCTTGTAAAGGGGACTCTAAAGAAGCCTAATAAGATAGCCTTTCAAAAAATTTAAAATATTAAGCAACTCGTAGGGGTACACCCACATATTCCAAAAAACTAGTACATTTAGAGGTTTTTCCAAATCAATGAATGAAATATGTCCAAAGTGAACACTAAAGCTTTCCGACCATTTGGTGTTGTAAAGGGTACTCTGAAGATGCGTCATAAGATAGCCTTTCAAATTTTAAAAATATTAAGAAACTCGTAGGGGTACACCCACATATTCCAAAAAATCACTACATTTAGTGGTTTCTCCAATTCAATGAATGAAATATGTCCAAAGTGAATACTAAACTTTTCCGACCATTTGGCGTTGTAAAGGGGACTCTAACGAAGCGTAATAAGATAGCCTTTCAAAATTTTCAAAATATTAAGCAACTCGTAGGGGTACACCCACATATTCCAAAAAACTACTACATTTAGAGGTTTTTCCAAATCAATAAATGAAATATGTCCAAAGTGAACACTAAACTTTTCCGACCATTTGGCCTTGTAAAGGGGACTCTAAAGAAGCGTAATAAGATAGCCTTTCAAAAATTTTAAAATATTAAGCAACTCGTAGGGGAACACCCACATATTCCAAAAACTACTACATTTAGAGGTTTTTCCAAATCAATGAATGAAATATGTCCAAAGTGAACCCTAAACTTTTCCGACCATTTGGCGTTGTAAAGGGGACTCTAAAGAAGCGTAATAAGATAGCCTTTCAAAATTTTCAAAATATTAAGCAACTCGTAGGGGTACACCCACATATTCCAAAAAATCACTACATTTTCCAAATCAATGAATGAAATATGTCCAAAGTGAACACTAAACTTTTCCGACCATTTGGGGATGTAAATGGGACTCTAAAGAAGCGTTATAAGATAGCCTTTCAAAATTTTCAAAATATTAAGAAACTCGTAGGGGTACACCCACATATTCCAAAAAACTAGTACATTTAGAGATTTTTCCAAATCAATGAATGAAATATGTCCAAAGTGAACACTAAAGTTTTCCGACAATTTGGCGTTGTAAAGGGTACTCTGAAGATGCGTAATAAGATAGCCTTTCAAAATTTCAAAATATTAAGAAACTCGTAGGGGTACACCCACATATTCCAAAAAACTAGTACATTTAGTGGTTTCTCCAATTCAATGAATGAAATATGTCCAGAATGAACACTAAACTTTTCCGACCATTTGGCCTTCTAAAGGGGACTCTAAAGAAGCGTAATAAGATAGCCTTTCAAAATTTTCAAAATATTAAGAACTCGTAGGGGTACACCCACATATTCAAAAAAACTAGTATGTTTGGAGGTTTTTCCAAATCAATGAGTGAAATATGTCCAAAGTGAACACTAAACTTTTCCGACCATTTGGCCTTGTAAAGGGGACTCTAAAGAAGCGTAATAAGATAGCCTTTCAAAAAATTTAAAATATTAAGCAACTCGTAGGGGTACACCCACATATTCCAAAAAACTAGTACATTTAGTGGTTTCTCCAATTCAATGAATGAAATATGTCCAAAATGAACACTAAACTTTTCCGACCATTTGGCCTTCTAAAGGGGACTCTAAAGAAGCGTAATAAGATAGCCTTTCAAAATTTTCAAAATATTAAGAACTCGTAGGGGTACACCCACATATTCAAAAAAACTAGTATGTTTGGAGGTTTTTCCAAATCAATGAGTGAAATATGTCCAAAGTGAACACTAAACTTTTCCGACCATTTGGCCTTCTAAAGGGGACTCTAAAGAAGCGTAATAAGATAGCTCTTTCAAAATTTTCAAAATATTAAGAACTCGTAGGGGTACACCCACATATTCAAAAAAACTAGTATGTTTGGAGGTTTTTCCAAATCAATGAGTGAAATATGTCCAAAGTGAACACTAAACTTTTCCGACCATTTGGCCTTGTAAAGGGGACTCTAAAGAAGCGTAATAAGATAGCCTTTCAAAAAATTTACAATATTAAGCAACTCGTAGGGGTACACCCACATATTCCAAAAAACTAGTACATTTAGTGGTTTCTCCAATTCAATGAATGAAATATGTCCAAAATGAACACTAAACTTTTCCGACCATTTGGCCTTCTAAAGGGGACTCTGAAGAAGCGTAATAAGATAGCCTTTCAAAATTTTCAAAATATTAAGAACTCGTAGGGGTACACCCACATATTCAAAAAAACTAGTATGTTTGGAGGTTTTTCCAAATCAATGAGTGAAATATGTCCAAAGTGAACACTAAACTTTTCCGACCATTTGGCCTTCTAAAGGGGACTCTAAAGAAGCGTAATAAGATAGCTCTTTCAAAATTTTCAAAATATTAAGAACTCGTAGGGGTACACCCACATATTCAAAAAAACTAGTATGTTTGGAGGTTTTTCCAAATCAATGAGTGAAATATGTCCAATGTGAACACTAAACTTTTCCGACCATTTGGCCTTGTAAAGGGGACTCTAAAGAAGCGTAATAAGATAGCCTTTCAAAAAATTTACAATATTAAGCAACTCGTAGGGGTACACCCACATATTCCAAAAAACTAGTACATTTAGTGGTTTTTCCAAATCGATGAATGAAATATGTCCAAGGTGAACACTAAACTTTTCCGACCATTTGGCGTTGTAAAGGGGACTCTCAAGAAGCATAATAAGATAGCCTTTCAAAAATTTCAAAATATTAAGAAACTCGTAGGGGTACACCCACATATTCCAAAAAGTAGTACATTTAGAGGTTTTTCCAAATCAATGAATGAAATATGTCCAAAGTGAACACTAAACTTTTCCGACCATTTGGCGTTGTAAAGGGGACTCTAAAGAAGCGTAATAAGATAGCCTTTCAAAAATTTCAAAATATTAAGCAACTCGTAGAGGTACACCCACATATTCTAAAAAACTAGTACATTTAGAGGTTTTTCCAAATCAATGAATGAAATATGTCCAAAGTGAACACTAAACTTTTCCGACCATTTGGCGTTGTAAAGGGGACTCTAAAGAAGCGTAATAAAATAGCATTTCAAAATTTTCAAAATATGAAGAAACTTGTACGGGTACACCCATATATTCCAAAAAACTAGTACATTTAGTGGTTTTTCCAAATCAATGAATGAAATATGTCCAAGGTGAACACTAAACTTTTCCGACCATTTGGCGTTGTAAAGGGGACTCTCAAGAAGCGTAATAAGATAGCCTTTCAAAAATTACAAAATATTAAGAAACTCGTAGGGGTACACCCACATATTCCAAAAAAGTAATACATTTAGAGGTTTTTCCAAATCAATGAATGAAATATGTCCAAACTGAACACTAAACTTTTCCGACCATTTGGCGTTGTAAAGGGGACTCTAAAGAAGCGTAATAAGATAGCCTTTCAAAAATTTCAAAATATTAAGCAACTCGTAGGGGTACACCCACATATTCTGAAAAACTAAAACATTTAGAGGTTTTTCCAAATCAATGAATGAAATATGTCCAAAGTGAACACTAAACTTTTCCGACCATTTGACGTTGTAAAGGGGACTCTAAAGAAGCGTTATAAGATATCCTTTCAAAAATTTCAAAATATTAAGAAACTCGTAGTGGTACACCCACATATTCCAAAAAACTAGTACATTTAGAGGCTTTTCCAAATCAATAAATGAAATATGTCCAAAGTAAACACTAAACTTTTCCGACCATTTGGCGTTGTAATGGGTACTCTGAAGAAGCGTAATAAAATAGCATTTCAAAATTTTCAAAATATGAAGAAACTTGTAGGGGTACACCCACGTATTCCAAAAAACTAGTACATTTAGTGGTTTTTCCAAATCAATGAATGAAATATGTCCAAGGTGAACACTAAACTTTTCCGACCATTTGGCGTTGTAAAGGGGACTCTCAAGAAGCGTAATAAGATAGCCTTTCAAAAATTTCAAAATATTAAGAAACTCGTAGGGGTACACCCACATATTCCAAAAAAGTAGTACATTTAGCGGTTTTTCCAAATCAATGAATGAAATATGTCCAAAGTGAACACTAAACTTTTCCAACCATTTGGCGTTGTAAAAGGGACTCTAACGAAGCGTTATAAGATATCCTTTCAAAAATTTCAAAATATTAAGAAACTCGTAGTGTCACACCCACATATTCCAAAAAACTAGTACATTTAGAGGTTTTTCCAAATCAATAAATGAAATATGTCCAAAGTAAACACTAAACTTTTCCGACCATTTGGCGTTGTAATGGGTACTCTGTAGAAGCGTAATAAAATAGCATTTCAAAATTTTCAAAATATGAAGAAACTTGTAGGGGTACACCTACATATTTCAAAAAACTAGGACATTTAGAGGTTTTTCTAAATCAATGAATGAAATATGTCCAAAGTGAACACTAAACTTTTCCGACCATTTGGCGTTGTAAAGGGTAATCTGAAGAAGCGTAATAAAATAGCATTTCAAAATTTTCAAAATATGAAGAAACTTGTAGGGGTACACCCACATATTCCAAAAAACTAGTACATTTAGTGGTTTTTCCAAATCAATGAATGAAATATGTCCAAAGTGAACACTAAACTTTTCCGACCATTTGGCGTTGTAAAGGGGACTCTCAAGAAGCGTAATAAGATAGCCTTTCAAAAATTACAAAATATTAAGAAACTCGTAGGGGTACACCCACATATTCCAAAAAAGTAGTACATTTAGAGGTTTTTCCAAATCAATGAATGAAATATGTCCAAAGTGAACACTAAAATTTTCCGACCATTTGGCGTTGTAAAGGGGACTCTAAAGAAGCGTAATAAGATAGCCTTTCAAAAATTTCAAAATATTAAGCAACTCGTAGGGGTACACCCACATATTCTAAAAAACTAAAACATTTAGAGGTTTTTCCAAATCAATGAATGAAATATGTCCAAAGTGAACACTAAACTTTTCCGACCATTTGACGTTGTAAAGGGGACTCTAAAGAAGCGTTATAAGATATCCTTTCAAAAATTTCAAAATATTAAGAAACTCGTAGTGGTACACCCACATATTCCAAAAAACTAGTACATTTAGAGGTTTTTCCAAATCAATAAATGAAATATGTCCAAAGTAAACACTAAACTTTTCCGACCATTTGGCGTTGTAGTGGGTACTCTGAAGAAGCGTAATAAAATAGCATTTCAAAATTTTCAAAATATGAAGAAACTTGTAGGGGTACACCCACATATTCCAAAAAACTAGTACATTTAGTGGTTTTTCCAAATCAATGAATGAAATATGTCCAAGGTGAACACTAAACTTTTCCGACCATTTGGCGTTGTAAAGGGGACTCTCAAGAAGCGTAATAAGATAGCCTTTCAAAAATTTCAAAATATTAAGAAACTCGTAGGGGTACACCCACATATTCCAAAAAAGTAGTACATTTAGCGGTTTTTCCAAATCAATGAATGAAATATGTCCAAAGTGAACACTAAACTTTTCCGACCATTTGGCGTTGTAAAGGGGACTCTCAAGAAGCGTAATAAGATAGCCTTTCAAAAATTACAAAATATTAAGAAACTCGTAGGGGTACACCCACATATTCCAAAAAAGTAGTACATTTAGAGGTTTTTCCAAATCAATGAATGAAATATGTCCAAAGTGAACACTAAAATTTTCCGACCATTTGGCGTTGTAAAGGGGACTCTAAAGAAGCGTAATAAGATAGCCTTTCAAAAATTTCAAAATATTAAGCAACTCGTAGGGGTACACCCACATATTCTAAAAAACTAAAACATTTAGAGATTTTTCCAAATCAATGAATGAAATATGTCCAAAGTGAACACTAAAGTTTTCCGACAATTTGGCGTTGTAAAGGGTACTCTGAAGATGCGTAATAAGATAGCCTTTCAAAATTTCAAAATATTAAGAAACTCGTAGGGGTACACCCACATATTCCAAAAAACTAGTACATTTAGTGGTTTTTCCAAATCAATGAATGAAATATGTCCAAAGTGAACACTAAACTTTTCCGACCATTTGGCGTTGTAAAGGGGACTCTCAAGAAGCGTAATAAGATAGCCTTTCAAAAATTACAAAATATTAAGAAACTCGTAGGGGTACACCCACATATTCCAAAAAAGTAGTACATTTAGAGGTTTTTCCAAATCAATGAATGAAATATGTCCAAAGTGAACACTAAAATTTTCCGACCATTTGGCGTTGTAAAGGGGACTCTAAAGAAGCGTAATAAGATAGCCTTTCAAAAATTTCAAAATATTAAGCAACTCGTAGGGGTACACCCACATATTCTAAAAAACTAAAACATTTAGAGGTTTTTCCAAATCAATGAATGAAATATGTCCAAAGTGAACACTAAACTTTTCCGACCATTTGACGTTGTAAAGGGGACTCTAAAGAAGCGTTATAAGATATCCTTTCAAAAATTTCAAAATATTAAGAAACTCGTAGTGGTACACCCACATATTCCAAAAAACTAGTACATTTAGAGGTTTTTCCAAATCAATAAATGAAATATGTCCAAAGTAAACACTAAACTTTTCCGACCATTTGGCGTTGTAGTGGGTACTCTGAAGAAGCGTAATAAAATAGCATTTCAAAATTTTCAAAATATGAAGAAACTTGTAGGGGTACACCCACATATTCCAAAAAACTAGTACATTTAGTGGTTTTTCCAAATCAATGAATGAAATATGTCCAAGGTGAACACTAAACTTTTCCGACCATTTGGCGTTGTAAAGGGGACTCTCAAGAAGCGTAATAAGATAGCCTTTCAAAAATTTCAAAATATTAAGAAACTCGTAGGGGTACACCCACATATTCCAAAAAAGTAGTACATTTAGCGGTTTTTCCAAATCAATGAATGAAATATGTCCAAAGTGAACACTAAACTTTTCCGACCATTTGGCGTTGTAAAAGGGACTCTAACGAAGCGTTATAAGATATCCTTTCAAAAATTTCAAAATATTAAGAAACTCGTAGTGTCACACCCACATATTCCAAAAAACTAGTACATTTAGAGGTTTTTCCAAATCAATAAATGAAATATGTCCAAAGTAAACACTAAACTTTTCCGACCATTTGGCGTTGTAATGGGTACTCTGAAGAAGAGTAATAAAATAGCATTTCAAAATTTTCAAAATATGAAGAAACTTGTAGGGGTACACCCACATATTCCAAAAAAGTAGTACATTTAGAGGTTTTTCCAAATCAATGAATGAAATATGTCCAAATTGAACACTAAAATTTTCCGACCATTTGGCGTTGTAAAGGGGACTCTAAAGAAGCGTAATAAGATAGCCTTTCAAAAATTTCAAAATATTAAGCAACTCGTAGGGGTACACCTACATATTCTAAAAAACTAGTACATTTAGAGGTTTTTCCAAATCAATGAATGAAATATGTCCAAAGTGAACACTAAACTTTTCCGACCATTTGGCGTTGTAAAGGGGACTCTTTAAGAAGCTTAATAAGATAGCCTTTCAAAATTTTCAAAATATGAAGAAACTTGTAGGGGTACACCCACATATTCCAAAAAACTAGTACATTTAGTGGTTTTTCCAAATCAATGAATGAAATATGTCCAAGGTGAACACTAAACTTTTCCGACCATTTGGCATTGTAAAGGGGACTCTCAAGAAGCGTAATAAGATAGCCTTTCAAAATTTTCAAAATACTAAGAAACTCGTAGGGGTACACCCACATATTCCAAAAAAGTAGTACATTTAGAGGTTTTTCCAAATCAATGAATGAAATATGTCCAAAGTGAACACTAAACTTTTCCGACCATTTGGCGTTGTAAAAGGGACTCTAACGAAGCGTTATAAGATATCCTTTCAAAAATTTCAAAATATTAAGAAACTCGTAGTGTCACACCCACATATTCCAAAAAACTAGTACATTTAGAGGTTTTTCCAAATCAATAAATGAAATATGTCCAAAGTAAACACTAAACTTTTCCGACCATTTGGCGTTGTAATGGGTACTCTGTAGAAGCGTAATAAAATAGCATTTCAAAATTTTCAAAATATGAAGAAACTTGTAGGGGTACACCTACATATTTCAAAAAACTAGGACATTTAGAGGTTTTTCTAAGTCAATGAATGAAATATGTCCAAAGTGAACACTAAACTTTTCCGACCATTTGGCGTTGTAAAGGGTAATCTGAAGAAGCGTAATAAAATAGCATTTCAAAATATGAAGAAACTTGTAGGGGTACACCCACATATTCCAAAAACTACTACATTTAGTGGTTTTTCCAAATCAATGAATGAAATATGTCCAAAGTGAACACTAAACTTTTCCGACCATTTGGCGTTGTAAAGGGGACTCTCAAGAAGCGTAATAAGATAGCCTTTCAAAAATTACAAAATATTAAGAAACTCGTAGGGGTACACCCACATATTCCAAAAAAGTAGTACATTTAGAGGTTTTTCCAAATCAATGAATGAAATATGTCCAAAGTGAACACTAAAATTTTCCGACCATTTGGCGTTGTAAAGGGGACTCTAAAAAAGCGTAATAAGATAGCCTTTCAAAAATTTCAAAATATTAAGCAACTCGTAGGGGTACACCTACATATTCTAAAAAACTAGTACATTTAGAGGTTTTTCCAAATCAATGAATGAAATATGTCCAAAGTGAACACTAAACTTTTCCGACCATTTGGCGTTGTAAAGGGGACTCTAAAGAAGCGTAATAAGATAGCCTTTCAAAAATTTCAAAATATTAAGCAACTCGTAGGGGTACACCCACATATTCTAAAAAACTAGTACATTTAGAGGTTTTTCCAAATCAATGAATGAAATATGTCCAAAGTGAACACTAAACTTTTCCGACCATTTGGCGTTGTAATTGGTACTCTGAAGAAGCGTAATAAAATAGCATTTCAAAATTTTCAAAATATGAAGAAACTTGTAGGGGTACACCCACATATTCCAAAAAACTAGTACATTTAGTGGTTTTTCCAAATCGATGAATGAAATATGTCCAAGGTGAACACTAAACTTTTCCGACCATTTGGCGTTGTAAAGGGGACTCTCAAGAAGCGTAATAAGATAGCCTTTCAAAATTTTCAAAATATTAAGAAACTCGTAGGGGTACACCCACATATTCCAAAAAAGTAGTACATTTAGAGGTTTTTCCAAATCAATGAATGAAATATGTCCAAAGTGAACACTAAACTTTTCCGACCATTTGGCGTTGTAATGGGTACTCTGAAGAAGCGTAATAAAATAGCATTTCAAAATTTTCAAAATATGAAGAAACTTGTAGGGGTACACCTACATATTTCAAAAAACTAGGACATTTAGAGGTTTTTCTAAATCAATGAATGAAATATGTCCAAAGTGAACACTAAACTTTTCCGACCATTTGGCGTTGTAAAGGGTAATATGAAGAAGCGTAATAAAATAGCATTTCAAAATTTTCAAAATATGAAGAAACTTGTAGGGGTACACCCACATATTCCAAAAAATTAGTATATTTAGTGGTTTTTCCAAATCAATGAATGAAATATGTCCAAAGTGAACACTAAACTTTTCCGACCATTTGGCGTTGTAAAGGGGACTCTCAATGTAACATCCGTGAACCTGGAAGTTGTTGTGGAAGTGGTGTTGGACGATGCTAGGGGTTCGGGAGTAGTTGGCACATGCTCTTAGAGGTGTGAATTGAGGATTGGCTGTGCATGTTCTTGTTTGATTGTTGTGCAGTCGGTCTAAGGTTCAAGCATCGCGAAGAAAGTGTGTTAAATTCTTCTGAACGACACCGGTTATCGGGTTTGATTCCTGGTTTAAGTCGATCGATTTGCAATTGGAGTTGGTTTGGTCGATTGGTGTCGACCGACACCAAGGAAGGGTGTCGATCGACACCGGTTATGGTGAAATCGGTCGGTTCGATTTGAGTGAGTTCGGTTTAGCGCGGTTTTGGGCGAAAGAAGCCCTAGTTCTCGAATAAAACCCTGTGGCCGCGAGCAGAGGCACAGTTTTCGAGAAAAACAAGTTGCAGAGAGAAGGAGGGTGATTTCTGGGCGATTTTGGTGTTTGGAGAATCGATTTGAGGCTATTCTTCCTTGTTCATCTTCCTTTACTCTTTTCTATTCCTTTTCGAGGTGAGTGCGTGACTGTAGGCCCGTTGATCAATAGAGATTGTTTGATTTCGAGTTTTGGTTGTGTTCTTGAGTTGTTTATGCTGGATTTCGTGTTTTGATAGTATTGGGGCGTTGAAAACCCCTGGATTTTGTGTTATTGCGATTTTGGAATGTGATTTTCGTAGCTTCTGGTTTCTGGGCGTCGAGCCGGTGTCGAGCGACACTCGATGAGTGTCGATCGACACTCGGGAGGCTGGCGTCGATCGACACCATAGAGGTGTCGGTCGACACCAACCTGGGTGTCAGGAAACGTGGGTGTTTCCTGACAGGGATGGTTTATACTGTTGTTTTGTGTGGAGCATGGTTACTGATATTGATTATTGTGATGTTTTGTCTAGTGTTTGACGTAATTGGCCTGTAGGCAGGATGATCCACTCACTAAGTATTTATGATAATACTTACGCATCTCTTTCGTAATGTGATGCAGGTAACAGCAATGTTCATCCGCGGAAAGAGACCGAGAGAAGAGGATGATGAGATTAGAATTTGGATTCTGGCATTTATGATGTGGTTGATTGAGAATTCATGAGTTTAGGGTGTTAGACTTTATTTTAATAATGTAGCAAACCGGCTTAGGTCGTTTATTGGATATTGGTTTTATTGGTTTTATTCTTTATTGATTATTGTTGAATAATTATTTATGATTTAATAATATTGGTTTTTCTTCCGCATTGGGTTGAATTAGCTGTTGAGGATTAATATTTATGGGAATATTAATCTGGGCTAATTATATATAAAAAAAAAAAAAAAAAGCTTGGTTGTTTCACTCAAGAAGCGTAATAAGATAGCCTTTCAAAAATTACAAAATATTAAGAAACTCGTAGGGGTACACCCACATATTCCAAAAAAGTAGTACATTTAGAGGTTTTTCCAAATCAATGAATGAAATATGTCCAAAGTGAACACTAAAATTTTCCGACCATTTGGCGTTGTAAAGGGGACTCTAAAGAAGCGTAATAAGATAGCCTTTCAAAAATTTCAAAATATTAAGCAACTCGTAGGGGTACACATACATATTCTAAAAAACTAGTACATTTAGAGGTTTTTCCAAATCAATGAATGAAATATGTCCAAAGTGAACACTAAACTTTTCCGACTATTTGGCGTTGTAAAGGGGACTCTAAAGAAGCTTAATAAGATAGCCTTTCAAAAATTTCAAAATATTAAACAACTCGTAGGGGTACACCCACATATTCCAAAAAACTAGTACATTTAGAGGTTTTTCCAAATCAATGAATGAAATATGTCCAAAGTGAACATTAAACTTTTCCGACCATTTGGCGTTGTAAAGGGGACTCTAAAGAAGCGTAATAAGATAGCCTTTCAAAAATTTCAAAATATTAAGAAACTCGTAGGGGTACACCCACATATTTCAAAAAACTAGGACATTTAGAGGTTTTTCCAAATCAATGAATGAAATATGTCCAAAGTAAACACTAAACTTTTCCGACCATTTGGCGTTGTAATGGGTACTCTGAAGAAGCGTAATAAAATAGCATTTCAAAATTTTCAAAATATGAAGAAACTTGTAGGGGTACACCTACATATTTCAAAAAACTAGGACATTTAGAGGTTTTTCTAAATCAATGAATGAAATATGTCCAAAGTGAACACTAAACTTTTCCGACCATTTGGCGTTGTAAAGGGGACTCTCAAGAAGCGTAATAAGATAGCCTTTCAAAAATTAAAAAATATTAAGAAACTCGTAGGGGTACACCCACATATTCCAAAAAAGTAGTACATTTAGAGATTTTTCCAAATCAATGAATGAAATATGTCTAAAGTGAACACTAAACTTTTCCGACCATTTGGCGTTGTAAAAGGGACTCTAACGAAGCGTTATAAGATATCCTTTCAAAAATTTCAAAATATTAAGAAACTCGTAGTGTCACACCCACATATTCCAAAAAACTAGTACATTTAGAGGTTTTTCCAAATCAATAAATGAAATATGTCCAAAGTAAACACTAAACTTTTCCGACCATTTGGCGTTGTAATGGGTACTCTGACGAAGCGTAATAAAATAGCATTTCAAAATTTTCAAAATATGAAGAAACTTGTAGGGGTACACCTACATATTTCAAAAAACTAGGACATTTAGAGGTTTTTCTAAATCAATGAATGAAATATGTCCAAAGTGAACACTAAACGTTTCCGACCATTTGGCGTTGTAAAGGGTAATCTGAAGAAGCGTAATAAAATAGCATTTCAAAATTTTCAAAATATGAAGAAACTTGTAGGGGTACACCCACATATTCCAAAAAACTAGTACATTTAGTGGTTTTTCCAAATCAATGAATGAAATATGTCCAAAGTGAACACTAAACTTTTCCGACCATTTGGCGTTGTAAAGGGGACTCTCAAGAAGCGTAATAAGATAGCCTTTCAAAAATTACAAAATATTAAGAAACTCGTAGGGGTACACCCACATATTCCAAAAAAGTAGTACATTTAGAGGTTTTTCCAAATCAATGAATGAAATATGTCCAAAGTGAACACTAAAATTTTCCGACCATTTGGCGTTGTAAAGGAGACTCTAAAGAAGCGTAATAAGATAGCCTTTCAAAAATTTCAAAATATTAAGCAACTCGTAGGGCTACACATACATATTCTAAAAAACTAGTACATTTAGAGGTTTTTCCAAATCAATGAATGAAATATGTCCAAAGTGAACACTAAACTTTTCCGACTATTTGGCGTTGTAAAGGGGACTCTAAAGAAGCTTAATAAGATAGCCTTTCAAAAATTTCAAAATATTAAACAACTCGTAGGGGTACACCCACATATTCCAAAAAACTAGTACATTTAGAGGTTTTTCCAAATCAATGAATGAAATATGTCCAAAGTGAACATTAAACTTTTCCGACCATTTGGCGTTGTAAAGGGGACTCTAAAGAAGCGTAATAAGATAGCCTTTCAAAAATTTCAAAATATTAAGAAACTCGTAGGGGTACACCCACATATTTCAAAAAACTAGGACATTTAGAGGTTTTTCCAAATCAATGAATGAAATATGTCCAAAGTAAACACTAAACTTTTCCGACCATTTGGCGTTGTAATGGGTACTCTGAAGAAGCGTAATAAAATAGCATTTCAAAATTTTCAAAATATGAAGAAACTTGTAGGGGTACACCTACATATTTCAAAAAACTAGGACATTTAGAGGTTTTTCTAAATCAATGAATGAAATATGTCCAAAGTGAACACTAAACTTTTCCGACCATTTGGCGTTGTAAAGGGGACTCTCAAGAAGCGTAATAAGATAGCCTTTCAAAAATTACAAAATATTAAGAAACTCGTAGGGGTACACCCACATATTCCAAAAAAGTAGTACATTTAGAGGTTTTTCCAAATCAATGAATGAAATATGTCCAAAGTGAACACTAAACTTTTCCGACCATTTGGCGTTGTAAAAGGGACTCTAACGAAGCGTTATAAGATATCCTTTCAAAAATTTCAAAATATTAAGAAACTCGTAGTGTCACACCCACATATTCCAAAAAACTAGTACATTTAGAGGTTTTTCCAAATCAATAAATGAAATATGTCCAAAGTGAACACTAAACTTTTCCGACCATTTGGCGTTGTAAAAGGGACTCTAACGAAGCGTTATAAGATATCCTTTCAAAAATTTCAAAATATTAAGAAACTCGTAGTGTCACACCCACATATTCCAAAAAACTAGTACATTTAGAGGTTTTTCCAAATCAATAAATGAAATATGTCCAAAGTAAACACTAAACTTTTCCGACCATTTGGCGTTGTAAAGGGGACTCTAAAGAAGCGTAATAAGATAGCCTTTCAAAAATTTCAAAATATTAAGCAACTCGTAGGGGTACACCTACATATTCTAAAAAACTAGTACATTTAGAGGTTTTTCCAAATCAATGAATGAAATATGTCCAAAGTGAACACTAAACTTTTCCGACCATTTGGCGTTGTAAAGGGGACTCTAAAGAAGCTTAATAAGATAGCCTTTCAAAAATTTCAAAATATTAAGCAACTCGTAGGGGTACACCCACATATTCCAAAAAACTAGTACATTTAGAGGTTTTTCCAAATCAATGAATGAAATATGTCCAAAGTGAACATTAAACTTTTCCGACCATTTGGCGTTGTAAAGGGGACTCTAAAGAAGCGTAATAAGATAGCCTTTCAAAAATTTCAAAATATTAAGAAACTCGTAGGGGTACACCCACATATTTCAAAAAACTAGGACATTTAGAGGTTTTTCCAAATCAATGAATGAAATATGTCCAAAGTAAACACTAAACTTTTCCGACCATTTGGCGTTGTAATGGGTACTCTGAAGAAGCGTAATAAAATAGCATTTCAAAATTTTCAAAATATGAAGAAACTTGTAGGGGTACACCTACATATTTCAAAAAACTAGGACATTTAGAGGTTTTTCTAAATCAATGAATGAAATATGTCCAAAGTGAACACTAAACTTTTCCGACCATTTGGGGATGTAAATGGGACTCTAAAGAAGCGTTATAAGATAGCCTTTCAAAATTTTCAAAATATTAAGAAACTCGTAGGGGTACACCCACATATTCCAAAAAACTAGTACATTTAGAGGTTTTTCCAAATCAATGAATGAAATATGTTCAAAGTGAACACTAAAGTTTTCCGACAATTTGGCGTTGTAAAGGGTACTCTGAAGATGCGTAATAAGATAGCCTTTCAAAATTTCAAAATATTAAGAAACTCGTAGGGGTACACCCACATATTCCAAAAAACTAGTACATTTAGTGGTTTCTCCAATTCAATGAATGAAATATGTCCAGAATGAACACTAAACTTTTCCGACCATTTGGCCTTCTAAAGGGGACTCTAAAGAAGCGTAATAAGATAGCTCTTTCAAAATTTTCAAAATATTAAGAACTCGTAGGGGTACACCCACATATTCAAAAAAACTAGTATGTTTGGAGGTTTTTCCAAATCAATGAGTGAAATATGTCCAAAGTGAACATTAAACTTTTCCGACCATTTGGCCTTGTAAAGGGGACTCTAAAGAAGCGTAATAAGATAGCCTTTCAAAAAATTTAAAATATTAAGCAACTCGTAGGGGTACACCCACATATTCCAAAAAACTAGTACATTTAGTGGTTTCTCCAATTCAATGAATGAAATATGTCCAAAATGAACATTAAACTTTTCCGACCATTTGGCCTTCTAAAGGGGACTCTGAAGAAGCGTAATAAGATAGCCTTTCAAAATTTTCAAAATATTAAGAACTCGTAGGGGTACACCCACATATTCAAAAAAACTAGTATGTTTGGAGGTTTTTCCAAATCAATGAGTGAAATATGTCCAAAGTGAACACTAAACTTTTCCGACCATTTGGCCTTGTAAAGGGGACTCTAAAGAAGCCTAATAAGATAGCCTTTCAAAAAATTTAAAATATTAAGCAACTCGTAGGGGTACACCCACATATTCCAAAAAACTAGCACATTTAGAGGTTTTTCCAAATCAATGAATGAAATATGTCCAAAGTGAACACTAAAGCTTTCCGACCATTTGGTGTTGTAAAGGGTACTCTGAAGATGCGTCATAAGATAGCCTTTCAAAATTTAAAAATATTAAGAAACTCGTAGGGGTACACCCACATATTCCAAAAAATCACTACATTTAGTGGTTTCTCCAATTCAATGAATGAAATATGTCCAAAGTGAATACTAAACTTTTCCGACCATTTGGCGTTGTAAAGGGGACTCTAACGAAGCGTAATAAGATAGCCTTTCAAAATTTTCAAAATATTAAGCAACTCGTAGGGGTACACCCACATATTCCAAAAAACTACTACATTTAGAGGTTTTTTCAAATCAATAAATGAAATATGTCCAAAGTGAACTCTAAACTTTTCCGACCATTTGGCCTTGTAAAGGGGACTCTAAAGAAGCGTAATAAGATAGCCTTTCAAAAATTTTAAAATATTAAGCAACTCGTAGGGGAACACCCACATATTCCAAAAACTACTACATTTAGAGGTTTTGCCAAATCAATGAATGAAATATGTCCAAAGTGAACCCTAAACTTTTCCGACCATTTGGCGTTGTAAAGGGGACTCTAAAGAAGCGTAATAAGATAGCCTTTCAAAATTTTCAAAATAGTAAGCAACTCGTAGGGGTACACCCACATATTCCAAAAAATCACTACATTTTCCAAATCAATGAATGAAATATGTCCAAAGTGAAAACTAAACTTTTCCGACCATTTGGGGATGTAAATGGGACTCTAAAGAAGCGTTATAAGATAGCCTTTCAAAATTTTCAAAATATTAAGAAACTCGTAGGGGTACTGAAACAACCAAATTTTTTTTTTATTAAATAATTAGCCCAGATTAATATTCCCATAAATATTAATCCTCAACAGCTAATTCAACACAATGCGGAAGAAAGCCAATATTATTAAGTCATAATCAATGATTCAACAATAACCAATAAAGAATAAAACCAATAAAACCGATAACCAATAAGCAACCTAAGCCGGTTTGCTACATTATTAAAATAAAGTCTAACACCCTAAACTCATGAATTTCTGGTCAACCATAACAACAAAGCCAGAATCAAATTCCTAATCTCATCATCCTCTTCTCTCGGTCTCTTTCCGCGGAAGAACATGGCTGTTACCTGCATCACATTGGAATAGAGATGCGTAAGTATTATCATAAATACTTAGTGAGTGGATCATCCTGCCTACAGGCCAATTACGTCAAACAATAGACAAACATCACAATAATCAATAACAATAACAATGCTCAACAATACTCAACAATATAAACATTCCCTGTCAGGAAACACCCACGTTTCCTGACACCCAGGTCGGTGTCGACCGACACCTCTATGGTGTCGATCGACGCCAGCCTCCCGAGTGTCGATCGACACTCATCGAGTGTCGCTCGACACCGGCTCGACGCCCAGAAACCAGAAGCTACGAAAATCACATTCCAACATCGCAATAACACAAAATCTAGGGGTTTTCAACGCCCCAATACTATCAAAACACGAAATCCAACATAAACAACTCAAGAACACAACCAAAACTCGAAATCAAACAATCTCTATTGATCAACGGGCCTACAGTCACGCACTCACCTTAGATTGGATTGGAAACAAGGGAAAGAGATGAAACAGCGAAGAACAGCAACAAATCAAGCCCAGAAACTCCAAAAATCAACCAAAATCGCCCTGCCTCTCTCTGGAAACTCTCTGCCTCGAAAAACGTGAAAAGTGATGCGGCTACAGTGTTTTCTCGCATAAAATAGGGTTCCCTCGCCCTTAACCGACCAAACCGCAATCACTTGAATCAAACCGGTCGATTTCACCATAACCGGTGTCGATCGACACCCTTCCTTGGTGTCGGTCGACACCCATCGACCAAAACCAACCCAATTGCAAATCGATCGACTTAAACCGGAAATCAAACCCGATAACCGGTGTCGATCGACACCCTTCGGGTGTCGATCGATACTAGTCGTTCAGAAGAATTTAACACACTTTCTTCGCGATGCTTGAACCTTAGACCGACTGCACAACAATCAAACAAGAACATGCACAGCCAATCCTCAATTCACACCTCTAAGAGCATGTGCCAACTACTCCCGAACCCCTAGCATCGTCCAACACCACTTCCAACACAACTTTCTGGTTCACGGATGTTACAATTCTCCCCCACTAAACTGGATTCGTCCTCGAATCCCAACACAAACGTCTCTCCAAGACCTCAAAACTCAAATTTTAGTCCTATGTTATACGCATGTTTCCAAGATATTATTACTCTCAATGCCATAACCGCAGTCATGACATCCGTACTGCAACTCACGGTCCAGTACCAAAATGTGACCAATGTCACAAAACCAAACGTGACCCGAAGTCACAACCAAAATGTGATCCCTGTCACAACCAAAACGTGACCCACAGTCACTAAAACAACCCATATCGAGGTAGCGACCCCCAATATAAGTCCGTTGGGCACCTAACGTCCCAACACAAATAGTACTACCGTCTACAAGGCCCACCGCCTCTAGACAAAACGAGTAATAAAATCTGAAACGCGTACCAACATGTGACTAAAAAACTCTCAATGACCCCACCGGCCAAAGAAACTTGTAACATCCAAACCATAACCAAAAATATGAGGCAAAAACTCCATCTCATATAACTCCAAAAATGTATATCGTACAACAAAACGAAAATACATAAGTCCAAAACCAACAACAACAAAACCAAAAACAAGACTAGAACCACAAAGATGAATCACTCCACAGCCTGCTTGTCGAACCACTTTCCGAACTTCAGCTTCATCTTTGCCTCTGGCTCCCAAGTCTGCTCCTCTGTGCCACTACAGTCCCACAAGACTCTCAACAATGGCACTCTCTTGTTCCGCAAAACCTTGACTCTCCTCTCAAGAATCCTCACAGGAACTGCCGGAACTGTCATATCTGGCTGGAGATCCTCTGGAATCTCAACCACAACCTCCTCTGAAGGACGCAAACACCTCCTCAACATAGACACATGAAACACCTTGTGAAAGGCGCTCATAATCGGTGGCAAATCCAATCGATAAGCCACTGGCCCAACTCGCTCCACCACTGGAAACGGACCCATAAAACGCGGACTGAGCTTGTTCTCTGCTATGGACCTGTTAGGGCCTCTCAACATAGCCATCTTGAGATAAACTCTATCTCCCACCTGAAACTCAAGCTCACGTCGCCGCCTATCTGCATAACTCCTCTGTCTATCCTGAGCCTCCTTCATGTTCAGCCTCAAGACCCGAATCTTCTCCGTCGTCTCCTGAACAAAACTAGCTCCAAACATGCTGCGCTCCCCCACTTGGGTCCAGCATAAGGGTGTCCTGCATGGCCTCCCATACAAAGCCTCATAAGGAGCCATACCAATACTAGACTGAAAACTGTTGTTATAGGCAAACTCTGCCAAACACAGATGATCAGCCCAATGACCACCCCAATCCAGTACACACATCCTAAGCAGATCCTCCAAAGTCTGAATAGTCCTCTCTGACTGCCCATCTGTCTGCGGATGATACGCTGTACTCATATGCACCTTAGTGCCCATCTCAGTCTGAAATGCCCTCCAAAACTCTGAAGCAAACCTCGGATCTCTATCCGACACGATACTGGCTGGCACTCCATGCAGCCTCACAATCTCCCGCACAAACTTCCTAGCCAAGACAGCCGCTCCATCTGTCTTCTTGATAGCCAAGAAATGTGCTGACTTGGTCAGGCGATCCACAATGACCCAAATAGCATCGAAAGTCCGTGAGATAGGTAATCCCACAACAAAATCCATAGTGATCATGTCCCACTTCCACTCTGGAATGGGTAAACTCTGCAAAAGACCACTAGGCACCTGATGCTCTGCCTTGACCAAAGAACAAGTGTTGCACCTCGCAACCCAATCTGCCACATCCCTCTTCATCCCAACCCAATGATAATACCGTTTGAGGTCACGGTACATCTTGGTCGCACCCGGATGAATCGAAAACTTGCTCGAATGAGCCTCTCTCAAAACCTCATGCCTCAACACCTCATCCTTGGGCACACAAACTCGCCCACGAACCAAGATAGTCCCATTCGAAGAGACCTGATACTCAGAATCAACCGCCTGCGAAGCATCAATCAAACCCTGATCACTCATCGAGTGTCGCTCGACACCGGCTCGACGCCCAGAAACCAGAAGCTACGAAAATCACATTCCAAAATCGCAATAACACAAAATCCAGGGGTTTTCAACGCCCCAATACTATCAAAACATGAAATCCAGCATAAACAACTCAAGAACACAACCAAAACTCGAAATCAAACAATCTCTATTGATCAACGGGCCTACAGTCACGCACTCACCTCGAAAAGGAATAGAAAAGAGTAAAGGAAGATGAACAAGGAAGAATAGCCTCAAATCGATTCTCCAAACACCAAAATCGCCCAGAAATCACCCTCCTTCTCTCTGCAACTTGTTTTTCTCGAAAACTGTGCCTCTGCTCGCGGCCACAGGGTTTTATTCGAGAACTAGGGCTTCTTTCGCCCAAAACCGCGCTAAACCGAACTCACTCAAATCGAACCGACCGATTTCACCATAACCGGTGTCGATCGACACCCTTCCTTGGTGTCGGTCGACACCAATCGACCAAACCAACTCCAATTGCAAATCGATCGACTTAAACCAGGAATCAAACCCGATAACCGGTGTCGTTCAGAAGAATTTAACACACTTTCTTCGCGATGCTTGAACCTTAGACCGACTGCACAACAATCAAACAAGAACATGCACAGCCAATCCTCAATTCACACCTCTAAGAGCATGTGCCAACTACTCCCGAACCCCTAGCATCGTCCAACACCACTTCCAACACAACTTTCTGGTTCACGGATGTTACAATTCTCCCCCACTAAACTGGATTCGTCCTCGAATCCCAACACAAACGTCTCTCCAAGACCTCAAAACTCAAATTTTAGTCCTATGTTATACGCATGTTTCCAAGATATTATTACTCTCAATGCCATAACCGCAGTCATGACATCCGTACTGCAACTCACGGTCCAGTACCAAAATGTGACCAATGTCACAAAACCAAACGTGACCCGAAGTCACAACCAAAATGTGATCCCTGTCACAACCAAAACGTGACCCACAGTCACTAAAACAACCCATATCGAGGTAGCGACCCCCAATATAAGTCCGTTGGGCACCTAACGTCCCAACACAAATAGTACTACCGTCTACAAGGCCCACCGCCTCTAGACAAAACGAGTAATAAAATCTGAAACGCGTACCAACATGTGACTAAAAAACTCTCAATGACCCCACCGGCCAAAGAAACTTGTAACATCCAAACCATAACCAAAAATATGAGGCAAAAACTCCATCTCATATAACTCCAAAAATGTATATCGTACAACAAAACGAAAATACATAAGTCCAAAACCAACAACAACAAAACCAAAAACAAGACTAGAACCACAAAGATGAATCACTCCACAGCCTGCTTGTCGAACCACTTTCCGAACTTCAGCTTCATCTTTGCCTCTGGCTCCCAAGTCTGCTCCTCTGTGCCACTACAGTCCCACAAGACTCTCAACAATGGCACTCTCTTGTTCCGCAAAACCTTGACTCTCCTCTCAAGAATCCTCACAGGAACTGCCGGAACTGTCATATCTGGCTGGAGATCCTCTGGAATCTCAACCACAACCTCCTCTGAAGGACGCAAACACCTCCTCAACATAGACACATGAAACACCTTGTGAAAGGCGCTCATAATCGGTGGCAAATCCAATCGATAAGCCACTGGCCCAACTCGCTCCACCACTGGAAACGGACCCATAAAACGCGGACTGAGCTTGTTCTCTGCTATGGACCTGTTAGGGCCTCTCAACATAGCCATCTTGAGATAAACTCTATCTCCCACCTGAAACTCAAGCTCACGTCGCCGCCTATCTGCATAACTCCTCTGTCTATCCTGAGCCTCCTTCATGTTCAGCCTCAAGACCCGAATCTTCTCCGTCGTCTCCTGAACAAAACTAGCTCCAAACATGCTGCGCTCCCCCACTTGGGTCCAGCATAAGGGTGTCCTGCATGGCCTCCCATACAAAGCCTCATAAGGAGCCATACCAATACTAGACTGAAAACTGTTGTTATAGGCAAACTCTGCCAAACACAGATGATCAGCCCAATGACCACCCCAATCCAGTACACACATCCTAAGCAGATCCTCCAAAGTCTGAATAGTCCTCTCTGACTGCCCATCTGTCTGCGGATGATACGCTGTACTCATATGCACCTTAGTGCCCATCTCAGTCTGAAATGCCCTCCAAAACTCTGAAGCAAACCTCGGATCTCTATCCGACACGATACTGGCTGGCACTCCATGCAGCCTCACAATCTCCCGCACAAACTTCCTAGCCAAGACAGCCGCTCCATCTGTCTTCTTGATAGCCAAGAAATGTGCTGACTTGGTCAGGCGATCCACAATGACCCAAATAGCATCGAAAGTCCGTGAGATAGGTAATCCCACAACAAAATCCATAGTGATCATGTCCCACTTCCACTCTGGAATGGGTAAACTCTGCAAAAGACCACTAGGCACCTGATGCTCTGCCTTGACCAAAGAACAAGTGTTGCACCTCGCAACCCAATCTGCCACATCCCTCTTCATCCCAACCCAATGATAATACCGTTTGAGGTCACGGTACATCTTGGTCGCACCCGGATGAATCGAAAACTTGCTCGAATGAGCCTCTCTCAAAACCTCATGCCTCAACACCTCATCCTTGGGCACACAAACTCGCCCACGAACCAAGATAGTCCCATTCGAAGAGACCTGATACTCAGAATCAACCGCCTGCGAAGCATCAATCAAACCCTGATCACTCTGCTGCGCCACTCTGATCCTGCTGAGTAAGTCTGCCTGATCAGCTGCCTCTAAACCCAAAGGCTCCTCTGAAATAGCACAAAGACGCAATGTACTAATCTCGCTGACCAAAGCCTCAACGCCACGCTCCCTATCTGAATCAACCCTCCGTCGACTCAAAGCATCTGCCACCAAATTGGCCTTGCCTGGATGATAAACAATATCCAGGTCATAGTCTGCCAGAAACTCCACCCAACGCGTCTGTCTCGCATTCAGCAAAGGCTGAGTGAAAATATGCTGTAGACTCTTGTGATCTGTAAAGATCTGCACTCTACCACCATAAAGATATGACCTCCAAATCTTGAGTGCAAAAACCACTGCTCCCAACTCAAGATCATGTGTAGGACGGTTGCGCTCACTGCCCTGCAACTGCCTCGAAGCATAGGCAATCACTCTGCCCTCCTGCATCAAAACACAACCAAGTCCAACACCTGAAGCATCTGTGTACACTACATATGGCTTCCCCGGGTCGGGTAATGCCAAAACAGGTGTACTAGTCAACATCTCCTTGAGCTTCCCAAAGCTCTCCTCGCACTCCGGCGACCACGCAAACGGCACATCCTTGCCAGTCAACCTCGTCATCGGCTGAGACATACTCGCAAACCCCTTGACGAACCTCCTGTAGTAGCCTGCTAAACCCAGAAAACTCCTGATCTCGGTAGCACTACTCGGTCTAGGCCAATCTCTGATAGCCTCAATCTTAGCCGGATCCACAGAAACTCCCTCTGCAGAAACAATGTGGCCAAGAAAACCCATCTCTCTCTGCCAAAAGCTGCACTTGCTCAACTTGGCAAACAGCTTCTGCTCTCGAAGCTTCTCCAACACAAGCCTCAAATGAGTCGCATGCTCCTCTGGACTCCTCGAATACACCAAAATGTCATCAATGAAAATAATGACAAACACATCCAGAAACTCCCTGAACACGTCGTTCATCAACCTCATAAAAGCTGCCGGCGCATTAGTCAAACCAAAAGGCATGACCACAAACTCAAAATGCCCATACCTCGTCCGAAAAGCTGTCTTCCGGACATCCGCCTCATCTATCGGGATCTGATGATAACCCGATGCCAAGTCGATCTTAGAGAACCAGGTAGCACCTCTCAACTGATCCAACAACTCATCAATCCTCGGAAGTGGGTATCTGTTCTTCACTGTGACTCGGTTAAGTCCCCGGTAATCGATGCACAACCGAAAACTGCCATCCTTCTTCTTAACAAACAACACTGGCGCTCCCCATGGCGAAACACTAGGTCTGATGAACCCTTTACTCAAAAGGTCCTCTAGCTGCTTCTTCAGCTCTGCCATCTCTGCTGGAGCCATCCTGTAAGGTGTCTTCGATATCGGAGCTGTCCCGGGCTCTAAATCAATCGTGAAAGGATCTGACCGAGATGGTGGCAATCCCTTCAGCGACCGAAATACATCCTCGAAATCCTGGACAACCTGAATATCCTGCAGACTCACCTCACCACTGGACTCTGTCATAGTGATCGTCGCCAAATAAGCTTCGCAGCCTCGCTCTAACAACTGCTCTGCCTGAATAGCTGAAATCACTATACTCCCCGAAGTCGGTCTCACTCCCTGATAAACCAACTTCCCTGCATCCTGCTCAAACACCACTCTACCTCTGTAGCAATCCAGATGAACTCGGTATAGAGATAACCAGTCCATCCCCAAAATCACGTCATACAGCTCCACTGGACTGATGACCAAATCTGCTGGCATAGACTGCCCCGCAATACGCACATCAACTGCTCTAGCTCTGCCCGACGTAGCCAAATAACCACCACCAGCCACCTTGACAAAGCCTGAAGCCTCGCCATCGCTACTCCGAATGCCACTACCCTCAGCTCTCTCCGGAGTAATGAAGCAATTAGATGCTCCCGAGTCAAACAATACGTGAGACTCAAAACCTCCAACTAACAAGGTCCCTACACAATTCCACAAGTGTTGAGAACCTCTAACTCTATCACAGTAAAATAACAGAACCAGACAACACCAACAATTCTACCTTAAGAATTTAAAAGTCTGAGTCAAGATTTTACCTGTGATCTGGCCTGACTGACTGGTCTGGCCCACCTCTGCCGAAGTATACACTCTCGGCGCACCACCTGACTGCAACGCTGCAACCTGCGCTGCTGACTGAATAGCCAACGGCTGAATCGCCGCTGCCACTGCTCTCTGCTGCAACTTAGGACACATAGTCTTGATATGCCCCGGCTCCCTGCAGTAGTAGCACACTGTCGACTCTCTGGATCCCGCCCTCTTGGGGCAAGTCGCAACTCTGTGATCCAGACCCCCACAACCAAAACACCCACCCGTACTCGGGCTACTAGCAGATATCTCGTCTGCTCTCCTCTTCTGGCCCTGCGCAGGCCTACTGCCCCTGCCGTAACCAGAACTGTAACCTCTGCGCTGCTGATGCTGCTGCTGGCCCCGAGGATGGGTAGCAGGAGCAACTGCAACTGGAACAACCGCCGTACTCACCGGCTCACGCAAGTCCTCCTCAATGGACGCTGCCAACTCCACTAAACCAGCTCTGGTGTGGTACATACCACCTCTGCACTGAGTCCTGATGTTCCTCCGAAGCCCCTGGAGAAACCGCGACGTCAATGCCCGCTCACTGATCAGCTCACCACCAGAAAAGACCACCAATCTGCAGAACTCTGCATCATACTCTCGAACAGACCTCTCACCCTGAGTCAAGTCCAAAAACCTCAACTGCAGCCTGTCACGAGCCTCCTGAGGGAAAAACTTGTGGTTGAACTCCTCGACGAAGTCAACCCAAGTCCAAACCTCTCTCCTGGTCCTAACAGACCTCCACTACAAATGTGCATCACCTCCAAGGTAGTGCACTGCCAGCTCAACCTGAAACTGCGCTGGACAACGAACAGAATCGAAGTTCCGCTCCAACCTCTGACGCCACTCGTCAGCCTGCTCTGGAGTAACCCCGCCCTCAAACGTAGGCGTGCCAATCCTCTGCATCTCCCTCATCATCTCACGATAAGGAGAAAACCCAACTGCAACACCCTGCTGCACCACAGCCTCCTGCTGCTCAACAAAACCGGCACCAACATGTGCCCCGGCACCAACCTGTGCCCCGGCCGCTGGAGGTGCAACCGGAGCCTGCTGTGGAACTGCCTCTGGAAGACGTGCCAAAAGCTGCGTCAGTAGCCCCACAATCAAATCACCCTGAGCAAGAGCCGCGCCCCCACCGGGAACTGCTCCTGCCCCAGCGCCACCCCCGACGCCCAAACTAGCCCCACCGGCTAACGAAACAGACTGTGTCACCGACGCCGCCGCCACACTAGGCGCCGCACTCTCCACTGAGGCCTCAGCCTCTGGCACTCCACGACCAGCACCCCGACCTCCACGACCCGCTGCTCGCCCACCGCGACCAGCTCCTCTGCCCCCACGGGCTGCACCGCGACCACGACCACGGCCACGACCACGACCTGCGTCCATCTCTCTGCACTACCACCAAGTACAGAAAAAGAGCAAGGTCAACACAAAAACACAAAACACAACACACCAAATATCCAACTCACTTACCCGCGGAAAACTGGAAGACCGAGAGGATGAGACTAGACCACTAATTGACTAACTCACATAATCAATTAACCACACAATCCAATTCATCCAATTCTAACAGTCCTAAAACCGACTACGCTCTGATACCAAAATGAAACAACCAAATTTTTTTTTTATTAAATAATTAGCCCAGATTAATATTCCCATAAATATTAATCCTCAACAGCTAATTCAACACAATGCGGAAGAAAGCCAATATTATTAAGTCATAATCAATGATTCAACAATAACCAATAAAGAATAAAACCAATAAAACCGATAACCAATAAGCAACCTAAGCCGGTTTGCTACATTATTAAAATAAAGTCTAACACCCTAAACTCATGAATTTCTGGTCAACCATAACAACAAAGCCAGAATCAAATTCCTAATCTCATCATCCTCTTCTCTCGGTCTCTTTCCGCGGAAGAACATGGCTGTTACATGCATCACATTGGAATAGAGATGCGTAAGTATTATCATAAATACTTAGTGAGTGGATCATCCTGCCTACAGGCCAATTACGTCAAACAATAGACAAACATCACAATAATCAATAACAATAACAATGCTCAACAATACTCAACAATATAAACATTCCCTGTCAGGAAACACCCACGTTTCCTGACACCCAGGTCGGTGTCGACCGACACCTCTATGGTGTCGATCGACGCCAGCCTCCCGAGTGTCGATCGACACTCATCGAGTGTCGCTCGACACCGGCTCGACGCCCAGAAACCAGAAGCTACGAAAATCACATTCCAACATCGCAATAACACAAAATCTAGGGGTTTTCAACGCCCCAATACTATCAAAACACGAAATCCAACATAAACAACTCAAGAACACAACCAAAACTCGAAATCAAACAATCTCTATTGATCAACGGGCCTACAGTCACGCACTCACCTTAGATTGGATTGGAAACAAGGGAAAGAGATGAAACAGCGAAGAACAGCAACAAATCAAGCCCAGAAACTCCAAAAATCAACCAAAATCGCCCTGCCTCTCTCTGGAAACTCTCTGCCTCGAAAAACGTGAAAAGTGATGCGGCTACAGTGTTTTCTCGCATAAAATAGGGTTCCCTCGCCCTTAACCGACCAAACCGCAATCACTTGAATCAAACCGGTCGATTTCACCATAACCGGTGTCGATCGACACCCTTCCTTGGTGTCGGTCGACACCCATCGACCAAAACCAACCCAATTGCAAATCGATCGACTTAAACCGGAAATCAAACCCGATAACCGGTGTCGATCGACACCCTTTCAGAAGAATTTAACACACTTTCTTCGCGATGCTTGAACCTTAGACCGACTGCACAACAATCAAACAAGAACATGCACAGCCAATCCTCAATTCACACCTCTAAGAGCATGTGCCAACTACTCCCGAACCCCTAGCATCGTCCAACACCACTTCCAACACAACTTTCTGGTTCACGGATGTTACAGGTACACCCACATATTCCAAAAAACTAGTACATTTAGAGATTTTTCCAAATCAATGAATGAAATATGTCCAAAGTGAACACTAAAGTTTTCCGACAATTTGGCGTTGTAAAGGGTACTCTGAAGATGCGTAATAAGATAGCCTTTCAAAATTTCAAAATATTAAGAAACTCGTAGGGGTACACCCACATATTCCAAAAAACTAGTACATTTAGTGGTTTCTCCAATTCAATGAATGAAATATGTCCAGAATGAACACTAAACTTTTCCGACCATTTGGCCTTCTAAAGGGGACTCTAAAGAAGCGTAATAAGATAGCCTTTCAAAATTTTCAAAATATTAAGAACTCGTAGGGGTACACCCACATATTCAAAAAAACTAGTATGTTTGGAGGTTTTTCCAAATCAATGAGTGAAATATGTCCAAAGTGAACACTAAACTTTTCCGACCATTTGGCCTTGTAAAGGGGACTCTAAAGAAGCGTAATAAGATAGCCTTTCAAAAAATTTAAAATATTAAGCAACTCGTAGGGGTACACCCACATATTCCAAAAAACTAGTACATTTAGTGGTTTCTCCAATTCAATGAATGAAATATGTCCAAAATGAACACTAAACTTTTCCGACCATTTGGCCTTCTAAAGGGGACTCTAAAGAAGCGTAATAAGATAGCCTTTCAAAATTTTCAAAATATTAAGAACTCGTAGGGGTACACCCACATATTCAAAAAAACTAGTATGTTTGGAGGTTTTTCCAAATCAATGAGTGAAATATGTCCAAAGTGAACACTAAACTTTTCCGACCATTTGGCCTTCTAAAGGGGACTCTAAAGAAGCGTAATAAGATAGCTCTTTCAAAATTTTCAAAATATTAAGAACTCGTAGGGGTACACCCACATATTCAAAAAAACTAGTATGTTTGGAGGTTTTTCCAAATCAATGAGTGAAATATGTCCAAAGTGAACACTAAACTTTTCCGACCATTTGGCCTTGTAAAGGGGACTCTAAAGAAGCGTAATAAGATAGCCTTTCAAAAAATTTACAATATTAAGCAACTCGTAGGGGTACACCCACATATTCCAAAAAACTAGGACATTTAGAGGTTTTTCCAAATCAATGAATGAAATATGTCCAAAGTGAACACTAAACTTTTCCGACCATTTGGCGTTGTAATGGGTACTCTGACGAAGCGTAATAAAATAGCATTTCAAAATTTTAAAATATGAAGAAACTTGTAGGGGTACACCCACATATTCCAAAAAACTAGTACATTTAGTGGTTTTTCCAAATCGATGAATGAAATATGTCCAAGGTGAACACTAAACTTTTCCGACCATTTGGCGTTGTAAAGGGGACTCTCAAGAAGCGTAATAAGATAGTCTTTCAAAAATTTCAAAATATTAAGAAACTCGTAGGGGTACACCCACATATTCCAAAAAAGTAGTACATTTAGAGGTTTTTCCAAATCAATGAATGAAATATGTCCAAAGTGAACACTAAACTTTTCCGACCATTTGGCGTTGTAAAAGGGACTCTAACGAAGCGTTATAAGATATCCTTTCAAAAATTTCAAAATATTAAGAAACTCGTAGTGTCACACCCACATATTCCAAAAAACTAGTACATTTAGAGGTTTTTCCAAATCAATAAATGAAATATGTCCAAAGTAAACACTAAACTTTTCCGACCATTTGGCGTTGTAAAGGGGACTCTAAAGAAGCGTAATAAGATAGCCTTTCAAAAATTTCAAAATATTAAGCAACTCGTAGGGGTACACCTACATATTCTAAAAAACTAGTACATTTAGAGGTTTTTCCAAATCAATGAATGAAATATGTCCAAAGTGAACACTAAACTTTTCCGACCATTTGGCGTTGTAAAGGGGACTCTAAAGAAGCTTAATAAGATAGCCTTTCAAAAATTTCAAAATATTAAGCAACTCGTAGGGGTACACCCACATATTCCAAAAAACTAGTACATTTAGAGGTTTTTCCAAATCAATGAATGAAATATGTCCAAAGTGAACATTAAACTTTTCCGACCATTTGGCGTTGTAAAGGGGACTCTAAAGAAGCGTAATAAGATAGCCTTTCAAAAATTTCAAAATATTAAGAAACTCGTAGGGGTACACCCACATATTTCAAAAAACTAGGACATTTAGAGGTTTTTCCAAATCAATGAATGAAATATGTCCAAAGTAAACACTAAACTTTTCCGACCATTTGGCGTTGTAATGGGTACTCTGAAGAAGCGTAATAAAATAGCATTTCAAAATTTTCAAAATATGAAGAAACTTGTAGGGGTACACCTACATATTTCAAAAAACTAGGACAATTAGAGGTTTTTCTAAATCAATGAATGAAATATGTCCAAAGTGAACACTAAACTTTTCCGACCATTTGGGGATGTAAATGGGACTCTAAAGAAGCGTTATAAGATAGCCTTTCAAAATTTTCAAAATATTAAGAAACTCGTAGGGGTACACCCACATATTCCAAAAAACTAGTACATTTAGAGGTTTTTCCAAATCAATGAATGAAATATGTTCAAAGTGAACACTAAAGTTTTCCGACAATTTGGCGTTGTAAAGGGTACTCTGAAGATGCGTAATAAGATAGCCTTTCAAAATTTCAAAATATTAAGAAACTCGTAGGGGTACACCCACATATTCCAAAAAACTAGTACATTTAGTGGTTTCTCCAATTCAATGAATGAAATATGTCCAGAATGAACACTAAACTTTTCCGACCATTTGGCCTTCTAAAGGGGACTCTAAAGAAGCGTAATAAGATAGCTCTTTCAAAATTTTCAAAATATTAAGAACTCGTAGGGGTACACCCACATATTAAAAAAAACTAGTATGTTTGGAGGTTTTTCCAAATCAATGAGTGAAATATGTCCAAAGTGAACACTAAACTTTTCCGACCATTTGGCCTTGTAAAGGGGACTCTAAAGAAGCGTAATAAGATAGCCTTTCAAAAAATTTAAAATATTAAGCAACTCGTAGGGGTACACCCACATATTCCAAAAAACTAGTACATTTAGTGGTTTCTCCAATTCAATGAATGAAATATGTCCAAAATGAACACTAAACTTTTCCGACCATTTGGCCTTCTAAAGGGGACTCTGAAGAAGCGTAATAAGATAGCCTTTCAAAATTTTCAAAATATTAAGAACTCGTAGGGGTACACCCACATATTCAAAAAAACTAGTATGTTTGGAGGTTTTTCCAAATCAATGAGTGAAATATGTCCAAAGTGAACACTAAACTTTTCCGACCATTTGGCCTTGTAAAGGGGACTCTAAAGAAGCCTAATAAGATAGCCTTTCAAAAAATTTAAAATATTAAGCAACTCGTAGGGGTACACCCACATATTCCAAAAAACTAGTACATTTAGAGGTTTTTCCAAATCAATGAATGAAATATGTCCAAAGTGAACACTAAAGCTTTCCGACCATTTGGTGTTGTAAAGGGTACTCTGAAGATGCGTAATAAGATAGCCTTTCAAATTTTCAAAATATTAAGAAACTCGTAGGGGTACACCCACATATTCCAAAAAACTAGTACATTTAGTGGTTTCTCCAATTCAATGAATGAAATATGTCCAAAGTGAATACTAAACTTTTCCGACCATTTGGCGTTGTAAAGGGGACTCTAACGAAGCGTAATAAGATAGCCTTTCAAAATTTTCAAAATATTAAGCAACTCGTAGGGGTACACCCACATATTCCAAAAAAATACTACATTTAGATGTTTTTCCAAATCAATAAATGAAATATGTCAAAAGTGAACACTAAACTTTTCCGACCATTTGGCCTTGTAAAGGGGACTCTAAAGAAGCGTAATAAGATAGCCTTTCAAAATTTTCAAAATATTAAGCAACTCGTAGGGGTACACCCACATATTCCAAAAAACTACTACATTTAGATGTTTTTCCAAATCAATAAATGAAATATGTCCAAAGTGAACCCTAAACTTTTCCGACCATTTGGCGTTGTAAAGGGGACTCTAAAGAAGCGTAATAAGATAGCCTTTCAAAATTTTCAAAATATTAAGCAACTCGTAGGGGTACACCCACATATTCCAAAAAATCACTACATTTTCCAAATCAATGAATGAAATATGTCCAAAGTGAACACTAAACTTTTCCGACCATTTGGGGATGTAAATGGGACTCTAAAGAAGCGTTATAAGATAGCCTTTCAAATTCTCAAAATATTAAGAAACTCGTAGGGGTACACCCACATATTCCAAAAAACTAGTACATTTAGAGGTTTTTCCAAATCAATGAATGAAATATGTCCAAAGTGAACACTAAAGTTTTCCGAAAATTTGGCGTTGTAAAGGGTACTCTGAAGATGCGTAATAAGATAGCCTTTCAAAATTTCATAATATTAAGAAACTCGTAGGGGTACACCCACATATTCCAAAAAACTAGTACATTTAGTGGTTTCTCCAATTCAATGAATGAAATATGTCCAGAATGAACACTAAACGTTTCCGACCATTTGGCCTTCTAAAGGGGACTCTAAAGAAGCGTAATAAGATAGCCTTTCAAAATTTTCAAAATATTAAGAACTCGTAGGGGTACACCCACATATTCAAAAAAACTAGTATGTTTGGAGGTTTTTCCAAATCAATGAGTGAAATATGTCCAAAGTGAACACTAAACTTTTCCGACCATTTGGCCTTGTAAAGGGGACTCTAAAGAAGCGTAATAAGATAGCCTTTCAAAAAATTTAAAATATTAAGCAACTCGTAGGGGTACACCCACATATTCCAAAAAACTAGTACATTTAGTGGTTTCTCCAATTCAATGAATGAAATATGTCCAAAGTGAATACTAAACTTTTCCGACCATTTGTCGTTGTAAAGGGGACTCTAACGAAGCGTAATAAGATAGCCTTTCAAAATTTTCAAAATATTAAGCAACTCGTAGGGGTACACCCACATATTCCAAAAAACTACTACATTTAGATGTTTTTCCAAATCAATAAATGAAATATGTCCAAAGTGAACACTAAACTTTTCCGACCATTTGGCCTTGTAAAGGGGACTCTAAAGAAGCGTAATAAGATAGCCTTTCAAAAATTTTAAAATATTAAGCAACTCGTAGGGGAACACCCACATATTCCAAAAACTACTACATTTAGAGGTTTTTCCAAATCAATGAATGAAATATGTCCAAAGTGAACCCTAAACTTTTCCGACCATTTGGCGTTGTAAAGGGGACTCTAAAGAAGCGTAATAAGATAGCCTTTCAAAATTTTCAAAATATTAAGCAACTCGTAGGGGTACACCCACATATTCCAAAACATCACTACATTTTCCAAATCAATGAATGAAATATGTCCAAAGTGAACACTAAACTTTTCCGACCATTTGGGGATGTAAATGGGACTCTAAAGAAGCGTTATAAGATAACCTTTCAAAATTTTCAAAATATTAAGAAACTCGTAGGGGTACACCCACATATTCCAAAAAACTAGTACATTTAGAGGTTTTTCCAAATCAATGAATGAAATATGTCCAAAGTGAACACTAAAGTTTTCCGACAATTTGGCGTTGTAAAGGGTACTCTGAAGATGCGTAATAAGATAGCCTTTCAAAATTTCAAAATATTAAGAAACTCGTAGGGGTACACCCACATATTCAAAAAAACTAGTATGTTTGGAGGTTTTTCCAAATCAATGAGTGAAATATGTCCAAAGTGAACACTAAAATTTTCCGACCATTTGGCCTTGTAAAGGGGACTCTAAAGAAGCGTAATAAGATAGCCTTTCAAAAAATTTAAAATATTAAGCAACTCGTAGGGGTACACCCACATATTCCAAAAAACTAGTACATTTAGTGGTTTCTCCAATTCAATGAATGAAATATGTCCAAAATGAACACTAAACTTTTCCGACCATTTGGCCTTCTAAAGGGGACTCTAAAGAAGCGTAATAAGATAGCCTTTCAAAATTTTCAAAATATTAAGAACTCGTAGGGGTACACCCACATATTCAAAAAAACTAGTATGTTTGGAGGTTTTTCCAAATCAATAAGTGAAATATGTCCAAAGTGAACACTAAACTTTTCCGACGATTTGGCCTTGTAAAGGGGACTCTAAAGAAGCCTAATAAGATAGCCTTTCAAAAAATTTAAAATATTAAGCAACTCGTAGGGGTACACCCACATATTCCAAAAAACTAGTACATTTAGAGGTTTTTCCAAATCAATGAATGAAATATGTCCAAAGTGAACACTAAAGCTTTCCGACCATTTGGTGTTGTAAAGGGTACTCTGAAGATGCGTAATAAGATAGCCTTCCAAATTTTCAAAATATTAAGAAACTCGTAGGGGTACACCCACATATTCCAAAAAACTAGTACATTTAGTGGTTTCTCCAATTCAATGAATGAAATATGTCCAAAGTGAATACTAAACTTTTCCGACCATTTGGCGTTGTAAAGGGGACTCTAACGAAGCGTAATAAGATAGCCTTTCAAAATTTTCAAAATATTAAGCAACTCGTAGGGGTACACCCACATATTCCAAAAAAATACTATATTTAGATGTTTTTCCAAATCAATAAATGAAATATGTCCAAAGTGAACACTAAACTTTTCCGACCATTTTGCCTTGTAAAGGGGACTCTAAAGAAGCGTAATAAGATAGCCTTTCAAAAATTTTAAAATATTAAGCAACTCGTAGGGGAACACCCACATATTCCAAAAACTACTACATTTAGAGGTTTTTCCAAATCAATGAATAAAATATGTCCAAAGTGAACCCTAAACTTTTCCGACCATTTGGCGTTGTAAAGGGGACTCTAAAGAAGCGTAATAAGATAGCCTTTCAAAATTTTCAAAATATTAAGCAACTCGTAGGGGTACACCCACATATTCCAAAAAATCACTACATTTTCCAAATCAATGAATGAAATATGTCCAAAGTGAACACTAAACTTTTCCGACCATTTGGGGATGTAAATGGGACTCTAAAGAAGCGTTATAAGATAGCCTTTCAAATTCTCAAAATATTAAGAAACTCGTAGGGGTACACCCACATATTCCAAAAAACTAGTACATTTAGAGGTTTTTCCAAATCAATGAATGAAATATGTCCAAAGTGAACACTAAAGTTTTCCGACAATTTGGCGTTGTAAAGGGTACTCTGAAGATGCGTAATAAGATAGCCTTTCAAAATTTCATAATATTAAGAAACTCGTAGGGGTACACCCACATATTCCAAAAAACTAGTACATTTAGTGGTTTCTCCAATTCAATGAATGAAATATGTCCAGAATGAACACTAAACTTTTCCGACCATTTGGCCTTCTAAAGGGGACTCTAAAGAAGCGTAATAAGATAGCCTTTCAAAATTTTCAAAATATTAAGAACTCGTAGGGGTACACCCACATATTCAAAAAAACTAGTATGTTTGGAGGTTTTTCCAAATCAATGAGTGAAATATGTCCAAAGTGAACACTAAACTTTTCCGACCATTTGGCCTTGTAAAGGGGACTCTAAAGAAGCGTAATAAGATAGCCTTTCAAAAAATTTAAAATATTAAGCAACTCGTAGGGGTACACCCACATATTCCAAAAAACTAGTACATTTAGTGGTTTCTCCAATTCAATGAATGAAATATGTCCAAAGTGAATACTAAACTTTTCCGACCATTTGTCGTTGTAAAGGGGACTCTAACGAAGCGTAATAAGATAGCCTTTCAAAATTTTCAAAATATTAAGCAACTCGTAGGGGTACACCCACATATTCCAAAAAACTACTACATTTAGATGTTTTTCCAAATCAATAAATGAAATATGTCCAAAGTGAACACTAAACTTTTCCGACCATTTGGCCTTGTAAAGGGGACTCTAAAGAAGCGTAATAAGATAGCCTTTCAAAAATTTTAAAATATTAAGCAACTCGTAGGGGAACACCCACATATTCCAAAAACTACTACATTTAGAGGTTTTTCCAAATCAATGAATGAAATATGTCCAAAGTGAACCCTAAACTTTTCCGACCATTTGGCGTTGTAAAGGGGACTCTAAAGAAGCGTAATAAGATAGCCTTTCAAAATTTTCAAAATATTAAGCAACTCGTAGGGGTACACCCACATATTCCAAAACATCACTACATTTTCCAAATCAATGAATGAAATATGTCCAAAGTGAACACTAAACTTTTCCAACCATTTGGGGATGTAAATGGGACTCTAAAGAAGCGTTATAAGATAGCCTTTCAAAATTTTCAAAATATTAAGAAACTCGTAGGGGTACACCCACATATTCCAAAAAACTAGTACATTTAGAGGTTTTTCCAAATCAATGAATGAAATATGTCCAAAGTGAACACTAAAGTTTTCCGACAATTTGGCGTTGTAAAGGGTACTCTGAAGATGCGTAATAAGATAGCCTTTCAAAATTTCATAATATTAAGAAACTCGTAGGGGTACACCCACATATTCCAAAAAACTAGTACATTTAGTGGTTTCTCCAATTCAATGAATGAAATATGTCCAGAATGAACACTAAACTTTTCCGACCATTTGGCCTTCTAAAGGGGACTCTAAAGAAGCGTAATAAGATAGCCTTTCAAAATTTTCAAAATATTAAGAACTCGTAGGGGTACACCCACATATTCCAAAAAACTAGTACATTTAGTGGTTTCTCCAATTCAATGAATGAAATATGTCCAAAATGAACACTAAACTTTTCCGACCATTTGGCCTTCTAAAGGGGACTCTAAAGAAGCGTAATAAGATAGCCTTTCAAAATTTTCAAAATATTAAGAACTCGTAGGGGTACACCCACATATTCAAAAAAACTAGTATGTTTGGAGGTTTTTCCAAATCAATGAGTGAAATATGTCCAAAGTGAACACTAAACTTTTCCGACCATTTGGCCTTGTAAAGGGGACTCTAAAGAAGCCTAATAAGATAGCCTTTCAAAAAATTTAAAATATTAAGCAACTCGTAGGGGTACACCCACATATTCCAAAAAACTAGTACATTTAGAGGTTTTTCCAAATCAATGAATGAAATATGTCCAATGTGAACACTAAAGCTTTCCGACCATTTGGTGTTGTAAAGGGTACTCTGAAGATGCGTAATAAGATAGCCTTTCAAATTTTCAAAATATTAAGAAACTCGTAGGGGTACACCCACATATTCCAAAAAACTACTACATTTAGATGTTTTTCCAAATCAATAAATGAAATATGTCCAAAGTGAACACTAAACTTTTCCGACCATTTGGCCTTGTAAAGGGGACTCTAAAGAAGCGTAATAAAATAGCCTTTCAAAAATTTTAAAATATTAAGCAACTCGTAGGGGAACACCCACATATTCCAAAAACTACTACATTTAGAGGTTTTTCCAAATCAATGAATGAAATATGTCCAAAGTGAACCCTAAACTTTTCCGACCGTTTGGCGTTGTAATGGGGACTCTAAAGAAGCGTAATAAGATAGCATTTCAAAATTTTCAAAATATTAAGCAACTCGTAGGGGTACACCCACATATTCCAAAAAATCACTACATTTTCCAAATCAATGAATGAAATATGTCCAAAGTGAACACTAAACTTTTCCGACCATTTGGGGATGTAAATGGGACTCTAAAGAAGCGTTATAAGATAGCCTTTTAAAATTCTCAAATTATTAAGAAACTCGTAGGGGTACACCCACATATTCCAAAAAACTAGTACATTTAGAGGTTTTTCCAAATCAATGAATGAAATATGTCCAAAGTGAACACTAAAGTTTTCCGACAATTTGGCGTTGTAAAGGGTACTCTGAAGATGCGTAATAAGATAGCCTTTCAAAATTTCAAAATATTAAGAAACTCGTAGGGGTACACCCACATATTCCAAAAAACTAGTACATTTAGTGGTTTCTCCAATTCAATGAATGAAATATGTCCAGAATGAACACTAAACTTTTCCGACCATTTGGCCTTCTGAAGGGGACTCTAAAGAAGCGTAATAAGACAGCCTTTCAAAATTTTCAAAATATTAAGAACTCGTAGGGGTACACCCACATATTCAAAAAAACTAGTATGTTTGGAGGTTTTTCCAAATCAATGAGTGAAACATGTCCAAAGTGAACACTAAACTTTTCCGACCATTTGGCCTTGTAAAGGGGACTCTAAAGAAGCGTAATAAGATAGCCTTTCAAAAAATTTAAAATATTAAGCAACTCGTAGGGGTACACCCACATATTCCAAAAAACTAGTACATTTAGTGGTTTCTCCAATTCAATGAATGAAATATGTCCAAAATGAACACTAAACTTTTCCGACCGTTTGGCCTTCTAAAGGGGACTCTAAAGAAGCGTAATAAGATAGCCTTTCAAAATTTTCAAAATATTAAGCAACTCGTAGGGGTACACCGACATATTCCAAAAAACTACTACATTTAGAGGTTTTTCCAAATCAATGAATGAAATATTTCCAAAGTGAACACTAAATTTAACATCCGTAAACCAATCTATCGCTTCTGGGAAGCGGTGTCGATCGACACCAGGGGTAGTGTCGGTCGACACCAAAGGTTAAAATCGATTTCGGTTCGATTTGAGATCCGGTTTGGGCTGGTTTTGTGGGAGAAGCCCTAAGTCGCATTATAAAGGGTGTGGCCGCATTGTTTTGTCGTTTTTTGGGTTTTAGAGGAGAAAAAGAGGCAGAGAGAAAAAGTGGTGATTTTGGAGCTTTTTGGTTGATCCGTGGTGGATTCGTGCTGTTCTTCATCTCTTCCTTCTTCTTAATCCTTTGTCAAGGTGAGTGCATGACCGTAGGCTCGCAGATAAGAGGATTTGTGAATTGTGGATCATGATTTGGTAGAGTTATGTGGTTTTTCGTGATGTTTTATGTGATAATCGCGGGTTGAATCGCGTGTGGTGTGTTGATTTTGTGATTTGGGTGTTTATGTGTTGAGAATCGAAGTTGGCGTCGATCTCCTGGATCGGTGTCGATCGACACCAAGCCGGTGTCGGTCGACACCAAACGGGCAAGGTGTCGACCGACACAAGTGTGTGTCGATCGACACAGTCCGGTTTAATCCGGTTATCTGGCGGTTTAAGAAATCAATTGGATTAAGTGGTTAATCCGGTTTAAATGTAACTAAATGGTTTAATTCGAGAATTAATTAATAATTGGTGAAATTAATTAATTAAGTGATCTAAAAATAATTGTGGAAATTATTTAAGTGTTTAAAAATTATTATTTAATTGTGGTAATTATTAATATAGTTGAAAATTGTTAAAATTGCGTAATTGGCCTGTAGGCGGGGTGATTGCCTCACTAAGTATTTATTAAATACTTATGCATCTCTTTTTCCCTAATGTGATGCAGGTAGTAGAAATGTTCTTCCGCGGAAAGAGACCGAGAGAAGAGGATGATGAGACTAGGAACTTGATTTTGGCAATCTTGTTGTGGCTAGCACGGAATTCGTTGTTAGGGTGTTAGCTTGATTTCAATAATGTAGCAAACCTGGTGTTTAGGTTGCTAGAATTTATTATTGGTTTTTATTGGTTATTGGTTCATTGTTGAACGGTTTAATTGGTTTAATATTATTGATTTCTTTCGAGAATTTCCGCATCGATAATTAATAAAAAAAAAAAAAAAGCTTGGTTGTTTCATTTTGGTATCAGAGCGAATACGGTTTTAGGACTGGTAGAATTGGATGAATTGACTATGTGTTTAATTGATTATGTGAGTTAGTCAGTTAGTAAGTGTAGTCTCATCCTCTCGGTCTTCCAGCTTTCCGCGGTAAGCTGTGTGTTTTATGTTGTGGTTTGTTTTGTGTTGTCTAGTTGCTCATCTACTGTGCTGTGGTAGTGCAGTGAGATGGATGCAGGAGCTAGAGGTCGTGGTAGAGGTCGTGGTAGAGGCCGTGGTGCAGACCGTGGCAGAGGCCGTGGCGGAGGCCGTGGCAGGGGCCGTGGTCGTGGAGCTCAGGCTGATTCCGGTGAGAGTGCAGTGCCTAGTGTGGCGCCTAGTGTGGCGACAGCGTCAGAGACTCAGTTTGTGGCGAGTGAGGCCAGTTTGGGCGCTAGTGTGGGCGCGGGAGTTGGGGTTGCCCCAGGTGCGGGTGCCGCCCCGGCTCATGGTCTTGGTGACCAGTTGATGGGGGTTCTGACGCAGATTTTGGCACGTCTCCCGCAGGTAGTTCCAGAGCAGGCTCCGGGTGTTCCTCCGGTGGTGGGGGCACAGCAGGGCGTTTTTGCTGGGCAGCATGGTGCTGCAGTGGTTGGGTATCCTTCCTATCTTGAGATGATGAGGGAGATGCAGAGGATCGGGACGCCTTTCTTTGAGGGTAGAGGTGGGCCCGAGGAGGCCGATGAGTGGCGGCAGAGGTTGGAACGGAACTTCCGTTCGGTCAGGTGTCCAGAGGGGTACCAGGTAGAGTTGGCAGTGCATTACCTTGGTGGGGATGCACACTTGTGGTGGCGTTCTGTCATGTTGAGGAGAGCAGCATGGACTTGAGGTGACTTCCTAGCGGAGTTCAACGCCAAGTATTTTCCTCAGGAGGCCAGAGACAAATTTCAGTTGAGGTTTGTGGCATTGACTCAGGGAGATAGGTCAGTGCGAGAGTACGACGCTGAGTTTGGCAGACTTGTGGCGTATACTGGTTACAGTCTTGAGGGTGAGCGGAGTCTGATGGCGAGATTCCTTCAGGGTCTTCGATCGAGTATCAGGACTCAGTGCAGAGGTAGTTCGTATTCTACCAGGGCAGAGTTGGTGGAGCTAGCAGCGTCCATCGAGGAGGACCTTCGTGAGCAGGTTGGTCCAGTTGTGGTGCCAGCTGCGGTTGTTCCTGCTACCCAGCCGAGGGGCCAGCAGCAACAACATCAGCGTAGGAGTTTCAGTTCTGGTTCTAGCAGGGGCGGCAAGCCTGCGCAGGGCCAGAAGAGGAGACTTGAGGAGGTTGCTGGGGGCAGCCAGAGTGTTCGTGGTTGCTTCAGTTGTGGGAGCTTGGAGCATCGGGTGGCTAGTTGTCCCAAGAGTAGTGCGTCTCGGGATACTAGAGTGTGCTTTCACTGCAGGGAGCCGGGGCATATCAAGCCCTTGTGTCCCAAGTTGCAGCAGGTGTCAGTGGCGTCGGTTCAGCCGGTGGCGCAGATTGCAGCAGTGCAGCCGTTGGAGCAGTTGGGAGCAGCGCCGAGGGTGTACTCTTCGGCAGAGGTGGGCCAGACCAGCCAGTCAGGCCAGATCACAGGTAAAATTCTGTTTCAGACTTCGTAAATTCTTAATGTAGAATTGTGGTGTGGTTATCTGTTCTTTATTTTACTGTGATAGTGTTTAGGGTTCTCAACACTTGTGAATGTGTAGGGACCTTGTTAGTGGGTGGTGTTGAGTCTCACGTGCTGTTTGACTCGGGAGCATCGAACTGCTTCATTACTCCGGAGTGTGCCGAGAGTGGAGGTATCCAGAGTAGCGCTGGTGAGCGCAAGGGTTTTGTCAAGGTTGCCGGTGGAGGTTACTTGACTACTTTGGGTCGTGCTAGAGCAGTCGACGTTCAGATTGCAGGGCAGTCTATGCCAGCAGACTTGGTCATCCGTCCGGTGGAGCTGTATGACGTGATTTTGGGGATGGACTGGCTGTCGTGTTACAGAGGTCATATGGATTGTTTCAGAGGCAGAGTTGTGTTTGAGCGAGATGCAGGGAGGTTGGTTTATCAGGGTGTGAGACCGACTTCAGGGAGTCTTGTGATCTCGGCTATTCAGGCTGAGCAGATGATAGGGCGAGGCTGTGAGGCGTACTTGGCGACGATAGTGATGTCGGAGTCTAGTGGTGAGGTGGTTCTTGAGGATATTGAGGTTGTCCGGGAGTTCGAGGATGTGTTTCGGTCACTGAAGGGGTTGCCGCCATCTCGGTCAGATCCGTTCACGATCGAGTTAGAGCCCGGGACAGCTCCAATATCGAAGACACCTTACAGGATGGCTAAAGCAGAGATGGCAGAGCTGAAGAAGCAGCTAGAGGACCTTTTGAGTAAAGGGTTCATCAGACCTAGTGTTTCGCCGTGGGGAGCGCCATTGTTGTTTGTGAAGAAGAAGGATGGTAGTTTTCGGTTGTGCATTGATTACCGGGGACTTAACCGAGTCACAGTGAAGAACAGGTATCCACTCCCTAGGATTGATGAGTTGTTGGATCAGTTTTAGGGGTGCTATCTGGTTCTCCAAGATTGACTTGGCATCGGGTTATCATCAGATCCCGATAGATGAGGCAGATGTTCGCAAGACGGCGTTCAGGACGAGGTATGGGCACTTCGAGTTTGTAGTCATGCCATTTGGGCTGACTAATGCGCCGGCAGCGTTTATGAGATTGATGAACGACGTGTTCAGGGAGTTTTTGGACGTGTTCGTTATCATTTTCATTGATGACATCTTAGTGTATTCGAGGAGTCCAGAGGAGCATGCGACTCACTTGAGGCTTGTTTTGGAGAAGCTTCGAGAGTAGAAGCTGTTTGCTAAGTTGAGCAAGTGCAGCTTTTGGCAGAGAGAGATGGGGTTTCTTGGCCATATCGTTTCTGCATAGGGTGTGTCTGTGGATCCGGCTAAGATCGAGGCTATCAGAGATTGGCCTAGACCGAGTAGTGCTACCGAGATCAGGAGTTTTCTGGGTTTAGCAGGGTACTACAGGAGGTTTGTCAGGGGCTTTGCGAGTATGTCTCAGCCGATGACGAGGTTGACAGGCAAGGATGTGCCGTTTGTGTGGTCGCCGGAGTGTGAGGAGAGCTTTGGGAAGCTCAAGGAGATGTTGACTAGTACACCAGTGTTGGCATTACCTGATCCGGGGAAGCCTTATGTGGTGTATACAGATGCTTCAGGTGTTGGGTTGGGTTGTGTCTTGATGCAGGAGGGCAGAGTGATTGCTTATGCTTCGAGGCAGTTGCAGGGCAGTGAGCGCAACCGCCCTACACACGATCTTGAGTTGGGAGCGGTGGTCTTTGCACTCAAGATTTGGAGGTCTTATCTTTATGGTGGTGCAGTGCAGATCTTTACAGATCACAAGAGTTTGAAGCATATCTTTACTCAGCCTTTGCTGAATGCGAGGCAGACGCGTTGGGTTGAGTTTCTGGCAGATTATGATCTGGATATTGTGTATCATCCAGGCAAGGCCAATTTGGTGGCAGATGCATTGAGTCGACGGCGAGTTGATTCAGCTAGAGAGCAGGAAGTGGAGACTTTGGTCAGCGAGATTAGTACATTGAGGCTATGTGCGATTTCGGAGGAGCCTTTGGGTTTAGAGGCAGCTGATCAGGCAGACTTACTCAGTAGGATCAGAGTGGCTCAGCAGGATGATCAGGGTTTGGTTGATGCATCGCGGGCAGCTGGTTCTGAGTATGAGGTCTCGGCGAATGGGACGATATTGGTTCGTGGGCGAGTTTGTGTGCCCAAGGACGAGGAGTTGAGACGAAAGGTCTTGAGAGAGGCTCATGCGAGCAAGTTTTCGATTCATCCGGGTGCGACCAAGATGTACCGTGACCTCAAACGGTACTATCACTGGGTTGGGATGAAGAGAGATGTGGCAGATTGGGTTGCGAGGTGCAACACGTGTTCGTTGGTCAAGGCAGAGCATCAAGTTCCAGGTGGACTTTTGCAGAGCTTACCCATTCCAGAGTGGAAGTGGGATATGATCACGATGGATTTTGTGGTGGGATTACCTATCTCACGGACGTTTGATGCGATTTGGGTCATTGTGGATCGTTTGACCAAGTCCGCGCATTTCTTGGCCATCAAGAAAACAGACGGGGCGGCTGTTTTGGCTAGGAAGTTTGTGCCAGAGATTGTGAGGTTGCATGGTGTGCCAGCTAGTATTGTGTCGGATAGAGATCCGAGATTTGCCTCAGAGTTTTGGAGGGCTTTTCAGACAGAGATGGGCACCAAGGTGCATATGAGTACAGCGTATCATCCGCAGACAGACGGGCAGTCAGAGAGGACTATCCAGACATTGGAGGATCAGTTGAGGATGTGTGTGTTGGATTGGGGTGGCCATTGGGCTGATCATCTGTGTTTGGCGGAGTTTGCCTACAACAACAGTTATCAGTCTAGTATCGGCATGGCTCCTTATGAGGCTTTGTATGGGAGGCCATGTAGGACACCCTTATGCTGGACCCAAGTGGGGGAGCGCAGCATGTTTGGGGCTACCTTTGTTCATGAAACGACGGAGAAGATCCGTGTTTTGAGGCTGAACATGAAGGAGGCTCAGGATAGACAGAGGAGTTATGCAGACAGGCGGCGACGTGAGCTTGAGTTTCAGGTGGGAGATAGAGTGTATCTCAAGATGGCTATGTTGAGGGGCCCTAACAGGTCCATAGCAGAGAACAAGCTCAGTCCGCGGTTTATGGGTCCGTTCCCGGTGGTGGAGCGAGTTGGACCAGTGGCTTATCGGCTGGAGCTGCCACCGATTATGAGCGCCTTCTACAAGGTGTTTCATGTGTCTATGTTGCGGAGGTGTCTGCATCCTTCAGAGGAGTTGGTGGCTGAGATTCCAGAGGATCTTCAGCCAGATATGACGGTTCCGGCGGTTCCTGTGAGGATTCTCGAGAGGGGAGTCAAGGTTCTGCGGAACAAGAGAGTGCCATTGTTGAGGGTCTTGTGGGACTGTAGTGGCACTGAGGAGGAGACTTGGGAGCCAGAGGCAAAGATGAAGCTGAAGTTCAGGAAGTGGTTCGACAAGCAGATGATCGAGTGAGCTTCTTCGTCTTTGTGGTTCCAGTGTGATAGCGTGGTGCTATGTTTTGTTACTGTTGTTGGACTTATGTATTTTCGTTTTTGGCATTGTAACGATATACATTTTTGAGTTATATGAGATGGTGTTTTCCTCATTTATGGTTTTGTGGTTTGGATGTTACAAGTGTGTTGACCAGTGGGTCGTGAGACAATCTTTCCATTTATGTCGTAAACATTTTCGAATTTTTACTCTAAGGGCGTGGTGTCCCTGAATAACTCATTGCCAAGAGATAGTGTTCTCTGTTAGACTTGTACGAGAGGGTCGCTACCTCAAGTACAATTAATATGTTACTTACTAGTGACTAGTGTGTCGCGTAGTATGTAACGAGAGGATAGTGTTCCTCTTGAGGAGATAGTGTTCTCCGGCAGAGTTGAGTCAAGAGTAAAAATGTTTGGGAAATGTAGGTACGGCATAGAAATAGATGTGAGTCTCGGGGATCAAGTGAGGATCTCGTGTAATTGGCCAAGTGGGCCGGATTGGATTGTGTCGTCTGTGGTAGACGAGTTGGACGTCTGTGGTAGACGAATGTGTCGTCTGTGGTAGACGAGTTGGACGTCTGTGGTAGACGAGTGTGTCGTCTGTGGTAGACGAGTTGCGTCTGTGGTAGACGTGTTGTGATGGGATTCGAGGACGAATCCAGTTTAGTGGGGGAGAATTGTAACATCCGTAAACCAATCTATCGCTTCTAGGAAGCGGTGTCGATCGACACCAGGGGTAGTGTCGGTTGACACCAAAGGTTAAAATCGATTTCGGTTCGATTTGAGTTCCGGTTTGGGCTGGTTTTGTGGGAGAAGCCCTAAGTCGCATTATAAAGGGTGTGGCCGCATTGTTTTGTCGTTTTTTGGGTTTTAGAGGAGAAAAAGAGGCAGAGAGAAAAAGTGGTGATTTTGGAGCTTTGTGGTTGATCCGTGGTGGATTCGTGCTGTTCTTCATCTCTTCCTTCTTCTTAATCCTTTGTCAAGGTGAGTGCATGACCGTAGGCTCGCAGATAAGAGGATTTGTGAATTGTGGATCATGATTTGGTAGAGTTATGTGGTTTTTCGTGATGTTTTATGTGATAATCGCGGGTTGAATCGCGTGTGGTGTGTTGATTTTGTGATTTGGGTGTTTATGTGTTGAGAATCGAAGTTGGCGTCGATCTCCTGGATCGGTGTCGATCGACACCAAGCCGGTGTCGGTCGACACCAAACGGGCAAGGTGTCGACCGACACAAGTGTGTGTCGATCGACACAGTCCGGTTTAATCCGGTTATCTGGCGGTTTAAGAAATCAATTGGATTAAGTGGTTAATCCGGTTTAAATGTAACTAAATGGTTTAATTCGAGAATTAATTAATAATTGGTGAAATTAATTAATTAAGTGATCTAAAAATAATTGTGGAAATTATTTAAGTGTTTAAAAATTATTATTTAATTGTGGTAATTATTTAATAATTAAAGTGAAGGATTTAATAATTGTGGTAATTATTAATATTGTTGAAAATTGTTAAAATTGCGTAATTGGCCTGTAGGCGGGGTGATTGCCTCACTAAGTATTTATTAAATACTTATGCATCTCTTTTTCCCTAATGTGATGCAGGTAGTCGAAATGTGAAACAACCAACACTTTTTTTTTTTTTTTTTTATTTAACAATTCTAGCGGAAGTCTTAAAGATCTTTAAATAAATAACTCAACCAATTCAACAATGAAGTCAATAATCAAATAAATCAAATGAATCAAATATCAAATAATTCTAACAACTTAAGCAAAAGAAATAAAACATAAATCCTATCATCCTCTTCTTCGACCTTGATTCCGCGTTTAGACATTTCTACCACCTGCATCACAGGAAAGGAGATGCGTAAGTATTATCATAAATACTTAGTGAAGCGATCACTCTGCCCACGGGCCAATTACGCAATTTCCAGATAATTAAAGTCTTTTAAATAATTTCCACAATTATTAAATATTTTTCCATCATTAAAATAATTCCAAATAATTATTAAATACTTCTCATAATTATACAATAATTTTAATTAATTACTAATCCGAAAATAATTAATTAAACCATTCCAATTAACCACTTGAATTAATTAAAACCATTAAACCGGATTAAACCAATTTCAATTCAATTAAACCATCATTCCAATTCAAATCGGATTAAACCAGACAAAACCGGTGGTGTCGACCGACACCAAACTTGGTGTCGATCGACACTCGGTCGTCTGCTCGAATCCGAGTGCAAATGATCGGCACTAAACACACAGAAACATCAAATTAACATAATAATCATTCCACACACGATTCAACACCACAATCAACACATAAATCATCACACTACTCAAGAACAACAACTAGAAACATTGATTCATTCATCTAACATCCTAAATCCGGATATCCCGAGCCCACAGTCACGCACTCACCTTGGATTTGGATTGAAAGGGAGAAAGGGAGATGAACAAGGAAGAACAACCAGCAAACACCTCAGAAACTTCTCAAAACTCCACAAAACACCCTAGAACTCCTCTGCCTTGAAAAACCTCGAAAAATGAGCCACCCCAGCGGCTGCTTCCTTTTTATTTCGAGACTTAGGGCTAACTTGCCCTTAACCAACAAAACCAGCGACTCAAATCGAACCGGAAATTCGATTTTCGGACCGGTGTCGATCGACACCACCTTGGTGTCGCTCGACACCCCTCAAAACTCAGAACTTTGGTTTACGGATGTTACAACTCTCCCCCACTAAACTGGATTCGTCCTCGAATCCTAACTCAAAACACGTCTCGCAAGACCAAAAATCCGACCTCGCAAGGTCACAACACTGGAGATCCTCACCTGATCCCCGAGACTCACACTCAATCTTATATATACGCACGTTCCAAGACATTTTCCTCTTAACTCATTACCCAAACACTCAATTTGGGGCCACGGCCTCCTAAAAGAGTCTCAACCAAACCACTTGTATTGGGGCCACGGCCTCCCAAACAAGTCTGCAACCACCCAAACTGGGGCCACGGCCTCCCAGATGGGTCGCCAAAGCTTATACCGAAGCCACGGCACTCGGATAACCTACTCACACTGAAGCCACGGCACTCAGGTAAGTCTGCCAGAGAACCAAAGTCTCCAAAACGTAATGAGTTATTCAGGACCGCAGCCCTTAGAGAAAAATTCTTAAAACGCTTGAAACAAAAAGATTGAAACGTCTCACGACCCAACTGGTCAACAAGTGTAACATCCAAGACAACATTAAATAACAAAGATAATGAGGCAAAACTCCATCTCATAAATCTCAAAAATGTATGTCTTACAACGTAAACCAAAACAGCAACAACAAAAGCTCGCAAGCTAAACCAAAAACAAAGCCACAAAGACGAAAGAAGCTCACTCCACACTCTGCTTGTCGAACCACTTCCTGAACTTCAACTTCATCTTTGCCTCTGGCTCCCAAGTCTCCTCCTAAATACCGCCACAAGCCCACAAAACTCTCAATAACGGTATCCTCTTGTTTCGCAGAACCTTGACTCTCCTCTCAAGAATCCTCACAGGCACTGCCGGAACTGTCAAATCTGGCTGAAGATCCTCTGGAATCTGAGCCACTAACTCCTCAGAAGGATGAAGACACTTCCTCAGCATCGACACATGAAACACCTTGTGAAAGGCTCTCATAATCGGAGGTAACTCCAACCTGTACGCCAACGGTCCCACTCGCTCCACAACTGGAAACGGACCCATGAAACGCGGACTCAGCTTGTTCTCTGCGATGGATCTGTTAGGACCCCTCAACAACGCCATCTTGAGATACACTCTATCTCCAACCTGAAACTCAAGCTCTCGTCTGCGTCTATCTGCGTAACTCTTCTGTCTATCCTGAGCTTCCTTCATGTTCAGTCGCACAACACGAACCTTCTCAGTCGTCTCCTGAACATAAGTAGCTCCATAAATGCTGCGCTCCCCCACTTGGGTCCAGCATAAGGGTGTCCTACATGGTCTCCCATACAAAGCCTCAAAAGGAGCCATGCCAATACTCGCCTGGAAGCTGTTGTTGTAAGCAAACTCAACCAAGCTCAAATGATCTGCCCAATGACCACCCCAATCTAGCACACACATCCTCAACAGATCCTCTAAAGTCTGAATCGTCCTCTCCGACTGCCCATCTGTCTGTGGATGATATGCCGTACTCATATGCACCTTAGTGCCCATCTCAGCCTGAAATGCCCTCCAAAACTCTGAGGCAAATCTCGGATCTCGGTCTGACACTATACTGGCTGGCACTCCATGCAGCCTCACAATCTCACGCACAAACTTCCTAGCCAAAACAGCTGCTCCATCTGTTTTCTTGATGGCCAAGAAATGTGCGGACTTAGTCAACCGATCCACAATAACCCAAATAGCATCATGCGTCCTCGAAATAGGCAGCCCAACCACGAAATCCATCGTAATCATGTCCCACTTCCACTCTGGAATGGGTAAACTCTGTAATAGACCACCTGGAACCTGATGCTCAGCCTTCACTAAGGAACAAGTGTTGCACCTCGCAACCCAATCAGCCACATCTCTCTTCATCCCGACCCAGTGATAATACCTCTTGAGGTCATGGTACATCTTGGTCGCTCCTGGATGAATCGAAAACTTGCTCGAATGAGCCTCTCTCAGAATCTGCTGTCTCAACTCATCAACCTTGGGTACACAAACCCGACCACAAACCAGAATAGTCCCGTTCTCAGCAACCTGATACTCGGAACTCGGCACATGTGACGCATCAATCAAACTCTGATCACTCTGCTGCGCCACCCTGATCCGGCTCAACAAATCTGCCTGATCAACTGCCTCTAAACCCAAAGGCTCCTGAGAAATAGCACAAAGGCGCAAAGTGCTAATCTCGCCTACCAACGCCTCAACGTCCTGCTCTAAAGCCGAATCACACCTCCGTCGACTCAAAGCATCTGCCACTAGGTTAGCCTTGCCCGGATGATAGATGATCTCCAAGTCATAATCCGCTAAGAACTCAACCCAGCGCGTCTGTCTCGCATTCAGCATCGGCTGAGTAAAAATGTGCTTAAGACTCTTGTGGTCAGTGAAGATCTGAACTGAAGCACCATACAAATAAGACCTCCAGATCTTAAGCGCAAAGACCACCGCTCCCAACTCTAGATCATGGGTAGGACGGTTACGCTCGCTCCCCTGCCACTGTCTCGAAGCGTAAGCAATAACTCTGCCCTTCTGCATCAGCACACAACCCAGACCAATACCTGAAGCATCAGTGTACACAGCATAAGGCTTCCCTGGCTCGGGTAACGCCAAAACAGGTGTACTAGTCAAATACTCCTTGAGCTTCTCAAAGCTCTCCTCACACTCAGACGTCCACACAAAAGGAACATCCTTCCTAGTCAACTGCGTCATCGGTTGCGCCATACTCGCAAAACCCCGGAGAATCTCCTGTAATAACCTGCCAACCCAAGAAAGCTCATGATCTCGGTAGCGCTACTAGGTCTAGGCCAATCTCTGATGGCCTCTATCTTCGCCGGATCTACTGACACACCCTCCGCACAAACAATATGTCCGAGAAAACCCATCTCTCGCTGCCAGAAACTGCACTTGCTCAACTTAGCATACAGCTTCTGCTCTCGAAGTTTCTTCAGAACCAACCTCAAATGAGTCTCATGCTCCTCAGGACTCCTCGAATAAACCAGAATATCGTCGATGAAGATGATGACAAACACATCCAAATACTCCCTGAATACGTCGTTCATCAACCTCATGAATGCCGCAGGCGCATTCGTCAAACCGAAGGGCATAACCACAAACTCAAAATGCCCATAGCGTGTCCTGAAAGCAGTCTTGCGGATATCCGCCTCATCTATCGGGATCTGATGGTAACCCGATGCCAAGTCTATCTAGGAGAACCAAGTAGCACCCCTCAACTGATCCAACAACTCGTCAATCCTCGGGAGAGGGTACCTGTTCTTCACAGTAACTCGGTTCAGTCCCCGGTAATCAATACACAGCCGGAAACTCCCATCCTTCTTCTTCACAAACAGAACTGGTGCTCCCCACGGTGAAACACTCGGTCGAATGAACCCTTTGCTCAAAAGGTCCTCTAGCTGCTTCTTCAGCTCTGCCAACTCTGCTGGAGCCATCCTGTAAGGCGTCTTGGATATCGGCGCTGTCCCCGGCTCTAACTCAATCGTGAAAGGATCTGACCGCGAAGGTGGCAACCCCGTCAACGACTGAAAAACCTCTGGAAACTCTCGAACCACCCGAATATCCTCGAAAACCACCTCACCACTGGACTCTGCCATAGAGATCGTCGCCAAATAGGCCTCGCAGCCTCGCTCAATCAACTGCTCTGCCTGAATCGCCGAGATCACTATGCTCCCGGAAGTCGGTCTCACACCCTGAAACACTAACCTCCCGCCATCACGCTCAAAAACCACTCTGCCTCTGTAGCAATCCAGATGAACCCGGTAAAAAGATAACCAGTCCATCCCCAGAATGACGTCATATAACTCCACCGGACTAATCACCAAATCCGCTGGCATCGACTGCCCCGCAATCTGAATATCAACGCCTCTAGCACGGCCCGAAGTAGCCAGGAAACCACCTCCAGCCACCTTGACCAAACCGGCACGCTCACCCGCGCTGCTCCGGATGCCACTACTCTCGGCCCACTCCGGAGTGATGAAGCAATTAGATGCTCCAGAATCGAATAAAACGTGTGACTGAACGCCACCGACTAACAATGTAACATCCGTGAACCTGGAAGTTGTTGTGGAAGTGGTGTTGGACGATGCTAGGGGTTCGGGAGTAGTTGGCACATGCTCTTAGAGGTGTGAATTGAGGATTGGCTGTGCATGTTCTTGTTTGATTGTTGTGCAGTCGGTCTAAGGTTCAAGCATCGCGAAGAAAGCGTGTTAAATTCTTCTGAACGACTAGTTATCGGGTTTGATTCCCGGTTTAAGTCGATCGATTTGCAATTGGAGTTGGTTTGGTCGATTGGTGTCGACCGACACCAAGGAAGGGTGTCGATCGACACCGGTTATGGTGAAATCGGTCGGTTCGATTTGAGTGAGTTCGGTTTAGCGCGGTTTTGGGCGAAAGAAGCCCTAGTTCTCGAATAAAACCCTGTGGCCGCGAGCAGAGGCACAGTTTTCGAGAAAAACAAGTTGCAGAGAGAAGGAGGGTGATTTCTGGGCGATTTTGGTGTTTGGAGAATCGATTTGAGGCTATTCTTCCTTGTTCATCTTCCTTTACTCTTTTCTATTCCTTTTCGAGGTGAGTGCGTGACTGTAGGCCCGTTGATCAATAGAGATTGTTTGATTTCGAGTTTTGGTTGTGTTCTTGAGTTGTTTATGCTGGATTTCGTGTTTTGATAGTATTGGGGCGTTGAAAACCCCTGGATTTTGTGTTATTGCGATTTTGGAATGTGATTTTCGTAGCTTCTGGTTTCTGGGCGTCGAGCCGGTGTCGAGCGACACTCGATGAGTGTCGATCGACACTCGGGAGGCTGGCGTCGATCGACACCATAGAGGTGTCGGTCGACACCAACCTGGGTGTCAGGAAACGTGGGTGTTTCCTGACAGGGATGGTTTATACTGTTGTTTTGTGTGGAGCATGGTTACTGATATTGATTATTGTGATGTTTTGTCTAGTGTTTGACGTAATTGGCCTGTAGGCAGGATGATCCACTCACTAAGTATTTATGATAATACTTACGCATCTCTTTCGTAATGTGATGCAGGTAACAGCAATGTTCATCCGCGGAAAGAGACCGAGAGAAGAGGATGATGAGATTAGGATTTGGATTCTGGCATTTATGATGTGGTTGATTGAGAATTCATGAGTTTAGGGTGTTAGACTTTATTTTAATAATGTAGCAAACCGGCTTAGGTCGTTTATTGGTTATTGGTTTTATTGGTTTTATTCTTTATTGATTATTGTTGAATAATTATTTATGATTTAATAATATTGGTTTTTCTTCCGCATTGGGTTGAATTAGCTGTTGAGGATTAATATTTATGGGAATATTAATCTGGGCTAATTATATATAAAAAAAAAAAAGCTTGGTTGTTTCATTTTGGTATCAGAGCGTAGTCGGTTTTAGGACTGTTAGAATTGGATGAATTGGACTATGTGGTTAATTGATTATGTGAGTTAGTCAATTAGTGGTTTAATCTCATCCTCTCGGTCTTCCAGTTTTCCGCGGGTAAGTGAGTTGGATATTTGGTGTATTTTGGTTTTGTGTCTGTGTTTTGACCTTTGCTCTTTTTCTGTACTTGGTGGTAGTGCAGAGAGATGGACGCAGGTCGTGGTCGTGGCCGTGGTCGTGGTCGCGGTGCAGCCCGTGGGGGCAGAGGAGCTGGTCGCGGTGGGCGAGCAGCGGGTCGTGGAGGTCGGGGTGCTGGTCGTGGAGTGCCAGAGGCTGAGGCCTCAGTGGAGAGTGCGGCGCCTAGCGTGGCGGCAGCGTCGGTGACACAGTCGGTTTCGTTAGCCGGTGGGGCTAGTTTGGGCGTCGGTGGTGGCGCGGGGGCAGGAGCAGTTCCCGGTGGGGGCGCGGCTCTTGCTCAGGGTGATTTGATTGTGGGGCTACTGACGCAGTTGTTGGCACGTCTTCCAGAGGCAGTTCCACAGCAGGCTCCGGTTGCACCTCCAGCGGCCGGGGCACATGTTGGTGCCGGGGCACATGTTGGTGCCGGTTTTGTTGAGCAGCAGGAGGCTGTGGTGCAGCAGGGTGTTGCAGTTGGGTTTTCTCCTTATCGTGAGATGATGAGGGAGATGCAGAGGATTGGTACGCCTACGTTTGAGGGCGGTGTTACTCCAGAGCAGGCTGACAAGTGGCGTCAGAGGTTGGAGCGGAACTTCGATTCTGTTCGTTGTCCGGCACAGTTTCAGGTTGAGTTGGCAGTGCACTACCTTGGAGGTGATGCACATTTGTGGTGGAGGTCTGTTAGGACCAGGAGAGAGGTTTGGACTTGGGTTGACTTCGTCGAGGAGTTCAACCACAAGTTTTTCCCTCAGGAGGCTCGTGACAGGCTGCAGTTGAGGTTTTTGGACTTGACTCAGGGTGAGAGGTCTGTTCGAGAGTATGATGCAGAGTTCTGCAGATTGGTGGTCTTTTCTGGTGGTGAGCTGATCAGTGAGCGAGCATTGACGTCGCGGTTTCTCCAGGGGCTTCGGAGGAACATCAGGACTCAGAGCAGAGGTGGTATGTACCACACTAGAGCTGGCTTAGTGGAGTTGGCAGCTTCCATTGAGGAGGACTTGCGTGAGCCGGTGAGTACGGCGGTTGTTCCAGTTGCAGTTGCTCCTGCTACCCATCCTCGGGGCCAGCAGCAGCATCAGCAGCGCAGAGGTCACAGTTCTGGTTACGGCAGGGGCAGCAGGCCTGCGCAGGGCCAGAAGAGGAGAGCAGAGGAGATATCTGCTAGTAGCCCGAGTACGGGTGGGTGTTTCGGTTGTGGGAGTCTGGATCACAGAGTGGCGACTTGCCCCAAGAGGGCGGGATCCAGAGAGTCGACAGTGTGCTACTACTGCAGGGAGCCGGGGCATATCAAGACTATGTGTCCCAAGTTGCAGCAGAGAGCGGTGGCAGCGGCGATTCAGCCGTTGGCTATTCAGTCAGCAGCGCAGGTTGCGGCGTTGCAGTCAGGTGGAGCGCCGAGAGTGTATACTTCGGCAGAGGTGGGCCAGACCAGTCAGTCAGGCCAGATCACAGGTAAAATCTTCACTCAGACTTTTAAATTCTTAAGGTAGAATTGTTGGTGTTGTCTGTTTCTGTTATTTTACTGTGATAGAGTTAGAGGTTCTCAACACTTGTGGAATTGTGTAGGGACCTTGTTAGTTGGAGGTTTTGAGTCTCACGTTCTGTTTGACTCGGGAGCATCTAATTGCTTCATAACTCCGGAGAGAGCTGAGGGTAGTGGTATTCGGAGTAGCGAGGGCGAGGCTCCAGGCTTTGTCAAGGTGGCCGGAGGTGGTTATTTGGCTACTTCGGGCAGAGCTAGAGCAGTTGATGTGCGGATTGCGGGGCAGTCTATGCCAGCAGATTTAGTCATCAGTCCGGTGGAACTGTATGACGTGATTTTGGGGATGGACTGGTTATCTCTTTACCGAGTTCATCTGGATTGCTACAGAGGTAGAGTGGTGTTTGAGCAGGATGCAGGGAAGTTGGTTTATCAGGGAGTGAGACCGACTTCAGGGAGTATAGTGATTTCAGCTATTCAGGCAGAGCAGTTGTTAGAGCGGGGCTGCGAAGCCTATTTGGCGACGATCACTATGACAGAGTCCAGTGGTGAGGTGAGTCTGCAGGATATTCAGGTTGTCCAGGATTTTGAGGATGTTTTTCGGTCGCTGAAGGGATTGCCACCATCTCGGTCAGATCCTTTCACGATTGATTTAGAGCCCGGGACAGCTCCGATATCGAAGACACCTTACAGGATGGCTCCAGCAGAGATGGCAGAGCTGAAAAAGCAGCTAGAGGACCTCTTGAGTAAAGGGTTCATCAGACCTAGTGTTTCGCCGTGGGGAGCGCCAGTGTTGTTTGTTAAGAAGAAGGATGGTAGTTTTCGGTTGTGCATCGATTACCGGGGACTTAACCGAGTCACAGTGAAGAACAGGTACCCACTTCCGAGGATTGATGAGTTGTTGGATCAGTTGAGAGGTGCTACTTGGTTCTCCAAGATTGATTTGGCATCGGGTTATCATCAGATTCCGATAGATGAGGCAGATGTCCGGAAGACAGCTTTTCGGACGAGGTATGGACATTTCGAGTTTGTGGTCATGCCTTTTGGTTTGACTAATGCGCCGGCAGCGTTTATGAGATTGATGAACGACGTGTTCAGGGAGTTTCTGGATGTGTTTGTCATTATTTTCATTGATGACATTTTGGTGTATTCGAGGAGTCCAGAGGAGCATGCGACTCATTTGAGGCTTGTGTTGAAGAAGCTTCGAGAGCAGAAGCTGTATGCTAAGTTGAGCAAGTGTAGCTTTTGGCAGCGAGAGATGGGGTTTCTTGGCCACATTGTTTCTGCAGAGGGGGTTTCTGTGGATCCGGCTAAGATTGAGGCCATTAGAGATTGGCCTAGACCGAGTAGTGCTACCGAGATCAGGAGTTTTCTGGGTTTAGCAGGCTACTACAGGAGGTTCGTCAAGGGGTTTGCGAGTATGTCTCAGCCGATGACGAGGTTGACTGGCAAGGATGTGCCGTTTGTGTGGTCGCAGGAGTGCGAGGAGAGCTTTGAGAAGCTCAAGGAGATGTTGACTAGTACACCAGTGTTGGCATTACCCGATCCGGGGAAGCCTTATGTAGCGTACACGGACGCTTCAGGTGTGGGACTTGGTTGTGTTTTGATGCAGGAGGGCAGAGTGATTGCCTATGCTTCGAGGCAGTTGCAGGGCAGTGAGCGCAACCGTCCTACACATGATCTTGAGTTGGGAGCAGTGGTTTTTGCACTCAAGATTTGGAGGTCGTATCTTTATGGTGGTAGAGTGCAGATCTTTACAGATCACAAGAGTCTACAGCATATTTTCACTCAGCCTTTGCTGAATGCGAGACAGACGCGTTGGGTGGAGTTTCTGGCAGACTATGACCTGGATATTGTTTATCATCCGGGCAAGGCCAATTTGGTGGCAGATGCTTTGAGTCGACGGAGGGTTGATTCAGATAGAGAGCGTGGTGTTGAGGCTTTGGTTGGCGAGTTGAGTACATTGCGACTGTGTGCTATTTCAGAGGAGCCTTTGGGTTTAGAGGCAGCTGATCAGGCAGATTTACTCAGTAGGATCAGAGTGGCGCAGCAGAGCGATCAGGGTTTGATTGATGCTTCGCAGGCGGTCGGTTCGGAGTATCAGGTCTCATCGAATGGGACTATTTTGGTTCGTGGGCGAGTCTGTGTGCCTAAGGATGAGGAGTTGAGGCATGAGGTTTTGAGAGAGGCTCATTCGAGCAAGTTTTCGATTCATCCGGGTGCGACCAAGATGTACCGTGACCTCAAACGGTATTATCATTGGGTTGGGATGAAGAGGGATGTGGCAGATTGGGTTGCGAGGTGCAACACATGTTCTTTGGTCAAGGCAGAGCATCAGGTGCCTAGTGGTCTTTTGCAGAGTTTACCCATTCCCGAGTGGAAGTGGGATATGATCACTATGGATTTTGTTGTGGGATTACCTATCTCACGGACTTTTGATGCGATTTGGGTCATTGTGGATCGCTTGACCAAGTCAGCACATTTCTTGGCTATCAAGAAGACAGATGGAGCGGCTGTCTTAGCTAGGAAGTTTGTGCGAGAGATTGTGAGGTTGCATGGAGTGCCAGCCAGTATTGTGTCGGATAGAGATCCGAGGTTTGCTTCAGAGTTTTGGAGGGCATTTCAGACTGAGATGGGCACTAAGGTGCATATGAGTACAGCGTATCATCCGCAGACAGACGGACAGTCAGAGAGGACTATTCAGACTTTGGAGGATCTGCTTAGGATGTGTGTACTGGATTGGGGTGGTCATTGGGCTGATCATCTGTGTTTGGCAGAGTTTGCCTATAACAACAGTTTTCAGTCTAGTATTGGTATGGCTCCTTATGAGGCTTTGTATGGGAGGCCATGCAGGACACCCTTATGCTGGACCCAAGTGGGGGAGCGCAGCATGTTTGGAGCTAGTTTTGTTCAGGAGACGACGGAGAAGATTCGTGTCTTGAGGTTGAACATGAAGGAGGCTCAGGATAGACAGAGGAGTTATGCAGATAGGCGGCGACGTGAGCTTGAGTTTCAGGTGGGAGATAGAGTTTATCTCAAGATGGCTATGTTGAGGGGCCCTAACAGGTCCATAGCAGAGAACAAGCTCAGTCCGCGATTTATGGGTCCGTTTCCAGTGGTGGAGCGAGTTGGGCCAGTGGCTTATCGGTTGGAGTTGCCACCGATTATGAGCGCCTTTCACAAGGTGTTTCATGTGTCTATGCTGAGGAGGTGTTTGCGTCCTTCAGAGGAGGTAGTGGTTGAGATTCCAGAGGATCTTCAGCCAGATATGACAGTTCCGGCAGTTCCTGTGAGGATTCTTGAGAGGAGAGTCAAGGTTTTGCGGAACAAGAGAGTGCCATTGTTGAGAGTCTTGTGGGACTGTAGTGGCACAGAGGAGCAGACTTGGGAGCCAGAGGCAAAGATGAAGCTGAAGTTCGGAAAGTGGTTCGACAAGCAGGCTGTGGAGTGATTCATCTTTGTGGTTCTAGTCTTGTTTTTGGTTTTGTTGTTGTGGGTTTTGGACTTATGTATTTTCGTTTTGTTGTACGATATACATTTTTGGAGTTATATGAGATGGAGTTTTGCCTCATATTTTTGGTTATGGTTTGGATGTTACAAGTTTCTTTGGCCGGTGGGGTCATTGGAAGTTTCAGTCATATGTTGGTACGCGTTTCAGATTTTATTACTCGTTTTGTCTAGAGGCGGTGGGCCTTGTAGACGGTGGTTCTATTTGTGTTGGGACGTTAGGTGCCCAACGGACTTATATTGGGGGTCGCTACCTCGATATGGGTTGTTTTAGTGACAGTGGGTCACGTTTTGGTTGTGACTTCGGGTCACGTTTGGTTTTGTGACATTGGTCACATTTTGGTACTGGACCGTGAGTTGCAGTACGGATGTCATGACTGCGGTTATGGCATTGAGAGTAATAATATCTTGGAAACATGCGTATAACATAGGACGAAAATGTGAGTTTTGAGGTCTTGGAGAGACGTTTGTGTTGGGATTCGAGGACGAATCCATTTTAGTGGGGGAGAATTGTAACATCCGTGAACCTGGAAGTTGTTGTGGAAGTGGTGTTGGACGATGCTAGGGGTTCGGGAGTAGTTGGCACATGCTCTTAGAGGTGTGAATTGAGGATTGGCTGTGCATGTTCTTGTTTGATTGTTGTGCAGTCGGTCTAAGGTTCAAGCATCGCGAAGAAAGTGTGTTAAATTCTTCTGAACGACTAGTATCGATCGACACCCGAAGGGTGTCGATCGACACCGGTTATCGGGTTTGATTCCCGGTTTAAGTCGATCGATTTGCAATTGGAGTTGGTTTGGTCGATTGGTGTCGACCGACACCAAGGAAGGGTGTCGATCGACACCGGTTATGGTGAAATCGGTCGGTTCGATTTGAGTGAGTTCGGTTTAGCGCGGTTTTGGGCGAAAGAAGCCCTAGTTCTCGAATAAAACCCTGTGGCCGCGAGCAGAGGCACAGTTTTCGAGAAAAACAAGTTGCAGAGAGAAGGAGGGTGATTTCTGGGCGATTTTGGTGTTTGGAGAATCGATTTGAGGCTATTCTTCCTTGTTCATCTTCCTTTACTCTTTTCTATTCCTTTTCGAGGTGAGTGCGTGACTGTAGGCCCGTTGATCAATAGAGATTGTTTGATTTCGAGTTTTGGTTGTGTTCTTGAGTTGTTTATGCTGGATTTCGTGTTTTGATAGTATTGGGGCGTTGAAAACCCCTGGATTTTGTGTTATTGCGATTTTGGAATGTGATTTTCGTAGCTTCTGGTTTCTGGGCGTCGAGCCGGTGTCGAGCGACACTTGACGTAATTGGCCTGTAGGCAGGATGATCCACTCACTAAGTATTTATGATAATACTTACGCATCTCTTTCGTAATGTGATGCAGGTAACAGCAATGTTCATCCGCGGAAAGAGACCGAGAGAAGAGGATGATGAGATTAGGATTTGGATTCTGGCATTTATGATGTGGTTGATTGAGAATTCATGAGTTTAGGGTGTTAGACTTTATTTTAATAATGTAGCAAACCGGCTTAGGTCGTTTATTGGTTATTGGTTTTATTGGTTTTATTCTTTATTGATTATTGTTGAATAATTATTTATGATTTAATAATATTGGTTTTTCTTCCGCATTGGGTTGAATTAGCTGTTGAGGATTAATATTTATGGGAATATTAATCTGGGCTAATTATATATAAAAAAAAAAAGCTTGGTTGTTTCAAACAAGGTCCCTACACATTTAAAACTATGAGACCCTGCTAATCCATCACAGGCAAAATATTGCAAACAAACTATAACCATAAATAACTTAGGGAATTTACGAAGTCTGAGTCAATAAATGTACCTGTGATCTGCCCGCCCTGACTCGACTGGCCAACCTCTGTAGAAGAGTAGACTCTCGGTCCCGCCCCCAACTGGCCCACTGGCTGAACCGCTGCCACCTGAGTCACTGGTCGAGCCGCTATCGGCTGAACTGCTGCCACTGTCAAACTCTGCATCTTGGGACACCTCGGCCTGATATGTCCCGGCTCTCCGCAATGGAAACACACCCTAGTATCCCTAATATCCCGAGGCACCTCCTTCTTGGGACAACTGGACACTCGGTGCTCCAAACTGCCGCACCCGTAACACGAACCACGAGGAAAACGGCTGCCGGAAGAAACCTCCTCCCGACTCCTCTTCTGGCCCTGTGCAGACCTGCCACCCCTGCCAGAACCAGAACCAACACTCGAACTACGGCGCTGCTGCGACTGCTGCTGCTGAGTCCGAGGCTGGATAGCAGGAGCATCCGCAGACGGCACCACCACCGGACCAGCCTGCTCACGAAGGTCCTCCTCAATAGAAGCTGCCAGCTCCACTAGCTCAGCTCTCACGGTATAGTCACGACCTCGGCACTGAGTCCTGATACTCGGACGAAGCCCCTGAAGGAACCTCTGCATGACACTGCGCTCACCGCCTATACCGGGACCAGTATGCACCACTAGCCTGCTAAACTCTGCGTCGTACTCACGCACTGAACGGTCTCCCTGCGTCAAAGCGATAAACCGCAGATGAAGTCTATCTCGAGCCTCCTGAGGAAAGTACTTGGCGTCAAACTCCACCACAAACTCTCCCCAAGTCCAGACAGCTCTCCTGCCCTGAACAGCCCGCCACCACAAATGTGCGTCACCACTCAGATAGTGGACCGCTAGCTCAACCTGATACTGAACCGGACATCTGATCGACTGGAAGTTCCGCTCCACTCTCGACCTCCACTCATCGGCCATCTCTGGACCAACTCCGCCCTCGAAGAAAGGCGTCCCAATACGCTGCATCTGTCCCATCATCTCTAAATAGGACGGATGACCAACCACCGCAGCTCCCTGCTGCCCAACAAAAGCCACACCCGGCTGACCAAGCACTGCAGCACCCTGCTGCCCAACAAAAGCCGCACCCGGCTGACCAAGCACTGCAGCATCCTGCTGCCCAAACACTGGCGCACCCTGCGGTACACCGGCCATCGGAGGAACACCCGGAGTCTGCTGAGGAACCACTGGCGGAAAACGTGCCAGCAACTGTGTCAGTAACCCCACAACCAGGTCATCTCGACCCTGAGCCGGAGCCGCACCCCCACCTGGGGCCGCTCCAACCCCCGCGCCACCACCGACGCCCACACCGGCCTCACTCGCCGCTGAAATAGACTGGGTCACCGACGCAGTCGCCACACTCGGCGCAACACTCTCGCCCGAATCCTCTGGCTCGCCACGACCCCGACCTCCACGACCTCCACGACCTCTGCCACGGCCTCGACCGCGGCATGCACCTCGGCCTCTACCTCTACCTCGAGCACCACCGTCCATCTCACTGTATGGAACAAAGAGGTGAGATACAAAACACAAAACCAACAACACAACAAACTTACCGCGGAATCTCCTGAAGCCCGAAGAGGATGATACTAAAACTATCAACCTAGCACGTCCTAAAACCGTCTAGGCTCTGATACCAAAATGAAACAACCAACACTTTTTTTTTTTTTTTTTTTATTTAACAATTCTAGCGGAAGTCTTAAAGATCTTTAAATAAATAACTCAACCAATTCAACAATGAAGTCAATAATCAAATAAATCAAATGAATCAAATATCAAATAATTCTAACAACTTAAGCAAAAGAAATAAAACATAAATCCTATCATCCTCTTCTTCGGCCTTGATTCCGCGTTTAGACATTTCTACCACCTGCATCACAGGAAAGGAGATGCGTAAGTATTATCATAAATACTTAGTGAAGCGATCACTCTGCCCACGGGCCAATTACGCAATTTCCAAGATAATTAAAGTCTTTTAAATAATTTCCACAATTATTAAATATTTTTCCATCATTAAAATAATTCCAAATAATTATTAAATACTTCTCATAATTATATAATAATTTTAATTAATTACTAATCCGAAAATAATTAATTAAACCATTCCAATTAACCACTTGAATTAATTAAAACCATTAAACCGGGTTAAACCAATTTCAATTCAATTAAACCATCATTCCAATTCAAATCGGATTAAACCAGACAAAACCGGTGGTGTCGACCGACACCAAACTTGGTGTCGATCGACACTCGGTCGTCTGCTCGAATCCGAGTGCAACAGATCGGCACTAAACACACAGAAATATCAAATTAACATAATAATCATTCCACACACGATTCAACACCACAATCAACACATAAATCATCACACTACTCAAGAACAACAACTAGAAACATTGATTCATTCATCTAACATCCTAAATCCGGAAATCCCGAGCCCACAGTCACGCACTCACCTTGGATTTGGATTGAAAGGGAGAAAGGGAGATGAACAAGGAAGAACAACCAGCAAACACCTCAGAAACTTCTCAAAACTCCACAAAAACACCCTAGAACTCCTCTGCCTTGAAAAACCTCGAAAAATGAGCCACCCCAGCGGCTGCTTCCTTTTTATTTCGAGACTTAGGGCTAACTTGCCCTTAACCAACAAAACCAGCGACTCAAATCGAACCGGAAATTCGATTTTCGGACCGGTGTCGATCGACACCACCTTGGTGTCGCTCGACACCCCTCAAAACTCAGAACTTTGGTTTACGGATGTTACAAAATGTTCTTCCGCGGAAAGAGACCGAGAGAAGAGGATGATGAGACTAGGAACTTGATTTTGGCAATCTTGTTGTGGCTAGCACGGAATTCGTTGTTAGGGTGTTAGTTTGATTTCAATAATGTAGAAAACCTGGTGTTTAGGTTGCTAGAATTTATTATTGGTTTTTATTGGTTATTGGTTCATTGTTGAACGGTTTAATTGGTTTAATATTATTGATTTCTTTCGAGAATTTCCGCATCGGTAATTAATAAAAAAAAAAAAAAAGCTTGGTTGTTTCACTAAACTTTTCCGACCATTTGGCGTTGTAAAGGGGACTATAAAGAAGCGTAATAAGATAGCCTTTCCAAATTTTTAAAATATTAAGAAACTCGTAGGGGTACACCCACATATTCCAAAAAACTAGTACATTTAGAGGTTTTTCCAAATCAATGAATGAAATATGTCCAAATTGAACACTAAAGTTTTCCGACCATTTGGCCTTCTAAAGGGGACTCTAAAGAAGCGTAATAAGATAGCCTTTCAAAATTTACAAAATATTAAGAACTCGTAGGGGTACACCCACATATTCCACAAAAGTAGTACATTTAGAGGTTTTTCCAAATCAATGAATGAAATATGTCCAACGTGAACACTAAAATTTTCCGACCATTTGGCGTTGTAAAGGGTACTCTGAAGATGCGTAATAAGATAGCCTTTCAAATTTTCAAAATATTAAGAAACTCGTAGGGGTACACCCACCTATTCCAAAAAACTAGTACATTTAGTGGTTTCTCCAATTCAATGAATGAAATATGTCCAAAATGAACACTAAACTTTTCCGACCATTTGGCCTTCTAAAGGGGACTCTAAAGAATCGTAATAAGATAGCTTTTCAAAATTTTCAAAATATTAAGAACTCGTAGGGGTACACCCACATATTCCACAAAAGTAGTACATTTAGAAATTTTTCCAAATCAATGAATGAAATATGTCCAAAGTGAACACCAAACTTTTCGGACCATTTGGCGTTGTAAAGGGTACTCTAAAGAAGCGTAATAAGATAGCCTTTCAAAATTTTAAAAATATTAAGAAACTCGTAGGGGTACACCCACATATTCAAAAAAACTAGTACATTTAGGGTTTTTCCAAATCAATGAATGAAATATGTCCAAAGTGAACACTAAACTTTTCCGACCATTTGGCGCTGTAAAGGGGACTCTAAAGAAGCAAAATAAGATAGCCTTTCAAAATTTTCAAAATATTAAGTAACTCGTAGGGGTACACCCACATATTCCAAAAAACTACTACATTTAGAGGTTTTTCCAAATCAATGAATGAAATATGTCCAAAATGAACACTAAACTTTTCCGACCATTTGGCGTTGTAAAGGGGACTCTAAAGAAGCGTAATAAGATAGCCTTTCAAAATTTTCAAAATATTAAGCAACTCGTAGGGGTACACCCACATATTCCAAAAAACTACTACATTTTCCAAATCAATGAATGAAATATGTCCAAAGTGAACACTAAACTTTTCCGACCATTTGGCGTTGTAAAGGGGACTCTAAAGAAGCGTAATAAGATAGCCTTTCAAAATTTTCAAAATATTAAGCAACTCGTAGGGGGTACACCCACATATTCCAAAAAATTACTACATTTTCCAAATCAATGAATGAAATATGTCCAAAATGAACACTAAACTTTTCCGACCATTTGGCGTTGTAAAGGGGACTCTAAAGAAGCGTAATAAGATAGCCTTTCAAAATTTTCAAAATATTAAGCAACTCGTAGGGGGTACACCCACATATTCCAAAAAACTACTACATTTTCCAAATCAATGAATGAAATATGTCCAAAGTGAACACTAAACTTTTCCGACCATTTGGCGTTGTAAAGGGTACTCTGAAGAAGCGTAATAAGATAGCCTTTCAAAATTTTCAAAATATTAAGAAACTCGTAGGGGTAAACCCACATATTCCAAAAAACTACTACATTTAGAGGTTTTTCCAAATCAATGAATGAAATATGTCCAAAGTGAACACTAAAATTTTCCGACCATTTGGCGTTGTAAAGGGTACTCTGAAGATGCGTAATAAGATAGCCTTTCAAAATTTCAAAATATTAAGAAACTCGTAGGGGTACACCCACATATTCCAAAAAACTAGTACATTTAGTGGTTTCTCCAATTCAATGAATGAAATATGTCCAAAATGAACACTAAAGTTTTCCGACCATTTGGCCTTCTAAAGGGGACTCTAAAGAAGCGTAATAAGATAGCCTTTCAAAATTTTCAAAATATTAAGAACTCGTAGGGGTACACCCACATATTTCACAAAAGTAGTACATTTAGAGGTTTTTCCAAATCAATGAATGAAATATGTCCAACGTGAACACTAAACTTTTCCGACCATTTGGCGTTGTAAAGGGGACTCTAAAGAAGCGAATTAAGATAGCCTTTCAAAATTTTAAAATATTAAGAAACTCGTAGGGGTACACCCACATATTAAAAAAAACTAGTACGTTTGGAGGTTTTTCCAAATCAATGAATGAAATATGTCCAAAGTGAACACTAAACTTTTCCGACCATTTGGCCTTGTAAAGGGGACTATAAAGAAGTGTAATAAGATAGCCTTTCAAAAATTTTAAAATATTAAGCAACTCGTAGGGGAACACCCACATATTCCAAAAACTACTACATTTAGAGGTTTTTCCAAATCAATGATTGAAATATGTCCAAAGTGAACACTAAACTTTTCCGACCATTTGGCGTTGTAAAGGGGACTCTAACGAAGCGTAATAAGATAGCCTTTCAAAATTTTCAAAATATTAAGCAACTCGTAGGGGTACACCCACATATTCCAAAAAACTACTACATTTTCCAAATCAATGAATGAAATATGTCCAAAGTGAACACTAAACTTTTCGGACCATTTGGCGTTGTAAAGGGGACTCTAAAGAAGCGTTATAAGATAGCCTTTCAAAATTTTCAAAATATTAAGAAACTCGTAGGGGTACACCCACATATTCCAAAAAACTAGTACATTTAGAGGTTTTTCCAAATCAATGAATGAAATATGTCCAAAGTGAACACTAAAGCTTTCCTACCATTTGGCGTTGTAAAGGGTACTCTGAAGATGCGTAATAAGATAGCCTTTCAAATTTTCAAAATATTAAGAAACTCGTAGGGGTACACCCACATATTAAAAAAAACTAGTACGTTTGGAGGTTTTTCCAAATCAATGAATGAAATATGTCCAAAGTGAACACTAAACTTTTCCGACCATTTGGCCTTGTAAAGGGGACTATAAAGAAGTGTAATAAGATAGCCTTTCAAAAAATTTAAAATATTAAGCAACTCGTAGGGGAACACCCACATATTCCAAAAACTACTACATTTTGAGGTTTTTCCAAATCAATGAATGAAATATGTCCAAAGTGAACACTAAACTTTTCCGACCATTTGGCGTTGTAAAGGGGACTCTAAAGAAGCGTAATAAGATAGCCTTTCAAAATTTTCAAAATATTAAGCAACTCGTAGGGGTACACCCACATATTCCAAAAAACTACTACATTTTCCAAATCAATGAATGAAATATGTCCAAAGTGAACACTAAACTTTTCCGACCATTTGGCGTTGTAAAGGGGACTCTAAAGAAGCGTTATAAGATAGCCTTTCAAAATTTTCAAAATATTAAGAAACTCGTAGGGGTACACCCACATATTCCAAAAAACTAGTACATTTAGAGGTTTTTCCAAATCAATGAATGAAATATGTCCAAAGTGAACACTAAAGCTTTCCTACCATTTGGCGTTGTAAATGGTACTCTGAAGATGCGTAATAAGATAGCCTTTCAAAATTTTCAAAAAATTAAGAACTCGTAGGGGTACACCCACATATTCCATAAAAGTAGTACATTTAGAGGTTTTTCCAAATCAATGAATGAAATATGTCCAACGTGAACACTAAACTTTTCCGACCATTTTGCGTTGTAAAGGGGACTCTAAAGAAGCGAATTAAGATAGCCTTTCAAAATTTTAAAATATTAAGAAACTCGTAGGGGTACACCCACATATTAAAAAAACTAGTACGTTTGGAGGTTTTTCCAAATCAATGAATGAAATATGTCCAAAGTGAACACTAAACTTTTCCGACCATTTGGCCTTGTAAAGGGGACTATAAAGAAGTGTAATAAGATAGCCTTTCAAAAATTTTAAAATATTAAGCAACTCGTAGGGGAACACCCACATATTCCAAAAACTACTACATTTAGAGGTTTTTCCAAATCAATGAATGAAATATGTCCAAAGTGAACACTAAACTTTTCCGACCATTTGGCGTTGTAAAGGGGACTCTAAAGAAGCGTAATAAGATAGCCTTTCAAAATTTTCAAAATATTAAGCAACTCGTAGGGGTACACCCACATATTCCAAAAACTACTACATTTTCCAAATCAATGAATGAAATATGTCCAAAGTGAACACTAAACTTTTCCGACCATTTGGCGTTGTAAAGGGGACTCTAAAGAAGCGTTATAAGATAGCCTTTCAAAATTTTCAAAATATTAAGAAACTCGTAGGGGTACACCCACATATTCCAAAAAACTAGTACATTTAGAGGTTTTTCCAAATCAATGAATGAAATATGTCCAAAGTGAACACTAAAGCTTTCCTACCATTTGGCGTTGTAAAGGGTACTCTGAAGATGCGTAATAAGATAGCCTTTCAAATTTTCAAAATATTAAGAAACTCGTAGGGGTACACCCACATATTCCAAAAAACTAGTACATTTAGTGGTTTCTCCAATTCAATGAATGAAATATGTCCAAAGTGAATACTAAAATTTTCCGACCATTTGGCGTTGTAAAGGGGACTCTAACGAAGCATAATAAGATAGCCTTTCAAAATTTTCAAAATATTAAGCAACTCGTAGGGGTACACCCACATATTCCATAAAACTACTACATTTAGAGGTTTTTCCAAATCAATAAATGAAATATGTCCAAAGTGAACACTAAACTTTTCCGACCATTTGGCCTTGTAAAGGGGACTCTAAAGAAGCGTAATAAGATAGCCTTTCAAAAATTTTAAAATATTAATCAACTCGTAGGGGAACACCCACATATTCCAAAAACTACTACATTTAGAGGTTTTTCCAAATCAATGAATGAAATATGTCCAAAGTGAACCCTAAACAATTCCGACCATTTGGCGTTGTAAAGGGGACTCTAAAGAAGCGTAATAAGATAGCCTTTCAAAAATTTCAAAATATTTAGCAACTCGTAGGGGTACACCCACATATTCCAAAAAATCACTACATTTTCCAAATCAATGAATGAAATATGTCCAAAGTGAACACTAAACTTTTCCGACCATTTGGGGATGTAAATGGGACTCTAAAGAAGCGTTATAAGATAGCCTTTCAAAATTTTCAAAATATTAAGAAACTCGTAGGGGTAAACCCACATATTCCAAAAAACTACTACATTTAGAGGTTTTTCCAAATCAATAAATGAAATATGTCCAAAGTGAACACTAAAGTTTTCCGACCATTTGGCGTTGTAAAGGGTACTCTGAAGATGCGTAATAAGATAGCCTTTCAAAATTTCAAAATATTAAGAAACTCGTAGGGGTACACCCACATATTTCACAAAAGTAGTACATTTAGAGGTTTTTCCAAATCAATGAATGAAATATGTCCAACGTGAACACTAAACTTTTCCGACCATTTGGCGTTGTAAAGGGGACTCTAAAGAAGCGAATTAAGATAGCCTTTCAAAATTTTAAAATATTAAGAAACTCGTAGGGGTACACCCACATATTAAAAAAAACTAGTACGTTTGGAGGTTTTTGCAAATCAATGAATGAAATATGTCCAAAGTGAACACTAAACTTTTCCGACCATTTGGCCTTGTAAAGGGGACTATAAAGAAGTGTAATAAGATAGCCTTTCAAAAATTTTAAAATATTAAGCAACTCGTAGGGGAACACCCACATATTCCAAAAACTACTACATTTAGAGGTTTTTCCAAATCAATGAATGAAATATGTCCAAAGTGAACACTAAACTTTTCCGACCATTTGGCGTTGTAAAGGGGACTCTAAAGAAGCGTAATAAGATAGCCTTTCAAAATTTTCAAAATATTAAGCAACTCGTAGGGGTACACCCACATATTCCAAAAAACTACTACATTTTCCAAATCAATGAATGAAATATGTCCAAAGTGAACACTAAACTTTTCGGACCATTTGGCGTTGTAAAGGGGACTCTAAAGAAGCGTTATAAGATAGCCTTTCAAAATTTTCAAAATATTAAGAAACTCGTAGGGGTACACCCACATATTCCAAAAAACTAGTACATTTAGAGGTTTTTCCAAATCAATGAATGAAATATGTCCAAAGTGAACACTAAAGCTTTCCTACCATTTGGCGTTGTAAAGGGTACTCTGAAGATGCGTAATAAGATAGCCTTTCAAATTTTCAAAATATTAAGAAACTCGTAGGGGTACACCCACATATTAAAAAAAACTAGTACGTTTGGAGGTTTTTCCAAATCAATGAATGAAATATGTCCAAAGTGAACACTAAACTTTTCCTACCATTTGGCCTTGTAAAGGGGACTATAAAGAAGTGTAATAAGATAGCCTTTCAAAAATTTTAAAATATTAAGCAACTCGTAGGGGAACACCCACATATTCCAAAAACTACTACATTTAGAGGTTTTTCCAAATCAATGAATGAAATATGTCCAAAGTGAACACTAAACTTTTCCGACCATTTGGCGTTGTAAAGGGGACTCTAAAGAAGCGTAATAAGATAGCCTTTCAAAATTTTCAAAATATTAAGCAACTCGTAGGGGTACACCCACATATTCCAAAAAACTACTACATTTTCCAAATCAATGAATGAAATATGTCGAAAGTGAACACTAAACTTTTCCGACCATTTGGCGTTGTAAAGGGGACTCTAAAGAAGCGTTATAAGATAGCCTTTCAAAATTTTCAAAATATTAAGAAACTCGTAGGGGTACACCCACATATTCCAAAAAACTAGTACATTTAGAGGTTTTTCCAAATCAATGAATGAAATATGTCCAAAGTGAACACTAAAGCTTTCCTACCATTTGGCGTTGTAAAGGGTACTCTGAAGATGCGTAATAAGATAGCCTTTCAAAATTTTCAAAAAATTAAGAACTCGTAGGGGTACACCCACATATTCCACAAAAGTAGTACATTTAGAGGTTTTTCCAAATCAATGAATGAAATATGTCCAACGTGAACACTAAACTTTTCCGACCATTTGGCGTTGTAAAGGGGACTCTAAAGAAGCGAATTAAGATAGCCTTTCAAAATTTTAAAATATTAAGAAACTCGTAGGGGTACACCCACATATTAAAAAAAACTAGTACGTTTGGAGGTTTTTCCAAATCAATGAATGAAATATGTCCAAAGTGAACACTAAACTTTTCCGACCATTTGGCCTTGTAAACGGGACTATAAAGAAGTGTAATAAGATAGCCTTTCAAAAATTTTAAAATATTAAGCAACTCGTAGGGGAACACCCACATATTCCAAAAACTACTACATTTAGAGGTTTTTCCAAATCAATGAATGAAATATGTCCAAAGTGAACACTAAACTTTTCCGACCATTTGGCGTTGTAAAGGGGACTCTAAAGAAGCGTAATAAGATAGCCTTTCAAAATTTTCAAAATATTAAGCAACTCGTAGGGGTACACCCACATATTCCAAAAAACTACTACATTTTCCAAATCAATGAATGAAATATGTCCAAAGTGAACACTAAACTTTTCCGACCATTTGGCGTTGTAAAGGGGACTCTAAAGAAGCGTTATAAGATAGCCTTTCAAAATTTTCAAAATATTAAGAAAACTCGTAGGGGTACACCCACATATTCCAAAAAACTAGTACATTTAGAGGTTTTTCCAAATCAATGAATGAAATATGTCCAAAGTGAACACTAAAGCTTTCCTACCATTTGGCGTTGTAAAGGGTACTCTGAAGATGCGTAATAAGATAGCCTTTCAAATTTTCAAAATATTAAGAAACTCGTAGGGGTACACCCACATATTCCAAAAAACTAGTACATTTAGTGGTTTCTCCAATTCAATGAATGAAATATGTCCAAAGTGAATACTAAACTTTTCCGACCATTTGGCGTTGTAAAGGGGACTCTAACGAAGCATAATAAGATAGCCTTTCAAAATTTTCAAAATATTAAGCAACTCGTAGGGGTACACCCACATATTCCATAAAACTACTACATTTAGAGGTTTTTCCAAATCAATAAATGAAATATGTCCAAAGTGAACACTAAACTTTTCCGACCATTTGGCCTTGTAAAGGGGACTCTAAAGAAGCGTAATAAGATAGCCTTTCAAAAAATTTAAAATATTAAGCAACTCGTAGGGGAACACCCACATATTCCAAAAACTACTACATTTAGAGATTTTTCCAAATCAATAAATGAAATATGTCCAAAGTGAACCCTAAACAATTCCGACCATTTGGCGTTGTAAAGGGGACTCTAAAGAAGCGTAATAAGATAGCCTTTCAAAATTTTCAAAATATTAAGCAACTCGTAGGGGTACACCCACATATTCCAAAAAACTACTACATTTTCCAAATCAATGAATGAAATATGTCCAAAGTGAACACTAAACTTTTCCGACCATTTGGCGTTGTAAAGGGGACTCTAAAGAAGCGTTATAAGATAGCCTTTCAAAATTTTCAAAATATTAAGAAACTCGTAGGGGTACACCCACATATTCCAAAAAACTAGTACATTTAGAGGTTTTTCCAAATCAATGAATGAAATATGTCCAAAGTGAACACTAAAGCTTTCCTACCATTTGGCGTTGTAAAGGGTACTCTGAAGATGCGTAATAAGATAGCCTTTCAAAATTTTCAAAAAATTAAGAACTCGTAGGGGTACACCCACATATTCCACAAAAGTAGTACATTTAGAGGTTTTTCCAAATCAATGAATGAAATATGTCCAACGTGAACACTAAACTTTTCCGACCATTTGGCGTTGTAAAGGGGACTCTAAAGAAGCGAATTAAGATAGCCTTTCAAAATTTTAAAATATTAAGAAACTCGTAGGGGTACACCCACATATTAAAAAAAACTAGTACGTTTGGAGGTTTTTCCAAATCAATGAATGAAATATGTCCAAAGTGAACACTAAACTTTTCCGACCATTTGGCCTTGTAAAGGGGACTATAAAGAAGTGTAATAAGATAGCCTTTCAAAAATTTTAAAATATTAAGCAACTCGTAGGGGAACACCCACATATTCCAAAAACTACTACATTTAGAGGTTTTTCCAAATCAATGAATGAAATATGTCCAAAGTGAACACTAAACTTTTCCGACCATTTGGCGTTGTAAAGGGGACTCTAAAGAAGCGTAATAAGATAGCCTTTCAAAATTTTCAAAATATTAAGCAACTCGTAGGGGTACACCCACATATTCCAAAAAACTACTACATTTTCCAAATCAATGAATGAAATATGTCCAAAGTGAACACTAAACTTTTCCGACCATTTGGCGTTGTAAAAGGGACTCTAAAGAAGCGTTATAAGATAGCCTTTCAAAATTTTCAAAATATTAAGAAAACTCGTAGGGGTACACCCACATATTCCAAAAAACTAGTACATTTAGAGGTTTTTCCAAATCAATGAATGAAATATGTCCAAAGTGAACACTAAAGCTTTCCTACCATTTGGCGTTGTAAAGGGTACTCTGAAGATGCGTAATAAGATAGCCTTTCAAATTTTCAAAATATTAAGAAACTCGTAGGGGTACACCCACATATTCCAAAAAACTAGTACATTTAGTGGTTTCTCCAATTCAATGAATGAAATATGTCCAAAGTGAATACTAAACTTTTCCGACCATTTGGCGTTGTAAAGGGGACTCTAACGAAGCATAATAAGATAGCCTTTCAAAATTTTCAAAATATTAAGCAACTCGTAGGGGTACACCCACATATTCCATAAAACTACTACATTTAGAGGTTTTTCCAAATCAATAAATGAAATATGTCCAAAGTGAACACTAAAATTTTCCGACCATTTGGCCTTGTAAAGGGGACTCTAAAGAAGCGTAATAAGATAGCCTTTCAAAAAATTTAAAATATTAAGCAACTCGTAGGGGAACACCCACATATTCCAAAAACTACTACATTTAGAGATTTTTCCAAATCAATGAATGAAATATGTCCAAAGTGAACCCTAAACAATTCCGACCATTTGGCGTTGTAAAGGGGACTCTAAAGAAGCGTAATAAGATAGCCTTTCAAAAATTTCAAAATATTTAGCAACTCGTAGGGGTACACCCACATATTCCAAAAAATCACTACATTTTCCAAATCAATGAATGAAATATGTCCAAAGTGAACACTAAACTTTTCCGACCATTTGGGGATGTAAATGGGACTCTAAAGAAGCGTTATAAGATAGCCTTTCAAAATTTTCAAAATATTAAGAAACTCGTAGGGGTAAACCCACATATTCCAAAAAACTACTACATTTAGAGGTTTTTCCAAATCAATAAATGAAATATGTCCAAAGTGAACACTAAAATTTTCCGACCATTTGGCGTTGTAAAGGGTACTCTGAAGATGCGTAATAAGATAGCCTTTCAAAATTTCAAAATATTAAGAAACTCGTAGGGGTACACCCACATATTTAAAAAAACTAGGACATTTAGAGGTTTTTCCAAATCAATGAATGAAATATGTCCAAAGTGAACACTAAACTTTTCCGACCATTAGGCGTTGTAAAAGGGACTCTAAAGAAGCGTTATAAGATATCCTTTCAAAAATTTCAAAATATTAAGAAACTCGTAGGGGTACACCCACATATTTAAAAAAACTAGGACATTTAGAGGTTTTTCCAAATCAATGAATGAAATATGTCCAAAGTGAACACTAAACTTTTCCGACCATTTGGCGTTGTAAAGGGGACTCTAAAGAAACTTAATAAGATAGCCTTTCAAAAATTTCAAAATATTTAGCAACTCGTAGGGGTACACCCACATATTCCAAAAAATCACTACATTTTCCAAATCAATGAATGAAATATGTCCAAAGTGAACACTAAACTTTTCCGACCATTTGGGGATGTAAATGGGACTCTAAAGAAGCGTTATAAGATAGCCTTTCAAAATTTTCAAAATATTAAGAAACTCGTAGGGGTAAACCCACATATTCCAAAAAACTACTACATTTAGAGGTTTTTCCAAATCAATAAATGAAATATGTCCAAAGTGAACACTAAAATTTTCCGACCATTTGGCGTTGTAAAGGGTACTCTGAAGATGCGTAATAAGATAGCCTTTCAAAATTTCAAAATATTAAGAAACTCGTAGGGTACACCCACATATTTAAAAAAACTAGGACATTTAGAGGTTTTTCCAAATCAATGAATGAAATATGTCCAAAGTGAACACTAAACTTTTCCGACCATTAGGCGTTGTAAAAGGGACTCTAAAGAAGCGTTATAAGATATCCTTTCAAAAATTTCAAAATATTAAGAAACTCGTAGGGGTACACCCACATATTTAAAAAAACTAGGACATTTAGAGGTTTTTCCAAATCAATGAATGAAATATGTCCAAAGTGAACCCTAAACAATTCCGACCATTTGGCGTTGTAAAGGGGACGGTTTCAAGTGCTATACGAGTGCTATACGAGTGCTATACGAGTCAGTGCCCACACCACGGTTTCAGTAATGAATCCCTGCTCAGCACTATGTATAGAGGTGTTCTTCCGAGGTACAGACAGATGCTCGATACAGCGAGCAACAGAGACTTCCTAAACCAAGACGTTGAGAACGGCTGGCAGCTTGTGGAGAACATAGCTCGATCAGATGGCAACAACAACGAAGAGTACGACCGCACGAACCGCAGCTCTGTCGAGTCTGATGATAAGTTGAAAAAGGAAGTGAAGGGCTTGAATGAAAAGTTGGATAAGCTACTTTAGGCTCAGTCCACTATGAAGCATGTTCATTTCATCTCTGAAGACGAATTTGTTCCTGTCCAAGAAGGGGAGGTTGACCAGCAAACTGAGGAGATCAGTTACATTCAAAACAACCAGGGTGGCTACAACAAAGGCTATTACACGTACAAAGCCAACCCGAATCTGTCCTACAGAAGCACGAATGTCGCCAATCCTCAGGACCAGGTCTATCCTCAACAGACACCGCAGAGTCAGCCTACGCAGCAGCAGAGTCCACCACAGCCGCAGCAAGTGTTTGTTCCGCGAGGGCAGTTTGTGAGCCAACAGAGCGGGTATCAACATAGACAGCAGCAGGGAGCACCACCAGGGTTTACTCCTCAGCAGGTACAAGCGCCGCAGCTTCAGGAACCCGACATGAAGGCGATGTTACAACAGCTTCTTCAAGGTCAAGCGAATGGTGCTATGGAGTTGAGTAAGAAGTTGGCGGAAATGAACAACAAAATTGAGACACTGAATTCCAGAGTCCAATACATAGAGAGCAATGTCGCTTCTTCGTCCTCTGTCAAGCCAGGACAGCTTCCCGGAAAAGCTATCCAGAATCCCAAGGACCATTGCCATGTCATCTACTCAAACGATGACATAGACCAGGCAGCTGAGAATGAAAGCGCCATCCAAGAGATCGCCAGCCTTCTCCATGGTACAAACTGTAATGAGGACATTACGCTTAAAGAAGGGGAGGACTGCAATGCAGATGAGGTTCAGAGTGGAAGTCAAAGTAAGCTGAAATATGGGTTACAGGGTAAACTTGATCAGCAAACTCTATCACTTGATCGAGTCAGAGCACAACAAGGCGAAACTGGTAGAAGCCGCTTGCAAGCTCGATATGTTGATAGAGTCAAGTCGACCTCAGGTCCTGAATAAGTTGTTCCACCTCCTTATAAACCCCCGCTCCCATTTCCAGGAAGAATCCTCACCAAGGCTCAAAAGAAAGTCATCTCCAAGTTTAGAGCTAATATGAGTGAGATTGGTGTTGATTTACCAAATATGGGAACCATGAAAGAAGCTCATCTCCAAATGAAGCTGATTATGGATGTTCTTACAAACAAGGAGAAAGTCACTAAACTTCTGGAACTCTCTAGTGAACCCCAAGTCACACCAACCTCACTTCCTAAGCTCAAAGATCTAGGAAAGTTTACTCTGCCCTGCTCACTTGGTGAGTTGCAGCTAGATGATGCACTTGTGGATTCTGGGGCAAGTGTTAATTTGATTTCGCTGGATATGGTTAAGAAGCTGGATGCACAGAGTATGATGCAGCAGCCTAGATCCTCTATCATGTTTGGGGATGCTTCTTCTAAACCTCCACTTGGTCTTATCATAGACTATCCGCTGAAGGTTGGAAAATGCACCATACCAACAGACCTCACTGTTCTGAATATGGTTGATAAGAGGGAAGTCCCATTAATCCTTGGAACTCCATTCCTTACCACAGCTGGAGCTTCAATCGATTTCCCAAACAGGATGGTGATCCTTCACAATGTCAACAACAAGGTCTGCTACCCACTTAAGGGTTACACTACTGAGTATTGTGGAACTATAACAACTGCAGAGTTGGGATCCAAAGTGATCGAATCTGGACTTGACGAAGTTGTGAAGGTGCTGCATAGTGTGTCTACGAAGCTTGATGAGCGTGAGACAGGCATTTTTGATGGTGAGAGCCTTCAGGCATTGTTCAGTGAGCAGCTGGGAAGTGCTAAAAAGGAGAGGGTTTGTATGGTTTCAAAAGCTACTCCCACAAAGAAAAAGAAGAGCAATGAACCTCAGCCTCCTTCCTCTAACCCATCTCAGCTCACAGTGACTCTATTGCCTCTGGAACCCAAAGATGGGAAGATTGAGTACAAAGTCAGGTGCAAGGGAAAATCTAAACATTTCTCAAGCGCTAGAGCCATCATCAGTCCTGAACTCCAGAAAGATCCAATCAAGCTACAAGAGCTTCTCTCTCAGGTTCTGACCATCACTCTTGAAGGCAGGCCAGATTTCAACCCGCCCTAACTAGCCAGAGGTAAAGCGGTCAAGCTTAGAGACCTAAAACAAGCTCACTTGGGAGGAATTCCCATGACTATCTCTGTACATATTCTTTAAATTATGTTATGTTTTTGCTTTCTAGTGTTTATGGTGGCAGGAAACTAAAGAGTATGAGCATGTTGTGATTCGGGAAACAAAGCAAGAAAGGATTCAGGACACACTTGACGTGCTAACTCGACGAACGCCGTCAAGTTGACCAGGTTTAGGATGAAATTTAAACTTTTGATTTTTCAAGGTTAGTGTGTGAATTTCACTCTCCCTGGAGCATGTGGTGTTTAATTAAGCTTTCTCCTTTATCCTTTTCACTGCTCTTTGTTCAGAAATTACAGCAACTTTTGTCTCCTCATTTACCTATGCGGTTTTAACCTTTCCCTTTCCTTTAGTAAAACCGCAGTTCTTCTCCACCACTCATCCTCTATCCTTTATTCCTTTGCATTTCACGACTTCATCACTCTCGCTTATCACTCTCGTTTCTCTGAAAATCTCTCCTCTCTTCGATATTCTTCTCCCACTCGATCGAATTTGACTTCACACTCGATAGAATTCAGCCTCAAACTCCATTCGATCGATTCCAACTTAAAATCGTCGAGTGCCCTCTTCAATTTCGACCCACTCGATCGATTCAAGATTGACACTGTCGAGTTGAGATATATGTGCTGTCGAGTTGGTTGAACTGTTTTACATAGAGGTCGTCGAGTTGGTTCATTGACACCGTCGAGTTGGTTGTATTCATTTAAATTGAAGTTGTCGAGTTGGTTGAATAGATTTTAAGTGGACACCGTCGAGTTGGTCAAGTCAGTCTTAGCTTGTCCCGCTTAAATGTTCTCGCCTCCTCTCTAATCTTGATTATTTTAGCTGAATTGAACGGAATAGGAGCTGAACTTGATTATTAGGCTTATTGATTTGCGATGTCTGTTTCAAATTGATTATCTTGTTCTCGTTCTTTTTCTAACTCGATGGCTACACTCTATCACTTGGTCTAGTTTGCTATTCCACGGCCATCTTCCTTTGAGCCTAGAGACCGAAGCAAGAAAAGGAGAGCTGTGCCATTTCCGACTGACGGTGGCACGACCTCAAGCTACAGAGTTGACCCACACGCCGAGTTGGGAACCGAACACGACCACTCACTTCCCGCTTACACACGCGAAAGTATGGAGGCGTCTGTCGACCCCTTCTTCTCTCAGCATTGAGGTAACAACTCTAAACCATTGTATATACCATTTCATATTTATTGGTTTTTGATTCTTGAACTCTTCTCCTTTCTTTTGTTACACAAGGGACTGTGTAATTCAAGTTTGGGGGAGGGGTTGAGATGTATTTTAACTCATGTTTTATGTTCTTCTTATCTCAAATTTTTGCATCATATAAGGCATAGAGAAAAACCATAAAAATTTGAAAAATTTCGAAAAATCCAAAAATATTCATGTAGTTGCATTCATATTTGTTAGATTAAGTCTCAATTGCATCACATAGCTTTACATTCATGCTGCATTGTTGATATGGCCTTGAAAAATAACCATCTCATGCGATGTGATATGTGTCTTGGTTCTTGATTCTCTGATGCATTAGGGTGAGATTGAAGCATTTTAAAACGAAACCATGCTTAACTTGATCACGTCATGACATGCACATCTCACTTGATCACTGCTGCGAATTGATGCTTATCCCTGTTTATCTGAACCTTAATCTTGACTTTTAAATATCATAGCATGCATTGAAAGCAACTCATGGATAACATACATATCTGGACAATCTTTTCCCTTCTGTTATTCTTCTTTGTTTGTCCAGATAGTTTTTCCCCACACCCTGAACGCTATAGCCTTTTCTTTCAAACCCGCATTACTCTTGTGTGTGCTTGTGAGGCCTTGTTTCGATCATGCTTAGCAGAACGTGTTGAGTTTAAACCGGCAAGAGTAGGATTTCTAGGTATCTAGTTCGTTCTTGGGTTTATTTTCAGGCTAAGTTTGGGGGTGACGTTTTGAACGCTACGGTTTCATATCTAGAAAGTGGGAAAAGAAAAGTTTTTGTTTTAAAGCAAGGGAGTTGGTTTGTGTTTCAAAAGGGTCTAGTAAAGGTTTGGGAACTGTTTAAGAAAAGAAAAAGGGTTCTAAGTATAAAAGAAAAGAAGGCAAAATGCCTCAATTAGTTAAAATAAAGAAAAATTTTCCCTTAGTGATACGATTTCTTATGGGGTTCGGGTATTGACGCTGTCAAGTCGGTGCTAGGTAGCTAGAGGTTCTGCTCTTGCATCATCCTTGGTTATTACTCTTAGCATTCTGCCAAAGCATTGTCATTTATACTGTTTCATGACTTTGAGAAACCATCTTTTACACTTGACCTTTACCTTGAACCAAATGAGTTGCTGACTTGCATGTTTATGATTCATTGTTCACTTTAATGAATGTCAAAGGGATTTGCTGATAGGAATGCATTGTTTGAGAGACTGTGAAGTTGGATTGATCATGTTAAACATGAAACTGATTTTCGAAGAAGTAGTTCTCACCTTGCCGCATTTTAGAACCGTGAACTTGGACATATATCAAATCGTTTTCGCTTGTTATTTTTGGCTGTATCAACTCGTTTTCAAACCTCATCCCTTTCGCTATTCTTGTTTGTTTGCTTGAGGGCAAGCAAAAGATAAGTTTGGGGGTGTTGATGTACACATATTTCACCATATTTTAGCATCATTTATTCATCACTTCTGCATTCATATCACACCACTTCGTCACGTTTCATCTCCATTTGCATCCACATACCGCACTTCGTAGCGTTTGCATAAGCATTGCATATTTCGTTGCTTTGGAGTTGTTTTCAGGTTTACTTGGAGCGTTTGAGGGTTGAGGATTAATGCCTGAACCAGAGAGGTGAAGTGGAGTCCAGAACCTGTTGCTTGGGAGAGAAGGAAGCGCACTTGATAGTGTCCATATACCAACTCGACGGCGTCCAGTCATGCACGTCGAGTTGGCACATCGAGTCGAAGCAAAGGTGTCCATATGCCAACTCGACGGCGTCCACATATGCACGTCGAGTTGGCACATCGAGTCGAAGGGCGCGTGACCTATTTTACCTTTCTGTAACCTACTATAAGTACTCTGTAATGTGAGATTAGAATGATCTTAATTTTAATTCCTGCTTTAACTTTCTGAAAAACACAAAATCGCCTCTGTAGTGTTCTTGCTTTGAATTCCAGATTCCTTCTAAGTTATAATCAATTTGTGCTTGATTCCTTCTTTGAACTTGATTGCTTCCTTTCTGTCTATCTTCTGATGCTAGTTTTACAGCAATCCGAGTTCGACTTGATGAAGTCGGTTTCTGAGTAGTGTTCTTAGATTCCTAAGGATGGGATAGATTAGTGAAGTTTCATGGTTACCTAGAGTGTTCAAGCCTTGATTTCATAGTTTCCCTTCTTGACTAGTGTTCTTAATGCTGATTCCGTCTTGATCATTTGGAATCCGAAGCTAGGCATTTCAGCACCCAGAAGGTGTTTGATGAAATGCCTGAACCAGCTTTTACAAGAATTTTGCATATCATACCTAGGATACTAGAGTTTTTGATTGCACTTTAGCATTTGCGAACTGATTCCTAATGCTTGTTGGTGTGGATTTCGCCATGAGAGTGGGTCAGGAACACACACCAACTCGATAGCTTCTACCACGAGAGTGGATTGGCTTGCTGTCGAGTTCGCAGCCAAGGGAACTGCTCTGTCTGAGTTTTGTTGAACACCGTAGCGTTGACCATGGAATTTCATTGATCCATAACACCCATCCTTAGGATCTTTGTTTAATTTGATTTCGATCTTGGTTTCAAATCTCAAAGCTTTTATCTTTTTATCTTGTTATATTTGTTCATTCTAGCTTCTGGTTCATAGTTTGAATATCATTGCATTTTACCTTTGTGAACTTGATAGCGTCGCGTCTGGACGCCGCGAAGTCCAATTTCATTATGTTATTTGCATTTCCATTTCTGTCTTTAGGTTGATAGTTTAGAATTCACACCTTTTAAACATTTGGCTTGACTTAGCTTTCCTTGATCATATTCTGATTGCATAGCATCACACCCAATTCGGATTTGACACCTTTAAGTGCTACATCGACATGATAGCGTTATAGGTTAATTCGTAGTAAAATCCTACTATCAGTACACCCACATATTCAAAAAAACTAGTACATTTAGAGGTTTTTCCAAATCAATGAATGAAATATGTCCAAAGTGAACACTAAAGTTTTCCGACAATTTGGCGTTGTAAAGGGTACTCTGATGATGCGTAATAAGATAGCCTTTCAAAATTTCAAAATATTAAGAAACTCGTAGGGGTACACCCACATATTCCAAAAAACTAGTACATTTAGTGGTTTCTCCAATTCAATGAATGAAATATGTCCAGAATGAACACTAAACTTTTCCGACCATTTGGCCTTCTAAAGGGGACTCTAAAGAAGCGTAATAAGATAGCCTTTCAAAATTTTCAAAATATTAAGAACTCGTAGGGGTATTCAAAAAAACTAGTATGTTTGGACGTTTTTCCAAATCAATGCGTGAAATATGTCCAAAGTGAACACTAAACTTTTCCGACCATTTGGCCTTGTAAAGGGGACTCTAAAGAAGCGTTATAAGATAGCCTTTCATAAAAATTTAAAATATTAAGCAACTCGTAGGGGTACACCCACATATTCCAAAAAACTAGTACATTTAGTGGTTTCTCCAATTCAATGAATGAAATATGTCCAAAATGAACACTAAACTTTTCCGACCGTTTGGCCTTCTAAAGGGGACTCTAAAGAAGCGTAATAAGATAGCCTTTCAAAATTTTCAAAATATTAAGCAACTCGTAGGGGTACACCGACATATTCCAAAAAACTACTACATTTAGAGGTTTTTCCAAATCAATGAATGAAATATTTCCAAAGTGAACACTAAACTTTTCCGACCATTTGGCGTTGTAAAGGGGACTCTAAAGAAGCGTAATAAGATAGCCTTTCCAAATTTTTAAAATATTAAGAAACTCGTAGGGGTACACCCACATATTCCAGAAAACTAGTACATTTATAGGTTTTTCCAAATCAATGAATGAAATATGTCCAAAGTGAACACTAAATTTTTCCGACCATTTGGCGTTGTAAAGGGTACTCTGAAGATGCGTAATAAGATAGCCTTTCAAAAATTTTAAAATATTAAGCAACTCGTAGGGGTACACCCACATATTCCAAAAAACTTTTACATTTAGAGGTTTTTCCAAATCAATGAATGAAATATGTCCAAAGTGAACACTAAAGTTTTCCGACCATTTGGCGTTGTAAAGGGTACTCTGAAGATGCGTAATAAGATAGCCTTTCAAATTTTCAAAATATTAAGAAACTCGTAGGGGTACACCCACATATTCCAAAAAACTAGTACATTTAGTGGTTTCTCCAATTCAATAAATGAAATATGTCCAAAATGAACACTAAACTTTTCCGACCATTTGGCTTTCTAAAGGGGACTCTAAAGAATCGTAATAAGATAGCCTTTCAAAATTTTCAAAATATTAAGAACTCGTAGGGGTACACCCACATATTCCAAAAAACTAGTACATTTAGATGTTTTTCCAAATCAATGATTGAAATATGTCCAAAGTGAACACCTAACTTTTCGGACCATTTGGCGTTGTAAAGGGTACTCTAAAGAAGCGTAATAAGATAGCCTTTCAAAATTTTCAAAATATTAAGCAACTCGTAGGGGTACACCCACATATTCCAAAAAACTACTACATTTAGAGGTTTTTCCAAATCAATGAATGAAATATGTCCAAAGTGAACACTAAACTTTTCCAACCATTTGGCGTTGTAAAGGGGACTCTAAAGAAGCGTAATAAGATAGCCTTTCAAAATTTTCAAAATATTAAGCAACTCGTAGGGGTACACCCACATATTCCAAAAAACTACTACATTTAGAGGTTTTTCCAAATCAATGAATGAAATATGTCCAAAGTGAACACTAAACTTTTCCGACCATTTGGCGTTGTAAAGGGGACTCTAAAGAAGCGTAATAAGATAGCCTTTCAAAATTTTCAAAATATTAAGAAACTCGTAGTGGTACACCCACATATTCCAAAAAACTAGTACATTTAGTGGTTTTTCCAAATCAATGAATGAAATATGTCCAAAGTGAACACTAAACTTTTCCGACCATTTGGCGTTGTAAAGGGGACTCTCAAGAAGCGTAATAAGATAGCCTTTCAAAATTTTCAAAATATTAAGAATGAAACAACCAAGCCTTTTTTTTTTTTATAATTAGCCCAAATTAACATTCCCATAAATATTAATCCTCAACAGCTAAGTCAACACAATGCGGAAGAAAACCAATATTATTAAATCATAAATAACCGTTCAACAATAACCAATAAAGAATAAAACCAATAAAACCAATAACCAATAAGAAACCTAAACCGGTTTGCTACATTATTAAAATAAAGTCTAACACCCTAAACTCATGAATTTCTGGTCAACCATAACAACAAAGCCAGAATCAAATTCCTAATCTCATCATCCTCTTCTCTCGGTCTCTTTCCGCGGAAGAACATTGCTGTTACCTGCATCACATTACGAAAGAGATGCGTAAGTATTATCATAAATACTTAGTGAGTGGATCATCCTGCCTACAGGCCAATTACGTCAAACACTAGACAAACATCACAATAATCAATAACAATAACAATGCTCAACATAAACCACAACAACATGAACTCCCTGTCAGGAAACACCCACGTTTCCTGACACCCAGGTCGGTGTCGACCGACACCTCTATGGTGTCGATCGACGCCAGCCTCCCAAGTGTCGATCGACACTCATCGAGTGTCGCTCGACACCGGCTCGACGCCCAGAAACCAGAAGCTACGAAAATCACATTCCAAAATCGCAATAACACAAAATCTAGGGGTTTTCAACGCCCCAATACTATCAAAACACGAAATCCAGCATAAACAACTCAAGAACACAACCAAAACTCGAAATCAAACAATCTCTATTGATCAACGGGCCTACAGTCACGCACTCACCTTGAAAACGGATTGAAAGGAAGGAGAAGAAGATAAACAACAACAGATCTAGCTCAGAAACTCCACAAAACTCCTCCAAACTCTCCAAATCACCTTAGAATCACCTCCTTAGCTCTGAAACTCGAAACTTGTGCTTTTCTCGCGGCCACAAGGCTTAAAAACGCGAGTCTAGGGGTTTTCTCGCCCAAACCAGCCCAAAACCAGCCGACTTGAATCAAACCGGTCGATTTCACCATAACCGGTGTCGATCGACACCCTCCCTTGGTGTCGGTCGACACCCATCGACCAAACCAACTCCAATTGCAAATCGATCGACTTAAACCGGAAATCAAACCCGATAACCGGTGTCGATCGACACCCGTAGTCGTTCAGAAGCATTTAACACACTTTCTTCGCGATGCTTGAACCTTAGACCGACTGCACAACAATCAAACAAGAACATGTACAGTCAACCCTCAATTCACACCTCTAAGAGCATGTGCCAACTACTCCCGAACCCCTAGCATCGTCCAACACCACTTTCAAAACAACTTCCAGGTTCACGGATGTTACAATTCTCCCCCACTAAAATGGATTCGTCCTCGAATCCCAACACAAACGTCTCTCCAAGACCTCAAAACTCAGATTTTAGTCCTATGTTATACGCATGTTTCCAAGATATTATTACTCTCAATGCCATAACCGCAGTCATGACATCCGTACTGCAACTCACGGTCCAGTACCAAAATGTGACCAATGTCACAAAACCAAACGTGACCCGAAGTCACAACAAAAATGTGATCCCTGTCACAACCAAAACGTGACCCACTGTCACTAAAACAACCCATATCGAGGTAGCGACCCCCAATATAAGTCCGTTGGGCACCTAACGTCCCAACACAAATAGAACCACCGTCTACAAGGCCCACCGCCTCTAGACAAAACGAGTAATAAAATCTGAAACGCGTACCAACATGTGACTAAAAACTCTCACTGAACCCACCGGCCAAAGAAACTTGTAACATCCAAACCATAACCAAAAATATGAGGCAAAACTCCATCTCATATAACTCCAAAAATGTACATCGTACAACAAAACGAAAATACATAAGTCCAAAACCAACAACGACAAAACCAAAAACAAGACTAGAGCCACAAAGATGAATCACTCCACAGCCTGCTTGTCGAACCACTTTCCGAACTTCAGCTTCATCTTTGCCTCTGGCTCCCAAGTCTGCTCCTCTGTGCCACTACAGTCCCACAAGACTCTCAACAATGGCACTCTCTTGTTCCGCAGAACCTTGACTCTCCTCTCAAGAATCCTCACAGGAACTGCCGGAACTGTCATATCTGGCTGGAGATCCTCTGGAATCTCAACCACTACCTCCTCAGAAGGACGCAAACACCTCCTCAACATCGAAACATGAAACACCTTATGAAAGGCGCTCATAATCGGTGGCAACTCCAACCGATAAGCCACTGGCCCAACTCGCTCCACCACTGGAAACGGACCCATAAATCGCGGACTGAGCTTGTTCTCTGCTATGGACCTGTTAGGGCCCCTCAACATAGCCATCTTGAGATAAACCCTATCTCCTACCTGAAACTCAAGCTCACGTCGCCGCCTGTCTGCATAACTCCTCTGTCTATCCTGAGCCTCCTTCATGTTCAGCCTCAAGACACGAATCTTCTCCGTCGTCTCCTGAACAAAAGTAGCTCCAAACATGCTGCGCTCCCCCACTTGGGTCCAGCATAAGGGTGTCCTGCATGGCCTCCCATACAAAGCCTCATAAGGAGCCATACCAATACTAGACTGAAAACTGTTGTTATAGGCAAACTCTGCCAAACACAGATGATCAGCCCAATGACCACCCCAATCCAGCACACACATCCTAAGCAGATCCTCCAAAGTCTGAATAGTCCTCTCTGACTGCCCATCTGTCTGCGGATGATACGCTGTACTCATATGCACCTTAGTGCCCATCTCAGTCTGAAATGCCCTCCAAAACTCTGAAGCAAACCTCGGATCTCTATCCGACACGATACTGGCTGGCACTCCATGCAGCCTCACAATCTCTCGCACAAACTTCCTAGCCAAGACAGCCGCTCCATCTGTCTTCTTGATAGCCAAGAAATGTGCTGACTTGGTCAAGCGATCCACAATGACCCAAATAGCATCGAAAGTCTGTGAGATAGGTAATCCCACAACAAAATCCATAGTGATCATATCCCACTTCCACTCTGGAATGGGTAAACTCTGCAAAAGACCACTAGGCACCTGATGCTCTGCCTTGACCAAAGAACAAGTGTTGCACCTCGCAACCCAATCTGCCACATCCCTCTTCATCCCAACCCAATGATAATACCGTTTGAGGTCACGGTACATCTTGGTCGCACCCGGATGAATCGAAAACTTGCTCGAATGAGCCTCTCTCAAAACCTCATGCCTCAACTCCTCATCCTTGGGCACACAAACTCGCCCACGAACCAAGATAGTCCCATTCGAAGAGACCTGATACTCAGAACCAACCGCCTGCGAAGCATCAATCAAACCCTGATCACTCTGCTGCGCTACTCTGATCCTGCTGAGTAAATCTGCCTGATCAGCTGCCTCCAAACCCAAAGGCTCCTCTGAAATAGCACAAAGACGCAAGGTACTAATCTCGCTGACCAAAGCCTCAACACCACGCTCTCTATCTGAATCAACCCTCCGTCGACTCAAAGCATCTGCCACCAAATTGGCCTTGCCCGGATGATAGACAATATCCAGGTCATAGTCTGCCAGAAACTCCACCCAACGCGTCTGCCTCGCATTCAGCAAAGGCTGAGTGAAAATGTGCTGTAGACTCTTGTGATCTGTAAAGATCTGCACTCTACCACCATAAAGATAAGACCTCCAAATCTTGAGTGCAAAAACCACTGCTCCCAACTCAAGATCATGTGTAGGACGGTTGCGCTCACTGCCCTGCAACTGCCTCGAAGCATAGGCAATCACTCTGCCCTCCTGCATCAAAACACAACCAAGTCCAACACCTGAAGCATCTGTGTACACTACATATGGCTTCCCCGGGTCGGGTAATGCCAAAACAGGTGTACTAGTCAACATCTCCTTGAGCTTCCCAAAGCTCTCCTCGCACTCCTGCGACCACACAAACGGCACATCCTTGCCAGTCAACCTCGTCATCGGCTGAGACATACTCGCAAACCCCTTGACGAACCTCCTGTAGTAGCCTGCTAAACCCAGAAAACTCCTGATCTCGGTAGCACTACTCGGTCTAGGCCAATCCCTGATGGCCTCAATCTTAGCCGGATCCACAGAAACTCCCTCTGCAGAAACAATGTGGCCAAGAAAACCCATCTCCCTCTGCCAAAAGCTGCACTTGCTCAACTTAGCAAACAGCTTCTGCTCTCGAAGCTTCTCCAACACAAGCCTCAAATGAGTCGCATGCTCCTCTGGACTCCTCGAATACACCAAAATGTCATCAATGAAAATAATGACAAACACGTCCAGAAACTCCCTGAACACGTCGTTCATCAACCTCATAAATGCTGCTGGCGCATTAGTCAAACCGAAAGGCATGACCACAAACTCGAAATGCCCATACCTCGTCCGAAAAGCTGTCTTCCGGACATCTGCCTCGTCTATCGGGATCTGATGATAACCCGATGCCAAGTCAATCTTGGAGAACCAAGTAGCCCCTCTCAACTGATCCAACAACTCATCGATCCTCGGAAGTGGGTACCTGTTCTTCACTGTGACTCGGTTAAGACCCCGATAATCAATGCACAGCCTGAAACTGCCATCCTTCTTTTTCACAAACAACACTGGCGCTCCCCATGGCGAAACACTAGGTCTGATGAACCCTTTACTCAAAAGGTCCTCTAGCTGCTTCTTCAGCTCTGCCATCTCTGCTGGAGCCATCCTGTAAGGTGTCTTCGATATCGGAGCTGTCCCGGGCTCTAAATCAATCGTGAAAGGATCTGACCGAGATGGTGGCAATCCCTTCAGCGACCGAAATACATCCTCGAAATCCTGGACAACCTGAATATCCTGCAGAACCACCTCACCACTGGACTCTGTCATAGTGATCGTCGCCAAATAGGCTTCGCAGCCCCGCTCTAACAACTGCTCTGCCTGAATAGCTGAAATCACTATACTCCCCGAAGTCGGTCTCACTCCCTGATAAACCAACTTCCCTGCATCCTGCTCAAACACAACTCTACCTCTGTAGCAATCCAGATGAACTCGGTATAGAGATAACCAGTCCATCCCCAAAATCACGTCATACAGTTCCACCGGACTGATGACTAAATCTGCTGGCATAGACTGCCCCGCAATCTGCACGTCAACTGTTCTAGCTCTGCCCGAAGTAGCCAAATAACCACCACCAGCCACCTTGACAAAGCCTGAAGCCTCGCCATCGCTACTCCGAATACCACTACCCTCAGCTCTCTCCGGAGTTATGAAGCAATTAGATGCTCCCGAGTCAAACAGAACGTGAGACTCAAAACCTCCAACTAACAAGGTCCCTACACAATTCCACAAGTGTTGAGAACCTCTAACTCTATCACAGTAAAATAACAGAAACAGACAACTGATAAAAGATCTTTGCAGTGTAGTAAACAATTCGATCTAGAGGACCAGCGTTGCACAGTGAACTTATGAGACAAGAAATAGAGCTAAGACAAGATATTGGTTGGGTTGTGATTAAGTGACAAGTAACGAAAGCAAGTAATAATATAAATTCAATATGGAACAAGCACTAGACCAAGGCAAATCGCAGGAGTTCATGAAAAGTAACCGAACGACTATTCAGGACAATGATTTAGGACAGGTTTCGAACTCGAACACGAAAGTATGCTAATCCACTCTCGTGATCTTAACAACTTCGCTAATCAACCTAGATATCTAAACTCTCGTTTGAATCTAGAAGTTAAAAGCAAGCAATATAGACAGGTTCGATATGTTCACGATTCGCCTTAGCATCAACTCTCGCAGGCTAAGGACGAATCGCTCACCAATGAATGTTCTATCAACCTATAACACTTTTGATGCACAGATTAACTAAGGATCTAAAACCGAGTGATCAAATCGGCTTTAGCTTTAAGACTATCAGAGGTGAAAACAAACGATCCTTTTCATCTAAGATCCCAAGATACGACAACCTTAGCTGATGGTCGAAGTTGCCACAATCCGAAGATTGGGGTTCCTGTTGAGGTATGTATCCAACTTAATGGACGCACTCTAGTTGATCTTTCGATTCAAAGATTAAACGTCCTATCTGCATTCAGTTATCTAACTCATGATCTCCTTTGAAAAACCTAGATCTAGCTAATCGACTACTCAGACATGATCAAGCAAACAACAGCAAAAGATGAAACAGTTTTCATTGAGATAACGAATAGTAAACAAGAGGGTTCAGAAATCTTCTCCAAACTGTCACAAAGGATTCAGAGATCTTCTCCCTCAAAACAATGAAAAAGCGGCTATCCTCCAAAGAACTCTGAACAAAGTGTAAGAGAAAACGTAAAAGAAAGCCTAGCCTCAAAACGGCTGAAAAACGAGTGTAAATAGGTCAAGTGTCGAAGACCGATGATCGAACGGTCGAGATCGAACAATGGGGATCGAACGGTCGAGATCGATCGGCTGATGGACGGTGTAGATCAAAAGGTCGATCGACTGTAGACGGGCGAGCGGGGGATCGCCGGGGTCGGTCGAGCGGGGGATCGCCGGGATAGGTCGCCGGGGTAGCTCGCCGGGATAGGTCGCCGGGGTAGCTCGCCGGGGTAGCTCGCCGGGGTAGCTCGCCGGGATAGGTCGCCGGGGTAGCTCGCCGGGGTAGCTCGCCGGGGTAGCTCGCCGGGGTAGCTCGCCGGGGTAGCTCGCCTGGATGGCTCGCCGGGCCGGTCGCCGGGGTGGCTCGCCGGGGTGGCTCGCCGGGCCGGTCGCCGGGGTAGGTCGCCGGGCCGGTCGCCGGGGTAGGTCGCCGGGTTTTTGGCCATTTCGACTCCTTTTTGCTCCGTTAGCTCATCTTGCTCCTCTTTGTACGGAAATTCTCCTCTGAATGCCTTTATACCTGAAAAGACTCAATAACAACTAAAAAGACTCGATAAAACACGTGAAAACACTTGTTAGAATGCGCTAAAACGCAAGACATCAACAACACCAACAATTCTACCTTAAGAATTTAAAAGTCTGAGTCAAGATTTTACCTGTGATCTGGCCTGACTGACTGGTCTGGCCCACCTCTGCCGAAGTATACACTCTCGGCGCTCCACCTGACTGCAACGCCGCAACCTGCGCTGCTGACTGAATAGCCAACGGCTGAATCGCCGCTGCCACCGCTCTCTGCTGCAACTTGGGACACATAGTCTTGATATGCCCCGGCTCCCTGCAGTAGTAGCACACTGTCGACTCTCTGGATCCCGCCCTCTTGGGGCAAGTCGCCACTCTGTGATCCAGACTACCACAACCAAAACAACCACCCGTACTCGGGCTACTAGCAGATATCTCCTCTGCTCTCCTCTTCTGGCCCTGCGCAGGCCTACTGCCCCTGCCGTAACCAGAACTGTAACCTCTGCGCTGCTGATGCTGCTGCTGGCCCCGAGGATGGGTAGAAGAAGCAACTGCAACTGGAACAACCGCCGTACTCACCGGCTCACGCAAGTCCTCCTCAATGGACGCTGCCAACTCCACTAAACCCGCTCTGGTGTGGTACATACCACCTCTGCACTGAGTCCTGATGTTCCTCCGAAGCCCCTGGAGAAACCGCGACGTCAATGCCCGCTCACTGATCAGCTCACCACCAGAAAAGACCACCAATCTGCAGAACTCTGCATCATACTCTCGAACAGACCTCTCGCCCTGAGTCAAGTCCAAAAATCTCAACTGCAGCCTGTCACGAGCCTCCTGAGGGAAAAACTTGTGGTTGAACTCCTCGACGAAGTCAACCCAAGTCCAAACCTCTCTCCTGGTCCTAACAGACCTCCACCACAAATGTGCATCACCTCCAAGGTAGTGCACTGTCAACTCAACCTGAAACTGTGCCGGACAACGAACAGAATCGAAGTTCCGCTCCAACCTCTGACGCCACTCGTCAGCCTGCTCTGGAGTAACACCGCCCTCAAACGTAGGCGTACCAATCCTCTGCATCTCCCTCATCATCTCACGATAAGGAGAAACCCCAACTGCAACACCCTGCTGCACCACAGCCTCCTGCTGCTCAACAAAACCGGCACCAACATGTGCCCCGGCACCAACCTGTGCCCCGGCCGCTGGAGGTGCAACCGGAGCCTGCTGTGGAACTGCCTGAGGAAGACGTGCCAACAACTGCGTCAGTAGCCCCACAATCAAATCACCCTGAGCAAGAGCCGCGCCCCCACCGGGAACTGCTCCTGCCCCCGCGCCACCCCCGACGCCCAAACTAGCCCCACCGGCTAACGAAACAGACTGTGTCACCGACGCTGCCGCCACACTAGGCGCCGCACTCTCCACTGAGGCCTCAGCCTCTGGCACTCCACGACCAGCACCCCGACCTCCACGACCCGCTGCTCGCCCACCGCGACCAGCTCCTCTGCCCCCACGGGCTGCACCGCGACCACGACCATGGCCACGACCACGACCTGCGTCCATTTCTCTGCACTACCACCAAGTACAGAAAAAGAGCAAAGGTCAAAACACAGACAAAACCACAACACACCAAATATCCAACTCATTTACCCGCGGAAAACTGGAAGACCGAGAGGATGAGATTAAACCACTAATTGACTAACTCACATAATCAATTAAACACATAGTCCAATTCATCCAATTCTAACTGTCCTAAAACCGACTACGCTCTGATACCAAAATGAAACAACCAAGCCTTTTTTTTTTTTATAATTAGCCCAGATTAACATTCCCATAAATATTAATCCTCAACAGCTAATTCAACACAATGCGGAAGAAAACCAATATTATTAAATCATAAATAACCGTTCAACAATAACCAATAAAGAATAAAACCAATAAAACCAATAACCAATAAGAAACCTAAACCGGTTTGCTACATTATTAAAATAAAGTCTAACACCCTAAACTCATGAATTTCTGGTCAACCATAACAACAAAGCCAGAATCAAATTCCTAATCTCATCATCCTCTTCTCTCGGTCTCTTTCCGCGGAAGAACATTGCTGTTACCTGCATCACATTACGAAAGAGATGCGTAAGTATTATCATAAATACTTAGTGAGTGGATCATCCTGCCTACAGGCCAATTACGTCAAACACTAGACAAACATCACAATAATCAATAACAATAACAATGCTCAACATAAACCACAACAACATGAACTCCCTGTCAGGAAACACCCACGTTTCCTGACACCCAGATCGGTGTCGACCGACACCTCTATGGTGTCGATCGACGCCAGCCTCCCGAGTGTCGATCGACACTCATCGAGTGTCGCTCGACACCGGCTCGACGCCCAGAAACCAGAAGCTACGAAAATCACATTCCAAAATCGCAATAACACAAAATCTAGGGGTTTTCAACGCCCCAATACTATCAAAACACGAAATCCAGCATAAACAACTCAAGAACACAACCAAAACTCGAAATCAAACAATCTCTATTGATCAACGGGCCTACAGTCACACACTCACCTTGAAAACGGATTGAAAGGAAGGAGAAGAAGATAAACAACAACAGATCTAGCTCAGAAACTCCACAAAACTCCTCCAAACTCTCCAAATCACCTTAGAATCACCTCCTTAGCTCTGAAACTCGAAACTTGTGCTTTTCTCGCGGCCACAAGGCTTAAAAACGCGAGTCTAGGGCTTTTCTCGCCCAAACCAGCCCAAAACCAGCCGACTTGAATCAAACCGGTCGATTTCACTATAACCGGTGTCGATCGACACCCTCCCTTGGTGTCGGTCGACACCCATCGACCAAACCAACTCCAATTGCAAATCGATCGACTTAAACCGGAAATCAAACCCGATAACCGGTGTCGATCGACACCCGTAGTCGTTCAGAAGCATTTAACACACTTTCTTCGCGATGCTTGAACCTTAGACCGACTGCACAACAATCAAACAAGAACATGTACAGTCAACCCTCAATTCACACCTCTAAGAGCATGTGCCAACTACTCCCGAACCCCTAGCATCGTCCAACACCACTTTCAAAACAACTTCCAGGTTCACGGATGTTACAAAGAAACTCGTAGGGGTACACCCACATATTCCAAAAAAGTAATACATTTAGAGGTTTTTCCAAATCAATGAATGAAATATGTCCAAAGTGAACACTAAACTTTTCCGACCATTTGGCGTTGTAAAGGGTAATCTGAAGAAGCGTAATAAAATAGCATTTCAAAATTTTCAAAATATGAAGAAACTTGTAGGGGTACAACCACATATTCCAAAAAACTAGTACATTTAGTGGCTTTTCCAAATCAATGAATGAAATATGTCCAAAGTGAACACTAAAGTTTTCCGACCATTTGGCGTTGTAAAGGGTACTCTGAAGATGCGTAATAAGATAGCCTTTCAAAATTTCAAAATATTAAGAAACTCGTAGGGGTACACCCACATATTCCAAAAAACTAGTACATTTAGTGGTTTCTCCAATTCAATGAATGAAATATGTCCAAAATGAACACTAAACTTTTCCGACCATTTGGCCTTCTAAAGGGGACTCTAAAGAAGCGTAATAAGATAGCCTTTCAAAATTTTCAAAATATTAAGAACTCGTAGGGGTACACCCACATATTCCACAAAAGTAGTACATGTAGAGGTTTTTCCAAATCAATGAATGAAATATGTCCAACGTGAACACTAAACTTTTCCGACCATTTGGCGTTGTAAAGGGGACTCTAAAGAAGCGAATTAAGATAGCCTTTCAAAATTTTAAAATATTAAGCAACTCGTAGGGGAACACCCACATATTCCAAAAACTACTACATTTAGAGGTTTTTCCAAATCAATGAATGAAATATGTCCAAAGTGAACACTTAAATTTTCCGACCATTTGGCGTTGTAAAGGGGACTCTAAAGAAGCGTAATAAGATAGCCTTTCAAAATTTTCAAAATATTAAGCAACTCGTAGGGGTACACCCACATATTCCAAAAAACTACTACATTTTCCAAATCAATGAATGAAATATGTCCAAAGTGAACACTAAACTTTTCCGACCATTTGGCTTTCTAAAGGGGACTCTAAAGAATCGTAATAAGATAGCCTTTCAAAATTTTCAAAATATTAAGAACTCGTAGGGGTACACCCACATATTCCAAAAAACTACTACATTTAGATGTTTTTCCAAATCAATGAATGAAATATGTCCAAAGTGAACACTAAAGCTTTCCGACCATTTGGCGTTGTAAAGGGTACTCTGAAGATGCGTAATAAGATAGCCTTTCAAATTTTCAAAATATTAAGAAACTCGTAGGGGTACACCCACATATTCCAAAAAACTAGTACATTTAGTGGTTTCTCCAATTCAATGAATGAAATATGTCCAAAGTGAATACTAAACTTTTCCGACCATTTGGCGTTGTAAAGGGGACTCTAAAGAAGCGTAATAAGATAGCCTTTCAAAATTTTCAAAATATTAAGCAACTCGTAGGGGTACACCCACATATTAAAAAAAACTAGTACGTTTGGAGGTTTTTCCAAATCAATGAATGAAATATGTCCAAAGTGAACACTAAACTTTTCCGACCATTTGGCCTTGTAAAGGGGACTATAAAGTAGTGTAATAAGATAGCCTTTCAAAAATTTTAAAATATTAAGCAACTCGTAGGGGAACACCCACATATTCCAAAAACTACTACATTTAGAGGTTTTTCCAAATCAATGAATTAAATATGTCCAAAGTGAACACTAAACTTTTCCGACCATTTGGCGTTGTAAAGGGGACTCTAAAGAAGCGTAATAAGGTAGCCTTTCAAAATTTTCAAAATATTAAGCAACTCGTAGGGGTACACCCACATATTCCAAAAAACTACTACATTTTCCAAATCAATGAATGAAATATGTCCAAAGTGAACACTAAATTTTTCCGACCATTTGGCTTTCTAAAGGGGACTCTAAAGAATCGTAATAAGATAGCCTTTCAAAATTTTCAAAATATTATGAACTCGTAGGGGTACACCCACATATTCCAAAAAACTACTACATTTAGATGTTTTTCCAAATCAATGAATGAAATATGTCCAAAGTGAACACCAAAGCTTTCCGACCATTTGGCGTTGTAAAGGGTACTCTGAAGATGCGTAATAAGATAGCCTTTCAAATTTTCAAAATATTAAGAAACTCGTAGGGGTACACCCACATATTTCAAAAAACTAGTACTTTTAGTTGTTTCTCCAATTCAATGAATGAAATATGTCCAAAGTGAATACTAAACTTTTCCGACCATTTGGCGTTGTAAAGGGGACTCTAAAGAAGCGTAATAAGATAGCCTTTCAAAATTTTCAAAATATTAAGCAACTCGTAGGGGTACACCCACATATTCCAAAAAACTACTACATTTTGAGGTTTTTCCAAATCAATAAATGAAATATGTCCAAAGTGAACACTAAACTTTTCCGACAATTTGGCCTTGCAAAAGGGACTCTAAAGAAGCGTAATAAGATAGCCTTTCAAAAATTTTAAAATATTAAGCAACTCGTAGGGGAACACCCACATATTCCAAAAACTACTACATTTAGAGGTTTTTCCAAATCAATGAATGAAATATGTCCAAAGTGAACCCTAAACGTTTCCGACCATTTGGCGTTGTAAAGGGGACTCTAAAGAAGCGTAATAAGATAGCCTTTCAAAATTTTCAAAATATTAAGCAACTCGTAGGGGTACACCCACATATTCCAAAAAATCACTACATTTTCCAAATCAATGAATGAAATATGTCCAAAGTGAACACTAAACTTTTCCGACCATTTGGGGATGTAAGGGGACTCTAAAGAAGCGTTACAAGATAGCCTTTCAAAATTTTCAAAATATTAAGAAACTCGTAGGGGTACACCCACATATTCCAAAAAACTAGTACATTTAGTGGTTTCTCCAATTCAATGAATGAAATATGTCCAAAGTGAACACTAAATTTTTCCGACCATTTGGCGTTGTAAAGGGTACTCTGAAGATGCGTAATAAGATAGCCTTTCAAATTTTCAAAATATTAAGAAACTCGTAGGGGTACACCCACATATTCCAAAAAACTAGTACATTTAGTGGTTTCTCCAATTCAATGAATGAAATATGTCCAAAGTGAACACTAAACTTTTCCGACCATTTGGCGTTGTAAAGGGGACTCTAAAGAAGCGTAATAAGATAGCCTTTCAAAAATTTCAAAATATTAAGCAACTCGCAGGGGTACACCCACATATTCCAAAAAACTAGTACATTTAGAGGTTTTTCCAAATCAATGAATGAAATATGTCCAAAATGAACACTAAAGTTTTCCGACAATTTGGCGTTGTAAAGGGTACTCTGAAGATGCGTAATAAGATAGCAATTCAAAATTTCAAAATATTAAGAAACTCGTAGGGGTACACCCACATATTCCAAAAAACTAGTACATTTAGTGGTTTCTCCAATTCAATGAATGAAATATGTCCAGAATGAACACTAAACTTTTCCGACCATTTGGCCTTCTAAAGGGGACTCTAAAGAAGCGTAATAAGATAGCCTTTCAAAATTTTCAAAATATTAAGAACTCGTAGGGGTATTCAAAAAAACTAGTATGTTTGGAGGTTTTTCCAAATCAATGCGTGAAATATGTCCAAAGTGAACACTAAACTTTTCCGACCATTTGGCCTTGTAAAGGGGACTCTAAAGAAGCGTTATAAGATAGCCTTTCAAAAAAATTTAAAATATTAAGCAACTCGTAGGGGTACACCCACATATTCCAAAAAACTAGTACATTTAGTGGTTTCTCCAATTCAATGAATGAAATATGTCCAAAATGAACACTAAACTTTTCCGACCGTTTGGCCTTCTAAAGGGGACTCTAAAGAAGCGTAATAAGATAGCCTTTCAAAATTTTCAAAATATTAAGCAACTCGTAGGGGTACACCGACATATTCCAAAAAACTACTACATTTAGAGGTTTTTCCAAATCAATGAATGAAATATTTCCAAAGTGAACACTAAACTTTTCCGACCATTTGGCGTTGTAAAGGGGACTCTAAAGAAGCGTAATAAGATAGCCTTTCCAAATTTTTAAAATATTAAGAAACTCGTAGGGGTACACCCACATATTCCAGAAAACTAGTACATTTATAGGTTTTTCCAAATCAATGAATGAAATATGTCCAAAGTGAACACTAAATTTTTCCGACCATTTGGCGTTGTAAAGGGTACTCTGAAGATGCGTAATAAGATAGCCTTTCAAAAATTTTAAAATATTAAGCAACTCGTAGGGGTACACCCACATATTCCAAAAAACTTTTACATTTAGAGGTTTTTCCAAATCAATGAATGAAATATGTCCAAAGTGAACACTAAAGTTTTCCGATCATTTGACGTTGTAAAGGGTACTCTGAAGATGCGTAATAAGATAGCCTTTCAAATTTTCAAAATATTAAGAAACTCGTAGGGGTACACCCACATATTCCAAAAAACTAGTACATTTAGTGGTTTCTCCAATTCAATAAATGAAATATGTCCAAAATGAACACTAAACTTTTCCGACCATTTGGCTTTCTAAATGGGACTCTAAAGAATCGTAATAAGATAGCCTTTCAAAATTTTCAAAATATTAAGAACTCGTAGGGGTACACCCACATATTCCAAAAAACTAGTACATTTAGATGTTTTTCCAAATCAATGATTGAAATATGTCCAAAGTGAACACCTAACTTTTCGGACCATTTGGCGTTGTAAAGGGTACTCTAAAGAAGCGTAATAAGATAGCCTTTCAAAATTTTCAAAATATTAAGCAACTCGTAGGGGTACACCCACATATTCCAAAAAACTACTACATTTAGAGGTTTTTCCAAATCAATGAATGAAATATGTCCAAAGTGAACACTAAACTTTTCCAACCATTTGGCGTTGTAAAGGGGACTCTAAAGAAGCGTAATAAGATAGCCTTTCAAAATTTTCAAAATATTAAGCAACTCGTAGGGGTACACCCACATATTCCAAAAAACTACTACATTTAGAGGTTTTTCCAAATCAATGAATGAAATATGTCCAAAGTGAACACTAAACTTTTCCGACCATTTGGCGTTGTAAAGGGGACTCTAAATAAGCGTAATAAGATAGCCTTTCAAAATTTTCAAAATATTAAGCAACTCGTAGGGGTACACCGACATATTCCAAAAAACTACTACATTTAGAGGTTTTTCCAAATCAATGAATGAAATATGTCCAAAGTGAACACTAAACTTTTCCAACCATTTGGCGTTGTAAAGGGGACTCTAAAGAAGCGTAATAAGATAGCCTTTCAAAATTTTCAAAATATTAAGCAACTCGTAGGGGTACACCCACATATTCCAAAAAACTACTACATTTAGAGGTTTTTCCAAATCAATGAATGAAATATGTCCAAAGTGAACACTAAACTTTTCCAACCATTTGGCGTTGTAAAGGGGACTCTAAAGAAGCGTAATAAGATAGCCTTTCAAAATTTTCAAAATATTAAGCAACTCGTAGGGGTACACCGACATATTCCAAAAAACTACTACATTTAGAGGTTTTTCCAAATCAATGAATGAAATATTTCCAAAGTGAACACTAAACTTTTCCGACCATTTGGCGTTGTAAAGGGGACTCTAAAGAAGCGTAATAAGATAGCCTTTCCAAATTTTTAAAATATTAAGAAACTCGTAGGGGTACACCCACATATTCCAGAAAACTAGTACATTTATAGGTTTTTCCAAATCAATGAATGAAATATGTCCAAAGTGAACACTAAATTTTTCCGACCATTTGGCGTTGTAAAGGGTACTCTGAAGATGCGTAATAAGATAGCCTTTCAAAAATTTTAAAATATTAAGCAACTCGTAGGGGTACACCCACATATTCCAAAAAACTTTTACATTTAGAGGTTTTTCCAAATCAATGAATGAAATATGTCCAAAGTGAACACTAAAGTTTTCCGATCATTTGACGTTGTAAAGGGTACTCTGAAGATGCGTAATAAGATAGCCTTTCAAATTTTCAAAATATTAAGAAACTCGTAGGGGTACACCCACATATTCCAAAAAACTAGTACATTTAGTGGTTTCTCCAATTCAATAAATGAAATATGTCCAAAATGAACACTAAACTTTTCCGACCATTTGGCGTTGTAAAGGGTACTCTGAAGATGCGTAATAAGATAGCCTTTCAAATTTTCAAAATATTAAGAAACTCGTAGGGGTACACCCACATATTCCAAAAAACTAGTACATTTAGTGGTTTCTCCAATTCAATGAATGAAATATGTCCAAAGTGAACACTAAACTTTTCCGACCATTTGGCGTTGTAAAGGGGACTCTAAAGAAGCGTAATAAGATAGCCTTTCAAAAATTTCAAAATATTAAGCAACTCGCAGGGGTACACCCACATATTCCAAAAAACTAGTACATTTAGAGGTTTTTCCAAATCAATGAATGAAATATGTCCAAAATGAACACTAAAGTTTTCCGACAATTTGGCGTTGTAAAGGGTACTCTGAAGATGCGTAATAAGATAGCAATTCAAAATTTCAAAATATTAAGAAACTCGTAGGGGTACACCCACATATTCCAAAAAACTAGTACATTTAGTGGTTTCTCCAATTCAATGAATGAAATATGTCCAAAGTGAACACTAAACTTTTCCAACCATTTGGCGTTGTAAAGGGGACTCTAAAGAAGCGTAATAAGATAGCCTTTCAAAATTTTCAAAATATTAAGCAACTCGTAGGGGTACACCGACATATTCCAAAAAACTACTACATTTAGAGGTTTTTCCAAATCAATGAATGAAATATTTCCAAAGTGAACACTAAACTTTTCCGACCATTTGGCGTTGTAAAGGGGACTCTAAAGAAGCGTAATAAGATAGCCTTTCCAAATTTTTAAAATATTAAGAAACTCGTAGGGGTACACCCACATATTCCAGAAAACTAGTACATTTATAGGTTTTTCCAAATCAATGAATGAAATATGTCCAAAGTGAACACTAAATTTTTCCGACCATTTGGCGTTGTAAAGGGTACTCTGAAGATGCGTAATAAGATAGCCTTTCAAAAATTTTAAAATATTAAGCAACTCGTAGGGGTACACCCACATATTCCAAAAAACTTTTACATTTAGAGGTTTTTCCAAATCAATGAATGAAATATGTCCAAAGTGAACACTAAAGTTTTCCGATCATTTGACGTTGTAAAGGGTACTCTGAAGATGCGTAATAAGATAGCCTTTCAAATTTTCAAAATATTAAGAAACTCGTAGGGGTACACCCACATATTCCAAAAAACTAGTACATTTAGTGGTTTCTCCAATTCAATAAATGAAATATGTCCAAAATGAACACTAAACTTTTCCGACCATTTGGCGTTGTAAAGGGTACTCTGAAGATGCGTAATAAGATAGCCTTTCAAATTTTCAAAATATTAAGAAACTCGTAGGGGTACACCCACATATTCCAAAAAACTAGTACATTTAGTGGTTTCTCCAATTCAATGAATGAAATATGTCCAAAGTGAACACTAAACTTTTCCGACCATTTGGCGTTGTAAAGGGGACTCTAAAGAAGCGTAATAAGATAGCCTTTCAAAAATTTCAAAATATTAAGCAACTCGCAGGGGTACACCCACATATTCCAAAAAACTAGTACATTTAGAGGTTTTTCCAAATCAATGAATGAAATATGTCCAAAATGAACACTAAAGTTTTCCGACAATTTGGCGTTGTAAAGGGTACTCTGAAGATGCGTAATAAGATAGCAATTCAAAATTTCAAAATATTAAGAAACTCGTAGGGGTACACCCACATATTCCAAAAAACTAGTACATTTAGTGGTTTCTCCAATTCAATGAATGAAATATGTCCAGAATGAACACTAAACTTTTCCGACCATTTGGCCTTCTAAAGGGGACTCTAAAGAAGCGTAATAAGATAGCCTTTCAAAATTTTCAAAATATTAAGAACTCGTAGGGGTATTCAAAAAAACTAGTATGTTTGGAGGTTTTTCCAAATCAATGCGTGAAATATGTCCAAAGTGAACACTAAACTTTTCCGACCATTTGGCCTTGTAAAGGGGACTCTAAAGAAGCGTTATAAGATAGCCTTTCAAAAAAATTTAAAATATTAAGCAACTCGTAGGGGTACACCCACATATTCCAAAAAACTAGTACATTTAGTGGTTTCTCCAATTCAATGAATGAAATATGTCCAAAATGAACACTAAACTTTTCCGACCGTTTGGCCTTCTAAAGGGGACTCTAAAGAAGCGTAATAAGATAGCCTTTCAAAATTTTCAAAATATTAAGCAACTCGTAGGGGTACACCGACATATTCCAAAAAACTACTACATTTAGAGGTTTTTCCAAATCAATGAATGAAATATTTCCAAAGTGAACACTAAACTTTTCCGACCATTTGGCGTTGTAAAGGGGACTCTAAAGAAGCGTAATAAGATAGCCTTTCCAAATTTTTAAAATATTAAGAAACTCGTAGGGGTACACCCACATATTCCAGAAAACTAGTACATTTATAGGTTTTTCCAAATCAATGAATGAAATATGTCCAAAGTGAACACTAAATTTTTCCGACCATTTGGCGTTGTAAAGGGTACTCTGAAGATGCGTAATAAGATAGCCTTTCAAAAATTTTAAAATATTAAGCAACTCGTAGGGGTACACCCACATATTCCAAAAAACTTTTACATTTAGAGGTTTTTCCAAATCAATGAATGAAATATGTCCAAAGTGAACACTAAAGTTTTCCGATCATTTGACGTTGTAAAGGGTACTCTGAAGATGCGTAATAAGATAGCCTTTCAAATTTTCAAAATATTAAGAAACTCGTAGGGGTACACCCACATATTCCAAAAAACTAGTACATTTAGTGGTTTCTCCAATTCAATAAATGAAATATGTCCAAAATGAACACTAAACTTTTCCGACCATTTGGCTTTCTAAATGGGACTCTAAAGAATCGTAATAAGATAGCCTTTCAAAATTTTCAAAATATTAAGAACTCGTAGGGGTACACCCACATATTCCAAAAAACTAGTACATTTAGATGTTTTTCCAAATCAATGATTGAAATATGTCCAAAGTGAACACCTAACTTTTCGGACCATTTGGCGTTGTAAAGGGTACTCTAAAGAAGCGTAATAAGATAGCCTTTCAAAATTTTCAAAATATTAAGCAACTCGTAGGGGTACACCCACATATTCCAAAAAACTACTACATTTAGAGGTTTTTCCAAATCAATGAATGAAATATGTCCAAAGTGAACACTAAACTTTTCCAACCATTTGGCGTTGTAAAGGGGACTCTAAAGAAGCGTAATAAGATAGCCTTTCAAAATTTTCAAAATATTAAGCAACTCGTAGGGGTACACCCACATATTCCAAAAAACTACTACATTTAGAGGTTTTTCCAAATCAATGAATGAAATATGTCCAAAGTGAACACTAAACTTTTCCGACCATTTGGCGTTGTAAAGGGGACTCTAAATAAGCGTAATAAGATAGCCTTTCAAAATTTTCAAAATATTAAGCAACTCGTAGGGGTACACCGACATATTCCAAAAAACTACTACATTTAGAGGTTTTTCCAAATCAATGAATGAAATATGTCCAAAGTGAACACTAAACTTTTCCAACCATTTGGCGTTGTAAAGGGGACTCTAAAGAAGCGTAATAAGATAGCCTTTCAAAATTTTCAAAATATTAAGCAACTCGTAGGGGTACACCCACATATTCCAAAAAACTACTACATTTAGAGGTTTTTCCAAATCAATGAATGAAATATGTCCAAAGTGAACACTAAACTTTTCCAACCATTTGGCGTTGTAAAGGGGACTCTAAAGAAGCGTAATAAGATAGCCTTTCAAAATTTTCAAAATATTAAGCAACTCGTAGGGGTACACCGACATATTCCAAAAAACTACTACATTTAGAGGTTTTTCCAAATCAATGAATGAAATATTTCCAAAGTGAACACTAAACTTTTCCGACCATTTGGCGTTGTAAAGGGGACTCTAAAGAAGCGTAATAAGATAGCCTTTCCAAATTTTTAAAATATTAAGAAACTCGTAGGGGTACACCCACATATTCCAGAAAACTAGTACATTTATAGGTTTTTCCAAATCAATGAATGAAATATGTCCAAAGTGAACACTAAATTTTTCCGACCATTTGGCGTTGTAAAGGGTACTCTGAAGATGCGTAATAAGATAGCCTTTCAAAAATTTTAAAATATTAAGCAACTCGTAGGGGTACACCCACATATTCCAAAAAACTTTTACATTTAGAGGTTTTTCCAAATCAATGAATGAAATATGTCCAAAGTGAACACTAAAGTTTTCCGATCATTTGACGTTGTAAAGGGTACTCTGAAGATGCGTAATAAGATAGCCTTTCAAATTTTCAAAATATTAAGAAACTCGTAGGGGTACACCCACATATTCCAAAAAACTAGTACATTTAGTGGTTTCTCCAATTCAATAAATGAAATATGTCCAAAATGAACACTAAACTTTTCCGACCATTTGGCTTTCTAAATGGGACTCTAAAGAATCGTAATAAGATAGCCTTTCAAAATTTTCAAAATATTAAGAACTCGTAGGGGTACACCCACATATTCCAAAAAACTAGTACATTTAGATGTTTTTCCAAATCAATGATTGAAATATGTCCAAAGTGAACACCTAACTTTTCGGACCATTTGGCGTTGTAAAGGGTACTCTAAAGAAGCGTAATAAGATAGCCTTTCAAAATTTTCAAAATATTAAGCAACTCGTAGGGGTACACCCACATATTCCAAAAAACTACTACATTTAGAGGTTTTTCCAAATCAATGAATGAAATATGTCCAAAGTGAACACTAAACTTTTCCAACCATTTGGCGTTGTAAAGGGGACTCTAAAGAAGCGTAATAAGATAGCCTTTCAAAATTTTCAAAATATTAAGCAACTCGTAGGGGTACACCCACATATTCCAAAAAACTACTACATTTAGAGGTTTTTCCAAATCAATGAATGAAATATGTCCAAAGTGAACACTAAACTTTTCCGACCATTTGGCCTTCTAAAGGGTACTCTGAAGAAGCGTAATAAGATAGCCTTTCAAAATTTTCAAAATATTAAGAACTCGTAGGGGTACACCCACATATTCCACAAAAGTAGTACATGTAGAGGTTTTTCCAAATCAATGGATGAAATATGTCCAACGTGAACACTAAACTTTTCCGACCATTTGGCGTTGTAAAGGGGACACTAAAGAAGCGAATTAAGATAGCCTTTCAAAATTTTAAAATATTAAGAAACTCGTAGGGGTACACCCACATATTAAAAAAAACTAGTACGTTTGGAGGTTTTTCCAAATCAATGAATGAAATATGTCCAAAGTGAACACTAAACTTTTCCGACCATTTGGCCTTGTAAAGGGGACTATAAAGAAGTGTAATAAGATAGCCTTTCAAAAATTTTAAAATATTAAGCAACTCGTAGGGGAACACCCACATATTCCAAAAACTACTACACTTAGAGGTTTTTCCAAATCAATGAATGAAATATGTCCAAAGTGAACACTTAAATTTTCCGACCATTTGGCGTTGTAAAGGGGACTCTAAAGAAGCGTAATAAGATAGCCTTTCAAAATTTTCAAAATATTAAGCAACTCGTAGGGGTACACCCACATATTCCAAAAAACTACTACCTTTTCCAAATCAATGAATGAAATATGTCCAAAGTGAACACTAAACTTTTCCGACCATTTGGCTTTCTAAAGGGGACTCTAAAGAATCGTAATAAGATAGCCTTTCAAAATTTTCAAAATATTAAGAACTCGTAGGGGTACACCCACATATTCCAAAAAACTACTACATTTAGATGTTTTTCCAAATCAATGAATGAAATATGTCCAAAGTGAACACTAAAGCTTTCCGACCATTTGGCGTTGTAAAGGGTACTCTGAAGATGCGTAATAAGATAGCCTTTCAAATTTTCAAAATATTAAGAAACTCGTAGGGGTACACCCACATATTCCAAAAAACTAGTACATTTAGTGGTTTCTCCAATTCAATGAATGAAATATGTCCAAAGTGAATACTAAACTTTTCCGACCATTTGGCGTTGTAAAGGGGACTCTAAAGAAGCGTAATAAGATAGCCTTTCAAAATTTTCAAAATATTAACCAACTCGTAGGGGTACACCCACATATTAAAAAAAAACTAGTACGTTTGGAGGTTTTTCCAAATCAATGAATGAAATATGTCCAAAGTGAACACTAAACTTTTCCGACCATTTGGCCTTGTAAAGGGGACTATAAAGAAGTGTAATAAGATAGCCTTTCAAAAATTTTAAAATATTAAGCAACTCGTAGGGGAACACCCACATATTCCAAAAACTACTACATTTAGAGGTTTTTCCAAATCAATGAATGAAATATGTCCAAAGTGAACACTTAAATTTTCCGACCATTTGGCGTTGTAAAGGGGACTCTAAAGAAGCGTAATAAGATAGCCTTTCAAAATTTTCAAAATATTAAGCAACTCGTAGGGGTACACCCACATATTCCAAAAAACTACTACCTTTTCCAAATCAATGAATGAAATATGTCCAAAGTGAACACTAAACTTTTCCGACCATTTGGCTTTCTAAAGGGGACTCTAAAGAATCGTAATAAGATAGCCTTTCAAAATTTTCAAAATATTAAGAACTCGTAGGGGTACACCCACATATTCCAAAAAACTACTACATTTAGATGTTTTTCCAAATCAATGAATGAAATATGTCCAAAGTGAACACTAAAGCTTTCCGACCATTTGGCGTTGTAAAGGGTACTCTGAAGATGCGTAATAAGACAGCCTTTCAAATTTTCAAAATATTAAGAAACTCGTAGGGGTACACCCACATATTCCAAAAAACTAGTACATTTAGTGGTTTCTCCAATTCAATGAATGAAATATGTCCAAAGTGAATACTAAACTTTTCCGACCATTTGGCGTTGTAAAGGGGACTCTAAAGAAGCGTAATAAGATAGCCTTTCAAAATTTTCAAAATATTAAGCAACTCGTAGGGGTACACCCACATATTAAAAAAAACTAGTACGTTTGGAGGTTTTTCCAAATCAATGAATGAAATATGTCCAAAGTGAACACTAAACTTTTCCGACCATTTGGCCTTGTAAAGGGGACTATAAAGAAGTGTAATAAGATAGCCTTTCAAAAATTTTAAAATATTAAGCAACTCGTAGGGGAACACCCACATATTCCAAAAACTACTACATTTAGAGGTTTTTCCAAATCAATGAATTAAATATGTCCAAAGTGAACACTAAACTTTTCCGACCATTTGGCGTTGTAAAGGGGACTCTAAAGAAGCGTAATAAGGTAGCCTTTCAAAATTTTCAAAATATTAAGCAACTCGTAGGGGTACACCCACATATTCCAAAAAACTACTACATTTTCCAAATCAATGAATGAAATATGTCCAAAGTGAACACTAAATTTTTCCGACCATTTGGCTTTCTAAAGGGGACTCTAAAGAATCGTAATAAGATAGCCTTTCAAAATTTTCAAAATATTATGAACTCGTAGGGGTACACCCACATATTCCAAAAAACTACTACATTTAGATGTTTTTCCAAATCAATGAATGAAATATGTCCAAAGTGAACACTAAAGCTTTCCGACCATTTGGCGTTGTAAAGGGTACTCTGAAGATGCGTAATAAGATAGCCTTTCAAATTTTCAAAATATTAAGAAACTCGTAGGGGTACACCCACATATTTCAAAAAACTAGTACTTTTAGTGGTTTCTCCAATTCAATGAATGAAATATGTCCAAAGTGAATACTAAACTTTTCCGACCATTTGGCGTTGTAAAGGGGACTCTAAAGAAGCGTAATAAGATAGCCTTTCAAAATTTTCAAAATATTAAGCAACTCGTAGGGGTACACCCACATATTCCAAAAAACTACTACATTTTGAGGTTTTTCCAAATCAATAAATGAAATATGTCCAAAGTGAACACTAAACTTTTCCGACCATTTGGCCTTGCAAAAGGGACTCTAAAGAAGCGTAATAAGATAGCCTTTCAAAAATTTTAAAATATTAAGCAACTCGTAGGGGAACACCCACATATTCCAAAAACTACTACATTTAGAGGTTTTTCCAAATCAATGAATGAAATATGTCCAAAGTGAACCCTAAACGTTTCCGACCATTTGGCGTTGTAAAGGGGACTCTAAAGAAGCGTAATAAGATAGCCTTTCAAAATTTTCAAAATATTAAGCAACTCGTAGGGGTACACCCACATATTCCAAAAAATCACTACATTTTCCAAATCAATGAATGAAATATGTCCAAAGTGAACACTAAACTTTTCCGACCATTTGGGGATGTAAGGGGACTCTAAAGAAGCGTTACAAGATAGCCTTTCAAAATTTTCAAAATATTAAGAAACTTGTAGGGGTACACCCACATATTCCAAAAAACTAATACATTTAGAGGTTTTTCCAAATCAATGAATGAAATATGTCCAAAGTGAACACTAAAGCTTTCCGACCATTTGGCGTTGTAAAGGGTACTCTGAAGATGCGTAATAAGATAGCCTTTCAAATTTTCAAAATATTAAGAAACTCGTAGGGGTACACCCACATATTCCAAAAAACTAGTACATTTAGTGGTTTCTCCAATTCAATGAATGAAATATGTCCAAAATGAATACTAAACTTTTCCGACCATTTGGCGTTGTAAAGGGGACTCTAACGAAGCGTAATAAGATAGCCTTTCAAAATTTTCAAAATATTAAGCAACTCGTAGGGGTACACCCACATATTCCATAAAACTACTACATTTAGAGGTTTTTCCAAATCAATAAATGAAATATGTCCAAAGTGAACACTAAACTTTTCCGACCATTTGGCCTTGTAAAGGGGACTCTAAAGAAGCGTAATAAGATAGCATGTCAAAAATTTTAAAATATTAAGCAACTCGTAGGGGAACACCCACATATTCCAAAAACTACTACATTTAGAGGTTTTTCCAAATCAATGAATGAAATATGTCCAAAGTGAACCCTAAACAATTCCGACCATTTGGCGTTGTAAAGGGGACTCTAAAGAAGCGTAATAAGATAGCCTTTCAAAATTTTCAAAATATTAAGCAACTCGTAGGGGTACACCCACATATTCCAAAAAATCACTACATTTTCCAAATCAATGAATGAAATATGTCCAAAGTGAACACTAAACTTTTCCGACCATTTGGGGATGTAAATGGGATTCTAAAGAAGCGTTATAAGATAGCCTTTCAAAATTTTCAAAATATTAAGAAACTCGTAGGGGTACACCCACATATTCAAAAAAACTAGTACATTTAGAGGTTTTTCCAAATCAATGAATGAAATATGTCCAAAGTGAACACTAAAGTTTTCCGACAATTTGGCGTTGTAAAGGGTACTCTGAAGATGCGTAATAAGATAGCCTTTCAAAATTTCAAAATATTAAGAAACTCGTAGGGGTACACCCACATATTCCAAAAAACTAGTACATTTAGTGGTTTCTCCAATTCAATGAATGAAATATGTCCAGAATGAACACTAAACTTTTCCGACCATTTGGCCTTCTAAAGGGGACTCTAAAGAAGCGTAATAAGATAGCCTTTCAAAATTTTCAAAATATTAAGAACTCGTAGGGGTATTCAAAAAAACTAGTATGTTTGGAGGTTTTTCCAAATCAATGCGTGAAATATGTCCAAAGTGAACACTAAACTTTTCCGACCATTTGGCCTTGTAAAGGGGACTCTAAAGAAGCGTTATAAGATAGCCTTTCAACAAAATTTAAAATATTAAGCAACTCGTAGGGGTACACCCACATATTCCAAAAAACTAGTACATTTGGTGGTTTCTCCAATTCAATGAATGAAATATGTCCAAAATGAACACTAAACTTTTCCGACCGTTTGGCCTTCTAAAGGGGACTCTAAAGAAGCGTAATAAGATAGCCTTTCAAAATTTTCAAAATATTAAGCAACTCGTAGGGGTACACCGACATATTCCAAAAAACTAATACATTTAGAGGTTTTTTCAAATCAATGAATGAAATATTTCCAAAGTGAACACTAAACTTTTCCGACCATTTGGCGTTGTAAAGGGGACTCTAAAGAAGCGTAATAAGATAGCCTTTCCAAATTTTTAAAATATTAAGAAACTCGTAGGGGTACACCCACATATTCCAGAAAACTAGTACATTTATAGGTTTTTCCAAATCAATGAATGAAATATGTCCAAAGTGAACACTAAATTTTTCCGACCATTTGGCGTTGTAAAGGGTACTCTGAAGATGCGTAATAAGATAGCCTTTTAAAAATTTTAAAATATTAAGCAACTCGTAGGGGTACACCCACATATTCCAAAAAACTTTTACATTTAGAGGTTTTTCCAAATCAATGAATGAAATATGTCCAAAGTGAACACTAAACTTTTCCGACCATTTGGCTTTCTAAAGGGGACTCTAAAGAATCGTAATAAGATAGCCTTTCAAAATTTTCAAAATATTAAGAACTCGTAGGGGTACACCCACATATTCCAAAAAACTAGTACATTTAGATGTTTTTCCAAATCAATGATTGAAATATGTCCAAAGTGAACACCTAACTTTTCGGACCATTTGGCGTTGTAAAGGGTACTCTAAAGAAGCGTAATAAGATAGCCTTTCAAAATTTTCAAAATATTAAGCAACTCGTAGGGGTACACCCACATATTCCAAAAAACTACTACATTTAGAGGTTTTTCCAAATCAATGAATGAAATATGTCCAAAGTGAACATTAAACTTTTCCAACCATTTGGCGTTGTAAAGGGGACTCTAAAGAAGCGTAATAAGATAGCCTTTCAAAATTTTCAAAATATTAAGCAACTCGTAGGGGTACACCCACATATTCCAAAAAACTACTACATTTAGAGGTTTTTCCAAATCAATGAATGAAATATGTCCAAAGTGAACACTAAACTTTTCCGACCATTTGGCGTTGTAAAGGGGACTCTAAAGAAGCGTAATAAGATAGCCTTTCAAAATTTTCAAAATATTAAGAAACTCGTAGGGGTACACCCACATATTCCAAAAAACTAGTACATTTAGAGGTTTTTCCAAATCAATGAATGAAATATGTCCAAAGTGAACACTAAAGTTTTCCGACCATTTGGCGTTGTAAAGGGTACTCTGAAGATGCGTAATAAGATAGCCTTTCAAAATTTCAAAATATTAAGAAACTCGTAGGGGTACACCCACATATTCCAAAAAACTAGTACATTTAGTGGTTTCTCCAATTCAATGAATGAAATATGTCCAAAATGAACACTAAACTTTTCCGACCATTTGGCCTTCTAAAGGGGACTCTAAAGAAGCGTAATAAGATAGCCTTTCAAAATTTTCAAAATATTAAGAACTCGTAGGGGTACACCCACATATTCCACAAAAGTAGTACATGTAGAGGTTTTTCCAAATCAATGAATGAAATATGTCCAACGTGAACACTAAACTTTTCCGACTATTTGGCGTTGTAAAGGGGACTCTAAAGAAGCGAATTAAGATAGCCTTTCAAAATTTTAAAATATTAAGAAACTCGTAGGGGTACACCCACATATTAAAAAAAACTAGTACGTTTGGAGGTTTTTCCAAATCAATGAATGAAATATGTCCAAAGTGAACACTAAACTTTTCCGACCATTTGGCCTTGTAAAGGGGACTATAAAGAAGTGTAATAAGATAGCCTTTCAAAAATTTTAAAATATTAAGCAACTCGTAGGGTAACACCCACATATTCCAAAAACTACTACATTTAGAGGTTTTTCCAAATCAATGAATGAAATATGTCCAAAGTGAACACTTAAATTTTCCGACCATTTGGCGTTGTAAAGGGGACTCTAAAGAAGCGTAATAAGATAGCCTTTCAAAATTTTCAAAATATTAAGCAACTCGTAGGGGTACACCCACATATTCCAAAAAACTACTACATTTTCCAAATCAATGAATGAAATATTTCCAAAGTGAACACTAAACTTTTCCGACCATTTGGCTTTCTAAAGGGGACTCTAAAGAATCGTAATAAGATAGCCTTTCAAAATTTTCAAAATATTAAGAACTCGTAGGGGTACACCCACATATTCCAAAAAACTACTACATTTAGATGTTTTTCCAAATCAATGAATGAAATATGTCCAAAGTGAACACTAAAGCTTTCCGACCACTTGGCGTTCTAAAGGGTACTCTGAAGATGCGTAATAAGATAGCCTTTCAAATTTTCAAAATATTAAGAAACTCGTAGGGGTACACCCACATATTCCAAAAAACTAGTACATTTAGTGGTTTCTCCAATTCAATGAATGAAATATGTCCAAAGTGAATACTAAACTTTTCCGACCATTTGGCGTTGTAAAGGGGACTCTAAAGAAGCGTAATAAGATAGCCTTTCAAAATTTTCAAAATATTAAGCAACTCGTAGGGGTACACCCACATATTAAAAAAAACTAGCTAGTACGTTTGGAGGTTTTTCCAAATCAATGAATGAAATATGTCCAAAGTGAACACTAAACTTTTCCGACCATTTGGCCTTGTAAAGGGGACTATAAAGAACTGTAATAAGATAGCCTTTCAAAAATTTTAAAATATTAAGCAACTCGTAGGGGAACACCCACATATTCCAAAAACTACTACATTTAGAGGTTTTTCCAAATCAATGAATTAAATATGTCCAAAGTGAACACTAAACTTTTCCGACCATTTGGCGTTGTAAAGGGGACTCTAAAGAAGCGTAATAAGGTAGCCTTTCAAAATTTTCAAAATATTAAGCAACTCGTAGGGGTACACCCACATATTCCAAAAAACTACTACATTTTCCAAATCAATGAATGAAATATGTCCAAAGTGAACACTAAATTTTTCCGACCATTTGGCTTTCTAAAGGGGACTCTAAAGAATCGTAATAAGATAGCCTTTCAAAATTTTCAAAATATTATGAACTCGTAGGGGTACACCCACATATTCCAAAAAACTATTACATTTAGATGTTTTTCCAAATCAATGAATGAAATATGTCCAAAGTGAACACTAAAGCTTTCCGACCATTTGGCGTTGTAAAGGGTACTCTGAAGATGCGTAATAAGATAGCCTTTCAAATTTTCAAAATATTAAGAAACTCGTAGGGGTACACCCACATATTTCAAAAAACTAGTACTTTTAGTGGTTTCTCCAATTCAATGAATGAAATATGTCCAAAGTGAATACTAAACTTTTCCGACCATTTGGCGTTGTAAAGGGGACTCTAAAGAAGCGTAATAAGATAGCCTTTCAAAATTTTCAAAATATTAAGCAACTCGTAGGGGTACACCCACATATTCCAAAAAACTACTACATTTTGAGGTTTTTCCAAATCAATAAATGAAATATGTCCAAAGTGAACACTAAACTTTTCCGACCATTTGGCCTTGCAAAAGGGACTCTAAAGAAGCGTAATAAGATAGCCTTTCAAAAATTTTAAAATATTAAGCAACTCGTAGGGGAACACCCACATATTCCAAAAACTACTACATTTAGAGGTTTTTCCAAATCAATGAATGAAATATGTCCAAAGTGAACCCTAAACGTTTCCGACCATTTGGCGTTGTAAAGGGGACTCTAAAGAAGCGTAATAAGATAGCCTTTCAAAATTTTCAAAATATTAAGCAACTCGTAGGGGAACACCCACATATTCCAAAAACTACTACATTTAGATGTTTTTCCAAATCAATGAATGAAATATGTCCAAAGTGAACACTAAAGCTTTCCGACCATTTGGCGTTGTAAAGGGTACTCTGAAGATGCGTAATAAGATAGCCTTTCAAATTTTCAAAATATTAAGAAACTCGTAGGGGTACACCCACATATTTCAAAAAACTAGTACTTTTAGTGGTTTCTCCAATTCAATGAATGAAATATGTCCAAAGTGAATACTAAACTTTTCCGACCATTTGGCGTTGTAAAGGGGACTCTAAAGAAGCGTAATAAGATAGCCTTTCAAAATTTTCAAAATATTAAGCAACTCGTAGGGGTACACCCACATATTCCAAAAAACTACTACATTTTGAGGTTTTTCCAAATCAATAAATGAAATATGTCCAAAGTGAACACTAAACTTTTCCGACCATTTGGCCTTGCAAAAGGGACTCTAAAGAAGCGTAATAAGATAGCCTTTGAAAAATTTTAAAATATTAAGCAACTCGTAGGGGAACACCCACATATTCCAAAAACTACTACATTTAGAGGTTTTTCCAAATCAATGAATGAAATATGTCCAAAGTGAACCCTAAACGTTTCCGACCATTTGGCGTTGTAAAGGGGACTCTAAAGAAGCGTAATAAGATAGCCTTTCAAAATTTTCAAAATATTAAGCAACTCGTAGGGGTACACCCACATATTCCAAAAAATCACTACATTTTCCAAATCAATGAATGAAATATGTCCAAAGTGAACACTAAACTTTTCCGACCATTTGGGGATGTAAAGGGGACTCTAAAGAAGCGTTACAAGATAGCCTTTCAAAATTTTCAAAATATTAAGAAACTCGTAGGGCTACACCCACATATTCCAAAAAACTAGTACATTTAGAGGTTTTTCCAAATCAATGAATGAAATATGTCCAAAGTGAACACTAAAGTTTTCCGACAATTTGGCGTTGCAAAGGGTACTCTGAAGATGCGTAATAAGATAACCTTTCAAATTTTTCAAAATATTAAGAAACTCGTAGGGGTACACCCACATATTCCAAAAAACTAGTACATTTAGTGGTTTCTCCAATTCAATGAATGAAATATGTCCAAAGTGAACACTAAATTTTTCCGACCATTTGGCGTTGTAAAGGGTACTCTGAAGATGCCTAATAAGATAGCCTTTCAAATTTCCAAAATATTATGAAACTCGTAGGGGTACACCCACATATTCAAAAAAACTAGTATGTTTGGAGGTTTTTCCAAATCAATGAGTGAAATATGTCCAAAGTGAACACTAAACTTTTCCGACCATTTGGCCTTGTAAAGGGGACTCTAAAGAAGCGTAATAAGATAGCCTTTCAAAAAATTTAAAATATTAAGCAACTCGTAGGGGTACACCCACATATTCCAAAAAACTAGTACATTTAGTGGTTTCTCCAATTCAATGAATGAATTATGTCCAAAATGAACACTAAACTTTTCCTACCGTTTGGCCTTCTAAAGGGGACTCTAAAGAAGCGTAATAAGATAGCCTTTCAAAATTTTCAAAATATTAAGCAACTCGTAGGGGTACACCGACATATTCCAAAAAACTACTACATTTAGAGGTTTTTCCAAATCAATGAATGAAATATTTCCAAAGTGAACACTAAACTTTTCCGACCATTTGGCGTTGTAAAGGGGACTCTAAAGAAGCGTAATAAGATAGCCTTTCCAAATTTTTAAAATATTAAGAAACTCGTAGGGGTACACCCACATATTCCAAAAAACTAGTACATTTAGTGGTTTCTCCAATTCAATGAATGAAATATGTCCAAAATGAACACCAAACTTTTCCAACCATTTGGCCTTCTAAAGGGGACTCTAAAGAAGCGTTACAAGATAGCCTTTCAAAATTTTCAAAATATTAAGAAACTCGTAGGGGTACACCCACATATTCCAAAAAACTAGTACATTTAGAGGTTTTTCCAAATCAATGAATGAAATATGTCCAACGTGAACACTAAACTTTTCCGACCATTTGGCGTTGTAAAGGGGACTCTAAAGAAGCGAATTAAGATAGCCTTTCAAAATTTTAAAATATTAAGAATGTAGTGGTACACCCACATATTAAAAAAAACTAGTACGTTTGGAGGTTTTTCCAAATCAATGAATGAAATATGTCCAAAGTGAACACTAAACTTTTCCGACCATTTGGCCTTGTAAAGGGGACTATAAAGAAGTGTAATAAGATAGCCTTTCAAAAATTTTAAAATATTAAGCAACTCGTAGGGGAACACCCACATATTCCAAAAACTACTACATTTAGAGGTTTTTCCAAATCAATGAATGAAATATGTCCAAAGTGAACCCTAAACGTTTCCGACCATTTGGCGTTGTAAAGGGGACTCTAAAGAAGCGTAATAAGATAGCCTTTCAAAATTTTCAAAATATTAAGCAACTCGTAGGGGTACACCCACATATTCCAAAAAATCACTACATTTTCCAAATCAATGAATGAAATATGTCCAAAGTGAACACTAAACTTTTCCGACCATTTCGGGATGTAAAGAGGACTCTAAAGAAGTGTTATAAGATAGCCTTTCAAAATTTTCAAAATATTAAGAAACTCGTAGGGGTACACCCACATATTCCAAAAAACTAGTACATTTAGAGGTTTTTCCAAATCAATGAATGAAATATGTCCAAATTGAACACTAAAGTTTTCCGACAATTTGGCGTTGTAAAGGGTACTCTGAAGATGCGTAATAAGATAGCCTTTCAAATTTTTCAAAATATTAAGAAACTCGTAGGGGTACACCCACATATTCCAAAAAACTAGTACATTTAGTGGTTTCTCCAATTCAATGAATGAAATATGTCCAAAGTGAACACTAAATTTTTCCGACCATTTGGCGTTGTAAAGGGTACTCTGAAGATGCGTAATAAGATAGCCTTTCAAATTTTCAAAATATTATGAAACTCGTAGGGGTACACCCACATATTCAAAAAAACTAGTATGTTTGGAGGTTTTTCCAAATCAATGAGTGAAATATGTCCAAAGTGAACACTAAACTTTTCCAACCATTTGGCCTTGTAAAGGGGACTCTAAAGAAGCGTAATAAGATAGCCTTTCAAAAAATTTAAAATATTAAGCAACTCGTAGGGGTACACCCACATATTCCAAAAAACTAGTACATTTAGTGGTTTCTCCAATTCAATGAATGAAATATGTCCAAAATGAACACTAAACTTTTCCGACCATTTGGCTTTCTAAAGGGGACTCTAAAGAATCGTAATAAGATAGCCTTTCAAAATTTTCAAAATATTAAGCAACTCGTAGGGGTACACCCACATATTCCAAAAAACTACAACATTTAGAGGTTTTTCCAAATCAATAAATGAAATATGTCCAAAGTGAACACTAAACTTTTCCAACCATTTGGCCTTGTAAAGGGGACTCTAAAGAAGCGTAATAAGATAGCCTTTCAAAAATTTTAAAATATTAAGCAACTCGTAGGGGAACACCCACATATTCCAAAAACTACTACATTTAGAGGTTTTTCCAAATCAATGAATGAAATATGTCCAAAGTGAACCCTAAACGTTTCCGACCATTTGGCGTTGTAAAGGGGACTCTAAAGAAGCGTAATAAGATAGCCTTTCAAAATTTTCAAAATATTAAGCAACTCGTAGGGGTACACCCACATATTAAAAAAAACTAGTACGTTTGGAGGTTTTTCCAAATCAATGAATGAAATATGTCCAAAGTGAACACTAAACTTTTCCGACCATTTGGGGATGTAAAGGGTACTCTGAAGATGCGTAATAAGATAGCCTTTCAAATTTTCAAAATATTAAGAAACTCGTAGGGGTACACCCACATATTCCAAAAAACTAGTACATTTAGTGGTTTCTCCAATTCAATGAATGAAATATGTTCAAAGTGAACACTAAATTTTTCCGACCATTTGGCGTTGTAAAGGGTACTCTGAAGATGCGTACTAAGATAGCCTTTCAAATTTTCAAAATATTATGAAACTCGTAGGGGTACACCCACATATTCAAAAAAACTAGTATGTTTGGAGGTTTTTCCAAATCAATGAGTGAAATATGTCCAAAGTGAACACTAAACTTTTCCGACCATTTGGGGATGTAAAGGGGACTCTAAAGAAGCGTTATAAGATAGTCTTTCAAAATTTTCAAAATATTAAGAAACTCGTAGGGGAACACCCACATATTCCAAAAACTACTACATTTAGAGGTTTTTCCAAATCAATGAATTAAATATGTCCAAAGTGAACACTAAACTTTTCCGACCATTTGGCGTTGTAAAGGGGACTCTAAAGAAGCGTAATAAGGTAGCCTTTCAAAATTTTCAAAATATTAAGCAACTCGTAGGGGTACACCCACATATTCCAAAAAACTACTACATTTTCCAAATCAATGAATGAAATATGTCCAAAGTGAACACTAAATTTTTCCGACCATTTGGCTTTCTAAAGGGGACTCTAAAGAATCGTAATAAGATAGCCTTTCAAAATTTTCAAAATATTATGAACTCGTAGGGGTACACCCACATATTCCAAAAAACTATTACATTTAGATGTTTTTCCAAATCAATGAATGAAATATGTCCAAAGTGAACACTAAAGCTTTCCGACCATTTGGCGTTGTAAAGGGTACTCTGAAGATGCGTAATAAGATAGCCTTTCAAATTTTCAAAATATTAAGAAACTCGTAGGGGTACACCCACATATTTCAAAAAACTAGTACTTTTAGTGGTTTCTCCAATTCAATGAATGAAATATGTCCAAAGTGAATACTAAACTTTTCCGACCATTTGGCGTTGTAAAGGGGACTCTAAAGAAGCGTAATAAGATAGCCTTTCAAAAATTTCAAAATATTAAGCAACTCGTAGGGGTACACCCACATATTCCAAAAAACTACTACATTTTGAGGTTTTTCCAAATCAATAAATGAAATATGTCCAAAGTGAACACTAAACTTTTCCGACCATTTGGCCTTGCAAAAGGGACTCTAAAGAAGCGTAATAAGATAGCCTTTCAAAAATTTTAAAATATTAAGCAACTCGTAGGGGAACACCCACATATTCCAAAAACTACTACATTTAGAGGTTTTTCCAAATCAATGAATGAAATATGTCCAAAGTGAACCCTAAACGTTTCCGACCATTTGGCGTTGTAAAGGGGACTCTAAAGAAGCGTAATAAGATAGCCTTTCAAAATTTTCAAAATATTAAGCAACTCGTAGGGGAACACCCACATATTCCAAAAACTACTACATTTAGATGTTTTTCCAAATCAATGAATGAAATATGTCCAAAGTGAACACTAAAGCTTTCCGACCATTTGGCGTTGTAAAGGGTACTCTGAAGATGCGTAATAAGATAGCCTTTCAAATTTTCAAAATATTAAGAAACTCGTAGGGGTACACCCACATATTTCAAAAAACTAGTACTTTTAGTGGTTTCTCCAATTCAATGAATGAAATATGTCCAAAGTGAATACTAAACTTTTCCGACCATTTGGCGTTGTAAAGGGGACTCTAAAGAAGCGTAATAAGATAGCCTTTCAAAATTTTCAAAATATTAAGCAACTCGTAGGGGTACACCCACATATTCCAAAAAACTACTACATTTTGAGGTTTTTCCAAATCAATAAATGAAATATGTCCAAAGTGAACACTAAACTTTTCCGACCATTTGGCCTTGCAAAAGGGACTCTAAAGAAGCGTAATAAGATAGCCTTTCAAAAATTTTAAAATATTAAGCAACTCGTAGGGGAACACCCACATATTCCAAAAACTACTACATTTAGAGGTTTTTCCAAATCAATGAATGAAATATGTCCAAAGTGAACCCTAAACGTTTCCGACCATTTGGCGTTGTAAAGGGGACTCTAAAGAAGCGTAATAAGATAGTCTTTCAAAATTTTCAAAATATTAAGCAACTCGTAGGGGTACACCCACATATTCCAAAAAATCACTACATTTTCCAAATCAATGAATGAAATATGTCCAAAGTGAACACTAAACTTTTCCGACCATTTGGGGATGTAAAGGGGACTCTAAAGAAGCGTTACAAGATAGCCTTTCAAAATTTTCAAAATATTAAGAAACTCGTAGGGGTACACCCACATATTCCAAAAAACTAGTACATTTAGAGGTTTTTCCAAATCAATGAATGAAATATGTCCAAAGTGAACACTAAAGTTTTCCGACAATTTGGCGTTGCAAAGGGTACTCTGAAGATGCGTAATAAGATAACCTTTCAAATTTTTCAAAATATTAAGAAACTCGTAGGGGTACACCCACATATTCCAAAAAACTAGTACATTTAGTGGTTTCTCCAATTCAATGAATGAAATATGTCCAAAGTGAACACTAAACTTTTCCGACCATTTGGCTTTCTAAAGGGGACTCTAAAGAATCGTAATAAGATAGCCTTTCAAAATTTTCAAAATATTAAGCAACTCGTAGGGGTACACCCACATATTCCAAAAAACTACAACATTTAGAGGTTTTTCCAAATCAATAAATGAAATATGTCCAAAGTGAACACTAAACTTTTCCAACCATTTGGCCTTGTAAAGGGGACTCTAAAGAAGCGTAATAAGATAGCCTTTCAAAAATTTTAAAATATTAAGCAACTCGTAGGGGAACACCCACATATTCCAAAAACTACTACATTTAGAGGTTTTTCCAAATCAATGAATGAAATATGTCCAAAGTGAACCCTAAACGTTTCCGACCATTTGGCGTTGTAAAGGGGACTCTAAAGAAGCGTAATAAGATAGCCTTTCAAAATTTTCAAAATATTAAGCAACTCGTAGGGGTACACCCACATATTAAAAAAAACTAGTACGTTTGGAGGTTTTTCCAAATCAATGAATGAAATATGTCCAAAGTGAACACTAAACTTTTCCGACCATTTGGGGATGTAAAGGGTACTCTGAAGATGCGTAATAAGATAGCCTTTCAAATTTTCAAAATATTAAGAAACTCGTAGGGGTACACCCACATATTCCAAAAAACTAGTACATTTAGTGGTTTCTCCAATTCAATGAATGAAATATGTTCAAAGTGAACACTAAATTTTTCCGACCATTTGGCGTTGTAAAGGGTACTCTGAAGATGCGTACTAAGATAGCCTTTCAAATTTTCAAAATATTATGAAACTCGTAGGGGTACACCCACATATTCAAAAAAACTAGTATGTTTGGAGGTTTTTCCAAATCAATGAGTGAAATATGTCCAAAGTGAACACTAAACTTTTCCGACCATTTGGGGATGTAAAGGGGACTCTAAAGAAGCGTTATAAGATAGTCTTTCAAAATTTTCAAAATATTAAGAAACTCGTAGGGGAACACCCACATATTCCAAAAACTACTACATTTAGAGGTTTTTCCAAATCAATGAATTAAATATGTCCAAAGTGAACACTAAACTTTTCCGACCATTTGGCGTTGTAAAGGGGACTCTAAAGAAGCGTAATAAGGTAGCCTTTCAAAATTTTCAAAATATTAAGCAACTCGTAGGGGTACACCCACATATTCCAAAAAACTACTACATTTTCCAAATCAATGAATGAAATATGTCCAAAGTGAACACTAAATTTTTCCGACCATTTGGCTTTCTAAAGGGGACTCTAAAGAATCGTAATAAGATAGCCTTTCAAAATTTTCAAAATATTATGAACTCGTAGGGGTACACCCACATATTCCAAAAAACTATTACATTTAGATGTTTTTCCAAATCAATGAATGAAATATGTCCAAAGTGAACACTAAAGCTTTCCGACCATTTGGCGTTGTAAAGGGTACTCTGAAGATGCGTAATAAGATAGCCTTTCAAATTTTCAAAATATTAAGAAACTCGTAGGGGTACACCCACATATTTCAAAAAACTAGTACTTTTAGTGGTTTCTCCAATTCAATGAATGAAATATGTCCAAAGTGAATACTAAACTTTTCCGACCATTTGGCGTTGTAAAGGGGACTCTAAAGAAGCGTAATAAGATAGCCTTTCAAAAATTTCAAAATATTAAGCAACTCGTAGGGGTACACCCACATATTCCAAAAAACTACTACATTTTGAGGTTTTTCCAAATCAATAAATGAAATATGTCCAAAGTGAACACTAAACTTTTCCGACCATTTGGCCTTGCAAAAGGGACTCTAAAGAAGCGTAATAAGATAGCCTTTCAAAAATTTTAAAATATTAAGCAACTCGTAGGGGAACACCCACATATTCCAAAAACTACTACATTTAGAGGTTTTTCCAAATCAATGAATGAAATATGTCCAAAGTGAACCCTAAACGTTTCCGACCATTTGGCGTTGTAAAGGGGACTCTAAAGAAGCGTAATAAGATAGCCTTTCAAAATTTTCAAAATATTAAGCAACTCGTAGGGGAACACCCACATATTCCAAAAACTACTACATTTAGATGTTTTTCCAAATCAATGAATGAAATATGTCCAAAGTGAACACTAAAGCTTTCCGACCATTTGGCGTTGTAAAGGGTACTCTGAAGATGCGTAATAAGATAGCCTTTCAAATTTTCAAAATATTAAGAAACTCGTAGGGGTACACCCACATATTTCAAAAAACTAGTACTTTTAGTGGTTTCTCCAATTCAATGAATGAAATATGTCCAAAGTGAATACTAAACTTTTCCGACCATTTGGCGTTGTAAAGGGGACTCTAAAGAAGCGTAATAAGATAGCCTTTCAAAATTTTCAAAATATTAAGCAACTCGTAGGGGTACACCCACATATTCCAAAAAACTACTACATTTTGAGGTTTTTCCAAATCAATAAATGAAATATGTCCAAAGTGAACACTAAACTTTTCCGACCATTTGGCCTTGCAAAAGGGACTCTAAAGAAGCGTAATAAGATAGCCTTTCAAAAATTTTAAAATATTAAGCAACTCGTAGGGGAACACCCACATATTCCAAAAACTACTACATTTAGAGGTTTTTCCAAATCAATGAATGAAATATGTCCAAAGTGAACCCTAAACGTTTCCGACCATTTGGCGTTGTAAAGGGGACTCTAAAGAAGCGTAATAAGATAGTCTTTCAAAATTTTCAAAATATTAAGCAACTCGTAGGGGTACACCCACATATTCCAAAAAATCACTACATTTTCCAAATCAATGAATGAAATATGTCCAAAGTGAACACTAAACTTTTCCGACCATTTGGGGATGTAAAGGGGACTCTAAAGAAGCGTTACAAGATAGCCTTTCAAAATTTTCAAAATATTAAGAAACTCGTAGGGGTACACCCACATATTCCAAAAAACTAGTACATTTAGAGGTTTTTCCAAATCAATGAATGAAATATGTCCAAAGTGAACACTAAAGTTTTCCGACAATTTGGCGTTGCAAAGGGTACTCTGAAGATGCGTAATAAGATAACCTTTCAAATTTTTCAAAATATTAAGAAACTCGTAGGGGTACACCCACATATTCCAAAAAACTAGTACATTTAGTGGTTTCTCCAATTCAATGAATGAAATATGTCCAAAGTGAACACTAAATTTTTCCGACCATTTGGCGTTGTAAAGGGTACTCTGAAGATGCCTAATAAGATAGCCTTTCAAATTTCCAAAATATTATGAAACTCGTAGGGGTACACCCACATATTCAAAAAAACTAGTATGTTTGGAGGTTTTTCCAAATCAATGAGTGAAATATGTCCAAAGTGAACACTAAACTTTTCCGACCATTTGGCCTTGTAAAGGGGACTCTAAAGAAGCGTAATAAGATAGCCTTTCAAAAAATTTAAAATATTAAGCAACTCGTAGGGGTACACCCACATATTCCAAAAAACTAGTACATTTAGTGGTTTCTCCAATTCAATGAATGAATTATGTCCAAAATGAACACTAAACTTTTCCTACCGTTTGGCCTTCTAAAGGGGACTCTAAAGAAGCGTAATAAGATAGCCTTTCAAAATTTTCAAAATATTAAGCAACTCGTAGGGGTACACCGACATATTCCAAAAAACTACTACATTTAAAGGTTTTTCCAAATCAATGAATGAAATATTTCCAAAGTGAACACTAAACTTTTCCGACCATTTGGCGTTGTAAAGGGGACTCTAAAGAAGCGTAATAAGATAGCCTTTCCAAATTTTTAAAATATTAAGAAACTCGTAGGGGTACACCCACATATTCCAAAAAACTAGTACATTTAGTGGTTTCTCCAATTCAATGAATGAAATATGTCCAAAATGAACACCAAACTTTTCCAACCATTTGGCCTTCTAAAAGGGACTCTAAAGAAGCGTAATAAGATAGCCTTTCAAAATTTTCAAAATATTAAGAACTCGTAGGGGTACACCCACATATTCCACAAAGTAGTACATTTAGAGGTTTTTCCAAATCAATGAATGAAATATGTCCAACGTGAACACTAAACTTTTCCGACCATTTGGCGTTGTAAAGGGGACTCTAAAGAAGCGAATTAAGATAGCCTTTCAAAATTTTAAAATATTAAGAATGTAGTGGTACACCCACATATTAAAAAAAACTAGTACGTTTGGAGGTTTTTCCAAATCAATGAATGAAATATGTCCAAAGTGAACACTAAACTTTTCCGACCATTTGGCCTTGTAAAGGGGACTATAAAGAAGTGTAATAAGATAGCCTTTCAAAAATTTTAAAATATTAAGCAACTCGTAGGGGAACACCCACATATTCCAAAAACTACTACATTTAGAGGTTTTTCCAAATCAATGAATGAAATATGTCCAAAGTGAACCCTAAACGTTTCCGACCATTTGGCGTTGTAAAGGGGACTCTAAAGAAGCGTAATAAGATAGCCTTTCAAAATTTTCAAAATATTAAGCAACTCGTAGGGGTACACCCACATATTCCAAAAAATCAATACATTTTCCAAATCAATGAATGAAATATGTCCAAAGTGAACACTAAACTTTTCCGACCATTTCGGGATGTAAAGAGGACTCTAAAGAAGTGTTATAAGATAGCCTTTCAAAATTTTCAAAATATTAAGAAACTCGTAGGGGTACACCCACATATTCCAAAAAACTAGTACATTTAGAGGTTTTTCCAAATCAATGAATGAAATATGTCCAAATTGAACACTAAAGTTTTCCGACAATTTGGCGTTGTAAAGGGTACTCTGAAGATGCGTAATAAGATAGCCTTTCAAATTTTTCAAAATATTAAGAAACTCGTAGGGGTACACCCACATATTCCAAAAAACTAGTACATTTAGTGGTTTCTCCAATTCAATGAATGAAATATGTCCAAAGTGAACACTAAATTTTTCCGACCATTTGGCGTTGTAAAGGGTACTCTGAAGATGCGTAATAAGATAGCCTTTCAAATTTTCAAAATATTATGAAACTCGTAGGGGTACACCCACATATTCAAAAAAACTAGTATGTTTGGAGGTTTTTCCAAATCAATGAGTGAAATATGTCCAAAGTGAACACTAAACTTTTCCAACCATTTGGCCTTGTAAAGGGGACTCTAAAGAAGCGTAATAAGATAGCCTTTCAAAAAATTTAAAATATTAAGCAACTCGTAGGGGTACACCCACATATTCCAAAAAACTAGTACATTTAGTGGTTTCTCCAATTCAATGAATGAAATATGTCCAAAATGAACACTAAACTTTTCCGACCATTTGGCTTTCTAAAGGGGACTCTAAAGAATCGTAATAAGATAGCCTTTCAAAATTTTCAAAATATTAAGCAACTCGTAGGGGTACACTCACATATTCCAAAAAACTACTACATTTAGAGGTTTTTCCAAATCAATAAATGAAATATGTCCAAAGTGAACACTAAACTTTTCCAACCATTTGGCCTTGTAAAGGGGACTCTAAAGAAGCGTAATAAGATAGCCTTTCAAAAATTTTAAAATATTAAGCAACTCGTAGGGGAACACCCACATATTCCAAAAACTACTACATTTAGAGGTTTTTCCAAATCAATGAATGAAATATGTCCAAAGTGAACCCTAAACGTTTCCGACCATTTGGCGTTGTAAAGGGGACTCTAAAGAAGCGTAATAAGATAGCCTTTCAAAATTTTCAAAATATTAAGCAACTCGTAGGGGTACACCCACATATTAAAAAAAACTAGTACGTTTGGAGGTTTTTCCAAATCAATGAATGAAATATGTCCAAAGTGAACACTAAACTTTTCCGACCATTTGGGGATGTAAAGGGTACTCTGAAGATGCGTAATAAGATAGCCTTTCAAATTTTCAAAATATTAGGAAACTCGTAGGGGTACACCCACATATTCCAAAAAACTAGTACATTTAGTGGTTTCTCCAATTCAATGAATGAAATATGTTCAAAGTGAACACTAAATTTTTCCGACCATTTGGCGTTGTAAAGGGTACTCTGAAGATGCGTACTAAGATAGCCTTTCAAATTTTCAAAATATTATGAAACTCGTAGGGGTACACCCACATATTCAAAAAAACTAGTATGTTTGGAGGTTTTTCCAAATCAATGAGTGAAATATGTCCAAAGTGAACACTAAACTTTTCCGACCATTTGGGGATGTAAAGGGGACTCTAAAGAAGCGTTATAAGATAGTCTTTCAAAATTTTCAAAATATTAAGAAACTCGTAGGGGTACACCCACATATTCCAAAAAACTAGTACATTTAGAGGTTTTTCCAAATCAATGAATGAAATATGTCCAAAGTGAACACTAAAGTTTTCCGAAAATTTGGGGTTGTAAAGGGTACTCTGAAGATGCGTAATAAGATAGCCTTTCAAATTTTCAAAATATTAAGAAACTCGTAGGGGTACACCCACATATTCCAAAAAACTAGTACATTTAGTGGTTTCTCCAATTCAATGAATGAAATATGTTCAAAGTGAACACTAAATTTTTCCGACCATTTGGCGTTGTAAAGGGTACTCTGAAGATGCGTACTAAGATAGCCTTTCAAATTTTCAAAATATTATGAAACTCGTAGGGGTACACCCACATATTCAAAAAAACTAGTATGTTTGGAGGTTTTTCCAAATCAATGAGTGAAATATGTCCAAAGTGAACACTAAACTTTTCCGACCATTTGGCCTTGTAAAGGGGACTCTAAAGAAGCGTAATAAGATAGCCTTTCAAAAAATTTAAAATATTAAGCAACTCGTAGGGCTACACCCACATATTCCAAAAAACTAGTACATTTAGTGGTTTCTCCAATTCAATGAATGAAATATGTCCAAAATGAACACTAAACTTTTGTAACATCCGCGAACCAGAAAGTTGTGTTTAGAGTTGGTATCGGACGACATTAGGGGTTTGGGAGTCGATTACATATGCTCTTTGAGGTTCGAATCGAGGATTAATTGTACATGTTCTTGTTTGATTGTTGTACAGTTGGTCTAAGGTTCATTTATCTCGAAGAAAGTGTGTGAAAAGCTTCTGAACGCTTAGTGTCGATCGACACCACAAGGTGTGTCGATCGACACCGGTTATCAAGGGCGATTTCCGGTTTAAGTCGATCGAATCGAGTTGGGTTGGTTTTGGTCGATGGGTGTCGACCGACACCAAGGAAGGGTGTCGATCGACACCGGTTATTGCGAAATCGACCGGTTTGATTCAAGTCGGCTGGTTTTGTCTGGTTAAGGGCTTGGAAACCCTAAGTCGCGATAAAAAGCCCTGTGGCCGCGCAGAAAGTGACTTTTTCGAGTTTCAAAGAAAAAAAGGTGATTCTAAGGTGATTTTGAGAGTTTGGAGGAGTTTTGTGGAGTTTCTGAGGCTTGTGGTTGTTGTTTCTTCTTCCTTCCTTCGTTTCAATCCGTTTCTAAGGTGAGTGCGTGACTGTAGGTCCGTTATTCATTAGAGATTGTTTGATCTTGAGTTTATGCTGTTGTTCTTGAGTTGTTCTTCGTTTTTATGTGGTTTGATGCGTTTATGGGGGTTGAATCCCATTGATTGATGTTTATTCTACTGTTTTCGCACTGTTTCATCGCGTTTGGTGTCTGGGCGTCGAGCCGGTGTCGAGGATCGACACTCACATCGATCGACACTCGGGAGGCTGGCGTCGATCGACACCATATAGGTGTCGGTCGACACCGACCTGGGTGTTAGGAAACGTGGGTTTCCTGACAGGTAGTTGTGGTTATTATTGTTGCATTGTCCTTCTGGTTGTTTATTGTGATGTTTTGTCTATTGTTTGACGTAATTGGCCTGTAGGCAGGATGATCCACTCACTAAGTATTTATGATAATACTTACGCATCTCTATTCCAATGTGATGCAGGTAACAGCAATGTTCTTCCGCGGAAAGAGACCGAGAGAAGAGGATGATGAGATTAGGAATTTGATATTGGCATTGTTGTTGTGGTTGACAAGGAATTCTTAGGGTGTTAGTTTATTTTAATAATGTAGCAAAACCTGGTGTTAGATTGCTTATTGGTTATTGGTTTTATTGGTTTTATTCTTCATTGGTTATTTGTTAAACAATTATTTATGATTTAATAATATTGGTTTTCTTCCGCATTGTGTTGTCGAATTAGCTGTTGAGGATTAATATTTATGGGAATATTAATCTGGGCTAATAAAAAAAAAAAAAAAAAAGAAAAGGGCTTGGTTGTTTCATTTTGGTATCAGAGCGTAGTCGGTTTTAGGACTGTTAGTATTGGATGAATTGGACTATGTGTTTAATTGATTATGTGAGTTAGTCAGTTAGTGGTCTAGTCTCATCCTCTCGGTCTTCCAGTTTTCTGCGGGTAAGTGAGTTGGATATTTGGTGTGTTGTGTTTTGTTTTGTGTGTTGACTTTGCTCTTTTTCTGTACTTGGTGGTAGTGCAGAGAGATGGACGCAGGTCGTGGTCGTGGCTGTGGTCGTGGTCGCGGTGCAGCCCGTGGGGGCAGAGGAGCTGGTCGCGGTGGGCGAGCAGCGGGTCGTGGAGGTCGGGGTGCTGGTCGTGGAGTGCCAGAGGCTGAGGTCTCAGTGGAGAGTGCGGCGCCTAGTGTGGCGGCAGCGTCGGTGACACAGTCGGTTTTGTTGGCCGGTGGGGCTAACTCAGGTGCCACTGGTGGCGCAGGAGCTGGAGCGGTTCCCGGTGGGGGCGCTGCTTTGGCTCAGGGAGAGTTGATTGTGGGCGAGTTTGTGTGCCCAAGGATGAGGAGTTGAGGCATGAGGTTTTGAGTGAGGCTCATTCGAGCAAGTTTTTGATTCATCCGGGTGCGACCAAGATGTACCGTGACCTCAAACGGTATTATCATTGGGTTGGGATGAAGAGGGATGTGGCAGATTGGGTTGCGAGGTGCCACACTTGTTCTTTGGTCAAGGCAGAGCATCAGGTGTCTAGTGGTCTTTTGCAGAGTTTGCCCATTCCAGAGTGGAAGTGGGACATGATCACTATGGATTTTGTTGTGGGATTACCTATCTCACGGACTTTCGATGCTATTTGGGTCATTGTGGATCGCTTGACCAAGTCAGCACATTTCTTGGCCATCAAGAAGACAGATGGAGCAGCTGTTTTGGCTAGGAAGTTTGTGCGAGAGATTGTGAGGCTGCATGGAGTGCCAGCCAGTATTGTGTCGGATAGAGATCCGAGGTTTGCTTCAGAGTTTTGGAGGGCATTTCAGACTGAGATGGGCACTAAGGTGCATATGAGTACAGCGTATCATCCGTAGACAGATGGGCAGTCAGAGAGGACTATTTAGACTTTGGAGGATCTGCTTAGGATGTGTGCACTGGATTGGGGTGGTCATTGGGCTGATCATCTGTGTTTGGCAGAGTTTGCCTATAACAACAGTTTTCAGTCTAGTATTGGTATGGCTCCTTATGAGGCTTTGTACGGGAGGCCATGCAGGACACCCTTATGCTGGACCCAAGTGGGGGAGCGCAGCATGTTTGGAGCTAGTTTTGTTCAGGAGACGACGGAGAAGATCCGTGTCTTGAGGCTGAACATGAAGGAGGCTCAGGATAGACAGAGGGGTTATGCAGATAGGTGGCGACGTGAGCTTGAGTTTCAGGTGGGAGATAGAGTTTATCTCAAGATGGCTATGTTGAGGGGCCCTAACAGGAACATAGCAGAGAACAAGCTCAGTCCGCGATTTATGGGTCCGTTTCCAGTGGTGGAGCGAGTTGGGCCAGTGGCTTATCGGTTGGAGTTGCCACCGATTATGAGCGCCTTTCACAAGGTGTTTCATGTTTCTATGTTGAGGAGGTGTTTGCGTCCTTCAGAGGAGGTTGTGGTTGAGATTCCAGAGGATTTCAGCCAGATATGACAGTTCCGGCAGTTCCTGTGAGGATTCTTGAGAGGAGAGTCAAGGTTCTGCGAAACAAGAGGGTGCCATTGTTGAGAGTCTTGTGGGACTGTAGTGGCACAGAGGAGCAGACTTGGGAGCCAGAGGCAAAGATGAAGCTGAAGTTCGGAAAGTGGTTCGACAAGCAGGCTGTGGAGTGAGCTTCTTCATCTTTGTGGTTCTAGTCTCGTTTTGGTTTTGTTGTTGTTGGTTTTGGATTTATGTATTTTCGTTTTGTTGTACGATATACATTTTTGGAGTTATATGAGATGGAGTTTTGCCTCATATTTTTGGTTATGGTTTGGGATGTTACAAGTTTCTTTGGCCGGTGGGGTCATTGGGAGTTTTTAGTCATATGTTGGTGCGCGTTTCAGATTTTATTACTCGTTTTGTCTAGAGGCGTGGGCCTTGTAGACGGTGGTTCTATTTGTGTTGGGACGTTAGGTGCCCAACGAACTTATATTGGGGGTCGCTACCTCGATATGTGTCACGTTTTGGTTGTGACTATGGGTCACGTTTTGGTTTTGTGACAGTGGTCACATTTTGGATACTGGACCGAGGGTCGCAGTATGGATGTTGTGACGGTGAGTTACGGCATTGAGAGTAATAATATCTTGGAAACATGCGTATAACATAGGACTAAAATGTGAGTTTTGAGGTCTTGGAGAGACATTTGTGTTGGGATTCGAGGACGAATCCATTTTAGTGGGGGAGAATTGTAACATCCGCGAACCAGAAAGTTGTGTTTAGAGTTGGTATCGGACGACATTAGGGGTTTGGGAGTCGATTACATATGCTCTTGGAGGTTCGAATCGAGGATTAATTGTACATGTTCTTGTTTGATTGTTGTACAGTTGGTCTAAGGTTCATTTATCTCGAAGAAAGTGTGTGAAAAGCTTCTGAACGCTTAGTGTCGATCGACACCACAAGGTGTGTCGATCGACACCAGTTATCAAGGGCGATTTCCGGTTTAAGTCGATCGAATCGAGTTGGGTTGGTTTTGGTCGATGGGTGTCGACCGACACCAAGGAAGGGTGTCGATCGACACCGGTTATTGCAAAATCGACTGGTTTGATTCAAGTCGGCTGGTTTTGTCTGGTTAAGGGCTTGGAAACCCTAAGTCGCGATAAAAAGCCCTGTGGCCGCGCAGAAAGTGACTTTTTCGAGTTTCAGAGAGAAAAAGGTGATTCTAAGGTGATTTTGAGAGTTTGGAGGAGTTTTGTGGAGTTTCTGAGGCTTGTGGTTGTTGTTTCTTCTTCCTTCCTTCGTTTCAATCCGTTTCTAAGGTGAGTGCGTGACTGTAGGTCCGTTATTCATTAGATATTGTTTGATCTTGAGTTTATGCTGTTGTTCTTGAGTTGTTCTTCGTTTTTATGTGGTTTGATGCGTTTATGGGGGTTGAATCCCATTGATTGATGTTTATTCTACTGTTTTCGCACTGTTTCATCGCGTTTGGTGTCTGGGCGTCGAGCCGGTGTCGAGCGACACTCGGGAGGCTGGCGTCGATCGACACCATATAGGTGTCGGTCGACACCGACCTGGGTGTCAGGAAACGTGGGTTTCCTGACAGGTAGTTGTGGTTATTATTGTTGCATTGTCCTTCTGGTTGTTTATTGTGATGTTTTGTCTATTGTTTGACGTAATTGGCCTGTAGGCAGGATGATACACTCACTAAGTATTTATGATAATACTTACGCATCTCTATTCTAATGTGATGCAGGTAACAGCAATGTTCTTCCGCGGAAAGAGACCGAGAGAAGAGGATGATGAGATTAGGAATTTGATATTGGCATTGTTGTTGTGGTTGACAAGGAATTCTTAGGGTGTTAGTTTATTTTAATAATGTAGCAAAACCTGGTGTTAGGTTGCTTATTGGTTATTGGTTTTATTGGTTTTATTCTTCATTGGTTATTTGTTAAACAATTATTTATGATTTAATAATATTAGTTTTCTTCCGCATTGTGTTGTCGAATTAGCTGTTGAGGATTAATATTTATGGGAATATTAATCTGGGCTAATAAAAAAAAAAAAAAAAAAAAAAAGGGCTTGGTTGTTTCAACTTTTCCGACCGTTTGGCCTTCTAAAGGGGACTCTAAAGAAGCGTAATAAGATAGCCTTTCAAAATTTTCAAAATATTAAGCAACTCGTAGGGGTACACCGACATATTCCAAAAAACTACTACATTTAGAGGTTTTTCCAAATCAATGAATGAAATATGTCCAAAGTGAACACTAAACTTTTCCGACCATTTGGCGTTGTAAAGGGGACTCTAAAGAAGCGTAATAAGATAGCCTTTCAAAATTTTCAAAATATTAAGCAACTCGTAGGGGTACACCCACATATTCCAAAAAACTACTACATTTAGAGGTTTTTCCAAATCAATGAATGAAATATGTCCAAAGTGAACACTAAACTTTTCCGACCATTTGGCGTTGTAAAGGGGACTCTAAAGAAACGTAATAAGATAGCCTTTCAAAATTTTCAAAATATTAAGCAACTCGTAGGGGTACACCCACATATTCCAAAAAACTACTACATTTAGAGGTTTTTCCAAATCAATGAATGAAATATGTCCAAAGTGAACACTAAACTTTTCCGACCATTTGGCGTTGTAAAGGGGACTATAAAGAAGCGTAATAAGATAGCCTTTCAAAATTTTCAAAATATTAAGAAACTCGTAGGGGTACACCCACATATTCCAAAAAACTAGTACATTTAGAGGTTTTTCCAAATCAATGAATGAAATATTTCCAAAGTGAACACTAAAGTTTTCCGACCATTTGGCGTTGTAAAGGGTACTCTGAAGATGCGTAATAAGATAGCCTTTCAAAATTTCAAAATATTAAGAAACTCGTAGGGGTACACCCACATATTCCAAAAAACTAGTACATTTAGTGGTTTCTCCAATTCAATGAATGAAATATGTCCAAAGTGAATACTAAACTTTTCCGACCATTTGGCGTTGTAAAGGGGACTCTAAAGAAGCGTAATAAGATAGCCTTTCAAAATTTTCAAAATATTAAGCAACTCGTAGGGGTACACCCACATATTCCAAAAAACTACTACATTTAGAGGTTTTTCCAAATCAATAAATGAAATATGTCCAAAGTGAACACTAAACTTTTCCGACCATTTGGCGTTGTAAAGGGGACTCTAAAGAAGCGAATTAAGATAGCCTTTCAAAAAATTTAAAATATTAAGCAACTCGTATGGGTACACCCACATATTCCAAAAAATTAGTACATTTAGTGGTTTCTCCAATTCAATGAATGAAAGATGTCCAAAATGAACACTAAACTTTTCCGACCGTTTGGCCTTCTAAAGGGGACTCTAAAGAAGCGTAATAAGATAGCCTTTCAAAATTTTCAAAATATTAAGCAACTCGTAGGGATACACCGACATATTCCAAAAAACTACTACATTTAGAGGTTTTTCCAAATCAATGAATGAAATATTTCCAAAATGAACACTAAACTTTTCCGACCATTTGGCGTTGTAAAGGGGACTCTAAAGAAGCGTGATAAGATAGCCTTTCCAAATTTTTAAAATATTAAGAAACTCGTAGGGGTACACCCACATATTCCAGAAAACTAGTACATTTAGAGGTTTTTCCAAATCAATGAATGAAATATGTCCAAAGTGAACACCTAACTTTTCGGACCATTTGGCGTTTTAAAGGGTACTCTAAAGAAGCGTAAAAAGATAGCCTTTCAAAATTTTCAAAATATTAAGCAACTCGTAGGGGTACACCGACATATTCCAAAAAACTACTACATTTAGAGGTTTTTCCAAATCAATGAATGAAATATTTCCAAAGTGAACACTAAACTTTTCCGACCATTTGGCGTTGTAAAGGGGACTCTAAAGAAGCGTAATAAGATAGCCTTTCCAAATTTTTAAAATATTAAGAAACTCGTAGGGGTACACCCACATATTCCAGAAAACTAGTACATTTAGAGGTTTTTCCAAATCAATGAATGAAATATGTCCAAAGTGAACACTAAATTTTTCCGACCATTTGGCATTGTAAAGGGTACTCTGAAGATGCGTAATAATATAGCCTTTCAAATTTTCAAAATATTAAGAAACTCGTAGGGGTACACCCACATATTCAAAAAAACTAGTACGTTTGGAGGTTTTTCCAAATCAATGAATGAAATATGTCCAAAGTGAACACTAAACTTTTCCGACCATTTGGCCTTGTAAAGGGGACTCTAAAGAAGCGTAATAAGATAGCCTTTCAAAAATTTTCAAAATATTAAGCAACTCGTAGGGGTACACCCACATATTCCAAAAAACTTTTACATTTAGAGGTTTTTCCAATTCAATGAATGAAATATGTCCAAAATGAACACTAAACTTTTCCCACCATTTGGCCTTCTAAAGGGGACTCTAAAGAAGCATAATAAGATAGTCTTTCAAAATTTTCAAAATATTAAGCAACTCGTAGGGGTACACCCACATATTCCAAAAAACTTTTACATTTAGAGGTTTTTCCAAATCAATGAATGAAATATGTCCAAAGTGAACACTAAAGTTTTCCGACAATTTGGCGTTGTAAAGGGTACTCTGAAGATGCGTAGTAAGATAGCCTTTCAAATTTTCAAAATATTAAGAAACTCGTAGGGGTACACCCACATATTCCAAAAATCTAGTACATTTAGTGGTTTCTCCAATTCAATGAATGAAATATGTCCAAAATGAACACTAAACTTTTCCGACCATTTGGCTTTCTAAAGGGGACTCTAAAGAATCGTAATAAGATAGCCTTTCAAAATTTTCAAAATATTAAGAACTCGTAGGGGTACACCCACATATTCCAAAAAACTACTACATTTAGATGTTTTTCCAAATCAATGAATGAAATATGTCCAAAGTGAACACCTAACTTTTCGGACCATTTGGCGTTGTAAAGGGTACTCTAAAGAAGCGTAATAAGATAGCCTTTCAAAATTTTCAAAATATTAAGCAACTCGTAGGGGTACACCCACATATTCCAAAAAACTAGTACATTTAGAGGTTTTTCCAAATCAATGAATGAAATATGTCCAAAGTGAACACTAAACTTTTTCGACCATTTGGGGATGTAAAGGGGACTCTAAAGAAGCGTTATAAGATAGCCTTTCAAAATTTTCAAAATATTAAGAAACTCGTAGGGGTACACCCACATATTCCAAAAAACTAGTACATTTAGAGGTTTTTCCAAATCAATGAATGAAATATGTCCAAAGTGAACAATAAAGTTTTCCGACCATTTGGCGTTGTAAAGGGTACTCTGAAGATGCGTAATAAGATAGCCTTTCAAATTTTCAGAATATTAAGAAACTCGTAGGGGTACACCCACATATTCCAAAAAACTAGTACATTTAGTGGTTTCTCCAATTCAATGAATGAAATATGTCCAAAGTGAACACTAAATTTTTCCGACCATTTAGCGTTGTAAAGGGTACTCTGAAGATGCGTAATAAGATAGCCTTTCAAATTTTCAAAATATTATGAAACTCGTAGGGGTACACCCACATATTCAAAAAAACTAGTATCTTTGGAGGTTTTTCCAAATCAATGAGTGAAATATGTCCAAAGTGAACACTAAACTTTTTCGACCATTTGGCCTTGTAAAGGGGACTCTAAAGAAGCGTAATAAGATAGCCTTTCAAAAAATTTAAAATATTAAGCAACTCGTAGGGGTACACCCACATATTCCAAAAAATTAGTACATTTAGTGGTTTCTCCAATTCAATGAATGAAATATGTCCGAAATGAACACTAAACTTTTCCGACCGTTTGGTCTTCTAAAGGGGACTCTAAAGAAGCGTAATAAGATAGCCTTTCAAAATTTTCAAAATATTAAGCAACTCGTAGGGGTACACCGACATATTCCAAAAAACTACTACATTTAGAGGTTTTTCCAAATCAATGAATGAAATATTTCCAAAGTGAACCCTAAACTTTTCCGACCATTTGGCGTTGTAAAGGGGACTCTAAAGAAGCATAATGAAACAACCAAATTTTTTTTTTTTTTTTTTTTTTAAATAATTAGCCCAGATTAATATTCCCATAAATATTAATCCTCAACAGCTAATTCAACAACACAATGCGGAAGAAAACAATAATATTATTAAATCATAAATAACCGTTCAACAATAACCAATAAAGAAATAAACCAATAAAACCAATAACCAATAAGCAATAAGCAACCTAAGCCGGTTTGCTACATTATTAAAATAAAGTCTAACACCCTAAACTCATGAATTTCTGGTCAACCATAACAACAAAGCCAAAATCAAATTCCTAATCTCATCATCCTCTTCTCTCGGTCTCTTTCCGCGGAAGAACATTGCTGTTACCTGCATCACATTACGAAAGAGATGCGTAAGTATTATCATAAATACTTAGTGAGTGGATCATCCTGCCTACAGGCCAATTACGTCAACAATAGACAATACATCACAATAATCAACCACAATAACAATGCTCAACATTAATCAACAGTATAAACCATCCCTGTCAGGAAACACCCACGTTTCCTGACACCCAGGTTGGTGTCGACCGACACCTCTATGGTGTCGATCGACGCCAGCCTCCCGAGTGTCGATCGACACTCATCGAGTGTCGCTCGACACCGGCTCGACGCCCAGAAACCAGAAGCTACGAAAATCACATTCCAAAATCGCAATAACACAAAATCTAGGGGTTTTCAACGCCCCAATACTATCAAAACACGAAATCCAGCATAAACAACTCAAGAACACAACCAAAACTCGAAATCAAACAATCTCTATTGATCAACGGGCCTACAGTCACGCACTCACCTTAGAACGGATAGAAAAGAGCAAAGGGAGATGAACAAGGAAGAATAAGCCTCAAATCGATTCTCCAAACACCAAAATCGCCCAGAAATCACCCTCCTTCTCTCTGCAACTTGTTTTTCTCGAAAACTGTGCCTCTGCTCGCGGCCACAGGGTTTTATTCGAGAACTAGGGCTTCTTTCGCCCAAAACCGCGCTAAACCGAACTCACTCAAATCGAACCGACCGATTTCACCATAACCGGTGTCGATCGACACCCTCCCTTGGTGTCGGTCGACACCACTCGACCAAACCAACTCCAATTGCAAATCGATCAACTTAAACCGGAAATCAAACCCGAAGAATTTAACACACTTTCTTCGCGATGCTTGAACCTTAGACCGACTGCACAACAATCAAACAAGAACATGCACAGCCAATCCTCAATTCACACCTCTAAGAGCATGTGCCAACTACTCCCGAACCCCTAGCATCGTCCAACACCACTTCCAAAACAACTTTCTGGTTCACGGATGTTACACATAATAAGATAGCCTTTCCAAATTTTTAAAATATTAAGAAACTCGTAGGGGTACACCCACATATTACAGAAAACTAGTACATTTAGAGGTTTTTCCAAATCAATGAATGAAATATGTCCAAAGTGAACACTAAATTTTTCCGACCATTTGGCGTTGTAAAGGGTACTCTGAAGATGCGTAATAAGATAGCCTTTCAAATTTTCAAAATATTAAGAAACTCGTAGGGGTACACCCACATATTCAAAAAAACTAGTACGTTTGGAGGTTTTTCCAAATCAATGAATGAAATATGTCCAAAGTGAACACTAAACTTTTCCGACCATTTGGCCTTGTAAAGGGGACTCTAAAGAAGCGTAATAAGATAGCCTTTCAAAATTTTCAAAATATTAAGAAACTCGTAGGGGTACACCCACATATTCCAAAAAACTAGTACATTTAGTGGTTTCTCCAATTCAATGAATGAAATATGTCCAAAATGAACACTAAACTTTTCCGACCATTTGGCTTTCTAAAGGGGACTCTAAAGAATCGTAATAAGATAGCCTTTCAAAATTTTCAAAATATTAATAACTCCTAGGGGTACACCCACATATTCCAAAAAACTACTACATTTAGATGTTTTTCCAAATCAATGAATGAAATATGTCCAAAGTGAACACCTAACTTTTCGGACCATTTGGCGTTGTAAAGGGTACTCTAAAGAAGCGTAATAAGATAGCCTTTCAAAATTTTCAAAATATTAAGCAACTCGTAGGGGTACACCCACATATTCCAAAAAATCACTACATTTTCCAAATCAATGAATGAAATATGTCCAAAGTGAACACTAAACTTTTCCGACCATTTGGGGATGTAAAGGGGACTCTAAAGAAGCGTTATAAGATAGCCTTTCAAAATTTTCAAAATATTAAGAAACTCGTAAAAAACTAGTACATTTAGAGGTTTTTCCAAATCAATGAATGAAATATGTCCAAAGTGAACACTAAAGTTTTCCGACCATTTGGCGTTGTAAAGGGTACTCTGAAGATGCGTAATAAGATAGCCTCTCAAATTTTCAAAATATTAAGAAACTCGTAGGGGTACACCCACATATTCCAAAAAACTAGTACATTTAGTGGTTTCTCCGATTCAATGAATGAAATATGTCCAAAGTGAACACTAAATTTTTCCGACCATTTGGCGTTGTAAAGGGTACTCTGAAGATGCGTAATAAGATAGCCTTTCAAATTTTCAAAATATTATGAAACTCGTAGGGGTACACCCACATATTCCACAAAAGTAGTACATTTAGAAATTTTTCCAAATCAATGAATGAAATATGTCCAAAGTGAACACCTAACTTTTCGGACCATTTGGCGTTGTAAAGGGTACTCTAAAGAAGCGTAATAAGATAGCCTTTCAAAATTTTAAAAATATTAAGAACTCGTAGGGGTACACCCAGATATTCAAAAAAACTAGTACATTTAGTGGTTTTTCCAAATCAATGAATGAAATATGTCCAAAGTGAACACTAAACTTTTCCGACCATTTGGCGTTGTAAAGGGGACTCTAAAGAAGCGAAATAAGATAGCCTTTCAAAATTTTAAAATATTAAGAAACTCGTAGGGGTACACCCACATATTCAAAAAAACTAGTACGTTTGGAGGTTTTTCCAAATCAATGAATGAAATATGTCCAAAGTGAACACTAAACTTTTCCGACAATTTGGCCTTGTAAAGGGGACTCTAAAGAAGCGTAGCCATTCAAAGATTTTAAAATATTAAGCAACTCGTAGGGGTACACCCACATATTCCAAAAACTACTACATTTAGAGGTTTTTCCAAATCAATGAATGAAATATGTCCAAAGTGAATACTAAACTTTTTCGACCATTTGGCGTTGTAAAGATGACTCTAAAGAAGCGTAATAAGGTAGCCTTTCAAAATTTTCAAAATTTTCCAAACCACGCGAACCGAACAAAATAGAAACAAACCGAAATTTTGCGATTTGGCCGATGTCGATCGACACCAGGCAAAAACTCCACTTCTTGGTTTACGGATGTTACAACTCTCCCCCACTAAACTGGATTCGACCTCGAATCCTAACTCAAAACACGTCTCGCAAGACCAAAAATCCGACCTCGCAAGGTCACAACACTGGAGATCCTCACCTGATCCCCGAGACTCACACTCAATCTTATGTATACGCACGTTCCTTGACATTTTCCTCTTAACTCATTATCCATAACACTTATATTGGGGCCACGGCTCCCAAATAAGTCCAAACCAAAACCACTTGTATTGGGGCCACGGCTCCCAAACAAGTCTGCAACTACCCAAACTAGGGCCACGGCCTCCCAGATGGGCCTGCCATCGCTTATACCGAAGCCACGACACTCGGATAAGCTACTCACACTAAAGCCACGGCACTCAGGTAAGTCTGCTAGAGAACAAAAGTCTCCCATAATGTAATGAGTTATTCAGGACCGCAGCCCTTAAAGAAAAATTCCTAAACGCTTATAACAAAAGATTGAAACGTCTCACGACCCAACTAGTCAACAAGTGTAACATCCAAGACAACATTAAATAACACATATAATGCGGCAAAACTCCATCTCATAAATCTCAAAAATGTATGTCTTACAACGTAAACCAAACAACAACAACAAAAGCTCGCAAGCTAAACCAAAAAACAAGCCACAAAGACGAAAGAAGCTCACTCTTCACTCTGCTTGTCGAACCACTTCCTGAACTTCAACTTCATCTTTGCCTCTGGCTCCCAAGTCTCCTCCTCAATACCGCCACAAGTCTACAAAACTCTCAATAACGGTATCCTCTTGTTCCGCAGAATCTTGACTCTCCTCTCAAGAATCCTCACAGGCACTGCCGGAACTGTCAAATCTGGCTGAAGATCCTCTGGATCTGAGCCACTAACTCCTCAGAAGGATGAAGACACTTCCTCAGCATCGACACATGAAACACCTTGTGAAAGGCTCTCATAATCGGAGGTAACTCCAACCTGTACGCCAACGGTCCCACTCGCTCCACAACTGGAAACGGACCCATAAAACGCGGACTCGGCTTGTTCTCTGCGATGGATCTGTTAGGACCCCTCAACATCGCCATCTTGAGATAAACTCTATCTCCAACCTGAAACTCAAGCTCTCGTCTGCGTCTATCTGCGTAACTCTTCTGTCTATCCTGAGCTTCCTTCATGTTCAGTCGCACCACACGAACCTTCTCAGTCGTCTCCTGAACATAAGTAGCTCCATAAATGCTGCGCTCCCCCACTTGGGTCCAGCATAAGGGTGTCCTACATGGTCTCCCATACAAAGTCTCGAAAGGAGCCATGCCAATACTCGCCTGGAAGCTGTTGTTGTAAGCAAACTCAACCAAGCTCAAGTGATCCGCCCAGTGACCACCCCAATCTAGCACACACATCCTCAACAGATCCTCTAATGTCTGAATCGTCCTCTCTGACTGCCCATCTGTCTGCGGATAATATGTCGTACTCATATGCACCTTAGTGCCCATCTCAGTCTGAAAAGCCCTCCAAAACTCTGAGGCAAATCTCGGATCCCAGTCTGACACTATACTGGCTGGCACTCCATGCAGCCTCACAATCTCACGCACAAACTTCCTAGCCAAAACAGCTGCTCCATCTGTCTTCTTGATGGCCAAGAAATGTGCTGACTTGGTCAACCGATCCACAATAACCCAAATAGCATCATGTGTCCTCGAAATAGGTAGCCCAACCACGAAATCCATCGTAATCATGTCCCACTTCCACTCTGGAATGGGTAAACTCTGTAATAGACCACCTGAAACCTGATGCTCAGCCTTCACTAAGGAACAAGTGTTGCACCTTGCAACCCAATCCGCCACATCTCTCTTCATCCCAACCCAATGATAGTACCTCTTGAGATCACGGTACATCTTGGTCGCTCCTGGATGAATCGAAAACTTGCTCGAATGAGCCTCTCTCAGAATATGCTGTCTCAACTCATCAACCTTGGGAACACAAACCCGACCACGAACCAGAATAGTCCCATTCTCAGATACCTGATACTCAGAACTCGGTACTCGTGATGCATCAATCAGACTCTGATCGCTCTCCTGAGCCACTCTGATCCTGCTCAACAAATCTACCTGATCAACTGCCTCTAAACCCAAAGGCTCCTTCAAAATAGCAGAAAGGCGCAAAGTGCTAATCTCGCCCACCAACGCCTCAACATCCTGCTCTAAAGCCGAATCACACCTACGTCGACTCAAAGCATCTGCCACTAGGTTAGCCTTGCCTGGATGATAGATAATCTCCAAGTCATAATCCGCCAAAAACTCAACCCAGCGCGTCTGTGTCGCATTCAGCATCGGCTGAGTAAAAATGTGCTTAAGACTCTTGTGGTCAGTGAAGATCTGAACTGAACCACCATACAAATACGATCTCCAGATCTTAAGCGCAAAGACCACCGTTCCCAACTCTAGATCATGGGTAGGACGGTTACGCTCACTCCCCTGCCACTGCCTCGAAGCGTAAGCAATAACTTTGCCCTCCTGCATCAGCACACAACCCAGACCAATACCTGAAGCATCAGTGTACACTGCATAAGGCTTCCCTGGCTCGGGTAACGCCAAAACAGGTGTACTAGTCAAATACTCCTTGAGCTTCTCAAAGCTCTCCTCACACTCAGGCGACCAAACGTAAGGGACATCCTTCCTAGTCAACTGCGTCATCGGCTGTGCCATACTCGCAAAACCCCTGACGAATCTCCTGTAATAACCTGCTAACCCAAGAAAGCTCCTGATCTCTGTAGCACTACTAGGTCTAAGCCAATCTCTGATGGCCTCTATCTTCGCCGGATCTACAGACACTCCCTCTGCAGAAACAATATGTCCGAGAAAACCCATCTCTCGCTGCCAGAAACTGCACTTGCTCAACTTAGCATACAGCTTATGCTCTCGAAGCTTCTCCAGAACCAACCTCAAATGAGTCTCATGCTCCTCAGGACTCCTCGAATAAACCAAAATGTCGTCGATGAAGATGATGACAAATACATCCAGATACTCCCTGAATACGTCGTTCATCAACCTCATGAATGCCGCAGGCGCATTCGTCAAACCGAAAGGCATAACCACAAACTCAAAATGCCCGTAACGCGTCCTGAAAGCAGTCTTGCGGATATCTGCCTCATCTATCGGGATCTGATGATAACCCGATGCCAAGTCTATCTTGGAGAACCAAGTAGCACCCCTCAACTGATCCAACAACTCGTCAATCCTCGGGAGTGGGTACCTGTTCTTCACAGTAACTCGGTTCAGTCCCCGGTAATCAATACACAGCCGGAAACTCCCATCCTTCTTCTTCACAAACAGAACTGGTGCTCCCCACGGTGAAACACTCGGTCGAATGAACCCTTTACTCAAAAGGTCCTCTAGCTGCTTCTTCAGCTCTGCCAACTCTGCTGGAGCCATCCTGTAAGGCGTCTTGGATATCGGCGCCGTCCCAGGCTCTAACTCAATCGTGAAAGGATCTGACCGCGAAGGTGCCAACCCCGTCAACGACTGGGAAACCTATGGAAACTCTCGAACCACCCGAATATCCTCGAAAACCACCTCACCACTGGACTCCGCCATAGAGATCGTCGCCAAATAGGCCTCACAGCCTCGCTCAATCAACTGCTCTGCTTGAATCGCCGAGATCACTATGCTCCCGGAAGTCGGTCTCACACCCTGAAACACTAACCTCCCACCATCACGCTCAAAAACCACTCTGCCTCTGTAGCAATCCAGATGAACCCTGTAAAAAGATAACTAGTCCATCCCCAGAATGATGTCATATAACTCCACCGGACTAATCACCAAATCCGCTGGCATCGACTGCCCCGCAATCTGAATATCAACGCCTCTAGCACGGCCCGAAGTAGCCAGGAAACCACCTCCAGCCACCTTGACCATGCTTGCACGCTCACCCGCGCTGCTCCGGTTGCCACTACTCTCGGCCCACTCCGGAGTGATGAAGCAATTAGATGCTCCAGAATCGAATAAAACGTGTGACTGAATGCCACCGACTAACAAGGTCCCTACACATTTAAAACTATGAGACCCTGCTAATCCCATCACAAGCAAAATATCGCAAATAAACTATAACCACAAATAACTTAGGGAATTTACGAAGTCTGAGTCAATAAATGTACCTGTGATCTGCCCGCCCTGACTCGACTGGCCAACCTCTGTCGAAGAGTAGACTCTCGGTCCCGGCCCCAACTGGCCCACTGGCTGAACCGCTACCACCTGAGTCACTGGTCGAGCCGCTATCGGCTGGACCGCTGCCACTGTCAAACTCTGCATCATGGGACACCTCGGCCTGATATGTCCCGGATCTCCCGAGGCACCTCCTTCTTGGGACAACTAGACACTCGGTGCTCCATGTTGCCGCACCCGTAACACGAACCACGAGGAAAACGGCTGCTGGAAGAAACCTCCTCCCGACTCCTCTTCTGACCCTGTGCAGGCCTGCCGCCCCTGCCAGAATCAGAACCAACACTCGAATTACGGCGCTGCTGAGACTGCTGCTGCTGACTCCGAGGATGGATAGCAGGAGCATCCGTAGACGGCACCACCACCGGACCAACCTGCTCACAAAGGTCCTCCTCAATGGAAGCTGCTAGCTCCACTAACTCTGCCCTCATGGCAAACTCACGACCTCGGCACTGAGTCCTGATACTCGGACGAAGCCCCTGAAGAAACCTCTGCACCACACCGCGCTCACCGCCTATACCGAGACCGGCATGCACCACTAGCCTGCTAAACTCTGCGTCATACTCACGCACTGAACGATCTCCCTGCGTCAAAGCGATAAACCGCATATGAAGTCTATCTCGAGCCTCCTGAGGAAAGTACTTGGCGTTAAACTCCGCCACAAACTCGCCCCAAGTCCAGACAGCTCTCCTGCCCTGAACAGCCCGCCACCACAAATGCGCGTCACCACTCAGATAGTGAACCGCTAACTCAACCTGGTACTCAACTGGACACCTGATCGACTGGAAGTTCCGCTCCACTCTCGATCTCCACTCATCGGCCACCTCTGGACCAACTCCGCCCTCAAAGAAATGCGTCCCGATACGCTGCATCTGTCCCATCATCTCTAAATAGGACGGATGACCAACCACCACAGCCCCCTGCTGCCCAACAAAAGCCGCACCCGGCTGACCAAGCACTGCAGCACCCTGCTGCCCAAACACTGGCGCACCCTGCAGTACACCGGCCATCGGAGGAACACCCGGAGCCTGCTGAGGAACCATTGGCGGAAAACGTGCCAGCAACTGTGTCAGTAACCCCACAACTAGGTCATCTCGACCCTGTGCCAGAGCCGCACCCCCACCTGGGGCCGCTCCAACCCCCGCGCCACCACCGACGCCCAAACCGGCCTCACTCGCCGCTGAAACAGACTGGGTCACCGACGCAGTCGCCACACTCGGCGCAACACTCTCGCCCGAATCCTCTGGCTCGCCACGACCCCGACCTCCACGACCTCTGCCACGGCCTCGACCGCGGCCTCCACCTCGGCCTCTACCTCGACCTCGAGCACCACCGTCCATCTCACTGTATCACAAAGAGGTGAGATACAAAACACGAAAACCAACAACATAAACAAAACTCACCGCGGAATCTCCTGAAGCCCGAAGAGGATGATACTACAACTATCAACCTAACAGTCCTAAAACCGTCTAGGCTCTGATACCAAAATGAAACAACCAAGCTTTTTTTTTTTTTTTTTTTTTTTAATACTTAAACAATTCTAGCGGAAGTCTTAAAATAAATAATTCAATAAATCATAAATTCAATTCAACAACAGAAGTCAATAATCAAATAAATCAAATAAATCAAATAAATCAAATATCAAATAACTCTAACAACTTAAGCAAAATGAATAAAACATAAATCCTATCATCCTCTTCTTCAGCCTTGATTCCGCGCTTAAACATTTCTACCACCTGCATCACAGGAAAGGAGATGCGTAAGTATTATCATAAATACTTAGTGAGACGATCACTCTGCCCACGGGCCAATTATGCAATTTCCAGATAATTTAAAGTCTTTTAAATAATTTCCACAATTATTAAATATTTCCCACCATTAAAATAATTCCAAATAATTATTAAATAATTCTCATAATTAAATAATAATCTTAATTAATTATTAATCCGAAAATAATTAATTAAATCAATCCAATTAACCATTAAAACCAATTAAACACATTAAACCGGATTAAACCATTTCAATTCAACTTCAATTCAATTAACCATTCCAATTCGCTCAAACCGGTTAACCACCCTGAACCAACATTGGTGTCGATCGACACCCGCTCGACAGAGCGATGCCAAGAGCAATGAATCACGCAGAAACACCAAATTAACACAATAATCATTCCAAACACGATTCAACACCACAATCAACACATAAACATCACGAAAGCAACAGAAACTCATCTATTCATTCATCTAACAACCTAGATCCAGAAATGCCGAGCCCATAGTCACGCACTCACCTTGGATTTGGATTGAAAGGGAGAAGCAAAGGATGAACAAGGAAGAACAATCAGCAAACACCTCAGAAACTTCACAATCTCCTCAAAACCTCTCCAAAATCGCCTAGAACACTTCTCTGCCTCGAAATATGAGCTACAAAACGCGGCCAGCCCTTTTTATTTCGAGTCTTAGGGTTTTCCAACCCAAACGACGCGAACCGAACAAAATAGAAACAAACCGAAATTTTGCGATTTGGCCGGTGTCGATCGACACCAGGCAAAAACTCCACTTCTTGGTTTACAGATGTTACAACACTAACCTTTTCCGACCATTTGGCGTTGTAAAGGGGACTCTAAAGAAGCGTACTAAGATAACCTTTCCAAATTTTTAAAATATTAAGAAACTCGTAGGGGTACACCCACATATTCCAAAAAACTACTACATTTAGAGGTTTTTCCAAATCAATGAATGAAATATGTCCAAAGTGAACACTAAACTTTTCCGACCATTTGGCGTTGTAAAGGGGACTCTAAAGAAGCGTAATAAGATAGCCTTTCAAAATTTTCAAAATATTAAGAAATTCGTAGGGGTACACCCACATATTCAAAAAAACTAGTACATTTAGAGGTTTTTCCAAATCAATGAATGAAATATGTCCAAAGTGAACACTAAAGTTTTCCGACCATTTGGCGTTGTAAAGGGTACTCTGAAGATGCGTAATAAGATAGCCTTTCAAATTTTCAAAATATTAAGAAACTCGTAAGGGTACACCCACATATTCCAAAAAACTAGTACATTTAGTGGTTTCTCCAATTCAATGAATGAAATATGTCCAAAATGAACACTAAACTTTTCCGACCATTTGGCCTTCTAAAGGGGACTCTAAAAAGAGAAATAAGATAACCTTTCAAAATTTTCAAAATATTAAGAACTCGTAGGGTTACACCCACATATTCCACAAAAGTAGTACATTTAGAGGTTTTTCCAAATCAATGAATGAAATATGTCCAACGTGACCACTAAACTTTTCCGACCATTTGGCGTTGTAAAGGGGACTCTAAAGAAGCGAAATAAGATAGCCTTTAAAATATTAAGAAACTCGTAGGGGTACACCCACATATTCAAAAAAACTAGTAAGTTTGGAGGTTTATCCAAATCAATGAATGAAATATGTCCAAAGTGAACACTAAACTTTTCCGACCATTTGGCCTTGTAAAGGGGACTCTAAAGAAGCGTAATAAGATAGCCTTTCAAAAAATTTAAAATATTAAACAACTCGTAGGGGTACACCAACATATTCGAAAAACTACTACATTTAGAGGTTTTTCCAAATCAGTGAATGAAATATGTCCAAAGTGAATACTAAACTTTTCCGACCATTTGGCATTGTAATGGGGACTCTAAAGAAGCGTAATAAGATAGCCTTTCAAAATTTTCAAAATATTAAGAAATTCGTAGGGGTACACCCACTTATTCCACAAAAGTAGTACATTTAGAGGTTTTTCCAAATCAATAAAAGAAATATGTCCAACATGAACACTAAAATTTTCCGACCATTTGGCGTTGTAAAGGGGACTCTAAAGAAGGGAAATAAGATAGCCTTTCAAAATTTTAAAATATTAAAATATTAAGCAACTCGTAGGGGTACTGTAACATCCGCGAACTAGAAAGTTGTGTTTTAGTTGGTATCGGACGACTTTAGGGGTTCGGGAGTCGATTACATACGCTCTTTGAGGTGCGAATCGAGGATTGATTGTACATGTTCTTGTTTGATTGTTGTACAGTTGGTCTAAGGTTCATTTATCTCGAAGAAAATGTGTGAAAAGCTTCTGGATGCTTAGTGTCGATCGACACCAAAGGTTGTGTCGATCGACACCGGTTTGAGAAATCAATTCCGGTTTAAGTCGATTGCGCGTTCGATTGTGGTTTGAGTTGGTTTGGTCGAGGGGTGTCGACCGACACCAAGGAAGGGTGTCGATCGACACCGGTTATTGAGAAATCGACCGGTTTGATTCAAGTCGGCTGGTTTTGTCCGGTTTAGGGCGTGGAAACCCTATTTCTCGATTTAAAAGCCTTGTGGCCACGAGGAAGGCACAAGTTTCGAGGCAGTGAAGAAAGGAGGCGATTTTCTAAGTGTGGAATCCAATTTCTGAGTTTCTGGGTTGAATCTGTGGCTGTTCTTCGTTGTTTCATCTCCTTTCCTCCCTTCTAATCCCTTTTCAAGGTGAGTGCGTGACTATAGGTCCGTTAAATCATTAGAGTTTGATTGATTTCGGATTTGTGATGTGTTCTTGAGATTGTTTATGTTGGGATTCGTGTTTTGATAGTATTGGGGCGTTGAAAACCCTTTGATTATGTGTTTTTGCGATTGCTATGCGATTTTCGTTGATGTTGGTGTCTGGGCGTCGAGCTGGTGTCGAGCGACACTCGTTGAGTGTCGATCGACACTCAGGAGGCTGGCGTCGATCGACACCATAGAGGTGTCGGTCGACACCGACCTGGGTGTCAGGAAACGTGGGCGTTTCCTGACAGGGAGTTCATGTTGTTGTTAATTATTGTTGAGCATTGTTATGGTTGTTGATTATTGTGATGTATTGTCTAGTGTTTGACGTAATTGGCCTGTAGGCAGGATGATCCACTCACTAAGTATTTATGATAATACTTACGCATCTCTATTCCAATGTGATGCAGGTAACAGCAATGTTCTTCCGCGGAAAGAGACTAAGAGAAGAGGATGATGAGATTAGGAATCTGATTTTGGCTCTTTTGTTGTGGTTGACCAGGAATTCTTAGGGTGTTAGTTTATTTTTAATAATGTAGCAAACCTGGTGTTTAGGTTGCTTATTGGTTTATTGGTTTTATTCTTTATTGGTTATTTGTTGAACGGCTTTTTATGATTTAATATTATTGATTTCTTTCTGAGAATTTCCGCATTGATAATTATTATAATCATTTAAAAAAAAAAAGGCTTGGTTGTTTCATTTTGGTATCAGAGCGAATACGGTTTTAGGACTGTTAGTATTGAGTGGATTGGACTATGTGTTTAAGTGATTATGTGAGTTAGTCAGTTAGTGGTCTAGTCTCATCCTCTCGGTCTTCCAGTTTTCCGCGGGTAAGAGAGTTGGATATTTGGTGTGTCGTGTTTTGGTTTGTGTGTTGACTTTGCTCTTTTTCTATACTTGGTGGTAGTGCAGAGAGATGGACGCAGGTCGTGGTCGTGGCCGTGGTCGTGGTCGCGGTGCAGCCCGTGGGGGCAGAGGAGCTGGTCGCGGTGGGCGAGCAGCGGGTCGTGGAGGTCGGGTGCTGGTCGTGGAGTGCCAGAGGCTGAGGTTTCCGTAGAGAGTGCAGCGCCGAGTGTGGCGGCAGCGTCGGTGACACAGTCTGTTTCGTTGGCCGGTGGGGCTAACTCAGGTGCCAGTGGTGGCGCAGGAGCTGGAGCGGTTCCTGGTGGGGGCGCTGCTTTAGCTCAGGGAGAGTTGATTGTGGGGCTACTGACGCAGTTGTTGGCACGTCTTCCTCAGGCAGTTCCACAGCAGGCTCCGGTTGCACCTCCAGCGGCCGGGGCACAGGTTGGTGCCGGTTTTGTTGAGCAGCAGGGTGTTGCAGTTGGGTTTTCGCCTTATCGTGAGATGATGATGGAGATGCAGAGGATTGGCACGCCTACGTTTGAGGGTGGTGTTACTCCAGAGCAGGCTGACGAGTGGCGTCAGAGGTTAGAGAGGAACTTCGATTCTGTTCGTTGTCCAGAGCAGTTTCAGGTCGAGTTGGCAGTGCACTACCTTGGAGGTGATGCAAATTTGTGGTGGAGGTCTGTTAGGACCAAGAGAGAGGTTTGGACTTGGGTTGACTTCGTCGAGGAGTTCAACCACAAGTTTTTCCCTCAGGAGGCTCGTGACAGGCTGCAGTTGAGTTTTTTAGACTTGACGCAGGGTGAGAGGACTGTACGGGAGTATGATGCAGAGTTTTGCAGGTTGTTGGTTCATTCTGGTGGTGAGCTGATCAGTGAGCGGGCATTGACGTCGAGGTTTCTTCAGCGACTTCGGAGGAACATCAGGACTCAGTGCAGGGGTGGTATGTACCACACTAGAGTTGGTTTAGTGGAGTTGGCAGCGTCCATTGAGGAGGATTTGCGTGAGCCGGTGAGTTCGGCAGTTGTTCCAGCTGTGGTTGCTCCTGCTACCCATCCTCGGGGCCAGCAGCAGCATCAGCAGCGCAGAGGTTACAGTTCTGGTTACGGCAGGGGCAGTAGGCCTGCGCAGGGCCAGAAGAGGAGAGCAGAGGAGATATCTGCTAGTAGCCCGAGTATGGGTGGTTGTTTTGGGTGTGGGAGTCTGGATCACAGAGTTGCGACTTGCCCCAAGAGGGCGGGATCCAGAGAGACTACAGTGTGCTTCTACTGCAGGGAGCCGGGGCATATCAAGACAATGTGTCCCAAGTTGCAGCAGAGGGCAGTGGCGGCGGCGATTCAGCCGTTGGCTATTCAGTCAGCAGCGTTGCAGTCAGGTGGAGCGCCGAGAGTTTATACTTCGGCAGAGGTGGGCCAGACCAGTCAGTCAGGCCAGATCACAGGTAAAATCTTGACTCAGACTTTTAAATTCTTAAAGGTAGAATTGTTGGTGTTGTCTGTTTCTGTTATTTTACTGTGATAGAGTTAGAGGTTCTCAACACTTGTGGAATTGTGTAGGGACCTTGTTAGTTGGCGGTTTTGAGTCTCACGTGTTGTTTGACTCGGGAGCATCTAACTGCTTCAGTACTCCGGAGAGAGATGAGAGTAGTGGTATTCGGAGTAGCGAGGGCGAGAACCTAATAAGATAGCCTTTCAAATTTTCAAAATATTAAGAAACTCGTAGGGGTACACCCACATATTCCAAAAAACTAGTACATTTAGTGGTTTCTCCAATTCAATGAATGAAATATGTCCAAAATGAACACTAAACTTTTCCGACCATTTGGCCTTCTAAAGGGGACTCTAAAAAGCGTAATAAGATAACCTTTCAAAATTTTCAAAATATTAAGAACTCGTAGGGGTACACCCACATATTCCACAAAAGTAGTACATTTAGAGGTTTTTTACAAATCAATGAATGAAATATGTCCAACGTGACCACTAAACTTTTCCGACCATTTGGCGTTGTAAAGGGGACTCTAAAGAAGCGAAATAAGATAGCCTTTAAAATATTAAGAAACTCGTAGGGTTACACCCACATATTCCAGAAAACTAGTACATTTAGAGATTTTTCCAAATCAATGAATGAAATATGTTCAAAGTGAACACTAAACTTTTCCGACCATTTGGCATTGTAAAGGGGACTCTAAAGAAGCGTAATAAGATAGCCTTTCAAAATTTTCAAAATATTAAGCAACTCGTAGGGGTACACCCACATATTCCAAAAAACTACTACATTTAGAGGTTTTTCCAAATCAATGAATGAAATATGTCCAAAGTGAACACTAAAGCTTTCCGACCATTTGGCGTTGTAAAGGGTACTCTGAAGACGCGTAATAAGATAGCCTTTCAAATTTTCAAAATATAAAGAAACTCGTAGGGGTACACCCACATATTCCAAAAAACTAGTACATTTAGTGGTTTCTCCAATTCAATGAATGAAATATGTCCAAAATGAACACTAAACTTTTCCGACCATTTGGCGTTGTAATGGGGACTCTAAAGAAGCGTAATAAGATAGCCTTTCAAAATTTTCAAAATATTAAGCAACTCGTAGGGGTACACCCACATATTCCAAAAAACTACTACATTTAGAGGTTTTTCCAAATCAATGAATGAAATATGTCCAAAGTGAACACTAAAATTTTCCGACCATTTGGCGTTGTAAAGGGGACTCTAAAGAAGCGTAATAAGATAGCCTTTCCAAATTTTTAAAATATTAAGAAACTCGTAGGGTTACACCCACATATTCCAGAAAACTAGTAAATTTAGAGGTTTTTCCAAATCAATGAATGAAATATGTCCAAAGTGAACACTAAACTTTTCCGGCCATTTGGCCTTGTAAAGGGGACTCTAAAGAAGCGTAATAAGATAGCCTTTCAAAAGTTTTAAAATATTAAGCAACTCGTAGGGGTACACCCACATATTCCAAAAAACTACTACATTTAGAGGTTTTTCCAAATCAATGAATAAAATATGTCCAAAGTGAATACTAAACTTTTCCGAACATTTGGCGTTGTAAAGGGGACTCTAAAGAAGCGTAATAAGATAGCCTTTCAAAATTGTTAAAATATTAAGCAACTCGTAGGCGTATACCCACATATTCCAAAAAACTACTACATTTAGAGGTTTTTCCAAATCAATGAATGAAATATGTCCAAAGTGAACACTAAACTTTTCCGACCATTTGACGTTGTAAAGGGGACTCTAAAGAAGCGTAATAAGATAGTCTTTCCAAATTTTTAAAATATTAAGAAACTCGTAGGGTTACACCCACATATTCCAGAAAACTAGTACATTTAGAGGTTTTTCCAAATCAATGAATGAAATATGTTCAAAGTGAACACTAAACTTTTCCGACCATTTGGCGTTGTAAAGGGGACTCTAAAGAAGCGCAATAAGATAGCCTTTCAAAATTTTCAAAATATTAAGCAACTCGTAGGGGTACACCCACATATTCCAAAAAACTACTACATTTAGAGGTTTTTCCAAATCAATGAATAAAATATGTCCAAAGTGAACACTAAAGTTTTCCGACCATTTGGCGTTGTAAAGGGTACTCTGAAGACGCGTAATAAGATAGCCTTTCAAATTTTCAAAATATAAAGAAACTCCTAGGGGTACACCCACATATTCCAAAAAACTAGTACATTTAGTGGTTTCTCCAATTCAATGAATGAAATATGTCCAAAATGAACACTAAACTTTTCCGACCATTTGGGCTTGTAAAGGGGACTCTAAAGAAGCGTAATAAGATAGCCTTTCAAAATTTTTACAATATTAAGAAACTCGTAGGGTTACACCCACATATTCCAGAAAACTAGAACATTTAGAGGTTTTTCCAAATCAATGAATGAAATATGTCCAAAGTGAACACTAAAATTTTCCGACCATTTGGCGTTGTAAAGGGGACTCTAAAGAAGCGTAATAAGATAGCCTTTCCAAATTTTTAAAATATTAAGAAACTCGTAGGGTTACACCCACATATTCCAGAAAACTAGTAAATTTAGAGGTTTTTCCAAATCAATGAATGAAATATGTCCAAAGTGAACACTAAACTTTTCCGACCATTTGGCCTTGTAAAGGGGACTCTAAAGAAGCGTAATAAGATAGCCTTTCAAAAGTTTTAAAATATTAAGCAACTCGTAGGGGTACACCCACATATTCCAAAAAACTACTACATTTAGAGGTTTTTCCAAATCAATGAATAAAATATGTCCAAAGTGAATACTAAACTTTTCCGAACATTTGGCGTTGTAAAGGGGACTCTAAAGAAGCGTAATAAGATAGCCTTTCAAAATTGTTAAAATATTAAGCAACTCGTAGGCGTATACCTACATATTCCAAAAAACTACTACATTTAGAGGTTTTTCCAAATCAATGAATGAAATATGTCCAAAGTGAACACTAAACTTTTCCGACCATTTGACGTTGTAAAGGGGACTCTAAAAAAGCGTAATAAGATAGCCTTTCCAAATTTTTAAAATATTAAGAAACTCGTAGGGTTACACCCACATATTCCAGAAAACTAGTACATTTAGAGGTTTTTCCAAATCAATGAATGAAATATGTTCAAAGTGAACACTAAACTTTTCCGACCATTTGGCGTTGTAAAGGGGACTCTAAAGAAGCGCAATAAGATAGCCTTTCAAAATTTTCAAAATATTAAGCAACTCGTAGGGGTACACCCACATATTCCAAAAAACTACTACATTTAGAGGTTTTTCCAAATCAATGAATAAAATATGTCCAAAGTGAACACTAAAGTTTTCCGACCATTTGGCGTTGTAAAGGGTACTCTGAAGACGCGTAATAAGATAGCCTTTCAAATTTTCAAAATATAAAGAAACTCCTAGGGGTACACCCACATATTCCAAAAAACTAGTACATTTAGTGGTTACTCCAATTCAATGAATGAAATATGTCCAAAATGAACACTAAACTTTTCCGACCATTTGGGCTTGTAAAGGGGACTCTAAAGAAGCGTAATAAGATAGCCTTTCAAAATTTTTACAATATTAAGAAACTCGTAGGGTTACACCCACATATTCCAGAAAACTAGAACATTTAGAGGTTTTTCCAAATCAATGAATGAAATATGTCCAAAGTGAACACTAAAATTTTCCGACCATTTGGCCTTGTAAAGGGGACTCTAAAGAAGCATAATAAGATAGCCTTTCAAAAATTTTAAAACATTAAGTAACTCGTAGGGGTACACCCACATATTCCAAAAAACTACAACATTTAGAGGTTTTTCCAAATCAATGAATGAAATATGTCCAAAGTGAATACTAAACTTTTCCGAACATTTGGCGTTGTAAAGGGGACTCTAAAGAAGCGTAATAAGATAGCCTTTCAAAATTTTGAAAATATTAAGCAACTCGTAGGCGTATACCCACATATTCCAAAAAACTACTACATTTAGAGGTTTTTCCAAATCAATGAATGAAATATGTCAAAAGTGAACACTAAACTTTTCCGACCATTTGGCGTTGTAAAGGGGACTCTAAAGAAGCGTAATAAGATAGCCTTTTCCAAATTTTTAAAATATTAAGAAACTCGTAGGGTTACACCCACATATTCCAGAAAACTAGTACATTTAGAGGTTTTTCCAAATCAATGAATGAAATATGTTCAAAGTGAACACTAAACTTTTCCGACCATTTGGCGTTGTAAAGGGGACTCTAAAGAAGCGTAATAAGATAGCCTTTCAAAATTTTCAAAATATTAAGCAACTCGTAGGGGTACACCCACATATTCCAAAAAACTACTACATTTAGAGGTTTTTCCAAATCAATGAATGAAATATGTCCAAAGTGAACACTAAACTTTTCCGACCATTTGGCGTTGTAAAGGGTACTCTGAAGATGCGTAATTAGATAGCCTTTCAAATTTTCAAAATATTAAGAAACTCGTAGGGGTACACCCACATATTCCAAAAAACTAGTACATTTAGTGGTTTCTCCAATTCAATGAATGAGATATTTCCAAAGTGAACACTAAATTTTTCCGATCATTTGGCGTTGTAAAGGGTATTCTGAAGATGCGTAATAAGATAGCCTTTCAAATTTTCAAAATATTAAGAAACTCGTAGGGGTACACCCACATATTCAAAAAAACTAGTACGTTTGGAGGTTTTTCCAAATCAATGAGTGAAATATGTCCAAAGTGAACACTAAACTTTTCCGACCATTTGGGCTTGTAAAGGGGACTCTAAAGAAGCGTAATAAGATAGCCTTTCAAAATTTTCAAAATATTTAGAACTCGTAGGGGTACACCCACATATTCCACAAAAGTAGTACATTTAGAGGTTTTTCCAAATCAATGAATGAAATATGTCCAACGTGAACACTAAACTTTTTCGACGATTTGGCGTTGTAAAGGGGACTCTAAAGAAGCGAAATAAGATAGCCTTTCAAAATTTTAAAATATTAAGAAACTCGTAGGGGTACACCCACATATTCAAAAAAACTAGTACGTTTGGAGGTTTTTTCAAATCTATGAATGAAATATGTCCAAAGTGAACACTAAACTTTTCCGACCATTTGTGTAAAACTTATGCCTAACACAGGAAAGTCTCTGTTGCAACACGAATATTCTCAAGTGATTGGATGTTTAATGTATGCAATGACGAGCACGAGACCGGATATAGCGTATGCGGTTGGAAGATTGAGTAGGTACACTGGTAATCCTAGTACTCACCATTGGCAAGCTGTAAAGCGTGTGCTCAAGTACTTGAGAGGAACCATGGACTATGGTTTGTTTATGAAGGATTTCCTTCGGTTTTGGATGGTTATTCTGATGCAAGTTGGATCACCAACGTGGAAGATCATACTTCTACAAGTAGTTGGTTGTTCCTACTTGGGGGAGATGCCATTTCTTGGACATCTAAGAAACAAACTTGTATCACAAGTTCGACTATGGAATCTGAATTTATGGCTTTGGCAGCTGCTCGAAGAGAGGCTGAATGGTTGAGAAACCTTGTCTCTGATATTCCATTGTGGTCGAAACCGGTGTCTCCTATCTCGATCCGTTGTGATAGTCAAGCGACTATGGCTAAGGCTTATAGCCAAGTGTACAATGGAAAGTCGAGACACCTTGGCGTTAGACATAGCGCGGTTCGTGAATTGATCACTCATGGTGTGATAACTTTGGAGTTTGTTCAGTCTCAGCAGAATCTAGCAGATCACTTGACGAAGGGTCTTGCTAGGGACTTGGTAATGAAGTCGGCTGAGGGATTGGTTTGAAGTCCATTTCAATCTCTAGTCATGGGACACCCAACTCCCTTCTAGTACAACGCTAGGAGCTGAGTTCAAGGTGAACCCATTCCTTGAGAGATTGTAGCACTGTTTTATGAAATCCCAAAGGAAGTGCTTGGTGAGTTGGTGTCTGCATGAAAGGTTTTTATATCAATGATTTATACATATTTCAGCATTTAATTATAAAGATATTATTATTCTTTCCATATCTTATCAAATATATCAAATTAATTATTTTCTTAAATACTACATTTTTTTCTCTCATTTCTTGGTTGGACTAAATTTTATAAAAGTAAATAAATAAATCACATTACCCATATATTAAAAAAATGTATATTTTTTTCTACACAAATTATAATTTGAATTTTTAAAAATAGATATCAATTACTGAAATGATGAAAAAAACAAGTATATCATCAAAGTCCCACATTAGAAATGAAGATGTTTGATAGTTCATACTTCATAACACTATTATAAAAATAACCAAAATGATAAGAAACCATAAGACTTAGAAGCTTAATTTGATAAACATCCAAATTTATCAGTATCTTTGGATTAATATTTTTTTTAATAAAACTATATAATCAAAACCAAATAAAATTTATATTATTATAAATATATCACTGTGAAAAACTTGAAAATATTTATATCAAAATATTATAATATTTGAAATAGCTTAACTTGGTTAAAAAGTTAAAATATTTAAAATATTTGTTTATCAAAAAGTTGAATATGGATATGCGCCCTGCGAAGTGAAAAGATTGCTAATCACTTACTTAGTTTTGCTAAATTTTCATTGGTTATGAATTTTGTAACCTTTAAAAATAAGTAGAAGTTTTTTATATTTAAATGATAAAAAAATATGAGTATGGTATGAAATTTCCACATTGAAAATGAAGTTAGATGGTAATTCAAAAACATATTATAAAAAAAATTAAAATGATTAGAAGTCAAATAAATTTATAATATCTTTTTGTTTAATATAATTTTTAATAGAACATTATAATTGCAATTACATTATTAGTAAAATATATTATTTATCAGAAATATAATTAACATGTATATAAAATTCAATAAATTATTTTCATTGCAAATAATTTCAAATTAAATTATATTTAATAAAATAGTTTATAAATTTTTTACCAGTGGATAATTATTTTCTCAGCACTTACCGTAATTACATTGGTTACTCCAGTTTTTTTGCCAAAGGGACTTTTGCTTTTGGTCAAGCAATATTTGTTTCTAAGGTTTCCATTTTCTTTATTTTCAAGCGTCTCTCTCTCTTCCTCACAATCCAAGAAGAACGATGTGGGTGGAGATCATCTGCGGTCTCGTAATCTACAAACTCGTTCGTCGTTTCTTCTACAATGACGAGTTTTCCGATGTCGAAACTTCTGATTCCACCGCTCTCTTCTCCGTTGGTCACAGGTATCACCGACTCGATCTTCGATTCTCGATTCGTTGAACTTTTTTGATCTTGTGTTCTGAATTGATTTTGCTTTTTTGGACTATGTTACAATTGAATTCGCAGACTTGAGAAGCTTTATGGTGGAAAAGCTTATGTAGGGCTTCGAATACCAGATGCAGATACTGCTTCTAGGCAGGACATCGATGTTGTTCTCGTCACTAAAGGGTAAAATTTCTAACTTTTTTTATCTCTGTTTCGAGGTGAGAGACGATATGTGTTGACTTGATTGAAATTGTTATGATGGTTTTAGAGACGTTGTGGTGATCGGTGTCAGAAATCTCTCTGGGATTGTCACGGTAAAGAGTGATGGAAGCTGGGTATGTGAAGGTGGGAAGCATCATAGAACTGAGACTTATCCTGATCCAGTAAGTCTATCTTGTTTCATTCGATTTCTGTAATGTATTTTGCTTTACATGAATCAATTATGTGTGTGACTTTCGAAACTTTGATGTTCAACATGTTTTGGAACTCTGCTGCTATTCATGTTGCATAATAATCTCATTGTTGTGGAGGCTTATAGGACTTCTTTGTTAACACCAATATATTTGGGCACAGTGAATTGAATTAGAAGTGATTGAAGCGTAAAATTTAAAACTGTGAATGTGTCTATATGTGTTTTGGCAAATTATAGAGTATGGTTATCGCTTGAGTAGTTTAAGAAACAGTTTAGGACTCGGTAAAATAGGTACTTTTTCTTGATTATAAGAATGCTCTTTGTTCTCCTTTCTTGTCTCCTGGATCGTCCTTACACATTCCTGGGTAAGATATACGGAGTGAATTCAAGATCATATGGATATGTTTCTTAAATCAAATGTCCAGAGTTTTGTCTTGACATAGCAAAGGTGATCTTTATCATCCATATGTGCGACTTAGTTTCTAACTTATATATTTGTTTTTGTCTCAGCTGGCCGAGGTTAAGAAACAAGCTTCAGTTCTTGAATCGTATCTTGAACAAAGAGGAGTTACCTTACTAGAAGGAAATCTGTCTTGCAAAGTTGTAATTCCCAATCCAAGTTTCCGGTATGTATCGTTTCCTTTCATGTTTGCAAAAAGTATACAAGGAAACATCACGTGTTACTAGAGAGCCTATTGTAGCGTGTGCTCGCTGGTGTGGTCATTTTAGTTTTTAAAGACATTCTTGATTTTCCTTGTGGTCCAAAAACATATGTTCCTGTTTCTTACAGTACTATTCATGCATTCCCGAGTGAGGTAATTACCTACGAAGAGTGGCAACATCTGAAACCAGTGTCAAGAAACAAACTTTCTGGTTGGGTTAAAGGCGCACTCGGCACGGGGAAAGAGATGCAGGAATCTTCAAATCAAAAACTTAAATTCATACTTGGCACGGCACCAATGTGGGATAGGTTATACCTCTTATCTTTTTTTACATTCATTTACATTTTGTTCTCCTGAAACCTTCGAATAAAATAGTTCTGTTAAAAGAGTTTTCTTTAAAGGATTGATTATGATGCAGGGTGGAGCTTAAAAGTAGCAAAATCGTGCTAGGGGAATTCCTCGAGTTTAAAGGAAAGCAGGAAGACACTCTGGCTTTGAGACATATCAAAAGATCAAAAATCGACTCTATCTCTATTCAGAGCACAAGCATGTTTGGGTTAGGTACTTTCCCTTTCTTTATACCTCCATTATTTTTTGTTTGAGTTTGTGTTTCGATTTACAATTTTTAGCATTTTTGAACAAAGTTCATTGTTCTAGTTGTAAACGCAAACTGGAAGGTTCATTGGGCTGTGTTTACAAGTTGCAAAAATGATGTAAACGGGAACAAAAATGCATAGATAGATTGACGTTTGGAACAGTTGAGACCTTAATGCTCTTGGTTTTTATTCCCAAGGATGCTGTGATTCCGACTCCTGAAGTGTAAAACTGTAGAAAACTAATTGAAAATTAATGGCGTTTGCAGCTCCATCGAGGTTGCAGGTTCTGTACTCGTACAGGGACTACAGAAGCGAAGGCAGTTCAGGATCAGAGTCGAAGGAAGTGACCGTAAGGTCGAGCACTGAAGTTGTCTTTCAGCCACGAGACTCGGCAAAGATAAAGAAATTCAAGCTATCGTCTCTCATCTCCGTTTCACTAAGTGCCTAACTGTTCCATTCAAAAGACAGCAGAGGAAGAGGTTGTTTATGTATACTATATCAATTACATAGGCCATGACTGAGTTAAAACATATTATTCGCAGATATATCTACTTTTTTTATGGAAATGATTTTTCTTGTTTAGTAGCTTGATTGATAGTACATTGCACCAAACTTATTGTATGTGTTCTACAAAATTTTATTCGCAGGTAACTTCAGAACGATGCATCAAAATTAGAAACATAATGGACAATTAGGAATCAAACTCCAAAAGAAATAGTTAGAATAACAAGAAACAACAACAATTTGATATGAGCCAAAGCCTTTGCCCTAGCTCTTGTAGTTGCTCCTAGATAAGCTATGATGAACTCAAAGGGAATAAGAGATTGAAAGAGATATTTAGCTAAGCTTCCTCTTAACCCTAAACTCTCTTTGGAGCTTTAAGGTTAATTCTTTGGAGCTCTGATACCAAATTGATATGAACCTTTGTTCACGTATGAAAGAGATAGAAGATTTAGGCTTAGCTCCCTCTTAACCCTAATTCTCTCTTAGAGATTAAGGTTAATTCTTGGGGCTTTCTTCATTATTATTCAATAGAGACCTTTATATAGGTCTGGTACAACTTAAACAAAACCCTAATGTTAAAAAGGAAAACACTATAGCGTAGAAGGGAAAACATGAAAACATAATTCATAAAGTAAAACACCAAAACCCATTAACTACAGAAGCCCTAACCGTACTCTAAACCCCTAACCATAGTCTTGTATCACAATTCTCCTTAAATGAGTATAAGCCTCCTTCTGTACAGAATCTTACAGATAATGAATGTAATGTTCGATCTCTGCACTACAAAACAAAAAACAGCTTCATGGAAACAAGAAAAAGAGAGAACAACATCAAAGGGCAGTGTCTAACGTCAGACAATCAGTGTCTAACGTCATAGAAATCTTGATTTGGTTGCATAGAAATATAAAGCTAACTCAGATAATAAATATAAACCAAGAAATGACCAGTTGAAAAGTATTATCGTCCTCCTCTATTTCTGACTGCTGCTGCTGCTGCTTGTAGTCTTCTTTTTAAGAAGGTTTCCGAATTTCCGGAGCAACGGTTTCTTCTTCTTCATATGCTGTTCCTTCAAGAGAAGACTTCCGGAGTCTTCAGTGTGGTCTGTCGAAGATAAGCCATTGGTGTATTGATCCAAGTCTGCTTTCGACTCGATTTCTTCTTCCACAGAGTCGAGCTCGGTCTCCCTCTCTGGAGATACTTCGCTTCTTTCTATCTTGTAGCTCTCCCACATCTTGAATTGAGACTCTGCACAGTCTTTCTCTACTTTTCCTTCTCCTTCAACTCTGTGAGCTACTTTATGAGTTGTTTCTCTTTCACCCATCAAATCTTTATCAATTGCTTCCATGGGACTTTCTTGTACCATATAACCATAGCTTCTGTGATGAGATGGATCAGTCGTCGTCTTTGTCTTTTCCTCCACACTCTCAGTACCATTTACGTCGGAAAACTGAACCACGTCATAATTGTTTCCGATATTGGTGAGCTCGCCGTTTTCAAGAACTGATCTCTCTTTGGTGGGGCATGCTTCCTGTAGCAGCTTTGATAATTCTTCCATTTTCTCAAGAGAGATAGCTTCTCTGTTCTTCAGCTCATCATTATCCTTGATGACAGTCTGCAACTCGGTTTTCTTGTCAAGAAAGTTCTCTTTGAGCTTCGACAACTCCTCTATTTTCTTTGCTGCTAATGCATCCTGCGTTTTAAGCTCTTCGTTTTCTTGAGTAACTCTTTGAAACTTACTTTCTTTATCAAGCCAACTTTGCTCAAGATGTAACAACTCATCAATCTTTCTCAAAGACGAAGCCTCCTTGGCCTTAAGCTCCTCGTTTTCACGAAACACACCCTCCAACTCGTTCTGCTTATCAAGCAAACTCTGTTTAAGATTTGTTAATTCTTCGATCCTCTGCAGGGACGAGGCTGCTCTGTCCTTGAGCTTCTCATTTTCAACAATTGCTGCCTTCAGCTCTTTTTCTTTAAGAAGCAAACTTTGATAAATATTGGACATTTCGTCTATTGTCTTTAGTGATGAAACCTCCTTGGACTTCAGCTCTTCATTTTCGCAAACGGCAGCTTGTAACTCATTCTCTTTAACGAGCAAACTTGTATTAAAGTTTGATAACTCTTCTATCCTCTTTTGAGCTAGAGAGTCCTTAGATCTAAGGTCCTCAATCTCCAAAACCATACCTTGCAACTCATTTTCTTTATTAAAAAGATCCTCTTGCATCTTTGACAACTCCTCAATCTTCTTAAGATAAGCAGTCTCTCTTTCTTTGAGCTCTTCTTTTTGATGAATAGAACTCTGGAGTTTGTTTTCTTTATCAGCAAAGATTTCATGTAACTTGGACAACTCCTCAATCTTTTTAAGATAAGCAGACTCTCTTTCTCTCAATTCCTCATTTTCATGAACAACTGTTTGCAATCTGGTCTCTTTATCAGCTAACCTTTCATTCAACACTGACAACTCCTCAGTCTTCTTAAGTAATGTAGTCTCTCTTTCTCTGAGCACCTTACTTTCTTCAGAAATTCTCTGCATACTGGTTACATTATCAGCCAAGTTTCCGTTCGCTATTGACAGTTCCTTGATCTTCTTAAGATAATCAGCTTCCTTATCTCTAAGATCTTCGCTTTCTTGAATTATGATATGCATATTGGTTACGTTATCCACCAAGCTCTCATTCGCCTTTGACAACTCCTCAATCTTCTTCAAATGAGCAGCCTCCTTTACTCTGAGCTCCTCAGCTTCTTGATCAACGAACTGCAGTTTTCTCTCTTTATCAACCAAGATCTCATTTGCAACTGACAACTCCTCAATTTTCTTAAGAAAAGCAGCCTCCCTTTCTCTGAGATCCTCACTTTCTTGAACAATGCTCTGCAATTTGGTTACGTTATTAACCAAGCTTGCATTCGCCGTTGACAACTCCTCAATCTGCTTCATATGAACAGCCTCCTTTCCTTTCAGCTCCTCAGTTTCTTGAGTAATGCTCTGCAGTTTGGTTTCTGTATCAACCAAGCTTTCTTTTACCTTTGACAACTCCTCGCTTTTACCAAGTACAGAACTTTCCCATTCTCTTAGGCTGTTGTTTTCTGCAATGACATTCTTTAGCTCATCGTCTTTGTCCAACAAGCTCTCTTTTAGTTTCATGCTTTCAGCTTTTGCTTCTCCAAGTGTTTCTTGTAGATACTTTATCTCCCCTTCAGCTTCTTTGAGATCATTTTTCAGATTCTCTTCTTCCTCCCTTGCACGTTCATCTTCTTCGCTTACTTTGAATATATTCATCAGCCTGCTTACTTCTTCCAGCAAAGACAAATTTTCTTCTTCTGATTTCCTCACACTACCCATCAGATTAAACTCTTTCTGTTCCCACTCAGCCTTAGAGTTCTCAAACTCATCCTTCTTGATCTGTAAATCACTTTTCAGACTTTGAAATCCATTTGTTGCTTCCTCAAGCATTTTTCCATACTTCTCGCTCGTCTCCTTTGAAGCCAACTTCAAACTTTCAACCTGTGCTTCACAATTCTTGAGCTCCACTTGACACGCCAAGAGCTTCTTCTTCTCGTCCCTTGCTTCATTAGACGCTTCTTGCAAAGCCAACGTTAAGCCCTCCGTATCTTTCTTGCTCTTCTCTTCTTCCATCTTACAACGATCCAACTCCACCGAAAGCTCTGTCTTTTCATTCAACAGATTCTGAGCATTTAAAGTCGCAGCCTTTTCATTGTCCAAGGCCTTAGTTTTCTCCTCTTGTAAGATCTCAAGATCAGATTTCACTGATTTAACAAGTGTTTCCATCTTAGAAGCTTCTTCTTTCGCCATGCAAACCTGTCGTCCAGATTCCTCAAGATCTTTTCTCTGAGATTCAATTGTTACCTCAAGAAACTTAATCTTCTCCTTTTGTGTAGCATTATCCGACTTTGTCTCATCCAGCACATGATTACACTCAGCCAGCTGCTTCATAACGGACTCCATAGATTCTGAAGCAGATGTCTTCAATCTATTAGATTCTTCAACTTGTTTCCCAAGCTCATGAGCTTTGTTCTTCCATTCTTCAGCTAAGATATTCGCGCGAGATTCAGCCGTTTTACCAGCTTCTAGATCAACGTTAAGCCTTTTGATCCGTACTTCTTTCTCTTTCAAACTACTCTCATGGATACTAACATTTTCAATCTCCTTTCTCAACAATTCAATCTCACTCTTCAGTTTAGAAACAATCTCATTACCTTCAATAGCTTCTTTTTCTTCCTTTGAACCAAGCAATGCCTTTAACCGGCGTAACTCAGAAGCAAGAATCTCAACCTTCTCAGCCTGGATTTCAGCAATCTTCGTAGCTTCCTCAGCATGAATCAGCGCCTTGTTCTTAGCATCAGCTGTCATAGCCAATTCATTTTTAATCTTCTGGAGCTCTTCTGTGGTAGAGAGGAGACTTGAGATGTCTAACGCGTGCTGGCTTCTGATAGACTCTAGCTCGTTCCTCGTCGTTTCTTCCTTTTCCCGAGCAGCTTCGACTCCAGCCTGTTCCAATTCAACAGCTCGGAATTTCTCCACCTCGAAACTCTCTTCAGCTGATTTCTGAGCTGCCAATGCCTCTCTGAGCTTCTCATTCGCTTCTTCAGCAAGTTGCTTCGATTCTTTAAGATCATCTATGGCTTTAGCTTTATCTTTCTTGAGCAATGCTATTTGCTCCTCAGCTTTCTTTAAATCCTCCTGAATTTGATTAAACTGAGCCTGCATCTCCGAACCTTTCACCAACCGCGGTTGCGCTTTCTGAAAATATGTTTAACAGATCAGCCTTTTTTTCACAAACAAGAACAAAAGAAAACCAATATTGTTGCAAATGTATGATATCATCAGTGTCTTTCAATGCTAATAAAAACCAAAAGCTCCATGAATTAGATACAGAAGGTTTAGTTGCTTGCCTCTGGTGTAGGAACTCTTGAAGTCCGGGCAGGCTTTGAGTTAACTGACTGTAGAGAACGGTCAAGCGAAAGACGAGGATTTGGCACCGGGGAAGACGAATTGCCATCGGATTTAGCACCAGTGCGTTTACTCACTCGTGGTAGTGGTGGTGGTGATGGTTTACTACGAGGAGTCTCCATCAAACCGGTTCTACAGAAAATATACATATATTGATCAATACAATGTTGCTTATGAATTTCAACGAACAACAACAAAATAAATGAAATCACCAAAACAAGAATAAGTTACCAAAGTCACAACATTTTCAAGTAATTTAGGATTCGATATTCAACTCAATTCATCGTAAGATACAGATCCAAGTATCAATTGACAGACCATACGTATCTACTAAGTCGAAAATTGATCCAAGAACAAGTTTTTGAATATGAGTCTGGAAGATGGGATGATAAGAATTTTAGCGAGAAGTAAAAATTCGAGAGTTATTAAGAAAACAATGAAGTAAGAAAAAAATCAGGTAGAAAAATGAAATATAAAAAGGAACAAAAGCAGATCAGAAAAATAGTTTCAGAAGAAACAAACAAGGAAGAAGTTGTTTTGAGAAATTAGCAACGGAGTATCCGACAAATGCATTACATTCCGACAAAGAAAACGGAAGCTAGAATCTCAGATCCAATTCTATCACAATTTCAAGAGTTTGATTATGGATAAAGGTAACCAAAAATACTAAGAAAGAATAAAGTACTCACTTGGTTCTACACGCCATTGTTGACGCAGAAGAGCTTCAAAGAAAGAAGACAAAACGAGAGAAAGAACAGAAGATGAAGACAAAGCGCCGCTAAATTCCCAGCATTGCTGCTAGAGAGGTAAGAAAGAAGACAGATCGATTCAGGTCTTCTCTGGGTCTGATTACTACACAAAGTCTTGAGCTTTTAGCAGAAACCAATTCATTGTTTTGTATAAAATGAACAAAAATAAAATAATGAAGGGAAAATAATGAGTAAATGGTTTGCGCTGTCTCCATAGTGGTCACCCTCTCTCTCCGTATTGCAAATTGCAACCTTCTTTTTTATTTTTTTATTTTTTTTACCGCTTTTACTTTTCTTTTCTTCATAGTTATGAGAGGGAATTGCCTCAAATAGACCACAATTTGATTTGAAATGCAAAAATAGACCCCCTATTACACCTATGTCAAAACTAATCTTTTGGAGTTGCCAAATTACAAACCTCACCTTTCTGAACAAAGAAAAAAATGCTAGCTTTTTGACTGTTTTACCCCGTATGAAGTCTAACTATGAAGTCTAACTTATGAAGTCTAACTCTGAAGTCTAACTCTGAAATCTAACTCTGAAGTCTAACCGTGAAGTCTAACTGTGAAGTCTAACTATGAAGTCTAACTCTGAAGTCTACAATATAATAAAATCTTAAATTTAAAGTTTAAAATTTATAAAAAATATTTTGATAAACATATTTACACATAAATTTAACACAGACAATTACAATCCATATAAAATAAATATGCAAAGAAATTAATCAATTTAAATCAAGTAAGATTAATTATGGTAAAATCCAAAAAAAAATTTGTGTGAAGTCTACTCATGAAGTCTACCAAATAACAAAATCTTAAATTTAAAGTTTAAAATCGATAAAAAAAAATTTTGAAAAAAAATTTATGGATAATTTAAATAAACACAACTTCTATCTATGTAAAATAATATTTCATGAAAATGAATCAATTTATAAGTTTCATGAGTAAACCATCACCAAGCTTAGTGCTTGAGGTTTAATGTATAGGGTTTATGATTGTCATTGTTAGGGTTGAGAGAATTTTGCAAAAAACAAAATGTTTGTGGTTCGTTTAACGATTTAGAGGTCATGAATTCGTACTTTATAATGTTAATTGCGATTATGTAAACATAATTAACGTTCACTAGAAGCTTTTTCTTAAAAATTCGATTTAGGGTTTAAGGTTAGTTAGACTTTACAGTTAGACTTCGTGTTGAAGTCTACTTCATAATCACAACTTAAATTTAAATAATAAATTTTTAGCAAATTCTTTTGATTAAAAATATTTATACATAAATAAGATGTAAACATTTATCATCTATGAAAAATAAAATTGTATAAAAATGAATCCATATAAGGGTCAGTTAGACTTCATTACTAGATTTTATAGTTAGACTTCACAGTTAGACTTCACAGTTAGACTTCACGATTAGACTTCACAGTTAGACTTCACAGTTAGACTTCGTTATGAAGTCTGAAACTCAAAAAAAAAAAACAGGGGGGAAACAAAATATTTTGGCGGGAAGTGAAATATTAGGGTTAGTTAGACTTCATAGTTAGACTTCATGTTGAAGTCTACTTCATAATCACAACTTAAATTTAAATAATAAAATTTTAGCAAATTCTCTTGATTAAAAAAATTTATACATAAATAAGATGTAAACATTTATCATCTATGAAAAATAAAATTGTATAAAAATGAATCCATATAAGGGTTAGTTAGACTTCATTAGTTGATTTCATAGTTAGACTTCACAGTTAGACTTTATAGTTAGACTTCATAGATAGACTACGTTATGAAGTCTGAAACTAAAAAAAAAAACATAAATTTTACCTTGGTATATAAAGGAATAACCCTAATTTTATAGAAACAAAATCTGTATCTTGATGCACTTTTCTCTCTCTCATCTCTCCTTGAACCTCGGCCACTTCTTCTCGACTAAGCAAAGCCACTCGCCGCTTCTTCAAGCCTGAGCTAATCAGTCGCTGTTTGTTTACCATTATCACCGGTAAACCATCGTTTTTCTCTCCATAAAAGATATGGGTACAGATCTGAACCACATACATAACATGTTAGATTTGTTTCCGCGCAGGTTGCCTTCGAATCCGTTGGTTGAGGCGTTTAAAGGAGTGAGAGGAGAAGAAGATACAAAGATGCAGAAGGCTGATTTGTTTTTGGCACAGAAAAAAGCCTGTGATTGTGAAGAAGCGTGAACCGAAGCTGGAGCCAATGGAAATGGTGGAGGAGGGGAGGTATTGTTCTTTAATATATTAAGTCTTTTCTTTACTATTAATTTGCATACAAATTAATGCGTTTTCCACTCTACTATCTCTTCAGCTTCTTTACTTGGTTTACTGATGATCAACATAGCGAAAATGAGATTCATAATGAGGTATATGCTCCTCTACTTACTGTCTTATTATTATAAGTTAAAACATGATGTTTGTTGTTTGCCCAATTTTGAGCTCAGAGATCTCGTCTTGTTGCAGGTTGCTGATATTATCAGAGAAGATCTGTTAGACTTCATAGTTAGACTTCGTGAATAGACTTCATAGTTAGACTTCACAGATAGACTTCACAGATAGACTTCACAGATAGACTTACAGATAGACTTCACAGTTAGACTTCACAGTTAGACTTCACAGTTAGACTTCATGAATAGACTTCATAGTTAGACTTCATGAATAGACTTCATAGTTAGACTTCACAGTTAGACTTCATAGTTAGACTTCACAGTTAGACTTCACAGTTAGACTTCACAGTTAGACTTCATGAATAGACTTCATAGTTAGACTTCACAGTTAGACTTCACAGTTATACTTCACAGTTATACTTCACAGTTAGACTTCATGAATAGACTTCATAGTTAGACTTCATAGTTAGACTTCACAGTTAGACTTCACAGTTAGACTTCACAGGTAGACTTCATAGTTAGACTTCACAGTTAGACTTCACAGTTAGACTTCACAGTTAGACTTTATAGTTAGAATTTATATTTTCAAATATAACAAGTATTCAAGTCCAAATTTGCATCATAATCTATCTTGAATCTTATATTTGGTTATTTTGTGAATTAATTACGACACTGTAGGTTAAAGACATTGAGTTTTGATTCTTAAACCTTGGAGTATCTGCATTTTGTTTTCTTATTAACTGCAACATAAATGATAGGTTTTGATGTCTCACTTAGTTTCTTATGGAGCCGTAGCAGCTAAGGACGATGTGGTTTGGTGGCAACAACCGAGCTCAGGTGTTCTTCAAGCAGCATGGATTGCTAAATGGTGTTCTTGCTTACTCTTTGCTCCAAGCCCCTTCTAACGTAATCAGCTTCCTTTGGTTTACTGGCCAGAGATTGCTGATCAAGACCAATGTTTTTTTTTTTGGGTGAAAGGCTTATATGCAGCCATGTATGTTACCACACAAAAAAAAAAAAAACAGTTTATGGAAATTTTTGCTGTAGCCTACACTTAACATTACAATTGGGCTAATATAACAAGTCAATTTAAGACCTACACTTAAGTTTTTATTGATCTCTTTCTTGGTACAACATATTTTGTATTGTTGAATTGTAAATCAAATTTTGTATTTTCAATCAATTACCCATTCTTAATGTTACTTTGGATATTAGTGATTTTAATTTCAAACAACATATCTTAGACACTTAACCAAATCAAAGTAGTTTTCAGACAAAAATCAAGCAAATACATCATCAATAAACTCAAATTCAAGTTTTTTCATACATTTTACCTAGTTAAAATGGACCAAGTTAGACTTCAGAGTTAGACTTCTCGTGTAGACTTCATAGTTAGACTTCAGAGTTAGACTTCAGAGTTAGACTTCATAGTTAGACTTCACAAATATACTTCTCTACAAAGTCTACTTGGTAATATATAACTTGCATGTAAGAAAAATCAGATTAAAAGAGGCAAAATATGAAATAAAATGGAAAAGGTAAAGTTAGGATGATGTTACCAAGTGTTGACCAGTTGTGATGAAGATTAGGGTCAGATAACTGATTGGGGCTCCTCTGTAGGCATGATTGGTCGGAAGATGAACTTCACTTGATCTTGTATCTTTTTAAGCTTCCTTTGATGTGGTGCTTTTGAAATAGGCTCATCATCTTCACGCCTTGTCACATGGTACTTGAAGGTTGATTGATCAGTGGGAGTTGGTGAAACCACGGCCTTGTTCTCAGTTGTTATAACTTTGCAAAACCTAGGATTTTCCTCCACTTTTCCCGGAAGAACATTGGCTTCTCTCTTGGATCCTTCCGCAATTTGAGAGACTTGCACTTCTAACTTCTTAACATGATTAGAGAGGTTGATAAACTTCCCATACAGCTCCTGGTCACCCCTGCTAAGATGATCATACATGCTATCCATCTTGAAGGCAAGATTTTTGTTATCTTTGGCGTTTTGCTTCATTCCTTCAATGAATTGCTGTTGATTCTCCATGAGCTGATGGATCATAGCTTCAAAGTTTCTCTCTTTAGGTGTCAAGGCCACGTCATCTTGGTCTAGAAGAGGATCTTCAGTACTTGGCTGAAAGTTTCCAAGCCTAAAACCATTGTTGTTTCGGTTTTGATGGTTGTTTCCAAACTCGCCAATGTAGCTGATTTCTTCTTGCCTCTTAAGAGAGCTATCATCAATAAACTCTTTATCTTCCTTACTCTTAGAAGCTCCCACGTTCTCACAAAGATCAACTTCTCTTGATTGGTTTTTGAGAAGTTGAGCAACCATTGACTTAAGCTCGAGAATTTCCGAAAAATCAGATTTTGGTTTGATCTCTTCCATGTTTTGCACATAGTCTTGGCGTGAATTTTTGCTGCTTGCCGCCAAGTTATCAATGAGAATGCTGGCTTGAGAAATAGTATTCGTCATGAAGTCTCCTTGACTTGCTATGTTAAGCGCCATCTTGAATTTCTCATCAACTCCTTGAAAGAAGAAGTTTAGCAAAGCAATCTCTGTAAAACCATGGTGAGGGCACTCTCTCTTGTATTCCTTGAACCGTGAAACAGCATCAAAGAATGATTCATGTGCCTCATGCCGAAATTCTGAAATTCTTCTTCTCATCCGCTCCAATCTCTCTTTTGGATAAAAGTGCTTCAAGAAAGCTCTCTTATACTCATCCCAAGTAGTGATTGATCCTGCTGGAAGAGACTTCATCCATATGTAGGCTTTCTCAACCAAAGAGAATGAGAATAGAGTACACTTCAAATAGTTCTCGGAAGCTCCATCGGATCTCCTTGTACTACAAATTTCTTCAAACCTTTCGACATGGTCTATGGGCTGCTCTTCATCTAGGCCACGAAACTGATGCTGCTTCACCAAAGCAATGAGTTTAGAGCTTACCTTAAACTCTCCAGTAGGTGGTAAAGGGCATATAGGTTGGCGTTTTGTGAAGAAGATGTCTAGTGAATCAAACTCTCCGATTGGGCGGTTTTGAGGATCCATCTTCTATGTCTTGTGAATTCTTCTTCAAGATCTCCTATCTCTTACTCAAGGTACCTTGAAACACACAAATATAGAGATATCAGTAAATGTTTATGATTTTTTTGAAATTTTTTTGAAAAACAGAAAAGCAAATTGCAAAAAATAAGAACTAGACTAGAAATTCAATCAAAAAACTTGAAGGAAATGGAACGATCTCCCCGGCAACGGCGCCAAAAACTTGATTCGGCTGGGTTTGCTTCAAGTAATAATTAACCCAACCTACACAACTGCAAGTGCACAACAAGAGAGTAGTATAGTTCGGGGTCGAACCACAAGTAGATGTTATTTCACTTCAAACTTGTAGAGATTGAAATAAAAGCTAGAACAAGAATATGAGTTTGTTGTAGATGTTGTGAACTTCAAAAAAAAGAAAACAAAAGCAATGATTGAAATATAAATACAAACAATAAGGAAAAGCATTGGGCATAAGAGAATTCGTGGGTCATCATTGATTGGTTTATTTGGATAGTTAAACAAGATGATCAATAGATATGTTCTAGAACTCGAATTATGAATGTATAATCAACTTACTCCCGCAATGTCAATTAATATATCTAGACAACCTAAGATTACTCTACTCCCATAGGTAATCAAGTGATTAAACAAGCATATAAAGTCCAAATTCGAAATTGTTCACAAGGCTTTGTAATTCTACTCCCGTAGCTTACTATGCCTTGCTCAACCCAAGATGGTTCAAGAGATATAACAAACGATCAGAATGTAAATCAACCTAAGAGCAGTAGCATAGATGGTCAATCCAGCTATAAGCAGTAAGCACAAACTTGGATGAAGAACATCTAATGATAAAACCGAGTCTAACAACCTAGAGATGATCAATCCATGAATTCCCTTGAAAAACTCTTAAACCCAACAATAAAACTACTCAGCCATGATGCAAACAAACAAGCAAGAGATGTATGAAAGCATTATGTGAGTATTAAAAGAGATAAGGGATGAAGAAATCTTCTCTATTGAAGAACAAAGTTGAATCTCTCCCTTGAAACTTTCGGGTTCAATACAAAAGAAAAGAAAAGGAAAAGATGAAAAGAGTTTAAGGATTTGTGTGTGTGTGTGTGTGTGCCTTAGATCCTGAGAAGCGCCTCTTCTCTCTGCTCCCTTCAGCTCTCCAGGATGGCTCTCTCTCTGTTTCTAACGGCGCACACGCAGCTCTCCTTTAGGTCGAGGCTAAAAGCTTGTATTTATAGGGTAGAAGTCGCTAGGTTTGTGAAGTGTTGAAAAAGGAAACTTTCCGGTTAACCGGCCTTGATGATTTGCGACGTGATTGGACCGGGTTCAGGACAAGTAAACCACCAAAAGCAAGCTGGGCTTGTGTTAAGTCGAGACAGGGTCCATGCCGCGGAATCCCGGGCTGTTTGTGGCGCCAAGTCTCCATGGGCTTCGTTTGCTCACCTAGCGGACACGTCTTGGGAGAAAAATAGTTTCTCCATTATGGTTGATCCAAATGGCATGAATCCACTTCGCCGTGATGCATAACTCAAATATCTATCCAGCAAGACCAAGATCATGATTTTTGGACATCTGAAAGACCTTCAACCGCGGCCATCTTTCGGATGCTCCGGTTCTGTCCAAATGCGAGAATCGGACAAATGGAGTTTTGTTGAGGCTCTTGACCTGGAAACTTGCATGGATTATGGTTTGAGGCTCTTTTGATCCTTTTTGAATCCTTTTTGATGTTTTAACCTGTTAAGACTCCAAAACCAACAAATACAAGAAAACTACCTCTAAAGGCATAAAACCTTATTGAAAACACTTGAAAACATAGATAAATACTAAGTAAAATCATGCAAAATATGGATATATCACTGGACATGAAGACAATGAGAACTGGATGAGATGATGTCGATTATGGGTTTGAGAGAGAGAGAGAGGGAGTAAAATATACGACATCTCATAAATATTTAATGATTTATTTGACTGGTTTTGAAATTGATTAATTGACTGTTATGTTTTCCTTTTGTTTTTAGAATTTAATTGACAGTTACAAATTGGCAATTATAAACATTAATTTTAATTGAATTTTTCTTGGGGTTAATGGAGAAAATGTATAAATTCAATGAGATTATTAGTATTATTATTAGAGAGATTTACACCTAAGATGACTTTTTCACTTTCGTAGTACAAAAAATGACTTTCTTCATTTGATGCACTTTGGTTACTGGGAAAGACACTATTACCCTTTTTTGTTTCTACACTTTTTGTTATAACTTTACACCAATTTCTTTTACCATTTTTTTTTTACTTTAATTTACTCTTCCTCGTCAAAAGAAAAGTCTATGTCGTCTTCTTTAAACTCCAAAACTACTATCGGTCAATTGAAGAATTAGCATCTCAGTCTATACTCGATTCCCACTATAATTCTTCACTCCTTCTGCCACACCTCATACTATAGTTTTGCCACCACTCACGTCTTCGTTTCGCCTCCTCTTTTGGTCTCCATATTTGCATCAGATTCCATCGTCTATTGCCATTAGATTAAACGGAGGAGTTATTGATTTTTTCCTGTGATTTGTTTCTTCTACCGACTAGAGAGAAAGAGGGAGAGAGGAGAGTGAATACGTCGATGATGATAAGCAAAAGACTCCAACTCCCTCTCCCGATTCAGCTACTTCCATAATCAGAGGAATTCCAGCAAATGGTGAGAGCTTCAAAGAGAAAGATTGGTGGAGCTCGTTTATGGAGGCTGAATATTGGAGTCGGATCATTAAGATTTCACAGGGTCGAAAGATGATATGAATACATGTTTGTGGACACATGATAGTGGACAACAAAATTCAGTATGGTTATTTTTTTTATAGACTTGCAAGAGTTCGGTTTTATGATTATCTACACACCCTTTAAGTTCATGGATAAATTTTTGTAAATAACCTTATAAAACTTATGTTATTTTCTTCTACGGACACAAGTACGTAGAGTTTATGGACAAGAAATGCAACTACTGATATTTTTTTTTTTTTTTTGGAAATCTATGTTCCTAAGTCCTTACTTGAGACTTTTTTCTTGTAGTGGGGACTTTTGTGGTTATTAACAGTTTTTCTAACAGTTCCATAGCTAATTTGTGGTTATTTACACTTTTTCTTGTAGTTGGGAGAGTGATTTACATAAAAGGGGATTTTTTTTACTTATGTTTCAAGAATAGGGACTTTTTGAATTTGTTACAATAAGAGTGACTTTTTTTGTATTGTAGTGGAGTTGAAAATTCAGTTATACCCTTAATGAATGACAGAGAGTAAAAACTTTGATCGTAATTTTTACTTAAATTTATGTTTTTACTCCGACAACGTTTCATTAATCCAACGACGACTACGACACGATTCCGGAGACGGCTGCCTTTTTTTTTTTTTTCTTGTTTCAAGTTTGGCGATGTTTTCAAATCTCGATTAGATTTGTGTGTATTCATTTATGGAGATACAATCGTAGCCAACGATTTCTTATTTTATGGGCAATCATGGATCTGTTAGTTGTTTGATTTCGGAGGTCGACGAGGAGAAAATGTGTCGGTGGTTTTATAGAGAAGCACCTTTAATTTTGAACAATCGGAGATTTGGAGAATTTTGGTTTTACTTGGTAATCTGTGGTTTGCTTAGTCTTCTCTGTAAAATTTGGACAACAATGGCATGATCATCATTGGCATTCAACTTTGCTTCATCTTCATCCTCATATAGCTCTTTTCACTTTGTAATTGTGGATGCTATGACATGAGATGAACACATATATTTGTAGATGGACGGTTCTCGAAGGTAATTATGGATGTTTGTAACTATGGATGTGATAGGTGTAAAGTTCTCCCTAAAAATAACTGCAAGTGCACAACAAATGAGTTGTAGTGTATAGGGTTATCGAATCCAAACGTCTACCAGTTGCACAGTATATTCCTAGATTCAAATCAAGCTAAGAGAATGAATGTATATGTAATGCAGATAAAGTAATTAAAAAGCAATAGGTGATTGTTTGATGAGGTTAAATTCAAGAGAGACAAACCCTAGGCCTTGGGAATTTCTCAGGTTGAATCAGAAATAGCAGAATTAAAGTTATCATGATATTAATTAAGCACCATTCTCGAACATGAACACTAATGTAAAATCAACCAGCTTTCGCTGCAGAGATTATCTATGTCTAAATCCTAGAATTCCAAATTTCTTTGCAAATTCAATAAACTAGACAAGTATTAATTCCAGGTTCAATAGCTCACAAAATTCCTAAACAAAATTCCTTTGCAGATAGGTATTTTGCTCATCTAAGATATGTCGGGAAACTAATAATGTTTTCGCATATATCAATTATCCTAAGTATGAATTCCAGGTGATCAATTCTAGAAATCAATTATTAAGCACAATCTAGATGAAGAACTATATGATATTATGATTATCCTATCAGTATTTCAATTCTAACAATCCATCTTCAACCTTTGAAAACCCAAAACCTAACTAGAAAATTACTCAGACATGGCTATTGAGAACAACATCATAAACTGAATAAATTGCATTAAAGAGAGAAGTTAAATAATAGGGGTTCAGATTCTTCTCTCAGACGAACAGAGTAGCAGAATAATCTCCCCAAAAGCTCTGGAACAAATCTCTCTAGTCTCAATGAAAATTAGATACAAATTAGAAAAAGGCTAAACAATGGCTTATAAACCTAAAAATCTCCTAAAACACGATCTGGGCCTTCTTGTAAATAATAGAAACTTCTGTGCCAAAGTGCAAATCTCCAAAATCTTCATTAAACGCGCGTGGCTCTTTCTGGCAAAGGACGGTGTCGACCAGGATTGGTGTCGATCGACACCAACGTCTAGCAACGGCAGTGAACTCTGTTTTCAGCATAAGTCCCCAAAATGTATCCATAATGCTCCATTATCTCCAATTCAACTCCAAATGTGCCTATGACCTGTAAATACTAGAAAAGACTCCAAAAACACTAAAAAGACTCTATATACAAGACTTATATCATGGCAAAAACCTATAAAAACCATGATATATCAACTCCCCCAGACTTAGATCTTTGCATGTCCTCATGTAAATCGAATCTAAGACATTTGAGAAAGAGGTTTGAGAAGTGAAAACTCACTTACCCTTTAGAACTTGTATCAACCTTTGCACCTGCTCTCACTCAGAACATAATCAACATTAGACCAGTTTCACATAGTGGACACTAACTTGCAATTCAAACTAAACCAAACACTAAATCTCATGAGATAACTCAAAACTCTAAAGCTAACTCCTTAAAATTTAAAGCGTGAGTTCTCAACAAGGGGTTATTGATCAAATAGCATTCTGATTTTTACCCATCCAAGTACAAATCAAGACAGACTTCTAAAACTAAGACATGAATGCAATTTTTCGTTTTTTTTTTTTATTATTATTATTATTTTTTTTCATTCATCTTTTTCCCTTATGATTTGGAATCAGCTTTTATTTAGAGCAGAGTAGTGATGGTTGGAGCCACCAATTCCCGGTCCTTTTTATTACTTTAATCCTGCGGGTTTCCATGGAGTCAGAAGACCAATTGGACTGACCTTCATCCACTTCGTTTTCCCGAGGGTGTCGTTAGACTTCCCTGTGGGCTAGCAAAAGAGAGAGTATGTAACTAAATGCAAAGTAATAAATAAACATGATGTACATGCATAAGCCTGTCTTGACTGGACTGAAAGAGAAATCATACTCATGTATACCAAACCCCTTGCTAAGAAATTTAAAAGTCCGGTTTATGCGAGGAGTTAGACATCAGAGAGTTGAGTACCTTAGAGATACGGTTGTGATCTGGCAATCGGTCCGTTAGAGCCATTCTGATTAGCTGAGTCTGCTGCTAATGTCTGCTCTTTGTGCTTGCAAGAACACTGGTTGATAAGGTAAGCTCCAAGGGAAGGTCCTAATTTTCTGACTAATTTTGACTCAATAAAACAATTTGAAAAACTTTTTTTTTTAGAACCCTCAAAAACAAACACAATGTCAGCAACCACCTCCCCCAGACTTAAACAACACTGTCCCCAGTGTTATTCAGCCGGAGGAAGCAAAGAGAAAGGATTGGAATTGAGTCAAAATAGGTAAAATTGAGCGTGATACCTGTCTGTTGTGATGGTGTCGACCGACACCAGGATTGGTGTCGATCGACACCAATCACAGAGGATGACGGTGAGTTCTGAAATTGTGTATGAAGTCCAGAAAAATGTATAGACAGATGTCTACACGTTTTTTGCATCAATAAATCTGTAAAAGTACTCAAACACAATTCAGAAACAATCATAGATATCATAAAAGCATAGTTCAACACAAATTCCAAATCCAAATCAAAAGAAAATGACGGACTGAGTCAAAGTTAGAGAAAAATAAAAGAGAAAATGCAAAAGAAAAGAAAGATAATCCAGGACAAGGAACTAATCCTCATCGGTGTCGTCGTCAGCCTCTGGTGCAGCATCAGTGGCGGTAGTAGGTGGGCGCATGCAGGTGCAGCGAGATATCCTATCCCATATGGCGTGTACACTCTCTATCATGAATCGCTGAAAGGGGTCAGGTACAAAGTCCGGTGGAAGTGTGGCAGGGAGATGTGTACACGCAGGAGGTGCAGAAGTAGAGGAGGAAGCAAGGTCTGCAGCAGACTGAGGCGCGCAGCGAGTAGATCCTGTAGCTGCACGGGCCGGCAGGGCAGGGAGACGAATAGGAGGATCAGAGAGAAAGCGAAGGCAGCTCAGTGTCTCGGTGATGGTGGTGAGGGTGGGGTTAGGTAGCTGGACCATGTGATCTCCTAAAGCAGCGCGGTAACACCAAAGTAAATCTTTAGCCATTTAGCACTCTTCAAGTGCTCTTCATCCATAAGAGATGGTGCAGAAATACGCTGAAGATGGTCCAAAAGGATGGCAAAATGCTGAAAAATGGGAGTAAGAAGACTCCCCACCGTTTCAGGCTTCTTCTGAGTGCCTGAGAGTGGTTTAGTCTTCAAGGAGACTAAGTGTTGTGCAAAAATCGCACCAAAGTTAACCCGCCCAATCCTCTGCAAATCAGGCTCTCCCGGCTCATGTAGATTCTCAATGCCATAGCTCAAAAGCATGAGCTCACTATGCCTCATCTTCCCTGGCTCAGACTTGCATAAGATAGTGTTAGCAATGAGCCTAGCCACATACCTCACGACTGGGTGTCGCACGTCGGTTTGAGTGGAATGTTTGCTGTCATAGCGCCCAGTCCCAAAAGAAGACCATACCCTCTGCTGATCAGTGAACTCAGATGGCCAACTAGCACTATACCACATCTTGTTGAAATCATAGATGTCGCATAGATCAGGGAGAGATAGCCTGTACCTCTGTCCTTGAAGCATGAAAGTCAGGGTGCCCTCGCTGGCTCTCTTCGCAGGGGTGGTGTAGTACACACTAACAGTGGAGAGGAACTGACGAACCAAATCCGGATAGGTGATGTAGTGCTTGGTACACATGGTACCCAATCCAATCGTCTCTAGCATCTGAAGGACATCATCCAGAATGCTCATCCTCCTCAAAATAACCGGATCAGTGAATCGAGTGGCTGCAATCCCAATCTTCAGCCAGGCATTGTAGAACAGAGTGTCGTAATCATCCCAAGTCTTGGAGATGGGCCTGTTGTGGCAAGCATTGCCCAGTGCTTCTTCTTTGTCAGACTTGTCCCAAACCTTCTTCGTTCGAATTCGCAGTCCTTCTTGTCGAGGCCAAGGGGCTGTCGGTTGTGGGTCTGGAGAAGAAGATGATGACGGGTGTTGGCGTTTCTTGCTGCGACATGGTGGTTGCTTTGGGGGCATTTGCAAACAAAATCAACCAAGCACAAAACAAACAAATTGTTGGAAAAATTAGCTCAAAATCAAAAAGTTCCAAAAATCAAAAATTGATGAGTGGAACTTCAGTATTATGCTTGCAATCAACTCAAACCGCAACAATCATCACCATGAACTCCTAATATCCGTTTGTAATCAACAATTTTCAAAATTATTTTCACCAAAATTCCACATTCCCAATTATGTCGAAATTGAACAATGAAAAGCACATGGGTATGTTGAAAATTCTCTAAAACAACCTAAATAGGCAATCACAGCTTAAAATTAAGAGAAAAGAGGCGAATTTCAGGGTCACAAACCATAGGGCCGAATTCAAAAATTGAAGAATGAGAGCATGTACCTTGCAGATCGGAAAAACGAACAATATAGGATGATAGAGCACTAAATTTCGATCAGGTTAGAGCTTGAAATCACTTAAATCGGTTAAGAATCAAAGGAGATAAAGAGATTGGCGATTTTTTGGAGGTTGTGTTCGTGAAGAACAAAATCGGGAGGAAGAAAGGGGTTTATAAAGAACATACCTCGCGTGGATCAAAACGACCGTGTTTTGATTGTGACGGTGTCGACTCCTGCTCGATATTGGTCCGTCTCGTAACTGGTGTCGACCGACACCCAGATGGTGTCGATCGACACTGGCTTGTCTCGACCCTGGTTTTTTTTTTTTTTTTTTTTTTTTTTTTTTTTTTTTTTTTAAAACAAAACCAAAAGTTAGTGAAAAGAAAACGAAAATCACAAAGGAATTTCACCTACAAGTGGGTTGCCTCCCACTAAGTGCTTATTTTCAGTCGTTAGCTTGACTGTGTGGGGCGATCAGAGAGTGGGTGCATCATCCAGGGGCAGAATCTACCCTTCCGGAATCTCGGCTTTCGCCCAATAGTGTTTCACCCTTTGTCCATTCATTGCGAACTCCTTGCCTTCAGAATTCATCAGGACAACAGCACCATATGGTCTAATCTCCTTGATGGTGAAAGGACCTGACCAACGAGAACACAATTTACCAGGAAACAAATGCAAACAAGAGTTATACATAAGTACCTGGTCATTGGGTTCAAAGTTTCTGGAGAGGATCTTCTTATCGTGATATGCCTTTGTTCTCTCCTTGTACAGCTTGGAATTTTCATAGGCATGATATCTGATCTCATCCAATTCATTCAGTTGAATCAAACGCCTCTCTGCAGCAGATTCGATGTCAAAGTTCATCATTTTAACAGCCCATGCTCCTTTGTGTTCAAGCTCCACTGGAAGATGACATGCTTTCCCATAAAGCAAGTGAAATGGTGTAGTCCCAAGTGGTGTCTTGAAAGCTGTCCTGTAAGCCCATAGTGCATCATCCAGCTTGGTAGACCAATCCTTCCTTATCTTTCCAGTCTTCTCCAGAATCTCCTTGATTTGTCTGTTAGAAACCTCAACTTCTCCACTAGTCTGAGGATGATAAGGAGTAGCCACTCTATGTTGTACACCATGCTTCGTCAATAGTTTCTCAAACACCTTGTTAATAAAGTGTGAACCACCATCACTAATAACAATTCTAGGCACTCCAAATCGAGGGAAAATAATGGTGTTAAACAGCTTAAGGACCACAGCAGAAGTATTGGTCTTGTTAGCAATTGCTTCAACCCACTTAAACACATAGTCTACAGCAACCAATATATATTTGTTCCCATGAGATGGAAGGGAAAGGGCCCATAAAGGCTATGCCCCAGCAATCAAAAACTTCCACTTCAAGGATGAAGTTCTGTGGCATCTCATGTCTCTTGCTTATCTTCCCTCTCATCTGACAAGCATCACATTGAGCAATATAGGTTTGAGCATCCTTAAACATAGTAGGCCACCAATAGTCTGCTTGAAGAACCTTGGATATTGTCTTGAAAACATCAAAGTGTCCAGCATAATCAGAGCTGTGGCAGTGAAATAACACATCTGGTACCTCAGACTCTGCAATGCATCTACTGTAAATCCCATCTGAACAATGCTTGTACAAGTAAGGCTCATCCCAATAATATCTCCTCAACTCTCACAAGAATTTCTTCTTGGCATAACCTTTAAAATTGTCTGGCTCAGCCTCTGCAGCAAGATAGTTCACAATATCAGCATACCAGGGTTGATCTGAAGTCTCCACAGCACAAATCACAGCTTCTGTGAGGATGCCTGCAATTTTAAAGCAAACTGGCTCGGCCTGCAGATGGTGTCGATCGACACAGGGGTATGGTGTCGTTCGACACTTTTCAACGGTGTCGATCGATGCTCCATATCTGTTGCGAGAATCAGCTTGTAAACTAGTTTCCAGGAAGTTAATATGTTCTTCAGACAAAGAATCATCAATTGGGACTTCCTCATCAATCTTAATGCGTGATAAATGATCAGCAACACCGTTTTCCACTCCTTTTTTTTTTGTCTTTGACCTCAATTTTAAACTCTTGAAGAAGGAGAATCCACCTCAGCAACCTTGGTTTAGCATCCTTCTTCTGCATCAAATACTTAAGAGCAGAATGATCTGTGTGCACAATCACCTTCGAACCAATCAAGTAAGGGCGAAACTTCTCAAAAGTAAACACTACAGCCAACAACTTCTTTTCAGTAGTTGCATAATTCCTCTGCGCATCATCGAGTGTTCTGCTAGCATAATAGATAGCATGAAGTTTCTTGTCCTTCTTCTGACCCAAAACAGCTCCAACTGCAAAATCACTGGCATCACACATCACCTCAAAAGGTAATTCCCAGTCTGGAGGTTGCACAATTGGAGCACTCACTAAAGCGTGCTTGATCTGATTAAAGGCAGAAAGACAATATTCAGTAAACTCAAATTTCACTTCCTTACAGAGTAAAGCAGTTAGTGGTCTTGCAATCTTGCTGAAATCCTTGATGAATCTTCTGTAAAAACCAGCATGTCCCAAAAAACTTCTCACAGACTTCACTGAATCAGGTGGCTGCAAACTCGTAATCACCTCGATCTTCGCTCGATCAACCTCGATATCAGCCTCTGAAACTCTGTGCCCAAGTACAATGTCATCTCTAACCATAAAGTGGCATTATTCCCAATTAAGAACCAAGTGCTTCTCTTCACATCTAGCAAGCACTTTGCACAGGTTGTCTAGACAATCTTTAAAGGAAGACCCATAGACAGAAAAGTCATCCATAAAGACCTCCATATAGTCTTCAATCATGTTTGTGAAATTGGACTCTTGCATGAGCATTGCAAAGACCAATGGGCATTCTGCGATATGCAAAAGTGCCAAAGGGACAAGTGAAAGTAGTCTTCTCCTGATCGTCTGGATGAATAGGAGTCTGGAAGAAACATGAGTATCCCTCGAGGAAGCAATAGTAGGGGTGGTTTGCTAACCTCTCCAGCATTTGATCAATGAAGGGCAGTGGGAAGTGATCTTTCCTTGTTGCAGCATTCAACTTCCTGTAGTCAATACACATCCTGTGCCCAGTCACAGTCCTTGTAGGAATCAGCTCATTCTTCTCATTCTTCACCACTGTAACTCCTCCTTTCTTAGGAACTACATGAACCGAACTGACCCAATCACTGTCTGAAATGGGATAGATTATCCCAGCCTCTTGGAGCTTCAAAATTTCCTTCTTGACAACCTCTTGCAGATTTGGATTCAGCCTCCTCTGATGCTCAATTGATGACTTAGACTCATCCTCAAGGCGAATCCTATGCATGCACATATCTGGAGAAATTCCTGCAATATCATCAAGAGAATAGCCAAGAGCTTTGCGAAAAGTGCGCAACTTGCTTAGCAGTAAAGTGAGCTATGCCTTGTTTAAAGTAGCATTTACAATAACTGGATAAGTTGAATTCGGTCTAAGAAATGCGTACCTTAAACCTGCAGGAAGTTTTTTGAGGTCAATTTTGGGAGCCTTATCCTCGCTCCAATCACCAAGCTTTGCAGCTTTTGATGGAGTTACAACCAGCTCCTCTGTAGCAACCAATCCCATCACATGCTCACAGGTGTCCAGCATCTTGACATACCCAGCAGTAATGTCATCCAAGTACTCTGCTTGTCTGGCAGAAGTGGTTAATTCTCTCTCTAGAGGATATGCAGGGTTCATCTCCTCAAAGACTTCTTCTGCAAAAGTGGTGAGAGTGTCGACATAGAATGTCTGGCCATCGATTATGGGTCTCTTCATCAGCTTATCCATGTCAAAATTCATGACCAAGTCACCCACATTCAGAGCTATGCTGCCTTTCCTTACATCAATAATAGCTTCAGCTGTAGCTAAGAATGGCCTGCCAAGAATCAGAGGGTCTTTAGGCTCTTCACCATATTCCAGCACCACAAAATCTGTAGGAATCATGCAGTCTCCTACTTTGATTGGCACATCTTCAATCACACCTTCTGGAATCCTGATAAGAGAGATCTTGGTGGGTTTGAAATCAGTCATTCCCAAGTGGAGAGCAACTGAGTGAGGCATCAAATTCACACTAGAACCAAGATCACACAAACATCGCTTAAACCTGTCAGAAAACATAGTGCAGTCCAACACAAAACTTCCAGGATCTGCAAGCTTCTCTGGAATTCTATTTTGGATAATAGCACTGACTTGTTCAGAGATCATCATTACTCCTTGCCCAAGACTCAAATTCTTTGTGACCATATGTTTCACATATCTTCTGATCACATGAGTTATCCTTATAGCATCAATCAAAGGAATCTCAATCACAAGCTTATCCATGATAGCTTTGCACTTAGCATCTTCCAGCTCTTGTTTGGATTTCTTAGGAGGCTTAGGAAAGGGTATCTTAGGCTTGTAAACCCTCTCCTCGACTTTGTTTGCAACTTTTTCATGAGCTCCAGGCGTTTGAGATTGGTATCGACCGACACCTTGGTCGTGTCGATCGACACTAGTCTGTTGTGTCGAATCCGTTTTGTTCGTCTCGACCGGCGTGCTCGACAAACGTCCGTCATACGTATTTTTGTCTTCTGGTGTCGATCGACACTGGCTCTGCAGAGGCGAAATTTTCTTCTTCAAATTCCTGCAACCCCATAATTTGCTCCGAATTTAAGCCCTTTTTCAGCACTGGATGAAGCTCTTTTCCACTTCTCAAAGTGACTGCATTGCACTGGTGCTTTGGATTTGTATCAGTTCTTCTAGGAAGGAATCCTTCTTGTCTCCTAACAGAGTCAGCAGTTTGAGCCACTTGAGTATCCAATTTCTTGACATGAGTGCTCAAAGACTCAAACTTCCCATTCAGATCTTGATACATAGCATCCATTTTGCCATTGAAGTTCACAATCATCTTCTGTTGGCCTTCTAGAATCTGCTCAAGCATTGACTTCATCTCCCTTTCTGGTGTTTGTGCAGGAGGTGATTGGTAAGAAGAGGAACCATAGTTCCTTGTGAAGCTGCCGGAAGTGAAAGGTTTCTGATACTGTGTCTTGGTAAACCTTGAAGAACTCTGATTTCCTGCAAAAGAACTCTTCTGCCCGCTTCCATTGTAGCCTCTGTTACCTTGCTGATTACCAAATATCTGACCCTGAAAACCAGTTCCATTGATGTAGTTGACATCTTCTTCTTCTGACTCTTCCACTGGTTCAAAAGACTCCACCTCTGCAGCAAACTGAACTGACTTCTTCCCCACAAGAAGGCTATGCATAGAGTCTAGCTTAGCCTTAACCTCAGCAATTTGGCTTCCATCCAGATTTCCACCAAGCTTCTTCCTCTCAAAATCTGCATTCTTGGTACTATTGCTAGATGCCAAGTTCTCTATAAGTGGGTAAGCTTCATCTGGATATCTAGTGTTGAAGTTACCATTGCTCACAGCATCGATAGCCATCTGGTACCTTCAATCAATTCCTCTGTAGAAAATGCCCAGCAGCTGAAGTTCAGTGAAACCATGGTGTGGACAGTCTCTCTGGTAGGACCTGAATCTCACCCAAGAAGCCTTAAATGCCTCAGTTGGTCCTTGAGAAAATTGTGAAATATTATTTCTCAACTCCTCGGACCTCGCATCATCATAGAAGTTGTTCAAAAATGCCTTCTTGGTGTCCTCCCAGTTTGTCAAAGATCCTGGCTGCAACTGCTTCAGCCAATAAGCTGCATCCCCAGAAAGAGAGTAGGGAAATAGCTTGCAGAAAAGGTAGTCACTGGTGACTCCATTGGCCTTGATGCTCTTGGCCAGATCTTCGAACCTCTCGATGTGATCCATGCGGTGTTCATGAGGAAGACCATGAAAGAGATGCTGACCCACAAGAGTGTATAATACAGGCTTCAGCTCAAAGTCATTCCTCTGAAACTGAGGAGGTCGAATCGGAGACCGATTAGCATAGAACAAATCAGGCCTATTGTGGTCACCCAGTGTGCGATTCGGTGCAGCTTGTTGCGCAGCGACATTAAGTGCAGTCTGAGCTGGGGGTGCTTCAACTATCACATTCCCATCATCATCGAGTTTCTGCCCTTGCGCATTGCGCTTGTGTCCTTCGTTGTCAAACAGAGTGTCATCAGCATGTTGAACCAAAATCATTGGCCCGTTCATCTCAACTGGCTTCTTCGCTTTTCTGTTTGTACGCTCTAAGTGTGCTAGCTCTTGATTACTGAGATTGACTAGCTCTTTGTCCTTGTTCCTTCTGGTTTTGCGATTAGGCATACACCTGAAACACCAAAAAGAAAGTTATAGAGCACGTGAGTAACAAAAGAAAAAGAAAATCTTAGACAAAATTCTAAAACTAAAAATTTAACGGCAACGAAAAGACGATTGACAACGGCGCCAAAAACTTGGTAGGTGTAAAGTTCTCCCTAAAAATAACTGCAAGTGCACAACAAATGAGTTGTAGTGTATAGAGTTATCGAATCCAAACGTCTATCAGTTGCACAGAAAATTCCTAGATTCAAATCAAGCTAAGACAATGAATGTAAATGTAATGCTGATAAAGTAATTAAAAAGTAGCAGGTGATTGTTTGATGAGGTTAAATTCAAGAGAGACAAACGCTAGGCCTTGGGAATTTCTCAGGTTGAATCAGAAATTGCAGAGTTAAAGTTATCAGGATATTAATTAAGCACCGTTCTCGAACATAAACACTAATGTAAAATCAAACAGTTTTCGCTGTAGAGATTATCTATGTCTAAATCCTAGAATTCCAACTTTCTTTGCAAATTCAATAAACTAGAGAAGCATTAATTCCATGTTCAATTGCTCACAAAATCCCTAAACCAAATTCCTTTGCAGATAGGTATTTTGCTCATCTAAGATATGTCGGGAAACTAATAATACTTTCGCATCTATCAATTATCCTAAGTATGAATTCCAGGTGATCAATTCTAGAAATCAATTATTGAGCACAATCTAGATGAAGAACTATATGATATTATGATTATCCTAACAGTATTTCAATTCTAACAATCCATCTTCAACCTTTGAAAACCCAAAACCTAACTAGCAAATTACTCAGACATGGCTATTGAGAACAACATCATAAACTGAATAAATTGCATTAAAGAGAGAAGTTAAATAACAGGGGTTCAGATTCTTCTCTCAGACGAACAGAGTAGCAGAATAATCTCCCCAAAAGCTCTGGAACAAATCTCTCTAGTCTCAATGAAAATAAGATACAAATTAGAAAAAGCCTAAACAATGGCTTATAAACCTAAAAATCTCCTAAAACACGATCTGGGCCTTCTTGTAAATAATGAAAACTTCTGTGCCAAAGTGCAAATCTCCAAAATCTTCATTAAACGCGCGTGGCTCTTTCTGGCAAAGGACGGTGTCGACCGACACCAACGTCTAGCAACGGCAGTGAACTCTGTTTTCAGCATAAGTCTCCAAAATGTATTCATAATGCTACATTATCTCCAATTCAGCTCCAAATGTGCCTAGTACCTGTAAATACTAGAAAAGACTCCAAAAACACTAAAAAGACTCTATATACAAGACTTATATCACGGCAAAAATCCATTAAAACCATGATATATCATGATGCTATAATTATGGACGCTTCGTAGAAATGATGGTGGAGGAAAGAAAGATTTAATATAAAAGTATCCACATAGACAAATCAGATTCATCTCCATTGTACATATCAAAGTATCCAAACGCGTTAATATAAAAGTATCCACAACGAAAGCATCCAAGCAGGCATATAAAAGTATTCAAGTGCGTGATATAAGAGCACCAACGAACAAAACATCAAACCAGATATAATGTCAAAAGTCCAAAGTATCCAAGCATTTTAATCTAAAATCATCCACAGCGGAAGCATTCAAGCAGATATATCAAAGCATCCACGAAAAAAAACATCCAAGGAGATATAATGAGAAAGACATTTCTTAAAGGGGGCAATAGCTTACATAGTCCCCTTTTGTAATATAATCAGAAACAAGTACCCATTGGACCTGTTACTTTTCACTAAAAGAATTGTCATTAGTTTCTGAAATAAGACTATTTGAGGGTATTCCTCTATCTTAAAGTGTACAGATTGAGATAATTTTAAAGTGTACGCGACCACAATATCCAAGTGCGTGGAAGAGTAAAACATCCATGCCACATAAATCCATGAAGTTATAACGTTTCAGGTAGAGATGATCCAAATTGAGAAGAAGATTCGTCCAATAAAATCATCCACGCTAAAAAAATATTGAACAAAATTGAGTAGAAGAGTAACATACAAAGTTTTGCGAAAAATCTAAATTGAGTAGCAGAGTAGAAATCAAACATGATGTGAAGAATCCACACTACAGGTAAGCAACAAGTTTGGCGTTTAAGATAAAGGAAAAAGAATTGAAATCAAGTAAGAAATTCAACCAGATCAGGAAAATCCACAAAAAAAAATTATTGTAAATAATTTTAAACAAACGATTTCAAAACCACTTTACAAAACAAACGAGTTCATCCACGATGAATGATGCCAGGATTTCACCAAACCCAACCAAAATCTCAAAAACCTAACCAAAAAGAGAATTCATTTGCACAAAACGGAACGAGGTGAGTTTAAAAGAATCTCATCCGCTTCAACCTTTCAAATAAACTAAAAGAGTTGATTCCCATTGAAGGATTGACTTGTTTGACTTGGGGCTTTCGAGCTACATACATTCCCTTCGATTCATATACAATTTGATGGAATCGATTGCCAAATCAGGGGATGTGAACTCCAAACTTCTGGAAATTGGTGTCGGATCTTCAAAACTAAATTTTCATATTTTTCTACATATCTATATTTAAAAATATTTATTATTAAAAAATTAGAAAACCCGGTCCAACCGGTCGGACCAAGTTGAACCATAACCCAAAGACACATCCGATTTGACGTCCGGTCCGATTTTTAAAATATTGCTTATAATATGTGGAAGAAGTTATCTATGCAGTGAATAAATTTTTTGTCTCTCTATCTTATATCGTTATTAGGCCTGGGCATTCGGGTCTTTGGGTCGGGTCCGGGTCGGTTCTTGTCGGGTCCGGTTCTTTCGGGTTTAGAAATTTTTAGACCCATATAGGAACCAATAGGATTTCGGTTCGGTTCGGGTCGGTTTTAGGTCGGGTCCGGGTCGGTTCGGTTTAGAATTTTCAAAACCTGAAAAATAACCGGTTTTTGGCGGGTCTAATTCGGTTCGGTTCTTTTTCGGTTATTTCGTACTCATAATCTACTTTTTAACCGAAAATATTACCAAATAACCGAAAATTTTGCAAAATAACTGGGAAAAAACAAAATATCCAAACAAAAGTCAGATTAACGCTCCATTCCATCTCATCTCCGTCACCTACGTAAACCTCACCTGTCACACAAAACACACATACTTAGTCTATGACTATATGACTCTATGCATAATTAGTAAATCATAATTCACAATTTCACAATGTATCAACTTTATGACTATTCGATTCTTTGTGTTTAGTGATTACCTTACTCTTAAGTTCCTTGAGACTTAAACTCTGGTTCAAACTCTAAACAAAACACAAAGAAAAAAACGTATCATAAATTAGAAATCAAATGTACGAAGTACGAACAAGTAAAATTGAAAGAGAGATATAACTTAAAAGATTAAAAATACCTCTCATAAGTTCATCTTGCAGCTCAACATCTGCAAGCAATTGTTCTTGTTTTATCACTCCTCCGTCATTGACTCTAATCTCACATTTCAACCACTGCTCGGTACACATCAACACTTCAATCATGTAGTGAGTCAAGCAGCTTCTAGTTGGGTCCAAAACTCTTCATGAAGTGCTAAAGGCAGATTCAGATGCAACTGAAGACACTTGCATTGCAAGTATATCCCTAGCGATTAGTGATAGAATAGGGAACTTTAGACTGTTGACTCTCCAAAACGAAAGAACATCATACTCTGTACCCGGCATAACATGAGGACTCTCCACACTCTCTTTCAAGTACAACTCCAACTCGTCAATCTTCTCTACAAAACCTGCTTCTTGAACAAGCTCGTTGTAGATATCATTCATACTCTCGTATTCAACACCATTGCCAATAACTGTTCTTTGAGTAACTTCTTCCACTAACTGTTCTTAGGACTGCGAGAATGATCCATGTGACTGACCAGAAGTAGATGTCATAGACTCGACATTTTTCTTCTTTGCTATCATGCTATACTCATCAAACAACTTCCGCAGAATATCATTTATTTCAACACCAAGATTAGTAGCCTCGGCACTATCTTTCCCATAGAGTTTATCAAAACATCCCTGAACAAACTTCATCTTCTTGCAAGGGTCGAAAACAGCAGCTACAAACACTAGCCTATTCATCTCTACCTTCTTATCAAATGGATTCCAATACTTAGCTAACTTTCCTAGCATTGATAAGGCTTTCATGCGTAAAACATTATCAGGACCAGCATTAGTGCTCACCAAATTGATATTTGTATCCATAGTTACTATGGCATGGTACAACTTATGAGACGAGGCAGTATTGGAAGCTGAAAGCACCAAAGTAGCTTTGTAAAAAATGATTAGGAAATGGACTAACCTATCAGCTGCTTCCCAATCAACTCTAGCTGGTGGTCCAATTCGTTTTTCACCTTCCACAGTTTCTTTGAAGTACTCATGAAATGGCAAATCAACAGCAACCATCTTCTCAAACGCAGCCTTGAACTTTAACGCTTGTTGTAGCATCAGATAAGTTGAATTCCATCTGGTCTTCACATCCAGAGGCAAGCTTCCTCTCTGAACCCTTCCTGACTCGACACATTTCTCAAATGAGTTGAGCCTAGGTGTTGAAGACCTCACAAAATAGATCCCATTGCGAATAGCATTCACACTGTCGCTTATCTCCAGCAAACCTTCCTTCACAACCAAGTTTATTATATGTGTAGCACACCTCAAATGCATATATGCTCCATTTAGAACCATTGCTTCTTCTCCATTAAGCTGCTCGAATTCTTCCTTGAATCTCTTCAAAGCAGAGGAGTTTGTTGTGGCATTGTCAACCGTGATGCAGAATATCTTCTTGATGTCCCACTCGGCCAAGCAGTCAACAAGAACCTTGCAGATTGTTGCGCCTTTGTGATCGTAGACATTCTTGAAGCCTATGATAAGCTTCTTTAGATTCCACCAAGCATCAATAAAATGAGCAGTAATCACCATATAACTAGCTCCAGTTGATGGCGCAACCCATATATCTGTCGTTAGTGAAAGCCTCTGACTATTATCTGCAAGAATCTTCCTCATGGCTGCCTTCTTTTTCACAAACATCTCGACAATATCTCTTGTAGCTGTTCTCCTAGAATGTGGTTTACAGAGCTCAACTTTAGAACAAAAGTGTTTCCATGCAAACTCTCTATAAACGACAAAGGAAGCTCAGCCAGAACCAGCATCTCATTAGAAGCTTCTCTAACCACCTTGTCAGAAACCGCACACAGTCTAAGCTCACCTTCATTTGGCAGCTTACTCTGATGACCATTGCGGGTAAAATTATTAGCAGCATCCCATAACTGGAAACCCTTGCAAGCCGTAAGTAGATGCTTCTTCATGTTGGATGTGCCTGACTTTGATGGAACAAGCATCACTTTGCCACAATGCTTACATACGCCCAAGTTCTTGTCATCTTCCTATGGGTCAAAGTGATCCCAGCCATCATATTCTTCAGTTCAGCCATCTGAGTAGCATCAGGGGGTGCATTGGTAGAGCGGTGTGATCTATCATAGTCGGGGCAGTTGTTGCAATCACTTGCTGCAAGGTTCTCAATCAAGACTTTGGCTTCCTCAACAGTCTTTGTCATAAAATTTCCATTGCTTGCAGTATCCAAGGATAGCTTATATTTGTGGTCTATGCCACGATAGAAGATGTTCCAAAGGTTCCCATCCTTGAAACCGTGGTTAGGGCAGTCCCTAATGTATTCCTTGAATCGATCCAATGCCTCATAGAATGATTCGGTTGCACTTTGGCGAAATCCAGAGATCTTGTTTCTAACAGAAATCGATCTTTGCTTAGTGTAGAAATGGTTGATGAATGCTGCCTTGTATTCGTCCCAAGTGGTGATCGAATGGGCAGGAAGAGACTTTAACCATCTAAGGGCTTTGTCGCCAAGAGAAAATGAGAAAAGTTTGCACTTTAGGTAGTCGGCTGAGACTCCATTGGCTCGGGTGGTGCTGCAAATCTCTTCAAAGTTATCTATGTGATCAAGCGGGTGCTCAACTGGTAGGCCATGAAACTGGTTTTGCTTAACCAATGCTATGATTTGAGGCTTGATTTCATAGTCATTCCTCTGAGGTGGAGGTGGGTGGATCGGATTTCTATCCGTAAAGAAGGCATCAGCGGAGTCATAGTCTCCAATGGTTTGGTTGTTAGCTTGAGGTTGTGCATCAACTTCCCCAGCAGGAGGTTGTGGTGCTAAAGGTGGAGGTGGATCTCTCCCTTCAGCTACAGCTCTAGCTACTGCTGCATCATGAGCGGCTTGGGCCATCTCTTGAGCCCTTTGTCGTCTAAGTGTCTTTTCAAGTCGGTCTATTTCAGCAACTGGTTCAACTAGATTGTCCCTATTAGACTGTCTAGTCATGCACCTGAAAAACAAAAGAAGAAAACAAATGAAAAGTAAGATAAACTAGGAAAACCAAAAGCAAAAATAATGAAAATGCAAGAAAACGATAAAATCCTAGACTAGATCCTAAGCGAGATTCAAAGGTACTGCTGCAGTCCCCGGCAACGGCGCCAAAAACTTGATGTGTGGTCAGGTTTTACCGACTTTTTAAAATCCTGCAAGTGCACAGATCGTAGAAGTACGGGTTATCGAACACAAGGACTGGCTAAAATGAATACACTTTAAATCTATGGAGTTCGGATCAAGCTAGAATGAGATAAAGGATGATTGGTTGGTTGTCTAATAACTAAATACTAAAGCTAAGAAATCGAGGTTGTAAAGCAATGAGGGAAAAGCGTTAGGTCTCTAGGGGCTAATTCGCAGAGAAGCAAGCAATGATCAGTTCGATGATAGATATGAATCAATTTAGGGATGATGGGATGATAGATCCGTCTAGAACACAAAACACGAAAATAAGTCTTTCCACTTCCGTGGCTCCGACTCCTATGATAACTTATCTAATCGCTAAACTTTTGGTATGTCCTTAGATAGTTAATCAAGCATTAAATCGATCAAGTTCGGATACAGTTCACTAGGCTTAGTAAATCAACTTCCGCAGTCTAAGAAACCTAGCTTGTCAAAGAATAGGTCCGGCGAATGATACAGCACTTCCGTGGCTCAAATCAACCTAGGATCAGATTGCTAGATGCGCGGTAAAGCAATCAGCATTAATTAGTGAACAAAACGAGACAAAGACTCTAATGATATCCCTAACAGTTCATCGAAATCATAGATCAAGCAAACAACTCATTGAATTAGTAACCCTAGCAACCTAACAGGTGAATTACTCAGACATGATCAAACTAACAACACAGAGAGATGAAGAAAGCATGGTAATAGATAAAGGTTCAGAAATCTTCTCCAAATTGTAGTAAGGAGGAGAGATCCTCTCCTTGAAATCTCTAGAACAAAAGTAGATCTATGAAACTGAAATACAATGTGGCTAAATTGTTCTCTCTCTCTCTAAAGAGGCTAAAAAGGTGTATTTTATAGTGCTAGGTCTTCCAGGGGTCGAGATTAGGTAAACGGGCCGAGTAAATCGTGAAAACGTGCAGAACGGGCCTTAGTCGGCTAAGCCGGGTCGAGCGGGACGGCGGCGGTCGAGCGGGGCGGTCGACCGGTCGGTCGGGCTGGTGCTCGGGTCGAGCTGGGGGTCGACCGGTCGCACGGGATGATGGTCGGGTCGAGCTGGCGCGCACGGGATGGCGAAAAGAGGTCGGGTCGGACGAGAGCCTTGGAGGCCCTGTCCGACCGGCTCGGTCGACCGGATCGTGGAGGAAGGTCGGGTCGGACGGGGGCCTTGGAGGCCCTGTCCGACCGGCTCGGTCGAGCGGCTGGTGTAGACGTCCGGTTTTCGGCTGATTTGACACTCTTCACTAAAATGATAATATCTTCCATTCTACACGTCCAAATTGCATGATTCCAATTGCGTTGGAAAGCTAACTCATGTGGGCATCACGGCAAACTGGTTTTGGTGAGATCCATTGCGTAGAATGCTTTTGGGGCTCTTTCAAAATTGATGCTGTGTCGTGGAGCGGCGTAAAGCCCAAATCCTGTGGTTTTGCTCCAAAATGCATCTTTCGACCTGTTTAGACTCTTAGTACTATAAATCCACAAAAACTACCTTTTTAGATCGAAAAGCCTTTAAAAACCTTATAAAAAGCATAGTAAAACCATATAAAAAGGGTACAAAATAGAGGTATATCACATACTAGAAAAGTTTTGTCCTTGCTCTATACATCGTGAAAATTTAGAAACATATCCATCCGGAAGTTTGACATATGAAGCCACCCAGTCGAACAGAGCTCTCTTCGCATCCGCAGATAATCGAAAGTTCGGAATTGGTTGTTTGCCGTCTCTAGTAATATGCAACTCGCTTCTTTTGCATATTTCTGCTAAGTCGAGCCTCGATTTCATATTGTCTTTATTTTTTGCTTGGACATTTAAACTAGTATGCATGATGTTATCGAAAAAATTCTTCTCGATATGCATAACGTCAAGATTATGTCGCAAGAGGTGATCCTTCCAATACGGGAGTTCCCAGAAGATACTCTTTTTGTGCTAGTTGTGGTCCTGAGTATATCCGTCAGGCATGTTTGCGGTGCAATGCCAATTGCCTCCACGTTTGCATGTTTCCTCACCACCATAATAATCGATATGATCAAGCAAATCCTGTCCCGAAAGATAATCTGGAGGGCGACCACAGACAACCTTATTCTTCATAAATAATTCCTTGTTCTTTCGGTACTTATGATTGATTGGAAGAAAACGACGGTGACAATCAAACCAACAAGGTTTTCTTCCATGCCTCAGCTGAAATGCTTCTGACCTATTCAAGCAGTGTGGACACGATAGTCTTTCGTGCGTAGTCCATCCTGACAACATTTCATATGCTAGAAAGTCACTAATCGTCCACAATAATACTGCGTGCATGTTGAAGTTTTGTTGCTGCGAGTAATCAAAGGTGCAAACTCCTGAATACCACAGCTGTTTCAATTCATCAATCAAAGGTTACAAGAATACATTAAGGGATCGCTTCAGATGCATAGGACCTGACACTAAAATAGTTAGAAACAAAACTTCTCGCTGCATGCACATTGTCGGCGGAAGATTATATGGCGTCAATATGACGAGCCATAACGAATATTGTCTCCCTGACATACCAAATGGACTAAATTCGTCTGTGCATAATCCTAGATAATCATTCATGAACTCATTAGCAAAGTTTGAATGTACCTTCTGAAAGTGTTTCCACGCCTTTGCATCAGAGGGATGTGTAATCTCTCCATGATGTGTGGAATGTTCTGCATGCCATCTCATTGACGCTGATGTCATCTCCGATTGGTATAACCGTTTCAATCTTTCAGTGATTGGCAAATACCACATACGTTGGTAAGGGACCCGTCTCCTTCCAGTTGTGGGTTGGTATCTCGGCTTCCCACAAAATCGACATTCTTGCAGCTTATCATCATCTTTCCAGAAAATCATGCAATTGTCAATGCATACATCAATCATTTCATAAGGAAGCCCAAGACCCGCAACCAACTTCTGTATTTCATAGTAATTACCAGCAGAAAGATTATCTTCCGGTAAATACTCTTGAAATAGTCCAGCCCACTTATCCATGTTACTTTCGCTGCTGTTATCTTCACTTTTAATTGTCATCATCCTAGCTGCTAGTGACAATCTAGATAGTCTCTCTCTACACCCATCGTATAGTGGTTGATTTGCAGCGTCTAACATATCATCAAACTTTTTTGCTTCAATGTTGGGTTCTTCCAACATATATTACCCATGATTATCAGCAAAAGCAGTCGTAGTTTCACGAAATGCATCTGTAACCATATCATGAAACCTATTTCCTTGCTGATACCCTCCATCATTTCCCAATATATCGTGATGACCATAATCATAGCTAGCGTTATAATTATGTTCCTCAACAGCTACCCGATGACTCGAACCACTATTCCCCGCCTCATGATAAGTAGTACTATAATGATTTTCCCCATGAAAATACCACACATAATAATTTGATACAAATCCTCTATTAAATACATGTCTTTTTGCAGTTTCAATATCGAGATATTTCTTGTTCTCACACTTCCTACAGGGACAAAATATTTTACCATTTTCCAATGTCCGTGGTTGGTTTTGTGCTTGGTAAAAGAATCCTCGTAATCCGTCAAGAAACTCTTTCGTCACTACACCGGTCTCTGGATCTCTTTGATTGTACATCCAGCTTCGTAACTCGTATATTCCATAACCCATTTTTTTTCTTCTAATTTTTCCTCTTTTTTTTTTCTCTTTTCCCCTCTTCTTTCTTTTTGTTTTGTTGTGAAATTTAGTGAATTCACGTTGGCTATTTATAGACGTTGAAATTTTTTTGCTACGGAATTGCTACGAATTTGCGAGGGATTTGCTAAAAAACGTGCGACGGAATTGCGATGGAAACAAATTTGCGACCAAATTGCGAGTAAATTGCGATATATTTGCGATGGAAAAAATCCATCGCAATTAGTTTGGTAAACTTCATTTAACACGTGTTCTACCTAACCCGGGTGATGTCGGCAAACAGCTTTGGCAAATTTGCGACGGAATATATTGCGAGGGAAAAATTTGTAGCAAATCCGTTGCAAATTTGCGAGGGTTTTTGTAGATCGCAAATCCTTCGCAAATTTGCGACGTATTTGCTAGGAAAAATATTTTTGCCGCGAAATTCTCGCAAATCTGTCGCAAATTTGCGACGGAATATATTGCGAGGGAAAAATTTGTAGCAAATCCGTCGCAAAGTTGCCAGGGTTCATTTAGATCGCAATTTGCGAGGAAAAATATTTTCGCCGCGAAATCCTCGCAAATCCGTCGCAAATTTGCGACGGAAGATGGTCCCTCGCAAATTTGCGACGGGTTTGCGATGACTTCAAAATCCGTCGCAAGTAGGTCGCAATATTATCGCAAATTTGCGACAGAATAACTTCCGTCGCAACGTTCCGTCGCAATTTGCCTGTTTTCTTGTAGTGAGTGAACTCGTTCTGTAACTCGACCGAGTCAGGTCGACTCGGTCCGTACACTCGACTGAGTAAACTCGGTACAAGAGAAATCGAGTCCTAAACATAGCAATGTCGAAAACTATGATGCTAAATGGATTAAATAGGTCAAAACTATCAAGAACTCAACCCGAATGACAATTTTGACAAGAAACAAGTATCCTAAAGCAAGCAACAACAGTGCAAGCGTAGCACATGCAAGCTTAAAGATGATGAAGTGGAGTCCAAGAACAAGACATGATAGAATCCTAGTGCTGAATGGCAAGATTCCTCAAGAACAACAACAATTTAAACTCATAAAAAGCCATGCAAGGTAGTCTATCAAGCGATTTCAACATGAAACACAAAAGAGATGAAATTTAAGGAATTAAACAAGTGAATAGCGATTCAAACATCTTGAATTCAGCTTAAGATGCAAAAAAATCGCAAATGCTCTTAAAGGAAGGAGAAATTGTTCTAGAGAGAAGGGAGAGAAAACAAGAGAGAGAATGGAGAGAAAATGAAAATTTCTTGCAAATGAGAGAAGTGAGTGAGAGAGAAAGAGGGCTATGTGATTTTAAAGGAAGGAAGATATAAAAAATTTGTGGCTGGGAAAGAAAGAGGGAGACAAAAGCTATGAATTTTCTGACAAAGCAAGTACATGATGGGTAAAGAGAGGAGAGTGGGAGACAAGAGGCGCAGGGGGTGACCCACCATGCATCCACTTGAAAAGAAATGGCTCCAAAGACTTGAAATTTCAAAAATTGAAAGATTGGAAACGTATACCTTGGACTCGATCGAGTTGATCTCCGCTGTTGACCTGAAAGATTGGAAGCGCATACCAGGTTTCCATCCCCAGTATGCCAATAAGGTTTCCTTCCCCATATCGGATCGGTTTATCCGTTAAACAACGATCCAATAACTTTCACACAAACATAGTACATTCTCGGCTGAAAGCGAGAATATGTACTCATTCATCAATACTCACACAGTATGGATACACACACATATATATATATATATATATATATATATATATATATATATATATGGATAAGTGTATATATATAACAAGGAAGCATATTCTACCAATCACACTCTCAACCATTACACCAACATTTATAAGAAGGGATCTTATTTTTGTTTACCTCGAGTGTGTGGTATTCCGGATTGGTATAGTTGATTGAGTCCACATCCTCCGATTTAGACTGCTCATCCTCTTCTTTCTCTTCCCTTGTGGCACGAGCTGTCTCCTCTCCTTGGTACACTGGACATGTTGCAGTCGTGTGTCCGCTCTGGCCGCATATCAGACACCATATGCGCCTAGCTACCACTGTCTCTTCGAGTGGTACCATTGGACAGGTATATGCACCATGTTCGGCTTCTCCACAAGCTCGGCACTTTCTCGTTGCTCTCGCTGATGCTTTTCTTACACTCCTCGACATCATTGCTGGGCAAGCCATCATGCAGTGCCCCGTTTGGGCAGAAATGGTACACCACATACCGTGTGAAGCTAAACTCCACTGCCACTCGCCTTTCCGTTTGGACAGGCAAAATTATAGTGGCCAGTCAAACCACAATCACGGCATGGCATTGTCACACTAGAAGGTGACCTAGTGCTCATCCTCAAAGTCATCTTTGTTCGTCGTTGTTCTCGTGAAGGTCAATCCGCTTCATATGGTTGGTTACAACCCTCCTCCATGCCATAACCTATTTCCATATGTTCACTTAAATCATAAGTGATCCATCGCCTTAACTTAGTGGCGAGTGCCTCTCATGGGCTGAGTGAATATTTGGTTTGAAACTCTGCCTCAAACTGCCTGCATAACTATTCCATTGTCTGATTCTCCTCATATCGGTTCCACATGTAACCAACTGTGAAACTGTCTCCTTGGAAGCTATCGTCTTGGGCAAACAGCTGCCCGTAAAAATCCTCCATTTTCTCTTGTTCGCCTCCACCTTCTCCTCTCGCATTTGAGTTTGAACCGGAGTCAAACACTTCTTGATAATATCCCATCAACGCTGGATGGAAGTATGCTTCCTCCAAGGTGTATGGCACACACATTCGGTGATGCGTTCTCAGGTTTTAACCTAGTTGGTGTCGGCATCGGTTGTGTGACACTCCCTTCTTCACTCGTCTCTTGTTCTGATGTGTCAATGGTAGGCATGTCTCCTGGATAAGGCATTGGCTACAACATTCTTCTTTCCCTTCTTGTACTTGATCACATAAGGGAAAGTGTCTATGAACTCCAACCACTTAGCATGCCTCCTCTTCAGCGAAGTCTGGCCTCTCAAGTGCTTCAGAGTTTCATGATCCGTGTGTATTATGAACTCTTTCGACATGAGGTAGTGTTGCCATGTATCCAATGCTTGGACCAATGCATACAACTCCTTGTCATAAGTGGGGTAGTTAAGTGTAGCTCCACTTAGCTTCTCACTGAAAAACGCCACTGGTCGTTTTCTTTGATGTAGTACAGCTCCTATACCCAAACCAGAAGCATCACACTCCACTTCAAACATCTCCTCAAAATTGGGTAAGGCAAGAACTGATGCTTCTGTTAACCGCTTCTTTAGTGTCTTGAAAGCGGCCTCTTGAGCTGGTCCCCAAGAGAAAGGCACGTTCTTCTTGATCAAAGCAGTGAGGGGGGCAGATACGGTGCTAAAGTCTCTCACAAATCTCCTATAGAAGCTTGCTAATCTGTGAAAGCTTCTCACATGACCGATTGTAGTTGGGGTAGGCCACTCCTTGTTAGCCTTGATCTTCTCCTTATCTACTCTTAGCCCCTGTTCACTCACTACAAAGCCTAAGAAAACAAGCTTATTAGTACAGAAGGTGCACTTCTTAAAGTTAGCATATAGGCCTTCCTTGCGAAGTGATTTGAGCACTAGTTCGAGATGCTTGAGATGATCATTAAGGTTCTTACTGTATATTGATATATCATGGTTTTTATGAGTTTTTGCCATGATATAAGTCTTGTATATAGAGGCTTTTTGGTGTTTTTGGAGTCTTTTCTAGTGTTTACAGGTCATAGGTGTGTTTGGTGCATTTTGGAGCTTATTTGAGGATTTCTGCTGGAAAACAAGACAAACTGGCGTTCACAGACTTTGGTGTCGATCGACACCACTACAGGACGAAAATACAGACACTTTGGAAGAATTACAGCTTTGGCCCAGAAGTTCTGTTTATTTGCAAAACTGCCCCAGATCGTGTTTTAGGAGATTTTTAGGTTTATAAGCCATTGTTTAGGCTTTTTCTATTTTTTGTATCTTATTTTCTATTGAGACTTAGAGAGAGATTTGTAGCAGAGCTTTGGAGAGACAAATCAGACTCCTTCAGAGAAGATTTTGAACTCCTTTAATCTCTTATCTTATTTCTTTTATGCAATCTTTCTTATTCATGATGTCTGCTTCAATCACCATGTCTGAGTAGTTTGTTTGTTAGGTTAAGGTTTTTCAAGGGTTGAAGAAGAATTGCAATATTGTTAGGATAATCATTAGAGTTCTTCATCTGGATTATGTTTAATGCTTATTCTAGCTTCGCGACCTAGAATCTGAACTTAGGTTAATTGGTAGACACGAAAGTGTTATTGATTTCCTGAACTATCTTGGATGAGCAAAATACCTATATGCAAAGGAATTTGGTTTAGGGATTTTGTGAACAATTGAACCTGGAATTAATGCTTGTCTAGTTTATTGAATTTGCAAAGAAATTTGGAATTCTAGGATTTAGACATAGATAATCTCTGCAGCGAAAGCTGGTTGATTTTACATTATTGTTCATGTTCGAGAAAGATACTTATTAATATCATGATAGATTTCACTATGCAATTCGGAATCAACCTGAGAATTTCCCCTGGCCTAACCTTTGTCTCTTGAATTTAAACCTCACAAATCGGTCACTTGCAGCTTTTAGTTACTTAATTTGCATTACATTTACACTCTTTCTCTTAGCATTGATTTGAATCTAGGAATTTACTGTGCAATCGATAGACGTTTGGATTCGATATCCCTATACACTACAACTGAATTGCTGTGCACTTGCAGTTATTTTTAGGGAGAACTTTACACCTATCAAGTTTTTGGCGCCGTTGCCAATCGTCTCTTTCTTTGCCGTTAGATTTTTAGTTTTAGAATTTTGTCTAAGATTTTCTTTTTATTTTGTTACTCACGCGCTCTATAACTTTCTTTTTGGTGTTTCAGGTGTATGCCTAATCGCAAAACCAGAAGCAACAAGGACAAAGAGCTAGTCAATCTCAGTAATCAAGAGCTAGCACACTTAGAGCGTACAAACAGAAAAGCGAAGAAGCCAGTTGAGATGAACGGGCCACTGATTTTGGTTCGACATGCTGATGGCACTCTGTTTGACAGCGAAGGAAACAAGCGCAATGCGCAAGGGCAGAAACTCGATGATGATGGGAATGTGATAGCTGAGGCACCCCAGTTCAGCCTGCAGTTAATGTTGCTGCGCAAAACCAGGCTGCACCGAATCGCACTCTTGGTGACCACAACCGGCCTGATTTGTTCTATGCTAATCGGTCAGCGATTCGCCCTCCTTCGTTCCAGAGGAATGACTAGCTTTGAGCTGAAGCCTGCATTCTACACTCTTGTGGGTCAGCATCTCTTTCATGGTCTTCCTCATGAACACCCCATGGATCACATCGAGAGGTTCGAAGATCTGGCCAATAGCATCAAGGCCAATGGAGTCACTAGTGACTACCTTTTCTGCAAGCTGTTCCCTTACTCTCTTTCTGGGGATGCAGCTTACTGGTTGAAGCAGTTGCAGCCAGGATCTTTGACAAATTGGGAGGACACCAAGAAGGCATTTCTGAATAACTTCTATGATGATGCTAGGTCCGAGGAGTTGAGGAATAATATTTCACAGTTTTCTCTAGGACTAACTGAGGCATTTAAGGCTTCTTGGGTGAGATTCAGGTCCTACCAGAGAGACTGTCCACACCATGGTTTCACTGAAGTTCAGCTGCTGGGCATTTTCTTCAGAGGAATTGATTGGAGGTATCAGATGGCTCTCGATGCTGCGAGCAATGGCAACTTCAACACCAGATATCCAGATGAAGCTTACCAGCTTATAGAAAACTTGGCATCTAGCAACAGTACCAAGAATGCAGATTTTGAGAGGAAGAAGCTTGGTGGAAATTTGGATGGAAGCCAAATTGCTGAGGTTAAGGCTAAGCTCGACTCTATGCATAGCCTTCTTGTGGGGAAGAAGTCAGTTCAGTTTGCTGCAGAGGTGGAATCTTTTGAGCCAGTGGAAGCGACAGAAGAAGAAGAGGTTAACTACATCAATGGAGCTGGTTTTCAGGGTCAGAGATTTGGTGATCAGCAAGGTAATAGAGGCTACAATGGAAGCGGGCAGAAGAGTTCTTTTGCAGGAAATCAGAGTTCTTCAGGTTTCATCAAGACACAGTTTCAGAAGCCTTTAACTTCCAGCAGCTTCACAAGGAACTATGGTTCCTCTTCTTACCAATCGCCTCCTGCGCAAACACCGGACAACGAGTTGAAGTCAATGTTTGAGCAGATTCTAGAAGGACAACAGAAGATCACAGTGGACTTCAATGGGAAGATTGATGCCTTATACACTGATCTGAATGGAAAAATTGAGTCTTTGAGCACTCATGTCAAGAAGTTGGATGTTCAAGTAGCTCAAACTGCTGATTCAGTTAGAAGACAGGAAGCTTTCCTTCCTGGACGAACTGATGTCAATCCCAAGCACTCTTGTCATGCTGTTATGGTGGAAACTGGAGCTACTCTCGTGAAATTGGAGGTATTGCAGGTGATTTTCGCCCTGCAGAAGCAGTGTCGATCGACACCACTGATGGGTGTCGATCGACACCAGAAGACGCGAAGACGTACGACGGGCGTTTGTCGACCGAGCTGCTCGACACAAACAAAAAGGTGTCGACCACAGAACCCAGTGTCGATCGACACCAACAAGGTGTCGGTCGACACCAGGCCCAGACAACAGCAGACCGCGAAACAATTGCGGAAACAGCCTCAGAGAAGGTGTACAATCCTAAGATACCCTTTCCTAAGCCTCCTAGGAAGTCCAAACAAGAGCTGGAAGATGCTAAGTGCAAAGCTATCATGGATAAGCTTATGGTTGAGATTCCTCTTGTTGATGCAGCCACTATTTCACCTGCACTAAAGAGATATGTTAAGAGAATGGTGATGAATGGTGTGAGTCCTGAAGAAGGAGCATTGCTTACGAGAGACATTAGTGCAGTTCTCTTGAACACAGTGCCTAAGCAGAAGAAGAAAGTGAAGGTCTCTGAACAAGTTAGTGCTGTGATTCGGAACAAGGTTCCAGAGAAGCTACATGATCCAGGAAACTTTGTGCTAGATTGCTCCATCTCCAAAAGCAAGTTTCCACATTCTCTTTGTGATCTAGGTTCAAGTGTTAACTTGATGCCTCTCTCTGTTGCTACAAGGCTTGGAATGACTGATTTCAAGCCAACTAGGATCTCTCTTATCCTAGCTGATAGATCCAAGAGAATCCCACTTGGTGTCTTAGAGGATGTTCCACTCCAGATTGAAAGTCACATGATTCCCACAGACTTTGTGATTTTGGACTATGCTGAAGAGCCTATAGATCCTCTTATCCTGGGAAGATCATTCTTAGCTACTGCTGGTGCTATCATTGATGTGAAGAAAGGGAAAATAGAACTGGAATTGGGTGATATTGTCTTGCATTTTGACATGGATAAGTTAAGGAGACAGTCCACCATTGATGATCAGAGTTTTTCTGTAGAGATCTCTAAGGATGATGATCCTATCAAAGGCCATTCAAATGACATTACTGCTGGGTATGTCAAGGAGCTGGTTACTAGTGAGCAAGTGAACAAGGTGGACAATGGGAATGGAGCTTCAGTTGCAGACCATGTCATAGCCACACAGCCTCCACTAAAGCAAAGGTATGGACACTCTGGAATCAATTCCGAACCGCCTGATATCATCAATAAGAATTTCGAAGGTCCAAAAGCTGTTTCACACTTATGCAAGCAACGAGATTCTCGTGGAAAGCTTGGTGTTTCTTTTGATGATTCTGCAGGAAAAAGAAGTGTCCCACCCAAACTCACATCCCGCCCTGCTGCTATTCCTCAATTCCTTGGTCGATCTCATGCACCAAATGCTTACACACCACCATGGATGAGGAGACACTTTTCTCCGAGGCATGTGCTGTCACTGTCTGATCCACCATATGTCTGAGCCTCGATACAGTCCAGCTAATGACTGAAAACAAGCGCTTAGTGGGAGGCAACCCACTTGTAGGTGAAATTCCTTAGTGATTTTCGTTTCTTTTCACTAACTTTTAGTTTTGTTTTATTCAAAAAAAAAAAAAAAAAAAAAAAAAAAAAAAAAAAATCGCGACGAGCCAGTGTCGATCGACACTACCCATGGTGTCGGTCGACAACCACATCACAGTCTCAATTTTGACTCAAATCCTTTTCTTTTTCCTTGCCTCCTCTGGCTGAATAACACTGGGGACAGTGTTGTTTAAGTCTGGGGGAGGTGGTTGCTGACATTGTTTTTGTTTTTGAGGGATTTCTAAAAAAAAAGTTTTCAAATTGTTTTATTGAGTCAAAATCAGTCAGGAAATTATGACCTTCTCTTGGAGTTTACCTTATCAACCAATGTTCTTGCAATCACAAGGGGCGGACATCAGCAGCGGACTTAGCCGAACAGAATGGCTCTAGCGGACCGATTGCTGGATCACAACCGTATCTTTAAGGTACTCAACTCTCTGAAGTTTAACTCCTCGCATAAACCTGACTTTTAAATTTCTTAGCAAGGGGTTTGGTATACATGAGTATGATTTCTCTTTCAGTCCAGTCAAGACAGGCTTATGCATTTACATCATGTTTATTTATGGCTTTACATTTAGTTATATACTCCCTCTTTTCTTAACCCAAAGGGAAGTCTAACGACACCCTCGGGAAAACGAAGTGGATGAAGGCAGTCCAACTGGTCTTCTGACTCCATGGAAACCCGCCGGATGAAAGTAATAAAAAGGACCAGGAATTGGTGGCTCCACCCATCACTACTCGCGCTCTAAATAAAAACTGATTCCAAATCATAAAAGAGAGAGAAGAAAAAAAAAGAAAAGAAAAAATTAATAATAATAAATTAAAAAAACGAAAAAGAAAACTAAAAATGCATTCATGTTTTAGTTTTAGAAGTTTGTCTTGATTGTGCTTGGAGGGGTAAAAATCAGAATGCTATTTGATCGATAACCTCTTGTTGAGAACTCACGCTTTTAATTTTTAAGGAGTTGGCTTTAGATTTTTGAGTTATCTCATGAGATTTAGTGTTTGGTTTGGTTTGAATTGCAAGTTAGTGTCCACTATGTGAAACTGGTCTAATGTTGGTTATGTTCTGAGTGAGAGCAGGTGCAAAGGTTGGTACAAGCTCTGAAGGGTAAGTGAGTTTCCGCTTTTCAAACCTCTTTCGCAGTTTAGTAATTGTTTTGCTTGAGGGCAAGCAAAAGCTAAGTCTGGGGGAGTTGATATATCATGGTTTTTATGCGTTTTTGCCATGATATAACTCATGTATATAGAGGCTTTTTGGTGTTTTTGGAGTATTTTCTAGTGTTTACAGGTCATAGGTGTGTTTGGTGCATTTTGGAGCTTATTTGAGGATTTCTGCTGGAAAACAAGACAAACTGGCGTTCACAGACTTTGGTGTTGATCGACACCAATCTGGTGTTGGTCGACACCACTACAGGACGAAAATACAGACACTTTGGAAGATTTACAGCTTTGGCCCACAAGTTCTGTTTATTTGCAAAACTGCCCCAGATCGTGTTTTAGGAGATTTTTAGGTTTATAAGCCATTGTTTAGGCTTTTTCTATTTTTTGTATCTTATTTTCTATTGAGACTTAGAGAGAGATTTGTAGCAGAGCTTTAGAGAGACAAATCAGACTCCTTCAGAGAAGATTTTGAACTCCTTTAATCTCTTATCTTATTTCTTTTATGCAATCTTTCTTATTCATGATATTTGCTTCAATCACCATGTCTGAGTAGTTTGTTTGTTAGGTTAAGGGTTTTCAAGGGTTGAAGAAGAATTGCAATATTGTTAGGATAATCATTAGAGTTCTTCATCTGGATTATGTTTAATGCTTATTCTAGCTTCGCGACCTAGAATCTGAACTTAGGTTAATTGGTAGACACGAAAGTGTTATTGATTTCCTGAACTATCTTGGATGAGCAAAATACCTATCTGCAAAGGAATTTGGTTTAGGGATTTTGTGAACAATTGAACTTGGAATTAATGCTTGTCTAGTTTATTGAATTTGCAAAGAAATTTGGAATTCTAGGATTTAGACATAGATAATCTCTGCAGCGAAAGCTGGTTGATTTTACATTAGTGTTCATGTTCGAGAACGATACTTAATTAATATCCTGATAGATTTCACTCTGCAATTCGGAATCAACCTGAGAATTTCCCCTGGCCTAACCTTTGTCTCTTGAATTTAAACCTCACAAATCGGTCACTTGCAGCTTTTAGTTACTTAATTTGCATTACATTTACACTCTTTCTCTTAGCATTGATTTGAATCTAGGAATTTACTGTGCAATCGTTAGACGTTTGAATTCGATAACCCTATACACTACAACTGAATTGATGTGCACTTGCAGTTATTTTTAGGGAGAACTTTACACCTATCATATATAAGTATATCATCAAAGTAAACAACTACAAATTTACGTATATAAGCACGAAGAACCTGGTTCATGAGGCGCATGAATGTACTTGGCGCATTGGTCAAGCCAAAAGGCATGACTACCCATTCATACAAACCCTATTTTGTTTTGAATGCGGTTTTCCACTCATCTCCTTCACGCATTCGGACCTGATGGTATCCACTCTTCAAATCTACTTTAGAGAAGAGAGTAGAACCACTTAACTCGTCAATCATGTTGTCAAGACGTGGTATGGGGTGCCTATACTTGATAGTTATGTTGTTTATGGCTCGACAGTCCACATACATTCTCCATGTCCCATCCTTCTTGGGAACTAAGAGCACAGGCACAGCACAAGGACTTAAACTCTCTCGGATATAGCCCTTCTCCATCAGCTCTCTCAATTGCTTCTCCAACTCTTTGGACTCCTCATGATTCATTTGGTAAGCAGCCTTGTTGGGTAAGGCAGAGCCAGGGACGAGGTCAATCTGATGCTCTATGCCTCGGATTGGTGCAAGCCAGGGGTCATCTCCTCAGGAAACACATCGCGGAACTTGTCCAAGACGGATTTCACTTGATCAGGAACCTCCAAAGTACCTAATCCTGCACTCAAACACTCTATAAAGATCATCAGTAGCATGGTGCCAACTCTTTAAAGATCATCAGTAGCATGGTGCCCTTGGCACCAAGGGTCTTACATACCTTACTAGAAGATATATAAAGACTAGACTTACTCTTCTTAACCTCTTTATTCATATGCACATAAAGTTAATGTACCTCGGTTGGGCTGAGAGGTGCCAGATTGTACGTACGGTCATTGTGCACAAAAGAGTAGTAGTTTGTCCGACCATTATGGATGGTGGATCGATCAAACTGCCAAGGTCTACCAAGCAGCAAGTGTCCGGCGTGCATAGGCAAGATGTCACAAGTGACTTGATCTTGGTATTTCCCCACGCTAAATGGCACAACGTGTTCAGTGACCTGCATCTCAATTTCTTCATTGAGCTATTGTAAGGGATACGGCTTGGGGTGCTTAGTCTTCTCAAGACCTAACCTGTCAACCAAAAACTCGTTAGCTACATTAGTGCAAGAGCCTCCATCAATCACAAGATTGCATACCTTGTCATTGATGTTACAATGAGTATGGAAGAGGGTTTCTCTTTGAGCTTTCTCTGCGGGGTTTACAAGTACACTAAGTACTCTCCTGGTCACCAGAAGCTCTCCTCTATCCGGGTACTCAACCTCATCGTCTTGAGCACTCTGCTCATCCTCTTGTTCTTCTTCCGACTAATAATCTCCGGTTGAGGCTCGTCTCTGGATATATGTCCCCTGCCTTGACACTTAAAACAAATAATGCCACGAGTTCTTGAATCATTAATTAAAGACTTACCTTGCTCTGGTCGAGTGAATTTGGAACTCTCATTGCTCTTTCCTTTAAAATGAGAATAAACCTCCCCTGCTTTGCCGTTGTCCAAAGGCTTGGAACTACTGGCTGTCCAAGGCTGAGACGTTCTGTTCCTTTGGCTGAGACAAGTTTTACGCTTGATCTGCTGCTCAACTTGAACATAGAGGTGTAATAGCTCATGTAGACCACTGTATTGAGCTCTCTCTACCTTCCGGGCAATTCTCTCTTGCAAGCCATCTATCAACTGTGCCATTAAAGCCTCCTCGGACTCCTCTAGCTCCAGCGAGTTCATCAGCTTCTCAAACTCCTCAAAATACTCATCAACACTCCTTGTTCCCTGAGACAACTTACGAAAACGTTTTTGTATGTCTCTATGATAATGCTCAGGTACATACCTTAACCTCAGGAGGAATTTCATGTCACTCCAAGTGGCTACTGGTCCAAAACGTTGCCTTCTCCTCTCGGCTACGTTTCTGTCCCACCATGCCAGCGCATTGTCTGTGAGCTGAGCTGCTGCTACAGCAACCTTCTTGCGCTCATTGTAACCATAGGACTCGAAGATGTGCTCAAGACGTTTCTCCAATCCATGTACACCTCCGGATTGGACTTTTGTGCAAAAGTAGGAGGGGTTAGCTTAATATCATGGTTATGTCCCCTTGCTTCTACTTCAGGAGCTTGATTTCTCTGTAGAGGATCTGCTCTCCTTTGCCGCTGTCAACGAAGAGGATCAGGTGGATCATCTTTTAGCTCCGGCATGTCATCATCCGTAATTTGATCTTGCTGTAGAGGAGCTCCTCTAGCAGCTACTGGCCTTGGCTGCTCAAGACGACCAATACGGACTCCAAACTCCGTCCTCAACGTTCCTACTTTCTCTCCCATGCTCCGCATCTCTTCTCTCATGGCAGTGAGCATCTGCATCATAGCATCTTGCGGCACTTCATCTCTTTCATCACCCATGATATCTTGAATTCCTGTTTAACCTTGCAAAGACTTAAACAAACAAATCAAAGATACCACATAAATAAAAGGTACTAAACTTAAACAATAACAATTCCAAACAAACTTTTTTTTATTTTCGGATTTAAGTGAAACAATAAAGCAATCTAACAACTTAAACAGAAAGAAACAAAGATCAAGAACAATTTTTATGGGTTTTATGATTTATGAGAAACAGAAAACTAAACAAGCAAGCAACGATTTTCTTTTAGGTTTTTCTTTTAGGGTTTGACAGAAACTTAAACAAAGCAAACAAAAGCAATTTTTATGGGTTTTCTTTCATGTGCAAAGCAAAAACGAAAATCAGAAACAAATAACAAAAAATAGATGGATAGAAAAACCAAAAGCAGAACCTTTGGCTCTGAAACCAAAATGATGTAAGACTCGATGGTAAGGCTTAGATCTGGCAGCATGAGATGGAGGATGGGATCTAGAGGCTTGCTTTATCACTCTCTCCTTTAGATCTGTGGGTGGAGATGGTAAGACAAGACTTGAATCCACAAGACTTGAATCGACGCGGTGTTCAACAAGCTGGCTATCACGCTCTCTCTTGAATGAAAAAATGATGGAGTTGAGGATGATCGAAGGCACCACAGAGAGGATGGTAGACTCTCTGATACAGCAAAACACTTGGTCTTGGCGAATCTCACACGCAAGAGGCAAGCTAGGGTTCTAAGCAAAGCGGCGGCTTTGAGGAAAGAAGAAATACGTTATTTTATTAATATCAAAGATAACCAAAAATACAAAGACGCAGGGAAGCTTTATTAGCAGCTCTTCAGCTAGCCCTAAGGCTGAAATTCAAATAAGGAAAAAAAGCACATCACGCTCTCTTGAACAGAAACAAAAAAATGCAAAAATAAAGTAAAATCCAAGAAAAGGAAATAATACTTAAACTAAACCGAAACAAACCAAACTCGTGTAACTTCTTCTGAGGCTCGAATTGGGGTTGTCTTTGAGCCTAAGTACCACTGGGATACTTGCCCTTACCTGCACAAATTGTATAAATTGAAAATACCTGCTTTTGGCGCGAAATGAGCTGAAGTGGTGTTGAGTAGAACTTATCTTGTTCTGGTCCGTTCCTTGCTGGTCCAATGATGAAGTCTTCTTCTTCAGGTCCTTTGGAGTTGACTTGATAAAGATCTTCAAGTGTTTCCTCTTCAGTAGCTTCCAAAACGTCTTCATGTTCCTTGTCGGCTACATTGCTGGTCTTGGCCATGTCCTCATGCTCCGACTTGTTGGTGGGATCCTTGATGTTTTGAACTCCATTACCTTCCAAGTAAATAGACTTACAGTGCTTTGAATGAGGTTGATCCTCCTTTAGGCTCATGCGTGCAAAGTACTCCATTAAGGCTAGTTCCGCTGCAATGGAGTTGCTCAAGAGGTTGCTCGAGAGATTGTCGTCTGGAGGTGGGGTGTTGAGCAAGTCTCCAAGGTTCATGGTGTTGAGGAGGGTCTCAACAGCTTCATTGAATCCTTCTCAAAGCCTCCAGGTCTTGGAGCGAGTCATCGGTGAATCCTTGACCACCGGTATGTCCTCTAGGGCCTTGGTTGGGTTGATGTCCTCATCAAGACTCTTCATTTCTTCTTCTCTCCATCTCTTTATAATATTTTGTACTCTTATTTCTGAAACTCATCTTTCATTTTAATCAAAACCCTTTTATGCAAAGATCAAATCTCGTTGGTGTGTCATATCCATCGAAATCCTTACACTTTCTTTTGGTGCGTAATATCCTTAAGATGAGTAAGTGGTGAATCAGAAGCCTTTCCTCATCTTCTATGTGACCATTTCCTCCACATCCTTTGATCTTAGAGATCTCACCGTCTCTTTGATGCAAAGCTTATCCGCTACTCAACCTCAAAGTGTCGATCTCAGTGAAGGTCTCATCAAGTGGTATCAGAGCACACTCTGAATTTGAGTATTCTATCTTTATATTTTATCAATCAATTTTCATTCATATTTCATCATTGCTATCTTCGCATCTTTCTGTTTTGTCATCAGTTCGTTATCACTCATTTGAATCAATTAGATCCATTATTAAACCGATCTATTACATTAATCTATCCATTCACGTTGCTGCTCATCTCATATTCATCATTGACTGTTCATCTTCTCATTTCGTTCATCCTAGATCTGATCCATACCTCATCTATTTGATCACTGTTTCTATCATCGCATCATTGATTCTATCATCATTGTTAATCACTTGATCACTTGCATTAGTTCCATTACTGTTTTGTTTCAGTACTTGATCATCTATCCATTAGCTCTCTGTTTTGATCATATCTCGAACTTGAACTTTTCATATTCTGTTAAGATCTCAATCTGAAATCGTTTGATCATGTTTAAATTCGTTGAGTACTAGCTTTGTTTCTTTAGAACTAGTTACTGGTTATTTTGTGTTTAATATTTCAGGGAGATATATGATCAGAGACGACCTCATGAAGGGGAGAAGATGGCTAACCATGGAAAAGAAACCAGCAACAACAAGATCCTAATCGATGCCATCACCGCACAAATGGAAAAGATAATGGAGGAAAAACTTGAAGTCATCCGCGATGAACTTAAGAGCAAGAAGAAAGCATCAAATGGAGAAGCTGAAAGCCATGGAGAGACAAAACCTAAGCAGCCTGACAAGACACAGAGCAATCCACATCCAGATTCTCACACACCCAAACATTTCGTTAGTTTTAAATCTCATTACCAGTTTGGTGATGAAATTTCTCTCTATGCATTTTCAGGGAAAGGAAACTACAAAGAGTGGGAAAGAAAAATTGAAGATTGGTTCTGCTACAACCATATCCTGAAGGAGAAGAGACTTCCTTATGCAGTTGGTCAACTTAAGGGAGACACTTATCTTTGGTTTTGTGATTCATAGCCATGTGATTCATTTGCACTCTTTTTCCCTTACCTTTGGTTTTGTCCCAGTGGGTTTTCCAAATGAAAGTTTTTAATGAGGCTTATGTTTCACATTCAAATAACCCATTATGCTGATCAAGACCCAAGCCCATCAAGTGGGAAGATTGAAAACGTGGCTATGTTTCTTCTTCTCTTCTTCTCTTTACAATCACTTGTACGCTCATTTCTGAAACTCATCTTTCATTTTAATCAAAACCTTTTTATGCAAATCAAATCTCGTTGGTGTGTCATATCCATCGAAATCCTTAGTCTTTCTTTCGGTGCGTAATATCCTTAAGATGATTAAGTGGTGAATCAGAAGCCTTTCGTCATCTTCTGTGTGACCATTCGCTCCACATCCTTTGATCCTAGAGATCTCACCATCTCTTTGATGCAAAGCTTATCCGCTACTCAACCTCAAAGTGTCGATCTCAGGGAAGGTCTCATCACCCATCATGTACGAGCCGCCACGAACAAGATCAGGCACGAGGACAATGCGAGAAGAGTTTAACAAGACAATGAAGAGCTTGATGATTCAAGAAGAAGAAGATGCAAGCATGGAAGGAGTAAAGCTCCCAGACCAAGGACAACACCGAAAGGGGACATCACGGATGGCCTCTACTAAGGCCCAAAGGAAGCCTAAATCTTCTCATGATCACTCAAGGAAATCAAAACGACAAGACATGAACTCGTGGACCAAAACACGGCAAAGCTATGTGTTTAATTTAAGTTATAACGTCACTTTCCTTTTCTTGTTTTGCAGGGAAACTCTCTTTTAGATATTTACATATTAAGCACCGAACTCTAGTTAATTTGGTTTAGTGTTTTGCTTTGAATTTCCTTTGTATTTTTACTTCTGTTATTTACAGTTTTTAGACCCTAGAAGTTCACAGTCGCCGAGATATTTATAAAGCTCCTTCGACTCTTGTAGTCTGCCACTTTTTTTATTATCAATAAAGAGAACTGTTTTCCCTTAAACTATAGAGCTCGTGAATCTTGTGCAGTTTCCCCCTTATTCTTGTGTTCACCGACTTATCAAGGCTAGACCATAAGCTTTGTGGCGTCACCCGCTTCCCCTGGTTACTTGTTCAATCCGTTCACCCACTAGGTCAGCTACAACGATCCCATCGGTTCATCTTTGTAAGATCTATTTTGGATCTTACATCACGTAGGGTTTGTAGAAAGTTCTACTTTATTGGGGTTAGCGATCTATTTCCCACTGAGAAGTATCATATAGCATCAGTTCCACACTAAGTTTGACCCTCGTTCCAATTCCACCTGCTTTGAAAGTTAAATATCTGCTTCCCCCCGAAATCAAATTTAAATACCAATTTCCACACATAATCAAACTTAAATACCAGATTGCACACGACGACAATTAGAATCGGTTCACTGTATACCAATCCATTACCAATACATTCTTAACTCGTTAAACACAGTATTAAACCTGATTTAAACCGGATATCAACCCATTAACCCCAATTTCAACCCATTCTCAACCTAACACTATTGGCTTGGTGGAGACTAGAGAGGAAATGACTCTTGCTCGCTCCGACGATTAAACAGCGATCTCTAGCAGCATAATTTTCCGATGAAGAAGAAAAAGTGATTTGCGAGGAGATGAGCAGAAGAAGAAAATTGGGTGGGATTGGTACAGTTTAGTTTGGGTTTGGATAATTAATTTGGTTAGATGTTGGGTCTGGATCACTAATTCGGTTTTGTATTGGTTGTAGGTGGTTTAGCATTAAATTTAGATTGCAAACCAAAAAACCGACATTTGTGTGCAAATAGGTATAAAACTTTCATTTCGTGGGGAATTGAATGAGGCTTAAACTTCATGTGGATCTGATGCTATATGAAACTGATCGTCAACCCACTTTATTGATTTGTCAAAATGTGAAATGTTACAAAGGCCGGAGGGATTATAAAAAGTTCAATAGCCTTTGACCTTCTAGGGTCGACTCGAGAAAGGAAAGACTTAAAACAACATGAGTTGTAAAATAAGACTCAAAACAACAAGAAGTTTAAAACTAATAAGGGAAAAAGTCTTGCAAAACAACAGAAAACGAAACTTGTTATTTCAATAAAAATAAATTGAAATCATACCTTGGTTTGCCGAGTTAATCTTGCTCGATAACGAGACATTGAACCGGTTTAGTCTTCAAGAGCGGCCAGTCGGTTATGAGCTCTTCTTGTGCATTTATTCGTCCAGCATTCTCTTCTATGCTCCCGTGATCTTCACATCCTTGTAGAAGTCCTATGGTGTAGCCATTGAATTTGTATTGTAGCAGCCTTTGGGAACAAATGGAGCTTGAGTTTCTTCTTATACTTCCTCTGGGGGTTCTTGAGTTGGATCCGGTAGTATGTCCTTATTACGGCGGCACTAGAATACCTTGTGGTGGTGTCAACACTTCCACGCTGTCGGCCATCTAGTTCCTAGACTCGGTTGGGTTACCGGCTCATAGAACTCTGACAACTACGTGTCACTCCACCCGAAATTAGGAGTAGTGTCTCCAGAATCCGTACTGATCGCATGGACTACCATCAAACTATCCATAGTGTCGGTATTGCTCAAGTCGTCCGAACTGCATGGTTCAATGTATCGGCTAGCACATTTCCCCTTCTCTCGCAGTCTGGAGTCCATTCTCCAACATCATCACACCTTCTTCTCGGCAATCCTACACAAACACAAACTTCACCACAAACAAAGCACAAAGCTTTTCCATTAGTACAACCCGTTAGTTATACTACGCATTCAAAACTCCCTTTTTCCCAAGTTGACTAAAACATTTCGGAAATCCGATCATGTTTCAGAAACCTTTTTCTTAAAAACCTCTGTTCTTGAATCGAAAAAAATATCTTCTTCGAAAACGTTTTTCCTCCCTTCCTTTCTGGTCCATGAGTATGATCCTTAAAACCATGCTCTGATACCAAATCTGTAACGCCCCCGACCCGTGCTAGACATAGACGGCACAGGAACAGCTCTCAACCACGTCTAATCCGACTCGAGAACATCACAAGAACGCCGAACACTTGTAAACGGTGAAGTCCTGTCCCGACTCCGACACCCCCGCCATTAAGGCCTAAGGTATCCTACCCGTACCCTAACCGCGAGTAAGTGAAAAGTACAATCGCAAAGTCATTCAAACAGTATATAAAAGCTTTTGCATTATTAAACTTTTATCGTACAATCCACACGAAGTAAACCAAACCGTTTTGATGAAAAAGCATGAAAAATCTGGTTTATTTGGATTAAAATACACCCATACTTGCTGCTCACTCTACACCAAAAACATAATGTACATTTAACCATAAGGTTACCGTACACACTACAACTGCGAGGTTCGACCCAGGCTCCCTTTCCGGACACCCGTCTTACCACCACCTGCACATCGTCAATAAATCATGAGTACTCTTTCTCAAACCTGAGTCCACACGGAGCCTTCTCATAAGAGGGACTCTCCACTCGACCTCAATCAAACTTAATCACAGCATCACATCAAAGCGTATTCATCAAAATGAATACAGCAGCGGAATAAACATAACAATAATCAAGAGTGATCTCATGACAACTCAATCACAGTCATACTGCTCACGAGTATAATTACAGCGATTAAACACATAACAAATGCAGAAGCATCTTTGAAATGCTCATACACACAAGATACTCTCTCACGAGTCTACCTACATGAGGTTCTCTCCCTGTCCGACCTCACCGTTCCCACGAGTCTTACTACACTGATATACCTCTATTTTATATGGCTTTACTATACTTTTCATAAGGTTTTCAAAGTTTTTTTTATCTAAAAACATACCTTTTATGGATTTATAGTACTAAGAGAGTAAACAGGTCGAAAGATGCATTTTGGAGCAAAACCATAGAATTTGGACTTTAAACCGCTCCATGACGCAGCATCAACTTTGAAAGGGACTTAAAAACATTATACTCAATGGATTTAAACAAAACCAGTTTTTTGCGAGCTCCTGATGAGTTATCTTTCCAACCCAACTGGAATCAATCGATTTGGCCGAGTAGAATGGAAGATATGATGGTTTTAATGAAGACCAGTCCAAACAGCCGAAACCAGCCAATCATCCCACTCGTGAAGACGACTTTGCCAACTGGAACCACTTTGATAATGAGCCTTTCCTAGCCTCTTGCTCCAAATTCTCTCGGATCACTCACCCCGCTATCCGCTATGTGCACCGCCTCATCTCAACCACTTTTCAATGCAAGCACTAGGCAAACCGAGTGACCACCGACAAGTTCTACATTCTCACATCACCATTCATTCACCACAAGCACAAGGCGAATCTTGGTCTCTTGTTGGCGAAAAAATTCATCAATGTAAAGACCTTGGCAAAGAACCTCACGGCAAACAAAAAAATCTTCGTCCGTTTTGGAAGATTGATCACCGCCATTGTCAGCCATGCCAAGATCGACATCTCCAAGTATATGCCACTAGTGAGCCCTGCTCCCATGGGTATCCACGCCCTTCAAAGGCTTAGCTTCATCAACCTATGGACAAAGGATCCAACCCGCTTTTGCTATGTGTACCCAATTGCCTCGGGAACCACACTTGTGCAACTACCATAAGATGATCTCCCCTCACTTAACTCCAGCATTGTCACTTTCTCATCACCACCCGAGGATTACTTCACTCCTTCCCTTGAGATGCTCACCTACCTAATCCAACACTACTATGCAACGCAGCGGGTAACAAGAAACCAGCGTCATCACCACGACCGCAACATCCTCACCGCAGGTCAAGGCGCACAAAAGGCGTTGGCTCGCGTCAGTCGCCTTGAGCAGACTGTCCATTGCCAATCCCGTTTCATCTCGCGCCACATCCGTGTTGTTCGCAACATTGCTCACGATCATCTCTTCTGTTCTTCCACCTCAGTTTGTGGACCACATTAACCCGACCTTGGCAAGTTTTCACTCACCTCCGAGCTTGGTTCCGAGGATGATGACTCAGAGGACAAAGAGGAGAGTGCGACCAGCCACAACACCTAACCTTAGCCACGCACGTCTTCTTCATTCCATATCTGATGCAATGGACACTTAACTCCATTTTCTATCCCTACCTTATTTTGATGTCTTTCTTTTTATTTTATTTTTAGTGCGTCTGTACCTCTCACCCTTAATTCGATTTGCTTTCACCGGGATGGTGCAAGTTAAGTTTGGGGGGATTTTTATCCTTTACTAAAGTAGTTTTCTTTCTTTTCTCATGTCTTTAGTCATTTTATTGTTTTTCTTAAACTATGTTTTATTGAGTCAAAATCTTTGTCAGAAATTATGAACCACCTTTATGATTTCCTTGTGTTGTACTAACGATCTATGACCTTAGAGCGGACATTAATTGTATACATAAGCCTAACAGAACCTCTAATGGTGGACAATCTAACGTTAACTCCATCCTAATCAATCTTAGTTTTTCTTTTCAAGGGGCTTGGTTTACATATGAATCGTTCCTCGTTTGGGTCTTAAAGGGATACGTCCACGAAAGTATAGGTATCCTCTCTCTCATCTTGTATGATAATCAAAAAGCTTTTAACGACAAGGAAAACGTGTAAGCAAGAGGAATGCATACGTCTGCACCTTCTTGTCTTATTGAGACCTACCAAAACAAGGAACAAGCAAAAGACTTATCCTATGTTGATCCTATAAAAAAGATGGAAGGATCGATAGAAAAAATAAAATGATAGCCTAGAAAAGTAGGGAAATATCGATCCTTCAAAAAGAAAAGAAAAAGAAAAAGAAGAGAGGAAAAGAACTGAAAGTGACTCAAAAAGGACTATATTGTCAAGACTTGAACGGGTATGAACATGTACATAATGATCGATACTCCCTTGATAAACACCGCACGTTTTAAATTTCTGCAAGGGGTTAACAATGGAAAGTTTGGAATCCTGGATGAGATTTGTTGGGTCCGGTATGGTTCGCTAAGCTTGCCGATAGTACGTGAAGCTAACCTACGTTGGTTATGGTTTTAGTTGAATACAGGAAATGAAGTCATCACAGGTTTTCTATAAGGTAAGGGAGTTTCCACGTTTTCAAACCTCTTTCACTAATTTGAATGCAATTTGCGTGGGGACAAGCAAAGATCTAAATCTAGGGTAGTTGATATACCTCTATTTTATACGCTTTTATATGGTTTAACTATGCTTTTCATAAGGTTTTTAAAGGCTTTTTGATCTTAAAATGTAGTTTTTATGGATTTATAGTACTAAGAGTTTAAACAGGTTGAAAGATGCATTTTGGAGCAAAAGCATAGAATTTGGACTTTAAACTGCTCCGTGACCCAGCATCAACTTTGGAAGGGCCTTAAAAACATTAAACTCAAGGTAATTCAACAAAACCAGTTTGCCGCATGTCCCTGATGAGTTAGCTATCCAACGCAACTGGAATCAATCCATTTCGATTAATAGAAAGGAAGATAGGATGATTTTAATGAAGACTGGTCCAAACAGCCGAAACCGGACCAGCATCATCCTACTTCATCCCATGTCCCGACCGAACGCAGCAGGCCGACCAAGAAACCATTTGGCCGCGGTCGGCCCGATCGATCTAACATGTCCGAAACGAATCACACATCCGGCCGAGCGCAGCCGGCCGACCAGGAGACTATTTGCCCGCGGTCGACCCGAACATTCTTCACCATCCCGACGCTTGACCGACCACGAACGGCCGACCGTATGGTCTTGCCGGTCGGCCTGAAGTTTGCCTACATAAGGCCCATTTTCCCAACTTCAACTTTCCGTTTGTTCTGCAAGGGAACGAGATGGTGAATCTATTAGTTGGCCGTACGGCTCTCTCTAGAGAATCAAACAAAATGGATGATAAATCAAGTAACCAAGGGGGATTGATGGACGCCACACAGAGTATGATAAGCTCTATGATAAGTCAGACTCTCAACTCAAGTGAAATCACACACAAGAGATGACAAGTTTTGCTCTCAGCTTCAATGGTATCTCACACAAAGAAGAAGAAGGCGGCTGCGATTTTCTTTGATAAGTAAATAGGGTTTCTTTATTGATAATTGGGTAAATGATACAAAGCTGAAAAGGGACTTTATAAATAGTCCAGCAGCTGTGGCTTCTCTTGGCCGAAATTAATACAAGAAATTAAATAAGGAAAGTTTGGAAATCTTGCGTGCAACCAAGTTAAAACCAAAAATAAAAAGTAAAAACTTAAAGAAAAATCTTGCAAAACAAACAAGAAACTTGTGAATTATAATCATATGGAAATGCATACCTTGAGCTCTAGGGAAGAGCTTCCATTTTTTTGGAGATGATGAACAAGGATGTTTCCTTAGTTCCTTGTAAAACCGGCAGAAATGGGGTTGATGATGATTTGAATGGTGCGGCATTGTTTTCTTGCATTCCTTTGGCATTCTCGGCTTCTTGGTGCTCTTTCGTGAGTTCTTGCCCTTCTTCTAAGTCTGGAGCCTTTGGAGTCTCTTTGGTGATCTCTGTTATTAGCAGCTTCCCTTTGAGTTCTTCATGCTCTATGAGGGTGATCAAGCTCTCTACGGACTTGTTGAACTCTTCTCTCACACTCTTAACTCCTGCTATTGTTCTTGGTGATCTTCTAAAGACCGGTTCGGTGACTTGATCCTCTTCTTCATCTAAGTTATGGTGGATGTCCTCATCACTCCCTCCTTCTTGAGAAGGTTCTGGCCTCAGAACAGATTCATCTGCACGGAAAGGATAAAAATCAGTGATATGTTTAACTCACCTGGTAGCTCAGTCTTGTAGGCATAGTCATTGACTCGTTCTAGGACTCGAAATGGTCTATCTCCTCTGATGAGGACATCATATCATCATCAACCAAGGAGCACGGAACCAGGAGCCTTGAGGAGGAGAGCAAGAAGCTGAGGAGAGCTAAGGAGGCAAGCGAGTTGAGCTCAGCTCAAGTGGAGGCCAAGATCAAATATTCAAGCTCAACCAACATTTGGAGATCATACTCAATTCATCCAGAGTTAGTCACAAGTAAGAATCAACCCGAAATGATCCTAAATAAAGAAGATATTGAAGATACAATGTGGAAGATCTTCAATGGACCCGATGGAGACATGCGACAACTCATTGAATCATTCCGACCCAACCAGGACGAACCAAGCTGCAAATCCAATTTTTTTGGATTCCCAACTCATCATAGCAAGACGGAGAATTGGTTTCATAACCAAATTAATTTTGGTTCAAGAGTTATTGATTTTACAAATCAGGTAAACCGGAGCTTTCCCGATTTGGACATAGGCGCATTTATTGGAGGAATACGATTGAACCAGAAGGAGATAAGCTATAAATCGATTTGATATGGATTATTGACTCAACCGGGGAGTTTGTCGAATTGGAATCATATCAATACCGGTTTTGGCGTGGAAGTTATTCAACTTCTAAACCGGATGATTCTCATCTTGCCTTATTTGGAGGCTCACGGGTTTGATCACTTACAAGCCCGACTTTGGCGACCAGGAGAGAGATCAAACCGTTCAGGAGAGACGTCAAGGCATCTAGGAGAGTCATCCCACATCTTCCCATGCACCAGCACCCACAGAATCAGGCGGATTCTCATGTTTGTGAACTTTTCTTTTCCGGATGCATTCACACTTGGAGGAATAACTCTCCAACGGCTACATTGTCTTTGCTGCTGCGTTTTGGAGACTTATTCACTCAACCTGGACGTTCCAAGGCACCAAACCTTCACGCCCAAGCTGTCAAGACTCAAGGAGCCAAGACTTGCCTTATTTGGCCTGATTTTGTCATCAAGCTCCAACGGCCATACTGTTTTAATGTAGATTTTATTACCGTCAGTTTTCTTAAGTCATGAGCACTATATAAGCTCGACTATTCTTTCATTGTAAATCACCCTTGATCATTGAAATTAATAAAGTATTATTCAGTGTACAAAAGTCTTTCTTTTGTGTTGTTCATTAGAGTCTTAGGTGGATTCCTTTGCTCTTGTGTTCTTATCTTTAGATCCTAAGTGTGTGAGATACTTTTGATCTATTGATCTGCAAGCTAAGATTGTTTGAGAGATTCAAACACTCTTGTTTGTTCATTGATTGAGTGAGTCAATCGCCCCTCCATTGATTGAGCGAGTCAATCGTCCATCATCACCTTCCATCTCGACATCAACCCACTTCCGCAAGCCATAAGCTTCGAATCTCTTGATCATCAAGTGATCTTAAGTTTGGTGGATTCCAATCTTATATCATCTGGTATCAGAGCTTTAAAAGCTCCTATCCATCAGGTAGTGTCCATTCAACCTTCATCTATCATTTTCTGTTTTGTTTATTTTTGTTTCATTCCTATAAATTGAAAACCACAAAAATTGTTCTTGCTTATTTCTATTTCAGTTTACCTTCCATTTATAAATTCAAAACCAAAATAAAATTTTTTTTCCTTAATTTTGATTTCTATTTCATTCCATACAATAAAAAGAAAATAAAAATTTGATTTGTTTTAGTTTGTTGATTGAATTTTCGAAATTTATTTATATATATATATAAAAAAATCAGAATATTTCCATATTTCTTGTCATTAGCATTCTTGCCATTTTTGAGTGATTTAATTCTGGTCCACCTTTATCTGCAAGGTACGCTCAAGAAACCATGGAAGAAACAGAGGGAGAAATTCCTTACCAAACTTATGAGGATCAATGGAGTCAAGGAGGAGAAAGCCACACCTTCTCTGAAGAAGAAGCTGACTATGAAGCACCACCATGGCCAGGAGATGACTATCAAGCACCACCATGGCATGGAGATGACTACTCATGTTCTGATTTTGAAGATAAGCCAGGCAGTGGAGAACTTGAGCCTGAACCGCTAGACTATGACCAAGACAATACAAGCCTTGAGAGTTGGTCCAAAGATGAAGAGATATACAACTATGAAGGCCAAGAAGAAGAAGAAGATCATGATGACCAATCGTGGTGTGATGAGACTAAAACTGAATTCAGTCCAGAAGAAGGAGACTATAAAGAGGAATCAGAACATGGCGAGTTCAACATAGAAGAAGAACAAGATCGGTTCACAAAACCTTACCAAGAAGAGGAGTCGTTTGGTGAAGAAACCAATTCTCAAATCAGTTTAGGTGATACTGATCTGATCGAGGATGAGCTTTGGCACCAAGAGTCTGAATCTGAGGTACACTACGATGTTGAGCAAGAGAGTGAGGAAGACGAGCCAACATACAGTCAAGCTGAAGCATGGGAAAGCGATCACAGCTCGGAGGTTGATCAAGAAGGAGCATGGCGTGAGGAAGAAGAATTTGACTCTTGTCAAGAGGAGCCATACCACATTTATTTTTCAGGTAACAGTCAAGGACCAGAGGCTTATGTAAGATGGGAGAGATACATGGAGGAATGGTTTCAAGAAAATCAAACTCCTCATGAAGAAAGGACAGCCATTGCCGAGCAAACTCTAGTTGATGAAGCCTACCTACAATGGGAGATAGATGCTTACCTCAGACTCGACTATGATCTACCAGACTACACCTGGGAGGAGATGAAGCTATTCTTACATAAAGAGTTTGTGGAGGAACCAGAAGCTTCATGTATTGCGTTTTTGACGCTTTCTAACCATTGTTTTCACGAGTTTTTCGAGTCTTACTAGCTTTTATCGAGTCTTTACAGGTCTAAAGACGTTCCAATGAGAGTTTCGGTTACAAGGAGCAGCATGAGGTGAAAGAAGGCAAAAAGGAGTAAAAAGGCCGTCATTCGAAGCCCGATCGAAGTCCGCGAGGAAATCACTGGATCAAACCGCTCGTCCTTAACCGCCCGATCAAACCGCTCGCCCTTAACCGCTCGAACACACTGCTCGGCCCACACCGCTCGACCAGACCACTCGCCCTTAACCGCTCGAACACACTGCTCGGCCCACACCGCTTGCCCTTAACCGCTCGGTCCACACCGCTCGGTCCACACTGCTCGGTCCACACCGCTCGGCCCACACCGCTCGGTCCAGGCGCTCGGTCCAGGCGCTCGGCCTAAACCGCTCGGTCACTCGACCAAGCACCTATCCTACCCGCTTGACCGAGCGCCTATCCGACCCGTCTTCAAACCGGATTAAACCGTACTCGACTTCGAAGCTACTTAGACCTGATTTTAAGCCATTGTTTAGGCTACGCTTTATTTTAGTTTTTGATTTTTGATTTCGACACTTGGTGAGATACGCCATCGAGAGATGTCTTCCTGGTTTTCTGGTTTAGTCACCGGTTCGCCCGGTTTGATGCGGTTGTGCTCGGCTTTTCTCTTCATTTGCTCGGTTCAAATGACAATGCCAGGGGGTGAAATCCGACCCCAACAATAACAACCAAAAACAAGGAGGCGGTTTCACCAGCCCCTAGAGATCAATCAACCTTCAAGTACCATGTGAAAAGGCTTGAAGATGATGAGCCTATTTCAAAAGCACCACATCAAAGGAAGCTTAAGAAGAGAGAAGATCCAGTAAATTTTATCTTCCCTTCCGCAATCAATGGTACTAATTTTATAGACTCTTTATGTGATACAGGATCTACAGTGAATATCATGTCTAAAACCATTGCAAAGAATCTGAGGATTGTAGAGATTGAGCCTCCTGGAAAGATGATCAAGTTTGCAGATGCTTCTAGCACAACTCCATATAGGTTTGGGCGTAATCTGGAGATGCAAGTAGGGGGATGTCTAGTCCCCACTGATTTTCACATCATAGAGATGCAAGATGAATCCTCAATGTCTTTGGTCCTTGGGACTCCTTTCCTTTAAACCGTAGGAGCAATGTTTGATTTTCGCAGAGGACGGGTTTCTATTTCTCAAACCAAAAAGAAAGTCTTCTATCATGCAGTTTCTACTGAATCCTCGTGCTTCACGACCGTCTACAATGAGGAGTGGGCAAGTTTAGACCCTGGAGATGACATTAAACGGTGACAAGACGTTCCTCAAGAAGCTCTCTACATTAGATCTTATGACGTTTTGAAGTCGACAAAAGATGATGCCAAATCGTTTCAAGTATAAATGGCTCGATTTTGACTCCTCAAGATCATCATGAAAATCATACATGGGATGTTTTCAAGCTTGAGACACATCCTAGAGCACCATCAAGACCAGCACCATCCGAATCTCCTTGGTTTAGACACATTGCCAACTACCTTGCAGCTGAGCATCCACCATCTTAACTCTTTGGCTACAAGAAAAAAAAGTTCTTACGCGATGTTAGAAGGTACTTCTGGGATGAACCTTATCTTTATAAACATTGTTCTGATGGTATGCTTAGAAGATGCATTCCAGAAGAAGAGGTTCCAGGAGTTCTCTTTCCTTGTCATGGTTCTGACTATGCAGGACAGTTTGCTACTAACAAGACCATTGCTAAGATATTGCAAGCTGGGTTTTGGTGGCCTACCATGTTTAAGGACGCCCATAACTTCATCTCTAAGTGTGATGCTTGCCAAAGACAAGGGAAATTGAGCAAAAGGAATGAGATGCTACAAAACTTCATCCAAGAAGTCGAAGTTTTTGATGTTTGGGGAATCGACTTTATGGGTCATTTTCCTTCTTCTTATGGAAAAAAATACATCCTTTTTTCTGTGGATTATGTGTCTAAGTGGGTAGAAGCCATAGCCAGCCCCACAAACGACGTAAAGGTGGTGATGAAGTTGTTTAAGTCGATCATCTTTCCAAGATTTGGTATCCCGCGAGTTGTGATTAGTGATGGAGGATCTCACTTCATCAACAAGGTCTTCGAAAATCTTCTGAAGAAAAATGGAGTGAGACACAAAGTTACTACTCCTTATCATCCTCAAACAAGTGGACAAGTAGAGATCTTTAACAGAGAAATCAAGAGGATCTTAGAGAAAACAGTGGGAATGACAAGAAAAGATTGGTCTGTAAAGCTTTATGATGCTCTTTGGGCATATAGAACCGCATTTAAAACCCCATTTGCAACAACTCCTTTTCATCTTGTCTATGGAAAAACTTGCCATCTTCATGTCGAGATTGAGTATAAAGCGGAATGGGCAGTCAAGAAGCTATATTACGATATCAAGGCAGCAACCGAGAGACGCTTGATTCAATTGAATAAGTTAGATGAAATTCGCCATAATGCCTATGAGAATTCTAGGATCTACAAGGAACGATCAAAAGCATATCATGACAAGAAGATAGTCTCCAAGACGTTTTCTCCCACTGACCAGGTTCTCCTTTTCAACTCACGCCATAAACTGTTTCCCGGAAACCTTAGGTCGCGATGGTCTGGACCATTTAGGATCAAAGAAGTGAAACCATATGGTTTTGTTGTGTTATGGAACTACAATGGTGGTCATTTCACTGTGAATGGACAAAGACTTAAACCATATCTCGCAGACATTGAGAAAGATGAGAGAGAAACCATTCTCTTAGTTGATGCTTCAACCGCCTAAGAAGAGGCCTTACGTCAAGATAAAGACTTAAAACAAGCGCACTATGAGAGGCAACCCATATTCTTTGCTTTTATCTTATTTTTTATTTCATTTCTAATTTTTTGAACTTCTTTATTTTCTAATCTAACTCTAAAAATACAGAATTTTTATTTTAGGATGAAGAACCAACGAAGACCAAGCAGGAAATGTTGCACCCACCCAATGCTCCCACCCTTGTTTAAAGAAACAATTCTCCTCCATGGTGCAAGGCATAAATGTTTTCATGGTCAAGTCCCAAAACTTCAACATTATACATGGACATGAACAAAACATCCAAACCTTGACACAACCATTCAAGGTAAGTAATTCCTTCTAGTCAATTCAATCATAACCATTTTAATCTTAATTTGATAAGCATATGCACCATACACTTAATTTCTTGCATTTGGTGGTTTAAATTCCTTAACATTGGTGGTTTATGAATAATTAAGTATCTTTACATGTCATTCTCATATCATGCATTGATTTCCCTTATATTAAACTATTTTCAGAGCTTTGGGATCCCTGAACAAGACCCAAAACGTTTTTTATAGTTTATACTATCTTGTCTTAGATTGAGAACTCCAAACTGTTCACTTGGGGGTCTCGATCTAAGACCGTACTTAACAAGTGATTACAATGGCTTACAAAGGAAATACACACCAAACACACAAGGAACAAGTGAGGCCACTACCTTGGATTGACACAAGACGGATAGATCATAAACTCGGTCGAAGAAAATTTCACTTTGTTTAAGTGAAACAGAAGAAGCAAAAGCGGGCGTAACCAGACCGACCAAAAGGGACGCAAGAAGCATCACAAGGAACCATCTCTTAAACCGTGTGATCAAAAGCTCCCAAACTTCACCAGCAGGTCCAGAATAAAAAGGTTCGACGGTTTATTTTCAATATGGTACAGTGAAATATTCACGGTTGAAGGAGTACTCAAACATGCCATATTTGGTGTACAACGGCGGTTCAATAAAGGCGATCGATCAAAACCAAGGGAAAGGAGTGGCAACGATTTTTTAATGACTTCTTCGAGCATCAATATCTCTTTTCAAGAAGAATATCAGAAGATGCACGAGCCGATCTTCAAAGGTTCAAGCAAACCTTCCCGGAGACATTATGGACCATCTAATGAAGCATCTCTCAAACCGTCCGTCCAAATCCCTTCAAACTTCATCAGCGGCCATAAAATATCAAGTTGAAGGTTGTAATTTCAATATGGTACGAGGAATTCTTCACGGATTGAGCTGTGGTCCTTAGAACCACTTTTCGGTCGACCAAAATGGACTGTCCTCGACCAAAACGCCAACCGGAGTGAACCAAGCCTGGAAATTGAAGATTCACCAACCAATCATGCCTAAGGAAGTGCATCATACATATATCCAACCCCAATCTTCATGACATATGGTATATACTTGGTAACATCATCCTAAACCTTATCTTTTATTTTTTTTTACCTCCCTTAATCTGATTTGCTTTCACCGGGACATTGCAAGTTAAATCAGGGGGGATTATTGCTTACTAATAAGTTTGTTCATTTTTGTATTTTATTTTTATTTTCATTGAGTCGTTTTATTGAGTCAAAATTTTGTCGAGAATTATGACTTTTTTCTTGGAATACTTAAGTGACCATTGAAGCAGTTATTGGTAGCATATCTTACCACATGTTACACCATAAGTGGATCGATCTATCAAAAACGCCCACATCTCTAAGGAAAACGAAGGACCCATCTTTGACTCCACACCAACTGAACTTAATCTTCTTTTATAGGGGCTTGGCATACAAAGGGCATGACTCCTCTTCCTTAACAATAAGAAAAGTCTGTGTGAGTTCGGTTTCCCTTTCTCTCCCCTTTAATACAAAGGAAAGAAATAAAAGCATCAAGGTCCAAGTAACCGGGAATTCGGTCGCAAACACCATTAATGTCGGCGTCTACGGAAGGCCTATAGGTCCAAGTAACCGGGAATTCGGTGGAAACCACCATCAATGCTCGCGTCTATGGAAGACCTAGCCAAAAAAAAAAAAAAAAAAAAAGATACCCTAAAAAAGGGAGAAGTTGACATGAAGAAGTGAGAAGAGGGAAAGGAGAAACAAGAATTATAGAAACAAGAACAAGAATTTTGAGGTCTGTCCTGCTTTGGGACGATTGCAAAGCTTGAAGTAAGTACTATAATTCTTCATCTAAATGCCATTTCTGCTTCATGTGGATTATTAAAGCAGAGATCAACTTTGAGTTCTAAAGGATTTTGCGAGTTCTCCCGTTTTCAAACCCCTTTTTCATTCTTAGTTTTTTTGAGGATAAGTAAAGGCTAAGTCTGGGGGAGTTGATGTATCCATATTTTACATTTGTTTCCTAATAGTTTTTATATATTTTATAGTAAATTCATTTGAATTTTATGCCTTTGGAGGTAATTTTCTTGTATTTGTTGGTTTTGGAGTCTTTACAGGTTAAAAAATCAAAGAGTATAAGAAAAGGAGCAAAAGTGCTTCAAATTATAATCCAGCCAAGTTCCCAAGTTCCAATTCTCTTGATTGGGCAGAACAGGAACATCAGAATTGAAGTTTAATCGTGGAAGAAGGCCTTCCCCACGTTAGTTGAAATTATGAACTACCTAATATTATGTTTTGATAATGCTTCTATTGTTTATTAGCAATATTGATTTTGGGAAAGACATTTGGAAACCACCATGTCTAAACTAGCTTTGTAAGACTTACACGGCTTTACGGACTTACAGGACTTTACGAAATTAACTAGACCTAAATTTGAATTTTTGAATTCTCATCTTGTGGCTTGGTTAACATCAAGCTAGACTCCTTTCTCAAGCCCGATAAGGAATGTCTTCAGATGCACGAAGTACGTAGGACACTCACTCTTACGAAGTGAACGCAAAAAGGAGTTCTAACGACACCTTCGGGGGAAATGGATGAAGGTCAGTCCAACTGGTCTTTTGACTCCATGGAAACCCGCTGCCTAGGAAGATGAAAGTAATAAAAAGAACCAGGAATTAGTAGCTCCAACCATCAATGCTCGAATACCAAATAAAATCCAAATCCAAAAAGGTATGGATTCGATTTATATCATGCTTTCAAACCCCCAACAATGGGGAGAATCGATTCCGACAGTGCAAGCAAAGAGAGAGAGAAGAACGAGAATCGTCTTGTCCAAGTACTTGAGATGGTAAGAGCCAATATGCTATATGTTCGATACTCCATCAAAGTAGACCACACACCTTCATAAAACCTATGTGAGAAAGTCATGTTTTTATTTAGAACTTAAAGTTTGTGGATCTACTAAGATAATGGTTAGGATTACGAAGCGCATTTCCAGATCATGGTCTTGTCTGGTGAGCCAAAGACGACAAATCACGATCTAATACCAATGTATGGGAGTTCCTACAATTTTAAAACCTCTTTTCTATGGTTTGGTCAATGTTTTGTTTGAGGACAAACAAAGATCTAAGTGGGGGGAGCTGATATACATGCATTTTCCCCACTTTTCACCTATGTTTTCTGATAGTTTTTCTTTAGATTTTACTATATTTAGATGTTTTAGAGGCTATTATAATGTTTTTGGAGAATACAAGGCTTTTACTGGTTTTTAGGCACAAAGGATGCAAAACCGAACTTAGGAACACAAAATATCCGCCAAACGGATCACAGCGGACTAAAGGCTTCACATGACTAGAGACACACCACGAGACCTAGCATCCTCCTCTTTTTCTTCCTTGCGTCGTCAAGCCATTCCCGAAGAACCCTAGCTAGCCGTCTCCCGTTTTCAACCTTTTTTATTTTTTTAGGAGTTGAATCCCTCTGTACTTCTAGAAAAGAATTCAAAACTCTCTTTTACTCTTTTAATAATAAGCACTTTTTAATCTCATGATGTTTTGCATAGTTATGATTGAGTAGCTTTCTTATTGGGTAAACGGGTGATTCGAAGAGGTTTGCATGAATATTTCATATAAGTTGTTAGTTTAAAAGGGTAGATGGATTATGAACCCCGAAAGTGTTTTATCTATGACCTGGATATAGCTTAGACATGCTTAGTGCTATGACCATACGAAAGTTGAGTCATAGGGCCTTTAATTGAACCAAATCATGATTGATTTGTTGATTAAGTTATTACCACACGAAAGTTGAGTAATAGGTTGATTAAACATAGGTAATTTTCACCACGAAAGTGGGGTATTACCCTTGTTTAATCGCCATAATTTTTTTATCCATGGAACCTCGGAGATAACCTTGCAGCTCAATGCTTTAGATTTGATAGTTCAAATCTTTAGTTTGCTTGATACTTCACCTCCTGTCATACTTTATGCTTAGCTTTTCCGAGAAATTTACGATCTAAAGTGTGCCGTTAGTCCTTGTGTTCGTTAACCCGTACTACACTACGACCTGTGCACTTGCGGTATCTAGTTTAGGATTGGGTAAGGCCTGATCCACATCAGCCATCTGCCAAAGCTTCCGGCTTTTCCTCTGTGTGTTGTATCCTCTTTGACTTTCTTCTCAAAAGCATGAAGCTTTCTTGCTCCGATTCGGCTTCATAACCACTTCATAGATGGTTTTTTTTGCTGAGACTGAGAAGGTTCACCACCTTTTCCACGCATCGACTTAGAATTATGTCTTACATTTTATTTCCTGTCTGTTAACCCTCTTCCTTTAAACTTCTCTTTTCCCTTCTTCTTTTTCCACCACATCTAGAATATCTTTCTTCAAATCTTTAAACTGAACTAACATCCACGACTTCAATTTTTTGACAATCGTCGATACTCTCTCCTCTCGTACACCTTCATCTGGCTTTACTTTTTTGGCCCTACTTTTACCGGCCGTCATGACAACCGGTTTTTGTACCGGTTTAGCTTCTTCTTTGTCTTTCTTGATTCCCGGCTTTGCTTCTTGTTTCTCTTTCTTTATTTCAGTATTTTCTTTCCCCATTTCCCTACTCACTGTGTCTTCCCGTTTCCGAGGTATCCCCTTCGCCGCTTGTTTTTCATCATTGCATGTTAGATAGGTGCTAAGGATGTGTCACTGCCTTTGAAATCTGATTTTTTGAATTTGTAACCGTCCCTCTTTAGTTTCACCAACTAATAGCCTTCCTCATCCTCCACTTCTGTCATTTACTCCACTTCTACATTTGCCTCCTCTCGAAGGTGGACAATACCTAAAATTATATATAAAATTAGACAAAAAATCATCATGTTACATCAAACACGTAATTTACATTGTACACCTAAACAAAGCTGCTTACACTTATAGTATTTAAGACACTAACAATAACGTACATAACTAACATTATTGTACAATAATGCATCGTACACTAACATTATCGTACACATCGTACACTAACACAGCGAACACCAACACATCGTACACTAACACAGTGTACACCAACGATAGTGTGTACACCAACGATAGTGTTCACTAACACAACATACACTATAACTTTCTTAGAGTAACAACAACTTTCGTATACTATGAAAACAACATTTTCTGAATAAATTATTTGTGGATACTTACATTTGGGTCTCATTCCATTTCGGAACTGTATTGAGATGTATTGAGATAAAGAATTGTAATCGTATTTTCACACGCTTTAGGATCCGTCAGAAATGTATTCGCGTTTCCTGAATGCGGTATTTTGCTCGCCAGTAGAGGAATGGCTTCACATGCCAGTAGTTGCAGGGCCAATCGGTACCATTGCAAGCACTAGTTTTTCGCTTCAACCGGTGTCTCATCTCTTTTAGAGGACCAAGCTGATCTTCCTCAACTAAGTCATCTACTGGAGTCGGGATAAACTTAGCACGCGTCATCAGGTACAAGTCTCTACCCCACAGAAACGAAAGGATGTACTCCATATCACATAGCATATCCACGATTGCGAGTGTAAAAACCAGGTACTTGTAACGGCATATAAGAACACCATCTACCAAGATGATAAGTGCTAATGGCAACCATTGCCATTGCTCCGATTCATTAACTATGACATGCCAATCCCTCCTCCCAAAAAGATCTCTCCACAATGCTGACATCTTTTTTTTTTTAGCACCGTCTTCACTTGAGTGGCTTGATGGACTTGACGGCGGACTTCCCTCCTTCTCCGCCATATGGTCATTGAGAATCTTACCACAAGAAAGGCCAATAATGCGCTTAAACTCAGTCAGAGAGAATCTATGTGGGGTTGGTCCGAAAATAGTCCACCATTCATGCTTTTTCTTTGTCACCAATTGGCGGGTACGGAGAGCGTCAATCAGTTTCGCCAAATTAGAACATCTCCCAACCGGAAGATCTAACAAGCCTCCGAATTAGGAATCGCAAAGTTGTTGCAACTCTTCATACCCTTCTAACGTCGCAACCACTTCAGCGATCACATTTTCTTTGATGTAGATGTTGAGTCTTTGAATAGTAATCATGGGTAGCAGTCAGCCGCGTATAGACGACAAGGAAGTTTCCTTGAACAAACGCTCCCACTGTCGCTTTTCCTGAGGCTTCTACCCGAACCCGCCATCGTATTTAAGATGCAAATTTTTATACGATTCCAAAAAATTGGACGCATGTGATATATCCATAATTTACATGTTTTTACCTATAGTTTTTATAAGTTTTTAAGTATTTTCATAAATATTTTATGCCTTTAGAGGTAGTTTTCTTGTATTTGTGGGGTTTTGAGTCTTAACAGGGTAAACTATCAATAAGGATACAAAAAGGAGCAAAATAGCCTCAAACCGTGATCCAGCCAAGTTTCCAAATCAAGAGCTTCAATAAAACTCCAAGTATCCTATTTCCGCGATCGGACAGAACCGGAGCATCAAAATTTTGGCCGCGAAAGGAGGTCTTCCCGACGTCCACAAATTATGATCTTGGTCTTTCTGGACAGATATTTTATGGAGACATATCCGTCTGGCGAGGAAACGAAATCCATGGAAGATTTGGTGTGTCTCGCGACCCGGTCCACTGCGGAATAGGCCTTGGCTCATCTTAACATAGGCCTAGATTGTTCTTGGTGGTTTACTTGGCGTGATATCGGCCCATACAAGGTCAAAACAAAGAAGCCCGGCTCAACGGAAAGTTTTATTTTTCGGCACTTCAATACCCTAACCGACTTCACCCTATAAATACTTGTTTTTCGCCTCAGAAGAAGGGGTGTCTAGGGTTGGCCGTCAGAGAGAGAATTCAGAGTGAGCTGCGCCGTCAAGGAGGAAGAGAAAGGAGGCGCCGTTCAAGACCCTAGCACACATAATTCTTTACACTTTTTGTTTTTCTTTTCTTTTGTATTGGATCTGAGGGTTTCAAGGGAGAATCCAACTTGTTCTTCAATAGAGAAGCCTTCTTTATCCCTTATCTCTTTTAATACTCATATCATGCTTTCAATCATGACTTGTTGTGTTGTTTGCATCATGACTGAGTAGATCTATTGCTAGGCTAATGGTAAATCAATGAGTTCATGAATTGTTAACTTTAATCTTGTGAATTGGGATAATCTATTGGATTCTTCACCTTTAATTGTGCATAATGCCGCTTGCTTTTCTGATCAACTAGCATCGGATCTTGGGTTAATATACTCTCCAATAAGCTTGCTACATTGCCAGAACTAGTATTTGGTGAGCAATATGTCACAACCATTTGGTGAACTACTATTTGAACACCTTTAATGCATGTTTTCAACTTGTAATAACCATCATAATTTGAGTCTATTAGGTTGATTAAACATAGTGGTTGGAGCCACGAACGTGGGAAAACTATACCTTAGTGATTTGAGTTCAAGAACGGCTTGTAATGAATCCCTATCTCTTGATTGCGATTTGCCTAATGCCTAGTACTTTTCATTATTGTTTACATTTCTATCTCATTATTGCTTTGTTACCTTTTGCTTTTAGATTCACACCACCATCAACTGATATTTCTATTCTAGCTTGTTTTCAATCTCCATAGGTTTGAAGAGAAATAACATCTCCTTGTGGTTCGACCCGAACTATACTACTCTCTTGTTGTTCACTTGTAGTTGTGTAGGTTGGGTTAATTATTACTTGAAGCAAACCCAGCCGCATCAGTATGCAATACGTAAATTTAGTTTTTCGCATTTGTTCATACATGATTCTCGCTCGGTTACTTTATATTAATATATAACATTTGTAAACCTTAACTTCAATTTACCATTAATATTAGGATCTGTTCCAACTTAATTCAAGGTAATTGAATTAAGAATCAACTGAATCCCGTTTGTAAACAATGACGCTAGGCAAATCATTATCCCCACTTACCTTCCGTTTCGAAGCCGACCCGGTTGATATTGAAGTGGGTTCTTCAACTCGGGTGTTACTCCAGAGGCTTCTGGCCGTTGGTATCGGCGTAACTGTATTTGTGCTCTTTCTCTTCTTCGCCATCATGCCCAATCATTCAATCCTTCTATTTTTTCAGTAGATACACACTTTCTGAATGTTTACTAAACCTGGTGGATGAATCTTGATACTTTTAACCAATCCGAACCTCTCCTCGGTGTTGACCGACACCCGCTTGATGTCGATCGACACAAGCAACTTTGGTGTCGACCGACACCAAATTGGTGTCGCTTGACACCCAACTCTCTGGGTAAATCCGAAAGCGATGAAACAACACAAAAACACAGAATCTTCACAACAATCAGTCCACACACGATTCAACACACATATAAACACGAAATCATCACATAAAGTCACGTAAAACTCAAGAACAACTCATCTATCAAACCATCTCAAACAGATCCAGAATTACGGACCCACAGTCACGCACTCACCTTGATTTCGGATTGAAACAGAGATAGGGAAGATGAACAGCAAACAGATCAACCCAAACCTCCACATATTCGCCCAGAAACTCAACCCTCTCCTTTTCTCCAACTCCTCTTCGCAAAACGACAAAACCAGAACCTATCTCATCTCGTTTCATAAATATTATAAAATTATATAATTTAATTTGACAAAACTAAAATCGTTAAATTTTAGTTTTTGTAGATCAGTACATAAGATTTGTGTTTTATAAAAAATATTTAAATTCTTGTTAAAAATAATATATTAATACATGATTATTATTATGACAATCAAAATATAATAAAAATTATAAAATAAGTCAAATAAATACGAATGATCAATATTCTAGTGGGTGATCCGCGTCATATACATTAATGAATTTTTATTGATAAAGAATTAATTTTTTTTCTTCCCAACTACACTAATATATTACAAACAATATTGATATTTTTCATAAAACTTTATTCATTTTTTACTCGAATATTATGTTGCATCTTATCCAATTTTTACTTTACACATTTGATGTAAATAAATACTTTAATAAATGAAACAACCAAGCTATTTTTTTTAATTAAACAATTCTAGCGGAAGTCTTAAACCATTAAATAAATAATAAATCATTTCAACAATATTCAGCAGAAGCAAATAACATGAATAATTAAATCTAACAACTTAAACAGTTTATTAAAACATAAAAGTCCTATCATCCTCTTCTTCGGCCTTGATTCCGCGATCACACTTTACTTTAACCTGCATCACAGAAAAAGAGATGCGTAAGTATTATCACAAATACTTAGTGAGACGATCATTCTACCTACAAGCTGTAACATCCAAAAACCAAAGAAGTGAGTTTTTCTTAGGGAGTCGAGCGACACCAAGCGACACCAAGGTTGGTGTCGATCGACACCGGTCTGTTTGCGAATTTCCGGTTTGATTTGAGTGTGGTTTGGCCGGTTAAGGGAAAAGGGAAACCCTAGGTCGCGAATAAAAAGAAAAAGGACCAGTCTCTTTCACGTTTTTCGAGATAGAAAGGAAGCAGAGAGTTCTAGGCAATTTTGGAGAGTTTTGGAGGAGATTGGTGAAGTTTCTGAGGTGGTTTGTTGCTGTTCTTCCTGATTCATCTTCCTTTCCCCCTTTGTAATCCAAATTCAAGGTGAGTGTGTGATTGTGGGTCCGTGGATTTCTAGATCTAGGTTTGGGTTGATGATTAGATGTATTCTTGATGAATTTCGTGTGTGGTCTATGTGATGATTGTGATGTTTGGTTGTATTTGGTGTTGTTATGGATGTGATTTTGTGTTCTTGGTGCTGTTGAATCGCACTTGTTGTCGCCCTGTCGAACGGGTGTCGATCGACACATTTTGAAGTCTAATCGGCCTAAATAGACTTTACAGACTTCCCCAAAAGTCATGCGAAAGTCAATTGCAAAACTAACCCTTTTTATTCAGTAGACTTCATGGATAGACTTCACAAAAAACGTATTTGGTTGATATATTGCAAAAATAACCTATTAGACTTCATAGATAGACTTCATAGTTAGATTTCATAATGAAGTCCACTATTGAATGTTGGTGGGAAATTTGGCAAAACACACAAAAAAAAAGAAAACTCTTGTCCCTATACTCTTTTTTTTTCCAAATGTTGTCCATATACACTTTATTAAAATTTAATCCCATTTTTAATCTTCAAATCATGTTTAAGGAAATTTAATAATTAATAAATAATTAAATTATCAAATAATTAATAAATAATTTGTTTAAAAAAAAAGAGAAGAAAAGAGATTATTTTTCTCTCATTCTCCTCGACATTTGGCCTCTTCTCTTCTTTCCTCCTCCCGTTATTTTTCTCCTTAACGTTTGGCCTGCTCCACTTTTCCTCTCGCCATTCTTCCGCTCCTCGCCGTTCATCCGCTCCTCGCCGTTCTTCCGCTCCTCGCCGTTCGGTCCTCGCCCTTCGGTCCTCGGCGTTCGGTCCTCGGCGTTCTGTCCTCGATCTACTTTGTTATCAACGCAATTCAGTTTTAGGGTTTAGGTAAGTTTGAAATTCCTTTTATCTTTTGATTGAACCCTCTTGCAATTTTTCGTACTACAATTTGCAATTTGTATGTTGAATGTGTTGATTAAGTGTAGAAATTGATTGAATTGGTAAAATTGTGTTTAGATTTAGTAAAATTGCAATTGTGATTGTGATTGTGTTTAGATTTAGTAAAATTGCAATTGTGATTGAATTCGGGATTTATGGTTCGAGGTGGAGTTAATAGGTGCTAAATTTGCTTGTTTTTGTTTTAGAAATTGCTTAATGTGAAGCATTGATTCTTCTTTTTCATAACGATTTCTCGCATGTTTCTTTTCTAGATCATGGTTGACTCATATAGCTTTCTCTCACGTGTTTGTTTAATGTAAGATTACAATTTGCTTTTTCTGCTTTGTATGTCCTTCTGCGTTTAGACATTTGAAAGATAATTTAGCTAGTTGCTTCCATATTAGATTTCTCTTATGTGTTCATCGAATGTTTGTTTTAGCTCCTTGGTGGTTATGGAATTTCATTATAATTACTCTATATTCTCTGATATTGATGTACTTGTTTTGTTGTTTTTATTACAAGTAGAAATTGATGCAGAGTTTCCTAAAATATTGTATGAGCAAGGAACCGAACCACAAGTTGACAAGATCAACAATAGTTGTAAGACGTCGATATTGGATTTTCTGAGTGCAAAAATGTCAGATGAGTACAATGCTGTGAAGAGAGACCCAGTTTTTGCTCCTGTTTTTGCCATTCATGAAAACCATATAGGATTCTCAGCGACTTTGGTACACAGTATGATGTGCAGGCAGCTTCTCACTGCCAAGAAGCATGAGTTGTGGTTTGTTTTTGCTAGGAGACGATTGCAATTTTCAATGCAAGAGTACCATGCGGTTACCGGGTTGAAGTGTGAAGACGATGGCAACTATGACCTTCCGAATTTTGTTGATGATGGCGGTTTATGGAGTAAGTTGCTGAAGAGAGGCGATAAGATTAGCATCTTCTCGATTAAGAACTCGCATATGAAAGACATTCATAGGTGGACCCATGTGGACAGACTCAGATTGGTGTATTTGTGTGTTATTGCTGATGTGATGGCAAAGGATGAGAAGATGTGCATCTCAGACGAGTACATCAAGCTGGTTATGGATTTTGATAAGCTGCGGGCTTACCCATGGGGTCTTCGCAGCTTTGATTATCTGGTGCAGTCGATCATCAACACAAGGGTGAAATTAAGCTGTCCGAGGAGCTATGTTCTGAGAGGATTCAACTATGCTTTTCAGGTATGGATTTTGGAAGCTATACCTGATATCGGTACTATGCTGGGCAGAAAGTTCAATGAGGTTGCCGTAGTTAGTCCGAGATGCTCAAACTGGCGTGTAACTAAAAGTCTGGCATATCACCAAATCATCAGCCTCGAGAACTCATTTGGATCAAAGGTGTGTTGTGCCAAACTGTTAGCTTTGTATGTGCTTAATTATGTGTTTAGACATTTGAAAGATTATTTAGTTAGAAAGAATGTGATTTGCACTAGCTTTGTTAGCTAGTTGCTTTTGTTTGTTGCTGAGTTTTTGTTAATGTCATTGACTGCTGCGTTGGAAAATGGCTTTGAGATTAGCTTCTATACTCGTTTTTCAATATAAAAAATGACTGCTGCATTATATAATAGCTGCGAAATTTGCTAGTTGTTGGGTAAGTAAGTCTTTTGTTCTCTTTTTCTTTGTTTTATATGTATATAAAACATATAACAACTGTTTCTCTTTGTTTTATTATCTGTTGTAGGATATTCTATATTCATATATCTCTTCAACCGGGAACATGGATGTGCTCCGTTCTCAGAACTTTCTGAGAGATGACGAAATGAGAGACGAAAGGGTTGATCACCTAAACAACCTCATCAGTGATGATAAATATTGGAGTGATTACATATGGGGATTCGATGAGCATGCCAGACCAGAACCTTCCAGTCCTGAGCAACAGGAAGAAGATGTGGAGCGTGAAAGCGGTGACGAAGTCAATGACTTCATGACGCCATGCGAAGATGATCAAGCAGCTTCTAGTTCCAGGAAGGGTAAGAGAAAGGTGGCTGACAAGGGTTCCGAGACACGCAAGTAGCACTTATTGACTCAACGTGCAGCGAGAAAAGGTGGAGATAATATGGAAGACATGAAGTGCTTTTTGCGATGTATGTTTCAAGAGCTGCAGGCACAGAATGCCCTCGATAATGAGGCCAAATATGGCAAATTAGAAAACTGAAAAAAATCGATGGTAATCACTGGACCTCTTTATGCATCAACTTCAGTGAGCGAAGAATAGAAGTGTTTGATTGTGCAGGCTTGAAAAGATACAAAGAAGTGGATGCATTCGCAGTCATGATACCTCGTATTGTGAAAGAACTTCAGCCGCCTCAGAAGAAGAAAATCTTAAACGTTGAACCATATTCAGTCACATACGTGCCAGTTGCGAGCGACCTCAACAAAAGTGTTTGTAACTGCGGTGTGTATGCTCTAAAATTCATTGAGTGTCATGTGCTTGGACTTGACATTACCTTGATCAACGATGGCAATATTCAGGAGGCCAGGCATAAGATTGCAACTGATCTGTTGCAGGCAGCAACTGACGAGGTGTTGGTCTACCGAATGTGTCTGTATAAAGCTCCCACGTTTGAAACTCCAAGTGAGGTTGTAGACATTAGCTGACTATTGTTGAACTTACTTTTTTAAAAAGTTGCTATGCAGACATGATTCACGTTATTCTTTAAAAACTCATTGGTTACTCTTCCATGATTTTGGTGTTTGTTGTAGAGTTATGTGTTTTTCCCTTTGTAGATCGTTGCTTAATGTTGTTCTTTAAAATCAGTCATTATTCCAAAACAGAGCACATGCATTCCAAAACAGAGCACATGTGTACGACATCCACGTCGAAGTGAAATGCAAAACTTTGTCTCAAATAAACACAAACGTTTGAGCCAAAACAAGTAGTTAATAACGATTGTAACGATTGTCAATATCAAATACAAACTCCAAGTACAATGTCACTAAAACCAAACAGAAATAACGATTGTCAATAAGAGAAATAACTGAAACAAATCGAAGTTAAAAAACTGAAACAAATCGATGGATAACAAGAAACACATACTATATGGGCATATCACAAGTGGCTTTGTTGTGACCTTCGATTCCACATCGACTGCACTTGTGTTTCTTTTTACCTTGTGATGATCGTAACTTGTCCTTAACGGTTTCGTATCTTCGTTTCCTTCGCCGACCAGCAGCTCTCCGTGATTCAGGACATGAAACTATGTCTTGTGCAACATCTATGGGAACTCGCCATTCATCCTCAGGACATGATATTGGATTAATGTTTCCTCGTACGCCGTTCTCCAGAAATCAGTCTTGGATGTATCATCACTAAATAAATGTGCCTCCTTCCCTAAATGAAGACATGCTCTAATCGCGTGTCTGCAAGGAATTTTCTGCAGATCGTACTTGGCGCACGTACATGAGCGTCTGACCAGATCAACAAGACATTCAAATCTGTCACCTCTCACAGTCAGCCTATTCTCGTCAACTGGATAAACCTTAAATGTTTTACCCTTTTCAATCCTTCTAGCAATCTTCTTTTCCACGGCAATCGTTAAAGGATGCTTATGTTTCATAGCCAATGTTCTACGCTTATAAAACCACTGCGTTAACATTTCTCTGATGCTGTCCAGAAGAGGAATTACCGGAAACTCTCTAGGTGATCTCAGTGCCGAATTTAACGACTCAGCGGGGTTATTGGTCCTAATGTCGTACCTGTAGCCAACAAAAAGGCAACGAGCCCATTTTCTCGCATCAACCTCCAACAGATATTTTCCAACAGCTGGACTGTTTTTGCAAATATCCGTCATCAATCTCTGAAACTCGACGATCCTGTATGGTTTAGAAGCCTTTGCGACCAAGCCAGCCACACCTTTACCATGATAAGTTCTTATGACGTTGTTCAACAAATGGTGAATGCAAACTCCATGGCTAGCTCGTTGGTAAACTTTGGCAATTCCTTTTTCAATGGAGAAATGTTTATCTGACACAAAAGCCAAAGCTTAATCATCTTGGATAACAACATGTAGTTGCCTCAAAAACCACTCCCATGAAAGATCATTTTCCGAATCAACAACCCCAAACGCAAGTGGATACAAATTAGAGTTACCATCCAAAGCCGTAGCAACTAGTAGCGTTCCTTTGTACTTATTCTTCAAAAATGTGCCATCAAGAACAATAACCTTTCGAATGGCTTTGTAGAAACCTCTTACACATTGACCAAAAGCAATAAACAGATATCTGAAACTTCCATCTAGATCCGTTTTGTAAGAAGTATGCGTACCAGGATTAGCTTCTTTTAGCATGTGCAAGTACTTGGGTATTTTACCATAACTTTTCTCAGGTATACCTCTGACTATATTGATAGCATACTCACGGGAATCCCATGCTAAAGAGTAGGATATATCGCAACCATGATCTGTGCGCATAAGCTGTATGATATCGTTGGGTTTAGGACCTTCTTTGACACCCTCATATTTCTGCAAAATTAGGTTGCCGACTGTTTTTGCAGAGGCTGACCTAGCGGTTTTTTTCTTACTTGAAGGAGCACAAGTATGTTCACCGACGTACTTGTTGATAGTAAAATATGTCAACCCCTTTAGATTCACTGCACGAGCACCCCAATTGCAGTCCTTTTCTGTGCAGCGTATGGTCCAAAAATTTGTATCGGAATTTAAGCACCTTGTAGTCGAAGTTGGGCTTCATTGCAAGGATTTCGAAATGTGCCTTCAAATGGTTTTTGCAGCTGAATTCTTGCTTCTTCTTAACAGCTTCCACCAAAGACAAACAAACTTTATACTCGTTATCCCCTTCTTTTACAGACCGCACACTGTCTTCATCATCATCAAGGTCAGAGATATGGCCTTTGTTTATTTCTGCTTCATCGTCAAAATATCTGTTGTCTTATCCATCAAATGAATCCGCAGTTGGGTCGTCATTCAAATCAATGTCGATTCCAATGTTTACATTTTGAACTGGATCCGTAAAAGTCACAAACAACTGTTTTGACACTTGTTTCCTTATATATCCAACAAAAATTTTCAGTTGACGATCATTGTCGATTACTACTCGGGGAGATGTTGTGTTGTTGATCAATCCGCTAGGCAAATAACTGAACTCAACATTGAACCCACTTTCGATTGAGTAGTCCTCCAACACCGTCGTCTTTAGCTCTTCAAAGGTAGTTGTAGATTCCAAAGCAACTAATCTTGCTCCTTTTGTCTCATCAGCAACAAAATTCCAACCCTTGATTGCATTTGATTTCCATGTGCAACATAATAACCAAGACAAGAAAGAAACTGAAACACAAAATCTAAGAGAAAACTAGAGTAAAAGATAAGAAAAAGTAAAAAAGAAGAAGAAGAAGATGACGATAATCGTGGAAGGAGGAGATGTAGGGTTTTTTTTTTTTTTTTGCTGAGAAAAGAAATAAAAGGAAATATATTTTTTTCAAAAGATTTTTAAATATTCAGTTACTATTTTCGCTATATTTTCTCAGATTTTCGTAGAAGATGAATTCTACCTTCCATAGAAATAAGTGTCAACGGAAGAATGGTGTTTCTACTTACGGTAGAAGACGTTGTTTTGAGTAGAACACATAATCTACGAGTAGTAGAAGACAATATATTCGGCAGAACATGCAATCTAAAAAATGTAGAAGAGAGTGTTTACAGTAGAATACAGATTCTACGATTGGTAGGAAACAATGTCTATGGTAGAATATAGATTCTACCGTTGGTAGAAAACCGTGTAACACGTAGAACAATTGTCGAACCATTCTACCAACTCGTAGAACGTATGATATTTAGCAAAAGGCAAATTCTACGATGGTAGATGACTGAACAGACGGTGGAATTCATGTTCTACTACGGATAGATGTTAGAGCATCTAGTAGAAGACATATTCTACTTTGAAAACCAAACTTGGTAGAACCAAACTTCATTTAATTTTCTGAAATTCAAATTTCAAAAAACAATTGTGAAAAAATTATCTAAAATCTTCATATAATATTATTGAATTAATTAAAAAATTTTGTAAAAATTTTAAATTGTAAAAATATTTATTTCATATTGTTAGTATATGCAAGGGTATTAGAGTCCAAATTTGGGAAATTTCAAAAAAGGTGTAAGAGGACAAGAGTTCTTATTTTTTGGGGTATATTCACAATTCCCCCATAATTTTTTTGTGAAGTCTATCCCTGAAGTCTACTGAACAAAAAAGTTAGTTTTGCAATTGACTTTCGCTTGACTTTAGGGGAAGTCTAACTGTGAAGTTTATTTAGGCCGATTAGACTTCAAAATGAAGTCTTCTCACGAGTAGACTTCATTGTGAAGTCTGTTACGCGATAGACTTCCGGTTGAAGTCTACTGGTCAACGTTTATCGAAATAGACTTCACGGTGAAGTCTACTTCCAAAGTCAAAAAATTTCAATCAATTGCAAAACTAACCCGTCTGAAGTCTAATTATTGGCGTAGACTTCACCGATAGACTTCATAACAGAGTTAGACTTCATTTTGAAGTCTAATCGGCCTAAATAGACTTTTACAGTTAGACTTCCCCAAAAGTCAAGCGAAAGTCAATTGCAAAACTAACCCTTTTTATTCAGTAGACTTCATGGATAGACTTCACCAAAAACGTATTTGGTTGATATATTGCAAAACTAACCTATTAGACTTCATAGTTAGACTTCATAATGAAGTCTACTATTGAATGTTTTTTTTAAAACGCATTTTTGGAAAATGTATAATTAGTTTTTAAGATTTTCTTGAACAATTAGTTGTATTAGTGTGTTTAGTTGCTTGTGTGTGGGTTTGACATGCTTATTCGTTATATACAAAGTGAAAATGGCTTTCTTGTTTGATTAGCACTTTAGACATTACCAAGTAGACTTTTTAGAGAAGTCTGTATGTGAAGTCTAACTATGAAGTCTATGTTTTTCCTTAGCATTTCTAATGTACGTGGTTGATATTTGTTTACTTGCAGATAATGGTGTACATTGCTTCTATTTATGGAGAATGGGTAAGAAAGGACAATATGTCATGGCATTTTGAGGTTGATCATCGCAAAGGAGGTAGAATGTTCTCATTGAGCGATGGTTGTACACATGATGAGCTTGTTCAAATGGCCTTAGATGATTATTCAGTGAGCATGAACAGACAGCGTCTGGAGTTATCATATCCATTACCAGATGCATTTAGTCAGCAATTGCCTATTGATTCTCCTCCTATGTTTGTCACAAATGACAGACAAGTCCAAAGCTTGATCCAGCTAAGTAGAACTCATGTTGTACGACTTTGTGTCTCTAGCCAAGGGAAGGATCAAGACAACGTAGATGGACCTAAGACTGAAAATCAGGATGAAGAGTTCGATGAAGAATGGGCCGCGGACTCAGATGAAGCTTCAGAAGAAGGACTATATGCGGGTTGTGATGATGAGGGTGATACAAGGGAAAAAGCTTATGAAATGGACGAAGATACTCATGCGGACTATAGTGAGTACGGGAAAGTGAAAGATGAAGACGTGTGTGAGACGAAAATTCCTTTCGATGATGCCCGTCTTAGAGGGCGTCTTGGTGGTCAGCGTAGATGGACGGATAATTGAGAAGACAATATCTATGAGCACCAAAGTTTTGACAGCAAGGCAGAACTTCTTTCTCAGTTGCGTTTGACGGCGGTGATGCTAAGATTCACATTCAGAGTAGATAAGTCTACTACAAAACTATTTGTGGCCAAATGCAAAGTGGCTGGATGCGCTTGGATGGTTAGAGCGGCTGTCAAGAACGAAGCCACTATGTTTTGGGTGACAAAGTACATGAAGTCGCATACATGTTCTGTGTCTGACCGAGTAGGTAAGTGTAGACGCTGTACAGCGAACTATATTGGACTTCTATTTATCGAGCGGGTCAGAATCATCGAAGGAATTGTGCCGCAACACATAAGAGACTCAATGAGGGTTATGTTTGGAATGAAGCTCAACTATACTGCTTCGTACAGAGCTCTTAAACACGCTCAAGAGTTGGTGTGGGGAACAACAGAAGAAGGATATGTGAATCTGCCTTCTTACTTGCAAATAATTAAGGAAGCAAACCCGGGAAGTGTGACTGACTTAGTGTGCGACTCAATGGACCGTTTCAAGTACTGTTTTATATCTTTCGGAGCTTCAATAGCTGGTTTTCAGTATTTGAGGAGAGTGATTGTGGTGGATGGGACTCATCTTACTGGGAAGTATGGGGGAGTTCTACTTGTCGCTGTCGGACAGGACGACAACTTTCAAATATTCCCATTAGCTTTTGCAATTGTTGATACTGAGGATAATGAGTCATGGGAATGGTTTTTCAACAAGCTTCGAGATTCTTTTACGCATCTTTTTCCGACCGGCACCACTCCATAGCTAGGGCATGTGGAATCGTTCTACCTTGAGCATCAAGAGGTATATGCTACTATCATCTACAGTGTAACATAGTAAAGGATTTCCGTGCAAAGGACATCATGTATATGGTTAAAGGTGCTGCGTATGCCCATACGGTTCCCGAATATAACCGCTACATGGACCTCATACGAAACCTGAGCTAGCAGATTACTTAGACGAAGCAGATCCTCAATTATGGTCAAGAGTTCATTTTCCCGGTGATAGATACAATATAAAGACGAGCAACATCGCGAAATCTATTAATGCGGCGGTTAAGAAGGCAAAGGGATTTCCCGTTCCGATTCTTTTGGAATTAGGGAGAAGCTTGGAAGATGGTTTAACAGCCGGCGTGAAGATGCATTGAGTCTCACAACTGCCCACAGTAGAGGAGTTGAGTACATATTCGCCATATGTTCACACTACGCAGAAAGTATGATCGTGGAACGCATAGACAATTGGCGTTTTCACGTCAAGGGCGGAAAACGAGATTGCAATGTTGACTTGGAATATAGAACTTGCTCATGTGGTGTGTATAACATTGAGAAAATTCCTTGCTTCATGTTATTGCAGCTGCAGCGGAAGCTAACGTACATATGTCCTATTACGTGTGCGGCACTCATTCGAAGAACTCCTTGTACTCGACATACGCGCATCCAATTTACCCCAAATCGGGATGTGACTCTGACATCAAGAAACAACCATGTTTGTCTCCCGTAGATAAAATCCTTCCTGGTTAGAAGAAGAAATCAAGGTGGCAATCTTGGCTAGAAATATCTAGGAAGAAAAACACTAGAACAAGGAAAATGCATAGGAAGTACAGCTGCTCCAAGTGCGGGGAACCGGGACATACTCGCCCTAACTGTGTAAACTTGTTGTCTACTGTCTTGGTTTGTACCCCCATTGACAGATATTGACAATTTCCCGTTCGTAAATCCTACAGGTCTTACGGGAGTCTACCTTTGAAGTCAAGCCATGAATTCTATTTATGGCGGATAACACTTGAATATGTGTGTTGTTTTTAAAAATATGATACTTGATTCAAGTATAATGATCTCTTTTCAACTGAACCGTTTTAGGTAGGTCAAATGATGTGGGAACACTTGAATATGTGTTATTTTCAAACCTTTGAAGTCTATTTATAAAGTCTCATTATGAAGTCTAACTATGAAGTCTAATATTATTTCTCAATTGAATCGTTTTGAGTAGCTAAAATGGAGCTAATGGACTTGAATGCTTGTTAAATTTGAAAATATGAAGTCTAACTCTGAAGTCTAACTCTGAAGTCTAATATTATTTCTCAATTGAACCATTTTAGGTAGGTGAAATGGAGCTTTTGGACTTGAATACTTGTTATATTTGAAAATATCAAGTCTAACTATGAAGTCTAACTATGAAGTCTAATTCTGAAGTCTAACTCTGAAGTCTAACTATGAAGTCTAATATTATTTCTCAATTGAACCGTTTTAGGTAGGTAAAATGGAGCTTTTGGATTTGAATGCTTGTTATATTTGAAAATATGAAGTCTAACTATAAAGTCTAACTATGAAGTCTAACTCTGAAGTCTAACTATGAAGTCTAACTATGAAGTCTAATATTATTTCTCAATTGGACCATTTTAGGTAGGTAAAATGGAGCTTTTGGACTTGAATGCTTGTTATATTTGAAAATATGAAGTCTAACTATAAATCCAACTATGAAGTCTAACTCTGAAGTCTAACTCTGAAGTCTAACTATGAAGTCTAATATTATTTCTCAATTGAACCGTTTTAGGTAGGTAAAATGGAGCTTTTGGACTTCAATGCTTGTTATGTTTGAAAATATGAAGTCTAACTCTGAAGTCTAACTTTGAAGTCTAACTATGAAGTCTAATATTATTTCTCAATTGAACCGTTTTAGGTAGGTAAAATGGAGCTTTTGGATTTGAATGCTTGTTATATTTGAAAATATGAAGTCTAACTGTGAAGTCTAACTCTGAAGTCTAACTCTGAAGTCTAACTATGAAGTCTAATATTATTTCTCAATTGAACCGTTATAGGTAGGTAAAATGGAGCTTTTGGACTTGAATGGTTGTTATGTTTGAAAATATGAAGTCTAACTATAAAGTCTAACTCTGAAGTCTAACTCTGAAGTCTAACTCTGAAGTCTAACTATGAAGTCTAATATTATTTCTCAATTGAACCGTTTTAGGTGGTAAAATGGAGCTTTTGGATTTGAATGCTTGTTATATTTGAAAATATGAAGTCTAACTATAAAGTCTAACTATGAAGTCTAACTCTGAAGTCTAACTATGAAGTCTAACTATGAAGTCTAATATTATTTCTCAATTGGACCATTTTAGGTAGGTAAAATGGAGCTTTTGGACTTGAATGCTTGTTATATTTGAAAATATGAAGTCTAACTATAAATCCAACTATGAAGTCTAACTATGAAGTCTAATATTATTTCTCAATTGAACCGTTTTAGGTAGGTAAAATGGAGCTTTTGGACTTCAATGCTTGTTATGTTTGAAAATATGAAGTCTAACTCTGAAGTCTAACTTTGAAGTCTAACTATGAAGTCTAATATTATTTCTCAATTGAACCGTTTTAGGTAGGTAAAATGGAGCTTTTGGATTTGAATGCTTGTTATATTTGAAAATATGAAGTCTAACTGTGAAGTCTAACTCTGAAGTCTAACTCTGAAGTCTAACTATGAAGTCTAATATTATTTCTCAATTGAACCGTTATAGGTAGGTAAAATGGAGCTTTTGGACTTGAATGGTTGTTATGTTTGAAAATATGAAGTCTAACTATAAAGTCTAACTCTGAAGTCTAACTCTGAAGTCTAACTCTGAAGTCTAACTATGAAGTCTAATATTATTTCTCAATTGAACCGTTTTAGGTGGTAAAATGGAGCTTTTGGACTTCAATGCTTGTTATGTTTGAAAATATGAAGTCTAACTCTGAAGTTTAACTATGAAGTCTAACTCTGAAGTCTAACTCTGAAGTCTAACTTTAAAGTCTAAAATTATTTCTCAATTGAACCGTTTTAGGTAAGTAAAATGTGTCTTTAAAACTTGGATACTTGTTATATTTCAAAATATGAAATCTAATTGTGAAGTCTGACTTTAAAAATACTTATAAATTAAATGCAGGAAATATACAATAAACTAGCCGACCCTGTAATGTTTGTTAGGTTACAAAACATTAATTAGCCTAACCCTATCACTAGGTACAAACGATCATAGCTTTCGGGTTGCAAAAATAAACCCACATACCGCCTTTAAATTAGAGTAACTATCTACCATACATACACTGGTAATCATCAATGCTCATCATATAAATCCAAACCTTCCCAGTCCTCGTTATCTATGGGTCCGCGACATTGGATCTCGCTGAACAAATCAGATGCAATCTTCTCCCTCATCGACAGGACATTTCGTGGGCGTAATGCACTTGGAAAGGTGTCATATCCAAGTGAGAGACACTCTATGTACTTCAAGACAAACACACCGCAATCTCCACCATTATCTTTGAAAAAACCAAGCCCTTTTTTTATTTATAATTATCAATGCGGAAATTCTCGAAAGAAATCAATAATTAAATAACTCAAATACCAGTTCAACAAATAAACCAATAATAAATTCTAGCAACCTAAACACCAGGTTTGCTACATTATTAAAATCAAGCTAACACCCTAACAACGAATTCCTTGCTAGCCACAACAAGATTGCCAAAATCAAGTTCCTAGTCTCATCATCCTCTTCTCTCGGTCTCTTTCCGCGGAAGAACATTTCGGCTACCTGCATCACATTAGGGAAAAAGAGATGCATAAGTATTTAATAAATACTTAGTGAGGCAATCACCCCGCCTACAGGCCAATTACGCAATTTTAACAATTTCCATTAATATTAATAATTACCACAATTATTAAATCCTTCTCTTTAATTATTAGGTAATTACCAGCTTGGTGTCGATCGACACCGATCCAGGAGATCGACGCCAACTTCGATTTTCAACACAGAAACAACCCAATCACGAAATCAACACACCACACGCGATTCAACCCGCGAATATCACACAAAACAACACGAAAAACCACATAACTCTACCAAATCATGATCCACATCCACAAATCCTCTTATATGCGAGCCTACGGTCATGCACTCACCTTGACAAAGGATTGAAAGGAAGAAAGAGATGAAGAACAACAACCACAGCCTATGAATCCTCAGAAATCACCCAGAAATCTCCAGAATCACCTCAACTTTCTCTCTGCCTCTTTTCCTCTTGTTTTTCACGAAAAAGACAAAAACAATGCGGCCACTCCTCTTAAAACGCGACCTAGGGCTTTACCCCACAAAACCAGCCCAAACCGGAACTCAAATCGAACCGAAATCGATTTTAACCTTTGGTGTCGACCGACACTCCCCCTGGTGTCGATCGACACCGCTTCCCAAAAGCGAAAGATTGGTTTACGGATGTTACAAACTTGGTGTGGCACACCTTTTGTCGGACGGCGTGAATTTATCCCTCGGGAAGAGATGTTTGTCTTCTGTCAGAGCCGCCTCGTTAAGAAGGTGCATGATCATCACAGCATAAGGTTCCACAACTTTAGTAATCTCAGCTTTCTTGAAGGTACTCGGTAGACTGTCGTATACGACAATGTGCCTCTTTGGTATGGAGATATGCAGGGCGACCCAATGCTTCTGTCTTATACTCAGAGGAATGTATATATCATCGATATCAACTCCCCAACGCTTGTTGGTCATGCAATAGCTCGGTTTCTTACCATAATAATAGTCCAGCGCATTAGCAGGCAAAAGTTGGCATGTTTCAAACCTGGGCCAGTCTCTCTCCCAATATTGGGGGACCTTACTATCCACGAAGCATATCCGGTCACTCCTAAACCATTCCGGATGTTGTGACCGCCGAATATTCACCATTCTGACCCAAGCATCCACGTGCTACATTTAGAAAAATACATTGTTAACTTCATCAAAATACTATGAAGTCTACCTGTGAAGTCTAACTATGAAGTCTTAAGTCTAACTGTGAAGTCTAACTGTGAAGTCTAACTGTGAAGTCTATTTATGAAGTCTACCTATGAAGTCTAATGCACAAGTATAATTGTTAAGTCTAATGCAAAAGTCTTACCGTATCTCTAAGCCACTCTTCCGTTTTAAGCAACAGAAACCACCAGTTCCAGACTGGGAAAAGGTCCGCATCCGGTTTAACAGTCGGATACCCCCTGAAACAGTGAGAATTATTTTAGTAACAGTCGTAATTTATCACAGCATAAAAGGATCACGTTTTAGGAGACTCACGGTAATGTGGTACAGTAGTCCAACATTGGCCTCTTTTCTTCATGTACCGCTATAGCGAATGGATCATATCCAACAGGTGTTGTCTTCGCTTTAGGGATGATCGCCGGTGATGTATTCGCTTTAGGAGCGATCTCAGGTGGATTCGGCATGTTAGGGACAATCCACTTAACTGTGGTGTTCCCTTCGTAATCACCTTGCTGTGTGGACGATAGCTTCCTCGTTCTCGCATTTTTGCCTCGTGTGGCAGTATTTTCCGCCCGGATTTGATTTTCTTGCTTCCTTTTCTCCTCGGCCTCATCAGCGGCAGTTGGAATATGTGTTCGGAGAAAATGGCATTCCGAATCCTCATTGCCAACACTCTCGCAAGGAACCTTCTCTGCCTCATCGCCATCTATCTGAACAATGGGTAAACACAAAAAAGGGACAACATATATTTCTTAGATTACAGTCAAACAGCACGAAAAATATTCAGATAAAATGAACTCCCCAACTTTTATTATAACTAAAACATTAGTGTACAAATATTCAACGGAAATGTGTAAATTTGACAAATATTCTTGTGGATCAGACATAAGTAAACCAGACTCTTCAATGCGGCTTAATTCTAGTAGCCAATCTACTACTCCTACGCCTAAGATTGTTATCACAGTTAGAAGTTTGTGGGGAATGAACGGGACTAACCGGACCACCGGTTTGATCCTTCTTGAGATTGGCATCGTTAGACTTCACATGCTCTTCAGCCACTGGATGCCTCAGCTTCTCGACAAGGCTCCCCATCGCAACCACCTCCGTAGTGAGGAGTTGAATCTTCTCATCACACCTTTCAAACCCAAGCTTCATCTCTGCAAAGTGCTCTTTGGAGAACCGATCAAACAGCTCCACTATCTTCGCCTCAAGACTCTTCCACCCATCACCGGAGGGCTCCACGGATGAAAGACCAAACGTCCGACCCCTTTTTGCACTTAATGCTTCATAATCATCATCATCATCGTCATCATGGAGTCTCTTCTTGCCAGTAGACTTCTCCGACTTCTCAACATTCTCTGACTTCGCAGACTTCCCTGACTTCACAGTCTTTGCCACGTATAACCCACTCGAAGCCCAGTCAGCTGGTTTCCAGTTCCATCCTCCACCAAATTCACCATAAAAAGCCTTGAGGATGTTGTCAACCTTCCAGTCATCTACATCCTTGTCCCAAAGTAGGTACATCTCTTCCCTATCCACCATTGTCATGTGATTGAACACATCCTGTAAATGAAAATTATTCAAAGCAGGTCAACGGAAATGCAAACATAATATTTGCAGAGAGTATTAGGCAAGGGATTACCTGCTTCTTCATATTTTCTATAACATATCGCTTCCCTTTGATTCCGTTGAATGCCAACAGCGGTGGCTCAGGATTATTAGGCCTCGGATCACCGTTGTCTTTTCCGAATTTTGTATAGCATGGTACGCCCACACTTGCAAAACTTCAGCAAACCCGTCCAGAACATATGGTTTGCTCTGATCTACCCTCTTTACAGACTTGATGAGGGTCTTGAAAGCTACACGCCCCCATGGGTAACTTTCAAACCTTTCAAAGTCCATAACTAGACTAGCCAGTTCCACTCGTGTATGAGTGCTGGGTTTGTGAGCATCAACAAAGCCAGTGTATATGGCCAAATAAGCCAACCTTAGCCTATCCTCTCTGCTCCACTCTCCAGCATTTTTGCACGCTACTATAAGGTTTTCAATACTCGGACCAACCTTAGTATTCACACTAAGCTTCTGCCAGAAAGCAATCATTTCGTCTGTCTCAACAGTCGCGGGCTTCGTCAGTGCTTCTTTAACTCACAGTTGAGCCCGGTGATATGTTCGAACTCGTGCAATGAAAAACGCAGTGGGTGTACACCCACAACACTCCATATCTCAAACTTCTTATCGCAAGCTATGCCAATAGCGAGCAGACTTTGCACAACCTTCGATGCCCACTTGAATTTGATCTTCGTGAACTTAAAGAGGACACCGAGCCTGGAATTCTCAAGCTCACTCCATTCATCCTTTGTCAGTAGAAGATGCAGTTTCGCCCACAACTTACTGTTCTTGCTGAAATAACCAATGCTTCGGTCATATTCTGGTTCTTCTCCTTCTGTGAACAACCTCCTAGGAAATATCACCTGCACCATCCTGTAAACACAGTTTAAACATGGAGAAGCATATAAGAAGCATATTAAATGTAAAGTAAAAAATCAGGGAGACAATAGCAAATTTATGAAGTCTAAATATGAAGTCTAACTATGAAGTCTAACTCTGAAGTCCAACACTGAAGTCTAACTCTGAAGTCTAACTCTGAAGTCTAACTCTGAAGTTTAACTCTGAAGTCTAACTATGAAGTCTAACTCTGAAGTGTAACTCTAAAGTCTAACTCTGAAGTCCAACACTGAAGTCTAACTCTGAAGTCTAACTCTGAGGTCTAACTCTGAAGTCTCACTATGAAGTCTAAATAGGAAGTCTAATTATAAAGTCTAAATAGGAAGTCTAATTTATAAGCCCTAATTTCATACGTAAACCGCCGGCAAAGCGCAAGGGAAAGAGTTTTTTACCTTCTTCTTAGCGAGAACGGATATATGCAGACCTGCGACAGAATACAATCGTTTAGACGAGGGTTTGATGGAGGAATAGAGATAGAAAATAGTCAAAGAGGGAGAATTCACCACGGGCAAAAACCGAGGGTTTAGGTCGTTTGATTACACAGGGGCAAAACCACGGCCAGCGGAAACCACGGCGGTGGTCGAGTTCAACACGGAGAAACTGAGTGAGTATAACGGGAATATAGGGAAAGTGACTTGTATCAAGATAGATAGATGAATAGGACTTACAGAAGTATACTTGAGAGAAGGAAGAGGAAACGGCGGCGGCGGCGACGATGGTGGATCTGTCTGTCTTCGACAGCGAAGGAGATCGACGGAGAATGAGAGAGATAGAACAAAACGGAGCGGACGGATTTGCAAATCGGCTATCCGAGAGAGAGAGAGAGAACGGAACGGAACGGACGGATGTGAAAGTGAAAATGAACTGTGAAAGCGAAACCCTAATTTTGGGTTAGTAATTCGTGAGATTGGGATTACCGGTTAGATCTTACCGATTGTGGCCGGTTAAAATTTTATTATACCCAATTCGACCAAGCATTGAACAATTAATATGCCGGTTTCAACACGAAGTCGAACTATGAAGTCTAACTATGAAGTCTAACTATGAAGTCTACTAATGAAGTCTAACTAACCCTTATATGGATTCATTTTTATACAATTTTATTTTTCATAGATGGTAAATGTTTACATCTTATTTATGTATAAATTTTTTTAATCAAAAGAATTTGCTAAAATTTTATAATTTAAATTTAAGTTGTGATTATGAAGTAGACTTCAACACGAAGTCTAACTAACCCTAATATTCCGCTTCCCGCCAAAATATTTCGTTCCCGCCTGTTTTTTTTTTGAGTTTCAGACTTCATAACAAAGTCTTACTATGAAGTCTAACTATGAAGTGTAACATCCGTAAACCAAAGAAGTGGAAATTTCGTAGGGTGCTAGCGACACCATGGTGGGTGTCGATCGACAGCGGCCCGATTGCTTTTTTCCGGTTTGTTTTGAGTGTCGGTTTGGCCGGTTTGGGTGAAAGGAAGCCCTAGGTCGCGATTTAAAAAGTGCAGTCGCCTTTGTTAACTCGTTTTTCGAGGCAGAAGTGTTCTAGAGCGATTTTTTGAGTTTTGTGGAGTTTCTGAGGTTGTTTGCTGTTGATTGCTTGTTGTTCATATCCTTGTTCTCCCTTTCAATCCAAAATCAAGGTGATTGCGTGACTGTTGGTCCGTGGTTTCTAGATCTGTGTTTGTGGTTTGTATAGTTGATGAGTTTGATGATTTTTGTGATGAATATATGATGTTTTATGTGAGAAATCGTGGTATGTGGTATGAATCCGTATTGATTTTGTGTTTCTGTGCGATTTCGTTGCTGTGAGTGTTGAGCCGTCGAACATTTGTCGAGCGACACCAATCCGGTGTCGGTCGACACCAAGGGGTCAAGCGTCGACTGACACCAATCTGGTGTCGATCGACACTACCGGTTCAATGTCGGATAAATCGAATTAAATGGTTAAAGAAATTAATTAAATCGTTTAATCGGTTTATTGGATTTAATTGGTTAAGGTGGTTAACCGGATTGATTTAATTAATTATTTTCGGATTTAATAATTAATGAAGATTATTATTTAATTATGAGAATTATTTAATAATTATTTAGAAATATTTAATAATTGTGAAAAATTATTTAAAAGACTTAAATTGTCTAGAAATTGCGTAATTGGCCCGTGGGCAGAGTGATCATCTCACTAAGTATTTATGATAATACTTACTCATCTCTTTTCCTGTGATGCAGGTAAAAGTAAAGTGTGATCGCGGAATCAAGGCCGATGAAGAGGATGATAGGACTTTTATGTTTCTTGAACTGTTTAAGTTGTTAGACTATTTATTTATTTTATTGCTTTTATTGAATAATTGCTGGACTGATTATTGTGATTGATTTATTATTTATTTAATGGTTTAAGACTTCCGCTAGAATTGTTTAATTATATAAAAAAAAAGCTTGGTTGTTTCATTTTGGTATCAGATCCTAGACGGTTTTAGGACTGTTAGGTTGATAGTTTTAGTATCATCCTCTTCGGGCTTCAGGAGATTCTGCGGTGAGTTTTTTTTGTGTTGTTGGTTTTTGTGTATCTCACCTCTTTGTTCCATACAGTGAGATGGACGGTGTTGCGCGAGGTCGAAGTAGAGGACGTGGCAGAGGTCGTGGAGGCCGGGTCGTGGCGTACACGACCTCTGCCACGTGTTGGGCGAGAGTGTTGCGCCACACCGTCCATCTCACTGTATGGAACAAAGAGGTGAGATACACAAAAACCAACAACACAAAAAAAACTCACCGCAAAAAAAACTCACCACGTGTCGGGCGAGAGTGTTGCGCCGAGTGTGGCGACTGCGTCTGTGACCCAATCCTTTTATGTGGCGAGTGAGGCCGGTTTGGGCGTTGGTGGGGGCGCGGGGGGTTGGGGCGGCCCCAGGTGGGGGTGCGGCTCCAGCTCAGGGTTGAGATGACCTAGTTGTGGGGTTACTGACACAGTTGTTGGCACGTTTTCCGCCGGGTGGCCGGAGCACCGCCGGGTGCAGCAGTGTTTGGGCAGCAGGGTGCTGCAGTGGTTGGTCAGCCGGGTGCGGCTTTTGTTGGGCAGCATGGGGCTGCGGTGATTGGTCATCCGTCTTATCTGGAGATGATAGGACATATGCAGCGTATCGGGACGACTTTCTTTGAGGGCGGAGTTGGTCCAGAGGTGGCCGATGAGTGGAGATCGAGATTGGAGCGGAACTTTCAGTCGATCAGGTGTCCAGTGGAGTACCAGGTGGAGTTAGCGGTCCACTATTTGAGTGGCGACGCGCATTTGTGGTGGCGGGCCGTTCAGGGGAGGAGAGCTGTCTGGACTTGGGGCGAGTTTGTGGAGGAGTTTGACGCCAAGTACCTTCCTCAGGAGGCTCGGGACCGACTTCATTTGCGGTTCATTGCTTTGACGCAGAGAGATCGTTCGGTGCGTGAGTACGACGCTGAGTTTGGCAGACTAGTGGTGCATACCGGTCTCAGTATAGGCGGGGTTGTGCAGAGGTTCCTTCAGGGGCTTCATCCGAGTATCAGGACTCAGTGCCGAGGTCGTGTGTATACCACGAGAGCGGAGTTAGTGGAGCTAGTCGCTTCCATTGAGGAGGACCTTCGTGAGCAGGTTGGTCCGGTGGCGGTGCCGTCTGTAGTTGCTCCTGCTATCCAGCCTCGGAGTCAGCAGCAATAGTCGCAGCAGCACCGGGGTTCAAGTGTCGGTTCTGGATCTGGCAGGGGCGGCAAGCCTGCGCAGGGTCAGAAGAGGAGTCGGGAGGAGGTTTCTTCCGGTAGCCGTTTTCCTCGTGGATCGTGTTACGGGTGCGGCAGCATGGAGCACCGAGTGTCTAGCTGTCCCAAGAAGGAGGTGCCTCATGATACTAGAGTGTGTTTCCATTACGGAGATCCGGGGCATATCAGGCCGATGTGTCCCAAGATGCAGGGTTAGGCGGTGGCAGCGGTCCAGCCATTAGCGGCTCGACCGTTGACTCAGTTGGCGGCGGTTCAACCAGTGGGCCATTTGGAGCCGGGACCGCGAGTCTATTCTTCGGCAGAGATCGGTCAGACGATTCAGGCTTGGCAGATCACAGGTACATTTATTGACTCATACATCATAAATTCCTTAAATCGTGGTTGTTGTTTGTTTGCAATATTTTGCATGTGATAGGATTAGCAGGGTCTCATAGTTTTAAACGTGTAGGGACCTTGTTAGTCGGTGGCGTTGAGTCACACGTTTTGTTCGATTCTGGAGCATCTAACTGCTTCATTACTCTGGAGCGGGCTGTGAGTAGTGGCATCCGGAGCAGCGCGGGTGAGCGTTCGGGCATGGTTAAGGTGGCTGGAGGCGGTTTCCTGGCTACTTCGGGCCGTGCTATAGGCGTCGATATTCAGATTGTGGGGCAGTCGATGCCAGCGGATTTGGTGATTAGTCCGGTGGAGTTGTACGACGTCATTCTGGGGATGGACTGGTTATCTTTTTACCGGGTTCATCTGGATTGCTACAGAGGTAGAGTCGTTTTCGAGCGTGATGGCGGGAGGTTAGTGTTTCAGGGTGTGAGACCGACTTCCGGGAGTATAGTGATCTCGGCGATTCAGGCAGAGCAGATGATTGAGCGGGGCTGTGAGGCCTATTTGGCGACAATCACTATGGCAGAGTCTAGTGGTGAGGTGGTTTTCGAGGATATTCGGGTGGTTCGGGAGTTTCCAGAGGTTTTTCAGTCGTTGACGGGGTTGCCACCATTGATGCGTGGTCAGTTTTTACCCACTTTTTAAAATCCTGCAAGCTCATAGATCGTAGAAGTACGGGTTATCGAACACAAGGACTGGCTAGAATGAATACACTTTGAAACTATGGATTTCGGATCAAGCTAGAACAAAGTATGGATGAATGTTTGGTGGACTAATAACTAAATAAGAAAACTAGGGATCGTGAGGTTGTAAAGCAATAAGGGAAAAACGTTAGGTCTTTAGGGGCTAATTCGTAGAGGAGCACGCTATGATCAAGTTCGATGATAGTTATAGATTGATTTAGGGATGATGGGATGATAGATCCGTCTAGAACACAAAACACGAAATTAAGTCTTTCCACTGTCGTGGCTCCGACTCCTATGATAACTTATCTAATCACTAAACTTTTGGAATGTCCTTAGATAGTTAATCAAGCATTAATTCGAGCAAGTTCGGATACAGTTCACTAGGCTTAGTAAATCAACTTTCGCAGTCTAAGAAACCTAGTTTGTCAAAGAATAAGTCCGGCGAATGATACAGCACTTTCGTGGCTCAAATCAACCTAGGATCGGATTGCTAGATGCGCGATAAAGCAATCAGCATTAATAAGTGAACAAAGCGAAACAAAGACTCTAAAGTTATCCGTACAGTTCATCGAAATCATAGATCAAGCAAACAACTCATTGAATTAGTGACCTCTAGCAACCTAACAAGTGAATTACTCAGACATGATCAAAGTAACAGCACAGAGAGATGGAGAAAACATAGTATAAGATAAAAGGTTTAGAAATCTTCTCCAAATTGTAGTGAGGAGGAGAGATCCTCTCCTTGAAATCTCTAAGAACAAAAGTAGATGTTTAAACGTGATACAATATGCGGCTCTCTCCTCTAGAGAGGCTAAAAAGGTGTATTTATAGTGCTAGGTCTTCATGGGGTCCAGATTAGGTAAATGGGCCGAGAAAATCACGGAATCGGGAAAGATGGGCCTTTGTCGGCTGAGTCGGGTTGATCGGGGTATCGGTCGGTCGGGACACCTGTTCGGTCGACCAGGACGGTCGACCGCGTATCGAGCGGTGAAGAAAAGTCGGGTCGGACGAGAGCCTTAAAGCTCCTGTCCGACCGGGCTCGGTCGAGCGGGATGTGGATGGCGTGAAGGAAGGTCGAGTTGGACGAGGGCCTTAAAGCTCCTGTCCGACCGGACTCGGTCGACCGGGACGCGGGTGGCTGATGTTGTCCGGTTCTCGGCTGTCTGGACCAGTCTTTAGTTAAAACCTGATATCTTCTATTCTGCTCGTCCAAATTTCATAATTCCAACTGCATTGGAACACTGACTCATCTGGCTATCTTGGTGCCAAGTTTCATTGAAATCCGTTGAGTTTAAGGGTCAATGCCGTTGCTTCCCGTTTGATGTACTGATGCAGTCCGATAAAGCTCTTTCGTATATCTTCACTATAATCGTCATATCTCCAATTCTACTCGTCCAAACTGAGTGATTCCAGTTGCATTGCAAATCTAACTCACGTAGGCATCGCGGTGAACTGGTTTTGGTGAAATCCATTGAGTAGAATATTTTTAAGGCTTCTTCAAAGTTGATGCTGTGTTGCAGAGCAGTATAAAGTCCAAATCCTGTGGTTTTGCTCCAAAATGCATCTTTCGATCTGTTTAGACTCTTAGTACTATAAATCCACAAAAAGTACCTTTTTAGATCAAAAAGCCTTTGAAAACCTTATAAAAAGCAGAGTAAAACCGTATGAATAGCGTACAAAATAGAGGTATATCAACTCCCCCAGACTTGGATCTTTGCTTGTCCCCAAGCAAATAGAATCCAAATCAGAGAAAGAGGTTTGAAAACATGAAAACTCCCTTATCCTTTTGAGAAACTTGTGGTGGCCTCCTTTCCTGTATTCCACTAAAAACATAACCAACGTTAGACTAGCTTCACATAATGCTCGGCAAGCTTAGCGAACCATACCAAACTCGACTATTCTCATCCAGCATTCCAAACTTTCTATTGTTAACTCCTTGCATAAATTTAAAACGTGCGGTCTTTATCAAGGGAATATCGAAGCATTTGAGTTCTTTTACTCTCTTTTCTTCTCTTCTTTTGAAGGATCGATCTTTCCCTACTTTTCTAGGGTATCATTTTATTTTTTCTATCGATCCTTCTTCCTTTTTGAATAAGGTTGATACAGGATAAGTCTTTTGCTTGTTCCTTGTTTTTGGTAGGTCTCCATAAGACAAGAAGGTGCAGACGTATGCATTCCTCTTGCTTACACGTTTTCCTTTTTGCTTAAAAGCTTCTTCTTCTTATTATTATTATTTTTTTTATTCCAAGAGGAGAGAGAGTAGAACTGCACTTTGTATTGGACATACCCCTTCGAGATCAAGTGAGGAACGACTCATATGTATGTCAAGTCCGTTGACAAGAAAAACTAGATTGATTAGGGTGGAGTTAACGTTAGATTGTCCGGGTACCTTAGAGATGTCGCCAAGTCAGTAGGTCGATCCACCGTTAGAGGTTCTGTTAGGCTTATGTCCACAATTGATGTCCGCTCTAGGGTCATAGATTGTTAGCACAACAGCGGAGAATCATAGAGATAGGTCATAGTTTCTGACTAAAGTTTTGACTCAATTAAACATGAAAACATAAGAAAAGAAAAAGAAATACATTAGTAAAGGATAAAACTCCCCCCAGACTTAACTTGCACCATCCCGGTGAAAGTAAATCAGATTAAGGGTGAGAGGAAAAGACTTCAATAAGAAAATAAAAGGATATTCATTAAAATAAGATAAGGATAGAAAATGGAGTTAGGTGTCCATTGCTCTGGATACCAAATGAAGAAAGAGTGCCTAGGTGGTAGTGTTGTGACTTGTTGCGTTGTCCTCATCGTCCAAGGAATCTTCATCAGAGGCTGGTGCAGAGGTGAGCGAGAATTCCCCAAGGTCTGGCTCATATGCGGATGTGGAAGGGCGGAAAAGGCGATCGGGGGCGATGTGGCGAACAAGACGATCTGCTATAGGTAGCCAAGGCGGTCTAATGCCTTGTTGGCGGCTTGTCCGGCGGTTAGGGAGTGGCGGTTGCGGGTGTGCCGCCTTGCTTTGATGGTCCGCTGTTGAGCATAGTATTGATGTATTTGGAAGGTGGAGGTCTCGGGGGGTTTCAATGAAGTAATCCTCCGGGGGTGGTGAGAATGTGACAACGCCGGAGCTGAGAGGAGGAAGGTCGTCGCAAGGTAGCTGCACAAGGGCGGTTTTGTTGGATTCGATGGGGCATACGTAGCAAAACCGGGTTGGTTGTTTGGTCTAGCCGCTAAGGAAACGAATATGTTAAAGGGCTCGGAGGTCTAGAGTGGCGGTGTCTTCACTGGGCTTGTACCCAGAGATGTCTATCTTGCAATGGTTGACGATTGCTGTGATGAGTCTCCCAAAGCGCACAACAACTTTCTTGTTGTCTGTGTGTTGTGCCAAATTTTTTACGTTGACGAGGGTTTTTGCAAACAAAAGACCGATGTTGGCATTGTGGTTGTGGCTGAGGAAAGGTGATGTGAGAATGTAGAACTCCTCAGTTGTGACTTTGCTGGTTTCCGGTTTACACTGTAGAGTGGTGGTGACAAGGCGGTGCACATAGCGGATTGCCGGATGAGTGATTTTTGAAACTTTGGACCGGGATGCGAGAAAGGGTCCATCGGCGAAGTGGGTCCAGTTGGAGAAGTCATCATCACGAGTGAGGTGGTTCTCTTTGAAGTCATGGGAAGTCTCATTGGCGAAACCAAATAGTGTGCAAAGGGTGGCGACGGAGATCCGCCCGTTTTGGTCACCAATCTTGAAGAAAAGTATCCCATTGCCGGCTGGCTGGTATTCATTGTTGTTAGGAAAGGCAAGAGTGACGGTGGAGAGGAAATCTCTTGTAAGTTCAGTGTACTCCTTGCATTCCATCTTGAAAAGTCTGCTCCATCCTAGCTTCTTTAAGTACCATGTGACATCACTCTTGATGTTGAGGAGATCAAGAGTTTGGTAATCAATTGTCATGCAGGGTTCGATTGTGAGTCTTTTCATTGCCTGTCCATACTCTCCATTGTATTGAATAGACTCCTTAACAAACTTGACAAGAGGCTCATGATTGGTCTCACTTGAATATTCTTCAATCTCTTCGCCTTTTTCCTTGGTCGTGAGGGGTGATTTCGATGTGGTTGCTCTTGCTGCTAGGCTCTGGTCGGCCTTAAGCTTGAGTTGTTTTCGCGGTGGCTCTAAAGCTGACTCTTTCTTCCTTGTTGCCTCGGTGAGTTTCGTTCTCGCCCTGGTACCTACAAGAACAAATTCTTACCAAGAGACATGTGTGTGTGCTATGAAAATTATATAAAGGAAGAGATGACAAGCGCGAATATCAATTCGAATCAACGCTGCACAAGACCAACAAGTGAACAATCATCTTTCCAAGGTTCAAATTTCCTAGTGATTTTCGGAATTACTGCTCATGCTATGACATAACGCAAAATCCGAAATTGTTAAGTTAATCATGTTGTATTAAAGTTCTAATACACAATTCCACAAGATATTCTAAGTGTTTAAGAAATGATTATCCCAAGTTCATACTTGAATCAAGGGTGTTGAATACCCAAACTAAGTTTTGTGAAAAACCATTCAATTTTCGAAATTGGGTTCTTGTAATCTCTAAACCACCTATATTCACACATCTTAACTAACACAAATCTATTAGGAGCAGGAATTTCAACTCCAAGCAAAGATTTGGCTATGAAACTCACATAAATTTCGATGTTGCATAATTAAGGATATTGAGGTTTAGAGGTCATACCTTGTGTTGGAAAGAGAGTTTGGGAATGGGAGAGCTACAAATCGAAATCAAATTTAAGAGACAACAAAGATTTTGAGAAAATTTTGTGAAGGTCATTCAATGGAGTTTTCGGATTTTTGAAGTTCAAAAAGCTTTTCTTTGGAGAAGAGAATGAAGAGTTGTGTTTTCAATCTCAAAAATCTCCTTAAAATCCTTCTAAAAATCGATTTGGGTTTAGAAAATCAGTTTGGTTTGGTCAAAAACCGGTTTAATTTAAGTGGGAAGGAGAAGCTTATCTTTGGTTTATAGGGTGGGTCGATCGCGGGTTGGTCCGGTCGATCGCCTCGGTCGACCCAAGTCCTTAAAGCCCCTGCTCGACCGGTCTTGGTCGACCCAGTGGTTTGTCATGGTGTTGCTTCTACTCTTTTATTGCACTATTGTTGTATCCATCCTATCCTATCCTGCTATAGAAAAACAAAGAATACAAAGTAAAACTAAAACTTAAAACTGAATTTTAAATGTGTTACCTTATGGGTTGCCTCCCATACAACGCTTGTTTAAGGTCTTTAGCTTGACCGTAATGCTTTCTAGGACTTAAAAGATGGTAGTGACCAAGGGAAAGTTTGGTCCTTCAAGGTTTCCCTTCCCGGAACTTGTATCGGGAGGATGATTCACGGCGGGGTAGACAATATCGCCATGCTTGTCTCGGGGCACTTCAGCCATTGGAAAAAGTTTCAACGTGTTGGCAAACTTTTCTTTGAAACCTACTATGCTTTCATCATTCAGTTCTTCTTGGAGAATAATCCTAACTTTTGCAAAGGCCTTAGACTGCTTTGCTTTCTTTGTGGTCTCCGTCCCGGTCTTTATCAAGGGAGTTTTATCCTTGATCGATCCTTCGGATGGAGGTTTAGGTAATGTCGTAGTCTTACTTTTCGCTTTTAGGGCGAGTTGCCTGGGCTGGTTAGCAAGGTCCTTACTAGGTAAGTTGGGGGTGATTCTTTCTTCTTTTTCTGGAGGTTTTGGGATGTTTTTATTCTCTTGTACCATGTCAACGGATGGTTTCTTTGTTGAACACATAGGGAAAAACATGTCCTTATTCACCTTGTTGAATGAGATCCTTTGATTTGGAAAATCGAAGATTGCTCCAACGGTTGATAGAAAAGGGGTGCCAAGGATGAGTGGTCTATGGCTACTTTCTCTCATTTCCACTATTTGAAAGTCGGTAGGTATAGAACAGTTCCCAAGTCGTACCATCACGTCGGGAATGAAACCATAGGGGGTTTAAGAGAATGAATCGGCATAATTGATGGAGATGGATGAAGGTTAGATGTTGGTGAGGCCTATCTTGTCTGCAATCTTCTTTCACATGATGTTGACATTAGCTCCTGTGTCACAAAGAGAATTGGTGAGATCAATTTCATTAATAGAACATGGAACTACGAACTTCCCGGAGTTGTCCGCCCATGGAATGATCTTGGGGAAAAAAGCGTCTCCTCCTTGCTCGTTTGGATTCTTTCCCAGAATAGGTTGGTTCGGGCCAAATCATGCAATCATATTTAGGTGGGGAGAGCTCCATTTAGGGGTAGGATCCTCAAATTTCTTCTCTATTGTAGCGGAGTTGCAGAAAGGTTTCTTGGATTCCATCTCTTGTCTTTTAACAGCTTCTGCGGTTTGAGCAACTTGGACTTCCAAATTTTTGACATGTGCGGCAACAGCGTCGTATTTGGCATGGAGATCACTGAACAAAGTGTCCATCTTCTCATTCATCTCCTTGTTGTTCCTCTTTTGACCTTCCATGATCTGTTGAAACATTCCTTCAAACTTGTTGTTCTGCTGGTCCAAAGGAGGTTGGTTGGAGATTTGATTATATGGTTCCTTAGGTAGGTATGGTACTCGCTGGTCATAGTTCTGCCTAGGTTGAAACTGGTTTCCTTGTTGCTGGAAACGATCTCCATAAGGTTGGGAAGGTGGTCTCTGCTGCTGGAATCTTGGAGGATAGATTTGATCTTGTGGGTTTTTCACATTGGTGTTGCGGTAAGAAAGGTTTGGGTTGGACCGGTAGCTGGAATTGTATCCTCTGTTTCCGTAGTTACCTACGTAGTTTACTTCTTCCTCAAAATGATCATTGGAGAAATCTCCCATACATTCCCTTGAAGGATCATCATTAGCATCATTTAGGCCTTCAACTGCATGTATGTGCCTTTGTTGTCCCTTTAGAACTTGAGCCATCATGTTCTTTAGTTCAGCCATTTGAGAAGCATCAGGAGATGCGTTAGTTGAGCGGAGTGATCTATCATAGTCGGGGCAGTTGTTGCAATCACTTGCTGCAAGATTCTCAATCAAGACCTTAGCTTCCTCAACGGTCTTTGTCCTAAAATTTCCATTGCTTGCAGTATCCAAGGAGAGCTTATACTTGTGGTCTATGCCACGATAGAAGATGTTCCAAAGGTTTCCTTCCTTGAAACCGTGGTTAGGGCAGTCCCTAATGTACTCCTTGAATCGGTCCAATGCCTCATAGAAAGATTCGGTTGATCCTTGGCGAAAACCAGAGATCTTGTTTCTCACATAGATTGATCTTTGCTTAGTGTAGAAATGGCTGATGAATGCTGCTTTGTATTCGTCCCAAGTGGTGATCGAATGGGCAGGAAGAGATTTCAACCATCTAAGGGCCTTGTCGCCTAGAGAAAATGAAAAGAGCTTGCACTTAAGATAGTCGGCTGAGACTCCATTGGCTCGAGTGGTGCTGCAAATTTCTTCAAAGTTATCTATGTGGTCAAGTGGATGCTCGGCTGGTAGGCCATGAAACTGGTTTTGCTTAACCAATGCTATGATTTGACGCTTGATCTCATAGTCATTCCTTTGAGGTGGAGGTGGGTGGATCGGATTTCTGTCTGTGAAGAAAGCGTCTGTGGAGTCATAGTCTCCAATGGTAGGGTTGTTAGCTTGAGGTCGCACATCACCTTCCCAAGCAGGAGGTTGTTGCGCTAAAGGTGGAGGTGGATCTCGACCTTCAGCGGCGGCTCGGGCTACTTCGGCATCATGGGCGGCTTGGGCCATCTCTTGAGCTCTTTGTCTTCTAAGTGATTTCTCAAGTCTGTAGATTTCAGCAACTGGTTCAACTAGATTGTCTCTATTAGACTGTCTAGCCATGCACCTAAAAATAAGAAAAAGGAAAACCAAGGAAAAATAAGATTAACTAAGAAATCCAAAAATAAAAACGAAAAAGTAAGAAAGCAAGAAAATCCTAGACTAGATCCTAATAGAGATTCAAAGGTATTGCTGCAGTCCCCGGCAACGGTGCCAAAAACTTGATGGGTGGTCAGGTTTTACCCACTTTTTAAAATCCTGCAAGCGCACAGATCGTAGAAGTACGGGTTATCGAACACAAAGACTGGCTAGAATGAATACACTTTGAAACTATGGATTTCAGATCAAGCTAGAACAAAGTATGGATGAATGTTTGGTGGACTAATAACTAAAAAAGAAAACTAGGGATCGTGAGGTTGTAAAACAATAAGGGAAAAATGTTAGGTCTTTAGGGGCTAATTCGCAGAGGAGCACGCTATGATCAAGTTCGATGATAGGTATAGATTGATTTAGGGATGATGGGATGATAGATCCGTCTAGAACACAAAACACGAAATTAAGTCTTTCCACTGTTGTGGCTCCGACTCCTATGATAACTTATCTAATCGCTAAACTTTTGGAATGTCCTTAGATAGTTAATCAAGCATTAAATCGAGCAAGTTCCGATACAGTTCACTAGGCTTAGTAAATAAACTTTCGCAGTCTAAGAAACCTAGCTTGTCAAAGAATAAGTCTGGCGAATGATACAGCACTTTCGTGGCTCAAATCAACCTAGTTTCGGATTGCTAGATGCGCGGTAAAGCAATCAGCATTAATAAGTGAACAAAACGAGACAAAGACTCTAAATTTATCCCTACAGTTCATCGAAATCATAGATCAAGCCAACAACTCATTGAGGAGGAGAGATCCTCTCCTTGAGATCTCTAAGAAAAAAAGTAGATGTTTAAACGTGATACAATATGCGGCTCTCTCCTCTAGAGAGGCTAAAAAGGTGTATTTATAGTGCTAGGTCTTCATGGGGTCGAGATTAGGTAAACGGGCCGAGAAAATCACAGAATCGGGAAAGATGGGCCTTTGTCGGCTGAGTCGGGTCGATCGGGGTGTCGGTCGGTCGAGCGGCGCGGTCGAGTGGTCGGTCAGGATGCCTGTTCTGTCGAGCGGGACGGTCGACCGCGTATCGAGCGATGAAGAAAATTCGGGTCGGACGAGGGCCTTAAAGCTCCTGTCCGACCGGGCTTGGTCGAGCGGGATGTGAATGGCGTAAAGGAAGGTCGGGTCGGACGAAAGAGATAGACTTGGCATCGGGTTACCCTCTCCCGAGAATTGACGAGTTGTTGGATCAGCTGAGGGGTGCTACTTGGTTCTCCAAGATAGACTTGGCATCGCGTTATCATCAGATCCCGATAGACGAGGCGGATATTCGCAAGACTGCTTTCAGGATGCGGTACGGGCATTTTGATTTTGTGGTTATGCCCTTCGGTTTGACGAATGCGCCTGCGGCATTCATGAGTTTGATGAACGACGTATTCAGGGAGTATTTGGATGTGTTCGTCATCATCTTCATTGACAATATTTTGGTGTATTCGATTAGTCTTGAGGAGCATGAGACTCATTTGAGGTTGGTTTTGGAGAAGCTTCGAGAGCAGAAGCTGAATGCTAAGCTGAGCAAGTGCAGTTTATGGCAGCGAGATATGGGTTTTCTCGGACACATTGTTTCTACAGAGGGAGTGTCTGTAGATCCGGCGAAGATTGAGGCCATCAGAGATTGGCCTAGACCGAGTAGTGCTACCGAGATCAGGAGTTTTCTTGGTTTAGCAGGTTATTACAGGAGGTTCTTCAAGGGTTTTGCAAGTATGGCGCAGCCAATGACGAAGTTGACTGGGAAGGATGTTCCGTTTGTTTGGTCGCCGGAGTGCGAGGAGAGCTTTGCTAAGCTCAAGGCGATGTTGACTAGTACACCTGTCTTGGTGTTACCCCGAGCTGGGGAAGCCTTATGCAGTGTACACTGATGCTTCAGGGATTGGTCTGGGTTGTGTGCTGATGCAAGAGGGCAGAGTTATAGCTTACGCTTCGAGGCAGTGGCAGGGCAGTGAGCGTAACCGTCCTACCCATGATCTTGAGTTGGGAACGGTGGTCTTTGCACTTAAGATCTGGAGGTCGTATTTGTATGGTGGTTTAGTTCAGATCTTCACTGATCACAAGAGTCTTCAGCCATTGCTGAATGCGAGACAGACGCGCTGGGTGGAGTTTTTGGCGGATTACGTCTTGGAGATTATCTATCATCCAGGCAAGGCCAACCTAGTGGCAGATGCTTTGAGTCAATGGAGGTGTGATTCGGCTTTAGAGCAGGATGTTGAGGCGTTGGTGAGCGAGATTAGCACTTTGCTCCTTTGTGCTATTTCGCAGGAGCCTTTGGGCTTAAAGGCAGTTGATCAGGCAGATTTGTTGAGCCGGATCAGAGTGGCTCAGGAGAGTGATCAGAGTCTGATTGATGCATCACGAGTACCGAGTTCTGAGTATCAGGTATCTGAGAACGGGACTATCTTGGTACGTGGTCGGGTTTGTGTACCCAAGGTTTGTGTACCCAATATGTACCATGATCTCAAGAGGTATTATCATTGGGTTGGGATGAAGAGAGATGTAGCTGATTAGGTTGTGAGGTGCAACACTTGTTCTTTGGTGAAGGCTGAGTATCAGGTTCCGAGTGGTCTTTTGCAGCGTTTACCCATTCCAGAGTGGAAGTGGGACAGGATCATAATGGATTTCGTGGTTTGGCTACCTATTTCGAGGACTCACGATGCTATTTGGGTTATTGTGGAGCGGTTGACCAAGTCAGCACATATCTTGGCCATCAAGAAGACAGATGGAGCTGCTGTTTTGGCTAGGAAGTTGGTGCGGGAGATTGTGAGGCTGCATGGAGTGCCAGCCAGTATTGTGTCAGACCGAGATCCGAGATTTGCCTCAGAGTTTTGGAGGGCATTTCAGACTGAGATGGTGATGTGATCATAGGAAGGAATCAGGATGTCAATCAGGATGTCAATCAGGATGTCAACCAGGATGAGGACCTTGTAGCCGAGCTTGTACCTGAGGAAACTATGTTTGAACCAGAGGATGCAATGCGTGTACCAGAAGGACCAATGACTCGGGCTAGAGTTAAGCAGCTGAGGAATGCACTTAATGGACTGATTCATGAAGTTATGGCCAAGAGAAACACTCACAAATCACTTGGTGATGTTAACTATCAAGTCCAGCCTCTTCTGAATGTCATACAAGCCCAAGAAAGCCCAAAATTACTCATTTAATTTTGTGGTCAAAGGAGGTGACGAAAATGGAGCTCAAGAGTCTCATTTGAAGCTCAAGAGTTATTCAACTATATTTATTTCTTTCTGATTTCGAAACATTAATTATCTAGCTTATTTCTTAAGTTTCTTTTCCTTTATATTCATGTAATCTCACTTGAGAAAACAACAACCTTTTTCTTTTCTTTATCAAATATTTTGAGAGTGATTCTCTTTTGTTCCTTGTGAACTTTTCGATCTGTCTTGGTGTGTCATATCCAAGGGATCAACTCGGTTTATCAAGTGTTCTTCATCACACTTGTGTGGCCATTCTATCAACTGAGGATAGTTGTTTGCGGTTTAAGATAGCATCAGGTGGTGGGTTTAATATACTCACTGTTGGATCTACCTGCATCATCTTTCTAAGGTTCCACCGCCTTGTTTCTTTGGAGTTTCATCACTTCATTGGAGTCAAGGATTATCCCTACCAACTTAGAGTGAAAGATCTTGGCTAGAAGCGTATCAGATGGGCACTAAGGTGCATATGAGTACGGCATATCATCCGCAGACAGATGGGCAGTCAGAGAGGACTATTCAGACTTTGGAGGATCTGTTGAGGATGTGTGTACTAGATTGGGGTGGTCATTGGGCATATCACTTGAGCTTGGTTGAGTTTGCTTACAACAACAGCTTCCAGGCGAGTATTGGCATGACTCCTTTTGAGGCGTTGTATGGGAGGCCATGTAGGACACCCTTATGCTGGACCCAAGTGGGGGAGCGCAGCATTTATGGAGGTACTTATATTCAGGAGACGACAGAGAAGGTTCGTGTTGTGAGGCTGGACATGAAGGAAGCTCAAGATATAAAGAAGAGTTACGCAGATAGACGCAGACGAGAGCTTGAGTTTCAGGTTGGAGACAGAGTGTATCTCAAGATGGCGATGTTGAGGGGTCCTAACAGATCCATCGCAGAGAACAAGCTGAGTCTGCGTTTTATGGATCCGTTTCCGGTTGTGGAGCGAGTTGGACCGTTGGCGTACAGATTGGAGTTACCTCCGATTATGAGAGCCTTTTACAAGGTGTTTCATGTGTCGATGCTGAGGAAGTGTCTTCATCCTTCAGAGGAGTTGGTGGCTAAGATTCCAGAGGATCTTCAGCCAGATTTGACAGTTCCGGCAGTGCTTGTGAGGATTCTTGAGAGGAGAGTCAAGGTTATGCGGAACAAGAGGATACCGTTGCTGAGAGTTTTGTGGACTTGTGGCGGTATTGAGGAGGAGACTTGGGAGCCAGAGGCAAAGATGAGGTTGAAGTTCAGGAAGTGGGACAAGCAGGTCTTGGAGTGAGCTTCTTTCGTCTTTGTGGCTTGTTCTTGGTTTAGCTTGCGAGCTTTGTTGTTGTTGTTGTTTTGGTTTACGTTGTAAAGACATACATTTTTGAGATTTATGAGATGGAGTTTTTCCTCATTATCAGTGTTATTAAATGTTGTCTTGGATGTTACACGTGTTGACCAGTTTGGTCGTGAGACAGTTTCAATCTTATTGTTATAAGCGTTTAACAATTTTTCTCTAAGGGCTGCGGTCCTTAATAACTCATTACACTTTTGGAGACGTTTGTTCTCTGGCAGACTTACCTGAGTGTCGTGGCTTCAGTGTGAGTAGCCTATCCGAGTGTTGTGGCTTCGGTATAGGCGATGGCAGGCCCATCTGGGAGGCCGTGGCCCCAGTTTAGGTGGTTGCCGACTTGTTTGGGAGGCCGTGGCCCCATACAAGTGGTTTGGTTGAGACTTATTTGGGAGGCCGTGGCCCCAATATGAGTGTTCGGATAATGAGTTAAGAGAAAAATGTCATGGAACGTGCGTATACACAAGATTGAGTATGAGTCTTGGGGATTAGGTGAGGATCTCCAGTGTTGTGGCCTTGCGAGGTCGGGTTTTGATCTTGTGAGACGTGTGTTGTGTTAGGATTCGAGGTCGAATCCAGTTTAGTGGGGGGAGAGTTGTAACATCCGTAAACCAAAGAAGTGGAAATTTCGTAGGGTGTCGAGCGACACCATGGTGGGTGTCGATCGACACCTTCCGGTTTGTTTTGAGTGTCGGTTTGGCCGGTTTGGGTGAAAGGAAGCCCTAAGTCGCGATTTAAAAAGTGTAGTCGCCTTTATTGACTCGTTTTGCGAGGCAGAAGTGTTCTAGAGCGATTTTTGGAGTTTTGTGGAGTTTCTGAGGTTGTTTGCTGTTGATTGCTTGTTGTTCATCTCCTTGTTCTCCCTTTCAATCCGTGGGTTCTAGATCTGTGTTTGTGGTTTGTATAGTTGATGAGTTTGATGATTTTCGTGATGAATATATGATGTTTTATGTGAGAAATCGTGGTATGTGGTATGAATCCGTATTGAATTTGTGTTTCTGTGCGATTTCGTTGCTGTGAGTGTTGAGCCGTCGAACAGGTGTCGAGCGACACCAAGGGGTCAAACGTCGACCGACACCAATCTGGTGTCGATCGACACTACCGGTTCAATGTCGGTTAAATCAAATTAAATGGTTAAAGAAATTAATTAAATGGTTTAATCGGTTTATTGGATTTAATTGGTTAAGGTAGTTAACCGGATTGATTTAATTAATTATTTTCGGATTTAATAATTAATTAAGATTATTATTTAATTATGAGAATTATTTAATAATTATTTGGAAATATTTAATAGTTGTGGAAAATTATTTAAAAGACTTAAATTGTCTAGAAATTGCGTAATTGGCCCGTGGGCAGAGTTATCGTCTCACTAAGTATTTATGAGAATACTTACGCATCTCTTTTCCTGTGATGCAGGTAAAAGTAAAGTGTGATCGCGGAATCAAGGCCGAAGACGAGGATGATAGGACTTTTATGTTTCTTGAACTGTTTAAGTTGTTAGACTAATTATTTATTTTATTGCTTTCGTTGAATAATTGTTGGACTGATTATTGTGATTGATTTATTATTTATTTAATGGTTTAAGACTTCCGCTAGAATTGTTTAATTATTAAAAAAAAAAAGCTTGGTTGTTTCATGAAGTCTAACTATGAAGTCTACTAATGAAGTCTAAGTAACCCTTATATGGATTCATTTTAATACAATTTTATTTTTCATAGATGATAAATGTTTACATCTTATTTATGTAAAAAAAATTTGCTAAAATTTTATTATTTAAATTTAAGTTGTGATTCAGAAGTAGACTTCAACACAAAGTCTAACTAAGAAGTCTACTAATGAAGTCTAACTAACCCTTATTTCCACTTCCCGCCAAAATATTTCGTTTCCCGCCTGATTTGTTTTTAGTTTAGACTTCCTAACGAAGTTTAACTATGAAGTTTAACTAACCCTAAACCCTAAATCAAAATTTTAAGTAACAACTTATAGTAAACGTTAATTATTTTTACATAATCGCAATTAACATTATAAAGTACGAATTCATGACCTCTAAATCGTTAAACGAACCACAAACATTTTTTTTTTTGCAAAATTCTCTCAACCCTAACAATGACAATCATAAACCCTATACATTAAACCTCAAACACTAAGCTTGGTGATTGGTTTACTCACGAAACTTATAAATCGATTCATTTTCATGAAATTTTATTTTACAAAGATAGAAGTTGTGTTTATTTAAATTATCCATAATTGTTTTTATCAAAATTATTTTTTATCGATTTTAAACTTTAAATTTAAGATTTTGTTATTTGGCAAACTTCATGAGTAGACTTCACAAAGTTTATAGGTTACATACATAAATTATCTTAGTTAACTTATATGGATTCATTTTTATACAATTTTATTTTTCATAGATGCTAAATGTTTACATCTTATTTATGTATAATTATTTTTAATCAAAAGAATTTGCTAAAATTTTATTATTTAAATTTAAGTTGTGATTAGGAATTAGATTTCATGAGTAGACTTCATACGGGGTAAAATAGTCAAAAAGCTAGCGTTTTTTTCTTTGTTCAGAAGGGTGAGGTTTGTAATTTGGCAACCCCAAAAGACTAATTTAGACATAAGTGCAATAGGGGGTCTATTTTTGCATTTCAAATCAAATTGTGGTCTATTTGAGGCAATTCCCACTTAAATTAATGTATGATGGAGTAGTTATTATGAAAATTAAAAATTAATAATAAAAACAGAATAAATTAATTAAATAATTTAAAAATTAAGAAATAATATGTTGATATATATATATATATATCACTTTCAACTTTATATATATAAATATTTGACGAAACCGACCAAAGAAAAACTTCAACATATAGTATGTGACCATTGATAGAAGATGAATCACCATGCTATTTTTTTCATTATTTAAAACGTTGTATGTAAATGGTTTTATATTTCAATGAAACAAGTCTAAAACGACTTACGTCATTTTAACTTATTTTTGAATTTTGCATCTTATATGTAACATGAAAGTTTTATCTCTTCTTAAATTGTCCACATCAGCTATAAAGAAATGACCAACATTAAAACTAAAATTAAATTAGTTTACATAGTTTTATATTATTATATTTTACTAAAATAATTTACCAAAAAGCCTAATATTTATTTAAAAATAAAATAAAAATATCAACTTTATTTTATCTATTGTTACATAGAGTATAAGTGGACAAAAAGTCTAATATTTATTTTAAGATTATTTATTTTTGGGGACATTTTTGCATTGGGTTTCATTGTATTTTACTTTATATTTTTCTCTGTAATTCTTGTTCTCTCCTGATTGGCTTCTTTCTTTTCTTTTGAAAAGTTAAATGTGTTAATAGTGGATAATTATCACTTGATGACTCACCCTCTACATGTCACTATCACCATATTATTCTAATATTTACATCTCAATCCACCGTCTTTATCTCTCTATATAAAGGGACGAATTGTGTAAAGAATGAGACACAATGAATAAGATAATTTACATATAAAAAAGTCTCTCACTTTTTCCTTTGGATCCCACGTTTTTTCTCTCTCTTATTTTGCATCTCTTTTCTCACATTTTATTATTTTATTTCATAACACGTTATTTCAGATCTATACTATAACGCCCCGACCGCCCATCCCAGTGGGTCACCCACGCCTTCTCTCAGCCTGTGGACCCCACCCCTGTCCGACGGTCGATGCTATATTTTTGGGAGGCTCTAGAGACTTGTTTACTGTCTCTACAATCAACACCCGACCTTTCCCCATGTTTTGACCTCACTCACACGGTTCCGCAGACCACTTCCCGGAAGGTCACCAATCCTTCCACTACTCCAGCGCAAGCACGCTTAACTGTGGAGTTACTTATGGGCCTTTGACCAAAAATGTAAGTGCACTTTGTTGACATAGGTAGCCAAATCAATTCTCTTAAGCCTCTCCACAAACCGGGATGTTACAATTCACCCCACTCACTGAGCGCAACGTCCTCGTTGCGCACCTGGATCGTCACCGCCCTGACGGTGTGAGTCAAGGCCACTCCACTTGACTCCACACTCACGTCTGGGTTCGGCTCTGTTACAAAATTATAACACCCCGACTGCCCATCCCAGTGGGTCACCCACGCCTTCTCTCGGCCTGTAGGCCCCACCCCTGTCCGACGGTCGATGCGCTATTTTTGGGAGGCTCTAGAGACTTGTTTACTGTCCCTACAAGGTAAGTGCCCTTTGTGGACATAGGTAGCCAAATCAATTCTCTTAAGCCTCTCCACAAACCGGGATGTTACATATACCAAAAAGGTGAGATTTATTTTGTGTTAAATTTCTTTCAAGTTTTTAAATTATATTATTTATCTGTTATTGCAGGATGCTAGTCTATGAGTACTCCGAGCTGATGATCATGGTAGGCTCTGCCTCCACGATCAAATAAATTTCTTATGCCGGGAAGCTAGGCTCTACCTACTTCGAGAAAATGATCACATGGTAAACTATGTGTCCTCAGATCATATATATGGAGTGGTAGGTAAATCCTCCTCCGGAGTTAATGGTAAAAACCTCTTCCATGTAGTGGAGTTGATGACTATGTCTCCTCCCAGATTTAAATTTCTGTCTTTAAATTATGCTCTTTAAATTTAGTCATTTAAATTCTTGCTATTTAAATTCCTGTCTTTAAATTCTGTTATTTAAATACTGTTTAAAATTTTAAAGTTTTTCAAAATTTTAAGTTTGGATATTTAGATATAATGTCAATTTTAACAAAGCTCAAGACCGCTGCCGTTGAAATAAGTGGTAATAACTATATGTCTAGGACGGTAGGTGCAAAGTTGCAGCAAAAGGAAATGGTCTCTTGAGGACCATCGATCCGTCCTAAAGGACATCATATGAGGAAAAGGCGAAAACCATGATCTTTTTACGCCACCATATAGATGATGGTTTAAAAGATGAATACATCACAAAAGAAGATCATGCAGATCTATGGCACTAGCTTAAAATTTGGTTTGATCATCAAAAATATATTCTCTTACCGAAAGCGAGGTACGAGTGGTTGAACCTCCGGTTCCAGGATTACAAAAGTGTGGCTGAATATACTTCCGCTATGTACGGAATCACCTCAAGAATAATGTTGTGTGGAGAAAATATCAGTGAATTTGATATGTTGGAAAAAACTCTCTTAACTTTTCATCCTGGAAATGTAATCCTGCAGCAACAATACCGGGCAAGAGATTTCACCTCATATTCAGAGTTGATGGAAATCCTCTTTGTGGCTGAAATAAATAATCAGCTTGTGATGTTAAACCATCAGCTCCGTCCACATGGATCTACGCCATTCCCAGAAGCGAATGTTGCGTCATCCAGTCACACTAAAAAGCCTGAACGTGAACAAAGATGCGGCAGAGGCCGCGGTCGCGGTCGCGGTCGAGGTCGTGGACGTGGAAGAGAAAGTGATGATGGTCGAGCGGTAAAAAGAAAAGGCGAACGCACTTGTTACAGATGCGGCATGAATAATCACTTTGAGCGTACATGTCATACACCCAAACATTTAGCCAATCTGTATAGGGCATCACAGCAAGCCAAAAATAAGAAGCAGAGACCAACTTCATCTCAGATGATCCTGGTCCTTCCTTTGATGGCTTAAGTGATGATTTTCATTTGGATGTCGCTGACTATCTCGTTGATCCTGAAGAATCGACTGAGTTAAAGAAACTTAAATCGATGATATTGTCTTCTTGAAGAAGACAAGAATAACAAACTCTTAATCGTTTTTGTAGTATTGTATAATATACATTTTGATAAAAAGTTTGTTAAAAGATTTTGATGTAATATATCCATCATGTTTAATATAAAAAGTTTTTCATATTTTATAAATATTGTGGTTCAGATGATGTCAAATTTTAAGACTCAGGATGAAGATACTTGTCTAGCAGACAGTGCTACGACACATACAATCCTCAAAGATAAGAAGTATTTATCCTGTCTCAAAATGACAGACTCTGCTGAAAGCGTGAGTACTATATGGGTAGTGCAAAAATTATACTTGGCTCTGGTAGAGCAAGTTATTCATTGCCAAGGGGAACAAAATTTGAAGTGATGCACTATATTTCCCCTAGTCTCACCGGAATTTATTAAGTTTCCGAGATATCCGCAAAAATGGATATCATATTGAGATTACAAATAAAAGTGGCATTGGATATCTTTGCATTACAACGGAGAGGAAACATACATTGGAAGAATTACCAATGATGTCCTCTGGATTATATTGCACAAAAATTAATATGGCTGAATCATATGATGCACTAAACCAAATGTTTACTAGCACTTTTAGGGTGTGGTATGAAAGACTTGGCCACCCGGGTTCAGTTATGATGAGAAGAATTGTGCAAAATACGTGAAACAACAAGTTCTTTTTTTTTTTTTAAATATAATTAAATTAAACAATTCTCAAACTCAGCAATGCGGAAGTCAAATAACTATAAATCAATAACCAGGTAAAACCAATAATCCAACAATTAATAATGAACTCCAGAAATATAAAAATGATCTATCAACCTAAACACCAGGCTCAGTAAAACATAAACAAATAAGCAATTAAACCAACAGTCCTATCATCCCCCTCTTCAGCCTCGATCCCGCGGTTACAAACTCCTGTTACCTGCATCACATTAGAAAAGAGATGCATGAGTATTTAAGAAATACTCAGTGAGACGGTCATCCTGTCTACACGCCAATTACACCAACCACTAGACAATACATCAATCAATAACAATAACGATTAACAACAGCACCACAAAACTCGACAAACTCGAAACAGACTAATGGTGTCGACCGACACCCCCAGGGTGTCGTTCGACACTCCCAGCTAGGTGTCGATCGACACACCCAGAGGGTGTCGCTCGACACTAGCTCTTCGGTGTCGACCGACACCAAAAAGTTTCGCTCGACACCCACCCGAAACCCAGAAACCAACAGCGACGAAACAGTAACGCAAAACACAGCAATAATGAGATTCAACCCCCATAAGTGATTCAACACGCAATAAACGAAGAACAGCTCAAGAACAACTCGAAAAACTCAACAATAAACTCAAACCCAAGGAATCTCTAGTGATTCACGGACCTACGGTCGCGCACTCACCTTAAAAACGGATTAGCAACGAAGGAAAAGGTGGAAGCAACGAAGAACAGCAACGAAGCACTCCAAAAACTCCAGAAATCACCTCCAAAACTCGAAGATCGCCTCTGTAACATCCGTGAACCAGAAAGTTGTTTTGGAAGTGGTATCGGACGACATTAGGGGTTCGAGAGTAGATTACATATGCTCATTGAGGTGTGAATTGAAGATTGATTGTACATGTTCTTGTTTCATTGTTGTACAGTCGGTCTAAGGTTCGATCATCGCGATGAAAATGTGTAAAAAGCTCTTGAGTACCTAGTGTCGATCGACACCAAAAGGTTGTGTCGATCGACACCGGTTATCAGGTTCGATTTCGGTTTAAGTCGATTGTGCGTTTGATTTGTGGTTTGAGTTGGTTTGGTCAATGGGTGTCGACCGACACCAAGGAAGGGTGTCGATCGACACCGGTTAGTGAGAAATCGACCGGTTTGATTCAAGTCGGCTAGTTTTATCCGGTTTAGGCGATGAAAACCCTATTCCGCGATTTAGAGGTACTGTAGCCGCGAGAGAGGCACAAGTTTCGAGGCAGAGAAGAAGGGAGGCGATTTTCTGAGTGAGGAATCCGATTTCTGAGTTTCTGGGTTGAAATCTGTTGCTGTTCTTCATTGTTCCATCTCCTTTCCTTCCTTCCAATCCTTTCAAGGTGAGTGCGTGACTGTAGGTCCGTTAATCATTAGAGATTGTTTGATTTCGAGTTTCATAATGAATTTTCGAGTTGTTCTTGAGTTGTGGTTGAGTTATATTGCTATTTGATCGATGTGGGGGTTGAATCCCACAATTTTGTGTGTTTATGCGCTTTTTGTAGCTTCTGGTGTCTGGGCGTCGAGCTGGTGTCGACCGACACTCGTTGGGTGTCGATCGACATTCAGAAGGCTGGCGTCGATCGACACCATTGAGGTGTCAGTCGACACCGACCTGGGGTGTCAGGAAACGTGGGTTTTTCCTGACCTGGAGGTTGCTGTTGTTGATTATTGCTCTTGTTGTTGATTATTGTTGATGTATTGTCTAGTGTTTGACGTACTTGGCCTGTAGGCAGGATGATCCACTCACTAAGTATTTATGATAATACTTACGCATCTCTATTCCAATGTGATGCAGGTAACAGCAATGTTCTTCCGCGGAAAGAGACCGAGAGAAGAGGATGATGAGACTAGGAATTTGATATTGGCCATCTTGTTGTGGTTGGCAAGGAATTCATTCTTAGGGTGTTAGTTCTATTTTAATAATGTAGCAAATCTGGTGTTTAGGTTGCCTATTCTTTATTGGTTTTTATTGGTTATTGGTTTATTGTTGAACGATTTATTTATGATTTAATATTATTGATTTCTTTCGAGAATTTCCGCATTGATAATTTAAAAAAAAAAAAAAAAATGCTTGGTTGTTTCATTTTGGTATCAGAGCGAATACGGTTTTAGGACTGTTAGTATTGGATGAATTGGACTATGTGTTTAATTGATTATGTGAGTTAGTCAGTTATTAGTCTAGTCTCATCCTCTCGGTCTTCCAGTTTTCCGCGGTAAGTGAGTTGGATATTGTGTTGGTGTGCTGACTTTGCTCATTTTATGTACTTGGTGGAAGTGCAGAGAGATGGATGCAGGTCGTGGTCGTGGCCGTGGTCGTGGTCGCGTTGGAGCCCGTGGGGGTAGAGGAGCTGGTCGCGGTGGGCGAGCAGTGGGTCGTGGAGGTCGGGGTGCTGGTCGTGGTGTGCCAGAGGCTGAGGTTTCAGTAGAGAGTGCAGCACCGAGTGCGGCGACAGCGTCAGTTACTCAGTCAGTCTCGTTGGCCGGTGGGGCTAACTCAGGTGCTGGTGGTGGCGCAGGAGCTGGAGCAGTTCCTGGTGGGGGCGCAGCTTTAGCTCAGGGAGAGATGATAGTGGGGCTACTGACGCAGTTGTTGGCACGTCTTCCTCAGGCAGTTCCACAGCAGGCTCCGGTTGCACCTCCAGCGGCTGGGGCACAGGTTGGTGCCGGTTTTGTTGAGCAGCAGGAGGCTGCGGGGCAGCATGGTGTTGCGGTTGGGTTTTTGCCTTATCGTGAGATGATGAGGGAGATGCAGAGGATCGGCACGCCTATGTTTGAGGGTGGTGTCACTCCAGAGCAGGCTGACGAGTGGCGTCAGAGGTTAGAGAGGAACTTCAATTCAGTTCGTTGTCCAGAGCAGTTTCAGGTTGAGTTGGCAGTGCACTACCTAGGAGGTGATGCACATTTGTGGTGGTCTGTTAGGACCCGGAGAGCGGTTTGGACTTGGGTTGATTTCGTCGAGGAGTTCAACCACAAGTTTTTCTCGCAGGAGGTTCGTGACAGACTGCAGTTGAGGTTTTTGGACCTGACTCAGGGTGAGAGGTCTGTACGGGAGTATGATGCAGAGTTCTGTAGATTGGTGGTTCACACTGATGGTGAGCTGGTGAGTGAGCGGGCTTTGATGTCGAGGTTTCTTCAGGGACTTCAGAGGAACATCAGGACTCAGTGCAGAGGTGGTATGTACCACACTAGAGCCGGTTTAGTGGAGTTGGCAACTTCCATTGAGGAGGATTTGCGTGAGCCGGTGAGCTCAGCAATTGTACCAGTTGCAGTTGCTTCTGCTACCCATCCTCGGGGCCAGCAGCAGCAGCAGCATCGTAGGGGTTTCGGTTCTGGTCATGGCAGGGGCGGCAGGCCTGCGCAGGGCCAGAAGAGGAGAGCAGAGGAGATATCTGCTAGTAGTCAGAGTATGGGTGGTTGCTTTGGTTGTGGGAGTTTGGATCACAGAGTTGCTACTTGCCCCAAGAGGGCGGGATCCAGAGAGACGGCAGTGTGTTTCTATTGCAGAGAGCCGGGGCATATCAAGCCAATGTGTCCCAAGTTACAGCAGAGGTTTGTGGCAGTGGTGCAGCCGTTGGCTATTCAGTCAGCAGCTCAGGTTGCAGCGTTGCAGTCAGGTGGAGCGCCGCGTGTTTATACTCCGGCAGAGGTGGGCCAGACCAGTCAGTCAGGCCAGATCACAGGTAAAATCTTTGACTCAGACTTGTAAATTCGTAAAGGTAGAACTTTGGTGTTGTCTGTTTCTTTTATTTTACTGTGATAGAGTTGGAGGTTCTCAACACTTGTGGATGTGTGTAGGGACCTTGTTAGTTGGTGGATTTGAGTCTCACGTTCTGTTTGACTCGGGAGCATCTAACTGCTTCATTACTCCGGAGAGAGCTGAGGGTAGTGGTATTCGGAGTAGCGAGGGCGAGGCTTCAGGCTTTGTCAAGGTGGCCGGTGGTGGTTTCTGGCTACTTCGGGCAGAGCTAGAGCAGTTGATGTGCAGATTGCGGGGCAGTCTATGCCAGCAGATTTGGTCATCAGTCCAGTGGAGCTGTATGACGTGATTTTGGGGATGGACTGGTTATCTTCTTACCGGGTTCATCTGGATTGCTATAGAGGTAGAGTGGTGTTTGAGCAGGATGCAGGAAAGTTGGTTTATCAGGGTGTGAGACCGACTTCAGGGAGTATAGTGATCTCAGCTATTCAGGCAGAGCAATTGTTAGAGCGGGGCTGCGAGGCCTATTTGGCGACGATTACTATGACGGAGTCCAGTGGTGAGGTGGGTTTGCAGGATATTCAGGTTGTCCAGGATTTTGAGGATGTATTTCGGTCGCTGAAGGGATTGCCACCATCTCGGTCAGATCCTTTCACGATTGAATTAGAGCCCGGGACAGCTCCGATATCGAAGACACCTTACAGGATGGCTCCAGCAGACATGGCAGAGCTGAAGAAACAGCTAGAGGACCTTTTGAGTAAAGGGTTCATCAGACCGAGTGTTTCGCCTTGGGGAGCACCAGTGTTGTTTGTGAAGAAGAAGGATGGCAGTTTTCGGTTGTGCATTTGAGGCTTTGTATGGGAGGCCATGCAGGACACCGTTATGCTGGACCCAAGTGGGGGAGCGCAGCATGTTTGGAGCTACTTATGTTCCGGAGACGACGGAGAAGATCCGTGTCTTGAGGTTGAACATGAAGGATGCACAGGATAGACAGAGGAGTTATGCAGATAGGCGGCGACGTGAGCTTGAGTTTCAGGTGGGAGATAGAGTTTATCTCAAAATGGCTATGTTGAGGGGCCCTAACAGGTCCATAGCAGAGAACAAGCTCAGTCCGCGTTTTATGGGTCTGTTCCCAGTGGTGGAGCGAGTTGGGCCCGTGGCTTATCGGTTGGAGTTGCCACCGATTATGAGCGCCTTTCACAAGGTGTTTCATGTTTCTATGTTGAGGAGGTGTTTGCATCCTTCAGAGGAGTTAGTGGCTGAGATTCCAGAGGATCTTCAGCCAGATATGACAGTTCCGGCAGTTCCTGTGAGGATTCTTGAGAGGAGAGTCAAGGTTCTGCGGAACAAGAGGGTGCCATTGTTGAGAGTCTTGTAGGACTGTAGTGCCACAGAGGAGCAGACTTGGGAGCCAGAGGCAAAGATGAAGCTGAAGTTCGGAAAGTGGTTCGACAAGCAGGCTGTGGAGTGAGCTTCTTCATCTTTGTGGTTCTAGTCTTGTTTTGGTTTTGTTGTTGTTGGTTCTGGATTTATGTATTTTCGTTTCGTTGTACGATATACATTTTTGGAGTTATATGAGATGGAGTTTTTGCCTCATATTTTGGTTATGGTTTGGATGTTACAAGTTTTCTTTGGCCGGTGGGGTCATTGAAAAAAAATTTGGTCATATGATTATACGCGTTTCAGTATTATTACTCGTTATATCTAAAGACGGTGGGTGCCCGGCAGACTTATATTTGGGGGTCGCTACCTCAGTATGAGTGGTTTTCGTGACGGTGGGTCACGGTTTGGATATTGTGACGGTGGGTCGCAGTATAGATATTGTGATGGTGGGTCGCAGTATAGATGTCGTGACGGTGTGTCACGGTATCGAGGAGTAATAATGTCTTGAAACATGCGTATAACATAGGACTAAAATGTGAGTTTTGAGGTCTTTGAGAGACGTTTGTGTTGGGATTCGAGGACGAATCCAGTTTAGTGTGGGAGAATTGTAACATCCGTGAACCAGAAAGTTGTTTTGGAAGTGGTATCGGACGACATTAGGGGTTCGGGAGTAGATTACATATGCTCATTGAGGTGTGAATTGAGGATTGATTGTACATGTTCTTGTTTGATTGTTGTACAGTCGGTCTAAGGTTCGATCATCGCGATGAAAATGTGTAAAAAGCTCTTGAGTACCTAGTGTCGATCGACACCAAAGGGGTGTATCGATCGACACCGGTTATCAGGTTCGATTCCGGTTTAAGTCGATTGCGCGTTTGATTTGTGGTTTGAGTTGGTTTGGTCGATGGGTGTCGACCGACACCAAGGAAGGGTGTTGATCGACACCGGTTAGTGAGAAATCGACCGGTTTGATTCAAGTCGGCTGGTTTTGTCTGGTTTAGGCGATGGAAACCCTATTCCGCGATTTAAAGGTACTATAGCCGCGAGAGAGGCACAAGTTTCGAGGCAGAGAAGAAGGGAGGCGATTTTCTGAGTGAGGAATCCGATTTCGGAGTTTCTGGGTTGAAATCTGTTGCTGTTCTTCATTGTTCCATCTCCTTTCCTTCCTTCCAATCCTTTCAAGGTGAGTGCGTGACTGTAGGTCCGTTAATCATTAGAGATTGTTTGATTTCGAGTTTCATAATGAGTTTTCGAGTTGTTCTTGAGTTGTGGTTGAGTTATATTGCTATTTGATCGATGTGGGGGGTTGAATCCCACAATTTTGTGTGTTTATGCGCTATTTTGTAGCTTCTGGTGTCTGGGCGTCGAGCTGGTGTCGACCGACACTTGTTGGGTGTCGATCGACACTCAGAAGGCTGGCGTCGATCGACACCATTGAGGTGTCGGTCGACACCGACCTGGGGTGTCAGGAAACGTGGGTTTTTCCTGACCTGGAGGTTGCTGTTGTTGATTATTGCTCTTGTTGTTGATTATTGTTGATGTATTGTCTAGTGTTTGACATACTTGGCCTGTAGGCAGGATGATCCACTCACTAAGTATTTATGATAATACTTACGCATCTCTATTCCAATGTGATGCAGGTAACAGCAATGTTCTACCGCGGAAAGAGACCGAGAGAAGAGGATGATGAGATTAGGAATTTGATATTGGCCATCTTGTTGTGGTTGGCAAGGAATTCATTCTTAGGGTGTTAGTTCTATTTTAATAATGTAGCAAATCTGGTGTTTAGGTTGCCTATTCTTTATTGGTTTTTATTGGTTATTGGTTTTTTGTTGAACGATTTATTTATGATTTAATATTATTGATTTCTTTCGAGAATTTCCGCATTGATAATTTAAATAAAATAAAAAAAAGCTTGGTTGTTTCAGCTTCTAAAACTCTCTGCCTCAAAAACTGTGCCAAACACGCGGCTGCACAGTGTTTTATCGCGAGAATAGGGTTTCCTTCGCCTAAACCAGACAAAACCAGTCGACTTGAATCGAACCGGTCGATTTTCCAATAACCGGTCTCGACCGGCACCAACCCTTGGTGTCGCTCGACACCCTTGTCGAACAAACAAAAACCAGACACAAATCGATTTAACCCGAAATCGATTTCACAACCCGGTGTCGATCGACACCCCTACTGGTGTCGCTCGACACCAACTGACCAGAAGCCTTTTTACACATTTTTCCATGCGATGCTTGAACCTTTAGACCGATTGCACAACAATCAAACAAGAACATGCACAGCCAACCCGAGATTCACACCTTATAGAGCATATGCAAACGCACCCGGTCACTTGGTGTCGTCCGACACCACTTCCAAAACAGCACTTCAGGTTTACGGATGTTACAATTCTCCCCCACTAAACTGGACTTGTCCACGAATCCCAACACAACGTGTCTACCAAAGACGACAAAACCCGGCCCCAACTGACCCAAAATAAGAGATCCTCCACTAATCTCAGGGATTCACATCTAGTCCTATGTTATACACACGTTTTCCAGACATTATTACTCCCCAACTCAACACCACAACTCTAAAAACCAAAACATGAGACCCACCGGTCTCCTCGAGAGATCCACCCGTCCCTCGATACCCCTATTGTGCCCAACCCGTCACAATAGTAACAACAATATCCACTTATACTGAGGTAGCGACCCTTACATATAGGTCCGCAAGAGATCCACCCATCTCTTCTAAAGACCCACCCGTCTCTTCTAAAGACCCACCCGTCTCTAGAACTGTGCCGAGTAATAATCTGAAACGCATATAACACATTTGACTAGAAACACGAAAAACTCCACAACTAACACAACAATTCGATCAAAGCACGATTATCAACATGAACACAATATGAACTTATCATAGACTCTTGAAAATCAATCAAACTCTAGAATTACGGGCCTACGGTCACGCACTCACCTCGCTAACGGATTGAAACAAAGGGGAAAGAGAGAAACAATGAAGAACAACCACCAACAACTCCAAAAACCTCAGAAATCTCCAGAAATCTCCAAAACTCCTCTTTCTCTTAGCCTCTACCTCTGAAACTCGAAACCCCTCGGAGAAAGCGACTCTTTTGCTTAAATACTCACGATTTAGGGCTTCCTTGCCTAAACCAGACTGAACCAGGCGACTTAAATCGAACAGATCGATTTTCACATAACCGGTGTCGATCGACACCTTCCCTGGTGTCGCTCGACACCACCTGCCGAACCGCCAGAACCGCACAAAAACCAATTAAACAGTTATCGATTCTCAATAACCGGTCTGTGTCGTCCGACACCACTTCCAAAACAAGACTTTCGGTTCACGGATGTTACAATACGAGTGGCCATCCATTGAAAATTGAAAATATTTTTCAATCGGGGGAGTTTTCATGTAAAGCATGTTCTCAAGAGAAACTCAAAATTAGGCTCTTGCCATCTAAAATTGGGAATGAATCTCCTGTATTTCTAGAGAGAATACATGGTGATATATGTGGGCCAATTAACCCACCGTGTGGGCCATTTCGATACTTTATGGTATTTATTGACGCATCTAGTAGATGGTCAAACATGTGTCTTTTGACCACAAGAAATATGGCTTTTGCAAGATTCATTGCCCAAATAATCAGGTTGAGAGCACATTTCCCAGATTATGCCATAAAGAAAGTCAGGCTTGATAATGCTGGTGAATTCACTTCAGCAACATTTAATGACTTTTGTATGTCTGTGGGAATTGATGTTGAGGTTCCGCACGTTCATACGCAAAATGGCATGGCTGAGTTATTGATTAAGCGGTTGCAATTGATTGCAAGACCGTTAATCTTGAGAACAAAACTCTCAATCATTGTAAACTACAAGAATAATGGCACATTCCGACGGCCATTATTAACGGAGAGTCGTCGGAATTGAGATACTCCGAGAACTTTTCGACGGAAAATTCTCGGAAACAAAGCAAGAAAAGGTGTTCTCGGAATCTCGTCGGAATGTGTTCTCGGAAACTCCTCAGAATATGGCTTCGAATTCCGACGGGCCAACACCAGCGACCATTTGATTTGTCAGGAAAGCATCGGAATTTGTCCGAGAAACTTCCGACGACTTTAATTTGTTTTTTTTTTAATAAACAAATGATCTGTGTTTGGGTTCAACGAATCTGCGTTGAATTGAATATCAAATATTATATATATACATATCCATGTGTGTACCTTCAAGATCGTGTGTAGGGCGGTTGCGCTCATTGCCCTGCAACTGCCTCGAAGCATAAGCAATCACTCTGCCCTCCTGCATCACACAAGCTAAACCAACGCCTGAAGCGTCTGTATACACCACGTAAGGCTTCCCCGGATCGGGTAATGCCAGCACAGGTGTACTAGTCAACATCTCCTTGAGCTTCCCAAAGCTCTCCTCGCACTCCGGCGACCACACAAACGGCACATCCTTTCTAGTCAACCTCGTCATCGGCTGAGACATACTCGCAAAGCCCCTGACAAACCTCCTGTAGTAACCAGCTAAACCCAGAAAACTCCTGATCTCGGTAGCACTACTCGGTCTAGGCCAATCTCTAATAGCCTCGATCTTAGCCGGATCCACAGACACTCCCTCTGCAGAAACGATATGGCCAAGAAATCCCATCTCTCTCTGCCAAAAGCTGCACTTGCTCAACTTAGCAAACAGCTTATGCTCTCGAAGCTTCTCCAAAACAAGCCTCAAGTGAATCGCATGCTCCTCTGGACTCCTCGAATACACTAAGATGTCATCAATGAAGATGATAAGGAACACATCCAAAAACTCCCTGAACACGTCGTTCATCAATCTCATAAATGATGCCGGCGCATTAGTCAGCCCGAATGGCATGACTACAAACTCGAAGTGCCCATACCTCGTCCTGAACGCCGTCTTGCGAACATCTGCCTCATCAATCGGGATCTGATGATAACCCGATGCCAAGTCAATCTTGGAGAACCAGGTAGCACCCCTCAGCTGATCCAACAACTCATCTATCCTGGGGAATTTGGTACCTGTTCTTCACTGTGACTTGGTTAAGTCCCCGGTAATCGATGCACAACCGGAAACTGCCATCCTTTTTCCTCACAAACAACACTGGTGCTCCCCACGGTGAAACACTCGGCCGAATGAACCCCTTGCTCAAAAGGTCCTCCAGCTGCTTCTTCAGCTCTGCCAACTCTGCTGGCGCCATCCTGTAAGGTGTCTTCGATATTGGAGCTGTCCCGGGCTCTAACTCAATCGTGAAGGGATCTGACCGAGATGGTGGTAACCCCTTCAGCGACTGAAAAACATCCTCGAACTGCCGGACAACCTCAATACCCTCCAGAGCCACCTCAAGTTTGCTTCAAACATCCTCCTTGATGTGAGCGTGGGATTGCTTCAAGTTTTACCCACTAGAACTACCTGCAAGTGCACAGCAAGGAGGTAAGTATATATGGGATCGAATCCACAAGGACATATCGATTGTACTACAAATTGTATGGAGGTTGGATCGAGCTAAAACAAAATAGAGTTTTGTTTGGATTGTAACTGAAATGAAAGTGTCAAGCAAGTAAAAGGAAATGGAAATCAATAAGTGGAGATACTAGGCATTAGGCAAACCTCAAGGCATCATGAACCATTAACAAGATAATCAAATGGAAGGGATATAATAAAAACCGTTCATGAACTCATAACACCAAATACTAAGTCCGGTAATATAGCAAGCTTTTGGAGAGTATATTAACCCAAGATCTGATGCTAGTTGATCAGAAAAGCAAGCGGCATTATGCTCAAGTAGAGGTGATGAAACCAAACAAATTATCCCAACCTAAAAGATTAAAGCTAACGATTTCATGAACCCATCGGCTTAGCCTTTACCTAGCAAGGAAACTACTCAATCATGGCGCAAACAACACAAGACATGATGATTGAAAACATGATAAGTATTAAAAAGAGATAAGGGATTGAAAGAGGCTTCTATGATGAAGAACAAGTCGAATCCCTTGATAACTTTCGATCCAAATTACAAAAGAGAAAAGGAAAAGATTAAAGAACAAGAATGAGATGCGAGTGCAATGAGTTGAGCGGCGCCTCCTTCTTCCTTCTGGACTGCGCACCACCTAGGGCTTCTCCACCTTGACGGCTACTCTCTCTCTCTTGCACAGACACTCGCGGCTCTCCCCCCTTCAAAGGCTTAAAACTTGTATTTATAGGCTTGTAGTCGCTAGGGTTATGATGTGCTGAAAAAGGAAACTTTCCGGTTAACCGGCCTTGATGATTTGCGACGAGATTGGACCGGGTTCAGGACAAGTAAACCACCAAAAGCAAGCTGGGCTTGTGTTAAGTCGAGACAGGGTCCATGCCGCGGAATCCCGGGCTGTTTGTGGCGCCAAATCTCCATGGGCTTCGTTTGCTCGCCTGGCGGACACGTCTTGGGAGAAAACGAGTTTCTCACTGATGGTTGATCCAAATGGCTCTAATCCACTTTTCCGTGATGCATGACTCAATTATCTATCCAGCAAAACCAAGATCATGATTTTTGGACGTTGGGAAGACCCCTTTCCGCGGTTATCTTTCAGATGCTCCGGTTTAGTCCAAATACGAGAATCGGACAAATGGAGTTATATTGATGCTCTTCACTTGGAAACTTGCATAGATCATGTTTTTAAGCTCTTTTGCTCCTTTTTGAATCCTTTTTGATGTTTTAACCTGTTAAGACTCCAAAAGCAATAAATACAAGAAAACTACCTCTAAAGGCATAAAACCTTATTGAAAATACTTGGAAACATAGATAAATACTAAGTAAAATCATGCAAAATATGGATATATCAACTCCCCCAGAATTATCTTTTGCTTGTCCCCAAGCAAACTAAGCATGGAAGAGAGGTTTGAAAACATGAGAACTCTTAGATCCTTTTGGAAATCCATATTGACCTTTATTTTAGTGATCCACACAAAACAGCAACGGCATTTAGAATTAAGAACAAAAAAGTGCATACCATGAGTTTTGCAATCATCCCAAAGCAATCCACTTCTCTTTAGGCCATCCAAATTCTCCACCTTTGACTCCTTTAGTTTCTAAAGGTGTGGTCTCAACTAGGGAGTATCGATCAAAGGGGTTATAGACTCTTACCCATCCTCTTTTTATAAAACACATGTCTTGGCTCTTGTTTCACCTCTCTCTCTTCTCACTCCTTAAGTCGATTCATCCCCTTTTTAGGGTAGCAAGGTATTTTTTTATTCGACTTCTTCTCCTCTTTGTGGAGGTTTTCGATGGATCTTCCATAGACGCGAGTATTGATGGTTGTAGCCACCTAATCCCCGGTTACTTGGATCAAAAGGTCTTCCATAGACGCGAGTATTGATGGTGGTTGCCACCTAATCCCCGGTTACTTGGACCTTGGTGGTTTTTCTTAAATTTGAAGGGGAGAGAAAGGGGAAACCGAACTCACATAGACTTTCACTATTTGGTGAGGATGAGGAGGCATGCCCTTTGTAAAACCAAGCCCCTAGCCGAGAAGGTTAAGTTCATTAAGGTGCGGAGTCAAAGATGTATCCTTCTTATGGTGCACATGTGATGAAGTAAACTTCCAAATACTGATCAATGGTCACTTAAACACAGGCACAACAATGGTTAGGTCCAAGATAAAGTCATAATTCTCGACAAAAGTTTTGACTCAATAAAAACGACTCGATGAAAAGAAAAATGATGCAAGATGAAATGCCAAAATGAACAAACTTATTAGAATAATCCCCCCAGACTTAACTTGCACCGTCCCGGTGTAAAAAAATCAGATTAAGAGAGGTAAAGATGGAATAAAATGGAAAAGGGAAAGGTTAGGATGATGTTACCAAGTGATGACCAGTTGTGATGAAGATCAGGGTCAGATAACTGATTGGGGCTCCTCTGTAGGCATGATTGGTCGGTGAATTTTGAATTTCCAGGCCTGATTCTCGCCGGTTTGCATTCTGGTCGAGTATGGCTCATTTGGTCGACCCGAAATGAGTGCTATGAACCACAGAACAAACCGTTAAGAATTTCATGTACCATATTGAAATTTTACCGTCCAAGTTGATGTTTTAGAGCTCCTCGTGAAGTTTGAGGTCAAACGATCGAGCGGTTTGGGAGATTCTTCATTTGGTGGTCCATTCGGTCGACCGGATGATAGTGCAGTAGACCACAGCTCGAATGATGAAGAATTCTCTGACCTATCTTCAAATTCCTTTGACCAACCTCATATTTTATGGGCACTGGTGAAGTTTGGCGCCAAACGAACGAGAGGATTAAGAGTTCCTTCACAAAGTGGTCAATTCGGCTCCGGGAAGAGTTTCTTGATCATCCTTGAATTTGGCTTGTTCGTCCGGTGATTTTCTTTTGGAAAGCTGATATTGAGGCTCCAAGCATCCATTTCCAGCTGGTGGTGTCTCCATGCCGTGATTTCGGTTTTTGTCGGCCTTCGGTTGCCCGCCATCGACCGGATGTGGCATCTGTGCTTATCTCTTCATCCGTTCACATTCCTCTGTCCTATCTTTTGGATTTTCCGACCAATATGGTATTTTTCGGCCGCCTGTGAAGTTTGGTAGACTTTGGGCACCCGGAATGGGAGATAGGTCAAGTTGGTCCTCCTTGTCACCCGTTTGGCCGAGAGAATCACGCCGGATGGAATATCTTGAAATCTACTCGATCGTTGTGTGATTTTCTTTGACCGATGTGATTCTGCTTCCCTCCTTTAGTACTCCCAGGTCGTGCCCGCCCTCTTGGTGTCGCCTTTGACAAGGGTGGGATGAATGGGTGGGACACGTTCTTGTTTGGTCTGCTCTTGGGTCTTCATCCTGACAAAATGCATGCAATAGTGATGTGAAAACTGAAAATGAAAAAGAAAAATACCTTGTGGGTTGCCTCCCACAAAGCGCTTGTTTTAAAGTCATCTAGCTTGACTCTTGTCTGTCTTAGGCTTGAGGTGCATCGGCTAAGGGGATGACTTCTTCTTCTCCCTTGTCCGCGTTTGCTAGGTAAGGCTTTAGCCTCTATCCGTTGACAGTGAAGTCTCCTCCACTAGGGTCCCAAAGAACCACTGCTCCATACGGTTTCACCTCTTTAATCTTGAACGGACCGGACCATCTTGAGCGGAGTTTACCGAGAAAGAGCTTAAGCCGTGAATTAAAGAGTAAAACCTGGTCATTTGGAGCAAAGGACTTTGGCACTATCTTCCGGTCATGAAACGCCTTAGTCCTCTCCTTGTAGATCTTTGTGTTCTCATATGCCATATGTCTTATCTCCTCCAATTCATTCAATTGAATCAAGCGCCTCTCAGCTGCGGTTTTGAGATTATAGTTAAGCTCCTTGACTGCCCAAGCCGCCTTATACTCCAGCTCTACTGGTAAGTGGCACGCTTTCCCGTAAACGAGATGGAAAGGTGTTGTTCGCAGTGGTGTCTTGAAGGCTGTCCTGTAAGCCCAAAGAGCGTCATCTAACTTAGATGACCAGTCCTTCCTTGTTTTCCTGGTTGTCTTTTGTAGTATGTTCTTTAGTTCTCTGTTTGAAATCTCCACTTGTCCGCTGGTTTGTGGGTGATATGGGCTTGCAACCTTGTGTCTAACTCCATATTTCCTCAACAGGTTGGCAAATACTCGGTTTATGAAGTGGGAACCTCCATCACTAATCACAACTCGCGGCACTCCAAACCTCGGGAAGATGACTGATTTGAACAGCTTGATGACAACATTAGAATCATTTGTTGGAGCGGCAATGGCTTCCACCCATTTTGACACATAGTCAACAACTACAAGGATGTATTGGTCTCCAAAAGATGTGGGAAAGGGTCCCATGAAATCAACCCCCCACACGTCAAAGACTTCTACTTCCAAGATAAAGTTTTAGGGCATCTCATTCCTTTTGCTAATGTTTCCCATCCTTTGACAAGCATCACATTTTAAAATGAATACATGGGCATCTTTGAACATTGTGGCCACCAGAAACCGGCCTGTAAGACCTTAGAAACCGTCTTAAATGTGGCAAAATGGCCGGCATAAGTTGATCCATGACAGCCATGAAGTATTCCCGCGATTTCTTCCTCTGGGACACATTTTCTGAACATCCCATCCTGGCATTTCTTGTAAAGGTAAGGCTCGTCCCAGAAGTAGAATCTTATGTCTTTCAAGAATTTCTTCTTCTTGTATCCATAAAATTGCGGAGGTTCAATGTCGGCTGCAAGGTAATTGGCTATGTGGCTATACCAAGGCGTACCGAAGGCGATTCTCTTGTCCGGGACTGGTGGTGGTGAGTTGTTGACTCTTGTTATTGGTATGGCGCTGACAAAATAGACTGTTTCTTCTGGCAATGAGTCGTTTATGGGGAGCTGCTCTTCTATCCTCATCCGGGAGAGGTGATCCGCCACACTATTCTCTACACCTTTTCTGTCGACGATCTTTAAGTCAAACTCTTGTAGTAAGAGAATCCACCGGATGAGACGTGGCTTTGCACCCTTCTTGGTTAGAAGATATTTGAGGGCAGCATGGTCAGTGTGAACGATGACTTTAGACCCGACAAGGTAGGATCGGAACTTCTCAAACGCAAAGACAATTGCGAGCAGCTCCTTCTCAGTGGTGGCGTAGTTGCATTGTGCTTCATCCAGGGTCCGGCTTGCATAGTATATGACATGAAGTATCCTCTTCTTTCTTTGTCCTAGCACGGTACCAACAGCATAGTCACTTGCATCGCACATAATCTCAAACGGGAGCTCCCAATCCGGTGATTGTACAACCGGTGCGCTTATTAGCGCCGCCTTGATCTTCTTGAAAGCTGTGAGGCAATCACCGTCGAACTCAAATGGGACGTCTTTGCATAAGAGTTGAGTCAATGGTCGTGCGATCTTGGAGAAATCTTGAATGAATCTCCTATAGAAACCGGCGTGCCCGAGGAAGCTCCTTACTCGCTTGACATTCTTTGGCGGTTTTAAACTTACCATGACTTCTATCTTTTCTTTATCCACTTTAATCCCTTTCTCTGATATCCGGTGGCCAAGGACTATCCCATCTCTTACCATGAAATGACATTTCTCCTAGTTGAGCACAAGATGTTTCTCCTCGCATCTCTTGAGAACCTTGCTTAGATTTGACAAACAAGCATCAAAGGATGAGCCGTAAACTGAAAAGTCATCCATGAATACCTCCATTATGTCCTCTATGTAGTCAGTAAAGATGGACATCATGCATCTTTGGAATGTGGCCGGGGCATTGCATAATCCAAAAGGCATCCACCGGTAAGCGAATGTGCCATAAGGACATGTAAATGTTGTCTTCTCTTGATCATCCGGATGGATCGGGATTTGTAGGAAACCTGAATAACCATTTAGAAAGCAATAGTATGGGTGGTTAGCAAGCCTTTCTAGCATTTGGTCCATGAATGGGAGAGGGAAATGATCCTTCCGGGTAGCGGTATTGAGCTTGCGGTAGTCGATGCACATTCGGTGGCCGGTGACTGTTCTTGTGGGTATTAGCTCCTCATTTTCGTTCTTCACCACCGTGACAACTCCCTTTTTAGGTACTACATGCACCGGGCTTACCCATGTACTGTCTGAGATCGGATATATGATTCCCGCTTCCATAAGTTTCATTATCTCTTTCTTCACAACATCTTTTAAGTTCGGGTTCAGCCTCCTTTGATGCTCTACGGAGGACATAGATTCATCCTTGAGATGTATTCTGTGCATACAAAGATTTGGGGATCTGCCTGTAATATCCTCAAGGGTATACCCAAGGGCTTTACGGTGTTTTCTCAACTCACAAAGTAATAGAGCTGTTTCCACATTGGTTAGGTTTGAATTGATAATGACTGGATATGTGTTATTAGGTCCGAGAAACGCATACCTTAGTCCAACGAGAAGTTCTTTTAGCACAACCTTGGGTGCTCTCGCCTCACTCCAAGGGTCATTTGTTTCTTTGACAGGGCTCTTAGGCTGGTCCGGCCTCTCTTCTTCCTCTCCTAAACCGATATGGGCTACCAGCTTGTCATATGTAGCCGCGCCATCAAGAATCTTAGTCAGCCGGTGTGATTCTTCGTTCAAGTAGAAGTCATCTCCTTCACTCCTGGTTAATGCCATTCCCAATGGGTCATTCATTATGAGCTCTCGGTATATTCCTTCAGACACTTCACTCATATTGTCCACCAAGAATGAATGGCCATCGATTGTGGGTTTTCCGAGTGACTTGTCCACTTGAAACTTCATTACAAGGTCGCCCAAATGCAAGTCAATCTTTCCTCCATTGACATCTATTATGGCACCGGCAGTAGCTAGGAATGGGCGTCCAAGGATCAGGGGGTCCCTAGGTTCCTAATCAAGCTCTAACAGCACAAAATCGGCCGGTGTGGAACATTTACCGATTATGACTTAAAAATCGGTTACAATGCCAACCGGTCTTCTAACCGATCGATCCGCAAAGACCAATTGAATCTTCGTTGGTCTGAAGTTAGTGATCCCAAGACGTCTGGCCACCATGTAAGGCATCAAGTTCACAAAGGAATCGCTTGAAAGTGGTACCTCCGATTTGACAAGATAGCACAAAGCTGCCCGGATCATCAAGCTTCTCCGGGGTTTGGTTTTGTAGCACATCACTGCATTCTTGAGTAATCAACATCACACCTTCTTCCAAGCTTAGGTTGCTTGTCAAGATACTCTTCATGTACTTTTTCAAAGATGGTATGATCATGCAAGCGTCGATAAACGGTAGCCTAACACTTAGCTGGCTTACAACATCTTTTAGCTTTGCTTGCTCCTTCTCCTTCTTAGGCTTCTTCACAGCCCTAGGGAAAGGTGCTTTTGGCTTGTACACTCGTGATATCAATGGTGGGATGATTTCCTCTTCTAACTCTGCATTGGCCGCATTGTTGTTCTCCGGTTCATTCTCTTCTATCACGATCGTATGCTGGGTCGACTCCTTCTCAGCTCCCTCCGGCATCTGTACTTCATCTAGTTGCGTCCCACTCCTAAGAGTGATGGCGGTAATGTGCTCCTTTTTGGGGTTTACTTCGGGTTGGCCGGGAAGGACTCCCAACGGTTTCTTGATTGAGCCGGCTATGTGAGCTATTTGAAGATCAAGTCGCTTCACGTGGGATTCAAGAGAATCAAACTTACTATTCAAGTCATAGTATATGTGGTGCATTTTCTCATGAATCCCCTTGTTGGCTTGCCTTTGTTCATGGATGAAGTCATAGACCAAAGACTTGAGCTCGCCTTCTTGATCTTCTTTATACACCGATTGGTGTCTTAGCTGAGGTGTAGATGTTCGAGTAACATCATTAGCTTGCTGACCAGCCTGTATATGGGAGCGGTTTAGCGTGTTATCATGAGCATAGTGACGGTTTTGCGGCTTGAGAAACGGTCAGAGACTTCTATCCCCGAGCTCATGTTTGCTAATGAAGCTTACGTCTCTTTGATGACCGCCAAAGCTCTCATGACCTATCTCCTCATCTGAGGCTTGATTATCTTCAAGGACTTGATATTGCCTCGGTTGTCCGTCCAAAAGCTTAGAGATCATGGGATTGATCTCTTTGAATTCGGTTTGCTCCGGTCTTGTATTTATCGCCTTAATGGTTTCCTCATAACTTGGTTGGTTTTTGCTATCACCGGCCGCCAGGTTGTCTATTAACGTTCTGCCTCCTCAATGGACTTGCTCATGAAGTCCCCATTGCTAGCTATGTCAAGGCATAGCTTGTACTCTCGCCTAATCCCGTCATAGAATGTGTTCCATAGATTGACATCCGAGAAGCCGTGTTGTGGGCAATCTCTTATGTATTCTTTGAAACGCTCTAGGGCCTCGTGGTATGGCTCTATAGGACCTTGCTGGAAGCCTGAGATCTTGCTCCTCATCAAGATTGCCCTCTGTTTGGTGTAGAATTGCCCAAGAAAAGCCTTCTTGAACTCCATCCTCGTAGTGATTGAGCGAGACGGCAAAGATTTCAGCCATCTAAGTGCTTTGCCCGCCAAAGTGAAAACAAAGAGCCGGCACCTTAGGTAGTCCCCTGGAACTCCATTGGCGCTTGTAGTGCTGCACAATTCCTCAAAGGAATCAACATGATCCAAAGGATCCTCCTCAAGTAGTCCATGGTATTGACTTTGCTTCACCAATGCGATAACCTGCGGCTTAATCTCATATCGTTGGCCTTCTTGTGTCCGGATGGGGCTACGGCTTTGTAGAAGCTCTGATCTCGAGTCACTGTCCCCTATGGTCTCCTGATTCGGCCCTAGCTGGTGGTCGTCTTGGTTCGCCCGATGTACTAACCCGCCATTGTTAAGCTCCGGTTCATCACCGTTGATCGATAAACGGTTTTGAACTCCGTCTAAGGGCTGCTCATCAGCACGATTTGCACCAAGAAAAACACCAACCCGTGGCTCCTGGTCATGTTCTACGTGATCCATGGCCTAGCTTAAGGCTGCACCTACAAAAGTCTAAAAACAAACTAAAAGGAAAAAGAATGAAATAACAAAGCAAAAATAGAAAGGCGTTTTAGTCTAGATCCTAATCCAAACTTGTAGACAAGAAGGTCCCCGGCAACGGCGCCAAAAACTTGATGTGAGCGTGGGATTGCTTCAAGTTTTACCCACTAGAACTACCTGCAAGTGCACAGCAACGGGGTAAGTATATATGGGATCGAATCCACAAGGACCTATCGATTGTACTACAAATTGTATGGAGGTTGGATCGAGCTAAAACAAAATAGAGTTTTGTTTGGATTGTAACTGAAATGAAAGTGTCAAGCAAGTAAAAGGAAATGGAAATCAATAAGTGGAGATACTAGGCATTAGGCAAACCTCAAGGCATCATGAACCATTAACAAGATAATCAAATGGAAGGGATATAATAAAAACCGTTCATGAACTCATAACACAAAGATATAGTTATCCCACTTTCGTGGATCAAACTACTATGTTAAATCAACCTAATAGACTCAACTTTCGATGGTTATTATAAGTTGAAAACATGCATTAAGGGTGTTCAAGTTATGATTGTTCACAATGACTCACACCCCAACTTTCGATGGGTGTGATTCATCGCTCACCAAATACTAAGTCCGGTAATATAGCAAGCTTTTGGAGAGTATATTAACCCAAGACCCGATGCTAGTTGATCAGAAAAGAATGCGGCATCATGCTCAAGTAGAGGTGATGAAACCAAACAAATTATCCCAACCTAAAAGATTAAAGCTAACGATTTCATGAACCCATCGGCTTAGCCTTTACCTAGCAAGGAAACTACTCAATCATGGCGCAAACAACACAAGACATGATGATTGAAAACATGATAAGTATTAAAAAGAGATAAGGGATTGAAAGAGGCTTCTCTGATGAAGAACAAGTCGAATCCCTTGATAACTTTCGATCCAAATTACAAAAGAGAAAAGGAAAAGATTAAAGAACAAGAATGAGATGCGAGTGCAATGAGTTGAGCGGCGCCTCCTTCTTCCTTCTGGACTGCGCACCACCTAGGGCTTCTCCTCCTTGACGGCTACTCTCTCTCTTGCACAGAAACTCGCGGCTCTCCCCCCTTCAAAGGCTAAAAACTTGTATTTATAGGCTTGTAGTCGCTAGGGTTATGATGTGCTGAAAAAGGAAACTTTCCGGTTAACCGGCCTTGATGATTTGCGACGAGATTGGACCGGGTTCAGGACAAGTAAACAACCAAAAGCAAGCTGGGCTTGTGTTAAGTCGAGACAGGGTCCATGCCACGGAATCCCGGGCTGTTTACGGCGCCAAATCTCCATGGGCTTCGTTTGCTCGCCTGGCGGACACGTCTTGGGAGAAAATGAGTTTCTCCCTGATGGTTGATCCAAATGGCTCTAATCCACTTCTCCGTGATGAACGACTCAATTATCCATCCAGAAAAATCAAGATCATGATTTTTGGACGTCGGGAAGACCCCTTACCGCGGTTATCTTTCAGATGCTCCGGTTTAGTCCGAATACGAGAATCAGACAAATGGAGTTATATTGATGCTCTTGAGTTGGAAACTTGCATGGATCATGGTTTGAGGCTCTTTTGCTCCTTTTTGAATCCTTTTGTTGTTTTAACCTGTTAAAACTCCAAAACCAACAAATACAAGAAAACTACCTCTAAAGGGATAAAACCTTATTGAAAATACTTGAAAACATAGATAAATACTAAGTAAAATCATGCAAAATATGGATATATCAGACTCCGACATCATGATGTACACATATTTAGCCTTGTTTTATGATGGGGATTAAACTTTTCCCAATTTCTACCCCTTTTCTGCAAGTGCACAGATCGAGAGTAGCAACGGGTATATCGAACACAAGGACCAGTTAGTGCACTACAAGGTATGAGATTGAGATTTAGCTAGGAAAGCAATATGAGTTTGGTTGTTGTCACGTTGAAAGCAAGTAAAGAAAGCAAGTAAACAAAGCAAATAGAGTTGTAAATCTATGGATGGAAAGCGCTAAGCAATAGGATAATCTCGGGATGAGTGATTCAAGCAAGCAAGTTCGATTTGTTAGGGATTTAAGAATGTGTACCACCTAGAACTCAAGACACTAATTTAGATCTTTCCACTTCCGTGGCTCCGACCCCTATGTTGATCTATCTAATCGCTAAACTTTTGGTATGTCCTTAGATATTCAAACAAGCATTAATTCGATCAAGTCTCAATTGTTCACAACCTCTAGTAAATCAACTTCCGCAGTCTAAGAGAGATTGCCCACCAAATACTAGTTCAGGCGAATGATTCATCACTTCCGTGGCTCAAATCTACCTAGGATCATATGTTGATTGGCCAGATCAACACCAAGCAATGAACACAAGCAAAGGTGAAGAGTTTATGTAAACCCTAATTCTATGTATCGATTATCAAGCAAGCATGAACACTATCCTTTGATTTCCTATCACTTAACAAGGTAACTACTCAGACATAGAGAAGGAAATCGAATTCATGTTCATAAGAACAGAGATCCGAGATCCTCTCTTGAAAGAGACAATGAAAGAAAGCAAAAACTATAAGAACTTTTATTGAATAATATTTTGTATCTCTATGTGTGGCTCTCTTCTTTTACAAGGCTAAAAAGATGTATTTATAATGCTTCAGAACTTGAAGGGCGGCTTGACCTAGGTCTTGGTCGAAACATAAGAGGCGGTGTAAGTTTGGGCTTGAAAACGTGCAAAACGGGCTTCGGAAACGAGCCGGGTCGAGCGAGGCGTGTCGCGGTCGAGCGGGGCGGTCGACCGGTCGGTCGGGCTGGTGCTCGGGTCGTGCTGGCGGTCGGACGGTCGGACGGGATGATGGTCGGGCACACACGGGATGGTGAAAGGAGGTCGGGTCGGACGGGAGCCTTGGAGGCCCTGTCCGACCGGCTCGGTCGACCGGATGGGTCGTGGAGTTGGAGGAAGGTCGGGTCGGACGGGAGCCTTGGAGGCCCTGTCCGACCGGCTCGGTCGACCGGTGTTCTCCTGCGGTTAAGGACGGTCGGGTCGGACGGGAGCCTTGGAGGCCCTGTCCGACCGGTTCGGTCGAGCGGATGGTGTAGACGTCCGGTTTTCGGCTGATTTGACACTCTTCACAAAAACGATCATATCTCCCATTCTACGTGGCCAAATTGCATGATTCCAATTGCGTTGTAAAGCTAACTCATGTAGGCATCGCGGCGAACTGGTTTTGGTGAAATCCATTGAGTAGAATGTTTTTGGGGCTCCTCCAAAGTAAATGATAGAGCATGAAGCTGCTTTGAGGACCTTTGCCTTTGTTTTGCTCCAAATTGCATCTTTTGACCTGAAATGACTCTTGGCACTATATATGCATAAAAAATACCTTTTAAAGCAAAAAGCCACGGTAAAACCATGCATAAAGTATATAAAAACGATGTAAAAAGGGTGTAAAATAGAGGTATATCATTTTAGCATCATTTATTCATCACTTCTGCATTCATATAACACCACATCATCACGTTTCACTTCCATTTGCATTCACTTTCCGCACTTCGTAGCGTTCGCATAAGCATTGCACGTTTCGTCGCATTTGTGTTTGTTATCAGGTACATTTGGAGCTTTGGAGGATGCCTTGAAGATGGAGGATGATTGCCTGATCAAGCAGTGATGAAGAGGAGACTGGAAACGATGACTTGGAGTACAAGGAAAAGCCAACTCGACGGCGTCCAGACATGCACGTCGAGTTGGCACATCGAGTCGGAGCCAAAGGTGCAACCTTTAGGGGCACTCGACGAGTTCCACACATACACGTCGAGTTGGACGTCGAGTCCACACGCGCGTGACCTATTTTACCTTTCTGTAACCTAAGTATAAGTACTCTGTAATGTGAGATTAGAACCATCTTAATTTTTATCTTGCTTTTAACTTTCAGAAAACACAAAATCGCCTCTGTAGTGTTCTTGATTTGCATTCCAGATTCCTTCTAAGTTTTAATCAATTTGTGTTTGCTTCCTTCTTTGAACTTGATTGCTTCCTTTCTGTCTATCTTCTGATGCTAGTTTTACAGCTTTCCGTGTTCGACTTGATGAAGTCGGTTTCTGAGTAGTTTTCTTAGATTCTTAAGGATGGGTTAGATTAGTGAAGAACCATGGTTACCTAGAGTATTCAAGCCTTGATTTCATAGTTTCCCTTCTTGATTAGTGTTCTTAATGCTGATTCCTTCTTGATCATTTGGAATCCGAAGCTAGGCATTTCAGCACCCAGAAGGTGTTTGATGAAATGCCTGAACCAGCTTTTACAAGAAATTTGCATATCATACCTAGGATACTAGCGTTTTTGATTGCACTTTAGCATTTGCGAACTGATTCCTAATGCTTGTTGGTGTGGATTTCGCCATGAGAGTGGGTCAGGAACACACACCAACTCGATAGCTTCTGCCACGAGAGTGGATTAGCTTGCTATCGAGTTCGCAGCCAATGGAACAGCTTTGTCTGAGTTCTGTTGAACACCATAGTGTTGACCATGGAATTTCATTGATCCATAACACCCATTCTTAGGATCTTTGTTTAATTTGATTTTGATCTTGATTTTAAATCTTAAAGCTTTTGTCTTTTCATCTTGTTGCATTTGTTCATTCTAGCTTATGGTTTTTAGTTTATCGATTTACACCTTTGTTCACTTGATAGCGTCGTGTCTGGACGCCGTGAAGTACAATTGCATTTGTATTTGCATTTTCGATTTCTGTGTTGAGGTTGATAGTTTAGAATTCACACCCTTGCATTTGGCTTGACTTACCTTCACTCGATCACGTCCTGATTGCATAGCATCTCGCCCATTTGGATTTGACACCTTCTTACACTGCATCAACATGATAGTGTTAATAGGTTAATTCGTAGTAAAATCCTACTATCAATTTGGCGCCGTTGCCGATTGGGTGTTAGTTTGCTACATTTAGGATTTCGAGTAACTTAAGATCAAGTTCGTTTCCAGTTTCCCATATATTAAAATTGCCTATTCTCTCTGCCTTTGTTTTCTCAGGTCCCTTACATTGCTAACTCGACGTGACAGACTCTGTACACCATCGAGTTGGTGGTTTCTAGATATATACAGAATTTGCCTATTCTCTCTGCCTTTGTCTCTGTTTTCTCAGGTACCTTACACTGCGAACTCGACGTGACAGTCTCTGTACCACATCGAGTTGGTAGTCTGTCGTTGTATGCGAACCAGATCGCAGGGCAGTAACAGCTTGTTTCCTTTGATTGACAACATCTACCGTCGGAACAGTATTGACAGGGTCCTACGTGAACGGGTCAGAACAGAGAATCAGACAGAACATACAGAAACTGCGCAGTGTAGAGAAGCCATGGAAGACCATCAGGGTAATGGCGGGGCTCACGCTAGAGCGGTCAGACCCATTGGAGCGGGTGATGCTCCAAACGCACATACGCAGAGACAGGGGATTGTTCCTCCACCGGTACAGAACAACAATTTCGAGATCAAGCTCGGAATGATAAACTTGGTGCAAAATAAGATGTTCCATGGTTTGCCCTGTGAAGATCCTATAGACCACCTCGACGAGTTCGACCGGCTTTGTAACCTGTCTCGGGTTAATGGTGTTTCTGAGGACGCCATCAAGTTGCGCATCTTCCCTCTATCACTTGGGGAGAAGGCACACCAGTGGGAGAAGAACTTGCCCCACAACTCTATCACGACCTGGAACGACTGCAAGAAGGCGTTCCTTACGAAGTTTTTCTCCACGGGAAGGACAACTAAGCTCCGTAGCGACATCTCGAGCTTCCACCAGAAGAACGGTGAAACGTTTTCTGAGGCTTGGGAACGTTTCAAGTGCTATACGAGTCAGTGCCCACACCACGGTTTCAGTAATGAGTCCCTGCTCAGCACTATGTATAGAGGTGTTCTCCCGAGGTACAGACAGATGCTCGATACCGCGAGCAACGGAGACTTCCTGAACCAAGACGTTGAGGACGGCTGGCAGCTTGTGGAGAACATAGCTCGCTCAGATGGCAACAACAACGAAGAGTACGACCGCACGAACCGCAGCTCTGTCGAGTCTAATGATAAGTTGAAAAAGGAAGTGAAGGGCTTGAATGAAAAGTTGGATAAGCTACTTCAGGCTCAGTCCACTATGAAGCATGTTCAAAACCACCACTTGGTCTTATCCTAGATTATCCTCTGAAGATTGGGAGTTGCACCATACCCACAGATCTCACTGTTCTGGATATGTTTGATAAGAAGGAGGTCCCTTTCATACTTGGAACCCCGTTCCTCACTACAGCAGGAGCCTCCATCGATTTCCCAAACAGGCTAGTGATCCTCCACCATGTGAACAGCCAAGTCTCATATCCAGTAAAGACTTTTTCTACAGAGTATTGTGGGACTATCACAACTGCGGAGTTGGACTGCAATGTGATTACTCCCGATACTATTTAGTATGAAAACGCGCTGCATATTGCGCCTCCCGAGCCTGTTGAGAATGAGCCGGGAATCATTGATGGCGAAAGCCTTTTTGCATTGTTCACTGAGCCACTAGGAAGGGCTCAACAGGGGAGGGTGAGGATGGTTTCACAGGCTGTTCACAAGGGTAGAAAGAAAAGAACCAAGGAACCCAAACCCGTTACCTCTACCCCATCTCCGTCTACGGTGATTATGCTACCGATGGAACTCAAGGAAGGGAAACTTGAGTATAAGATCACATTCACGGGAAGGTCTAAACCCTTCTCGAGTGCCAGAGCTATCGTCAGCCCCGAGATACAGAACGATCCGATGAAGCTACAAGAGCTTCTCTCTAAGGTTCTGACCATCACCCCTGAAGACAGGCCTAACTCCAACCCCCAAGCCTGAACGGTAAAGCGGTCAAGCTTAGAGACCTAAAACAAGCTCACTTGGGAGGAATTCCCATGACTATCTCTGTACATATTCTTTAAATTATGTTATGTTTTTGCTTTCTAGTGTTTATGGTGGCAGGAAACAAAAGAGTATGAGCATGTTGTGATTCGGGAAACAAAGCAAGAAAGGATTCAGGACACACTTGACGTGCTAACTCGACGAACGCCGTCGAGTTGACCAGGTTTAGGATGAAATTTAAACTTTTGATTTTTCAAGGTTAGTGTGTGAATTTCACTCTCCCTGGAGCATGTGGTGTTTAATTAAGCTTTATCCTTTATCCTTTTCACCGCTCTTCGTTCAGAAATTACAGCAACTTTTGTCTCCTCTTTTACCTATGCGGTTTTAACCTTTCCCTTTCCTTTAGTAAAACCGCAGCTCTTCTCCACCACCCATCCTTTATCCTTTATCCTTTGCATTTCACGATTTCTTTTATTCATCTCTTGTTCACCATTGAACTTCATCACTCTCTCTCATCTTTCTCTCTGAAACTTTCTCCTCTCTTCGAATTCAACTTCAAACTCGATCGATTTCGTTTCAAACTCCCTACATCTCAACCCCTTGATTTCAACCCCTCTTTTCTTTGCAATTTCGTGAAGATGATTGACAAATTGGAACGTTTTTGGAAAGCGTAAGTTTTCAATTTCAGCCCTTGAGTTTGGTTTTCGGTTTTGCTTGTATTCCCTTGTTGAAGCTGTCGAGTTGAGATGTATGCGATGTCGAGTCGTGTGTGTTGAGACTACGCGAAATTGAATTGGTTTAATTGACGCCGTCGAGTTGGTTGGATTCATTTAAATTGAAGCTGTCGAGTTGGTTGAGATGTATTTCGTATGCTATGTCGAGTTGGTTGAATATATTTTAAGTGGACACCGTCGAGTTGGTTGAGATGTATTTCGTATGCTATGTCGAGTTGGTTGAATAGATTTTAAGTGGACACCGTCGAGTTGGTCAAGTCAGTCCTAGCTTGTCTCGCTTAAATGTTCTCGCCTCCTCTCTAATCTTGATTATTTGAGCTGAATTGATCGGAATAGGAGCTGATATGCGATAGATCGAGTTAATAACGTGATAGTAAAGCTGTCGAGTTAGTCCAACTGTTCTTGCTGTGTGCAACTTGATAGCGTCTGATTATTAGGCTTATTGATTTGCGATGTCTGTTTCAAATTGATTATCCTGTTCTCGTTCTTTTTCTAACTCGATGGCTACACTCTATCACTTGGTCGAGTTTGCTATTCCACGGCATATTATTCAATAAACTCGACTTGAATTTTGAGTGACGCTGTCGAGTGTGTAGTATGGGGACTAATTTTTCCTTTGTCAACCTTTCAGGAAAAAGAAGATTAAGCGCCCTACAACGGAGCAAGTGGCCAGGCGACTCGCGCGAACCACGATTACGAGCAACAGAGACGATATTGCGCAAGGGAAGAGACCAGTGGGAACAGAAGTAATTTCCAGTGACAAAGAGGACTCCGTAGAATCTGGTCACGAAACTGAGGAACAGAGCCACTCTGCAGAGTCAGACCAAGAGACAGAGGTGGTTGATGATCAGAGTTCTGAGGATAAAGAGGATGAGCTTGAAATCCGGGAAGTGGAAATTGCGCAGCCTGTCAGAAAGCAAACCCGCACTCCGGCTTTAAAGCCAGCCAAAAACAATTGCTGAAGATCTTCAGGTGGATGCGGTTTTCTGGAACGCGATTTCCTCACCAAGACACGCTGCGAGAGCTGGGATTAAAGAGAGATGTTGAGTATCTCATGGAGTTGTGCGGTGTGGCTACAATGATGAGCCAGTCATGCGGTGCCTTCAAGGACGAAACCTGTCAGTTCCTCGCATCGCTTGTCTTGCACTTCTACGAGGATGAAGGCGTTATTGTTGATCCAAGTGCTGGACTTGGATATATTACTTTCACAGTGAACGGTGCAGAGTATTCGCTCACAATGAACCAGCTAGACACACTGTATGGGTTCCCGAGAGGACGCGGGCGCTGTCCAGAGTTCAAAAGAGACGAGCTGTTGTCGCTCTGGAAAACAATTGGAGGCAAAAAGGATTATGCCTCTGCGAGTTCCAAGAGCGCTCAAATCAGGAGTCCGGTGATCAGGTACTTGCACAAGTCCATTGCTCACACATTCTTTGCGAGAAGGATCACCGGAAACGTTAATGAAGGAGAGCTCCAATTTCTAGACACAGCCATTGGCCATGTCATTGACTTCACATCTGATAGAGTAGCATTGATAGGAGACAGGTCTGACACGGGACTCACAGTGTTGCTTCTTGATCAGTTCCTATACTACAGGAGCTGGGCATCTAAGCTGTTTAAAAGAAAGGTACAAGGAGAGTTGAGCATTGGTGGGTTGGTGACTCCAATCTTGGTAGCTGCTGGTATTGATCTGATGGGAGAAGAATTCAAGCCGAAGTGGATGGACATAGATTACCTCACCAAGACGGGTTTCCTTGACAAGGAGCCGATTGATGGATGTCACGCCTACAAGTTCTACCATCCTTTGACTAGCACCGAAGTTTTATTACCATTGCCGTGTGTTGAGTACACCAGAATCAGAGATGGTAAGAACATCGACTTCAGCCTACCGCCAGAGATGTGCTATGACACCTACATTATGCGAACACCGCAGCTTCAGCAGTCAGCTTCTGAAGAAGAGATAGAAGCCAACAGCTCTGATCAGTTTGATTTTGAGGATTACACAGCACCAAGGCAAGGTGCTGCTGTAAAGGCTGCGAACAAAAACATTGGCCTTCTCAAGTTGTGGAACAAGTATCAGGGCAAGGCTATCAAGTCCTTGAAGGAAACGGTCAGCGAAATGAAAGAGCAGATAAAAGAGCTCCAGCGTAAGGTGAATGGCTCCTCAAGCAGAGCCGCAGAGGATGAAGGCGCGAGACCTGCAGTGATAGAGAGAAGCCGCTCTCTTATCCACGACACCACCGCCACGAGACAACATCATCCAACAGACCCGCCACGGGCATCTTCCTTTGAGCCTAGAGACCGAAGCAAGAAAAGGAGAGCTGTGCCATTTCCGACTGACGGTGGCACGACCTCAAGCTACAGAGTTGACCCACACGCCGAGTTGGGAACCAAACACGACCACTCACTTCCCGCTTACACACGCGAAAGTATGGAGGCGTCTGTCGACTCCTTCTTCTCTCAGCATTGAGGTAACAACTCTAAACCATTGTATATACCATTTCATCTCTGTTTTATTGGTTTTTGATTCTTGAACTCTTCTCCTTTCTTTTGTTACACAAGGGACGGTGTAATTCAAGTTTGGGGGAGGGGTTGAGATGTATTTAACTCATGTTTTATGTTCTTCTTATCTCAAATTTTTGCATCATATAAGGCATAGAAAAAAACCATAAAAATTTGAAAAATTTCGAAAAATCCAAAAATATTCATGTAGTTGCATTCACATTTGTTAGATTAAGTCTCAATTGCATCACATAGCTTTACATTCATGCTGCAATGTTGATATGGCCTTGTAAAATAACCATCTCATGCGATGTGATATGTGTCTTGGTTCTTGATTCTCTGATGCATTAGGGTGAGATTGAAGCATTTAAAACGAAACCATGCTTAACTTGATCACGTCATGACATGCACATCTCACTTGATCACTGCTGCGAATTGATGCTTATCCCTGTTTATCTGAACCTTAATCTTGACTTTTAAATATCATTGCATGCATTGAAAGCAACTCATGGATAACATACATATCTGGACAATCTTTTCCCATCTGTTTATCTTCTTTGTTTGTCCAGATAGTTTTTCCCCACACCCTGAACGCTATAGCCTTTTCTTTCAAACCCGCATTATTCTTGTGTGTACTTGTGAGGCCTTGTTTCGATCATGCTTAGCAGAACGTGTTGAGTTTAAACCGGCAAGAATAGGATGTCTAGGTATCTAGTTCGATCTTGGGTTTATTTTCAGGCTAAGTTTGGGGGTGAACGCTGAAGTTTCGTATTCAAAACGTGGGAAAATAAAAGTTTTTGTTTGAAAGCAAGGGAGTTGGTTTGTGTTTCGAAAGGGTCTACTAAAGGTTTGGGAACTGTTTAAGAAAAGAAAAAAAGGTTCTAAGTATAAAAGAAAAGAAGGCAAAATGCCTCAATTAGTTAAAATAAGGAAAAATTTTCCCTTAGTGATAGAATTCCCAAACCGCTAGATGTTGCCATAAGATCACCTCTCCCTTGGCTAGTTTACTAAAGAAAAAGAAAAGAGCAATTGCTCCTCTGTGTCAAAAGGCGGAAAGCCTAAAGGGTAGTTAGGAGTTGTTCTTGATTTCTTATGGGGTTCGGGTATTGACGCTGTCAAGTCGGTGCTAGGTAGCTAGAGGTTCTGCTCTTGCATCATCCTTGGTTATTACTCTTAGCATTCTGCCAAAGCATTGTCATTCTACTGAGAGATCCCTGTTCTTTATACCGTTTCATGACTTTGAGAAACCATCTTTTTCTCTTGACCTTTACCTTAAGCCAAATGAGTTGCTGACTTGCATGTTTATGATTCATTGTTCACTTTAATGAATGTCAAAGGGATTTGCTGATAGGAATGCATTGTTTGAGAGACTGTGAATTTGGATTGATCATGTTAAACATGAAACTGATTTTCGAAGAAGTAGCTCTCACCTTGCTGCATTTTAAAACCGTGAACTTGGACATATATCAAATCGTTTTTGCTTGTTATTTTTGGCTGTATCAACTCGTTTTCAAACCTCATCCCTTTCGCTATTCTTGTTTGTTTGCTTGAGGGCAAGCAAAAGATAAGTTTGGGGGTGTCCTCGCAACCCAATCTGCCACATCTCTCTTCATCCAAACCCAATGATAATACCGTTTGAGGTCACGGTACATCTTGGTCGCACCCGGATGAATCGAAAACTTGCTCGAATGAGCCTCTCTCAAAACCTCCTGTCTCAACTCCACATCCTTGGGCACACAAACTCGCCCACGAACCAAGATAGTCCCATTCGCTGAGACCTGATACTCAGAACCAGACGCCTGCGAAGCATCAACCAAACCCTGATCACTCTGCTGAGCCACTCTGATCCTACTGAGTAAATCTGCCTGATCAGCTGCCTCCAAACCCAAAGGCTCCTCTGAAATAGCACAAAGCCGCAATGTACTAATCTCGCTGACCAAAGCCTCAACACCACGCTCTCTAGCTGAATCAACCCTCCGGCGACTCAAAGCATCTGCCACCAAATTGGCCTTGCCCGGATGATAAACAATATCCAGGTCATAGTCTGCCAGAAACTCCACCCGACGCGTCTGCCTCGCATTCAGCAAAGGCTGAGTAAAGATATGTTGTAGACTCTTGTGATCTGTAAAGATCTGCACTCTACCACCATAAATATAAGACCTCCAAATCTTGAGCGCAAAAACCACTGCTCCCAACTCAAGGTCATGTGTAGGACGGTTGCGCTCACTGCCCTGCAACTGCCTCGAAGCATAGGCAATCACTCTGCGCTCCTGCATCAAAACACAACCAAGTCCTACTCCTGAAGCATCAGTGTACACTACATATGGCTTCCCCGGATCGGGTAACGCCAACACTGGTGTACCAGTCAACATCTCCTTGAGCTTCTCAAAGCTCTCCTCGCACTCATGCGACCACACAAACGGCACATCCTTGCCAGTCAACCTCGTCATCGGCTGAGACATACTCGCAAACCCCTTGACAAACCTCCTGTAGTAGCCTGCTAAACCCAGAAAACTCCTGATCTCGGTAGCACTTCTCGGTCTAGGCTACTCTCTGATGGCCTCAATCTTAGCCGGATCCACAGAAACTCCCTCTGCAGAAACAATATGGCCAAGAAAACCCATCTCTCTCTGCCAAAAGCTGCACTTGCTCAACTTTGCAAACAACTTCTGCTCCCGAAGCTTCTCCAAACAAGCCTCAAATGCGTCGCATGCTCCTCTGGACTCCTCGAATACACCAAAATATCATCTATGAAAATGATGACAAACACATCCAGAAACTCCCTGAACACGTTGTTCATCAATCTCATGAAAGCTGCCGGCGCATTAGTCAACCCAAAAGACATGACCACAAACTCGAAATGCCCATACCTCGTCCGGAAAGCCGTCTTCCGAACATCTGCCTCATCTATCGGAATCTGGTGATATCCCGATGCCAAGTCAATCTTGGAGAACCAAGTAGCACCTCTCAACTGATCCAACAACTCATCAATCCTCGGAAGTGGGTACCTGTTCTTCACTGTGACTTGGTTAAGTCCCCGGTAATCAATGCACAACCGAAAACTGCCATCCTTCTTCTTCACAAACAACACTGGTGCTCCCCACTGCGAAACACTCGGTCTGATGAACCCTTTACTCAAAAGGTCCTCTAGCTGCTTCTTCAGCTCTGCCATCTCTGCTGGTGCCATCCTGTAAGGTGTCCTTGATATCGGAGCTGTCCCGGGCTCTAATTCAATCGTGAAAGGATCTGACCGAGATGGTGGCAATCCCTTCAGCGACCGAAACACATCCTCAAAATCCTGTACAACCTGAATATCCTGCAAAACCACCTCACCACTGGACTCTGCCATAGTAATCGTCGCCAAATAGGCTTCACAGCCCCGCTCTAACAACTGCACTGCCTGAATAGCTGAGATCACTATACTCCCTGAAGTCGGTCTCACACCCTGATAAACCAACTTCCCTGCATCCTGCTCAAACACCACTCTACCTCTGTAACAATCCAGATGAACCCGGTATAAGGATAACCAGTCCATCCCCAAAATCACGTCATACAGTTCCACCGGACTGATGACCAAATCTGCGGGCATAGACTGCCCCGCAATCTGCACATCCACTGCTCTAGCTCTGCCCGAAGTAGCCAGAAAACCACCACCGGCCACCTTGACAAAGCCTGAAGCCTCGCCATCGCTACTCCGAATACCACTACTCTGAGCTCTCTCCGGAGTAATGAAGCAGTTAGATGCTCCCGAGTCAAACAACACGTGCGACTCAAATCCACCAACTAACAAGGTCCCTACACACATCCACAAGTGTTGAGAACCTCCAATTCTATCACAGTAAAATAAAAGAAACAGACAACACCAAAATTCTACCTTTAAGAATTTACAAGTCTGAGTCAAAGATTTTACCTGTGATCTGGCCTGACTGACTAGTCTGGCCCACCTCTGCCGGAGTGTAAACACACGGCGCTCCACCTGACTGCAACGCTGCAATCTGAGCTGCTGACTGAATAGCCAACGGCTGAACCGCTACCACTGACCTCTGCTGTAACTTGGGACACATCGGCTTGATATGCCCCGGCTCCCTGCAATAGAAGCACACTGAAGTCTCCCTGGATCCCGCCCTCTTGGGGCAAGTAGCAACTCTATGATCCAAACTCCCACAACCAAAGCAACCACCCGCACTCTGGCTACTAGCAGATATCTCCTCTGCTCTCCTCTTCTGGCCCTGCGCAGGCCTGCCCCCCCTGTCATGACCAGAACTGTAATCTCTACGCTGCTGCTGCTGCTGCTGGCCCCTAGGATGGGTAGCAGGAGCAACCGCAGCCGGAACAACTGCTGAAGTCACCGGCTCACGCAAATCCTCCTCAATGGAAGCTGCCAACTCCACTAAACCGGCTCTCGTGTGGTACATACCACCTCTGCACTGAGTCCTGATGTTCCTACGAAGTCCCTGAAGAAACCTCGACATCAAAGCCCGTTCACTCACCAGCTCACCACCAGTGTGAACCACCAATCTGCAGAACTCTGCATCGTACTCCCGTACGGACCTCTCACCCTGAGTCAAGTCCAAAAACCTCAACTGCAGTCTGTCACGAGCCTCCTGCGGGAAAAACTTGTGGTTGAACTCCTCGACGAAATCAACCCAAGTCCAAACCGCTCTCCGGGTCCTAACAGACCTCCACCACAAATGTGCATCACCTCCAAGGTAGTGCACTGCCAACTCAACCTGAAACTGCTCTGGACAACGAACTGAATCGAAGTTCCGCTCCAACCTCTGACGCCACTCGTCAGCCTGCTCTGGAGTAACACCGCCCTCAAACATAGGCGTGCCAATCCTCTGCATCTCCCTCATCATCTCACGATAAGGCGAATACCCAGCCGCAGCACCCTGCTGCCCCTCAGCCTCCTGCTGCTCAACAAAACCGGCACCAACCTGTGCCCCGGCCGCTGGAGGGGCAACCGGAGCCTGCTGTGGAACTGCCTGAGGAAGACGTGCCAATAACTGCGTCAGTAGCCCCACAATCATATCTCCCTGAGCCAAAGCCGCTCCCCCACCGGGAACTGCTCCTGCTCCTGTGCCACCACCGGCACCAGAGTTAGCCCCACCGGCCAACGAAACTGACTGAGTCACTGACGATGTCGCCACACTCGGCGCCGCACTCTCCACTGAAACCTCACCCTCTGGCAAACCACGCCCAGCACCCCGACCTCCACGACCCGCTGCTCGTCCACCACGACCAGCACCTCTGCCCCCACGGGCTCCACCGCGACCACGACCACGGCCACGACCACGACCTGCATCCATCTATCTGCACTTCCACCAAGTACAGAAAATGAGCAAAGTCAGCACACAAACACAACACAACACACAATATCCAACTCACTTACTGCAGAAAACTGGAAGACCGAGAGGATGAGACTAAACTACTAACTGACTAACTCACATAATCAATTAAACACATAGTCCAATCCACTCAACGCTAACATTCCTAAAACCGTATTCGCTCTGATACCAAAATGAAACGACCAAGCCTTTTTTTTATTTTTATGAATAATTATCAATGCGGAAATTCTCAAAAGAAATCAATAATATTAAATCATGAATAAACCGTTCAACAAATAACCAATAACCAATAAAACCAATAATAAATTCTAGCAACCTAAACACCAGGTTTGCTACATTATTAAAATAAAACTAACACCCTAAAAATGAATTCCTTGCTAGCCACAACAAGATGGCCAAAATCAAATTCCTAGTCTCATCATCCTCTTCCCTCGGTCTCTTTCCGCGGAAGAACATTGTCGTTACCTGCATCACATTGGAATAGAGATGCGTAAGTATTATCATAAATACTTAGTGGGTGGATCATCCTGCCTACAGGCCAAGTACGTCAAACACTAGACAATACATCAACAATAATCAACAACAAGAACAATAATCGACAACAGAAACCTCCAAGTCAGGAAAAACCCACGTTTCCTGACATCCCAGGTCAGTGTCGACCGACACCTCAATATTGTCGATTGACGCCAGCCTTCTGAGTGCCGATCGACACCTCTCGAGTGTCGGTCGACACCAGCTCGACGCCCAGACACCAGAAGCTACAAAACAGCGCATAAACATACAAAATCGTGGGATTCAACCCCCACATCGATCAAACAGCAATATAACTCAACCATAACTCAAGAACAACTGGAAATTCATCAACAAACTCGCAATCAAACAATCTCCAATGATTAACGGACCTACAGTCACGCACTCACCTTGAAAAGGATTGGAAAGGAAGGAAATGAGAAGAACAGGGATGAACAGCAACCGATCTAGCTCAGAAACTCCACAAAACTCTATGGAAATCACCTCCTTTACTCAAAAACGCCTCTGGAAATTTTCCTTCTCCCAAAAAGTGACTTTTCACGCGGCCACGGGGTTTTAAATCGCGACTTAGGGCTTCCAAACCCTTAACCGGAACAAAACCAGCCGACTTAAATCAAACCGGTCGATTTCTCAATAACCGGTGTCGATCGACACTCTTCCTTGGTGTCGGTCGACACCCATCGACCATACCAACTCAAACCACGAATCAAACGCGCAATCGACTTAAACCGGAATCGAACCCGATAACCGGTGTCGATCGACACACCCCTTAGGTGTCGATCGACACTAGGTACTCAAGAGCTTTTTACACATTTTCATCGAGATGATTGAACCTTAAATCAACTGTACAACAATCAAACAAGAACATGTACAATCGATCCTCAATTCACACCTCAAAGAGCGTATGTAATCTACTCTCAAATCCCTAATGTCGTCCGATACCATTTCCAAAACAACTTTCTGGTTCGCGGATGTTACATCCACAGTTGAACCCGGATTTGATCTGTCAAAAGGAACCATAGTAGTTAGTACAAATGAACTTATAACTAAAAAAAAAAAAAAACTGTAAATGAAGATAAATCAACTTAGATTAAAATCTGCTGTTTGTAGTCTTTCATCCTTGAATATTGTTCATGAAATTCGAGATCTAACAAAAGAAATGAGAGCAAAATAAGAATAAAGGAAATAAAATGCAAATGGTATGTACAATGGAAAGTGTGTTTGGTACCTCAGTGGTGGCCGAAAAGATCAGCCAAGGCGTCTTGCACATCTGTTGAGGAGAGTCTACCGTCTGGAGCACTGTACTCGACCATTGCAGCTCGGTTGAACTCGCTGCTGTAGTCAACTCGGTGAGATGAACCTTCTCCGTGGCCTTGATCGAGCGGAGTGGTGAAGTAAGTCGGGGCTTGCTCGAGTCGCTCGGTGAAGTCAGCCGGAGCTCGTTCGAGTCCACCGGTGAAGTCACTGTGGCGTGAGCTGGAACTCCTCCGTTTCTTCTGTCTTTGCTGCTGCGCTTCTTTCGTTTCAAATGAGGATGATCTTGGTGGTTCCTGAGTGGAGGGACGCCTGGCTGTGTGGATAAGTGAGCGGCTTCTCCTAAAGGGTGGAGGAGGGGGTTTCCTTGTGGTGGAATGCTTAACCTTCCTCTCAAGGTTCTTGATTGTTTTTGCCATGCTGCCCACTGTCTTCTACAACTGATCCACTGTCTTCACATGCCAGTTGTTCAGCTTTTAGAGGAGGCCTATTTGCTTATGAGTCGCTACTACTGCTGGACTACTTCCTTGATAAGGATAGTCTTCAAAGTAGTACCTCTCTGGTTCAGCCATCTCATCATCTTGAATATCTTCTTCCATTGGCTCTGGGGCCGCTTGCCTTTGTCCCGGGTGATATAGGGCGTTTTGTGGAGGGTGGAAGTCTACATTCCTCCCGTTCCTGAACTCGGTGTGCGCCTGGTTGGGTAGGAGAGTATCTTGGCTGCTCCTCCATCTGGATGATCAAACTTGTAAACATACTGCCCTTCTACCTCCTTATGCTCCAATATCTTGGCTCTCTTGAGGTAGGTGATGTCCAGCCAACCATGTGGCGCATAACCTGCTTCATCAAGGTGCACGTCACAAGCTATTAGTATAGCAGTGATGATCTTGCCTACATACAGGGATGCCTTCGACGTCCTGTTGCGGTAGATGTAGGCTGTATCCTGGTAAGACATCAGCTGATCCAAGAAAGGGCCTAAAAGTCCTGTATCTGAGGCATCTCCCTTCATGGTCACTCCACCTCTCAACCGCTTGACTATTGGCTTGAGACCTTTGTCCAAAAGCTGAAGCTCTTCGTCAGTAACATGCCCAGTCATGGTTCTAGCAAAGAAGGTGCTGGCTAGCGCCTTGTGGACATAGCGCAAAATAGGGCTTCTAATCTTTGCGCTCTTGGATCTGGATGGAGTGTAAGTTCCTTTGCCTATTGTCTTCCACAAAGCTAACAGCTCCTTGTCCTCATAATTCACTTCTGTATCCTCTCCACTCTTAAAGCCATAGAGAGCATCAAGCTGGCGGTAAGATAGAGAGAACTCTTTCCCTCCAATCCTGAAACTGATCCACCCCAAACCATTGTTGAAGTCCTCTCTTTCATCCTCATCATAGTTGTGCAGCTGTAAAGTTGCTAGGAACTGTTATTTGATTATTTGCAACGAAAATAAATCGACGGAAAATTACATCGACCTTACAACGATTTAACAACGATTTCATGACGTTTTCATATATCGTTGTAAATTCATCGTTAAGTCACATCGATTTTACAACGTAATATTTACGTGATAAAATAGCGTCTTATTTACAGACGATTTACGATGTCTTATCCGGGCGTATTCCAACATTTATTTTCGTTGTAACTTTGTTGTAAACCATAATGTTGATTCCATACGATGAAATTTACTATTGAAAATGTCACTTTACGACGAATTTACAACGAATCGTCGTAAAATCGTTGTAAATTTGAAACCCTAAACCCTAATATTACCCTAATTCACAGTTAATTGATGATAAGTCTAACCATCATCAAATATTAACATATTTGAAGTTTAAACCAAAATTATATATGTTGTTTAAGTTTAGTGATGAGTGATACAAACATTACATATAGTGTAAGTTTAGGGTATATGTAATCCAAGTGAATTTTTGTAATTGATGTTTTTCTATGAAAATGATTTTGTGCTTGGACATAAACAAAACATATCTCAATATCAGTTCGGTCTTCAGAGTTTCAATTGATCAGGTAAGAGTTTAGGGAAATTTTAGGTTTCAGGGTTATATTTTACGACTAATTTACAACGATTTCCAAAAATCGTTGTAAATTCATTGGAAAATTACAACGAATTTACAACAATTTTTTGAAATCGTCGTAAATTTGTTGGAAAATTACAACGAATTTACAACGATTTTTTGAAATCGTCGTAAATTCGTCGGACACTCTAAATTTTCACTAATCCCGCATGCGAAAAAAAACAAAAATTCGAATTTTCTATTTCCAACGAATTTCCAACGATTTTTGGAAATCGTCGTAAATTCGTTGTAATTTTACAACGAATTTACGACGATGTCCAAAAATCGTTGTAAATTCGTCGGAAACTCTGAATTTTCACTAATCCCGCGTGCGGGAAAAAACAAAAATTCGAATTTTCGTTTCCAACGAATTTACGATGATTTCAAATATCGTTGTAAATTCGTTGTAATTTTCCAACGAATTTACAACGATTTCAAAAAATTGTCGTAAATTCGACGGAAACTCTAAATTTTCACTAATCCCGCGTGCGGGAAAAATAAAAATTCGAATTTTCGATTTCCAACGAATTTACAACGATTTCCAAAAATCATTGTAAATTCGTTGGAAAATTACAACGAATTAACGAGGGCAGAAAAATTTATATATACCCACCAGATCTCACCATCTCCTCTCATTCTCTCTCAGTTCTCCAATTCTTCACCAACTCTCCACTTTCCTTATGATAAAAATAAATGTTTTTATTTAAATTTTATTTCAGTTTTTTTCCAATAATGGTTTTATTTATAGTTGGCATAATGGATTTATTTAGTTTTTTTAATAGAATAATATGTATAGGGATGGAAAATAAGTTAAAAATATATTCGGAATTATTTGTATAGAAATGGTTTAGTTAATATATAAATGTATTAAACATATAACTTTTAATTGTACTTTTTAATTTCGAAAATAATTATTTAAATATATTTTTCGGCTATAAATTGATATGAATTTTTTTTTTAATAGGTATACAAAATCGTTGTAAATTCGTCGTAAGCATTAACGTCGTATTAACATCGAACCATTTGCGACGATATAACGACGAAAATATATATAATTGATTTTAATCGGCTGTTAACGACGATTTGGTTCCGTCATAAATTAAAACACTTTTTCGTTGTAAATCGGTTGTAAATAATACAACGATTTTACGACGATTATTAACGTCGAATTAACGACGACATTTGTGTCGTCGCAATTTACGACGAATTTACGACGAATTTACGACGATTTTAAATTAACGTCGATTGCTTACCGACGATTTGAAAATCGATGGAAATTCGATGTAAAAGACGATTAACATCGATTTTACAACGAATTCGGCCGTCGGAAAAGGCATGTTTTGTTGTAGTGGCAAGTCTCTTCCTTATATCCCCCTGCATACATGCGCATGAACTGCTCAAGGCCCATGTTCTTGAAGACAAGTTCTACATCTTCACGGATTCCTAGTGCTTCCATGGCTTCTGCTTGTGGGTGTCTAGTTCCCATGAAGATGTGTCTCTTGAGGAGGTCATAAACGACATCTGACCTAGACCTCTCCCTCTCCTCTGGTTCCTCTTCAGCAAACTCATCTCCATCATCGTTCTGTGCTTCCTCTTCAGGCTCTTCTTCTTCATCCATTGGATCCTCAAATGGCTCTACTGGCTTCGTGCCTCTTGCCTTCTCTGTTCTCCTCCTCTGTGTCTCGCCAGCTTCAAACGGTTCTTCCTCTATGTCCATTGGCTCATGCTCAACTGGTTGGGCAATCTGCTTTCCTCTTATTGGCAAAGGCTTTCTCTTAGCACCTCTTGATGTCCCTCCCTGCGGTTCCTTGCTCACCTTGCTTCTGTTGTTGTAGTTTTCCCTGAAATGATGAAATCTAACAATATTAGGTCCGAAATAAACAGACTCGATCATGTGCATTTGTCCACTCGATCGAGTTAAGTCGCGGATGTGTAAACTAGGTTAAGCACTCGGTCGAGTCAACTCAGGTGAGACAACTCGAGCGAGCCAACTCGAACGAGTCAATTCGTCACAAAGGGGATCAAGTCTTAAACATAGTACTGATAATGACTAGGTTGCGAAAATGGTTAACTAGGCTAAGAATTCCAAGATAATCAACCTAATTGTCTAGATGAGCAAGAACTAACACCCTAATCTCATCATTTCAACAAAATTCCAAGTTAAGACCTGTTCAAAACCGCATAAGAGCCTCATAGCTAGTTGAAACAGAGAGTTAGATCATAGTGGAATGAAATTCTCAAGCAATAATGGCTAAAACTCTCAAGAACAAGAACATTTAACCAACAAAAACAGCCATGCAAGTGAAAACACCAAGCGATTTTCATAAACACAAGAGGAGAGATGAGAAACCGAAATTAAACCTTGATTTTTGGCGAATCAAACCAGCAGAAGGCTTAGAATACATGATTGAAAGCAATAAGGACAAGAAATTGCAAGAAATTTTGATAAAGAGCAAGCGATTTTGTGACGATTTCTAGAGAGAAGGGAGAGAGAACAAAAGAGAGATAGCCATGAGTGAGGTGAAGAGAAAAGAAAATGAGTGAAATGTGGGAGAGTGAGAGAGTGAATTTCGAGTTTAAAGGGAGAAAAAGGGTGATAAGTGAAAATGAGTGGTTGGGAAAAGAAGTGTGTGTGTGGTTGAGAAAAGAAAGGGGGAACAAAAGACAGAGGAATCTCTGCAAACTGCTGACGTGAACAGTACAAAAGAGAGAGAGTGGGGGACAAAGAAACATAGCAGGAGCCCCACTTGTGATTCAAGTTTTCAAAAATTCAAAGGAAGCGATCCATATCGTTGGACTCGATCGAGTTGATCCTGACCGGTTATCGAGTCCGCCAAAATTCAAAATTCAAAAATTTGGACTCGGTCAACTTGGTCAGGTCAACCAATCGAGTGAAATTCGTGGTCAACGGCCATACAACCGCTCGATTGAGTCGGAACTTGTACTTGATCGAGTTGAACTTCCTCTGCTCCCACACTCGATTGAGTTGTACATAAAGTCATACATCTTGCTTTGAACCGGATTCCTTTTGGCTCAAACCCTTTTCCTGAAAAACGTAAACATAAAAACACAACAAAGCATATTAGATAAGCAAAAATTTAAAGAAATATGTACAAGAATATCCATGGGACTTCCTCCTAAGTGAGTTTGTTTAAGGTCACTAAGCTTGACCGTTCTTCCACTCGCTAGTGGGATTTGGAGTCGGGCCTGCCTTCAAGAGTGATGGTCAGGACCTTAGAGAGGAGCTCTTGTAGCTTGATCGGATTATTTTGGACCTCAGGGCTGATGATGGCTCGGGCACTTGAGAAGGGTTTAGACCTTCCTTTGAACTTCACCTTAGACTCAATCTTTCCTTCTTTGAGTTCCAATGGCAACAGAGTCATTGTAGGCTGAGATGGGAATAAGGGAAAAGGCTGAGGTTTATTGTTTTTCTTCTTCTTCTTGCAATCAGCTTGTGAAACCATTCTCACCCCCTCCCTTTGAGCCCTTCCTAGTGGCTCAGTAAACAAAGCAGAAAGGCTCTCTCCATCAAAGGTTTCTGTCTTACACTCAACATGCTGTGTAGACTAACTATGCAGCACTTTCCCAAACTCAATAACACATAACTAATCACATTGGAGTCTAACTCCGGAGTTGTGATGGTTCCACAGCTGCTGTTCACATTGTGAAGGATCACCAGCTTGTTAGGGATATCGATGGAGGCACCAGCTGTAGTGAGGAATGGGGTTCCAAGTATCAATGGGACCTCCTTCTTATCAACCATATCCAAAACAGTGAGGTCTATTGGTATGGTGCAATACCCAATTTTCAGCGGATAGTCCATGATAAGACCAAGGAGAGGTTTTGAAGAAGCATCCCCAAACATGATAGAGGAGCGAGGTTGCTGCATCAACCTCTGTGCATCCAGCTTCTTGACCATGCTAAGTGAAATCAAGTTTACACTTGCGCGTCAACAAGTGCATCGTCCAGTTGCAAAACACCAAGAGAGCATGGTATAGTAAATTTTCCCTGATCCTTAAGCTTGGGAAGTGAGGTTGGTGTGATCTGGGGTTCACTAGAGAGTTGTAGAAGCTCAGTTACTTTCCACTGGTTGGCAAGAATATCTTTAATCAGCTTCATTTGGAGATAAGCTTCCTGCATGTTTCCCATATGTGGTAACTCAACACCAATCCCATTCATATCCTGTCTAAACTTGGAGATGACTTTCTTTTGAGCCTTGGTGAGGACTCTGCCTGGATATGGGATGGGAGGTTTGTAAACAGGTTGGACAGATTGTTTGGGCTCGGGTGACTGCTGACTCGATCAAGTTACTTGAGCGAGGCCAACATGTGAGTCAGACTTCAGCCGAATATTATCTTTTATCTCAGCTCCAGCGAGTGGGATCTCTGAAATAGTTGAACACTCAACATCAGAACCATAAAGGAGCCTAGAAATCTCCTGGATGTCTCTCTCATTTGAGCTGGTTGTTCTTTATCACCGTTGGAGTAGATGACATGGCAAAAGTCCTTGGGGTTTTGAATGGCTTTCCCAGGAAGCTGACTAGGTTGTGCTGGAACAGAAGCTGCACCTTTGTTCTCAATGATAGTCATCCTGGAGTTCAATGATTCAATCTTGCTGTTGATCTCTGCAAGCTTCTTGCTTGTCTCCATAACTCCATTCGCTTGACCTTGTAATAGCTGCTGTATCATAGACCTCATATCTGGTTCTTGAACTTGTGGTGCTTGATTTTGAGGAGCAAACCCAGGTGGTGCTCCCAACTGCTGCTTCTGCTGATAACCGCCCTGATGGCCTTAAATAAACCGACCCTTAGGAACAAATACGTGATGCTGAGGCTCACTCTGCTGCTGTTGAGGGGGGGTACACTTGATCTTGAGGATTGGCTACATTTATACTCCTGTACGAGAGGTTTGGGTTTGCCTTATATGTGTAGTAACCCTTTTGGTATCCTTCTTGGGTGTTCTGCACATAGCTGACCTCTTCAACCTGCTCATTCTCCCCTTCTTGGACTTGAACAAAGTCCTCCTCATAAACAAAATGAACCTACTTTATATTTGATTGGGCAAGAAGCAGTTTATCAAGTTTCTCATTCAGAGACTTCACTTCCTTCTTCAGCTTGTCATCTGACTCGATTGAGCCTCTAGTGGTGCGATCATACTCCTCATTGTAGTTACCATCAGACCTAGCTAGGTTCTCCACAAGCTGCCAACCATCATCAACATCTTGGTTCAGGAAATCTCCATTGCTGGCTGTATCCAGCATCTGTCTATACCTTGGCAAAACTCCTCTGTACATGGTGCTAAGAATAAACTCATTGCTGAACCCATGGTGTGGACACTGGCTGGTGTAACCTTTGAATCGCTCCCAAGCCTCAGAAAAGGTTTCTCCATTCTTTTGACGACGTAGTCGCTAATCGCTAGTAGCTAAACCATGTAGTCGCAGAAAAGAACGAAATTTGACAATGAAGTGCGACTCAATATATAGTGTTAGTTTTGCGACTCCTGTGCGACCTCTTATATATATAGCGACTACAAGCTATAGTGACAAAAAATAGCTAAAATTAGTGACACTAAAGTCGCAAACATATTGCGACTAAGTTAAGACTGATTTTGTGGTCATAATCGTAAACTAGAGTAGTCGCAAAAGCGTGAAAAGTATTTAAGACTCGTTTGCGACTACGAATGTGCGACTAAGTAAAGACTGCTTTTGTGGTGATAATCGTAAAATAGAGTAGTAGGAAAAGCGTGGAAAATATTTAAGACTCTTTTGCGACTACAAATATGAATTAGCGAAATTGTTATCATTGCAAATTAGTGGTAAATGTTTGCGACTAATATGTAACTCCTTTTAGTTATTATCTCATTTGACTAATTTAATTTGGTTTATTTCTGAAATTTAAATTAGTATATACTGTTTAAACTAAACTAGATGATAAAACCAAAATTAAAAACTTTTCTTACATTCTTTGTAACATCTGTGAACCAGAAAGTTGTTTTAGAGGTGGTATCAGACGACATTAGGGATTCGGGAGCGGATTACATATACTCTTTGGGGTGTGAATTGAGGGTTGATTGTACATGTTCTTGTTTGATTGTTGTACAGTCGATCTAAGGTTCGAGCATCGCGAAGAAAATGTGCAAAAAGCTTCTAAATGCTTAGTGTCGATCGACACCCAGGGAGTGTCGATCGACACCGGTTATCGTGAGCGATACCGGTTTAAGTTGATCGAAGTGTGGTTGGTTTGGTTTTGGTCGATGGGTGTCGACCGATGATGGGGATTAAACTTTTCCCAATTTCTACCCCTAATTCTGCAAGTGCACAGATCGAGAGTAGTAACAGGTATCGAACACAAGGAGCAGATAAGTGCACTACGAGCTATGCGAGTCTAATCAAGCTAGGATAAATGAGGGGATTTCGGGTTTTAAGATGCTAATTAGCTAAACTAAATGAAAGCAAAGTAAAACGGTGTAAGTTTAATATGAAAGAGACGCTAGGCAATAGGTAATTCGCAGAGATTCATAGATGATAAGTTTGATGACTGATTTCTATCTATGTAGGGATATGGGATGTAAGATCCGTCTAGAACACAAAACACGAAAATAAGTCTTTCCACTTCCGTGGCTCCGACTCCTATGATAACTTATCTAATCGCTAAACTTTCGGTATGTCCTTAGATAGTTAATCAAGCATTAAATCGATCAGGTTCGGATACAGTTCACTAGGCTTAGTAAATCAACTTCCGCAGTCTAAGAAACCTAGCTTGTCAAAAAATAGGTCCGGCGAATGATACAGCACTTCTGTGGCTCAAATCAACCTAGGATCGGATTGCTAGATGCGTGGTAAAGCAATCAGCATTAATAAGTGAACAAAACGAGACAAAGACTCTAATGATATCCCTAGTTAATTCATCAAATCATAATCAGCATACGAACTCTTTGAAACCCTAAAACCTAACTAGAAATCTACTCAATCATGATGCAAGTAAACAAGCACAAATCTGAGAAAGAAATCATATTATTATAAGGAGAACAAGGTTTAGAAATCTTCTCTATATTGAGATACAAAGAAGGGATCTTCTCCCTAAGGAAAACAATGAGAAGGAAGTAAAACAATGGAGAATCCCTCTAAGGGGATCTCCCTAGTGCGGCCCTCTCTTGTGGCTCCTCTCCTGTGCGGCTCTGTTGTGTCCCTCTGTTCTAATGAGGCTAAAAAAGTGTATTTATAGTGCCCTAGGTCTTCCAAGGTCGGTTTAGGTAAAACGGGCTGAGAATTGTTGAAATTGCATAATTGGGCTTGTGTTCGCGGGGTCGGGTCGACCGGGAGAGTCGGTGGTCGAGCGAGGCGGTCGGACGGTCGGTCGGGATAGTCGGGCTCGGTCGACCGGATGGAATGATGATGTGAAGGATGGTCGGGTCGGACAAGGGCCTTGGAGTCCCTGTCCGACCGGCTTTGGTCGAGCGGATGTGGGTGGCTGATGTGTCCAGTTTTCGGCTGTCTAGACCACTTGAAACAACCAAGCTCTTTTTTTTTTTTATGATTATAATAAATTACCAATGCGGAAATTCTCAGAAGAAATCGATAATATTAAATCATAAACCGTTCAACAAATAACCAATAACCAATAAGAATAAGTAACCTAAACACCAGGTTTGCTACATTATTAAAATAGAACTAACACCCTAAAACGATGAATTCCTTGTCAACCACAACAAGATAGCCAAAATCAAATTCCTAATCTCATCATCCTCTTCTCTCGGTCTCTTTCCGCGGAAGAACATTGTTGTTACCTGCATCACATTGGAATAGAGATGCGTAAGTATTATCATAAATACTTAGTGAGTGGATCATCCTACCTACAGGCCAAGTACGTCAAACACTAGACAATACATCAACAATAATCAACAACAATAACAAAGCTCAACAACATCAACTCCCTGTCAGGAAACACCCACGTTTCCTGACACCCAGGTCGGTGTCGACCGACACCTCTATGGTGTCGATCGACGCCAGCCTCCTGAGTGTCGATCGACACTCCTCGAGTGTCGGTCGACACCAGCTCGACGCCTAGACACCAGAAGCTACGAAAATCGCATAAACGCACAAAAATCGTGGGATTCAACCCCCACATCGATCAAACAACAATAAAACTCGACCACAACTCATGAACAACTCGAAAACTCAACAATAAACTCGAAATCAATCAAACTCCAATGATTAACGGACCTACAGTCACGCACTCACCTTGAAAAGGATTGAAAGGAAGGAAAGGAGATGGAACAATGAAGAACATCAACAGATTCAACCCAGAAACTTAGAAATCGGATTCCTCACTACGAAAATCGCCTCCTTTCTTCTCTTCCTTGAAACCTGTGCCTTTCTCGCGGCCACAAGGCTTTTAAATCGCGGAATTGGGTTTCCATCGCCTAAACCGGACAAAACCAGCCGACTTGAATCAAACCGGTCGATTTCACAATAACCGGTGTCGATCGACACCCTTCCTTGGTGTCGGTCGACACCCATCGACCAAAACCAAACCAACCTCAATTCGATCGACTAAACCCGGAATCGCTCACGATAACCGGTGTCGATCGACACACCCCTTTGGTGTCGATCGACACTAGGTATTTAAAAGCTTTTCACACATTTTCTTCGAGATAAATGAACCTCAAACCAACTGTACAACAATCAAACAAGAACATGTACAGTCAATCCTCGATTCGCACCTCAAAGAGCGTATGTAATCGACTCCCGAATCCCTAATGTCGTCCGATACCAACTCTAACACAACTTTCTGGTTCGCGGATGTTACACCACTCTTCGGTCAAAACGTGATATCTTCTAAACTGCTCATCCAAATTGCATAATTCCAACTGCATTGGAACAGTAACTCATCTGGCTAGCTTGGTTCCTAGTTTCATTGAAATCCGTTGAGTTTAAGGTTCCATGCCGTTGTTTCCCGTTTGATGTACTGATGCAGTGCGAGAAAGCTCCTTCGATATGTCTCACGGAAATAGAGATATCTCCCAATCTACTCGACTAAACTGAGTGATCCCAGTTGCATTGCAAATCTAACTCATGTAGGCATCGCAGCGAAGTGGATTTGATGAATTCCATTGAGTAGAATTTCTTTAAGGCCCTTCCAAATTTGATGCTACGTCCTGGAGCGGTCTTGAAGTCCAAATCCTGTGTTTCGCTCCAAAATGCATCTTTTGACCTGTTTAGACTCTAAGTACTATAAATCCATAAAAACTACCTTTTTAGATCAAAAATCCATTGAAAACCTTATAAAAAGCATTGTAAAACCATATAAAAAGGGTACAAAATCGAGGTATATCAACTCCCCCAGACTTAGATCTTTGCTTGTCCTCATGCAAATAGAATCCAAATCAGAGAAAGAGGTTTGAAAACGTAGAAACTCCTTATCCTTTTGAGAAACCTGTGGTGGCTTCCTCTCCTGTATTCCACTAAAAACATAACCAATGTTAGACTAGCTTCACATAATGTTGGGCAAGCTTAGCGAACCATACCAAACTCAACTAGTCTCATCCAGCATTCCAGGGAATATCGATCATTAAGCACTTGTTCTTACCCACTTTAGTCTCTCCAGGATAGTCCTTTTTGAAGCTTTTGAGTTCTTTTCCTCTCTCTTTTCTTTTGAAGGATCGATCTTTCCCTACTTTTCTAGGGTATCATTTTATTTTTTCTATCGATCCTTCTTCCCTTTCTTTTTCTTTTGGGGAATAACATAGGATAGGCTTTTGCTTTTTCCTTGTTTTTGGTAGGTCTTTATAAGACAAGAAGGTGCAGACGTATGCATTCCTCTTGCTTACACGTTTTCCTTGTGCTTAAAAGCTTTTGATTTTCATTTTTCTGAGAGAGAGGAGAACTGCACTTTGTATTGGACACACCCTTTTGAGATCAAGTGAGGAACGACTCATATGTATGCCAAGTCCCTTGACAAGAAAAACTAGATTGATTAGGGTGGAGTTAACGTTAGATTGTCCGGGTACCTTAGAAATGTTGCCAAGTCAGTAGGTCGATCCACCGTTAGAGGTTCTGTTAGGCTTATGTCTGCAACTGATGTCCGCTCTAGGGTTATAGATTGTTAGCACAACACCGGAGAATCATAGAGATAAATCATAATTTCCAACTAAGGTTTTGACTCAATAAAACAGAAGTTTTGAAAAAGGTTAATAAGAGAAATAGATATGAGATGAAGACAAGACATGAACAAACGCATTAGTACCGACAATCCCCGCAGACTTAACTTGCACCGTCCCGGTGAAAGCAAATCCGATTAAGGGAGGTAAAAGAAAGAGGTAGTAAGGCGTTTGTGAATGAGAGGAAGATGTAACCTGATTAGACAGTAAGTCCATGAAGAAACGACCCATTGGTGGTATGTGGCTGTCCTTGTCCTTTGGGATAAGCATGGCAAACCTTCTCCCACGTTGCGTTTGAATGAACTCCAAATTTTGGTTTGTATCCCGGCTAAGATGATCAAGTACCATGCGTCCACGGTAAAATCTCTTTAAGTACCGCCTAAGGTGAGGCATAGGTGGGATTAGCCTTGGACTTGAAGCAAACGGATGAGTGATCATGGTGATATCATGCCACAATCATTGTTGATGTGTTTTTGGGACTTTGGAATGGATGCTGGACAAAGGGTGAAGTGGGATAGGTGGTGGCGAGGTGGGATGGGATAAGTGGGATAGGATGGGATGGTGTGATGGGATTAGTAGGATGGTGGGATGGGATGATGGGACGGAATGGGTGGTATGGGATGGTATAGTGGAATGGGATGATGGGACGGAATGGATGGTAGTTCGGTCGATTGGTTTGGTCGACCTGGAATGTTTTGGTCGACCGATCGACCGAATCTCTTGGAGCTCCTGCTCGAACGTGCATGGTCGACCAGGTAGCTTGGCTGGCCGGTCGAGCGAGGTCCTTGGATCCCCTGATCGACAGAGTTTGGTCGACCGAGCATGGCTGTGTTGCTTCTACTCTATTGGTCCGGCCACTCGATTGCTCCTTTCTTCATTTTCTAGGTTTCTTCTCAAATTTTCATGCTAGATTCTCAAATCTCTGTATCCAAAACTTCAAAAAAAAAACAAAAACCATTAAACTAAAACAAAAAAGTAAAAAGGGAGAGGAATGAACTTATGGGTTGCCTCCCATATAGCGCTTGTTTATAGTCTTTTAGCTTGACTCTTTCTCTTTCTAGTTATCCAATGGATCAACTAGAAGAGTTGAGGCCCCTTTAGCTTCTCTACATTCCGGACCCGACGGTTTGAAAATCCTCCTATTGACATCTTGAATGTCGTGAATGTAGTTGCAAGAAACAATCATACCGGGAAAGAGATTCCTCCTCTTGTGTAGCTTATCTTTGTTGGGTTCTTCATTTTCCTTATTTGAGGAACGGATTCTGAACTTAGAGAAGCATCTTGAAGACCTTGTAGGCTGTGGTGTGGCATCAATCACGTCCTCCTTATACTCCCTTGGTGTCAAAATTTTGCTTGGACTTGAAACCTCTATGCACTTGGCCTTTGCTGGTATAACAACTTCCTTAGGTATGATGAGAGGGGCTGCTGATATGACGTCTATGAACTCCTCTTGGTCATTATTAGGCTCTGATATTGGCTCCTTTCTAGCACATACATCTGCAGAATGAGAGCTTTTGATAGGAACCACCGGATAGTTGTCTTTTTTGGGTTTGGGGAGATAAACTCTTTGATTCAAATGCTCCACGAAAGCTCTATTGGCATGAAGAAATGATGAACCAAATATCAGTGGCTTGTGAGGGTCATTTTTCATCTCTAAGATGTGGAAATCAGCCTTGAAGACATGATCTCCGATGGATAGTGGAAGATCCGAGATGAAACCATGTGAGATAATAGATGGATCCTCTCCAAACGGCACGGGTGTCTTAGAGGGTTTCATTTCTTCAATCCCAACCTTCTTTGCTATTCCTTTAGACATGATGTTAATGTGAGATTCTGTGTCACATAAGGAATCCTTGAACAAAACTCCATTAATGATGCAAGGTAATCCAAGCTTCCGCTTGAGTGGCTTCGGCTTGTAACCTCCGGTTGAGGCCAAGGAGAAATGCTCTTGTTCTCGTCTTGTAGCCATGTTAACAGCAGTTTGGGGTGGTGTATGGGTGGGCACGAACTCAGCTTCTCTTGTAGAGATGAATTTACAAAAAGCCTTCTTTTCCTCCATCTCTTGTCTTTTCAATTCTTCTTCGGTTTGAGCTAATTGGGTGTGAAGTTTCTTGATTCGACTAGCGAGAGACTCGTTCTTGACAATGAAACTGTTGACCAATATTTCCATCCTCTCATTCAAGTCCTTAGTGCTCTGTATTTGATCATCCACGATATGCTGAAGCATTGCTTGAATCTTGCTATTTTGTTCTTTCATCTCTTGTCTTTTCAATTCTTCATCAATTTGATCAATGTGGACCTCCATCTTCTTGAGTTGAGTAATTACAGACTCGTACTTTGTAGTAAGGTTATTGTAAATGAAGTCTATCTGCTTATTCAACACCTTGTTAACCCTCTCTTGGCTGTTTAAGATTTGTTGAAGAAATCCTTCAAACATGTTGTCTTGCTGACCCGGGTGAGGTCCGGTTGGATGAAAGTTGTAAGGTTGATCCATGGGGTACATGCCTTGTTGATTGTACAGCTGCATAGTCTGGAATTGATTCCCTTGCTGTTGAAAACGTGGTGCTTGCTGCTGGAAGTCAGGAGGGTAAATGAAATCATCAAGATAGTTAACTTCTTGTGACTGCTCCTTTGCAAAATCTCCAATGGTTTCTTGGTAGTAAGGGGCACGCCTTAGGAGGACATAATCTTGGGTCTGGCCATAGATCATAGCTTTCATCTTTTACTCAACTTCGCACCTGAAACACACAAAGATAACGGCTTAAAGAAAAATTTAAACAAAAACTAAAACAAGTGATTAATGCAGAAACTAGGATGATTATGATGATGCAAAACTATAATGATGATGATGATAATAAAACTATGATGCAAAACTATATATGATGATGATGCAAAAAAACTAAAATGATAATGCAAAAACTACAATGATAATGATGATGCAAAAACTACTAAAATTGAAAATCCTAGACTAGGCTATTCTCGGGAACTCGTAGGCAGCTGTATTGCTCCCCGGCAACGGCGCCAAAAAGCTTGATGGGGATTAAACTTTTCCCAATTTCTACCCCTAATTCTGCAAGTGCACAGATCGAGAGTAGTAACGGATATCGAACACAAGGAGCAGATAAGTGCACTACGAGCTATGCGAGTCTAATCAAGCTAGGACAAATGAGGGGATTTCGGGTTTTAAGATGCTAATTAACTAAACTAAATGAAAGGAAAGTAAAACGGTGTAAGTTTAATATGAAAGAGACGCTAGGCAATAGGTAATTCGCAGAGATTCATAGATGATAAGTTTGATGATTGATTTCTATCTATGTAGGGATATGGGATGTAAGATCCGTCTAGAACACAAAACACGAGAATAAGTCTTTCTACTTCCGTGGCTCTGACTCCTATGATAACTTATCTAATCGCTAAACTTTCGGTATGTCCTTAGATAGTTAATCAAGCATTAAATCGATCAGGTTCGGATACATTTCACTAGGCCTAGTAAATCAACTTCCGCAGTCTAAGAAACCTAGTTTGTCAAAGAATAGGTCCGGCGAATGATACAGCACTTCCGTGGCTCAAATCAACCTAGGATCGGATTGCTAGATGCGCGGTAAAGCAATCAGCATTAATAAGTGAACAAAACGAGACAAAGACTCTAATGATATCCCTAGTTAATTCATCAAATCATAATCAGCATATGAACTCTTTGAAACCCTAAAACCTAACTAGAAATCTACTCAATCATGATGCAAGTAAACAAGCACAAATCTGAGAAAGAAATCATATTATTATAAGGAGAACAGGGTTTCGAAATCTTCTCTATATTGAGATACAAAGAAGGGATCTTCTCCCTAAGGAAAACAATGAGAAGGAAGTAAAACAATGGAGAATCCCTCTAAGGGGATCTCCCTAGTGCGGCCCTCTCTTGTGGCTCCTCTCCTGTGCGGCTCTGTTGTGTCTCTCTGTTCTAATGAGGCTAAAAAGTGTATTTATAGTGCCCTAGGTCTTCCAAGGTCGGTTTAGGTGAAACGGGCTGAGAATTGTTGAAATTGCATAATTGGGCTTGTGTTCGCGGGGTCGGGTTGACCGGGAGAGTCGGTGGTCGAGCGAGGCGGTCGGACGGTCGGTCGGGATAGTCGGGCTCGGTCGACCGGATGGAATGATGATGTGAAGGATGGTTGGGTCGGACAAGGGCCTTGGAGTCCCTGTCCGACCGGCTTTGGCCGAGCGGATGTGGATGGCTGATGTGTCCGGTTTTCGGCTGTCTAGACCACTCTTCGGTCAAAACGTGATATCTTCTAAACTGCTCATCCCAATTGCATAATTCCAACTGCATTGGAACACTAACTCCTCTGGCTATCTTGGTGCCTAGTTTCATTGAAATCCGTTGAGTTTAAGATTCCATACCGTTGCTTCCCGTTTGATGTACTGATGCAGTCCGAGAAAGCTCCTTCGATATGTCTCACGGAAATATATATATCTCCCAATCTACTCGACCAAACTGAGTGATTCCAGTTGCATTGCAAATCTAACTCATGTAGGCATCGCAGCGAAGTGGATTTGATGAATTCCATTGAGTAGAATGTCTTTAAGGCCCTTCCAAAGTTGATGCTACGTCCTGGAGCGGTCTTGAAGTCCAAATCCTGTGTTTTGCTCCAAAATGCATCTTTTGACCTGTTTAGACTCTAAGTACTATAAATCCATAAAAACTACCTTTTTAGATCAAAAATCCATTGAAAACCTTATAAAAAGCATAGTAAAACCATATAAAAAGGGTACAAAATCGAGGTATATCAACCGACACCAAGGAAGGGTGTCGATCGACACCGGTTATTGAGAAATCGACCGGTTCGATTTAACTCGGCTGGTTTTGTTCCGGTTAAGGGTTTGGAAGCCCTAAGTCGCGATTAAAACCCTGTGGCCGCGTGAGAAGGCTCAGTTTTCGAGGAGACACTTTTCAGAGGCGATTTTGGGAGATTTTTGAAGTTTGGAGGCTTGATCTGAGGGTTTGGGTTGCTGTTCATCTTATGTTCCTTCCTTTCAATCCTTTTCAAGGTGAGTGCGTGACTGTAGACCCGTTTTTCACCAGAGATTTCTTGAGTTTGAGTTTATGTTTCTGTTCTTGAGTTGTTCTTCGTATTTTCGTTGTTTGATTATCTTATGGGGGTTGAATCCCATCGATTTGTGTTTATTTGGCTGTTTTTCACACTGTTTCGTTGCTGTTGGATTGGAGGCGTCGGGGCTCGACACCCTTTGTGGTGTCGGTCGACACCTTAGCAGGGGCGAGCGACACCGGTGGGGGTGTCGGTCGATACCTTGGTTGCTGTGAGTCTTTGCGTTTGTCGATCATTGCTGCTGTTGTTTATTGTTATTGTTGTTGTACTTTCTCGTGTCTGACGTACTTGGCCTGTAGGCAGGATGATCCACTCACTAAGTATTTATGATAATACTTACGCATCTCTATTCCAATGTGATGCAGGTAGCAGAAATGTTCTTCCGCGGAAAGAGACCGAGAGAAGAGGATGATGAGACTAGGAACTTGATTTTGTTCATCTTGATGTGGCTAGCAAGGAATTCGGTTTTAGGGTGTTAGTTTTATTTTTATAATGTAGCAAACCTGGTGTTTAGGTTGCTAGAGTTCATTCTATATTGGTTATTGGTTTATGGCTTTTGGTTGAACTGATTATTTACCATTTAATATTATTGATTTCTTCTTGAGAATTTCCGCATTGATAATTAAAAAAAAAAAAAAAAAAAAAATTGGTTGTTTCATTTTGGTATCAGAGCGTATACGGTTTTAGGACTGTTAGTATTGGGTGAATTGGACTATGTGTTTAATTGATTAAGTGAGTTAGTTAGTTAGTAGTCTAGTCTCATCCTCTCGAACTTCCAGTTTTCCGCGGTAAGTGAGTTGGATATTTCGTGTTGTGTTTTGTGTTTGTGTGCTGACCTTGCTCATTTTCTGTACTTGGTGGAAGTGCAGAGAGATGGACGCAGGTCGTGGTCGTAGTCATGGTCGTAGTCGTGGTCGTGTTGGAGCCTGTGGGGCCAGAGGAGCTGGTCGTGGTGGACGAGCAGCGGGTCGTGGAGGTCGAGGTGCTGGGCGTGGTTTGCCAGAGGCTGAGGTTTCAGCGGAGAGTGCAGCGCCGAGTGTGGCGACAACGTCAGTTACTCAGTCAGTTTCGTTGGCCGGTGGGGCTAACTTGGGTGCCGGTGGTGGCGCAGGAGCAGGAGCAGTTCCTTGTGGGGGCTAATGACGCAGTTATTGGCACGGCTTCCACAGGCAGTTCCACAGCAGGCTCCGGTTGCACCTCCAGCGGCCGGGGCACAGGCAGGTGCCGGTTTTGTTGAGCAGCAGGAGGCTGCGGGGCAGCAGGGTGCTGCGGTTGGGCATTCACCTTATCGCGAGATGATGAGGGAGATGCACAGGATTGGCACGCCTATGTGATATATCCATAATTTGCATGATTTTACTTAGTATTTATTTATGTTTTCAAGTATTTTCAATAAGATTTTATGCCTTTAGAGGTAGTTTTCTTGTATTTGTTGGTTTTGGAGTCTTAACAGGTTAAAACATCAAAAAGGAGCAAAAGAGCCTCAAACCATGATCCATGAAAGTTTCCAAGTCTAGAGCATCAATATAACTCCATTTGTCCGATTCTCGCATTCGGACTGAACCGGAGCATCCGAAAGATGGCCGCGGTTGAAGATCTTTCCGACGTCCAAAAATCATGATCTTGGTCTTGCTGGATAGATATTTGAGTCATGCATCACGGCGAAGTGAAATTCAAGCCATTTGGATCAACCTTCATGGAGAAACTCTTTTTCTCCCAAGATGTGTCCGCCAGGCGAGCAAACGAAGCCCATGGAGACTTGGCGCCACAAACAGCCCGGGATTCCGCGGCATGGACCCTGTCTCGACTTAACATAAGCCCAGCTTGCTTTTCGTGGTTTACTTGTCCCGAAACCGGTCCAATCACGTCGCAAATCATCAAGGCCGGTTAACCGGAAAGTTTCCTTTTTCAACACTTCACAAACCTAGCAAATTCTACCCTATAAATACAAGCTTTTAGCCTCGACCTAAAGGAGAGCGAGGGTTGGCCGTCAAGAAGAACCAGAGAGAGAGAGAGCTGCGCAGTCCAGGAAGGAGAAAGGAGGCGCCGCTCAAGACCCTAGCTCACATAAAACCTTGTTCTTTCATCTTCTGCACTTTGTCACTTTTATACTTTAAATCCGAGAGTTTCAAGGGAGGATTCGACTTTGTTCTTCAATAGAGAAGCTTTTCTATTCCCTTTATCTCTTACTTATGCTTATGATTATGCCTTCAATCATGCTTTGCTTGCTTGTTTGCGTCATGGCCGAGTAGATCTCTCGGTTAGGCCGAGGGAGATCGATGGGCTCATGACATGATTTGACTTATATGATTGCCTAAAACAGGATTTCATCAATTGGACCTTCATCTTTGCTTGTTCATAATGCTTGTTGTTAGTAAAGCGCGCCTAAACAACTCGAACCTAGGTTGATACACTCTCCAAAAGCTTGTTGTATTGCCGAAACTAGTATTTGATGAGCTAAGTGTTTTAGGCTTCCAAAACTCGACCTAAGGAACTTAGTGAACAATCACAACTTGAACATTGATTAATGCATGCTTATAACTTGTAATAACCATCAAAAGTTTAGTCTATTAGGTTGTTTAAGCATAGTGGCCGGAGCCACGAAAGTGGAAAGGCTATACCCACTACAACAAATACCCCCATTGATAGCAGACGATTAACGCTATTATACGGTATACATAGCGTTTTCACATATGCTATAAAAACCTACGCTATAATAGAGTACGACCATATGATAGCGTTTTTCTACGTCTGCTATAATAGCAAGTCTCTGTAATAGCACTTTTAGTTTGTTATATGAAATTATTTGATAACAACAATACAATGCTATATTAAAGTTAGTTATAGCTATGTAATGTCGCTATGAATATGACAATCATAGCCTACAATTTTTGCGATCATTTTAGTAGTAATAGCTTTATAAACGAGTTATTCTTTCACATTTTGTAGCTCTGATTTAGCGATGTTTCTATGCGGATAGTAGCTCAACGTTATTGCTACTAATGCAGCCTTCAATGACCACAATTATCCGCTATTGTCACGGTCTAGAAACGCAATCGGGTTTCCAATAGGATCACCACCACGAACCAAAAGGATTGGAACCATAAACCAGATTTACAAACAAGGAGAATAAACAAAAACTGATATTGAAACATATATTTCTCATAAAACTTTTTTTAAGAACAATATCCATACATCATATAATACCAAAATGTCATAGTCAATAAGAGACTATGTGATTTGTCTCAAATACAATACTTAGTTCAAACAGAAGAGATAGGTAGATATGAATGGGAACAGAGAGTAGTCCACAAGACTTACTTCACATTAAAAGACAACAACTTTGTCTTCTGGCCATGCTATTGTCGTTCCAATAGCATCCTCCATGCACTCTATTGCTGAAGTTGGTTTCCAAACCTGTGCGTCATTGACCTTCACCACATCCACCCACACGCGGACCGCATTAGGTCCCAAAGGAACAAAATGCACAAGCTGTTCAGGGTTGTTCGAAGACCAGCGCCCTTCAGCGACAACCCTCTTCTGTCCACTAATGTCCAGCAGTCTGCATTTTTGATCTTCTTTCACATGCTGATGAGGACTACTCTTCTGCGCGTAAGTAACTCATCAGTTTCACCATTCTTAATCTGTATTCCAAGTTAGGCTACTTATAAAACAAATATAGAAAAAAAACCTGCTGAGTTGAAGTCGAAGGAGATTGTGACATTGGTTTCAAACTCTTGACAGGAGCAGAAGGCGTAATTCCTTGCATACGAGGAGATACACTATACGGTGACTCCGTACTGAAGTCCTCTACTAGAACATGAACTCTGTTCGCTGGCCATGCTACAAAGGACTTCAAAGACTCATGAAGATTTGACTGTTCTGCAGTGGGTCGCCAGAGAAAGGTATCGGGTTGTAGCACCTCATCTACAAAAACCTTAATGGCATTTGGTCCAAGAGGAAGACCGTTCACCAAAGCTTTGGGATCACGAGTCTGCCAACGGCCTTCGGCAACAGGTTCGTTCGCTGGATACAATGGTGTCTCAGCTTCTGTAAGTTTTGCTAAAAACTCATCTTCTTTTCGGTCATCTTTCTCAGCAGCTTCTGAATCGTCTAAGCCCTTACTAACTAACTCCTCATCTGTGCATCTTGCAGCCTCGTACAGACCCAAAATCTCATCATTACGACCATTATGTTGGCCTGGTTCTACAGCTACAGAGTTCCCATCTCCATGGTGAAACCAATCTGCCCGTATCTTGTAAGCAGCATCCATCCCATTTATAACTAAATGTGACACAACGTCGCTATATGCAACTCGAACTAGGTTCCGACACAAACCACATGGACATATTATCTTCCCATTCACTCCTAATTTGTCACTAACAGCATCAACAAAAGCACGAGCACCACTAATGTAAGCAGGATCCACTCTTGAGTTCATGTAAAACAAAGAAAAAGACGAAAACAGTTAAATAAATGTTGAATGTTACGAACCCAAAAGCAAACAACTTAAAACAACTGTAAATACCTGCATAAGTAGACCCATGCCTTGTCTAACATTGTTGTTTTTGACAACCGTAATCAGGTTCCTTGCAACAAGTGAAACAAGTATGCATGATTCAAGCAGAATAGAGGACAAATCAAACATCAAGTAATAAAGACACAGAGAAAGCAAACAGAAAGCAAACAGAAAGCTATACATAGAAGCTCGCATGTGTAATTACAGATAACAATTGAGTCAAACAATGTGACTAACCTTTTCTGTTAATGTGCTGCTTCTGACTTCACAGAACTCGCCCCCAAATTCACGAACACAGACCTGAAGCTGTAGTTCTCAATCGCTTCCTTAAATTGTTTCAAAACGAACAATGAATTAGATTACGATTAGGTAGTTTATTAAATATATGAACCCTAATAATGAACTCACTTTCAGTAGTAGACGATGATAACTCGTAAATCTCGGATTCCAGACAATAAGAACTTGAAAATCTCGGGTTCAAATCAGACGTAAACGAAAATGGAGATTGCTTATTGAGAGATCAGGTAGACGTAGAAAGAAACGCACATAGTCGGAGTGAAGATCGAGCTGTAACTGAGGAGAAGTGGAATCGGCGGAGATGGCGAGGGAGAATCGCGATAGGGACGACGGAGAGAACGAGGTAGGTTTTTTTTTTCTTTTAATTTTTTTTTTAATGCTATGAAAAATGTTTGTAATAAAGACTAACCGCGAAATCTTTTTTTTTTCTAAGTTTTGGCGCTTTGATCAATAATTTGGCGGATTAGTGAGTCAATAAATCCCGCTTCCTTTTTATTTGGGCATAGCATAAATGTAATGCTATGATTTTGCTAATGACACTTCTAAAAAACTTACAATAGCAGTTACGAAAATTGTGCTATGCTTATCTGCTATCAATGGGGGTATTTGTTGTAGTGACCTTAGTGTTGTGAGTTCAAGGCGGTTTATAACTTATCCCATGCAATCTCTTGTCATTTCATTGAATGTTTCCATTGATTATCCTTTGCCTAACACCTTTCTCATCTTGTTTACAACCTCATTTACTTATTTGCATTGTTTTCTTTTGATTTTAGGTTCACCACACACTCATATTTTCTGTCCTAGCTACTCATCAATCAACATAGGCTTGAAACGAGATCATTCCTCCTTGTGTTCGACCCCGACTTACCACGGCTGTGCACTTGCAGCTCTACCAAGTTGGGTTATAAATTGTATTAGTTTGAAGCAATAAACCGAACGCATCAAGCTCTTTGGCGCCGTTGCCGGGGACGAGTTGCATTTCTTTCAAGTTTCTTGATTGATTTTTAGGCTAGTTCTTTTAATTCTTGCATTTTACTTTTTGCTTTTCATAAAATCTTTATAAAAAAAACCATACAAATTTTACTTAACTCTTTCTCTTGTTGTCTTCTAGGTGCATGACAACAAGGTCCAACTCAAACAACACAAATTGAGAAGATCTTGACATTGACCAACTTGAAAGAACACTTAGGCGTCAAAGAAGAGAAAGAATGAATCAAGGCGGAGAAGCCGCGGCACAAGGTGGCCAACAGCAAGCCCCTGACCAGCAGCAACAACCACAAGCCCCTGACCAGCAGCAACAACCACAAGCCCCTGACCAGCCAGCACAAGGAGCCGTGCCCCAACCTAATCAAAACGCTCCCGGTGTAGCCGATCAGCCGCAGCCGCAACAACAACAACAACAACCGCAACCGGAGCAACAATACGCCGGACAACAACAAAACCAGCATCATCAAAACCCCCATGGTGGTCACCAAGGGATGCCTCAACCCCAACCACTTGTGCCTCCAAGGAGAGCACAATTCGCTCAGCATCCAAGGCATCCGACTATGGGAGATTTTGATTCATCCTATGCATTCTTCTTGGATCGGAATCCAATCCGACCACCTCAGCCTCCAAGGAACGACTTTGAGATCAAGCCACAAATCATTGCCTTGGTGAAACAAAACCAATTCCATGGTTTGTCCACCGAGCATCCACTTGACCATGTCGATACCTTTGAGGAGATATGTAGCACTACTCGGATCAATGGAGTGTCACCGGACTACTTCAAGTGCAAGTTGTTTACCATCTCTCTAAGTGACAAGGCACTTAGGTGGGTAAAGTCTCTGCCACCTCAATCCATTACAACATGGAATGAATACAAGGGAGCTTTCTTAAACCAATTCTACACCAAGCAAAGATCAAACTCTATAAGGAGCAACATATCCGGGTTTAAGCAAGCACCAATGGAGTCTTTCTATGAAGCTTTGGAGCGCTTCAAGGAGTATGCAAGAGATTGCCCTAACCATGGCTTCTCAGAAGGTAACCTTTGGAACATCTTCTACAATGGGATTGATCACAAGTACAAGCTTTCACTTGACACCGCGAGCAATGGTAACTTCATGACCAAATCGGTGCCGGAGGCTAAGCTTTTGATAGAAAACCTTGCTGCAAGTGATTCCAATGCCTGCCCTGAGTACAATAGAGGAGTGAGAACCACGAGCTCATCATCAGAATCAGCTCAAATCTTGGAGTTGAAGAACATGGTCTCACAACTACTAAAGAGCAACCGAGGAATGCATACTATTGATGTTTTGGCTACTAATGAAGAGCCTCTCATGGAATTTATGAGAGATGGAGCAGAAGAGAATCAAGAGGAAGTCAACTACATAGGAGGTAACTACGGTAATAGGGGATACACCCAGCCATTCCGCCCCCATCCCAACCTCTCTTACCGAAGCACCAATGTGGAGAACCCAAATGATCAAGTCTATCCGGGCCAAAACGCTTATCAAGGAGGCCAAAACGCTTACCAAGGAGGTCATTACCAGCCTAAGCAACAATTCTATCTAAGGGAGTCTACCAAGTGAAGCAGCCACTCACTTTCCCCCAAGGAGTTGCACCGGCTCAACAAGATGAAAAAGTAGATGTGGCGGTTAAGAAATATATGGAGGAGCAAAGACAAGCTACCAAGAGCTTACATGAGAAGATGGATCACATGTTTGGTGATCTAAATAATAAGTTTGGGGCGTTGTCAACCCATGTCCAGAAGTTGGAAGTTCAAGTCTCTCAAACGGCCGAAGCGGTCAAGAAGCAACACGAGGTGAATCCGCAAAAGTTTTGTAGCGTTGTTTCATCCAAGGAGGATCCACCGGCCATTGTCTCCGTACCATCTCAAGAAGAAGAAAGAGAAGATGAGCCTAAGGAGAGGAACAAACCGGAGAGGTACACTTGGGAGTCGAAGAGAGCTTACAAGAGAAGGCTTGAGAACAAGCCATTGCTGAAACAAGAGGATCCCGGGAAGTTTGTGATCCCAGCTTGTATCAATGGATACCAACTCACTGATTGCTTGTGTGATAGTGGAGCAAACGTGAACCTCATGTCTCTTGCATTAGCCAAAGATTTGGGATTCAAATATTTCAAGGAGCCTAAGGTGAGAGTGGAGTTTGCGGATCTATCAAGTATGGAGCCTTATGGAGTGCTTGAAGATGTTATGCTAGAAATCGGAGAGAGGCATGTCCCCACCGACTTCCAAATCATGGTATGGGAAGGACCAAGACATTCACTCGGTCTTGTCACCATCCTTTGACGATCATGGAGCTGAAGAAGAGCCTGACGGTGTGCCTAAGTCCTTTGCCAGCATAAGAGTCCTTTTCCCAAAGGATCCGACTCCCAAAGATGAGCAAACCGCAAAGGAGAAACTCGGAAAAACCTTAAAACTTTTTCCGAGAGCTTTGGTCTTCAAGGATGACATGGACGATGATCATGGAGAGCCCAAACCACCTCATGAGCCACCTGAACCAGTGTGTGAAGACACCAAAGGGATCCCAAACCCTTTGGCCGATCACATCAGCACCTAACCAAACAAATAAAAAAGGGAGTCAAGCTAGATAACTTTAAAACAAGCGCTTTGTGGGAGGCAACCCACACGGTATTTTTCTTTTTCATTTTCAGTTTTCACATCATTATTGCATGCATTTTGTTAGGATGAAGACCCAAGAGGAGACCAAACAAGAACATGTCCCACCCATTCATCCCACCCTTGTCAAAGGCGACACCAAGAGGGCAGGAACAACCTGGGAATACTAAAGGAGGGAAGCAGAATCACATCGGTCGAAGAAAATCACAAATCGATCGAGTAGCTTTCAAGATATTCCATCCGGTGAGATTCTCTCGGCCAAACGGGTGCAAAGGAGGACCAACATCAACCATCTCCCAAACCACGTGACCGATGTCCACCAAACTTCACAGGTGGCTAAACAAAACCATGTTGGTCGGAGGAATGTTGACGGATCAGGAGATATGCAAAGATCCCTCATCCGGTCGATAGCGGTGCACCCAAAGGCCGGCAAAACCGAAATCACAGCATGGAGACACCACCAGCTGGAGATGGACCCTTGGAGCTTCAACATCATTATTCCAGAAGAAAATCAAGGAACGAACGAGCCAATCACAAAGAAGTCAAGAAAACTCTTCCCGGAGCCAAATTGACCACTTTGTGAAGGAACACTCAATCCGCCCGTTCGTTTGGCGCCAAACTTCACCAGTGCCCATAAAATATGAGGTTGGTCGATGGAATTTCAAGATAGGTCAGAGAATTCTACATCATTCGAGCTGTGGTCCATTGCACTCTCATTCGGTCGACCGAATGGACCACCAAATGACGAATCTCCCAAACCACTCGTTCGTTTGACCTCAAACTTCACCAGGAGCTCTAAAACATCAACTTGGACGGTAAAATTTCAATATGGTACATGCAATTCTTAACGGTTTGTTCTGTGGTTCATAGCACTCATTTCGGGTCGACCAAATGAGCCATACTCGACCAAAATGCAAACCGAGGAGAAACAGGCCTTGAAATTCAAAATTCACCGACCAATCATGCCTACAGAGGAGCCCCAATCAGTTATCTGACCCTGATCTTCATCACAACTGGTCAACACTTGGAAACATCATCCTAAACTTTCCCTTTTCCATTTTATTCCATCTTTACCTCTCTTAATCTGATTTTTCTTACCCCGGGACGGTGCAAGTTAAGTCTGGGGGGATTATACTAATAAGTTTGTTCATTTTGGCATTCCATCTTGCATCATTTTTCTTTTCATCGAGTCGTTTTTATTGAGTCAAAATTTTTGTCGAGAATCATGACTTTATCTTGGACCTAACAGTTGTTGTGCCTATATTTAAGTGACCATTGATCAGTATTTGGCAGTTTACTTCATCACATGTGCACCATGAGTGGATTGATCTACCAAAAATGTCCACATCTCCAAGGGCATAAGAATGATCCATCTTTGACTCCGCACCTTAATGAACTTAACCTTCTCGGCTAGAGGCTTGGCATTACAAAGGGCATGACTCCTCATCCTCACTACCAAGTGAAAAGTCTGTGTGAGTTCGGTTTCCCTTTCTCTCCCCTTCAAATTTAAGAAAAAGCACCAAGGTCTAAGTAACTGGGGATTAGGTGGCAACCACCATCAATACACGCGTCTATGGAAGACCTTTTGATCCAAGTAACCGGGGATTAGGTGGCTACAACCATCGGTACTCGCGTCTATGGAAGATCCATCAAAAACCTCCACAAAGAGGAGAAGAAGTCGAATAAAAAAATACTATGCTACCCTAAAAAAGGGATGAATCGACTTAAGAAGTGAGAAGAGAGAGAGGTGAAACAAGAGCCAAGACATGTGTTTTATAAAAAGAGGATGGGTAAGAGTCTATAACCCCTTTGATCGATATTCCCTAGTTGAGACCACACCTTTAGAAACTAAAGGAGTCAAAGGTGGAGAATTTGGATGGCCTAAAGAGAAGTGGATTGCTTTGGGATGATTGCAAAACTCATGGTATGTACTTTATTGTTCTTAATTCTAAATGCCGTTGCTATTTTATGTGGATCACTAAAATAAAGGTCAATATGGATTTCCAAAAGGATTTAAGAGTTCTCATGTTTTCAAACCTCTTTTCCATGCTTAGTTTGCTTGGGGACAAGCAAAACATAAGTCTGGGGGAGTTGATATATCCATATTTGCATGATTTTACTTAGTATTTATTTATGTTTTCAAGTATTTTCAATAAGGTTTTCAATAAGGTTTTCTTGTATTTGTTGGTTTTGGAGTCTTAACAGGTTAAAATATCAAAAGGATTCAAAAAGGAGCAAAAGAGCCTCAAACCATGATCCATGCAAGTTTCCAAGTCAAGAGCATCAATATAACTCCATTTGTCCGGTTCTCGCATTCGGACTGAACCGGAGCATCCGAAAGATGGCCGTGTTTGAAGGTCTTTCCGACGTCAAAAAATCATGATCTTGGTCTTGATGGATAGATATTTGAGTCATGAATCACGGTGAAGTAGATTCAAACCATTTGGATCAACCTTCATGGAGAAAATCGTTTTCTCCCAAGACGTGTCCGCCAGGCGAGCAAACGAAGCCCATGGAGACTTGGCGCCACAAACAGCCTGGTATTCCGCGGCATGGACCCTGTCTCGACTTAACATAAGCCCAGCTTGCTTTTCGTGGTTTACTTGTCCTGAACCCGGTCAAATCACGTCGCAAATCATCAAGGCCGGTTAACCGAAAAGTTTCCTTTTTCAACACTTCACAAACCTAGCGACTTCTACCCTATAAATACAAGCTTTTAGCCTCGACCTAAAGGAGAGCGAGGGTTGGCCGTAAAGAAGAACCAGAGAGAGAGAGAGCTGCGCAGTCCAGGGAGGAGAAAGGAGGCGCCGCTCAAGACCCTAGCTCACATAAAACCTTGTTCTTTCATCTTCTTCACTTTGTCACTTTTATACTTTAAATCCGAGAGTTTCAAGGGAGGATTCGACTTTGTTCTTCAATAGAGAAGCTTTTCTATTCCCTTTATCTCTTACTTATGCTTATGATTATGCCTTCAATCATGCTTTGCTTGCTTGTTTGCGTCATGGCCGAGTAGATCTCTCGGTTAGGCCGAGGGAGATCGATGGGCTCATGACATTATTTGACTTATATGATTGCATAAACCGGGATTTCATCAATTGGACCTTCATCTTTGCTTGTTCATAATGCTTTTTGTTAGGAAAGCGCGCCTAAACACCTCGAACCTAGGTTGATACACTCTCCAAAAGCTTGTTGTATTGCCGAAACTAGTATTTGATGAGCTAAGTGTTTTAGGCTTCCAAAAGTCGACCTAAGGAACTTAGTGAACAATCACAACTTGAACATTGATTAATGCATGCTTATAACTTGTAATAACCATCGAAAGTTAAGTCTATTAGGTTGTTTAAGCATAGTGGCCGGAGCCACGAAAGTGAAAAAGCTATACCTTAGTGTTGTGAGTTCAAGGCGGTTTATAACTTATCCCATGCAATCTCTTGTCATTTCATTGAATGTTTCCATTGATTATCCTTTGCCTAACACCTTTATCATCTTGTTTACAACCTCATTTACTTATTTGCATTGCTTTCTTTTGATTTTAGGTTCGCCACACACTCATATTTTCTGTCCTAGCTACTCATCAATCAACATAGGCTTGAAACGAGATCATTCCTCCTTGTGTTCGACCCCGACTTACCACGGCTGTGCACTTGCAGCTCTACCAAGTTGGGTTATAAATTGTATTAGTTTAAAGCAATAAACCCAACGCATCACTATGTTTGAGGGCGGTGTCACTCCAGAGCAGGCTGACGAGTGGCGTCAGAGGTTGGAGCGGAACTTCGATTCAGTCCGTTGTCCAGAGCAGTTTCAGGTTGAGTTAGCGGTGCACTACCTTGGAGGTGATGCACATTTGTGGTGGAGGTCCATCAGGAACCGGAGAGCGGTATGGACTTGGGTTGACTTCGTCGAGGAGTTCAACTACAAGTTTTTCCCGCAGGAGGCTCGTGACAGACTGCAGTTAAGGTTCTTGGACTTGACTCAGGGAGAGAGGTCTGTACGGGAGTACGATGCAGAGTTCTGCAGATTGGTGGTTCACACTGGTGGTGAGCTGGTGAGTGAGAGGGCTTTGATGTCGAGGTTTCTTCAGGGACTTCGGAGGAGCATCAGGACCCAGTGCAGAGGTGGTATGTACCACACGAGAGCCGGTTTAGTGGAGTTGGCAGCTTCTATTGAGGAGGATTTGCATGAGCCGGTGAGCTCAGCAGTTGTTCCAGCTGCAGTTGCTTATGCTACCCATCCTAGGGGCCAGCAGCAGCAGCAGCGTAGGGGTTTCAGTTCTGGTCATGGCAGGGGCAGCAAGCCTGCGAAGGGCCAGAAGAGGAGAGGAGATATCTGCTAGTAGTCAGAGAGCGGGTGGTTGCTTTGGTTGTGGGAGTTTGGATCACAGAGTTGCTGCTTGCCCCAAGAGGGCGGGATGAGCTTGTTCTCTGCTATGGACCTGTTAGGGCCCCTCAACATAGCCATCTTGAGATAAACTCTATCTCCCACCTGAAACTCAAGCTCACGACGCCGCCTATCTGTGTAACTCCTCTGTCTATCCTGAGCCTCCTTCATGTTCAACCTCAAGACACGGATCTTCTCCGTCGTCTCCTGAACAAAAGTAGCTCCAAACATGCTGCACTCCCCCACTTGGGTCCAGCATAACGGTGTCCTGCATGGCCTCCCATACAAAGCCTCAAATGGAGCCATGCCAATACTAGACTGAAAATTGTTGTTGTATGCAAACTCTGCCTAACACAGATGATCAGCCCAGTGACCACCCCAATCCAGCACACACATCCTAAGCAGATCCTCCAAAGTCTGAATAGTCCTCTCTGACTGCCCATCAGTCTGCGGATGATACGCTGTACTCATATGCACCTTGATGCCCATCTCAGTCTGAAATGCCCTCCAAAACTCTGAAGCAAACCTCGGATCTCTATCCGACACAATACTGGCTGGCACTCCATGCAGCCTCACAATCTCTCGCACAAACTTCCTAGCCAAGACAGTCGCTCCATCTGTCTTCTTGATGGCCAAGAAATGTGTTGACTTGGTCAAGCGATCCACAATGACCCAAATAGCATCGAATGTCCGTGAGATAGGCAATCCCACAACGAAATCCATAGTGATCATATCCCACTTCCACTCTGGAATGGGTAAACTCTGCAAAAGACCACTAGGCACCTGATGCTCTGCCTTGACCAAAGAACAAGTGTTGCACCTCGCAACCCAATCTGCCACATCTCTCTTCATCCCAACCCAATGATAATACCGTTTGAGGTCACGGTACATCTTGGTCGCACCCGGATGAATCGAAAACTTGCTCGAATGAGCCTCTCTCAAAACCTCCTGTCTCAACTCCACATCCTTGGGCACACAAACTCGCCCACGAACCAAGATAGTCCCATTCGCTGAGACCTGATACTCAGAACCAGATGCCTGCAAAGCATCAACCAAACCCTGATCACTCTGCTGAGCCACTCTGATCCTACTGAGTAAATCTGCCTGATCAGCTGCCTCCAAATCCAAAGGCTCCTCTGAAATAGCACAAAGCCGCAATGTACTAATCTCGCTGACCAAAGCCTCAACACCACGCTCTCTAGCTGAATCAACCCTCCGTCGACTCAAAGCATCTGCCACCAGATTGGCCTTGACCGGATGATAAACAATATCCAGGTCATAGTCTGCCAGAAACTCCACCCAACGCGTCTGCCTCGCATTCAGCAAAGGCTGAGTAAAGATATGCTGTAGACTCTTGTGATCTGTAAAGATCTGCACTCTACCACCATAAAGATAAGACCTCCAAATCTTGAGCGCAAAAACCACTGCTCCCAACTCAAGGTCATGTGTAGGACAGTTGCGCTCACTGCCCTGCAACTGCCTCGAAACATAGGCAATCACTCTGCGCTCCTGCATCAAAACACAACCAAGTCCTACTCCTGAAGCATCAGTGTACACTACATATGGCTTCCCCAGATCGGGTAACGCCAACACTGGTGTACCAGTCAACATCTCCTTGAGCTTCTCAAAGCTCTCCTCGCACTCATGCGACCACACAAACGGCACATCCTTGCCAGTCAACCTCGTCATCGGCTGAGACATACTCGCAAACCCCTTGACAAACCTCCTGTACTAGCCTGCTAAACCCAGAAAACTCCTGATCTCGGTAGCACTACTCGGTCTAGGCTACTCTCTGATGGCCTCAATCTTAGCCGGATCCACAGAAACTCCCTCTGCAGAAACAATATGGCCAAGAAAACCCATCTCTCTCTGCCAAAAGCTGCACTTGCTCAACTTTGCAAACAACTTCTGCTCCCGAAGCTTCTCCAAAACAAGCCTCAAATGCGTCGCATGCTCCTCTGGACTCCTCGAATACACCAAAATATCATCTATGAAAATGATGACAAACACATCCAGAAACTCCCTGAACACGTCGTTCATCAATCTCATGAAAGCTGCCGGCGCATTAGTCAACCCAAAAGGCATGACCACAAACTCGAAATGCCCATACCTCGACCGGAAAGCCGTCTTCCGAACATCTGCCTCATCTATCGAAATCTGGTGATATCCCGATGCCAAGTCAATCTTGGAGAACCAAGTAGCACCTCTCAACTGATCCAACAACTCATCAATCCTCGGAAGTGGGTACTTGTTCTTCACTGTGACTCGGTTAAGTCCCCGGTAATCAATGCACAACCGAAAACTGCCATCCTTCTTCTTCACAAACAACACTGGTGCTCCCCACGGCAAATCACTCGGTCTGATGAACCCTTTACTCAAAAGGTCCTCTAGCTGCTTCTTCAGCTCTGCCATCTCTGCTGGTGCCATCCTGTCAGGTGTCCTTGATATCGAAGCTGTCCCGGGCTCTAATTCAATCATGAAAGGATCTGACCGAGATGGTGGCAATCCCTTCAGCGACCGAAACACATCCTCAAAATCCTGTACAACCTGAATATCCTGCAAAACCACCTCACCATTGGACTCTGCCATAGTAATCATCGCCAAATAGGCTTCACAGCCCTGCTCTAACAACTGCTCTGCCTGAATAGCTGAGATCACTATACTCCCTGAAGTCGGTCTCACACCCTGATAAACCAACTTCCCTGCATCCTGCTCAAACACCACATTACCTCTGTAACAATCCAGATGAACCCGGTATAAGGATAACCAGTCCATCCCCAAAATCACGTCATACAGTTCCACCGGACTGATGACCAAATCTGCGGGCATAGACTGCCCCGCAATCTGCACATCCACTGCTCTAGCTCTGCCCGAAGTAGCCAGAAAACCACCACCGGCCACCTTGACAAAGCCTGAAGCCTCGCCATCGCTACTCCGAATACCACTACTCTGAGCTCTCTCCGGAGTAATGAAGCAGTTAGATGCTCCCGAGTCAAACAACACGTGCGACTCAAATCCACCAACTAACAAGGTCCCTACACACATCCACAAGTGTTGAGAACCTCCAATTATATCACAGTCAAATAAAAGAAACAGACAACACCAAAATTCTACCTTTAAGAATTTACAAGTCTGTGTCAAAGATTTTACCTGTGATCTGGCCTGACTGACTGGTCTGGCCCACCTCTGCCGGAGTGTAAACACGCGGCGCTCCACCTGACTGCAACGCTGCAATCTGAGCTGCTGACTGAATAGCCAACGGCTGAACCGCTACCACTGACCTCTGCTGTAACTTGGGACACATCGGCTTGATATGCCCCGGCTCCCTGCAATAGAAGCACACTGAAGTCTCCCTGGATCCCGCCCTCTTGGGGCAAGTAGCAACTCTATGATCCAAACTCCCACAACCAAAGCAACCACCCGCACTCTGGCTACTAGCAGATATCTCCTCTGCTCTCCTCATCTGGCCCTGCGCAGGCCTGCCGCCCCTGCAATGACCAGAACTGTAACCTCTACGCTGCTGCTGCTCCTGCTGGCCCCTAGGATGGGTAGCAGGAGCAACCGCAGCCGGAACAACTGCTGAACTCACCGGCTCACGCAAATCCTCCTCAATGGAAGCTGCCAACTCCACTAAACCGGCTTTCGTGTGGTACATACCACCTCTGCACTGAGTCCTGATGTTCCTCCGAAGTCCCTGAAGAAACCTCGACATCAAAGCCCGTTCACTCACCAGCTCACCATCAGTGTGAACCACCAATCTGCAGAACTCTGCATCGTACTCCCGTACGGACCTCTCACCCTGAGTCAAGTCCAAAAACCTCAACTGCAGTCTGTCACGAGCCTCCTGCGGGAAAAACTTGTGGTTGAACTCCTCGACGAAATCAACCCAAGTCCAAACCGCTCTCTGGGTCCTAACAGACCTCCACCACAATTGTGCATCACCTCCAAGGTAGTGCACTGCCAACTCAACCTGAAACTGCTCTGGACAACGAACTGAATCGAAGTTCCGCTCCAACCTCTGACGCCACTCGTCAGCCTGCTCTGGAGTAACACCGCCCTCAAACATAGGCGTGCCAATCCTCTGCATCTCCCTCATCATCTCACGATAAGGCGAATACCCAGCCGCAGCACCCTGCTGCCCCGCAGCCTCCTGCTGCTCAACAAAACCGGCACCAACCTGTGCCCCGGCCGCTGGAGGTGCAACCGGAGCCTGCTGTGGAACTGCCTGAGGAAGACGTGCCAATAACTGCGTCAGTAGCCCCACAATCATATCTCCCTGAGCCAAAGCCGCTCCCCCACCGGGAACTGCTCCTGCTCCTGCGCCACCACCGGCACCAGAGTTAGCCCCACCGGCCAACGAAACTGACTGAGTCACTGACGCTGTCGCCACACTCGGCGCCGCACTCTCCACTGAAACCTCAGCCTCTGGCAAACCACGCCCAGCATCCCGACCTCCACGACCCGCTGCTCGTCCACCACGACCAGCACCTCTGCCCCCACGGGCTCCACCGCGACCACGACCACGACCACGGCCACGACCACGACCTGCATCGATCTATCTGCACTTCCACCAAGTACAGAAAATGAGCAAAGTCAGCACACAAACACAACACAACACACAATATCCAACTAACTTACTGCAGAAAACTGGAAGACCGAGAGGATGAGACTAAACTACTAACTGACTAACTCACATAATCAATTAAACACATAGTCCAATCCACTTAACGCTAACAGTCCTAAAACCGTATTCGCTCTGATACCAAAATGAAACGACCAAGCCTTTTTTTTTTTTATGAATAATTATCAATGCGGAAATTCTCAAAAGAAATCAATAATATTAAATCATGAATAAACCGTTCAACAAATAACCAATAACCAATAAAACCAATTATAAATTCTAGCAACCTAAACACCAGGTTTGCTACATTATTAAAATAAAACTAACACCCTAAAAATGAATTCCTTGCTAGCCACAACAAGATGGCCAAAATCAAATTCCTAGTCTCATCATCCTCTTCCCACGGTCTCTTTCCGCGGAAGAACATTGCCGTTACCTGCATCACATTGGAATAGAGATGCGTAAGTATTATCATAAATACTTAGTGGGTGGATCATCCTGCCTACAGGCCAAGTACGTCAAACACTAGACAATACATCAACAATAATCAACAACAAGAACAATAATCGACAACAGAAACCTCCAAGTCAGGAAAAACCCACGTTTCCTGACATCCCAGATCAGTGTCGACCGACACCTCAATATTGTCGATTGACGCCAGCCTTCTGAGTGTCGATCGACACCTCTCGAGTGTCGGTCGACACCAGCTCGACGCCCAGACACCAGAAGCTACAAAACAGCGCATAAACATACAAAATCGTGGGATTCAACCCCCACATCGATCAAACAGCAATATAACTCAACAATAACTCAAGAACAACTGGAAATTCATCAACAACCTCGCAATCAAACATTCTCCAATGATTAACGGACCTACAGTCACGCACTCACCTTGAAAAGGATTGAAAAGGAAGGAAAGGAGAAGAACAGGGATGAACAGCAACCGATCTAGCTCAGAAACTCCACAAAACTCTCTGGAAATCACCTCCTTCACTCAAAAACGCCTCTGGAACTTTTCCTTCTCCGAAAAAGTGACTTTTCACGCGGCCACGGGGTTTTAAATCGCGACTTAGGGCTTCCAAACCTTTAACCGGAACAAAACCAGCTGACTTAAATCAAACCGGTTGATTTCTCAATAACCGGTCTCGATCGACACCCTTCCTTGGTGTCGGTCGACACCCATCGACCATACCAATTCAAACCACGAATCAAACGCGCAATCGACTTAAACCGGAATCGAACCCGATAACCGGTGTCGATCGACACACCCCTTAGGTGTCGATCGACACTAGGTACTCAAGAGCTTTTTACACATTTTCATCGAGATGATTGAACCTTAAATCAACTGTACAACAATCAAACAAGAACAGGTACAATCGATCCTCAATTCACACCTCAAAGAGCGTATGTAATCTACTCTCAAATCCCTAATGTCGTCTGATACCATTTCCAAAACAACTTTCTGGTTCGCGGATGTTACATCCAAGGTTGAACACGGATTTGATCTGTCAAAAGGAACCATAGTAGTTAGTACAAATGAACTTATAACTAAAAAAAAGAAACTGTAAATGAAGATAAATCAACTTACATTAAAATCTGTTGTTTGTAGTCTTTCATCCTTGAATATTGTTCATCAAATTCGAGCGTCACTGTCAAGTTGTAACGGTCTTGAATCATGGCTTGAATTGCTTTAGGCATCAACTTTGTATCATGCCTAATCTCGTTTATAAAGAGATTAGCGATAACTCTTCCCGACAATAATCTACAGTACCCATCCTTAGTACAACTATGATGTCCCTGATATGTCTTCACCAAGTATTTCCCTAATGCTTCTTCAAAAGAACAATAGACTTTCCAGTTACATGGAACTTTATCTTTGACAGCACACTTAGCCTCGCCTCTTTCATATCCCCATTTCGTGTATTTGAGATTCCATCCTTCTTTCAATGCATACTCTAACACTGCTTCTTTGAACTCTTTGATACTCTCAAAAGCCATCATAACCTTTAACTCTCCACTTCCTCTTTTCCACTTCTCATACGCTACCCCATTGTTTCCATCCTCATCATCTGATCCTGGAGGAGTATCTCTTAGAGCGTCATTCTCCTCTTCTTCATCAACAAAATCAGCCACGATTGATTCCACACGTGCAGCCTCATGATGAAAATCACCATCCTCTCTTTCGTTCTCATCTGCTTCCCCATCTATTGCAACATCATTATGTCCTATTCCATCATCTCCTGAATTTGCACGATCATCTTCTTCTTCATGAGCATCTTGATGCTCCAGATATACAGCCACACACCTAGTCCAAACTGCATCTTGACACATGTTCTGAAAATTTGTTGTTCCATCACACAACACCTTCAGATGAGCTAAGTCTTCATAAGGAAGCTTATACCAGACCCTTTGACGATATATATCAACTATATTAGCTGAAATTAGGCCGCTGAATAAAGCATGAGAAGAAGTTTGAAGATCTAGAGTTTTTCCACCAACATATAAAGTTTCCTTGTTGACAGTTTGAAACTTTCCCTCATAGTTTACGATGAAGTTGATGTCGTTATCTTCACTGAATTAACAAGTAAAGACCTCAATTCCAGAAAAATAACACAAAACATTTCATTCACACATTTCATCGAACACCTAGTCTGCATTCTAACTTCTTCTCATCTACTCAAGAAAAAGTAAAATAAACATGTTCCCACAAACCTAATAGTTTAAAGTTAGCAATACTCATACCCTAAATCGATATTTTTATTCCAGAAATCAAAGTTACACTCAATTTAAAACATGAAAGTTTGAAACAAACTCACCTCTTTTTCGCCAAATTGAAGAAATATCCACCACCGACGCTTCTTTTAACTTCAATTTCGCCTAGATTGGAAACAAATTCACTGTCTCTCACTATCGATTTCTCGTTTCTTTGCCCGCACTTGGAGTTTCAGTTTAACTAAACACGGGAAAGAAGAATTGTGGTCGAGGAAGAAGAACGACGTTTTGTCAAATTTTTCATTTTTTTTAAACCATTAATCAAAACGACGTCGTTTGATTTTTTGGTGACCAAGAAGTGGCAAAACGACGTCGTTTTGGTTAATCGATTAAAAAAAAAAAAAAAATCTGACGGAGTCGACACGTCAGATATCTGTAACGGACAGGTCATCAACATTCGACGGTTGACTAACGGGAATGAGGTCAATGTATGAATTAGCTAGATTTTGGTTGTCGGGGTATGAAATTGGAAATATTTTATTGTTGGGGTATGAATCGGCACAGAATGAAAGTTGAGACGCGTAATGGGACCGTGACCGGTTGTTGAGGGATGAATCGGCCGTTTTCCCCTTGAAACACACACCAACTCCCTGTTCTTAACCACAACTCTTTATCTTTTCCCATTTCCCATTTCCCAGAACATAAAACACACTCGCTGATGGTGGCTGGGTTTAGCTTCAAGTTTTAATATTTATAACCCAACCAAAATGAGCTGCAAGTGCACAGCTGTGTTGTGTCGGGGTCGAACACAAGGAGGGTGTGATCTCGCTTCAAACTTGTGGTGATTGATGAGTAGCTAGAACGGAAAATATGTTGTTGTGGTGAACCTAAAATCAAAAGAAAACAAAGACAAGTAAGTAAAAGAGGTTGTTAACAATTAAGAGAAAGAGTTAGGCAAAGGATAATCATATGGAGCATGTGATGAAAAGATAGTTGCATTGGGATGTAGTTTAAAAACCGCCTTGAACATGAATCACTAGTGTATGGTTTTCCCACTTTCGTGGCTCCAACCACTATGTTTAAAACAACCTGATGTACTCAGCTTTCGTTGGCCATTAGTGTTGCTAACATGCATAAAAGATGAGCAAGATTCAATTGTTCACAATGGTCCATGACTCAGCTTTCGTTGGTCATGACCCATTGCTCACCAAATACTAGATTCGAGAGCTAGATGCAACACTGTCGTGGTTCTACCTCTCTATGATCAGACCACTAGATGTACGGTAATGTAGTCATGCATTAGGTTCAAGTAAAGGTGAAGATCCATAAGTTAAAATCCCATTTAAAGCGCAACTCAATCAAACCATCACAGCCACCATAGATCTCCTCGGCCTAACCGAGAGATCTACTCGGCCATGATGCAAACAAGCAAGCAAAGCATGATTGAAAGCATAATGACAAGTATAAGTAAGAGATAAGAGATAGAAGAAGCTTCTCTGTTGAAGAACAAGTCGGAATCTCCCTTGATAACTTGAAATCCAAAGTACAATAGAAAAGGAAAAGATGAAAAGAACAAGAACAAGGTTTTTGTGCAAGAGCAAGACTTGAGTGGCGCCTCCTTCTCCTCCTCCTAGATGGCGAGCTTCTAGGGCTTCTCTCTCTCTCTGACGGCCACTCTCCTCTTGCACGATACACACCTTTTTCGTGAGGCTAAAAACTTGTATTTATAGGCTGGAGTCGCCTAGGGTAATGAGGTGCCGGAAAAGGAAACTTTCCGATGAGTTGGACATGAAGTTTTGCGACGTGAATGGGCCGGGATTGCGCCAAGGAAGCCTCCAAATAATAGCTAAGCCTCTTCTCAAGCGAGACAAGGCCTATACCGCAGTGTTCTGGGCCATTAGACACGCGAGATCCTCCATGGGCTTCATCTTGTCGCTAACCGGACATGTCTCGGTAGAAAATGAGTTTCTCCCTTCTGGTTGATCCAAATGGCTTGAATCCACTTCGCCGTGATGCATGACTCAAATATCTATCCATCAAGACCAAGATCATGATTTTTGGACGTCGGGAAGACCCCTTGCCGCGGTTATCTTTTGGATGCTCCGGTTCTGTCCAAATGCGAGAATCGGACAAATGGAGTTATATTGATGCTCTTGACTTGGAAACTTGCATGGATCATGGTTTAAGGCGCTTTTGCTCCTTTTTGAATCCTTTTTGATGTTTTAACCTGTTAAGACTCCAAAACCAACAAATACAAGACAACTATGTCCAAAGGCATAAAACCTTATTGAAAACACGTAAAAACATAGATAAATACTAAGTAAAATCATGCAAAATATGGATATATCAAATTGATATATCAATTTCATGCAAATTTTCGATCATGTGCATTTGTCCACTCGATCGAGTTAAGTCGCGGATGTGTAAACTAGGTTAAGCACTCGGTCGAGTCAACTCAGGTGAGACAACTCGAGCGAGCCAACTCGAACGAGTCAATTCGTCACAAAGGGGATCAAGTCTTAAACAGAGTATTGATAATGACTAGGTTGCGAAAATGGTTAACTAGGCTAAGAATTCCAAGATAATCAACCTAATTGTCTAGATGAGCAAGAACTAACACCCTAATCTCATCATTTCAACAAAATTCCAAGTTAAGACCTGTTCAAAACCGCATAAGAGCCTCATAGCTAGTTGAAACAGAGAGTTAGATCATAGTGGAATGAAATTCTCAAGCAATAATGGCTAAAACTCTCAAGAACAAGAACATTTAACCAACAAAAACAGCCATGCAAGTGAAAACACCAAGCGATTTTCATAAACACAAGAGGAGAGATGAGAAAACCGAAATTAAACCTTGATTTGTGGCGAATCAAACCAGCAGAAGGCTTAGAATACATGATTGAAAGCAATAAGGACAAGAAATTGCAAGAACTTTTGATAAAGAGCAAGCGATTTTGTGACGATTTCTAGAGAGAAGGGAGAGAGAACAAGAGAGAGATAGCCATGAGTGAGGTGAAGAGAAAAGAAAATGAGTGAAATGTGGGAGAGTGAGAGAGTGAATTTCGAGTTTAAAGGGAGAAAAAGGGTGATAAGTGAAAATGAGTGGTTGGGAAAAGAAATGTGTGTGTGGTTGAGAAAAGAAAGGGGGAACAAAAGACAGAGGAATCTCTGCAAACTGCTGACGTGAACAGTACAAAAGAGAGAGAGTGGGGGACAAAGAAACATAGCAGGAGCCCCACTTGTGATTTAAGTTTTCAAAAATTCAAAGGAAGCGATCCATATCATTGGACTCGATCGAGTTGATCCTGACCGGTTATCGAGTCCGCCAAAATTCAAAATTCAAGAATTTGGACTCGGTCAACTTGGTCAGGTCAACCAATCGAGTGAAATTCGTGGTCAACGGCCATACAACCGCTCGATTGAGTCGGAACTTGTACTTGATCGAGTTGAACTTCCTCTGCTGCCACACTCGATCGAGTTGTACATAAAGTCATACATCTTGCTTTGAACCGGATTCCTTTTGGCTCAAACCCTTTTCCTGAAAAACGTAAACAGAAAAACACAACAAAGCATATTAGATAAGCAAAAATTTAAAGAAATATGTACAAGAATATCCATGGGACTTCCTCCCAAGTGAGTTTGTTTATGGTCACTAAGCTTGACCGTTCTTCCACTCGCTAGTGGGATTTGGAGTCGGGCCTGCCTTCAAGAGTGATGGTCAGGACCTTAGAGAGGAGCTCTTGTAGCTTGATCGGATTATTTTGGACCTCAGGGCTGATGATGGCTTGGGCACTTGAGAAGGGTTTAGACCTTCCTTTGAACTTCACCTTAGACTCAATCTTTCCTTCTTTGAGTTCCAATGGCAACAGAGTCATTGTAGGCTGAGATGGGAATAAGGGAAAAGGCTGAGGTTTATTGGTTTTCTTCTTGTTCTTGCGATCAGCTTGTGAAACCATTCTCACCCCCTCCCTTTGAGCCCTTCCTAGTGGCTCAGTAAACAAAGCAGAAAGGCTCTCTCCATCAAAGGTTTCTGTCTTACACTCAACATGCTGTGTAGACTAACTATGCAGCACTTTCCCAAACTCAATAACACATAACTAATCACATTGGAGTCTAACTCCGGAGTTGTGATGGTTCCACAGCTGCTGTTCACATTGTGAAGGATCACCAGCTTGTTAGGGATATCGATGGAGGCACCAGCTGTAGTGAGGAATGGGGTTCCAAGTATCAATGGGACCTCCTTCTTATCAACCATATCCAAAACAGTGAGGTATATTGGTATGGTGCAATACCCAATTTTCAGCGGATAGTCCATGATAAGACCAAGGGGAGGTTTTGAAGAAGCATCCCCAAACATGATAGAGGAGCGAGGTTGCTGCATCAACCTCTGTGCATCCAGCTTCTTGACCATGCTAAGTGAAATAAAGTTTACACTTGCGCGTCAACAAGTGCATCGTCCAGTTGCAAAACACCAAGAGAGCATGGTATAGTAAATTTTCCCTGATCCTTAAGCTTGGGAAGTGAGGTTGGTGTGATCTGGGGTTCACTAGAGAGTTGTAGAAGCTCAGTTACTTTCCACTGGTTGGCAAGAATATCTTTAATCAGCTTCATTTGGAGATAAGCTTCCTGCATGTTTCCCATATGTGGTAACTCAACACCAATCCCATTCATATCATGTCTAAACTTGGAGATGACTTTCTTTTGAGCCTTGGTGAGGACTCTGCCTGGATATGGGAGGGGAGGTTTGTAAACAGGTGGGACAGATTGTTTGGGCTCGGGTGACTGCTGACTCGATCAAGTTAATTGAGCGAGGCCAACATGTGTGTCAGACTTAAGCCGAATATTATCTTTTATCTCAACTCCAGCGAGTGGGATCTCTGAAATAGTTGAACACTCAACATCAGAACCATAAAGGAGCCTAGAAATCTCCTGGATGTCTCTCTCATTTGAGCTGGTTGTTCTTTATCACCGTTGGAGTAGATGACATGGCAAAAGTCCTTGGGGTTTTGAATGGCTTTCCCAGGAAGCTGACTAGGTTGTGCTGAAACAGAAGCTGCACCTTTGTTCTCAATGATAGTCATCCTGGAGTTCAATGATTCAATCTTGCTGTTGATCTCTGCAAGCTTCTTGCTTGTCTCCATAACTCCATTCGCTTGACCTTGTAATAGCTGCTGTATCATAGACCTCATATCTGGTTCTTGAACTTGTGGTGCTTGATTCTGAGGAGCAAACCCAGGTGGTGCTCCCAACTGCTGCTTCTGCTGATAACCGCCTTGATGGCCTTAAATAAACTGACCCTTAGGAACAAATACGTGATGCTGATGCTCACTCTGCTGCTGTTGAGGGGGGGTACACTTGATCTTGAGGTTTGGCTACATTTGTACTCTTGTAAGAGAGGTTTGGGTTTGCCTTATATGTGTAGTAACCCTTTTGGTATCCTTCTTGGGTGTTCTGCACATAGCTGACCTCTTCAACCTGCTCATTCTCCCCTTCTTGGACTTGAACAAAGTCCTCCTCATAAAAAAAATGAACCTACTTTATATTTGATTGGGTAAGAAGCAGTTTATCAAGTTTCTCATTCAGAGACTTCACTTCCTTCTTCAGCTTGTCATCTGACTCGATTGAGCCTCTAGTGGTGCCATCATACTCCTCATTGTAGTTACCATCAGACCTAGCTAGGTTCTCCACAAGCTGCCAACCATCATCAACATCTTGGTTCAGGAAATCTCCATTGCTGGCTGTATCCAGCATCTGTCTATACCTTGGCAAAAGTCCTCTGTACATGGTGCTAAGAATAAACTCATTGCTGAACCCATGGTGTGGAGACTGGCTAGTGTAACCTTTGAATCGCTCCCAAGCCTCAGAAAAGGTTTCTCCATTCTTTTGACGACGTAGTCGCTAATCGCTAGTAGCTAAACCATGTAGTCGCAGAAAAGAACGAAATTTGACAATGAAGTGCGGCTCAATATATAGTGTTAGTTTTGTGACTCCTGTGCGACCTCTTATATATATAGCGACTACAAGCTATAGTGACAAACAAATAGCTAAAATTAGTGACACTAAAGTCGCAAACATATTGCGACAAAGTTAAGACTGATTTTGTGGTCATTATCGTAAACTAGAGTAGTCGCAAAAGCGTGAAAAGTATTTAAGACTCGTTTGCGACTACGAATGTGCGACTAAGTAAAGACTGTTTTTGTGGTGATAATCGTAAAATAGAGTAGTAGCAAAAGCGTGGAAAATATTTAAGACTCTTTTGCGACTACAAATATGAATTAGCGAAATTGTTATCATTGCAAATTAGTGGTAAATGTTTGCGACTAATATGTAACTCCTTTTAGTTATTGTCTTATTTGACTAATTTAATTTGGTTTATTTCTGAAATTTAAATTAGTATATACTCTTTGGGGTGTGAATTGAGGGTTGATTGTACATGTTCTTGTTTGATTGTTGTACAGTCGATCTAAGGTTCGAGCATCGCGAAGAAAATGTGCAAAAAGCTTCTAAATGCTTAGTGCCGATCGACACCCAGGGAGTGTCGATCGACACCGGTTATCGTGAGCGATACCGGTTTAAGTCGAACGAAGTGTGGTTGGTTTGGTTTTGGTCGATGGGTGTCGACCGATGATGGGGATTAAACTTTTCCCAATTTCTACCTGTAACATCCGTGAACCAGAAAGTTGTTTTGGGAGTGGTGTTGGACGATGCTAGGGGTTCGGGAGTAGTTGGCACATGCTCTTAGAGGTGTGAATCGAGGATTGGCTGTACATGTTCTTGTTTGATTGTTGTGCAGTCGGTTTAAGATTCAACCATCGCGAAGTAAGTGTGTTAAATCCTTCTGAACGACTAGTATCGATCGACACCGGTTTGAGAAATCAATTTCGGTTTAAGTGTGTTAAAATCATGCAAAATATGGATATATCAACTCCCACATGATCAAAATATGATCCTGACCGGTTATCGAGTCCGCCAAAATTCAAAATTCAAGAATTTGGACTCGGTCAACTTGGTCAGGTCAACCAATCGAGTGAAATTCGTGGTCAACGGCCATACAACCGCTCGATTGAGTCGGAACTTGTACTTGATCGAGTTGAACTTCCTCTGCTGCCACACTCGATCGAGTTGTACATAAAGTCATACATCTTGCTTTGAACCGGATTCCTTTTGGCTCAAACCCTTTTCCTGAAAAACGTAAACAGAAAAACACAACAAAGCATATTAGATAAGCAAAAATTTAAAGAAATATGTACAAGAATATCCATGGGACTTCCTCCCAAGTGAGTTTGTTTATGGTCACTAAGCTTGACCGTTCTTCCACTCGCTAGTGGGATTTGGAGTCGGGCCTGCCTTCAAGAGTGATGGTCAGGACCTTAGAGAGGAGCTCTTGTAGCTTGATCGGATTATTTTGGACCTCAGGGCTGATGATGGCTCGGGCACTTGAGAAGGGTTTAGACCTTCCTTTGAACTTCACCTTAGACTCAATCTTTCCTTCTTTGAGTTCCAATGGCAACAGAGTCATTGTAGGCTGAGATGGGAATAAGGGAAAAGGCTGAGGTTTATTGGTTTTCTTCTTGTTCTTGCGATCAGCTTGTGAAACCATTCTCACCCCCTCCCTTTGAGCCCTTCCTAGTGGCTCAGTAAACAAAGCAGAAAGGCTCTCTCCATCAAAGGTTTCTGTCTTACACTCAACATGCTGTGTAGACTAACTATGCAGCACTTTCCCAAACTCAATAACACATAACTAATCACATTGGAGTCTAACTCCGGAGTTGTGATGGTTCCACAGCTGCTGTTCACATTGTGAAGGATCACCAGCTTGTTAGGGATATCGATGGAGGCACCAGCTGTAGTGAGGAATGGGGTTCCAAGTATCAATGGGACCTCCTTCTTATCAACCATATCCAAAACAGTGAGGTATATTGGTATGGTGCAATACCCAATTTTCAGCGGATAGTCCATGATAAGACCAAGGGGAGGTTTTGAAGAAGCATCCCCAAACATGATAGAGGAGCGAGGTTGCTGCATCAACCTCTGTGCATCCAGCTTCTTGACCATGCTAAGTGAAATAAAGTTTACACTTGCGCGTCAACAAGTGCATCGTCCAGTTGCAAAACACCAAGAGAGCATGGTATAGTAAATTTTCCCTGATCCTTAAGCTTGGGAAGTGAGGTTGGTGTGATCTGGGGTTCACTAGAGAGTTGTAGAAGCTCAGTTACTTTCCACTGGTTGGCAAGAATATCTTTAATCAGCTTCATTTGGAGATAAGCTTCCTGCATGTTTCCCATATGTGGTAACTCAACACCAATCCCATTCATATCATGTCTAAACTTGGAGATGACTTTCTTTTGAGCCTTGGTGAGGACTCTGCCTGGATATGGGAGGGGAGGTTTGTAAACAGGTGGGACAGATTGTTTGGGCTCGGGTGACTGCTGACTCGATCAAGTTAATTGAGCGAGGCCAACATGTGTGTCAGACTTAAGCCGAATATTATCTTTTATCTCAACTCCAGCGAGTGGGATCTCTGAAATAGTTGAACACTCAACATCAGAACCATAAAGGAGCCTAGAAATCTCCTGGATGTCTCTCTCATTTGAGCTGGTTGTTCTTTATCACCGTTGGAGTAGATGACATGGCAAAAGTCCTTGGGGTTTTGAATGGCTTTCCCAGGAAGCTGACTAGGTTGTGCTGAAACAGAAGCTGCACCTTTGTTCTCAATGATAGTCATCCTGGAGTTCAATGATTCAATCTTGCTGTTGATCTCTGCAAGCTTCTTGCTTGTCTCCATAACTCCATTCGCTTGACCTTGTAATAGCTGCTGTATCATAGACCTCATATCTGGTTCTTGAACTTGTGGTGCTTGATTCTGAGGAGCAAACCCAGGTGGTGCTCCCAACTGCTGCTTCTGCTGATAACCGCCTTGATGGCCTTAAATAAACTGACCCTTAGGAACAAATACGTGATGCTGATGCTCACTCTGCTGCTGTTGAGGGGGGGTACACTTGATCTTGAGGTTTGGCTACATTTGTACTCTTGTAAGAGAGGTTTGGGTTTGCCTTATATGTGTAGTAACCCTTTTGGTATCCTTCTTGGGTGTTCTGCACATAGCTGACCTCTTCAACCTGCTCATTCTCCCCTTCTTGGACTTGAACAAAGTCCTCCTCATAAAAAAAATGAACCTACTTTATATTTGATTGGGTAAGAAGCAGTTTATCAAGTTTCTCATTCAGAGACTTCACTTCCTTCTTCAGCTTGTCATCTGACTCGATTGAGCCTCTAGTGGTGCGATCATACTCCTCATTGTAGTTACCATCAGACCTAGCTAGGTTCTCCACAAGCTGCCAACCATCATCAACATCTTGGTTCAGGAAATCTCCATTGCTGGCTGTATCCAGCATCTGTCTATACCTTGGCAAAAGTCCTCTGTACATGGTGCTAAGAATAAACTCATTGCTGAACCCATGGTGTGGAGACTGGCTAGTGTAACCTTTGAATCGCTCCCAAGCCTCAGAAAAGGTTTCTCCATTCTTTTGACGACGTAGTCGCTAATCGCTAGTAGCTAAACCATGTAGTCGCAGAAAAGAACGAAATTTGACAATGAAGTGCGACTCAATATATAGTGTTAGTTTTGTGACTCCTGTGCGACCTCTTATATATATAGCGACTACAAGCTATAGTGACAAACAAATAGCTAAAATTAGTGACACTAAAGTCGCAAACATATTGCGACAAAGTTAAGACTGATTTTGTGGTCATTATCGTAAACTAGAGTAGTCGCAAAAGCGTGAAAAGTATTTAAGACTCGTTTGCGACTACGAATGTGCGACTAAGTAAAGACTGTTTTTGTGGTGATAATCGTAAAATAGAGTAGTAGCAAAAGCGTGGAAAATATTTAAGACTCTTTTGCGACTACAAATATGAATTAGCGAAATTGTTATCATTGCAAATTAGTGGTAAATGTTTGCGACTAATATGTAACTCCTTTTAGTTATTGTCTTATTTGACTAATTTAATTTGGTTTATTTCTGAAATTTAAATTAGTATATACTCTTTGGGGTGTGAATTGAGGGTTGATTGTACATGTTCTTGTTTGATTGTTGTACAGTCGATCTAAGGTTCGAGCATCGCGAAGAAAATGTGCAAAAAGCTTCTAAATGCTTAGTGCCGATCGACACCCAGGGAGTGTCGATCGACACCGGTTATCGTGAGCGATACCGGTTTAAGTCGAACGAAGTGTGGTTGGTTTGGTTTTGGTCGATGGGTGTCGACCGATGATGGGGATTAAACTTTTCCCAATTTCTACCTGTAACATCCGTGAACCAGAAAGTTGTTTTGGGAGTGGTGTTGGACGATGCTAGGGGTTCGGGAGTAGTTGGCACATGCTCTTAGAGGTGTGAATCGAGGATTGGCTGTACATGTTCTTGTTTGATTGTTGTGCAGTCGGTTTAAGATTCAACCATCGCGAAGTAAGTGTGTTAAATCCTTCTGAACGACTAGTATCGATCGACACCGGTTTGAGAAATCAATTTCGGTTTAAGTCGATTGCGCGTTGATTTGAGTTGGTTTGGTTCTGGTCGAGGGGTGTCGACCGACACCAAGGGAGGGTGTCGATCGACACCGGTTATGGTGAAATCGATCGGTTCGATTCAAGTCGGCTTGTTTTGTCTGGTTTAGGGCGTGGAAACCCTATTTCTCGAATAAAAAGCCTTGTGGCCGCGAGAAAGGCACAAGTTTCGAAGCAGAGAAGAAAGGAGGCGATTTTCTAAGTGTGGAATCCGATTTCTGAGTTTCTGGGGTGAATTTGTTGCTGTCCTTCGTTGTTTCATCTCTATTCCTTCCTTCTAATCCGTTCTAAGGTGAGTGCGTGACTGTAGGTCCGTTAGCATTGGAGATTGTTTGATTTTGAGATTCTCATTGAGTTTTTCGAGTTGTTCTTGAGTATGATTGAGTTATATTGTTGTTTGATCGATGTGGGGGTTGAATCCCACGATTTTATATGTTTTGTGCGATTTTCGTTGTTGTTGGTGTCTGGGCGTCGAGCTGGTGTCGACCGACACTCGATGAGTGTCGATCGACACTCAGGAGGCTGGCGTCGATCGACACCATAGAGGTGTCGGTCGACACCATAGAGGTGTCGGTCGACACCATAGAGGTGTCGGTCGACACCATAGAGGTGTCGGTCGACACCGACCTGGGTGTCAGGAAACGTGGGAGTTTCCTGACAGGTAGTTGATGTTATTGTTGATTATTGTTATTGTTGTTGATTATTGTGATGTATTGTCTAGTGTTGACGTACTTGGCCTGTAGGCAGGATGCAGGTAACAGCAATCTTCTTCCGCGGAAAGAGACTGAGAGAAGAGGATGATGAGATTAGGAATTTGATTCTGGCTTTATTGTTGTGGTTGACAAGGAATTCCTGATTCTTAGGGTGTTAGTTTATTTAATAATGTAGCAAACCTGATGTTTAGGTTGCTTATTGGTTTTATTGGTTTTATTCTTTATTGGTTATTTGTTGAACGATTATTTATGATTTAATAATATCGACTTCTTTCTGAGAACTTCCGCATTGGTAATCATTTAGTATTAAAAAAAAAAAAAAAAAAAGCTTGGTTGTTTCATTTTGGTATCAGAGCGAATACGGTTTTAGGACTGTTAGTATTGGATGAGTTGGACTATGTGTTTAATTGATTATGTGAGTTAGTCAATTAGTGGTTTAATCTCATCCTCTCGGTCTTCCAGTTTTCCGCGGGTAAGTGAGTTGAATATTTGGTGTGTCGTGTTTTAGTTTGTGTGTTGACTTTGCTCTTTTTCTGTACTTGGTGGTAGTGCAGAGAGATGGACGCAGGTCGTGGTCATGGCCGTGGTCGTGGTCGCGGTGCAGCCCGTGGGGGCAGAGGAGCTGGTCGCGGTGGTCGAGCAGCGGGTCGTGGAGGTCGGGGTGCTGGTCGTGGTGTGCCAGAGGCTGAGGTTTCAGTTGAGAGTGCAGCGCCGAGTGTGGCGGCAGCGTCGGTGACACAGTCGGTTTCGTTGGCCGGTGGGGCTAACTCTGGTGCCAGTGGTGGCGCAGGAGCTGGAGCGGTTCCCGGTGGGGGCGCTGCTTTAGCTCAGGGAGAGTTGATTGTGGGGCTACTGACGCAGTTGTTGGCACGTCTTCCTCAGGCAGTTCCACAGCAGGCTCCGGTTGCACCTCCAGCGGCCGGGGCACAGGTTGGTGCCGGGGCACAGGTTGGTGCCGGTTTTGTTGAGCAGCAGGAGGCTGCGGTGCAGCAGGGTGTTGTAGTTGGGTATTCGCCTTATCGTGAGATGATGAGGGAGATGTAGAGGATTGGCACGCCTACGTTTGAGGGCGGTGTTACTCCAGAGCAGGCTGACGAGTGGCGTCAGAGGTTAGAGCGAAACTTCGATTCAGGTCGTTGTCCGGAGCAGTTTCAGGTTGAGCTGGCAGTGCACTACCTTGGAGGTGATGCACATTTGTGGTGGAGGTCTGTTAGGACCAGGAGAGAGGTTTGGACTTGGGTTGACTTCGTCGAGGAGTTCAACCTCAAGTTTTTCCCTCAGGAGGCTCGTGACAGGCTACAGTTGAGGTTTCTGGACTTGACTCAGGGTGAGGGGTCTGTTCGAGAGTACGATGTAGAGTTCTGCAGGTTGGTGGTCTTTTCGGGTGGCGAGCTGGTTAGTGAGCGGGCTTTGATGTCGAGATTCCTGCAGGGGCTTCGGAGGAACATCAGGATTCAGTGCCGAGGTGGTATGTACCACACTAGAGCTGGTTTAGTGGAGTTGGCAGCTTCCATCGAGGAGGATTTGCGTGAGCCGGTGAGCTCAGCGGTTGTACCAGTTGCAGTTGTTCCTGCTACCCATCCTCGGGGCCAGCAGCAGCAGCGTAGATGGTACAGTTCTGGACATAGCAGGGGCGGCAGGCCTGCGCAGGGCCAGAAGAGGAGAGCAGAGGAGATATCTGCTAGTAGCCCGAGTACGGGTGGTTGTTTTGGGTGTGGGAGTCTGGATCACAGAGTTGCGACTTGCCCCAAGAGGGCGGGATCCAGAGAGGCGACAGTGTGCTTCTACTGCAGGGAGCCGGGGCATATCAAGACAATGTGTCCCAAGTTGCAGCAGAGAGCAGTGGCAGCAGCGATTCAGCCGTTGGCCATTCAGTCAGCAGCGCAGGTTGCAGCGTTGCAGTCAAGTGGAGCGCCGAGAGTTTATACTTCGGCAGAGGTGGGCCAGACCAGTCAGTCATGCCAGATCACAGGTAAAATCATGACTCAGACTTTTAAATTCTTAAGGTAGAATTGTTGGTGTTGTCTGTTTCTGTTATTTTACTGTGATAGAGTTAGAGGTTCTCAACACTTGTGGAATTGTGTAGGGACCTTGTTAGTTGGTGGATTTGAGTCTCACGTTCTGTTTGACTCAGGAGCATCTAATTGCTTCATTACTCCGGAGAGAGCTGAAGGTAGTGGTATTCGGAGTAGCGATGGCGAGGCTTCAGGCTTTGTCAAGGTGGCTGGTGGTGGTTTTCTGGCTACGTCGGGCAGAGCTAGAGCAGTTGATGTGCAGATTGCGGGACAGTCTATGCCAGCGGATTTGGTCATTAGCCCTGTGGAGCTGTATGACGTGATTTTGGGGATGGACTGGTTATCTTCTTACCGAGTTCATCTGGATTGCTACAGAGGTAGAGTTGTGTTTGAGCGGGATGCAGGGAAGTTGGTTTATCAGGGAGTGAGACCGACTTCAGGGAGTATAGTGATCTCAGCTATTCAGGCAGAGCAGTTGTTAGAGCGGGGCTGCGAAGCCTATTTGGCGACGATTACTATGACAGAGTCCAGTGGTGAGGTGGTTTTGCAGGATATTCAGGTTGTCCAGGATTTTGAGGATGTATTTCGGTCGCTGAAGGGATTGCCACCATCTCGGTCAGATCCTTTCACGATTGATTTAGAGCCCGGGACAGCTCCAATATCGAAGACACCTTACAGGATGGCTCCAGCAGAGATGGCAGAGCTGAAGAAGCAGCTAGATGACCTTTTGAGTAAAGGGTTCATCAGGCCGAGTGTTTCGCCATGGGGAGCACCAGTGTTGTTTGTTAAGAAGAAGGATGGCAGTTTTCGGTTGTGCATTGATTACCGGGGACTTAACCGAGTCACAGTGAAGAACAGGTACCCACTTCCGAGGATCGATGAGTTGTTGGATCAGTTGAGAGGTGCTACTTGGTTCTCCAAGATTGACTTGGCGTCGGGATATCATCAGATTCCGATAGATGAGGCAGATGTTCGGAAGACAGCTTTTCAGACGAGGTATGGGCATTTCGAGTTTGTGGTCATGCCTTTTGGTTTGACTAATGCGCCGGCAGGTTTCATAAGATTGATGAACGACGTGTTCAGGGAGTTTCTGGATGTGTTTGTCATCATTTTCATAGATGATATTTTGGTGTATTCGAGGAGTCCAGAGGAGCATGCGACTCATTTGAGACTTGTTTTGGAGAAGCTTCGGGAGCAGAAGCTTTTTGCTAAGTTGAGCAAGTGCAGCTTTTGGCAGAGGGAGATGGGTTTTCTTGGCCATATTGTTTCTGCAGAGGGAGTTTCTGTGGATCCGGCTAAGATTGAGGCTATCAGAGATTGGCCTAGACCGAGTAGTGCTACTGAGATCAGGAGTTTTATGGGTTTAGCAGGCTACTACAGGAGATTCGTCAAGGGGTTTGCGAGTATGTCTCAGCCGATGACGAGGTTGATTGGCAAGGATGTGCCGTTTGTGTGGTCGCATGAGTGCGAGGAGAGATTTGGGAAGCTCAAGGAGATGTTGACTAGTACACCGGTGTTGGCATTACCCGATCTGGGGAAGCCTTATGTAGTGTACACAGATGCTTCAGGTGTTGGACTTGGTTGTGTTTTGATGCAGGAGAGCAGAGTGATTGCCTATGCTTCGAGGCAGTTGCAGGGCAGTGAGCGCAACCGTCCTACGCATGATCTTGAGTTGGGGGCAGTGGTTTTTGCACTCAAGATTTGGAGGTCTTATCTTTATGGTGGTAGAGTGCAGATCTTTACAGATCACAAGAGTCTACAACATATCTTTACTCAGCCTTTGCTTAATGCGAGACAGACGCGTTGGGTGGAGTTTCTGGCAGACTATGACTTGGATATTGTTTATCATCCGGGCAAGGCCAACTTGGTGGCAGATGCTTTGAGTCGACGGAGGGTTGATTCAGATAGAGAGCGTGGTGTTGAGGCTTTGGTTAGCGAGATTAGAACATTGCGTCTTTGTGCTATTTCAGAGGAGCCTTTGGGTTTGGAGGCAGCTGATCAGGCAGATTTGCTCAGTCGGATCAGAGTGGCGCAGCAGAGTGATCAGGGTTTGATTGATGCTTCGCAGGCGCTTGGTTATGAGTATCAGGTCTCATCGAATGGGACTATCTTGGTTCGTGGGCGAGTTTGTGTGCCCAAGGATGTGGAGTTGAGGCAGGAGGTTTTGAGAGAGGCTCATTCGAGCAAGTTTCGATTCATCCGGGTGCGACCAAGATGTACCGTGACCTTAAACGGTATTATCATTGGGTTGGGATGAAGAGGGATGTGGCAGATTGGGTTGCGAGGTGCAACACTTGTTCCTTGGTCAAGGCAGAGCATCAGGTGCCTAGTGGTCTTTTGCAGAGTTTTCCCATTCCAGAGTGGAAGTGGGATATGATCACTATGGATTTTGTTGTGGGATTGCCTATCTCACGGACTTTTGATGCTATTTGGGTCATTGTGGATCGCTTGACCAAGTCAGCACATTTCTTGGCCATCAAGAAGACAGATGGAGCAGCTGTCTTGGCTAGGAAGTTTGTGCGAGAGATTGTGAGGCTGCATGGAGTGCAAGCGAGTATTGTGTCGGATAGAGATCCGAGGTTTGCCTCAGAGTTTTGGAGGGCATTTCAGACGAGATGGGCACTAAGGTGCATATGAGTACAGCGTATCATCCGCAGACAGATGGGCAGTCAGAGAGGACTATTCAGACTTTAGAGGATCTGCTGAGGATGTGTGTACTGGATTGGGGTGGTCATTGGGCTGATCATCTGTGTTTGGCAGAGTTTGCCTATAACAACAGTTTTCAGTCTAGTATTGGCATGGCTCCTTATGAGGCTTTGTATGGGAGGCCATGCAGGACACCATTATGTTGGACCCAAGTGGGGGAGCGCAGCATGTTTTGGAGCTACCTTTGTTCAGGAGACGACGGAGAAGATTCGTGTTTTGGGGTTGAACATGAAGGAGGCTCAGGATAGACAGAGGAGTTATGCAGATAGGCGGCGACGTGAGCTTGAGTTTCAGGTGGGAGATAAAGTTTATCTCAAGATGGCTATGTTGAGGGGCCCTAACAGGTCCATAGCAGAGAACAAGCTCAGTCCGCGTTTTATGGGTCCGTTTCCAGTGGTGGAGCGAGTTGGACCAGTGGCTTATCGGTTGGAGTTGCCACCGATTATGAGCGCCTTTCACAAGGTGTTTCATGTTTCTATGTCGAGGAGGTGTTTGCATCCTTCAGAGGAGTTAGTGGCAGAGATTCCAGAGGATCTTCAGCCAGACATGACAGTTCCGGCAGTTCCTATGAGGATTCTTGAGAGGAGAGTCAAGGTTCTGCGGAACAAGAGGGTGCCATTGTTGAGAGTCTTGTGGGACTGTAGTGGCACAGAGGAGCAGACTTGGGAGCCAGAGGCAAACATGAAGCTGAAGTTCGGAAAGTGGTTCGACAAGCAGGCTGTGGAGTGAGCTTCTTCATCTTTGTGGTTCTAGTCTTGTTTTTGGTTTTGTTGTTGTTGGTTTTGGAGTTATGTATTTTCGTTTTCGTTGTACGATATACATTTTTGGAGTTATATGAGATGGAGTTTTTGCCTCATATTTTTTGTTATGGTTTGGATGTTACAAGTTTCTTTGGCCGGTGGGGTCATTGAAAGTTTTTGGTCATATGTTGGTACGCGTTTCAGATTCTATTACTCGTTTTATCTAGAGGCGGTGGGCCTTTAGAGTAGACGGTGGGTCTACTTTTGTTGGGACGGTGGGTGCCCGACAGACTTATATTGGGGGTCGCTACCTCGATATGGGTTGTTTTCGTGACGGTGGGTCACGGTTTGGATACTGTGGCGGTGGGCCGCAGTATGGATATTGTGGCGGTGGACCGCAATATAAATGTTGTGACGGTGGGTTGCAGCATAGATATCGTGACGGTGGGTTGCGGTATTGAGAGTAATAATATCTTGGAAACATGCGTATAACATAGGACTGAAAATGTGAGCTTTTGAGGTCTTGGAGAGACGTTTGTGTTGGGATTCGAGGACGAATCCAGTTTAGTGGGGGAGAATTGTAACATCCGTGAACCAGAAAGTTGTTTTGGGAGTGGTGTTGGACGATGCTAGGGGTTCGGGAGTAGTTGGCACATGCTCTTAGAGGTGTGAATCGAGGATTGGCTGTACATGTTCTTGTTTGATTGTTGTGCAGTCGGTTTAAGATTCAAGCATCGCGAAGTAAGTGGGTTCAATCCTTCTGAACGACTAGTATCGATCGACACCGGTTTGAGAAATCAATTCCGGTTTAAGTCGATTGCGCGTTGATTTGAGTTGGTTTGGTTCTGGTCGAGGGGTGTCGACCGACACCAAGGGAGGGTGTCGATCGACACAGGTTGTGGTGAAATCGATCGGTTCGATTCAAGTCGGCTGGTTTTGTCTGGTTTAGGGCGTGGAAACCCTATTTCTCGAATAAAAAGCCTTGTGGCCGCGAGAAAGGCACAAGTTTCGAGGCAGAGAAGAAAGGAGGCGATTTTCTAAGTGTGGAATCCGATTTCTGAGTTTCTGGGGTGAATCTGTTGCTGTCCTTCGTTGTTTCATCTCTATTCCTTCCTTCTAATCCGTTCTAAGGTGAGTGCGTGACTGTAGGTCCGTTAGCATTGGAGATTGTTTTGATTTTGAGATTGTCATTGAGTTTTTCGAGTTGTTCTTGAGTATGATTGAGTTATATTGTTGTTTGATCGATGTGGGGGTTGAATCCCACGATTTTATATGTTTTGTGCGATTTTCGTTGTTGTTGGTGTCTGGGCGTCGAGCTGTTGTCGACCGACACTCGATGAGTGTCGATCGACACTCAGGAGGCTGGCGTCGATCGACACCATAGAGGTGTCGGTCGACACCGACCTGGGTGTCAGGAAACGTGGGAGTTTCCTGACAGGTAGTTGATGTTATTGTTGATTATTGTTATTGTTGTTGATTATTGTGATGTATTGTCTAGTGTTGACGTACTTGGCCTGTAGGCAGGATGATCCACTCACTAAGTATTTATGATAATACTTACGCATCTCTATTCCAATGTGATGAAGGTAACAGCAATGTTCTTCCGCGGAAAGAGACCGAGAGAAGAGGATGATGAGATTAGGAATTTGATTCTGGCTTTATTGTTGTGGTTGACAAGGAATTCCTGATTCTTAGGGTGTTAGTTTATTTAATAATGTAGCAAACCTGGTGTTTAGGTTGCTTATTGGTTTTATTGGTTTTATGCTTTATTGGTTATTTGTTGAACGATTATTTATGATTTAATAATATTGACTTCTTTCTGAGAACTTCCGCATTGGTAATCATTTAGTATTAAAAAAAAAAAAAAAAAAAGCTTGGTTGTTTCACTACCCCTAATTCTGCAAGTCCACAGATCGAGAGTAGTAACAGGTATCGAACACAAGGAGCAGATAAGTGCACTACGAGCTATGCGAGTCTAATCAAGCTAGGACAAATGAGGGGATTTCGGGTTTTAAGATGCTAATTAGCTAAACTAAATGAAAGCAAAGTAAAACGGTGTAAGTTTAGTATGAAAGAGACGCTAGGCAATAGGTAATTCGCAGAGATTCATAGATAATAAGTTTGATGATTGATTTCTATCTATGTAGGGATATGGGATGTAAGATCCGTCTAGAACACAAAACACGAAAATAAGTCTTTCCACTTCCGTGGCTCCGACTCCTATGATAACTTATCTAATCGCTAAACTTTCGGTATGTCCTTAGATAGTTAATCAAGCATTAAATCGATCAGGTTCGGATACAGTTCACTAGGCTTAGTAAATCAACTTCCGCAGTCTAAGAAACCTAGCTTGTCAAAAAATAGGTCCGGCGAATGATACAGCACTTCCGTGGCTCAAATCAACCTAGGATCGGATTGCTAGATGCGCGGTAAAGCAATCAGCATTAATAAGTGAACAAAACGAGACAAAGACTCTAATGATATCCCTAGTTAATTCATCAAATCATAATCAGCATATGAACTCTTTGAAACCCTAAAACCTAACTAGAAATCTACTCAATCATGATGCAAGTAAACAAGCACAAATCTGAGAAAGAAATCATATTATTATAAGGAGAACAGGGTTTAGAAATCTTCTCTATATTGAGATACAAAGAAGGGATCTTCTCCCTAAGGAAAACAATGAGAAGGAAGTAAAACAATGGAGAATCCCTCTAAGGGGATCTCCCTAGTGCGGCCCTCTCTTGTGGCTCCTCTCCTGTGCGGCTCTGTTGTGTCTCTCTGTTCTAATGAGGCTAAAAAAGTGTATTTATAGTGCCCTAGGTCTTCCAAGGTCGGTTTAGGTGAAACGGGCTGAGAATTGTTGAAATTGCATAATTGGGCTTGTGTTCGCGGGGTCGGGTCGACCGGGAGAGTCGGTGGTCGAGCGAGGCGGTCGGACGGTCGGTCGGGATAGTCGGGCTCGATCGACCGGATGGAATGATGATGTGAAGGATGGTCGGGTCGGACAAGGGCCTTGGAGTCCCAGTCCGACCGGCTTTGGTCGAGCGGATGTGGATGGCTGATGTGTCCAGTTTTCGGCTGTCTAGACCACTTGAAACAACCAAGCTCTTTTTTTTTTTTATGATTATAATAAATTACCAATGCGGAAATTCTCAGAAGAAATCGATAATATTAAATCATAAACCGTTCAACAAATAACCAATAACCAATAAGAATAAGTAACCTAAAGACCAGGTTTGCTACATTATTAAAATAGAACTAACACCCTAAAACGATGAATTCCTTGTCAACCACAACAAGATAGCCAAAATCAAATTCCTAATCTCATCATCCTCTTCTCTCGGTCTCTTTCCGCGGAAGAACATTGCTGTTACCTGCATCACATTGGAATAGAGATGCGTAAGTTATCATAAATACTTAGTGAGTGGATCATCCTGCCTACAGGCCAAGTACGTCAAACACTAGACAATACATCAACAATAATCAACAACAATAACAAAGCTCAACAACATCAACTCCCTGTAAGGAAACACCCACGTTTCCTGACACCCAGGTCGGTGTCGACCGACACCTCTATGGTGTCGATCGACGCCAGCCTCCTGAGTGTCGATCGACACTCCTCGAGTGTCGGTCGGCACCAGCTCGACGCCTAGACACCAGAAGCTACGAAAATCGCATAAACACACAAAAATCGTGGGATTCAACCCCCACATCGATCAGACAACAATAAAACTCGACCACAACTCATGAACAACTCGAAAACTCAACAATAAACTCGAAAACAATCAAACTCCAATGATTAACGGACCTACAGTCACGCACTCACCTTGAAAAGGATTGAAAGGAAGGAAAGGAGATGGAACAATGAAGAACATCAACATATTCAACCCAGAAACTCAGAAATCGGATTCCTCACTCAGAAAATCGCCTCCTTTCTTCTCTTCCTCCAAACCTGTGCCTTTCTCGCGGCCACAAGACTTTTAATTCGCGGAATAGGGTTTCCATCGCCTAAACCGGACAAAACCAGCCGACTTGAATCAAACCGGTCGATTTCACAATAACCGGTGTCGATCGACACCCTTCCTTGGTGTCGGTCGACACCCATCGACCAAAACCAAACCAACCTCAATTCGATCGACTAAACCCGGAATCGCTCACGATAACCGGTGTCAATCGACACACCCCTTTGGTGTCGATCGACACACCCCTTTGGTGTCGATCGACACACCCCTTTGGTGTCGATCGACACACCCCTTTGGTGTCGATCGACACTAGGTATTTATAAGCTTTTCACACATTTTCTTCGAGATAAATGAACCTTAAACCAACTGTACAACAATCAAACAAGAACATGTACAGTCAATCCTCGATTCGCACCTCAAAGAGCGTATGTAATCGACTCCTGAATCCCTAATGTGGTCCGATACCAACTCTAACACAACTTTCTGGTTCGCGGATGTTACACCACTCTTCGGTCAAAACGTGATATCTTCTAAACTGCTCATCCAAATTGCATAATTCCAACTGCATTGGAACAGTAACTTATCTGGCTATCTTGGTGCCTAGTTTCATTGAAATCCGTTGAGTTTAAGGTTCCATGCCGTTGTTTCCCGTTTGATGTACTAATGCAGTCCGAGAAAGCTCCTTCGATATGTCTCACGGAAATAGAGATATCTCCCAATCTACTCGACCAAACTGAGTGATCCCAGTTGCATTGCAAATCTAACTCATGTAGGCATCACAGCGAAGTGGATTTGATGAATTCCATTGAGTAGAATGTCTTTAAGGCCCTTCCAAATTTGATGCTACGTCCTGGAGCGGTCTTGAAGTCCAAATCCTGTGTTTTGCTCCAAAATGCATCTTTTGACCTGTTTAGACTCTAAGTACTATAAATCCATAAAAACTACCTTTTTAGATAAAAATCCATTGAAAACCTTATAAAAAGCATAGTAAAACCATATAAAAAGGGTACAAAATCGAGGTATATCAACTCCCCTAGACTTAGATCTTTGCTTGTCCTCAAGCAAATAGAATCCAAATCAGAGAAAGAGGTTTGAAAACGTAGAAACTCCTTATCCTTTTGAGAAACCTGTGGTGGCTTCCTCTCCTGTATTCCACTAAAAACATAACCAATGTTAGACTAGCTTCACATAATGCTCGGCAAGCTTAGCGAACCATACCAAACTCAACTAGTCTCATCCAGCATTCCAGGGAATATCGATCATTAAGCACTTGTTCTTACCCACTTTAGTCTCTCCAGGATAGTCCTTTTTGAAGCTTTTGAGTTATTTTCCTCTCTCTTTTCTTTTGAAGGATCGATCTTTCCCTACTTTTCTAGGGTATCATTTTATTTTTTTCTATCGATCCTTCTTCCCTTTCTTTTTCTTTTGGGGAATAACATAGGATAGGCTTTTGCTTTTTCCTTGTTTTTGGTAGGTCTTTATAAGACAAGAAGGTGCAGACGTATGCATTCCTCTTGCTTACACGTTTTCCTTGTGCTTAAAAGCTTTTGATTTTCATTTTTCTGAGAGAGAGGAGAACTGCACTTTGTATTGGACACACCCTTTTGAGTTCAAGTGAGGAACGACTCATATGTATGCCAAGTCCCTTGACAAGAAAAACTAGATTGATTAGGGTGGAGTTAACGTTAGATTGTCCGGGTACCTTAGAAATGTTGCCAAGTCAGTAGGTCGATCCACCGTTAGAGGTTCTGTTAGGCTTATGTCTGCAACTGATGTCCGCTCTAGGGTTATAGATTGTTAGCACAACACCGGAGAATCATAGAGAAAAATCATAATTTCCAACTAAGGTTTTGACTCAATAAAACAGAAGTTTTGAAAAAGGTTAATAAGAGAAATAGATATGAGATGAAGACAAGACATGAACAAACGCATTAGTACCGACAATCCCCCCAAACTTAACTTGCACCGTCCCAGTGAAAGCAAATCCGATTAAGGGAGGTAAACGAAAGAGGTAGTAAGGCGTTTGTGAATGAGAGGAAAGATGTAACCTGATTAGACAGTAAGTCCATGAAGAAACGACCCATTGGTGGTAAGTGGCTGTCCTTGTCCTTTGGGATAAGCATGGCAAACCTTCTCCCACGTTGCGTTTGAATGAACTCCAAATTTTGGTTTGTATCAAGTACCATGCGTCCACAGTAAAATCTCTTTAAGTACCGCCTAAGGTGAGGCATAGGTGGGATTAGCCTTGGACTTGAAGCAAACGGATGAGTGATCATGGTGATATCATGCCACAATCATTGTTGATGTGTTTTTGGGACTTTGGAATGGATGCTGGACAAAGGGTGAAGTGGGATAGGTGGTGGCGAGGTGGGATGGGATAAGTGGGATAGGATGGGATGGTGTGATGGGATTAGTGGGATGGTGGGATGGGATGATGGGACGGAATGGGTGGTATGGGATGGTATGGTGGAATGGGATGATGGGACGGAATGGATGGTAGTTCGGTCGATTGGTTTGGTCGACCTGGAATGTTTTGGTCGACCGATCGACCGAATCTCTAGGAGCTCCTGCTCGAACGTGCTTGGTCGACCAGGTAGCTTGGCTGGCCGGTCGAGCGAGCTCCTTAGATCCCCTGATCGACCGAGTTTGGTCGACCGAGCATGGCTGTGTTGCTTCTACTCTATTGGTCCGGCCACTCGATTGCTCCTTTCCTCATTTTCTAGGTTTCTTCTCAAATTTTCATGCTAGATTCTGAAATCTCTATATCCAAAACTTCAAAAACAAAACAAAAACCATTAAACTAAAACAAAAAAGTAAAAAGGGAGAGAAATGACCTTATGGGTTGCCTCCCATATAGCGCTTGTTTATAGTCTTTTAGCTTGACTCTTTCTCTTTCTAGTTATCCAATGAATCAACTAGAAGAGTTGAGGCTCCTTTAGCTTCTCTACATTCCGGACCCGACGGTTTGAAAATCCTCCTATTGACATCTTGAAGTTCTTGAATGTAGTTGCAAGAAACAATCATACCGGGAAAGAGATTCCTCCTCTTGTGTAGCTTATCTTTGTTGGGTTCTTCGTTTTCCTTATTTGAGGAACTTATTCTGAACTTAGAGAAGCATCTTGAAGACCTTGTAGGCTGTGGTGTGGCATCAATCACGTCCTTCTTATACTCCCTTGGTGTCAAAATTTTGCTTGGACTTGAAACCTCTATGCACTTGGCCTTTGCTGGTATAACAACTTCCTTAGGTATGATGAGAGGGGCTGCTGATATGACGTCTATGAACTCCTCTTGGTCATTATTAGGCTCTGATATTGGCTCCTTTCTAGCACATACATTTGCAGAATGAGAGCTTTTGATAGGAACCACCGGATAGTTGTCTTTTTTGGGTTTGGGGAGATAAACTCTTTGATTCAAATGCTCCACGAAAGCTCTATTGGCATGAAGAAATGATGAACCAAATATCAGTGGCTTGTGAGGGTCATTTTTCATCTCTAAGATGTGGAAATCAGCCTTGAAGACATGATCTCCGATGGATAGTGGAAGATCCGAGATGAAACCATATGAGATAATAGATGGATCCTCTCCAAACGGCATGGGTGTCTTAGAGGGTTTCATTTCTTCAATCCCAACCTTCTTTGCTATTCCTTTAGACATGATGTTAATGTGAGATTCTGTGTCACATAAGGAATCCTTGAACAAAACTCCATTAATGATGCAAGGTAATCCAAGCTTCCGCTTGAGTGGCTTCGGCTTGTAACCTCCGGTTGAGGCCAAGGAGAAATGCTCTTGTTCTCGTCTTGTAGCCATGTTAACAGCAGTTTGGGGTGGTGTATGGGTGGGCACGAACTCAGCTTCTCTTGTAGAGATGAATTTACAAAAAGCCTTCTTTTCCTCCATCTCTTGTCTTTTCAATTCTTCTTCGGTTTGAGCTAATTGGGTGTGAAGTTTCTTGATTCGACCAGCGAGAGACTCGTTCTTGACAATGAAACTGTTGACCAATATTTCCATCCTCTCATTCAAGTCCTTAGTGCTCTGTATTTGATCATCCACGATATGCTGAAGCATTGCTTGAATCTTGCTATTTTGTTCTTTCATCTCTTGTCTTTTCAATTCTTCATCAATTTGATCAATGTGGACCTCCATCTTCTTGAGTTGAGTAATTACAGACTCGTACTTTGTAGTAAGGTCATTGTAAATGAAGTCTATCTGCTTATTCAACACCTTGTTAACCCTCTCTTGGCTGTTTAAGATTTGTTGAAGAAATCCTTCAAACATGTTGTCTTGCTGACCCGGGTGAGGTCCGGTTGGATGAAAGTTGTAAGGTTGATCCATGGGGTACATGCCTTGTTGATTGTACTGCTGCATAGTCTGGAATTGATTCCCTTGCTGTTGAAAACGTGGTGCTTGCTGCTGGAAGTCAGGAGGGTAAATGAAATCATCAAGATAGTTAACTTCTTGTGACTGCTCCTTTGCAAAATCTCCAATGGTTTCTTGGTAGTAAGGGGCACGCCTTAGGAGGACATAATCTTGGGTCTGGCCATAGATCATAGCTTTCATCTTTTACTCAACTTCGCACCTGAAACACACAAAGATAACGGCTTAAAGAAAAATTTAAACAAAAACTAAAACAAGTGATTAATGCAGAAACTAGGATGATTATGATGATGCAAAACTATAATGATGATGATGATAATAAAACTATGATGCAAAACTATATATGATGATGATGCAAAAAAACTAAAATGATAATGCAAAAACTATAATGATAATGATGATGCAAAAACTACTAAAATTGAAAATCCTAGACTAGGCTATTCTCGGGAACTCGTAGGCAGCTGTATTGCTCCCCGGCAACGGCGCCAAAAAGCTTGATGGGGATTAAACTTTTCCCAATTTCTACCCCTAATTCTGCAAGTGCACAGATCGAGAGTAGTAACGGGTATCGAACACAAGGAGCAGATAAGTGCACTACGAGCTATGCGAGTCTAATCAAGCTAGGACAAATGAGGGGATTTCGGGTTTTAAGATGCTAATTAACTAAACTAAATGAAAGCAAAGTAAAACGGTGTAAGTTTAATATGAAAGAGACGCTAGGCAATAGGTAATTCGCAGAGATTCATAGATGATAAGTTTGATGATTGATTTCTATCTATGTAGGGATATGGGATGTAAGATCCGTCTAGAACACAAAACACGAGAATAAGTCTTTCCACTTCCGTGGCTCCGACTCCTATGATAGCTAATCTCTAAACTTTCGGTATGTCCTTAGATAGTTAATCAAGCATTAAATCGATCAGGTTCAGATACAGTTCACTAGGCCTAGTAAATCAACTTCCGCAGTCTAAGAAACCTAGTTTGTCAAAGAATAGGTCCGGCGAATGATACAGCACTTCTGTGACTCAAATCAACCTAGGATCTGATTGCTAGATGCGCGGTAAAGCAATCAGCATTAACAAGTGAACAAAACGAGACAAAGACTCTAATGATATCCCTAGTTAATTCATCAAATCATAATCAGCATATGAACTCTTTGAAACCCTAAAACCTAACTAGAAATCTACTCAATCATGATGCAAGTAAACAAGCACAAATCTGAGAAAGAAATCATATTATTATAAGGAGAACAGGGTTTCGAAATCTTCTCCATATTGAGATACAAAGAAGGGATCTTCTCCCTAAGGAAAACAATGAGAAGGAAGTAAAACAATGGAGAATCCCTCTAAGGGGATCTCCCTAGTGCGGCCCTCTCTTGTGGCTCCTCTCCTGTGCGGATCTGTTGTGTCTCTCTGTTCTAATGAGGCTAAAAAATTGTATTTATAGTGCCCTAGGTCTTCCAAGGTCGGTTAAGGTGAAGCGGGCTGAGAATTGTTGAAATTGCATAATTGGGCTTGTGTTCGCGGGGTCGGGTTGACCGGGAGAGTCGGTGGTCGAGCGAGGCGGTCGGACGGTCGGTCGGGATAGTCGGGCTCGGTCGACCGGATGGAATGATGATGTGAAGGATGGTCGGGTCGGACAAGGGCCTTGGAGTCCCTGTCCGACCGGCTATGGCCGAGCGGATGTGGATGGCTGATGTGTCCGGTTTTCGGCTGTCTAGACCACTCTTCGGTCAAAACGTGATATCTTCTAAACTGCTCATCCAAATTGCATAATTCCAACTGCATTGGAACACTAACTCATCTGGCTATCTTGGTGCCTAATTTCATTGAAATCAGTTGAGATTAAGGTTCCATGCCGTTGCTGCCCGTTTGATGTACTGATGCAGTCCGAGAAAGCTCCTTCGATATGTCTCACGGAAATAGATATATCTCCCAATCTACTCGACCAAACTGAGTGATCCCAGTTTCATTGCAAATCTAACTCATGTAGGCATCGCAGCGAAGTGCATTTGATGAATTCCATTGAGTAGAATGTCTTTAAGGCCCTTCCAAAGTTGATGCTACGTCCTGGAGCGGTCTTGAAGTCCAAATCCTGTGTTTTGCTCCAAAATGCATCTTTTGACCTGTTTAGACTCTAAGTACTATAAATCCATAAAAACTACCTTTTTAGATCAAAAATCCATTGAAAACCTTATAAAAAGCATAGTAAAACCATATAAAAAGGGTACAAAATCGAGGTATATCAACCGACACCAAGGAAGGGTGTCGATCGACACCGGTTATTGAGAAATCGACCGGTTCGATTTAAGTCGGCTGCTTTTGTTCCGGTTAAGGGTTTGGAAGCCCTAAGTCGCGATTAAAACCCTGTGGCCGCGTGAGAAGGCTCAGTTTTCGAGAGACACTTTTCAGAGGCGATTTTGGGAGATTTTTGAAGTTTGGAGGCTTGATCTGAGGGTTTGGGTTGCTGTTCATCTTCTGTTCCTTCCTTTCAATCCTTTTCAAGGTGAGTGCGTGACTGTAGGACCGTTTTTCACTAGAGATTTCTTGACTTTGAGTTTATGTTGCTGTTCTTGAGTTGTTCTTCGTATTTTCGTTGTTTGATTCGCTTATGGGGGTTGAATCCCATCGATTTGTGTTTATTTGGCTGTTTTTCACACTGTTTCGTTGCTGTTGGTTTGGAGGCGTCGGGGCGGTGTCGATCGACACCATCGAGGGTGTCGAACGACACCGATGTTGCTAAGTGTCGCTCGACACCCTTTGTGGTGTCGGTCGACACCTTAGCAGGGGCGAGCGACACCGGTGGGGGTGTCGGTCGATACCTTGGTTGCTGTGAGTCTTTGCGTTTGTCGATCATTGTTGCTGTTGTTTATTGTTATTGTTGTTGTACTTTCTCGTGTCTAACGTACTTGGCCTGTAGGCAGGATGATCCACTCACTAAGTATTTATGATAATACTTACGCATCTCTATTCCAATGTGATGCAGGTAGCAGAAATGTTCTTCCGCGGAAAGAGACCGAGAGAAGAGGATGATGAGACTAGGAACTTGATTTTGTTCATCTTGATGTGGCTAGCAAGGAATTCGTTTTTAGGGTGTTAGTTTTATTTTTATAATGTAGCAAACCTGGTGTTTAGGTTGCTAGAGTTCATTCTTTATTGGTTATTAGTTTATGGCTTTTGGTTGAACTGATTATTTACCATTTAATATTATTGATTTCTTCTTGAGAATTTCCGCATTGATAATTAAAAAAAAAAAAAAAAAGACTGGTTGTTTCATTTTGGTATCAGAGCGTATACGGTTTTAGGACTGTTAGTATTGGGTGAATTGGACTATGTGTTTAATTGATTATGTGAGTTAGTCAGTTAGTAGTCTAGTCTCATCCTCTCAAACTTCCAGTTTTCCGCGGTAAGTGAGTTGGATATTTCGTGTTGTGTTTTGTGTTTGTGTGCTGACCTTGCTCATTTTCTGTACTTGGTGGAAGTGCAGAGAGATGGACGCAGGTCGTGGTCGTGGTCATGGTCGTAGTCGTGGTCGTGTTGGAGCCCGTGGGGCCAAAGGACCTGGTCGTGGTGGACGAGCAGCGGGTCGTGGAGGTCGAGGTGCTGGGCGTGGTTTGCCAGAGGCTGAGGTTTCAGCGGCGAGTGCAGCGCCGAGTGTGGCGACAACGTCAGTTACTCAGTCAGTTCCGTTGGCCGGTGGGGCTAACTTGGGTGCCGGTGGTGGCGCAGGAGCAGGAGCAGTTCCTGGTGGGGGCGCAGCTTTAGCTCAGGGGGACATGATAGTGGGGCTACTGACGCAGTTATTGGCACGGCTTCCACAGGCAGTTCCACAGCAGGCTCCGGTTGCACCTCCAGCGGCCGGGGCACAGGCAGGTGCCGGTTTTGTTGAGCAGCAGGAGGCTGCGGGGCAGCAGGGTGCTGCGGTTGGGCATTCACCTTATCGCGAGATGATGAGGGAGATGCACAGGATTGGCACGCCTATGTGATATATCCATAATTTGCATGATTTTACTTAGTATTTATTTATGTTTTCAAGTATTTTCAATAAGGTTTTATGCCTTTAGAGGTAGTTTTCTTGTATTTGTTGGTTTTGGAGTCTTAACAGGTTAAAACATCAAAAAGGAGCAAAAAGGAGCAAAAGAGCCTCAAACCATGATCCATGCAAGTTTCCAAGTCAAGAGCATCAATATAACTCCATTTGTCCGATTCTCGCATTCGGACTGAACCGGAGCATCCAAAAGATGGCCGCGGTTGAAGATCTTTCCGACGTCCAAAAATCATGATCTTGGTCTTGCTGGATAGATATTTGAGTCATGCATCACGGCGAAGTGAATTCAAGCCATTTGGATCAACCTTCATGGAGAAACTCGTTTTCTCCCAAGACGTGTCCGCCAGGCGAGCAAACGAAGCCCAGGGAGACTTGGCGCCACAAACAGCCCGGGATTCCGCGGCATGGACCCTGTCTCGACTTAACTTAAGCCCAGCTTGCTTTTCGTGGTTTACTTGTCCCAAAACCGGTCCAATCACGTCGCAAATCATCAAGGCCGGTTAACCGGAAAGTTTCCTTTTTCAACACTTCACAAACCTAGCGAATTCTACCCTATAAATACAAGCTTTTAGCCTCGACCTAAAGGAGAGCGAGGGTTGGCCGTCAAGAAGAACCAGAGAGAGAGAGAGCTGCTCAGTCCAGGAAAGAGAAAGGAGGCGCCGCTCAAGACCCTAGCTCACATAAAACCTTGTTCTTTCATCTTCTTCACTTTGTCACTTTTATACTTTAAATCCGAGAGTTTCAAGGGAGGATTCGACTTTGTTCTTCAATAGAGAAGCTTTTCTATTCCCTTTATCTCTTACTTATGCTTATGATTATGCCTTCAATCATGCTTTGCTTGCTTGTTTGCGTCATGGCCGAGTAGATCTCTCGGTTAGGCCGAGGGAGATCGATGGGCTCATGACATGATTTGACTTATATGATTGCCTAAAACAGGATTTCATCAATTGGACCTTCATCTTTGCTTGATCATAATGCTTGTTGTTAGGAAAGCGCGCCTAAACAACTCGAACCTAGGTTGATACACTCTCCAAAAGCTTGTTGTATTGCCGAAACTAGTATTTGATGAGCTAAGTGTTTTAGGCTTCCAAAACTCAACCTAAGGAACTTAGTGAACAATCACAACTTGAACAATGATTAATGCATGCTTATAACTTGTAATAACCATCAAAAGTTGAGTCTATTAGGTTGTTTAAGCATAGTGGCCGGAGCCACGAAAGTGGAAAGGCTATACCTTAGTGTTATGAGTTCAAGGAGGTTTATAACTTATCCCATGCAATCTGTTGTCATTTCATTGAATGTTTCCATTGATTATCCTTTGCCTAACACCTTTCTCATCTTGTTTACAACCTCATTTACTTATTTGCATTGTTTTCTTTTGATTTTAGGTTCACCACACACTCATATTTTCTGTCCTAGCTACTCATCAATCAACATAGGCTTGAAACGAGATCATTCCTCCTTGTGTTCGACCCCGACTTACCACGGCTGTGCACTTGCAGCTCTACCAAGTTGGGTTATAAATTGTATTAGTTTAAAGCAATAAACCCAACGCATCAAGCTCTTTGGCGCCGTTGCCGGGGAGGAGTTGCATTTCTTTCAAGTTTCTTGATTGATTTTTAGTCTAGTTCTTTTAATTCTTGCATTTTACTTTTTGCTTTTCATAAAATCTTTAAAAAAAAAACCATAAAATTTTTACTTAACTCTTTCTCTTGTTGTCTTCTAGGTGCATGACAACAAGGTCCAACTCAAACAACACAAATTGAGAAGATCTTGACATTGACCAACTTGAAAGAACACTTAGGCGTCAAAGATGAGAAAGAATGAATCAAGGCGGAGAAGCCGCGGCACAAGGTGGCCAACAGCAAGCCCCTGACCAGCAGCAACAACCACAAGCCCCTGACCAGCCAGCACAAGGAGCCGTGCCCCAACCTAATCAAAACGCTCCCGGTGTAGCCGATCAGCCGCAGCCGCAACAACAACAACAACAACAACCGCAACCGGAGCAACAATACGCCGGACAACAACAAAACCAGCATCATCAAAACCCCCATGGCGGTCACCAAGGGATGCCTCAACCCCAACCACTTGTGCCTCCAAGGAGAGCACAATTCGCTCAGCATCCAAGGCATCCGACTATGGGAGATTTTGATTCATCCGATGCATTCTTCTTGGATCGGAATCCAATCCGACCACCTCAGCCTCCAAGGAACGACTTTGAGATCAAGCCACAAATCATTGCCTTGGTGAAACAAAACCAATTCCATGGTTTGTCCACCGAGCATCCACTTGACCATGTCGATACCTTTGAGGAGATATGTAGCACTACTCGGATCAATGGAGTGTCACCGGACTACTTCAAGTGCAAGTTGTTTACCTTCTCTCTAAGTGACAAGGCACTTAGGTGGGTAAAGTCTCTGCCACCTCAATCCATTACAACATGGAATGAATACAAGGGAGCTTTCTTAAACCAATTCTACACCAAGCAAAGATTAAACTCTATAAGGAGCAACATATCCGGGTTTAAGCAAGCACCAATGGAGTCTTTCTATGAAGCTTTGGAGCGCTTCAAGGAGTATGCAAGAGATTGCCCTAACCATGGCTTCTCAGAAGGTAACCTTTGGAACATCTTCTACAATGGGATTGATCACAAGTACAAGCTTTCACTTGACACCGCGAGCAATGGTAACTTCATGACCAAATCGGTGCCGGAGGCTAAGCTTTTGATAAAAAACCTTGCTGCAAGTGATTCCAATGCCTGCCCTGAGTACAATAGAGGAGTGAGAACCACGAGCTCATCATCAGAATCAGCTCAAATCTTGGAGTTGAAGAACATGGTCTCACAACTACTAAAGAGCAACCGAGGAGTGCATGCTATTGATGATGTTTTGGCTACTAATGAAGAGCCTCTCATGGAATTTATGAGAGATGGAGCAGAAGAGAATCAAGAGGAAGTCAACTACATAGGAGGTAACTACGGTAATAGAGGATACACCCAGCCATTCCGCCCCCATCCCAACCTCTCTTACCGAAGCACCAATGTGGAGAACCCAAATGATCAAGTCTATCCGGGCCAAAACGCTTATCAAGGAGGCCAAAACGCTTACCAAGGAGGTCATTACCAGCCTAAGCAACAATTCTATCCTAAGGGAGTCTACCAAGTGAAGCAGCCACTCACTTTCCCCCAAGGAGTTGCACCGGCTCAACAAGATGAAAAAGTAGATGTGGCGGTTAAGAAATATATGGAGGAGCAAAGACAAGCTACCAAGAGCTTACATGAGAAGATGGATCACATGTTTGGTGATCTAAATAATAAGTTTGGGGCGTTGTCAACCCATGTCCAGAAGTTGGAAGTTCAAGTCTCTCAAACGGCCGAAGCGGTCAAGAAGCAACACGAGGTGAATCCGCAAAAGTTTTGTAGCGTTGTTTCATCCAAGGAGGATCCACCGGCCATTGTCTCCGTACCATCTCAAGAAGAAGAAAGAGAAGATGAGCCTAAGGAGAGGAACAAACCGGAGAGGTACACTTGGGAGTCGAAGAGAGCTTACAAGAGAAGGCTTGAGAACAAGCCATTGCTGAAACAAGAGGATCCCGGGAAGTTTGTGATCCCAGCTTGTATCAATGGATACCAACTCACTTATTGCTTGTGTGATAGTGGAGCAAACGTGAACCTCATGTCTCTTGCATTAGCCAAATATTTGGGATTAAAATATTTCAAGGAGCCTAAGGTGAGAATGGAGTTTGCGGATCTATCAAGTATGGAGCCTTATGGAGTGCTTGAAGATGTTATGCTAGAAATCGGAGAGAGGCATGTCCCCACCGACTTCCAAATCATGGTATGGGAAGGATCAAAGAGGAATCAACTGATTCTTGGAACCCCATTCTTAGCCACAGACGGGGCGGTCATCGATTACATGAGAAACCAACTAATACTTGGTCATGTTCGGCAAGATGTCTTTTTCCCAAGCATCAACTTCAAACAAGCTCCAAGTGCAGTCAAATTACCACCAGAAAGAAGCACTCTCATGCCAAGAAAAGGATCCGAGCGGCCTAAAAGCACCAAGAAGAGCGAGCCTTATCCAAAACCGAAGGAAGCGATGAAGCCGTTGAAGCTGAAACATAAAGATGTCTTCCAAGACATTCACTCGGTCTTGTCACCATCCTTTGACGATCATGGAGCTGAAGAAGAGCTTGACGGTGTGCCTAAGTCCTTTGCCAGCATAAGAGTCCTTTTCCCAAAGGATCCGACTCCCAAAGATGAGCAAACCGCAAAGGAGAAACTCGGAAAAACCTTAAAACTTTTTCCGAGAGTTTGGTCTTCAAGGATGACATGGACGATGATCATGGAGAGCCCAAACCACCTCATGAGCCACCTGAACCAGTGTGTGAAGACACCAAAGGGATCCCAAACCCTTTGGCCGATCACATCAGCACATAACCAAACAAATAAAAAAGGGAGTCAAGCTAGATGACTTTAAAACAAGCGCTTTGTGGGAGGCAACCCACACGGTATTTTTCTTTTTCATTTTCAGTTTTCACATCATTATTGCTTGCATTTTGTTAGGATGAAGACCCAAGAGGAGACCAAACAAGAACATGTCCCACCCATTCATCCCACCCTTGTCAAAGGCGACACCAAGAGGGCAGGCACGACCTGGGAATACTAAAGGAGGGAAGCAGAATCACATCGGTCGAAGAAAATCACAAAACGTTCGAGTAGCTTTCAAGATATTCCATCCGGTGAGATTCTCTCGGCCAAACGGGTGCAAAGGAGGACCAACATCAACCATCTCCCAAACCACGTGACCGATGTCCACAAACTTCACAGGCGGCTAAACAACACCATGTTGGTCGGCAAATCCAAAAGATAGGACGGAGGAATGTTGACGGATCAGGAGATATGCAAAGATCCCTCATCCGGTCGATAGCGGTGCACCCAAAGGCCGGCAAAACCGAAATCACGGCATGGAGACACCACCAGCTGGAGATGGACCCTTGGAGCTTCAACATCATTATTCCAGAAGAAAATCAAGGAAAGAAGTCAAGAAAACTCTTCCCGGAGCCGAATTGACCACTTTGTGAAGAAACACTCAATCCGCCCGTTCGTTTGGCGCCAAACTTTACCAGTGCCCATAAAATATGAGGTTGGTCGATGGAATTTCAAGATAGGTCAGAGAATTCTACATCATTCGAGCTGTGGTCCATTGCACTCTCATTCGGTCGACCGAATGGACCACCAAATGACGAATCTCCCAAACCACTCGTTCGTTTGACCTCAAACTTCACCAGGAGCTCTAAAACATCAACTTGGACGGTAAAATTTCAATATGGTACATGCAATTCTTAACGGTTTGTTCTGTGGTTCATAGCACTCATTTCGGGTCGACCAAATGAGCCATACTCGACCAAAATGCAAACCGAGGAGAAACAGGCCTGGAAATTCAAAATTCACCGACCAATCATGCCTACAGAGGAGCCCCAATCAGTTATTTGACCCTGATCTTCATCACAACTGGTCAACACTTGGTAACATCATCCTAACCTTTCCCTTTTCCATTTTATTCCATCTTTACCTCTCTTACACCGGGACGGTGCAAGTTAAGTCTGGGGGGATTATACTAATAAGTTTGTTCATTTTGGCATTCCATCTTGCATCATTTTTCTTTTCATCGAGTCGTTTTTATTGAGTCAAAATTTTTGTCGAGAATCATGACTTTATCTTGGACCTAACAATTGTTGTGCCTATATTTAAGTGACCATTGATCAGTATTTGGCAGTTTACTTCATCACATGTGCACCATGAGTGGATTGATCTACCAAAAATGTCCACATCTCCAAGGGCATAAGAATGATCCATCTTTGACTCCGCACCTTAATGAACTTAACCTTCTCGGCTAGGGGCTTGGCATTACAAAGGGCATGACTCCTCATCCTCACTACCAAGTGAAAAGTCTGTGTGAGTTCGGTTTCCCTTTCTCTCCCCTTCAAATTTAAGAAAAAGCACCAAGGTCCAAGTAACCGGGGATTAGGTGGCAACCACCATCAATACTCGCATCTATGGAAGTGGATTGCTCTGGGATGATTGCAAAACTCATGGTATGTACTTTTTTGTTCTTAATTCTAAATGCCATTGCTATTTTATGTGGATCACTAAAATAAAGGTCAATATGGATTTCCAAAAGGATTTAAGAGTTCTCATGTTTTCAAACCTCTTTTCCATGCTTAGTTTGCTTGGGGACAAGCAAAAGATAAGTCTGGGGGAGTTGATATATCCATATTTGCATGATTTTACTTAGTATTTATTTATGTTTTCAAGTATTTTCAATAAGGTTTTATGCCTTTAGAGGTAGTTTTCTTGTATTTGTTGGTTTTGGAGTCTTAACAGGTTAAAATATCAAAAAGGATTCAAAAAGGAGCAAAAGAGCCTCAAACCATGATCCATGCAAGTTTCCAAGTCAAGAGCATCAATATAACTCCATTTGTCCGATTCTCGCATTCGGACTGAACCGGAGCATCCAAAAGATGGCCGCGGTTGAAGATCTTTCCGACGTCCAAAAATCATGATCTTGGTCTTTCTGGATAGATATTTGAGTCATGCATCACGGCGAAGTGAATTCAAGACATTTGGATCAACCTTCATGGAGAAACTCTTTTTCTCCCAAGACGTGTCCGCCAGGCGAGCAAACGAAGCCCAGGGAGACTTGGCGCCACAAACAGCCCGGGATTCCGCGGCATGGACCCTGTCTCGACTTAACTTAAGCCCAGCTTGCTTTTCGTGGTTTACTTGTCCCAAAAACGGTCCAATCACGTCGCAAATCATCAAGGCCGGTTAACCGGAAAGTTTCCTTTTTCAACACTTCACAAACCTAGCGAATTCTACCCTATAAATACAAGCTTTTAGCCTCGACCTAAAGGAGAGCGAGGGTTGGCCGTCAAGAAGAACCAGAGAGAGAGAGAGCTGCGCAGTCCAGGAAAGAGAAAGGAGGCGCCGCTCAAGACCCTAGCTCACATAAAACCTTGTTCTTTCATCTTCTTCACTTTGTCACTTTTATACTTTAAATCCGAGAGTTTCAAGGGAGGATTCGACTTTGTTCTTCAATAGAGAAGCTTTTCTATTCCCTTTATCTCTTACTTATGCTTATGATTATGCCTTCAATCATGCTTTGCTTGCTTGTTTGCGTCATGGCCGAGTAGATCTCTCGGTTAGGCCGAGGGAGATCGATGGGCTCATGACATGATTTGACTTATATGATTGCATAAACCGGGATTTCATCAATTGGACCTTCATCTTTGCTTGTTCATAATGCTTTTTGTTAGGAAAGCGCGCCTAAACACCTCGAACCTAGGTTGATACACTCTCCAAAAGCTTGTTGTATTGCTGAAACTAGTATTTGATGAGCTAAGTGTTTTAGGCTTCCAAAAGTCGACCTAAGGAACTTAGTGAACAATCACAACTTGAACATTGATTAATGCATGCTTATAACTTGTAATTAATAACCATCGAAAGTTGAGTCTATTAGGTTGTTTAAGCATAGTGGCCGGAGCCACGAAAGTGGAAAAGCTATACCTTAGTGTTGTGAGTTCAAGGCGGTTTATAACTTATCCCATGCAATCTTTTGTCATTTCATTGAATGTTTCCATTGATTATCCTTTGCCTAACACCTTTTATCATCTTGTTTACAACCTCATTTACTTATTTGCATTGTTTTCTTTTGATTTTAGGTTCACCACACACTCATATTTTCTGTCCTAGCTACTCATCAATCAACATAGGCTTGAAACGAGATCATTCCTCCTTGTGTTCGACCCCGACTTACCACGGCTGTGCACTTGCAGCTCTACCAAGTTGGGCTATAAATTGTATTAGTTTGAAGCAATAAACCCAACGCATCACTATGTTTGAGGGCGGTGTCACTCCAGAGCAGGCTGACGAGTGGCGTCAGAGGTTGGAGCGGAACTTCGATTCAGTCCGTTGTCCAGAGCAGTTTCAGGTTGAGTTAGCGGTGCACTACCTTGGAGGTGATGCACATTTGTGGTGGAGGTCCATCAGGACCTGGAGAGCGGTATGGACTTGGGTTATCTTCGTCGAGGAGTTCAACTACAAGTTTTTCCCGCAGGAGGCTCGTGACAGACTGCAGTTAAGGTTTTTGGACTTGACTCAGGGAGAGAGGTCTGTACGGGAGTACGATGCAGAGTTCTGCAAATTGGTGGTTCACACTGGTGGTGAGCTGGTGAGTGAGAGGGCTTTGATGTCGAGGTTTCTTCAGGGACTTCGGAGGAGCATCAGGACCCAGTGCAGAGGTGGTATGTACCACACGAGAGCCAGTTTAGTGGAGTTGGCAGCTTCTGTTGAGGAGGATTTGCGTGAGCCGGTGAGCTCAGCAGTTGTTCCAGCTGCAGTTGCTTATGCTACCCATCCTAGGGGCCAGCAGCAGCAGCAGCGTAGGGGTTTCAGTTCTGGTCTTGGCAGGGGCAGCAAGCCTGCGTAGGGCCAGAAGAGGAGAGGAGATATCTGCTAGTAGCCAGAGAGCGGGTGGTTGCTTTGGTTGTGGGAGTTTGGATCAAAGAGTTGCTGCTTGCCCCAAGAGGGCGGGATGAGCTTGTTCTCTGCTATGGACCTGTTAGGGCCCCTCAACATAGCCATCTTGAGATAAACTCTATCTCCCACCTGAAACTCAAGCTCACGACGCCGCCTATCTGCGTAACTCCTCTGTCTATTCTGAGCCTCCTTCATGTTCAACCTCAAGACATGGATCTTCTCCGTCGTCTCCTGAACAAAAGTAGCTCCAAACATGTTGCGCTCCCCCACTTGGGTCCAGCATAATGGTGTCCTGCATGGCCTCCCATACAAAGCCTCAAATGGAGCCATGCCAATACTAGACTGAAAATTGTTGTTGTAAGCAAACTCTGCCAAACACAGATGATCAGCCCAATGACCACCCCAATCGAGCACACACATCCTAAGCAGATCCTCCAAAGTCTGAATAGTCCTCTCTGACTGCCCATCAGTCTGCGGATGATACGCTGTACTCATATGCACCTTGGTGCCCATCTCAGTCTGAAATGCCCTCCAAAACTCTGAAGCAAACCTCGGATCTCTATCCGACACAATACTGGCTGGCACTCCATGCAGCCTCACAATCTCTCGCACAAACTTCCTAGCCAAGACAGTCGCTCCATCTGTCTTCTTGATGGCCAAGAAATGTGCTGACTTGGTCAAGCGATCCACAATGACCCAAATAGCATCGAATGTCCGTGAGATAGGCAATCCCATAACGAAATCCATAGTGATCATATCCCACTTCCACTCTGGAATGGGTAAACTCTGCAAAAGACCACTAGGCACCTGATGCTCTGCCTTGACCAAAGAACAAGTGTTGCACCTCTGATGTACACATATTTAGCCTTGTTTTAGCATCATTTATTCATCACTTCTGCATTCATATAACACCACATCATCACGTTTCACTTCCATTTGCATTCACTTTCCGCACTTCGTAGCGTTCGCATAAGCATTGCACGTTTCGTCGCATTTGTGTTTGTTATCAGGTACATTTGGAGCTTCGGAGGATGCCTTGAAGATGGAGGATGATTGCCTGATCAAGCAGTGATGAAGAGGAGACTGGAAACGATGACTTGGAGTACAAGGAAAAGCCTACTCGACGGCGTCCAGACATGCACGTCGAGTTGGCACATCTAGTCGGAGCCAAAGGTGCAACCTTTAGGGGCACTCGATGAGTTCCACACATACACGTCGAGTTGGACGTCGAGTCCACACGCGCGTGACCTATTTTACCTTTCTGTAACCTAAGTATAAGTACTCTGTAATGTGAGATTAGAACCATCTTAATTTTTATCTTGCTTTTAACTTTCAGAAAACACAAAATCGCCTCTGTAGTGTTCTTGATTTGCATTCCAGATTCCTTCTAAGTTTTAATCAATTTGTGTTTGCTTCCTTTTTTGAACTTGATCGCTTCCTTTCTGTCTATCTTCTGATGCTAGTTTTACAGCTTTCCGAGTTCGACTTGATGAAGTCGGTTTCTGAGTAGTTTTCTTAGATTCTTAAGGATGGGTTAGATTAGTGAAGAACCATGGTTACCTAGAGTGTTCAAGCCTTGATTTCATAGTTTCCCTTCCTGATTAGTGTTCTTAATGCTGATTCCTTCTTGATCATTTGGAATCCGAAGCTAGGCATTTCAGCACCCAGAAGGTGTTTGATGAAATGCATGAACCAGCTTTTACAAGAAATTTGCATATCATACCTAGGATACTAGCGTTTTTTATTGCACTTTAGCATTTGCGAACTGATTCCTAATGCTTGTTGGTGTGGATTTCGCCATGAGAGTGGGTCAGGAACACACACCAACTCTATAGCTTCTGCCACGAGAGTGGATTAGCTTGCTATCGAGTTCGCAGCCAAGGGAACAGCTCTGTCTGAGTTCTGTTGAACACCATAGTGTTGACCATGGAATTTCATTGATCCATAACACCCATTCTTAGGATCTTTGTTTAATTTGATTTTGATCTTGATTTTAAATCTTAAAGCTTTTGTCTTTTCATCTTGTTGCATTTGTTCATTCTAGCTTATGGTTTTTAGTTTATCGATTTACATTTTACCTTTGTTCACTTGATAGCGTCGTGTCTGGACGCCGTGAAGTACAATTGCATTTGTATTTGCATTTTCCATTTCTATGTTTAGGTTGATAGTTTAGAATTCACACCCTTGCATTTGGCTTGACTTACCTTCACTCGATCACGTCCTGATTGCATAGCATCTCGCCCTTTTGGATTTGACACCTTCTTACACTGCATCGACATGATAGTGTTAATAGGTTAATTCGTAGTAAAATCCTACTATCACATCACTATCGTCGCCAAATACGGCTCGCAACCTCGCCCTATCATCTGCTCAGCCTGAATAGCCGAGATCACAAGACTCCCTGAAGTCGGTCTCACACCTGATAAACCAACCTCCCTGCATCTCGCTCAAACACCACTCTGCCTCTGAAGCAATCTAGATGAACCCTGTAACACGACAGCCAATCCATACCCAAAATCACGTCATACAGCTCCACCGGACTGATGACCAAGTCTGCTGGCATAGACTGCCCTGCAATCTGAACGTCGACTGCTCTAACACGGCCCAAAGTAGTCAAGTAACCTCCACTGTCAGCGCTACTCTGGATACCTCTACTCTCGGCACACTCCGGAGTAATGAAGCAGTTCGATTCTCCCGAGTCAAACAGCACGTGAGACTCAACACCACCCACTAAAAAGGTCCCTACACATTTCACGAGTGTTGAGGACCCTATACACTATCACCGTAAAATAAAGAACAGACAGCACAACCACAATTCTACACTAAGAATTTACGAAGTCTGAATCAAAATTTTACCTGTTATCTGGCCTGACTGACTGGTCGGGCCCACCTCTGCCGAAGAGTACACCCGCGGCGCTGCTCCCAACTGCTCCAACGTCTGCACCGCTGCAATCTGCGCCACCGGCTGAACCGACGCCACTGACACCTGCTGCAACTTGGGACACATCGGCCTGAGATGTCCCGGCTCTCTGCAGTGAAAGCACACTCTATTATCCAGAGACGCACCACTCTTGGGACAACTAGCCACCCGATGCTCCAAGCTCCCACAACCGAAGCAACCACGAGCACTCTGGCTGCCTCCAGCAACCTCCTCAAACCTCCTCTTCTGGCCCTGCGCAGGCTTGCCGCCCTTGCTAGAACCAGAACTGAAACTCCTGCGCTGCTGCTGCTGCGACTGGCCCCTCGGCTGGGTAGCAGGAACAACCGCAGCTGGCACCACAACTGGACCAACCTGCTCTCGAAGGTCCTCCTCGATGGAAGCTGCTAGCTCCACCAACTCTGCTCTGGTAGAATACGAACTACCTCTGCACTGAGTCCTGATGCTCGATTGAAGACCCTGAAGGAATCTCGCCATCAGACTCCGCTCACCCTCAAGACCGTAACCGGTATACGCCACAAGTCTGCCAAACTCAGCGTCATACTCTCGCACCGACCTCTCACCCTGAGTCAATGCCACAAACCTCAACTGAAATCTGTCTCTGGCCTCCTGAGGGAAATACTTGGCGTTGAACTCCGCTAGGAAGTCACCCCAAGTCCACACTGCCCTCCTCAACATGACAGATCGCAACCACAAATGTGCATCCCCACCAAGGTAATGCACTGCCAACTCCACCTGGTATCCCTCTGGACACCTGACCGAACGGAAATTCCGTTCCAGTCTCTGCCGCCACTCATCGGCCTCCTCGGGCCCACCTCTACCCTCAAAGAAAGGCGTCCCGATCCTCTGCATCTCCCTCATCATCTCGAGATAGGAAGGATGCCCCACCACCGCAGCACCATGCTGCCCAACAAACGCGCCCTGCTGTGCCCCCACCATCGGAGGAACACCCGGAGCCTGCTCTGGAACCGCCTGCGGGAGACGTGCCAAAATCTGCGTCAAGAGCCCCATCAACTGGTTACCAAGACCATGAACCGGAGCAGCACCCGCACCTGGGGCAACCCCAACTCCCGCGCCTCCACTAGCGCCCAAACTGGCCTCACTCGCCACAAAACGAGTCTCTGACGCTGTCGCCACAATAGGCACTGCACTCTCCCCAGAATCCGCCTGCGCTCCACGACCACGGCCTCTGCCACGACCTCCACCACGGCCTCTGCCACGACCTCTACCTCCTGTATCCATCTCACTGCACTACCACAGCACAGTAGATGAGCAAACTAGAAAACACAAACCAAACCACAAAATACAACACACAACTTACCGCGGAATCACTCACTACAACAAAACATGCCTTTTCCATCGACCATTTGCGTCGAATGCCAAATCCTCGGTAAAAAACATCCATTTTGCAACTAATTTACGACGAAAATAATTTTCGTCGTATAGTCGTCGTAACTTGGGACGAAAAAAAATCGTCGTAAAATCGTCGTAAATTGCATCGAGTTTACGACGAAGTGACCACTATAACTTAAATCGACGTTAATTCGTGGTAAAGTTACGACGATTTCACAACGAATAATATAAGTAGTTAATGAACATCGAATTTACAACTATTTTAAGTGTAACTTTATTTTGGAAGGTACATCGTTGTAAACTTCCGACGTTTTTATAACAGCTGCATTAGGTGAGCACATGGTTTAAAACGCGTAATAAAGATTCGCACCGGTTTTTAACATCAGTAAAATTCGATGTTAAGTCGTTGTAAAAAAAATAAAACCGTTGGAAATTGGTTGGAAATTGGTTGGGATGCTCGTTGCAAATTCGTGGTTAATGTCAAAAAATTTTCTATATAAACCGTGAGGTCCCTTAAGAAAAATTTCATTCTCATTACCAAAAAAAAAAAGAAAAATTTCATTCTCAACTACTTACACTTCTTTCTCCCAAAAAACTGAAAAATCTAAAAAAAAAAATGTCAATTTATCAGCTACGAGAATGGATGTACAATCGTCAAGATTCCGACGGGTTGCTGAGGAAAGAGTTCAGAGATGGGCTTGAGGGATTCATGTACCAGGCCAACACATTGCAAATTACGATCGAAAGCGGTAATAAGTACATGTATTGTCCTTGTCCAAAATGCATGAATAGGAAATTTTTGCTTATCTCAAGAGTGTGGTCGCATCTGTTGAATAGAGGATTTATGCAGAATTATTATATTTGGTATTGCCATGGGGAAGGTCATGGGGGAAATGCAGCTAGTAGTAGCAGTAGTAATTATATTAATGAAGGAATGCATTTTGAGGAAAATGTGGATCCCGTACTTGAACATCCTCATGTTAATTACGGTAGCAGTGAAGTTCATAGAATGCATGAAATGGTAACAGATGCATTTCCTGAAACCGCAAGTACATTTGGAGATCCTCATAATGTAGCGTATGAAGAACCCAATGCAGATGCAAGAAAGTTTTTTGATATTTTAGCAGCAGCAGACCAGCCATTGGATGATGGATGTACTAAGGGGCACACAAAATTGTCAGTTGCATCAAGGATGATGACTCTTAAAACTGATGGTAATCTAAGTCAGTTTATCATGGACGGTTGGGCTGATCTAATTAAGGATATCTTACCAGATGACAATGTAGCTGCTGATTCGTATTACGAGATACAAAAGTTGGTGTTTAGCCTTGGGTTGCCTTCTCAGATGATAGATGTTTGTGTTGATAATTGCATGTTATACTGGAAAGATGATGATAAGTTGCAGGAGTGTCGATTTTGTCATAAGCCACGATACAAGCCACAAGGTCGTGGGCGAAACAAGGTACCGTACCAACAGATGTGGTACCTACCAATAAAAGATAGATTGCGAAGACTGTATCAGTCTGAGAGGACGGCAGGATTGATGAGATGGCATGGCGATCATTCGCAGACAGAAGGAGAGATTAAGCATCCTTCTGATGCTAAAGCGTGGAAACACTTTCAGGCGGTGCATCCAGATTTCGCTAGCGAGAAAAGAAATGTCTACTTGGGTCTTTGCACGGATGGATTTAGTCCTTTCGGCATGTCTGGTAGGCAATACTCTCTATGGCCGATAATACTAACGCCGTACAATCTTCCTCCTGATATGTGTATGCAAAGAGAATTTCTATTTATGAGTATCTTGATCCCTGGCCCGAAGCATCCCCGGCGTTCCCTTGACATTTTTTTGCAGCCTTTGATAGAGGAATTAAAAGAGTTGTGGTATACCGGAGCTCGGACGTATGATATTTCGCGCAAGAGGAACTTTACGATGCGGGCTGTGCTTATGTGGACAATAAGCGACTTTCCTGCATACGGAATGCTTTCGGTGTGGACTACGCATGGGCGGTTATCTTGCCCGTATTGCCTCGATCGAACAGATGCATTTCAACTTAAACACGGGAGAAAGACAAGCTGGTTTGACTGTCACCGCCGATTCTTACCGTTGAACCATAGATACCGGAGAAACAAGAAATTGTTTAGGAAGAACAAAGTTGTTCGTGCTCCTCCACCGGTGATTTTATCTGGACAGGCTATAGAAGCGCAAATTGATACGGGGAATATGCCTGACGTGGTGGGAACTGGCACACCCCAGGGAATATGCCTGACGGATACGGGGAACAACACAATTGGCATAAGAAGAGTATTTTTTGGGACCTTCCATACTGGAGCTCTCATCTTCTCAGACACAACCTCGATGTTATGCACATTGAAAAAAACTTCTTCGATAATATCATGTTTACGGTGTTGAACGTAAAAGGCAAAACGAAAGACAGTGTAAAGTCAAGATTGGACTTGCCTGAAATTTGTTCACGGAGTGAATTGCATATTTCTCACCAGGGGGAAGTACCAGTTGCTATATTTCAGTTAGGGGCTGCGGAAAAGTTGTCCTTGTTCAAATGGGCAACGTCCGACGTGAAGTTCCCCGACGGGTATGTTTCTAATCTATCTAAATGTGTTCAAGGACAAAAGTTTTCTGGGATGAAAAGCCACGACTGTCATGTGTTTATGGAACGGTTATTTCCGTTTGTATTTGCGGAACTGCTACACCCAGAAGTACATGCGGCAATTGGAGGTACGTATATTTTAGAAACAATATATTATATATATATATATGCATGCATTTATTAAATAATCTATATATTGTCGTTCTCAAATAACAAAATCGTCTCTTATTTTATATACAGCGATTGGAGCGTTCTTCCGAGATATTTCTACCCGTACTCTTACCGTAGATGTTATTGGTAAACTCCAGCAAAATATTCCTATGGTGTTGTGTAATATGGAGCAGATATTTCCACCAGCCTTTTTTGATGTTATGGAACATCTAGCTGTACATCTTCCTTACGAAGCAGAGCTTGGTGAGTTCATTATCGGTGGATGTACCCGTTTGAGCGATTTATGGGGTACCTGAAAGGAAAAGCCAAAAATCTTGCAAGGGTTGAAGGATCGATAGTTTCTGGAAGTTTGTCTCAAGAAACTTCTCATTTCACTGACATCTATTTTCCATCAAAAGTGCGCACACGGAAAAGGGCTCCTAAACGATATGACGATGGTGGTGTTGGTCGGTCATATCCAGTGGAAGGTGTACCAGATATATTCTCATCAGTCGGCCGATTAGGTGGATGTATTAAAGAAGTATGGTGGGCAGACGAGAACGATCGTTATAGTGCACATACGTATATCCTACTCAATTGCAAGGAAGTTAATCCGTTTGAGACGTAAGTCATTTATTTATATATATATATGGTTCATGTTGTATTTGCATCGTGGATTAAATCATCGGTTAGTTTGACTTATTACTTACTTTAATTACGTTTGTATTAAATCATCGGCCTGTTACATGTACTAATTATGTAATTGTCAACGATTTGTTTAATACTATATATAGGTTAATCCTGGTGACGAAGCATATCCGCAGTGGTTTCACGAGTTAATCAAAGGGCCAATATGGAGGATCACTTCTGCCCCTATGTATTGTACACGCGGATACGTGTTCCATACGTTCAACTATGGAAATGAAAGGGCTACTGCGAATTACGGTGTTTGCGTTAGGGGTGAGGTTGATTTCTATGGCGTGTTGCAAGATATTATTGAAGTTCAATACCCCGGAATGCTTGGTTTAAGATGTGTTCTCTTCAAATGTGATTGGTTTGACCCAACACCTGGCAGAGGCGTCCGAGAGAACACATATGGAGTTGACGTAAACCAATCTCGGCGTTACAACAAATTCGAGCCGTTTATCTTGGCGTCGCAAGCTGAACAAGTAACATTCGTACCATATCCGCGTGTTCGAACATCTGGGATTACTTGGTTATCTGTTGTCAAAGTATCTCCCAGGGGCACAATCGTTGGAGATAAGGATGATATTCCGCCAATGCAGCAAGATCATTGTTCGGTTATAGCAGAACCGGCGGAGAACACATCAGGGTCTATCTTCTTAATAGATCCTCGAAACCCACAACGCGTAAATGTAGTTGATGATTCCAGTGTTGACGATGAAGAAGAGAGCGTTCCTGATGAATTCTCCGAAAGCGATGAACCGGATGACGAGTTTAGTGATCCAAATGACTCAGACGAGTATTGAGAGAAGATATTCCGTGTATTGTACCTTAATTATTTTACCCTATTTTATATATGTTTATTGTACCGTAAGTTATGAATCCCGTATATTATACAAATTCGTTGCGTCTCCGTTGTCATCTACTAATTGTTAACATTAAATTTTATCTTAGCACTTTCTCAATGATTACCCAGAAAAATAGGTACTATTCGATGGTCATTCGATGCAATTTGCAACGACTTCCCGACGATTTAATTGCAAATTCGTCGTAAATATGTTCGATGTAAATCCGTCGTAATTACATCGAACTTACGACGATACATAGAATGATTGGAATTTAATCGTACATTCGTCGTTACCCTCCTTACTATTTTTTAACATCAAATTTTATCTTATCACTTTCTTAGTGATTACCCCGTACGAAAACAATTTCGAAAACTTAATCATTTTGCACGGGATAAACTACTAAAAAAGAGTTAAGAAAAATTTGGGAGATATGTTGTTACAATGGGGGTGGTGGTCCTTTTATAGGAAAATCTGCCCCATTGCCGACAGGTTTTATTCGACGTAAAGTCCTCGTCAATAACAACGACTTAGGGACGATTCGATGGTAATTCGATGCAAATTACAACGACTTTCCTACGAATACGTTGCAAAGTCGTCGTAAATATGATCGATGTAAATCTGTCGTAAATTACATCGAAATTATGACTACTAAACCCTAAAATGAAACCCTATGAATAGGGGTAAAACTATTGGGATGGGATCAATTCACAAGGTTCCTGTTGCTTCGTCACTTGCTCCGCCACGCCGACGATCCGACGATGATGAGCGGACCCAACTGCTGGCCAAGATTGCACGTCTTGAGAAGGTTGTGCAGGTTGTGCAAGAAGAACGTTCAGATAACGACGCCATTTTCGAGCTCATGGCTCGGGAAAACCCGCAGATTGCCGCACTCTTGGAAGAAAATCGACTTAGGTGAGAAGCTGCAGCAAGAGCAGAAGCGGAGGCGGACGAGCAACGGGCATCGGCGAGCATGACGGCCCAATCCCCGGAAACGGAATTTATTTAAATATTTTTTTTTAGTTTTGTAAAATATATTTTATTTAATTTCGTTTTATAAAAAAAAATTATAATTTTTTTAAATATATATTTATATTTTATTTCATTTTATATATATATTTTTAATAAATTTAAATTGAATCGTCGTAAATACGACGCATAAGTTCGTATATTATTAAATAAAAATTCAATATTTCGTCGTTAAGTCGTTGTAAGTTTCAACGTTTGCATCGGTTTTACAACGTTTTTTTGCCTCTACTAAACGACGATTTTCGTAACATCTGGTTAACGACGACTATTCGTGGTTAAGTCGTCGTAAATTTGCATCGGTTTTACAACGTTTTTTTGCCTCGATTTAACGACGATTGCAGTTACATCTGGTTAACTACGATTAATCATCGAAACATTACATCGACTTTCCAACGTATTTTCTTCAATTTGGTTTTCCGAATTTGTAATTGACCCGGTATTTATAACCGGGCTTTTACGACGATTTCTAATCGTCGCAAATGGAAATGACAAATACGTCGTAAATTAATCGTAAAGTTTACATCTACATAACGACTAAAATAGTTTTTCGTTGTAAATCAGTTGTAAATTCTACAACGTTTTTACATCGACTTTGTACATCGAATTAACGACGATTTATTTCTCGTCACAATTCACGACGATGTTACGACGATTTTGAATTTACGTCGATCGACTACCGACGATTTGAAAATCGATGGACAATCGATGTAATGGTCGATTACCATCGATTTTACAACGAATCTTGTCGTTGTAAAAGGCATGTTTTGTTGTAGTGACTGAAGGCCGAGAGGATGATACTAGACTACTACTGACTAAACACAATTAATCAAGTAAACACATAGTCCAGTTCACCCAATCTAACAGTCCTAAAACCGTATTGGCTCTGATACCAAAATGAAACAACCAAGCTTTTTTTTTTTTTTTTATAATTAAGTGCGGAAAAACTCAGTTAAAATAAACTCCAATAATAATTAATTCAAACAACCAAATTCAATTCCAGAAACATTATTAAAAATAACTAGCAACCTAAACATCAGGTTTGCAAATAACAAATAACTCAACAAATCAAAACAATTCATATCATCCTCTCCTCGGCCCGATTCCGCGATCACACATTCTTTCTACCTGCATCACATTAGGGAAAAACAGATGTATAAGTATTTAATAAATACTTAGTGAGGCAATCATTCCGCCAACAGGCCAATTACGCAATTTTAACAATTTTCATTAATATTAATAATTACCACAATTATTAAATCCTTCACTTTAATTATTAAATAATTACCACAATTAATTAATAATTTTTAAACACTTAAATAAATTTCAATATTATTTTTAAATCATTTAATTAATTAATTCCACCAATTATTAATTAATTCTCGCATTAAACCATTTAATTACAATTACACCGCATTAAACCGGATTAAACCACTTATTCCAATTAATTCCTTAATTCGCCAGATAACCGGATAATTAAACCGGACGGTGTCGATCGACACACACTTGTGTCGGTCGACGCCTTGTCCGTTTGGTGTCGACCGACACCGGCTTGGTGTCGATCGACACCGATCCAGGAGATCGACGCCTTCGCCAATTTTCAACTCAGAAACACCCAATCACGAAATCAACACATCACACGCGATTCAACCCGCGATTATCACACAAAACTACACGAAAAACCACATAACTCTACCAAATCATGATCCACATCCACAAATCCTCTTATATGCGAGCCTACGGTCATACACTCACCTCGATAACGGATTGATAAGAAGAAGGAGATGAAGAACAGCAGCAAAACAATCCAGAACACACCAAAATCACCCAAAATCTCCTCCAAGCTCTCTGCCTCTTTTTCTCTTTTGTTTTTCACGAAAAGGACAAAAGAAAAGCGGGTCATCAAAGTATCCATGGGGTCTTCACTCTTTTGATCATCTAGTGAAAGGGGTCATCAAAGCAAGGGGAGACTTATGCAAGCCCAATCCATTTCATTCAGTGTAATCTGTGGAAACAGGATACACCTAAGTAATTCACTTGTTAGGTTGCTAGGGTTACTAATTCAGTTAGTTGTTTGCTTGATCTTTCATTTCGATGAACTGTAGGGATAACTTTAGAGTCTTTGTCTCGTTTTGTTCACTTATTAATGTTGATTGCTTTACCGCGCATCTAGCTATCCGATCTTAGGTTGATTTGAGCCACGAAAGTGCTGTATCATTCGCCGGACTTATTCTTTGACAAGCTAGGTTTCTTAGACTGCGAAAATTGATTTACTAAGCCTAGTGAACTGTATCCGAACTTGCTCGATTTAATGCTTGATTAACTATCTAAGGACATTCCAAAAGTTTAGCGATTAGATAAGTTATCATAGGAGTCGGAGCCATGACAGTGGAAAGACTTAATTTCGTGTTTTGTGTTCTAGACGGATCTATCATCCCATCATCCCTAAATCAATCTATACCTATCATCGAATTTTCTTCACTTAAGTTTTCTGAGTAAAACTTGTCTATTCTCTTTTCCTAAGTCGAGACCAGTCCCTCCTTATTCAAGAGAGCCCTTGTGTTGTATCACAAGCCTTTCGCAGCTTGTGTGGTGCACTTCAATCCATTTCATTCAGTGTAATCTGTGGAAACAGGATACACCTGTTTGGCATCCCGATTGAGAAGCCGATTCTGGAATCAATCAGCTTATCATCAATCAATCTGGTTCAATTGGTTATAGAAGCTCGAACGCTTGCACCAACCCTTGGCTAAATCGCTCTAAAGCCTTGAGACCAGATCCTACAAGCCTTTGACAGCTCTGTGCTTGTATCAGGAAGTTATACCAACTACTCCTCCTCCTAAACCAGTTTCTGAAATGGGTGAAGCTGAAAGTTCTAATGATGTCGACATTTACAAAACGCCCTGCGCTGAACCAACAGCAGCTTCTGGTTTGAAGAAGGGGAAGAGAAAAGCTATTGATTATGGTGCTGAGAGACGCAAGAAGCAACTCTTGTACGAACGGGCAGCAGAAAAACGTGCAGTTGCTGATCAAGACACAGAGGCTTTTTGGCGCGGTTTGTTTGATGATTTTAAGGCGAAGATTGTGAGTGAAAATGATGCCAAGAATGGAAAATTAGAGAAGGAGGTTTCGGAGCTGAAGAGTGAGGTTGCAGAACTGAAGGATATGCTCCGTGAAGCTTTAACCCAAAAAAAAACTGAAGAACAGCCAGCAACAAGCTCCAAACCACCACCATTTGTCGTGCATTCTCAGCAAACATTATATCAAAGAAAGACCAGCTCTAAACCAGTATATGCTGACCACTCGCAGCCAACATTGTCGCAAAGAAAGACGCGACTGCAATCAACCAGCACGAAACCGGCAATTGTCGGTCATTCTCAGTCGACAAGAAAGGTAATCATGAAATAAAACTCCAAGTCTAGACTTAATTTTTGTTCATGCATTGTAAGATATGTTGCCAATGTGTTTTGTTGTTGTTGTGGAATGATTGTGATCATAAACTAGGTTCTTGTAACTTGTAATGTAACTGTTAACATCTGTTGACAAAAACCTTGTAATCTTAGTCTCTTGTAATGTAAACCTTGTAACATGGTGTTTGTATTGTAATATATGAATTACCTTTCTGATGTGTATTTCTCCTTCGCTAACAGGGCAACCGCACTGATAAAGTACAGGATATTGACTTAACCCAGGACTCGGTGACGAATTTGGAAGACAATAATCAAGCCTACCTCTTACAAAAGATTAGCGACTTGTCTAAAGATGCCAATGTACCAGGTTTTGATCCGTCACAAAGGCAGACGAAAGAGCATGACTTGTCTAAAGATGCCAATGTACCAGGTTTTGATCTGTCACAAAGGCAGACGAAAGAGCATCATCAGCCAATGGGACAGGTAACCAAACTTGCTTCTTTACACAAGTTTTCTAAATTCTTAACAAGTATCCTGATGTTTATCCTTTAATAAACAGACAAAAAACGTTGATATCAAAGCAGAGAAGCTATTGGATATTATTAATTTAACCCAGAGCTCAGAGTGTAACATGGAGGAGAATACAGAAGAGTACTTACAACGAAAGTTTGGTGATCTAACTCAAGATTCTTTTGTGCCCGGTTTTGATCAGACACAGCTGCAAGACGCTCTCGAATTTGAAACACCAATAACTGAATTGCATCCAGTCACTATTAATTTGTTTGAGAAGGTGCCTTCGTCATTTGCAAAGGAGTTGAGGGAAGATCCTATTGCAGGCGGGAAAGATCCTGACGAAATACTGGTTTATGTATCCGATGAAACATGGGAGGAACTAGAAGAGTGGTCAAGAATGCCGGAGTAAGTCGCAGCATCATATTTGTTTACAAAATATTTGTTGTTCACAGCCATGATTTACTTATATGTTCATTTTTACAATGCAATACAGGGATCTACAATGCGGCCCAAGTGCATTTCGAACTATCTAAACGTGTGGTTGGACCACGTGAATGGCTTCATAACCAGGTTAGTGTTCTTTTTGACTTGCACATTCTTGTTTAATTATATTTGTACGACTTTGAGGTACTCAATTCTCAAAGAATATTTCTTATTTATTATCTAGGAAATTGATGCAATGATGTACTTATTTCGGGAGAGGACATCTGTGAAACGATGGAATGTCGATAGAGTTAGCTTCATGAGCTACTCATTCAGCACGTCAATACAAGATGCATACATAAAATGGAGGTCCAACAAGAAGCAATTCGAATTGGAAGAGATTCTCATTGCTTATGGAAAAGGTGAGCTGCCTGCTCACGGGAGAACGGACAAGGTTTGGGACGTAGACATTGACCGTATCTATGTTCTAGTATGTGTAAGTAGGTGTCACTGGATCTCATTGTGCATCGATTTCGTGCAACGCACAGTAGAAGTTTTTGATTGTGCAGGCATGAAAAGATATAGAGAAGTGGAAGCATTCTCAGTTATGGTGCCTCGGATTGTGAATGAAGCTCAGACGAATTCCAAAAAGAGACAACTTCTTGTCGCACCATATACAGTCAGGTATGCGCCTGTGCGTAAAGATCTTAACAAAAATAACTCTCATTGTGGGATTTATGCTTTGAAACACATTGAGTGTCATGTGCTTGGCCTCAACCTCTCTTTGGTGAATGATGATAACATTAAAGAGGCACGGTATAAGGTGGCGACTGATCTAGTGCAGGCAGCAAGGGATGAGGTTTTGGTCAAGCGACTGTCAAAGTATATACCTCCGAAGTTTACCTCGTCCGAGGTTTCTCACATTTCTGGTCCTTGATTTTTTTTTCGTGATTTCTTTTGGACACCATTGTTGTATTTGCCACTTTATATTGGCGTAAAAAGGAAGTTGAAAAACAGAGGTTTCTCATTTGGTACAATGTGTGGAAAAAGAGAACTTATGAACAAAAAAAGAGGTTTCGTAGTTGGAAGAAAAAGAGAACTTATCAACAAAAACAGGACAAAGTCACTTAGCTAGTTAACATAAAGTCTGATTACTTTATCTGCATAACAAAAACTCCAAAAACAGTCAAACGAAACAATCCAAACAACATCAAACACGAAAACCTGATAAATGAAAGAGTAACGTAATAAAAAAAACCCCATTCTATATAGCTTACCCAAGTTTAATAACATGGAGGAGAATGGATAGACAAATAAAAATACTCACTATATTGGCATATCGCATGTTGCTTTGTTGTGACCTTCTTTACCACAGCGACTGCACTTGTGCCTCTTCTTAGCTTGTGATCCTTGTGATGATTGAATCTTGTCTTCAACGGTTTCGTATCTTCGTTTCTTTCGCCTACCAGCAGTTCTGCGTGATTCTGGACATGAAACAATGTCCTGCTCGACATCTTCTGGGACACGCCATGCATCCTCAGGGACTGCAATTGGATTTATTGGTTCTTCGTACGATGATCTCCATAGATCAGTCTTGGAGCTCTCGTCACTGAATAAATGTGGCTGCATTCCCAAATGAAGACATGCTCTAACGGCGTGTTTGCAAGGAATTTTCAGCAGATCGTACTTTGCACATGTATATGTCCGTTTCGCTAAATCAACAAGACATTCATATACGTCGCCTTGAACCACAAATCTGTTCTCGTCAACCGGATGAACCTTAAATGTTTTACCCTTTTCAATCCTTCGGGCAATCTTCTTCTCCACGGCAATGGTTAGAGGGTGTTTATGCCTTAAGCTCAATGTTCTACGCTCATAAAACCATCTTGTTAACATTTCTCTGATGCTGTCGAGAAGGGGGATTACGGGAAACTCTCTTGGTGATCTCAATGCCGAGTTTAACAATTCGGCCGGGTTAGTTGTCCTAATGTCAAACCTGTATCCAACTAATAGGCAACGAGCCCATTTTCTCACATCAGCTTCCAGGAGATATTTTCCAACGTCTGTACTAATTTTACAGACATCCGTCATCATCCTCTAAAAATCAACAATCATGTAGGCTTTAGATGCCTTTGCAATCAAACCAACCAGACCTTTGCCTTTGCAACGATAATATGTTACGACATTGTTCAACATATGGTGAATGCAAATTTCATGGCTAGTTCGTTGGTAAACTTTAGCAAGCGCTCTACCAATGGAGGAATGTCTATCTGAGACAAAAGCTAAACCGTAATCATCGTCAATAACAACATGTAGTTCCTTTAAAAACCATTCCCATGAAAGATCATTTTCCGAATCAACCACACCAAATGCTATTGGATACAGATTTGAGTTACCATCTAAAGTTGTAGCAACTAAAAGCGTTCCTTTGTATTTATTCTTCAAAAATGTACCATCAATAACGATGACCCGCCGCATGGCTTTATAAAACCCTCTTACTGATTGACCAAAGGAAATAAATAGATATCTAAAACTACCATCTGTATCTGTTTTGTAAGCAGTATGCGTACCCGGATTAGCTTCTTTTAGCATGTGCAAGTATCTGGGTATTTTTCCATAACTCTTCTCAGTTATACCTCTCACATGATTAACAGCATACTCACGTGCCTCCCACGCTAAAGAGTAAGATATCTCGCATCCATGCTCTGTAAGCATTAACTGTATGATTTCATTCGGTCTGGGCCCTTCTTTGACTCCCTCATATTTCTGCAAAATCAGATTGCCGATTGTTTTTGTTGAGGCTGGTCTTGCGATTTTCGTTTTACTCGAAGGAGCACAAATATGTTCACCCACATACTTCTTGACAATAAAATATGTCGACTCCTTCAGATTCACAGCATTAACACCCCACTTGCATACTCTTTCTGCACAACGTATTGTCCAATATATAGCATCCGATCGGACCACCATGTAATCGAAGTTGTGCTTCATTGCAAGGATTTCAAAATATGACTTCAAATGTCTTTTGCATCTGAAATCTTGTTCCTTCTTCACAGCTTCCATCAAAGCGAAACGAAGTTGATTGTTATCCTCCCTTTCCTTTTTAGTTTGAACTCCATCATCATCATCAACCTCAGACATGTTGTTTTTGTTGATTTCAGGTTTTCCAGACAAATAACCATCATTGTCTCCATTGTTGAATTCGTTGTTTGCTCCGTACCAATATTGGTGTTGAATCCATTGTTTTGATTCTGAACGGGATCCGTCAAGGTCACACACAAATGTTTCGACGCAGCCTTCCTCATATACGCAACAAAGTTTTTCAACTGACGATCATTGCCAATCACAACTCTTGGAGACCTTGCATTATTGATCAAACATCCCGGTAAATAGCTAAGCTCCACCTCGGCGCCGATTTGGATTGAAAAGTCCTCCAACATCATCAGCTTTAACTCTTCAAAAGTAGTGATAGATTCCAAACCCACTAATCTCCCTCCTTTTGCCTCATCAGCAACAAAATTCCCACACGATTTCCATACACCACAAGTTTCATAGATATGCAACATAGTCACCGGAGGGAAAAAGAGAAACAAGAAAAAAGAAGAAGAAGATGAAGAAGATGGAAATCGAAATTGAGATGATGGCGTCGTGGTGTGATCAGTTGGGAGAAGAAAAAGGAAACAAGAATATTCAAAACATTTCAAAATATTTTCTAAGATTTTCAGTAGAATACGTTTTCTACACGTGGTAGAAGACGATTTTTTCGCAGAACACGAAGTCTACAGAGGGTAAAAGATTATGTCCGTAGTAGAACACAAAATCTACGACCACGTAGAAGACTGTGTTTCTCGTAGAGTACAAATTCTGCAACTTGCAAAAAATAGTGTAATATGTAGAACATATCATCTACCAAATTCACAAAATAGCAGATAATAGAGTAACCGGTAGAAATCATATTCTACGAGTAGTAGAAGTGTACACAAACGATAGAAAACAAATTCTACTAGAAGTATATGTGTGGACAAACGATAGAAATCATATTCTACTGAAAGTAGATGTGTGGACAGTTGGTAGAAATTATATTCTACCGTCTGTAGAAGTATGACCACGAAGTAGAATACATATTCTACTTTGCATTTCAAAACCGGTAGAACCAAACTTCAATATATTTTTTAAGTATCATATGATTAAAAATAAATTGTGAAAATATTGTAAAAAGTCTTAAGATAATTGTTCTGAATTTTCTGAATTTTTTTGGATTTTAAAAATATTTATTTCAGATTTTTTAAATATGTTAAAGGGTATTAAAGTCCAAAATAGGTAAAACTACGAAAATGTGTACATGTACAAAACCTTCTTTTTTCTGTTGTTTTTGCCAAATTTCTCATTTTAGTTTTAGGGAAAGTGTTTTGAAGCAACAGTCAATTGTGACCTATGGCATTCGGGGTTTTATGAACAATTTAGAGCATATGAAGGCGGTGGTGTCATTGTTCATTATGGTAAAGAATTTTTTTGGGATGCTAGAGAAGATGTAATTTATTTCACACATGGAAAAGAAACACCTAAATTAGAGTATAAGTGGACAACAGTAGAGTAACAATATTTAATCCTTCAAATGAAGCGAAAGTTAAATCATTCTTGTTTTAATGCCAGCTTTCTATCATAACAGTTTTCTATCTTAAGTTTTTGTAAGAATTATTTATTGAATAAAATATATAATTTCATTGCATTTTTTTTTTGTATGTGGCTATTGGCAGATATAAAATTATGTTCTAAAGACTTAAAATCATCGTATATATAATTACGGAGTTATCTCTCCATCTAGGATGTCCACATCAGCAAAAACAAAATTAATATTGAATTACATTTAAATATTCATTTAATATAGGAGAAATTTCAAAACTACACATTTTTATGTGTCAATATTCAAAACTACACCTTTGGGGTGTCCATTTTCAAAACTACACTTTTTCATTAAGTAAAAGAACTCTAAACCCTTAAATATAAACCCTAAACCCTAACATCTAACCTTGAACCCTTAAATCTAAACCCTAGACCCCAAAATATAAACCCTAGTCAAGGATTAGTGAACCCAAACTTATATATTAAAATTAGGAAAAAGTGTATTTTTGAAAATTGCCACAGTATAGGTGTAGATTTGAAAATTTATACCCCAAGAAGTGTCTTTCTTAAAATTTCTCTTTATTTTTTATTTATTTTATTTTTTTTGTCAACAGCTTCTGTTTCTAGACCAGTTCGGAAATCCAGACTGGGGAAACAGAATTTACATAATACACATCAGTATGTAGATCTCGAACACTCCGTGCTAGCTTGTCTGCCTTCGTGTTTTTCGTCCTTGGTATTTGCACGATGGAGAAAGAGGTGAACCTCATCTTGCATCTTCAAACTTCTTCTAGTAGAAGGGAAAACGCTGGCCACTCCTCAGGTTTATAAATCATCTTCACCACATCGGAATAGTCCGTTTCGAACACCATTGTTAACTTATTATGCCTTATCATACATTGCATGGCCCAAAGAAGAGCCTCCACTTCTGTTTGAAGTGGCGATGAACCCCGCCGCAGATTGCACACGCCCATAAGTGTTTCGCCATTGTTTGTGTTAAAAGAATACCATCCTAGACCTGCTCGACATTCCGTCGCTTTCCAAGCCCCATCCACTTGACATTTTTCACCCGAATATGGTAGCTCCACTAGAACCTCTGCAATCGGGTCGTCCGCCTCTTGTCTTTCTTGGGCCCTTGTCCATGTCGAGGCCTCTGCTGCAGCGTGATTAATTATATTGTTGGGATCCCAGTCCTCATTAGAAAAAACCTTCTCATTTTGGGCTTTCCAAATATTATAAATCAGCCATGGATACATCCTCATTCTATCATCGTTTGGCAGATGCCAGAACAAATGAGCCATATTTGTAAACAAACCTTCTGTTGGAAATCGGTTGGGACTCGTAGAAATCGGAGATAATGCCCAAACTTGTAGTGCCGGTGGGCATTCGAATAACATATGATTAACTGTTTCCGCAGACATTCCACATCGCATGCATTGCGGGTCTATCTGAATGCCACGACTTCGTAGCCGTGCCCCAACTGATATACATCCCGTTAGAACTTGCCAAAGAAAATGTTGTAGTTTTTTAGTACATTTTACTTTCCACGTATGTGCCTGTAGGCGCCGTACATCTGGGCCAAAAGGAATAATCCCACCGTCGTATAGAGTTTGTTGTACTATTGCATACCCCGACTTAACCGTATACCGACCCGTCTTCGTGAAGAACCATCCCATCCGATCTGGACGGCCAGCTTGTGAGGTCGGGATCCCCAAAATGAGAGATCGTAATTTCTCTTTAATATATGTCTTTTCATATTTCTCTATATATATATATATATATATTTAAAACATAAAAAAATCACACAAAAAATTAAGTAAAAAATGTAGAATATGTAAACATGATACTAAAAATTAAACAAAATTGTAATATAAATAGGAATAAAGTAATAAAATATTTTACTTGAAATCCTATATAGCTAGATTTATAACTAAAAAGTTGTATAGAGAAATTTTTCTTTTTAAAAATGTTAAAATGTGTTTACGACTTACGAGTACAAAAGTATAATATAATTTCGTTAATGTAGTTGAAACCTAATGATAAATTAGGTGTATAGTTTTTTTAAAACGAGATAGAAATCAAGCTATTATACATAAATTTCATTGGGACAGATATGCTGAAAATTTTAAAATATTATCATATGCATGTTTTATAATACGATATAAATTTACAAAACTAAAATTGTAGAAAATAAGTAATGGTCATTGTGCTCAAACGCAACCAAGAGATAGCAGCTATGTAATGAGTTATACATATTATTGTGTACCATATTCCGAGTAAGCATGTGATTCTATACCATGTTTGAGAATTCTACATTCGAGACAAATACAACTAGTTTAATGGAATCGAACAAGTAGAATATTTAAAGCATGCTAAATGTTTGAAAAGAGAAAGCGGGAGATAAAATATGAAATTAAAATCTTTACAAAAAAATTGAATATTTTCAGTGTTGTATATATCAAACATGGAATTAACATTTAAAAAATAGATCGAACAATATAATGCAAAGTGTTGTATATATGTGTCAAATATTGTGATGAAAACCATTTCTAATTTTTTTTTTAAATATATAAACGAGTTAGGATATTAGATTACTCAATGTGTTTTGAAAATTATAAAATAAATCAGTTTAATCCCGCACAACGAGCCGATCATTTTTCTAGTTTTACCAATACGAAAGCCATTTACAGCGTTTAATCTGGGTCAATTATAATTTCAGAGAAATTTGGCAAAATACAAAGGAAAAATAAGGTTTTTTCCATTTACACATTTTCGTAGTTTTACCTATTTTGGACTTTAATACCCTTTAACATATTTAAAAAATATGAAATAAATATTTTAAAAATAAATAAAAAATCAGAAAATTCAGAACAATGATCTTAAGACTTTTTACAATATTTTCACAATTTATTTTTAATCATATGATACTTAAAAATATATTGAAGATTGGTTCTACCGGTTTTGAAATGCAAAGTAGAATATGTATTCTACTTCTTGGTCATACTTCTACAGACGGTAGAATATAATTTCTACCATTTGTCCACACATCTACTTTTAGTAGAATATGATTTCTATCGTTTGTCCACACATCTAGTTTTAGTAGAATTTGATTTCAATCAATTGTGTACACCTCTACTACTCGTAGAATATGATTTCTACCGGTTACTCTATGTTCTGCTATTTCATGAATGTGGTAGAAGATATGTTCTACATATTACACTATTTTCTGCAAGTTGTAGAATTTGTACTCTACGAGAAACACAGTCTTTTACGTGGTTGTAGATTTTTGTGTTCTACTATGGACATAATCTTCTACCCTTTGTAGATTTCGTGTTCTGCAAAAACAATCAACTTCGTTTCGCTTTGATGGAAGCTGTGAAGAAGGAAAAATATTTCAGATGCAAAAGACAATTGAAGTCATATTTTGAAATCCTTGCAATGAAGCACAACTTCTATTACATGGTGGTCCGACGGATGCTATATATTGGACAATACGTTGTGCAGAAAGAGTATGCAAGTGGGGTGTTAATGCTGTGAATCTGAAGGGGTCAACATATTTTATTGTCAAGAAGTATGTGGGTGAACATACTTGTGCTCCTTCGAGTAAAACGAAAATTGCAAGATCAGCCTCAGCAAAAACAATCGGCAATCTGATTTTGCAGAAATATGAGGGAGTCAAAGAAGGGCCCAGACTGAATGAAATCATACAGTTAATGCTTACAGAGCATGGATGCGAGATATCTTACTCTTTAACGTGGGAGGCACGTGAGTATGCTGTTAATCATGCGAGAGGTATACCTGAGAAGAGTTATGGAAAAATACCCAGATACTTGCACATGCTAAAAGAAGCTAATCCGGGTACGCATACTGCTTACAAAACAGATACATATGGTGTTTTAGATATCTGTTTATTTCCTTTGGTCAATCAGTAAGAGGGTTTTATAAAGCCATGCGGCGGGTCATCGTTATTGATGGTACATTTTTGAAGAATAAATACAAAGGAACTTTTTTAGTTGCTACAGCTTTAGATGGTAACTCAAAACTGTATCCAATAGCATTTGGTGTGGTTGATTCGGAAAACGATATTTCATGGGAATGGTTTTTAAGGGAACTACATGTTGTTATTGACGATGATTACAGTTTAGCTTTTGTCTCAGATAGACATTCATCCATTGGTAGAGCGCTTGCTAAAGTTTACCAACGAGCTAGCCATGGAATTTGCATTCATCATATGTTGAACAATGTCGTAACATATTATCCTCGCAAAGGCAAAGGTCTGGTTGGCTTGATTGCAAGGGCATCTAAAGCCTACAGGATTGTTGATTTTCAGAGGATGATGACGGATGTCTGTAAAATTAGTACATACGTTGGAAAATATCCTGAAAGCTGATGTGAGAAAATGGGCTTGTTGCCTATTTGTTGGATACATGTACGACATTAGGATAACTAACTTGGCTGGATCGTTAAACTCGGCATTGAGATCACCAAGAGAGTTTCCAGTAATCCCCCTTCTGGACAGCATCAGAGAAATGTTAACAAGATGGTTTTATGAGCGTAGAACATTGAGCTTAAGGCATAAACACCCTCTAACCATTGCCGTGGAGAAGAAGATTGCCCGAAGGATTGAAAAGGGTAAAACATTTAAGGTTCATCCGGTTGACGAGAACAGATTTTTGGTTCAAGGCGACGTATATGAATGTCTTGTTGATTTAGCGAAACGGACATGTACATGTGCAAAGTACGATATGCTGAAAATTCCTTGCAAACACGCCGTTAGAGCATGTCTTCATTTGGGAATGCAGCCACATTTATTCAGCGACGAGAGCTCCAAGACTGATCTATGGAGATCATCGTACGAAGAACCAATAAATCCAATTGCAGTCCCTGAGGATGCATGGCGTGTCCCAGAAGATGTCGAGCAGGACATTATTTTATGTCCAGAATCACGCAGAACTGCTGGTAGGCGAAGGAAACGAAGATACGAAACCGTTGAAGACAAGATTCGATCATCACAAGGATCACAAGCTAAGAAGAGGCACAAGTGCAGTCGCTGTGGTAAAGAAGGTCACAACAAAGCAGCATGTGATATGCCAATATATTAAGTATTTTTATTTTTCTATCCATTACTTTCTATTATTAAACTTCGATAAGCTATATAGAATGAGTTTTTTGATTACGTTACTCTTTCATTTATCAGGTTTTGGTGCTGTGATGTGATGGCTGCTCAACCTCCGTTTTTAATATCCAAAATTTCGTTTGACTGTTTTTGGAGTATTTGTTATGCTGAAAAAGTAATCAGACTTTATGTTGACTAGCTAAGTGACTTTTTCCTTTTTTTGTTGATAAGTTCTCTTTTTCTTCCAACTACGAAACCTCTTTTTTTGTTCATAAGTTCTCTTTTTCTACACATTGTACCAAATGAGAAACCTCTGTTTTTCATCTTCCTTTTTACGCCAATATAAAGTGGTAAATACAACAATGGTGTCCAAAAGAAATCACGAAAAAAAAAAATCAAGGACCAGAAATGTCAACAACCTCGGACGAGGTAAACTTCGGAGGTATATACTTTGACAGTCGCTCGACCAAAACCTCATCCCTTGCTACCTGCAGTAGATCAGTCGCCACCTTGTACCGTGCCTCTTTAATGTTATCATCAGTCACCTTGTATCGTGCCTGCTCGATAACACAAAGATACACCAGCCTCAATCTGTCCAAACGACTCCACTTGTGAGCCTCTAGTACATGCTCTTCCCTTATTGTCGTCATCGAAATCTTTCCCTTTCTCTTGATCAACTTACTGCAAAAGCCTCCATCATCAGCCAATTTCCCAAGTTCGTAGTTGCCATCGTCTTGGCACTTGAGCCCGGTAACCACATGGAACTCTTGCAAAGAAAAACGCAAAGGCCTCCTTGCAAACACAAATCACAACTCATGTTTTTTGGCGGTGAGAAGCTGCCTACACATGAAACTGTGAACCAATTTCCCTGAAAATGTTAAACGATTGTCGTGGATAGCTAGGATATGAGTAAAACCAGGTTTCTTCTGAACTTTGTTCAACTCATCTTCCATATGATCCTTCAAAGTAGTCAGTATCGACATTTTGGCACATTTGTTAATCTTATCCACTTTTGGTTATGTTCCTTCCTTGTATAATCGTCTAGGCAACTCTGAGTCCATACCTGAAATAGCGAAATTCCATAAATTCCCTAGCAAGTAACAACTGAAATGACACTGCCTAAAAAACAACAACATGATAATCATTGTCTTAGAATATTATCAACAAGACAGCCTTGTAACTTGTTGTCTTATTCTCACATTTTTTAACAACTCCTAATAACATTCATGTAATGTTATTTTTTAACAACTCCTAATAACTAAGCTTTACTTAACAAAACAATACATCTCAGCACAAAATAAAAATTTGTGTAACAAAGAGAGAGCATAACACTTTATTCCCACATTTTGAACAACTCCTAATATAACATTCACGAACCTAACTAAACTAAACTTTACGAACCAAACTGAACTTTGAATCACGAACCTAAGTAAACTGTACTTAACAAAACAGTACATCTCAGCAGAAAATACAAAATTGTGTGAGAAAGAGAGAGCATAACCTCATACCTACACTCCTGCTTGCGAATCAACCCCTTTTCAAAACTTTGTGAACGTAGATATGAAGATGCAAGTGGAATGGTTTTGGTGTCACCTGAAATTTTAAGGAAAAAGAGAGTGGATTCCAAAGTAACGAAAAGAGAAGAACAAAATGTCTAGCTTTCTTCAAGAAGTAAGTGAGTCTAACATTGTCATACATTAACCAAACCATATACCCAAATAAGCTTATGACTAAGCTAGAATCAAACCATTTAAAAAACCTGAAGACAAAGCTATCTCCAAACACTTTTTAACATGGTATAAAGCTTCATTTACTGATTTTTTACATTCAGTTATGCACCTAGAACGAAAAACACTTTGTGATGAGAACATGTTTTCTTATCATGTACCAATAAACTTCAATTAGTTAATTAAACAAACTCAACATGCAAAATTAGCCTCATAGTGAACCAAATTAAGCCCCAAATCAATTTTCAGACAAAAGCCTCAAATCAATTTGAGATTTCGACCAAACAATTCGACTTCTGATAACCAAATTCTCAATTGCGACCCAACTATAACACCTTCATAAAGAAAAAGAGAGAGCATAACACTCCCAAATCCACACTAACCTGAACGAAATCACGAATATGTGGTTGGCGGAGAAGCAGAGGAAAAAACCAGTGATGAAAGAGGAGAACAGAGCTGTGCGGAAGAGTTGGCGAAAGGATTTCCGGCGACGGCGGATTAGTTTCAGACGCTAACGACAGAAGAGGCGGCAACGAAGGACAGCGTCGGAGTGACGGAGAAAGAAGAGAAGAAGAAGAAGAAAATAATTTTGTGGATATGTCGGGGGAAAAAGCTTGGCAATGTCAAGGGAAGAATATTTTTTTATGAAAAGGAGGTTCCCCTTCCGTTGGTTTGCCGAGTGTGTCTCGGGTAAGATTTCTTTTGAAGGGTTCTCGCAAAGTTTAGAATTGGCTCTTGGTGTGAGTTGAAGTTTTAGCTCGGTCTTGTTCTTCAGTTCTATGTAAATCTCTGAGTGTCCCTTTCTCTTTTCTTCTTCCGGTTCTAAGTAGTTTAGTTTGTAAGTGTTGTTTGGTGTGTCTCCCTTCCTTTTGGGCTTTTGTCTCCGGGGAATTTGTTTCCGCCGGCACTGTATGCTTCCATCGGTTCCCACAAACGCATCACACCAATGTATTTTACCTTTGTTCTAATAAAATCTCAGATGGAAAAAAAAAGAGGTTAATCAATGTGAAGGACAAAATTGGATTATAAATTTCAAAAACATTAGATGGGCAAAAATTTGGCAAAAATGTGTATTGGGACAAAAACTCTTTTGTTTCTATGTATTTTGCCAAATTTCCCTAGATTTAACTTGCAATTAGCCACGCCAGCGTCTATTAACGAACAATTAGGCACATGACGAAAAGGTATGCATTTACTGTAACAAAAAAAGTTATGTATAAAATTTGAATTTTTCGAACTTTGGGTATAAATTTGCATGGTGGGGTATACTTGATGCATATATTGAGCATATGGTACAAGTATGGGCAGGGTTGGCCGTTTTCACAATAGATGTCATGTATTCATTTAATTTAGTTTTAATTATTTTTATCAAAAATATCGTAAAAATAATCAACTAGTGCAAATAGGAAATTATACTCTATTTTGGTTTTTTTTTTTTTGGGTTACCTTTTAAAATGATTTTTATTGGTAAAAACTTGTCTTGATGATGAAGAAATCACACAAACAAATTTTATTTTAAATCGTTGGTGATAGTTTTTATAGACTATTGAAATAAAAATTCAAAACTAATAACAACTCTTATATGATGTCAAAACATCTTTCTTATATAGAAATATTTCAGAAAATTTTGAGAAGTATGATTAGGGAGTTCAAGTATCCGATTTCTATTTTTAAACAAAATGAACAAATAAAGTGATCAATCTTTCGCTCCTCGAGATCTTGATCAGAGGCTAATCAGTTTGTTGGTCTGGTGCATGTGAATTTTACCCTTTCACTACTCGAAGATATCAGTGATGATTTGGACTTTTGCTATAATCTGGGTAAAGAGGAATTTATTATCATCCTACCAGTTAACATTGTAGATCTTGTTAACAAGCTTGGTCAACAATTATGGTCAGTTAAAACCTGTGTTCAATAACTCGTTGGTCGCTAATCAGGCGCTCGGTCCGGGTCTAGCGATTTTTGTAAAAATCGAAAATAAATCAGAGAGTAATCGGGAAGAGATTTTTACTACATTTTTATATTTTCTTAAACATTTTTATATATAACACATAAATACAAAATTCATATATTACCAAACTAGATTAAACATCTTATAAAAACAGAAAATAACTTCCTTTTCAATTGAAATCACATTTTGCGATTACACTGTCAACATTTAAAATTGGACTCTTTAAAATAGGAAAATTTGGCAAAAAGGGATAAAAAAACTCTCCTCTTGTCCACATAACCTTTTTAACCATATTTTGTCCTAATACACTTAACAATGCTAAATTTGCCAAATTTAGCCTTCAAAATAGAGATGAATATATTTTTAAAATAAAGATTAACAATATAAAGAAATCGTATTATTTTTAAAAAAAAAGAAAAAAAAAGAAAAAAAAAGGAGAGTTGGTTTAATATTCTCAAAAAAAATTCTAATTTGAAAACTAACCCTTGTTTTTAAAACTTTGAAAATAACCTTTTTAATAAATGAAAAGAAAATAAAATCATTATCAGTTTTTGGAATTAATAATGAGGAAAATACAATTATTTTTTTGATAAAATTTAGAGGAAAATCTTGAATTATTTTAAATAATAGTTTAAATTTAAAATATTTTTGAAAGACAAGAAAATATATTTCAATAGATATTTATACTTTGAAATACATATATTATTTTCAAAATATACTAATGTTTATCATCAGTATCAATCAAACTCTATAAATAACATCTTACTTGAAGATTTTTCTCTTCTTCTTTTTTTTTATAATAAAAAAAACTATTTAGAATAACAGAAACATAATATTTCAACTGAAATAATTTTAAAATAACATAAACGAATTTTAAAATAATTTTTAAATCTGAAAATATTGAGGGTATTTTTCTTTTCTGAGAAGAAGAAAATAAGGAAACCTCTAGATTTGAAAATATTTTTCAAAGATTTACTTACCATATTAGTTTAGATTTTCTCAGATTCTCTTATTTCTACGGTCGGTAGAATTTAGTGTGATTTCTAGAAAGTGTGTTCTACGTATGGTAGAATATGGTTAAATTATCTAGATAACGTTTTCTATAGACTAGTAGAAAATACAATAACCGTAGATTTTCCTTTCTACGGGTGGTAGAAATGTGAACGCAAGTCAGAAAGCATTTTCTACCATTATCAGAAACGTGAACATCCGGTAGCATCATGTTCTACGGATGGTAGAAATGTGAACATAGGTTAGATCTCATGTTCTACGAATTGTAAACTACTGAACACATCGTAGAAATCATATTCTACTACTACTAGAAAAGAGAACAACAAGTAGAATATGAATTCTACTTTGAATATTTTTAAAAAGTAGAAATTTTTAAAAATATATGTTTAAGACATCTTTAAAAAAACAAAAAATGTCATAACATTCTCCATGTTTTTCCTTCCATTGTTATGAATTTTTTTTAAAAAATTGGCATTTAAAAATATTTATTTTATATTTATATAAATTTTACAAGGGTATTGAAGTCAAAAAATGATAAATTTCAAAAAATGTGTATTGGGACAAATGGACAGTTTTTTGAGTCTAGATTCACAAATCTCCCTTTAAAATATAGGAAAATTTGGCAAAAAGGGATCAAAAAACTATCCTCTTGTCCACATAATCTTTTTGACCATAAAAAACATACCTAATACCACTGGGAATCGGGCTTTACCCCTCGGGTTTACGAGGAGTTCTGCGCCAAAGTCCATGATCGGTTGCCCGATATGGCATATCGGAAGAAGCAGCAGTGGTTGGCGAAGGGAGATGATGCCAAGCCACCTCACTGGGAGCAGGATGTGTGGGATCGGATGGTTGCGGCATGGTTGACTCCTGATCACCAGAAAAGGAGTGACAGCGGTAAGTCCGCTCGTGGGAAGAGCAAAAATTCTACTCATCGATCCGGCCGAACTGGATATGCAGCCCGCGCCCGAATGCTTGTAAGTTTTTTTTTCTAATTAATTTTTTTTAAATATTATAGTTAGTTCATTAATTTCTCATCATCTTTATCAAATCAAAAATTTTTTTTTTAGGCCGAGGAACGAGGGGATTCAGAGACGGATTTGCTGGAGGTTCTCGTTTATGCAAAGCGGAGGCCGGATGGGACATTTATGGACGAGGATTCTGAGGAGCTCTACAACACCGTTCACTCACAACTACAAGAGTTGTCTCAGCTACCGGATCCCTACGAGGTTGCTCAATTGAAAGAGAAATTGGCTGCAAATGAGCGTAAGGTTGCTGCGTTCGATAAGATGTTCGACCACTTGGGCAACACGGATCCGGTGCTCAAGGCGATGTTGGACAGTATCCGTCAAGAAGAGGAGCAAGGCGAACCCAGCGGACCGAATGATGGCGGAGTCGGTGGATCGGGACCATCGGATGAATTTTAGTTTATGTTTTATTGTTTTTTTTTATGAATATTTTTATGTTTTTAAAAGATATTTGAATTAAATTTTTATTTAATTTAATTATTGCTTTTATAATTTTATTTTTTTATCATTAAAAATAAAAATAAAAATTAATTTTATAATTAAAAAAATAAAAAAAAAAAACAACTTGCGACAGAATATTTTCCGTCGCAAATTTGCGACGGCACCAGTTCCATCGCAAATTTGCGACGGAAATATCCATCGCAAATTTGCGACGGAATACGTTCCATCGCAAATTTGCGACGGAAAATATCCATCGCAACTTTGCGACGGAATACGTTCCGTCGCAAGTTTGCGCCGGAATTTGCGAGGGCTTTATCCATCGCAAGTTTGCGACGGCACCATATCCGTCGCAAATCGCCCGCAAGATATTCGGTCGCAAATCCGTCGCAAGTTGGCGACGGAATATATATAGTCGCAAACGCGTCGCAATTTGGCGATGGAACCGATTCCAACGCAAAGCCGTCGGAAACTTGCGACGGATTTAGTTCCATCGCAACCTTGCGACGGAGATAATTCCGTCGCAAGTTTGCGACGGCGTTGCGACGGAAAGGTCATTGCGACGTGAGATTTGCGACGGAATTGTTTGCCTCGCAATTCCGTCGCAAATCACGATTTGCGACGGAATTGCGACAGTAATTTCCGTCGCAAATAACATATGTTTCTTGTAGTGACAATGCTAAATTTGCCAAATTTAGCCTTCAAAATAGAGATTAATATATTTTTAACATAAATATTAACAATATACAGAAATCGTATTATTTATAAAAAAAAAAAAGAATAACAAAGAAAAAAAAAGGAGAATTAGTTTAATATTCTAAAAAAAATTCTAATTTGAAAACTAACCCTTGTTTTTAAAACTTTGAAAACAACATTTTTAATAAATGAAAAGTAAATAAAATCATTATCAGTTTTTGGAATTAATAATGAGGAAAATACAATTAGTTTTTTAAATAAAATTTAGAGGAAAATCTTGAATTTATTTTAAACAATAGTTTAAATTTTAGATATATTATAAAAACAATATTTTTGAAAGACAAGAAAATATATTTCATTAGATATTTATACTTTGAAATACATATTTTATTTTTCAAAATATACTAATTTTTATCATCAATATCAATCAAACTCTATAATATCTTACTTGAAGATTGTTTTCTTCTTCTTTTTGTTATAATAAAAAAAAATATTTAGAATTATCTTTAGAATAACAGAAAAATAATGTTTTCAACTGAAATAATTTTAAAATAATATAAAAGAATTTTAAAATAATTTTTAAATCTGAAGATATCGAGGGTATTTTTCTTTTATGAGAAGAAGAAAATAAAGATATTCTCTTATTTATATGGTCGGTAGAATTTAGTGTGATTTTTAGAAAGTGCGTTCTACGGATGGTAGAATATGGTTATATTATCAGATAACGTTTTCTACAGACTAGTAGAAAATACAATAACCGTAGATTGTCCTTTCTACGGGGGTTAGAAATGTGAACGCAAGTCAGAAAGCATTTTCTACCATTATCATAAACGTGAACATCTGGTAGCATCATGTTCTACGGATGGTAGAAATGTGAACATAGGTTATATCTCATGTTCTACGAATTGTAAACTACTGAACACATCGTAGAAATCATATTCTACTACTACTAGAAAAGAGAACAACAAGTAGAATATGAATTCTACTTTGAATATTTTGAAAACGTAGAAATTTTTAAAAATATATGTTTAAGACATCTTTAAAAAAAACAAAAAATGTCATAACATTCTTCATGTTTTTCCTTCCATTGTTATGAATTTTTTTTTTTAAATTGGCATTTTAAAACATTTATTTCATATTTATATACATTTTACAAAGGTATTAAAGTAAAAAAATGGTAAATTTCAGAAAAAGTATATTGGGACAAATTGACAGTTTTTTTAGGAGTGCATTACATTGAAAGGCATTTTTTTTAGTTATATAACAAGAAAACACACTTTATGTAACAAAGGCACTTTCTCAGTTTTTTACCTCCAAAATTCCAAATATATCCCTCAGTTAAATGGTGACTTTGCTGCAACTTATTCCGCCGGTGGTTCGATCTCCGGCGAGATCTCTTCAACTTTCCATCTTTCTCGGCCGCTCTCTCTCAGGTGGTTGATTTGAGCTGTTCTTCGAAGCTTTTCAGGACGGAGCTATCGATCCCAGCGTTCATCCCTTTGGAGAAAATTGAAAGCGCGACGAGATTTTCTCACTTCCCGGTGAGCCATCTTTCCGTTTGACCGGAACCACCGGATCCACGGTCTACTTCTAGATCTCTGCATTCTCCATCCTCACGCACTGATTCACTCTCATGCCCTCCGAATTTGTTTTTTACACCGTCGTTCCCTTTCACCTCTCAACCTTGTACTACTTTGGCCGGTAAGCTCCTCTCAAATGTCCACGCCACTGTCATCCTCTCCACAGATCTGCTGCTGCTCATCGCTCATGTGGTCTCTATTTGCTCCGGCGTGGTGACCGGCAAATATATGCTCCGGCGTGGTGTACCTGACGTACATGGCGTACATTTGGTGATTATTGGATCAATTTGCAAATGGATTATAGTATGTATATGTATGGATATGTGTGAGTGGATACTAGCAAATGGATTTGCATCGGATCATTTGCCTAAGTTTATGTTGTTTCTGATTTTCTAATCTAAGTTTGGTTTCTTTTATTCTTCAAGGGAGATGGTGAGCTCTTTGATGTGGTTCTCCGTCTAAAAATTTATGATGCCAAATTTGTGGTAATTGATTTTAGGAGACTTGCTTTGTTTAGACTTGCAGAGATGTGTTGTTGGTGGAACTTACGAATCAATATATTGATTTGGAGAAGTTAACGTGGACATCATAAATGTCATATATTAGAGGACACTTCGGCTGCGACTGCCACAAAGCCAAGCTCTTCATTCTATTCACTCTACTAATCTTATAGCGTCCTCTCTTCACTTGATAATGTCTACCAGGCACATAGATTAGATATCGAAAGGGAAGGCCAACCATATGGACACCCTTATATGGACATAGTACATCTCCAAGGGACACATGAAAGTGTAAATGAACCAAGATAGAAAAATGGATAGATCTAGATGGACAACCTAATATGGACATAGTACAATGGAGACATCAATGATCCGAATTCAGTCATGAACCACAAGCTAATGTATGTTTAGGCATTGGAAGAGAAATAAAGCAAATCGTTTATCTTGATTGTGGATTGATACTTTAGATTTTAACATATTTAATGGCATTGATTAGAAGAAAGCTTAGTCACAAGAGTAAAATGTAAACTAATGCGTTAATAAATGTACTGAAAACCAACACCAAATTATATTTCCAGTCTTTACAATTACATTTTGCAAAAATCCGACATTAGTATCAAACAAGTTAATGTTTGAGACTAAAAAAGAGTAAAATTGATAACATTGCACTAAAGAAGCATAAGATCGGAATGAGAACCATATATTAACTCATGTCCACGGCTTCATGTCCATGCGGTGAAGTCCACACCGGTATGTCCACCTGGATATACTGAGTTTACTAAAATCACAGAGAAAGAGCTAAGAAAATTCCGCCAGAAAGATGAAGATCTTGAAGATAGTTAAAGATGAACATGTTATCTAGTACAAGACTTGTTGTGCACCATATCATGTCCACGGCTTCAGGTGGCAAGCGTTCTCTCCTCTTTAGCTTGTATTTGAGTTTTGGAAAGACTGAGAAAATCAATTTCAATGAGTTGCTTAAAAAGAAAAAATGAAATATAGGTGTAGGTGTTAGATATCCATATGGAAATAGGAGTATGGACACGATCATATGGACACATTCCCATGGGACATTCGTACGAGATAAACAGCAATTTCATATCCATATCGTAATATGGACACAATAATATGGAAACATATGTATTTGATAGATCTCTATGGACATATCCATACTCTGCATCGCTCGTTTCTGTCTATACAAGTGAAAGAGTAAAATTGTAAGTATGAATATCCATATGGACACATAAGCATGGATGTATAATTTGACAAAAACAAGCTTTGGTTTGAAAAAAAATAGTATATGTTTATAATGCAAGAGAGAAAAACAAAAAAATGTTTGCCACATCCTGGTGGACGCGTCGTTATGGATGGTAGCAGTGGACATAATAAAAGGATCACAAGCAATTCCCATATGGATAGAGGACGAGACCTATAACCAATTCACAAGAGACCATACACCTGAGAAATAGCAACCACGACAATAGTTTAACAAGGACGAGACCCGTAACTTAAGAAAGTTGATAGTTTTTTGGTTTCCTATCATCAAGTTTCACGGGTTGTCGATCTTATATTAAAAATGTCTTCGGATATAAAAATAAAAAAGAACGAAACATGTTTTGATATCCACACAAGCTAGTCTACATACACATATCCACCTAAACGTATATAATTTCATAAAAATCAATGGATCCAAGCAGCTTGAGGATCATTGTCGGCATCATCATCAAAGGATTCTGAGTTTACTAAAATCACAGAGAAAGAGCTAAGAAATTCCGCCAGAAATATCAAGATCTTGAAGATAGTTAAAGATGAACATGTCTTGTACAAGACTCGTTGTGCACCATATCATGTCCATGGCTTCAGGTGGCAAGCGTTCTCTCCTCTTTAGCTTGTACTTGAGTGTATGGATATGGATATTGGATATAGGTGTTATATATCCATATGGATATAGGAGTATGGACACAGTCCTGTAGAACACACCTACGAGATGAACAACAACTTCATATCCATATGGATATCAAAGTATGGACACAATCAGTTGATCATGGTGGATATATATTCATGGGCGACGCTTCTCATGTCCACACTAGCTTTTCCACGGCCTCATGTCCACATGTTCTTGTCCACACCATCATTGCATCTACAAAAGCCATAAACTTCATACGGTTTTGGTCAGTGTGCTTTAAACGATGATTTACAACTGTCTGAATCCTAGAAAGTAGAAACCGAGGTCCATATAATATATCCATCGAAACATGTCTATACGCCTATCTAATTTTGTTCAGAACATAATAAGTGCCAACCTAAGCAATAGATCATATAAGCATTCCAAACCTTAAATCTCCAAATCAAGAGAAGATACCAACAAAAATGTTTGTGATTTATTCTAATCAGATAAACCTCTGTAGATCAAAGATGGATTCTATAGATTGCTATAAATTATCTGCAACCTATTTGGACCAGTAAATACATTCGAGAATTATAAAGCTTTTGAAAACCTTGAATCCAAAATTCTGATGAGCCCCCACTGTTTCCGCAAATCTCTATGAATTTGCTAGTCTTTTGGCTCTTTAGCAGTATCATGTTCTGATGAGCATGAGAAGCTTCAATACATATATATGGTGAAGGAATGCAAGTATGTCTACTTTGGAGTAGACATTCGACATTCCTTTAACCAAGTTGTTGGTAGGCGGTTGTCCCAGTCTAGGTGGAGAGACTTCCCTACAAAAAAAAAAAAGAATAATGGAAGAATAACGATTAAGTTCAATATCTTCGGACAGTTAAAATACAAAAATAATAAATCATATGTACCAATCCCTATGAACAACGTTTCATGGATATCGTAATATTATAAAATAGGCAACTTGGATTGTAAAATCAACAATGCACTACACCCCAGTTTCAAAAATCAATAATCCACATGTACAAATCGAAATGGACATAATTGTGTGGATACCTTATTACTATAGATAAACAACATGGTTTGTAATGTCTTTTATGGACATAGACGCATGTACGGGAAGATAGTAGAAGTTACAATTGTGCAACAAAATTACATAGTAAAAAAATTCAATAATCCATATGTACAAATTCCCATGGACAGAGTATCGTGGATATTGTAGTACAAAAACTAGGCAACACTAAATGAATACTAATTTAGAGTTAACATATAAAGGCACCTCAAAAGTATATATATATATATCCTGAAACACTAAACGAAGCACACCATCAGTCTTACATTTTGCATCAATGAACAAAATACCGATATTTTAAACACGGATATAAAAGTATAAGACCAAGTGGACACATTACCATGGATAGAAAAGTGTTATAAGATACATAGTTAGAAACTTGTCCATATGGATATACTATCGTGGATGAAAATAAGATTGACATAAGGATGTTTCATTATTTGAAAGTATCCAAAAAGGAGATGGCGAGTAAGGAAAACAAGGGAGATTTGGCAAAAACAACAGAAAAAAAGATGGTTTTGTCCATCTACACATTTTTAATTGAAATTTGTCCATCTAAACATTTTTAAATTTATTTGGCAATTTTATCCTTCAAATTGATATACCCTTTCACAAGTTTAAATAAAATTAAATAAACAAACATCCCTTAAACAAAAACTGATTTTAAATAAGAACAAAAAAAAAAAACTTTTCACGCTTTTCTTCTTCTTCTTCGTCTCTTTGGCCGTTCTTCTTCTGTCGATCTTCTGTCGCCTCTCTTACTCCGACGAGACGGCTGTCATCCCGTCCTCCATCACCGTTACTTCCTCTTTCCTCCGTCGCCGTCACGCCCTTCTCCTTCTAGAACGGTTTTTTCCTCCGAGACAATCGCCATTCACATTCGAGTTTGAAGATCAGGTTAGTTTAGATTTTGGCTTAAATTAGGTTACTTATGAGGCTAATTGAAGATTTGGTGGAGAGAAATTATGTGTCTCGATCGTCTCGATCCCAAATTGATTTGGGGCTTTTGTTTGCAATTTGATTTTGGCTTAAATTAGGTTACTTATGACGCTAATTCTGCACCGCAAGTTTGTTTAACTAAGACATTGAAGTTTATGAAGATGTTTATGCATGTCTGTGGCAGGTTTGATGGGTTTCAGTCTTTTTCTTGTGTTTGCTTTTTGCTTAGGTGCTGTTTGCTTGTGTTGGAGACTCTTATTGCCTTGTTCTTGATGGTTGCTTTGATTGGTCAATTGTGTCTTAGATGGATAAATGAACATGACGAAAGTAAGAGAGAATAGTAAATTACCTGGAATTTTTTGTTACTTTCTGTCTGATTAGTATGTTAACTTGTTCACAATATTGCACTTATATTGACATGCTTTAGTGTTTCTTGTTCTGAGAGCAAATTGTTTACTATTGCTGATTAGCTTAACGTTGTTAGCTTTCATTCATATTGTTCCTTGTTTACGATATATTTAACCAATACCATGATTTGGAACTTTCTCCATGATACCAGCATGTTTAGTTGACCGACTTCATATTCTTAACTCTTTAGGTGATGTAGATATTGCAAGGCTCAACAATTCTATGTATTTGTACACACTTCCATCTAAATTTCTTCTAGCTTGATAACTAGATGGAGGTTGTTAATTAGTAGACTACAGTAGCAACTCATCTATTTTGAATGCTCTTTTGTGTCACAAAATAAGTTACTTTGGGATGTAAACGCTTACAATAAATTTCTCAATTGTCCATATCATATTTGGCTATACATGTTTCTCAAGACATTGTATTTTCGTTTTATGTACAATTTTCACATGACATAGTGATAATGTTTGATGCTAGCTTTGTCTCAAGGTTTGATAAATATAAATTTTCAAGAAAGTTAGACATTTTGTTTGTGTGTTTTTTTGTGTTTATGGTATGCGATGATAGACAATGTTAGACTCAATTTGGTGTGCGTTATGATTATGTTATGCTTTCTTGTGTCTTATGCATGTCAATTGTGCATATCGTATTTGGCTATATTGCACATGGTTCTCGTTAGGTGTTATTCAACTTAGTTCTCGTTCTTTGCACCTACTGCTACCTTGACTGCTCTTTTGCTGGCTTTAAAGCAGAAAAAAGGTTGCGGATTTTCTTACTGCTGCCTGGCTGAAATTTGTATCATTAGTAAGCCAACTTGGAATCTGAGTTGGGCAGTTTTTGGTTGCCTTTTAATTTGCTTTCATGGTCACATCACAAAGTCTCTGCCCCATGTATCATGATTATCTGTTATCTATAGTCTTAGGTTTGTGATTCGTGGAACTTTGCATGCTTTAAGGTCTAGGATTGAAGAAAGGCTAGAAGTAGAAATCTTTGTTATCGATTAAGGGAATGGCTGAAAGTAGTAATCAATGATACACTTCTATTGCGTCTGTATGTCACATTAGAACTTGTTTAAAAGATATATTGCACATGGTTCTTGTAAGTGTTCAAGTTTTGTTCTTCTCATTTCGTTAATTACTTATAACATTTTGTTCTTCTCATTTCGCTTTTTCAGGTATGGCCTCAGATTTTCCTAAACGATTATACATTCTTGTTTAATTAAATTTGTACGACTTTGAGGTAGTTAATTCTCACAGAATATTTCTTATTTATTATCTAGGAAATTGATGCAATGATGTACTTATTTCGGGAGAGGACATCTCTGAAACGATGGAATGTCGATAGAGTTGGCTTCATGAGCTTCTCATTCAGCACGTCAATACAGGCTGCATTCATAAAGTGGAGGTCCAACAAGAAGCAATTCGAATTGGAAGAGATTCTCATTGCTTATGGAAAAGGTGAGCTTCCTGCTCACGGGAGAACGGACAAGGTTTGGGACGTAGACATTGACCGTATCTATGTTACAGTATGTGTAAGTGGGTGTCACTGGATCTCATTGTGCATCGATTTCATGCAACGCACCGTAGAAGTTTTTGATTGTGCAGGCATGAAAAGATATAGAGAAGTGGAAGCATTCTCAGTTATGGTGCCTTGGATTGTGAAAGAAGCTCAGACGAATTCCAAAAAGAAGGGTTTTCTTGTTGCACCATATACAGTCAGGTATGCGCCTGTGCGTAAAGATCTTAACAAAAATAACACTCATTGTGGGATTTATGCGTTGAAGCACATTGAGTGTCATGTGCTTGGCCTCAACCTCTCTTTGGTGAATGATGATAACATTAAAGAGGCACGGTACAAGGTGGCGACTGATCTACTGCAGGCAGCAAGGGACCCGGTTTTGGTCGAGCGACTGTCAAAGTATATATCTCCGAAGTTTACCTCGTCCGAGGTTGTTGACATTTCTGGTCCTTGATTTTTTTCGTGATTTCTTTTGGACACCATTGTTGTATTTGCAACTTTATATTGACGTTAAAAGGAAGTTGAAAAACAGAGGTTTGTTGTTTTCGCCAATGTGTTGAAAAAGAGAACTTAAGAAAAAAAATAGAGGTTTCGTAGTTTGAAGAAAAAGATAACTTATCAACAAAAACATGACAAAACTCCAAAAACAGCATAACATAAAGTCACTTGGCTAGTTAACATAAAGTCTGATTACTTTTTCAGCATAAAAAAACTCCAAAAACAGTCTAACGAAACAATCCAAATAACATCAAGCACCAATAACATGGGGGAGAATGGATAGACAAATAAAAATACTCACTATATTGGCATATCGCATGTTGCTTTGTTGTGACCTTCTTTACCACAGCGACTGCACTTGTGCCTCTTCTTAGCTTGTGATCCTTGTGATGATCGAATCTTATCTTCAACGGTTTCGTATCTTCGTTTCCTTCGCCTACCAACAGTTCTACGTGATTCTGGACATGAAACAATGTCCTGCTCAACATCGTCTGGGACACGCCATGCATCCTCAGGGACTGCAATTGGATTTATTGGTTCTTCGTACGATGATCTCCATAGATAAGTCTTGGAGCTCTCATCGCTGAATAAATGTGGCTGCATTCCCAAATGAAGACATGCTCTAACGGCGTGTTTGCAAGGAATTTTCAGCATATCGTACTTTGCACATGTACATGTCCGTTTCGCTAAATCAACAAGACATTCATATACGTCGCCTTGAACCAAAAATCTGTTCTCGTCAACCGGATGAACCTTAAATGTTTTACCCTTTTCAATCCTTCAGGCAATCTTCTTCTCCACGACAATGGTTAGAGGGTGTTTATGCCGTAAGCTCAATGTTCTACGCTCATAAAACCATCTTGTTAACATTTCTCTGATGCTATCCAGAAGGGGGATTACTGGAAACTCTCTCGGTGATCTCAATGCCGAGTTTAACGATTCGGCCGGGTTAGTTGTCCTAATGTCGTACCTGTATCCAACAAATAGGCAACGAGCCCATTTTCTCACATCAGCTTCGAGGAGATATTTTCCAACGTCTGTACTAATTTTACAGACATCCGTCATCATCCTCTGAAAATCAACAATCCTGTAGGCTTTAGATGCCTTTGCAATCAAGCCAACCAGACCTTTGCCTTTGCGAGGATAATATGTTACGACATTGTTCAACATATGGTGAATGCAAATTCCATGGCTAGCTCGTTGGTAAACTTTAGCAAGCGCTCTACCAATGGAGGAATGTCTATCTGAGACAAAAGCTAAACCGTAATCATCGTCAATAACAACATGTAGTTCCCTTAAAAACCATTCCCATGAAAGATCGTTTTCCGAATCGACCACACCAAATGCTATTGGATACAGATTTGAGTTACCATCTAAAGCTGTAGCAACTAAAAGCGTTCCTTTGTATTTATTCTTCAAAAATGTACCATCAATAACGATGACCCGCCGCATGGCTTTATAAAACCCTCTTACTGATTGACCAAAGGAAATAAACAGATATCTAAAACTCCCATCTGTATCTGTTTTGTAAGCAGTATGCGTACCCGGATTAGCTTCTTTTAGCATGTGCAAGTATCTGGGTATTTTTCCATAACTCTTCTCAGGTATACCTCTCACATGATTAACAGCATACTCACGTGCCTCCCACGCTACAGAATAAGATATCTCGCATCCATACTCTGTAAGCATTAACTGTATGATTTCATTCGGTCTGGGCCCTTCTTTGACTCCCTCATATTTCTGCAAAATCAGATTGCCGATTGTTTTAGCTGAGGCTGGTCTTGCGATTTTCGTTTTACCCGAAGGAGCACAAGTATGTTCACCCACATACTTCTTGACAATAAAATATGCCGACCCCTTCAGATTCACAGCATTAACACCCCACTTGCATACTCTTTCTGCACAACGTATTGTCCAATATATATCATCCGATCGGACAACCATGTAATCGAAGTTGTGCTTCATTGCAAGGATTTCAAAATATGACTTCAATTGTCTTTTGCATCTGAAATCTTGTTCCTTCTTCACAGCTTCCATCAAAGCAAAACGAAGTTGATTGCTATCCTCCCTTTCCTTTATAGTCCGAACTCCATCATCATCATCAACCTCAGACATGTTGTTTTTGTTGATTTCAGGTTTTCCAGACAAATAACCATCATTGTCTCCATTGTTTGAATTCGTTGTTTGGTCCGTACCAATATTGGTGTTGAATCCATTGTTTTGATTCTGAACGGGATCCGTCAAGGTCACAAACAAATGTTTCGATGCAGCCTTCCTCATATACGCAACAAAGTTTTTCAACTGACGATCATTGCCAATCACAACTCTTGGAGACCTTGCATTATTGATCAAACCTCCCGGTAAATAGCTAAGCTCCACCTCGGCGCCGATTTGGATTGAAAAGTCCTCTAAAATCATCAGCTTTAACTCTTCAAAAGTAGTGATAGATTCTAAAACCACTAATCTCCCTCCTTTTGCCTCATCAGCAACAAAATTCCCACACGATTTCCATACACCACAAGTTGCATAGATATGCAACATAGTCACCGGAGGTAAAAGAGAAACAAGAAAAAAGAAGAAGAAAACGAAGATGAAGAAGATGGAAATCGAAAAACGTGGTGTGGCGTCGTGGTGTGATCAGTAGGGAGAAGAAAAAGGAAACAAGAATATTCAAAATATTTCTGAATATTTTGTAAGATTTTTTGGTAGAATACGTTTTCTACACGTGGTAGAAGACGATTATTTTTGCAGAACACGAAGTCTACAGAGGGTAGAAGATTATGTCCGTAGTAGAATACAAAATCTACGACCACGTAGAAGTATGTGTTTCTCGTAGAGTACAAATTCTGCAACTTGCAGAAAATAGTGTAATATGTAGAACATATCTTCTACCAAATTCACAAAATAGTAGATAATAGAGTAACCGGTAGAAATCATATTCTACGAGAAGTAGAAGTGTACACAAACGATAGAACAAAAATTCTACTAGAAGTAGATGTGTGGACAAACGATAGAAATCATATTCTACTGAAAGTTGATGTGTGGACAGTTGGTAGAAATTATGTTCTACCGTCTGTAGAAGTACGACCAAGAGGTAGACTACATATTCTACTTTGCATTTCAAAACCGGTAGAACCAAACTTCAATATATTTTTTAAGTATCATATGATCAAAAATAAATTGTGAAAAAATTATAAAAAGTCCTAAGATCATTGTTCTGAATTTTTTGAATTTTTTTGGATTTTAAAAATATATATTTCATATTTTTTAAAGTTAAAGGGTATTAAAGTCCAAAATAGGTAAAACTACGAAAATGTGTAAATGGACAAAACCATCTTTTTTCTGTTGTTTTTGCTAAATTTCCCGGAAAACAAAGGAAAAAATGAGTTCCTCCTGTTCTAGACAGAATCAGAGAAAGATGGATATGGTTTTCAATCGAAAAGCCTAAATTTGTAAAAAAACCAAATCACTTGCCCTATGGATCTAATTTTTTTGTTGTGCATAAGAAATATGGACGGGAACGAAACTTATCCACACGCTTGAACCCAAATTGATAGAATGAGAGAATAAAAATTGGTGACATCTAAAAAAGAAGAACTATTACAAATCAAAGAATTAGATTTGGGAGAAAAGGAGTACTTTCAACAACGGTGGGGGCTGGTACTTGCGGAAACCGTGGGGGCTTCATTTGGTGTAGATTGAACCGACGGAGGTGGGTAAAGCAACATGGTATGATGGTAACAGTGTTTCGACGGGAACGACCTTCGATGTTTGGTACTTCTCCGGAGTTGCAGTAAGGTTTGATGGAGGGGAAACTGATTTCGAGTAGCTTTTAGTCGTGAGTATTGCGGACGGCGGCAGGAAATTAGTGTTTTTAAGCATTATTAAACTCAGAATAGATTGATGGAGGTGAGAAATTATTTGAGAAGAGCGTGTGAGGTCTGGAGGAATCAAAGCACTTGCAATTTTTTCTAGCCGAAAAAAATGAGTTGTACCGAGAAGATTTGAGAGTTTTCGGCGTAAAAATTGAATAAGTAAAAAAGGTCATTGATGTTTTACTGAGAACAGACTTGTGTTGAGAAAGGGTGTATTTGTCATTCCCTCTCATGCAAGTGCACCACAAGTCGTAAGTGCCTTTTTGTGTGAATTGAAATTGGAAAAGTGTGTCCCCGTGATAAAATTCTAGAGACATTTAAAAAAAGGAACGAAGCACAAAATGCTACTTCGTTACACAGAAGAAGCTAACGAAGGAAAAAGATGAAGATCCAGCGAGGACTCCATCTAAAATATTCAATAATTATCACGTGATGGGAACAATCAGACATAAATAATAGCTTTTAACTCCTCAGATCTTCTCTCTTTTCTTCGATTTGAGTCCAGTTTCTCTAATTGTTCCTGGATCTTCTCTCTTTTCTGAAACTGGCAAATATTCAATAATTTATTCATAATCTCACAGACATATCCCCCGGCAACCTTAGGAGGATCTTAATCTCATATCACCCATTCAACAAGAACTGGTATGAAAATTTATCATAAACTGCTCAATAAATAAAGCTTTGAGATCGATCATAAACATTCAGACATGGAATTAAACTATCGGAATCAAACAAAGCCAGACGACTATGTTGGAGGTGGGCTTGGCACCCCTCCAACTGGGCCGGCCCATGTCAGAGAACGCCCATATAAGACGAAGCCCGTCAGCTTCTCCAGGCCCGCCGAGCGAAATAACCTGTTGCTATAAATAGCGCAATAACTCCTCCTCGGAAAGGTCGTTGGAAAAACAAGGAAAACAGTACTTACCAAAATACACTGCCGACCTCCTTGCTCGCAAGACAAAGATCAGTCAATCGATTGACCGCCGAACTCGCTATCCACGTCGAGTTCGTCAATCAACCGATCGCCGAGCTCTTTGCGCGATAGTTCGCCACTCTGCTGAACTCCCCATTTAGTCATTCAAGATCGTCTTAAGCCGAGCTCATTTGTGTAATTTGCCGATCATCTTACCTCTTAATACGAAAGTCTTAGCCCCATCCTTTATCTAAAACGAATCTATTACCATCACTCCTACTCCAACAATTGGCGCCCACCGTGGGGCAAAGACTTTCTCTACTCAAAGATAGATCGGCCATTCGCCGAACAGGTCATTCCTTACAAGCTCGCCGATCTCAAACTAAAAGCAGGATGTCAACGGAACCCAACGTAGCTCGCCACCCACCAACTCAAAGCATGACCATCGACTCGGCACCAACCTCTGCACTCCCCTTCATAGGACCGATCAACCAAACAGGCGCTGCACGTGGAGAGCTTGAACAACGCCCTCCGACACCACCAACACGTTCGGGAAACCAAGCAGAACTGTCGTCCGAAAACCCAGAAACCGTGACTCTTCTCCACGCCTTACTCACAAGGTTCGACGATTTCGCCAGAGGAACCGACCATCGTTTCAACAGCCTGTTCGCAGCGCAACAGCCTGTTCGCAGCGCAACTAGCCAGCCAAAACCGAATTACCGAGCTCCAAGCATCACAGGCCTCACCAGAGTCTCAGCACACTCCTCGCCCGTTGCCGACCCAAAGAACACTCGCCTACGATAATCCGACCCCGCCGACCAATCTCATAAGGACGAACGAACCACGTCCGATCTCGTATCCACAGCACCACGCCGAACGAGGCGGGCACGACGTTGAAATAGAAAGAATGAAAGATCAATTATACCACATGAGGTCCCAAATCCACCAGGCCCCCAGCTCGGCCCCCGAAATCGATCGAGTCCTGCGCGAGGCACAAAACACACCATTTAGCGAACGAATTGCCCGAACAGTAGTACACCACCCAGGAAAACTGAAGATCTCGGCATACGAAGGCAATACAGACCCACGACAGTATCTAACCGCATTCTGCATCGCAATGGGACGAACCCATTTCTCCGACGAAGAGCGAGACGCCGGTTTTTGTCAACTTTTCGTCGAGAACCTCTCCGGATCGGCCTGACCTGGTTCTCCAGACTGCGAGCCAATTCGATCGACAGCTATCATCAGTTGACCACCGCATTCCTCAAACAGTATTCGATGTATATCGGACAGGGAACGTCGTGCGCCGACCTATGGGCATTAACCCAAGGACCGAAGGAATCGTTGCGATCGTTCATCAACAGGTTCAAAAACGTCGCCTCGCGGCTCACAGCGACCACCGTAGAAACGCTACCGGCGTTAATAAAAGGACTCTGGTACGAGTCAGTTTTCCGCGACGACCTTAAACTAAATGAACCGCGTACCCTAGAAGATGCTTTGTGCCGAGCAAACATCTTCATCGAAATGGAAGAAGAAAAAATCGTTTTGGCCAAAAGCCACGCTCCGACTAAGCCGCCACCTACCAAAGAAAAAACAAGAGAGGACTACTACGAATCTCGGCAACACTACGACAAGAGCTACCAAAACAATGAGAGGAAGCCGACAAACTGCTATGTCGGAAACGATCGATCGCCCAAGCAAATCAAGCCAACCATGGAATAAGTACGTCCGGAAGGACGACCCCAGGCCGAACCAACCTTTCTGCGAATATCATAAAAAGCCAGGACACTCGACGGCCCAGTGTAGACACCTCCAAGAATATCAGCTCGGCAAGTTCACCAGAGGCGAGATAGGAGAGACGAGCCCTTCCTCCTCCCAGCAAGCCCCTTATTACCTACCTGCAAGCGATAAGGAAAGGTCGGCCCGGGAGATTGGCTATCACAACGCCGAAGACCGCCGAGAGAGACAACCCGTCGAAAATGAAAACCGAGAGATCGTGGGAGGCCTGCCGACGCCACCACCGCCCCCACGAAGAAGAATCAACATGATCATGGGAGGCCTGCCGACCTGCAATGACTCAGTCCGATCAATTAAAGACTACAGCCGCAAAACCGTAACAACACAACAGTGGACACAAAACATCGGAAGCGAACTGGACGAATCTAGCAGCATCGTCTTCCGAGAGTCAGACACGCAGGGCCTACATACACCTCACAACGACCCACTGGTAATCGAACTCATGATCGGCGACTGCGACGTGAGCCGAATATTAATCAACACCGGGAGCACCGTCGACTTATTTTTCGAGGAAACACTGCGCAAAATGGAGTTGCAAGGCTACAAGATAAAGCCGAACAAAAAACCTCTGACCGGCTTCTTAGGAGAGACGACAATGACGGTCGGGACGATCAAACTACCCGTCCGTGTCGGCCGAGTAACCAAAATCGTCAAATTCGTGGTCGTTGACAAACCGGCCATCTACAACGCAATCATGGGAACGCCTTGGCTGCATGCGATGAAGGCAACACCGTCCACGTACCACCAATGCCTGAAGTTCCCAACTCCGGACGGACCGGTCACTGTGCGGGGGAGCCAAGAAATGTCCCGAATTTGTTTTGTCGCCGAACACAGGCTGCGACACTCGTCCCACGCCTATATCATCACGCAATCAGCCGCAACCATCAGCACCGAACTCCCATCGCAAAGCGAGCCACCGCGCGAACTCGTCGTCCAAGAGAACATCGATCCTAGCGACCCAACCCGATGCGTCGGTATAGGAACGGAGATCGGCACTGATCTACGCGGTGAGCTATTGACTTTCTTACATCAAAACGCTTTGACCTTCTCCTGGAGCACCGAGGATATGGTCGGCATCAATCCCGACATAACTAACCACAAGCTAAACGTCGACCCAACGTACAAACCGATCAAACAAAAAAGAAGAAAGTTGGGCCAAAACAGAGCGAAAGCCGTCAATGAGGAGGTCGAACAGCTATCGAAGGCGGGATCAATAGTGGAAGTGCGCTATCCCGAGTGGCTGGCGAACCCAGTCGTGGTCAAGAAGAAGAGCGGCAAGTGGCGCGTCTGCGTCGATTTTACCGATCTCAATAAAGCATGCCCGAAAGACAGCTACCCCCTACCGCATATAGATCGGCTAGTCGAAGCGACCGCCGGCAACGAACTACTATCTTTCATGGACGCTTTCTCAGGATACAATCAAATTCAAATGCACCCGGACGATCGGGAGAAAACGGCGGTCATAACCGACCGAGGAACCTATTGCTACAGAGTAATGCCGTTCGGCTTAAAAAATGCCGGGGCGACCTACCAACGCCTCGTCAACAAGATGTTCGCCGATCAACTGGGAAAAACGATGGAAGTATACATCGACGACATGCTTGTCAAGTCACGACACGCCGAAGAACATATCGAACATCTCCGAACATGTTTCTGCAGTCTGAACTAGCATGGCATGAAACTCAACCCCACCAAGTGCACTTTCGCAGTCACATCGGGCGAATTCCTGGGTACATCGTCACCTAGAGAGGCATCGAGGCCAACCCTCAAAAAATAAAAGCGGTCCTCGACCTCCCGTCGCTGAGGAACACGCGAGACGTCCAACGTCTGACCGGCCGAATCGCGGCTCTCAATCGCTTTATCTCCAGATCGACGGACAAATGCCTACCTTTCTACCAACTGGTGAGAGGAAACAAGCGTTTCGAGTGGGACGCCCAGTGCGAAGACGCTTTCCAGGAGCTGAAACACTATCTCTCGACCCCTCTGGTCCTCTCCAAACCCGAACCAGGCGAGACACTCTATCTCTACATCTCGGTGTCAAGGTCGGCGGTCAGCAGCGTACTCGTCTGAGAAGATAGAGGCGAACAAAAGCCGATCTTCTATATCAGCAAAACCCTCGATGATACCGAGACGCGATACCCAACGCTAGAAAAGCTTGCCCTCTCCGTCGTCACATCGGCCCGTAAGCTTCGGCCGTATTTTCAATTTCACTCAGTAATCGTCCTGACAAACCTACCCCTCCGAACAATCCTGCACAGCCCGACGCAGTCTGGCCGAATAGCGAAATGGGCGGTCGAACTAAGCGAGTATGATATCGAGTATCAGAACCGAACATGCCTCAAATCCCAGGTCCTAGCTGATTTTCTCATCGAGCTCCCACCAGAAATGCTCTCCGCCGACCCCAACATACAGAAGAGTTGGAGTTTACACGCGGACGGTTCGTCATCTCGCAACGGTTCTGGAATCGGCATCCGCTTGGAATCTCCGACAGGCGAAATTCTCGAGCAATCATTCCGCCTCGCTTTCTCGGCATCCAACAACGAGGGCGAATACGAAGCGCTGCTCGCCGGCTTACGTTTGGCAAAGGAAATGGGCGCGAAAAATATCCAAGCATATTGCGATTCACAGCTCGTCGCCAACCAGTACAGCGGAGAATACACAGCCAAGAACGACCGCATGGACGCTTACCTGACTTTGGTCCGGCAGCTCGCCAACGAGTTCGAAACGTTCGCCCTTACCAAAATTCCCCGCAGTGATAATTCGTCCGCGAACGCACTTGCTGCCCTCGCCTCCACATCCGACCCCGACTTAAGACGAGTAATACCCGTAGAAAGCATCAACCGACCCAGCATCGAGATCGACCTCAACGACTCAACAATGGCGATCGTCGCTCTCGATGATGTGATCCCGGATTGGATCGTCCTTGAAACTAAACGATGGGACGGATCGGAACGCAAGGAACTGATGAATGAGCGATTGATGGAACGAATGGTTTATACTAAGGATTCCGCGGAACAAATCCTTAACACCACCTCTCAACATATTGATATTACGCACAACCGGTGAAGAGGACTCTCCTCGACGTGTTGATATTACGCACAACAAGTGAAGAAGGAAATCTCGGATATGACACACCAAGATAGTTTGATCAAGCATAAAAGGGGTTTTTGATAGATAAAATGTTTGATAAAGAGAAAAGAAGAGTTGTAGCAAGAGATAAAGGAAAGGAAGAGAGTGGGAAGGAACACGCTCCTCCCATTCTCGTAAACATAACAAAATTAAATGAACAAAGAAACAACATGCACGACCCCTTGACTTCCTCCGCGCGGTTTGATTCAAAATCATGGGCCGGACCGAACAAACAATGAACAAAGAAGTGATTTGAAGTGTGGCTTGGCCTCGTTAAAAACCTTGTCAAGAAAACCCAATGGGACAAAACTTGACAAGGGAAAAAGAGCACACAAGACACACTTGCCTCTTTATCCATGTTGTTGGGTCGTTAAGCATACCATCGTGGTGGGCTTAACATCGTGCCGACTTAAACGGCTAAGGACTTTCCCAACCAAATTGTTAAGAGCCTTAGTTTGGGAACGAGTGACCGGGCCAGCCGGTATGGCAAATGCTTCCTCAGGTTCAAGCTGCACCGCAGCTACATGCTTTCCCGGCTCTCCCCGCCTTCCTTGGTCCATGTCCGGGCTAACCTCATCCATGATCGCATCATCTCCTCCCTCTTGAAAAGGATTTGTCCTCAAATCTGGATCATCTGCAAGAAAAGGAGATAGGTCAGCAACATTAAAACTCGGACTAATATCGTACTTACCTTGGAGATCAGCTCGGTAGGAGTTGTTGTTGATGCGCTTGGTGATCGTGAAAGGGCCATCGACTCTCGGCTGTAACTTAGACTTGCGTTTGGCTGGAAATCTTTCTTTGCGGAGATGGATCCAAACTTTGTCCCCGGCTTCAAAGACTAACTCACGTCGTCCTTTGTTGGCTTTAGTAACGTATTGTTTCGTTTTATCCTCAGTGTTTTTCTTTGCTTGCTCATGTATCTTTCTCACAGTTTCTGCCCTTTGTTTCCCATATGTACTCAATCTTTCACTCAAAGGAAGAGGCATTAAATCCAAAGGAGACAAAGGTTTAAAACCGTAAACAATTTCAAATGGTGAGAACTTAGTTGCCGAATGCACAGAATGGTTATATGCAAATTCTATATGGGGCAAACAATCATCCCAATTCTTGAGATTCTTTTTAAGCAAGGTTCTCAATAAAGCTCCTAATGTCCGGTTAACAACTTCAGTTTGTCCATCAGTTTGTGGGTGACAAGTTGTAGAGAACAAAAGCTTAGTTCCTAATTTCGACCACAAGGTTTTCCAGAAATAACTAAGGAACTTAGTGTCACGATCACTAACAATTGTGCGCGGCATGCCATGCAATCTAACAATATCCTTGAAGAACAAAGCAGCAACATGGGATGCATCATCTGTTTTATTACATGCAACAAAGTGAGCCATTTTTGAAAACCGATCAACAACTACAAAGATGGAATCTCTTCCATGTCTAGTCCTAGGGAGACCAAGCATGTCTTTTATTGAGCTTTTGATGGCCCTTGAAGTGTTTGAGCGATTCATGGTCGGTATGGATGACAAATTCCTTCGGCCATAGATAATGCTGCCACGTTTGCAACGCTCGGACCAAGGCATAGAGTTCCTTGTCATAAGTTGGATAATTGAGCGTGGCTCCGCCAAGTTTTTCACTAAAATAGGCAATCGGCTTCTTATCCTGCATAAGAACAGCTCCAATCCCAATCCCTGAGGCATCACACTCAATTTCAAATGTTTTTAGAAAATCAGGCAACATAAGAACAGGCGCATTAGTTAATCGATCCTTGAGAGTTTGAAATGCTTCCTCATGTGCCTTCTCCCATTTGAAACCAACATCTTTCTTGATGATTTCGGTCATTGGTGCGGCTATGGTACTGAAATCTTTTACGAATCGCCGATAGAACCCGACCAAACCATGGAAACTTCGGACCTCTCCAATGGTTTTGGGGCTCGGCCAGTCCCGGATAGCAGCCACTTTTTCTTCATCAACCTGTACGCCATCTACACTTACCACAAAACCTAAAAACACAACGTTATCCGAACAAAAGGTGCATTTCTTCAAATTGGCGAACAGTCTCTCTTCCCTAAGGACATGAAGAACAGACGCAAGATGTTTCAGATGATCAGTCATGTTCTTACTATATATGAGAATGTCATCAAAATAAACTACCACGAAATGACCAATGAATGACCTAAGAACATGATTCATCAAATGCATGAAGGTACTTGGTGCATTCGTTAGACCAAATGGCATAACAAGCCACTCATAAAGACCATGCTTAGTTTTGAATGTTGTTTTCCACTCATCACCTTCCTTCATCCGAATTTGATGATAACCACTTTTAAGATCAATCTTAGAGAAAATGCAAGATCCATGCAATTCATCTAACATGTCATCGAGCCGTGGGATAGGGTGTCGATACTTTACAGTGATATTATTGATGGCTCGGCAGTCGACACATCCTCCAACTTCCATCTTTCTTAGGTACAAGAAGAACGGGAACAGCACATGGACTCATACTCTCTCGGATGTGGCCTTTGTTCATGAGTTCATCCACCTGTCGTTGAAGCTCCTTGGTCTCAACCGGATTAGTTCGGTAAGCCGGTCTGTTTGGTAAGGTGGATCCAGGAACAAAGTCAATCTGATGTTCAATGCCTCGGACGGGAGGTAATCCTGGTGGTCCTTCCTCTGGAAAGACATCGCCAAAGTCCTGCAAAAGTTTAGATAGTTCACTCGGAATCTCCGGTGTAGTATGAGTCAAAGCCATCAGTTTTTCCTTAAAAATAAACAACAAGAATGGTTTACTAGAGTTCATGGAACTTTTAACCTGTTTGTGCTTGGCTAAGAAATTCTTTTGCTTGACTGGTTTAGCTTCTTTAACGGCGAGCTGAAGCTGATCCTCATACACTTCTTGCGGACTCAAAGGAATCAAAGTAGTTTTCCGACCTTCATGGAGTAACGTGTACCGGTTAGTGAAACCGTCGTGTATAACACGTCTGTCTGATTGCCAAGGTCTTCCAAGATAATATGACCGGCGTCCATGGGTAGAATATCGCAAAGGACTTCATCCTTGTAGTTGCCGATGGATAAAGGAACAACCACTTGATTCTTAACGGCCATTTCTCCTGTTTTGTTCAACCACTGTAACTGGTAAGGCTTGGGATGCTTAGTGGTAGGCAATCCTAATTTCTCAACCATAGTCTCACTCGCAACATTGGTGCAACTCCCTCCGTCAATAATCAAGCTACAAACCTTGTCTTGAACAAGACAGCGAGAATGGAAAAGATTTTCACGTTGCTCATCCTTCTCGGTTCTGACTTGAGTACTTAAGATACGTCGAGCTACCAGAAGTCTTCCCGTGACTGGAGCAGCCTCATACTCATCTGGTTCGGCCTCTTTCTCCGGTTCGGGTTCTTCCTCGGATTCAATCTTACCGTTATCCCTTATGATCATTACTTTCTTGTTACGGCAGTCAGTGGCGTAATGACCATATCCTTGACATCTAAAACATTTGAGCTCACGGGTCCGGATGGGTGGATTCCTTTCTGACCAGCTCTTGTCTTGATTAGCATCCAAAGGCTTAGTCTCCGGTTTTGGCGAGAAAGGTTTAGAGTCTCGGTTAAAGGACGGTCAGCGCTGATCGGTGTTGGACCGAGTGGATGATCTTCGTTTCAACTGTTACTCGGCTAGCACCGCTTTGTGTAGCATTGCTTCTAAACCCACACAATTCTGCATTTCAACGATATCTTGTATCTCACGGTTCAAACCTCCAGTGGCTTCTCTATCTTCAACCACGTTAGCCCGAAGTAACATAACTTCCATCTCCTGGAAGTATTCCTCAACGGTTCTAGTTCCCTGAGTGAGTCTCCGAAGTTTGGCGTGCATCTCATGTTGGTAATGGCTAGGGACGAACCGCTGTCTCATGACTCTTTTCATCTCTTCCCAAGTAGTGATTTCATAAGCCCCTCCGATCTCACGTGCCGTTACAATCTGTTCCCACCATCTCAAGGCGTAGTCATTAAACTCAGAAACGGCGAGCTTGACCCGGTTGATGTTGAGGATGTTGTGCAAGTTAAAATTGAACTCGCATTTCTTCTCCCAATCCATATACTCGTCCAGATTGTTTCTGCCATGGAACGGCGGAATTCTCATCTTGTATCCTCCAAGATTTTCGATCATTCGGTCTGGTTCATCACGAGGTCTCCTAGAACGGCGTCGGCTGGATTGAGATGAATGCCCACTTCCGTAATAGATTTTCGCTTGCTCGTCGGTCGGTCTTTTAGACGTCATAGGATCTTGTTTCTCCCCTTCTGAGATATTGATCGGATCCTTCGGCACTTCTCCACCAACTCTGGAGGAACAACAATGCCGATCTCTGCCAAAGAAGAATACGAATCAAGCAAGGCCGTGGCTTGATTGAGAACCATTATGTCCGGCTGCACTCTCGCTTCGTCCTCGACGTATTTCCTCATTTTGTCCAGCCGATCTTGAAACATCATCAGCAGCGCCGACTTGGTCTCCCGAATTTTCCTGGTCCAGAGATCACGAACCCGTAGACTTCTTTCCCGCTGCTCAAGATCGGCGTGTTTCTTCTCCAAACGACCGCACTGGGCCTTGAGAGCCTCGATCTCCGTACGAGCATCGGTGATCTCGGTGACGCGGCCCGCATCCTCATTCTCCAACTGAGAAACCTTCTCAGTAAGCTCGGCGACCCTTTTCTCCAAACCGTCAGCCCGACTCTTCTCCAACGACAGATCGTCACCCCCTTCGGTAACGGCCTTTTCTAACTGCCGACGATGATAATCAAGCAAGGCGTTCGTCGAAGCAATGGCCTGAGAGACAAAACGAAATGAGGGTAAAAACTCGACTTACACAAACCAAATCAATAGAAAAGTTGTTCGGCAAACCTGAAAGGAATGATGAGCCATCTCCTTGAAAAGACGTTTCTCCTCTGGAGAAACAATGCTGATCGGGTCCACGACTGTGGTCGGCTGAATCTCGTGATATAGCTGACCTCAAGCCCGGTTGCTCTCCAAGAGAGGAATCCTCCCTTCATACTCGTACTTAAACGAGTATTCAAAGATTTCCTGCCGAGCCAGACCGTCGTTCCCCTCTTCGGCGATCGGCACCTCAACTACCGCAGCATTTTCCACCGCAGCAGCACCCGACGCTACGGCATCAGCGGCCAGCTCCTTCGCAGAAGCCTCCTCCTCCGAGGGCGTCACCCTCCTCCTCTTTTCGTCACCACCCGGCGACACCGCCTCAGCAGCTACCTCGCGAGCCGCCGAGGCAACATAAGGAATGATCGCCTGCTCGCCCGAAGCAGGGGCATCTCCTTCTCCTTCATCCAACATGTCTGGAAGGGTCGGAGTGATCGGCTCCACTCTTCCCGTCTCCGGATTAACGCGAGTATATGCCTGCGGCTCGTAACAGACGAAGGCACCATAACAGGCGGATCCACCTCGCCTTGATTTTTCTGCGCAACCACGGCGCTCACCACCTCCTTCCCATACCGCGGCAGGTTCAAAGAGATCTTTCCTATCTTCGCAGTAGCCTTCGGTTTTCCTAACAGCCACGAAGCTGAAATCATCGGCCCAAAGGCCACCGAGTCACGATACAGGTCGGCAAGTGCGAAAATAAACAAGGGAGAACTTAAAACTTTCTTACCCGCTTCAATGCGAGCCCACTGCCTTTTGATCCTCTGCCTATCGATATCTTCCCACCTCCTTTTGCCGAGCTCAGAAAGCCGCCTAACGTCTCGGGAAAAAATCGGTGGAGGAACTCGCCAAATAGGAGGACGATCTGCACAGAGAAAGAGCCGTCAGATGACAAAAATCGACAGGAAAACGAGATGATAACAGCCCTGTTAGGTCTTCTACCGAACGTCGGGCTCCACTCGTTCCTGTACGGCCTACGCGCGTCTGGAACTGCCGCCTCATTGACACGAACGAAGAAATATTCTTCGATCCAATTCCCGTATTTCGACCGGATACTGACATAAAGGGTTCTCGGGGTCCTTTTCTTCACCGTAATCGACGACATGGCCTCAAAAAAGCGCAGGTCAATGTCGATGTCAAGCTCGGCTGCCAAAACCAACGGGCCGACAATGTAACGGATCGCCGCCGGACAAAGTTGTGACATAGCAACGCCGACCTCCTCGCAGTAGGCAACGAGCAGCTTCGGCAGCGGAAAGGACATTTGGCTCTCAAAGAACCAAAACTTGTACGCAGTAAACCAGCCCGGCGGCGCCTTCCACGGACGCTCATCTTCCTCAGGAAGACGAATAGCCAAGCCCAGAGTTCGGCTGTTGTACTGACGGATTTCCCTCAGATCATTCTCCGTGCACAACGTCTTGCCGAGCTTCCTTAAATCTCGAGGCGGTGGCTGAGTACTCTTCTTTTCAGGCGGCGATCCCGAGACAATAGCCTTTCTACCCTTTTTGCCGATCGAAGCTCTCGGCACATTCATCGTCTTGGCCTTTTTGGGCCCTACAGCTTTCCCTTTCTTACGAGCATCGGCCATCTCCTTTCTCCTCGAGGGCACGATCGGCACCGAGGGGCCGACATCCGTCGGATAGAGATCCGCAAACCCTTCGGGAAGAGCCGTTCGCTCCGAAATGAACGACGCGCACCGAACTGAAATCGGCACATGGTCTACCGAGTCCGGCGAATCCATCAGGCTCGGCACTACTATATTAGCAATAGGCGATTGAGCAGGCGTGGCTGACAAATCGCCACCAGAGGGCGGCGCAACACCAGATCGGCCGCCAGAATCCGCCGAAGAATTGGAACTCGTCTCCGGCAGGGATTCGTCCGATCCCGTATTGTAGGAATCGTGTAGAGAAGTAGAAGACTGATCGGAATCGATCACATTATCAAAGATAGGAAACTAAACTGATCGGCAACTAAACAGATCGACAACTAAGGAAGATCGGCGAGAAAGCTCGAATCTAGAGAGAAGGCAGAGAAAACTAGAGAGAGAAATTGTACCTTCACACCAGACGAAAACTGAATAAAAGTGGAGCAAGGGAGGCCTTTTATAGAGAGGATGCTCAGAAGACGAAGAGACGGGAAGACGATTCGCCGGCAGGCGTGACCCTTCATCAAAAGACGCCGATTGCATGTTTGACACGTGGCCTTCCTCTTCCAAACGCCGACCCAGTCTCTTCTCCACGATGCTTCGAGGGGAGTCTCCGCAGCGGGACTCGACTACGAAAAGGGGGGGGGGGGGGGGGGGGGGGGGGGGGCATTGTTGGAGGTGGGCTTGGCACCCCTCCAACTGGGCTGGCCCATGTCAGAGAAGGGCCATATAAGACGAAGCCCGTCAGCTTTTCCAGGCCCGCCGAGCGAAATTACCTGTTGCTATAAATAGCGCAATAACTCCTCCTCAGAAAGGTGGTTGGAAAAACGAGGAAAACAGTACTTACCAAAATACCCTGCCGACCTCCTTGCTCGCAAGGCAAAGATCAGTCAATCGATTGACCGCCGAACTCGCTATCCACGTCGAGTTCGTCAATCAACCGATCGCCGAGCTCTTTGCGCGATAGTTCGCCACTCTGCCGAACTCCCCATTTAGTCATTCGAGATCGTCTTAAGCCGAGCTCATTTGTGTAATTTGCCGATCATCTTACCTATTAATACGAAAGTCTTAGCCCCATCCTTTATCTAAAACGAATCTATTACCATCACTCCTACTCCAACAGACTAGATCTTAAATCTGTGTCAGTCGATTTGTTAACTGAAAATCTGATCGTATAGCACAAAAAATCAGAATTCACAAATGACACAAGAAGAAAAACGTATAGTATTGAAGATCAAAAGAGTAAATCTTTGATCAGTATAGTTTAAAAACAGATTTTTTTCAGATTGGCCTACACGATTTCTCAAATTAAGCGCCGATTTCATTGATCCCACGGCTGAGGCGGATGAAACTCGGATCACCGATTTATCTGACCAGTTACCTCTAAATGCCACGGTGAGCCACCGAACACCACTTTTTCGGACGCCTAATCGCCAACTCGGGAGTTTTAGAACACAAGTTAAAACTAATCGTTGCGAGTCTTGCAGGTGGAGCTGTTGGGCTTATAAACTGGCTACGTATCACCTTTGCGGTTGAGCTGATCTCCTAATAGACAAATTTACCAGGCTAAAGAACTTTACTGCTCAATAACTCTCTCTATAACACTGTTGGTTGTTAATATAAGAGCAGTCATGACTAGGCCTGGAACTTCAGGTTTCGCTTCGTGCTTAGGTCGGGTTTTTCAGATTTTCGAGTTTATAGATATAGAAACCGTTTGGATCTTTTAAAGTTTTCCGGGTTTTTCGAGTTTTTTCTAGGTTTTTAGGGGTTTTTAAAGTTTTTCAGGTTTCAGGTTTTTTGGGTTTGAGATATAAAAACCGTTCAGTTTTTTTTAAATCTTTGGTTCGGGTTCGGTTCGAGTTCGGGTTCGGGTAAAAGTCACAGGCCTAGCCATGACCATGACCTAAGCCTTCTCCACAACCAAAGCAAATTAGACTACTATAATAACTGTGTAGGAAACATTGTAAAATATTAGTTGTAATAATAAGCTATAACCATTAATTGAATTAATTTCTCTAAAGTTTATAACACCAGAATAAACCGACTTCCGAACCAAACCGAACCAAAACTAATTTTGGTTAAATTCTGTAGACTTTTCTAAAATACCAAACTAACCGGAAAACAGAATAAACCGGCCGGTTTAATTCTGTTTAATTAATACTACATGCAAAAAGAAAAAATGAACCAAAATTTCCAAGCAGCCACATGACCAGATTCTCTAGCATTCTCCACAGCTTAAGCAAGTTAGATTTTAGTAAGAGGCTTCTGAAACAAAATTGTTGAGTTTTTAAATTAGTAAGCTGATATCAACAAGAACAGGTAATACTAGTGGGCTCGCAGTCTCAGTATCTCTTTTGCTGTTCTTAACCTGAAGTATGGCATGTCCTTCTGCAAAAGATGGAAAAAAAGTAAACATGTTTTATATCAGTCTTAACACAATGCTTCACCACTTCCAGTTTGACCCCAAAACAGATTTGATTGTTTGTATTGATATGGATTCACAAGCCAACGCAAACCTTGATACTATCTTTTATTAATTTACCTGGCTAAAACATAGCTTCAGTCCTCTACTGTAAAAATCTATGTATTTAAGCATAAACATCCCACAGTCGTACCTGCGAAATCGCAATAGAAAGCTATTAAAGAGCGGTTGCAAGCTTGTAACTGAAGAAGATGGTATCACAGAAGCAATTTAGGTAGCAAACTATGGTGTTATTTGTTGTGAACAGAACTCATATCAGCTTGGATCTATCCCTAACTCACTCACATAGCCAAATAAAGTTTTGACGGTTACAAAGGCAACACTGGAATTACGTACCCATTTTGTTGTCGAGGAAGGTCTTTAACATGTTCCATGTCCCATAAACTAACGTCAATATTTTTTCCACTCTTGTCCTTCACTTCATCCACTAAGTACTTAGCCTGAAACAAATACCGGTTGGCATTAGTTACAATAGCATAGCATCTCCAAAATGCAAATGGTACAAAATTTATGATCAAGAAAGTATACCAGAGACTTTAATATCCTAGGATCAAATCCTTCTAGTGAATCAAGATACTGGAACTTGCATTCTCTGATATTAACCACTGCCAGGGTCCAATGTAAACCTTTGTGGATCGGAACAAATATCTACACAGGTTCATTGTCAAAACATTTTTTTGTAAAATTACAAAAGAAACTCAAAACTTTAGTCTCTGGGGAAAGAAAAACTCACAATGTCACAATCAATAAGATTATACCCCAGCTTACTCTGTGTAGTCCATCTCCTGACAGCTTCATGATTGTAACCGGAACCGCCTGCTAGCTGAACAAAATGTAATTTGAGGGTTAAAAAAACATAAGCATGTGAACACATAGACCTGTATTTGTTGAAGCATGTAAACTAAAACAGGAAGCAAACCTTAGTGTAAAAAAAGGTACTGCAGAAATGACACTTTAAGTACTTATGAGGTTCTCTAGTTTCTCTCTCTTTCAGCAAATCGAGATAGAGATTGATGACCTACAAAACAGAACAAATCATACATCAATTCAAAACTGGAAGATGCAACAAAATGATAATGAAAGAAAGAACTACCTCATCGTTAAGCCAAGCACAAGGTTTGAGGCATTGTAAAGTTTCTCCAGTAATGACAATGTTGGAGTTTTTATGCGAAGCCAAGACCTTCATTCTGAGAATAGCAATACCAATTAATTTAAAATTTGTAAATCAGTCATTCGTGACGTTATGAAGCTTCTGAAGTACCTTTTTCTCACAGAAAATGCACTTCTGACTTCAGCTTCTTCTTCTTTTGTAAGCGGTAGAAAAGTTTCATGTGAAACCTTCAAAACAAATCAAAAAACAACTTTCAATCAACAATGTGCCATGTCTTAGAGAACTATAAGCCTAACTACAAGTCATGATTGCAGCTAAAACCAACCATAAGCAATAAAACAGAGCATGGATTTTAAAGAACATGTAAGTACATTGTACATTCACAACACTGGAGCAAGAAGAGTATATAAATCACCTCAACATGCTTTTTCACCAAACGGGGAGATCGAGGAAGCAATACTAGTCTCGAGTTGTTCCCATTTTTATCATTTCGAAGACCCCAAGTAGTAGAATATACCTCAACCAAAGCTTCATCCACTTGAACTTCTTTAAAGTTTGAATCTTTGGAAACCGAATCTCCCAAAGGACCTTCTTCATCGCTCAATTGAACAACTTTCTTCTCCTTCTCATGGAACGTCAACGTGGGTTTCTCTGCATCAAGCTGGAGACCACACAAACTGATTTTTCCACCGCTAATCTCGTCATTATCGGAGCAATCTTTAGGTTTTGCCTTCTTTTTCAAGACTGAAATACGAACAAGTAAACTGAATCTAAGAGCTCCTCTGCCACGGGAGTGAAATTCTGGTCCAAAGGAAGAGACTTTCGTGGCTGGATTCTTCGGCAATCTTGAAACTGTAGCATTGAGAGACGAAACTGACTTGCGATTAGTCGCTGCGTTAGCCATTAGAGATCGAATTCGACAAGTTAGCGGAACGTTTTCTCGTCGCCAAAGCGACGGGAATGGGATTATGAATCGCCGGCGTCACGCCAAACGAGACATTTTTCGATTTTCAAAGTGTCGTTTGACCAAAGTATTTCTAAATTCTAATTCACCCACGCGAGAGATGAATAAAGTGAAGGACTGAAGAGTATAATATAATATTATAAATTAGTGTCTGACCCGCACTGCACTGCTGCAGGATTATGTTTTTGTTTTTTTGTTTTTTTAATCATTTTTGTAACATGTGTTAATTTTAATGTTAGTTCAAGAGTTGTGTATTTTTGGTTGTGTTGTATATTTCTTTCTATTAAAATTGTCAAGTATTTTGTTAATTTGAATCTGAATTTTTGTATTAAGTAATTCAAATTTTGCTGTATTAATTCGGCTGTTTTTTATTAATATTTAAGAAAAAAATATATAATAACCAAACACATGTCCAAATACTAAGACAATAAAAACGAAGACATGTTTCCAATTTTTTCCACCATCCTTTAATATTGTGTGCTTTGTTTGATTTTATTTTACTTTACATAATTTTTTGTTTTTTTCAATTTTAAAATCGTGGAAATACCCACACCGCTACTTTCTCTATACTTTATCTTCTTCCGTTCTATTGTTTTTATCAATACTCAGTTGAGATATGGAGAAATTTACAGTGGGAGGCACTTTTTCACTTTCAATTAACACAAAAACACACTTACGACTTATGGTGCACTTCCATGAGGTGGAATGACCAAAATAGCCTTTTGTAACACACCCCTTTTTACAATTTCCTTCCTCGGTAAAAATCCCCAATCTCTCCGGCACCGGCGTGAATCGCAGGCGAGGAAACTTCTTCTTTTGGTCAGATTTTCCGATTTACAGACTAGAAGTCTTGGTGCATTTCTAACTCTTTTCAAACAAATCACACTTTCCTCCAATTCCTAACTGAATCACCACAGGGGAGAAACGGGAAAAACCCCTAATCCCATCACCGTCGTTCGCAGCAGCAGTTAGGGAAGTGTTCTCACTTCTGGCCTCCGGATTTCTCTCGATTAAAGGATCTGGGAAGTCTTTAATTGAAGCACTTCGGCGGGAAGGTTTATGGATAACATCACCTCCGAGTTATCGGAACACCCCATCATGGATCCAAACACACCTCAGGCGAATCCACATATCGCTCCAGTTCCCCCCGTAGAAGGTAAAATCCACATTTCGAATCGATATGCAGCCATTGGGGTTTGCAATTTATTGTTTCCATAAACACACATCCATATGGCCATGTTAGGTTTTCTACATGATTAAGATTCAGATCGATCTACAATTTGAATTTAGGAGTAGTTTTTTTCAATTTGGGGAACTATCTACTCTCGATTGTTAAGACAAGTCCATCTCAATGTATTTAGCAGACAATCATCCTCCCATACTTGCTGTCTCTCGCTTCTTCGTTTGTACTTAAACAGATATTACCAAAGGATTCACGTATATAGAGTGTTCACAAAACTCTTACTAAGTGGACACATACACAATCAGACTGCGGTTTTTATTCACTGATTTCAATCCCCTACAACTAATTTTTGCCTTATGTTTCTTTCAGGAAAACCATATGACTATTGGGATGAAAACCTTCCGCCTAGACTTTTTTCAACCGGACGATACCCGGTTGCTAGCCTTAATGTGTATTCCAAGCTAGACCACCTTACGTTCATTCATCACTACCTGAAAGACAGCCCTGTCATGGACCAGATCAGAAACACATGCTTTGGAAAGCTTTTCGACATCCCATCCCCGAGATGCCCCATTTTCGGGAAGTTTATTCACCAGCTCATCACTAGGCAACTTATCACTAAAAAAAACACGAGCTATGGATGGCTTTCGGTGGCCATCCCATCAAATTTGGTTTTCCCGAGTTTGCACAAATCACGGGACTACCTTGCGGGGAATTTGAAGAGGAATACAACGACAAAGACACAACACAGATTGCAGTTGAGGTTGACGATACATGGAGAGAGATAATTGGGGATGACGCAAACACAACTATTGGGGACATTGCCGAATTATTCCAAAATGAAAAGTCATTTCATTCTATGTCCGACGACCGGAAATTCAAACTGGCACTTATACTCATCGTTGACGGTGTACTGGTTGCCAAACATCAGTTTCCCAAACCCACACCGAGATATGTCTCCATGCTCTCCGATGTACCAAAGTTCCTTCGATATCCCTGGGGCCGTGAATCTTTCTTATGCACCCTTGAGACGATGCGGCCACAACCAAAAAGAGGGAAGAAACAGCAAGACCCTATACCCAGACTCCGCCGCCAACTAGCTGCTGTGACTATGCGGCTTCAAGGTTTCCCACTTGCACTACAGCTCCTAGCATTCAAGAATATCCCAATCCTACTCAATTGGCTTCCCATCCCAGCTGAAGACCACACGCTTTTTCATATCATCGGAGATTCTATCCCAATCCACGCTGGTCTCAAACTGAACGATGTTTTGCTTGCAGAAACCCACTTTGGTGTAAGTGGTCGCAAAATAATCTTTCTCTATAATACTCAGTTGCTTCAATTTATTACTAACATTCCTTTTTTACAGTTATATGTTGCTCCGTATCTTAATACTACAGATCCAGCCATCAGCGCCCAGTACACCTGGGACGATGAAGTTACAGACAACAAAGTTTTGTACCTTGAAAAGAAAATCAAGAATGGTGAGTCCTTCTCGTTGACTGACTGGCCTCACGGCGACGCTTCCCTTAATCACATATTCCCAAAGCCACAAAAGACAAAACCTGGCGCTCATAAGAAACACATTCTCAACCGCCGGAAAAGAAAAAACAACAACAACCTCTCCAATGACCCAACTCCTCACAAAAAAACACCAACCACTACTCCGGCGGACATCATCCAAACCTCTACTCTTGAAGAGATTCAAACACTCAAAGCGCAGGTGGCTGAATTGATTGCCAACCAAAAGAGGTTCGAGCAGGAACGGATTTTTTACAGAACGCAAAGGATTAGACAACGGCGGAGGCGCCCATCAGTGAACGTAAATACCAACACACGCCCGTCAACGTCTACCGGAACGCATACCACATAAGCTAATGAAGGCCTTGTACGGCCATCGCATTGGGAAGACTTGCCACTCAAAGAAAGTTTCGGACTCGGCAAAGACCACACATCTACTAAGGTACACAGGGAAATCATTCCTAGCATTGATTATGATTATGGCACATACAACAATGGAGATCGTAACAATAACATCCACATGGAATGATTTGTTTTTTCTGTTTATTTGATCTGCCAGGCTGGGCATCCACCAAACACGCATACACCTGAAGCGATGCCCCAAGAGGTTTGTACATTCAATCAGCTTATACTCAAACTCGATGACGAGTATTTTATACTACATTTTCTACTCAACTATTTTTTAACATTTTGCCCCACCCAACATCACACATATCCAAACAGGGGTGTCCATATGGATATCTTTTTTAAAAAAAAAACAGGAATGATTTGTTTTTTCTGTTTATTTGATCTGCCAGGCTGGAGATCCAGCAAACCTGGGCCAAAGTAATGACACGCCTACACCTGAAGCGATGCCCCACGAGGTTTGTACATTCTTAACACAAAACGTTTAGCAATGAGTATGTTGTAATTTAAGTACATCCATATATCTGTTCACACAAGGAAACTTTGCATCTTCATTCAATTAGCATTCAATCAGCCTCTACTCAAAGTCGCTGACGAGTACTTTAGTGTTTTTTCCTACATCTTTCAACTATTTTTAAACATTTTTCCCCACACAATATCAAACATATCCAAACATGGGTATCCATACGGATATCTTATTTTCCATGGCTGACACATTTTTGTGCATATCTTTTTTTTGGTTCTGCCTAACCCTACTAACATCGTTTCCCTGGCCGACACATTCTTGCGCATATCTTTTTTTTGTTCTGCCTAACCCTACTTACATCGTTTCCCTAATCTTATTTTCTCAAAATTTTCAAGGAGTCACGCCACACGTCTACTATCTCACTTACTCCTGAAGACGCACGTTCGTCGGATCTCTCCTTGGTGGTTCAAGAAACCGCTGCCCCCAAAAAGGTGCACCTTAACTTTTACCCAAAAAAATTACTTCATTTGCTATCTCTTCGCTTAGTTTGCACAACTGATTAAATTTTATCATTTCCACCAGCAAAAAAAATTCCAGCCCAAAATCCGACTTAGGCTTAGGAAAAATACCAACCAATCATCACCTATCCAACCACTCGGGGTAAGCTTTACCACTGCTTCCCCACATTTAATACAATCATCTTATTGACAAACATACAATTGGTAAACTAATTTCCCACCCATGTATAACAGCATCACAGCACAGCAAACGAGGAAACAGATGAAGACTCTGAAAAAATAAGCGACGATCGCATCATTCGGAATGCAATGTCATTCGCCGATCACCCCCTCCACATGGATACAACGCAGGTTAAAAACCAATCACTTTACATAAACACATGCTCTTTCATCTAACGTTCGGCTCAAATTTACACAGGCTTCTCACACATCAACCGAGAGTGAAGGACCTCTCGACACAGTGTTGTTCAGTGATTCATCGCCTCCCCCAAAAAAATCCAAACATACACCAACTGACAGGGAGATAGGGGGGACAAGAACAAATTATACAGCCAATGTGCATTCGTCCTTTGCAAGAAAATCAGTTTCACATGCTGGAACAAATACTTATTGCCTCGCCCCACGTGTATGCTGCCCAACCAAATAGTTATGATTAGGAACAAATAATACTATTCCATTATTATTTAGTTGTTTTACCTATCTGCACCCGTCTTATCGCAGGGAACATTACACCGACTGCGGATTCCTTTTCACAAACACATTCCTCCTCGATCTCGCCACGCCTTCTAAATGGGTTTCCACATTGGTACGTTTACATAACTTAACCAATTATTAGTTCAACCATCGCATATTATGGAACTGTCTTAAAAATGCGTTTCCGCAGCACATGGAGGTCCTTATGAACTAGCTTGCAAGAAGACAAATTATATTACCAGCCTCCAAAGCCGGTGCTTTCTGCTCCCCAATGCTAATTAACTGCATATTAGCAAAGAGTAAAGACTTCTATGCTGCCAAAAACAAAAAAAGGGTACACTGGGATCATCAGATTTCACAATTTGTCCACGCACCAGGAAGGACATGGGTTCAAGACACAGATATTGCCTATGTGCCAATGAATTTGGACAACAAGCACTGGGTAGGCTTAGCAATCAAATTGAGCGTAGGGTGCATTGAGGTCCTAGATCCTAACACCGACCTCAAAACCAACAAAAACCTTGGAAGGTATCTCAAACCTATTCTAGATATGTTACCCTACGTTTTGCATAAGCTTTGCCCACAGGCATCTCAGCCGAGAGGACTAGAAAGCTACACTTGGAAATGCATCACAGATCTTTACAAAAACATTCGTGGAGGTGATTGCGGACCATTGGCTGTCAAGTTTATGGAGATGCATGCGGCAGGAGATCCCGAACCACACATGGCGGGGATAACCGACGCACTTGTTACACAGTTTAGGAAGCAATACACCCTTGACCTCTACAAAGAACTCATCATGCCTCTGTACCTCTGACCTGTCTACTATATACCTTATCTAATATTTTATCTTTTTGTTATGGAAACCTTTTTTGTTTTCAGGAAAATGGATATGTTAATTGTTAATTTTGGAGTGTGATGTTTTTAGTAACCATTTTGTTGGCGTACTAAAAAATGAGTATGGTTGCTTAGTTATCTAACAATATGTACATCGTCACAGGTAGGAATGGAAATACAATATGGATATGTTCACTTTTTTGCTGGGTGTATTAACGATATGTTGTTCGTTCATATCTATATGGACGCTTACAAATGGATAGCAATGTCGCACTCCAAGTAATAACATCAGTTCTTATGGATATCGTTAATATCCACTCCATATAGACGCCAACAAATGGATACTAATATCACACTCCAAAAAACAGTTAACATACAACACTTCATTTGGATACCGTTTTACATATGGACGCCAACACATGGATACTACTATCACAATCCAAGAAACAATTAACATATCCATTTTCTATATCCACTACAACATATCCTTTTCACGATATGTAGTTTCTAGGATAATGTAAAATAGGGTTCCATCCTCAGAACCAAATGTGGATGTTAAAAATGGATAAGTTAAGGGGTATTATTAAAGAAGTTAGGTACATATGGACGCCAACACATGGATACTAATATCACACTACAAATAACAAATTTCATGTTCATACCTATATGGACGCCAAAAAAAGGATAGCAATGACGTACTCCAAACAAAAATTAATATATCCACTTCGTATGGATACCGTTAATATCTGCACAAGCTTCAGTTGCTTGCTTACACACTTCATGACTCCTTTGCCTTCATAGCTTCTTCTCCACATGATTGATCACTCTTTTGGTGTCTTGATCATCAGTTGAGCTTTCTTCTAGGCTGAGTTCATGCTTGATTTTATAAAAGGTTTATAAAGGTCTTCATTATGATGTGGAGATGGACCTTTATAAACCTTTATAAAATTCTTCACCTTTATAAACCTTTATAGAAGTCTTCATTATGATGTGGAGATGCTTGACCTTCACTTGAGTTCGTCCTGCTCATCTCTCCACTCTAATAAATGGGGACCAACGAATGGATACTAATATAAAAACAAAAATAACATGTCCACAATGTATATCCACTCCTCCCAAAACATATCCTTCTCACGATTTTGTTGTTTCTAAGATAATGTAAAATATGGCTCCATCCTCAGAAACCAGAAGTGGAAGTTAAAAATGGATAAGATAATTGGTGATATAAACGAAGTTATGTTTTTCTCAGTTAGTGTTACACGTTTCCATCCCACACGTAAATTATGGACATCGAAATATGGATATGTTTTTCGTTCGTAACTATATGGACGCCAAAAAGAGGATAGCAGTGTCGTACTACAAATAAGAATTAATATATCCACTTCGTATGAATATCGTTAATATCCAATCCATATGTACATAAACAAATGGATACTAATATCACACTCCAAATGACAATTAACATATCCATTTTTAATATCCATTAAACCAGTTCCGATGGATACTATCCTCAAAATCAAATGGAAACCGCTATACAAAAAACAAAAAAAACATATCCATAATATCTATCCACTACTGCCAATAACGATGGACATAATTTTAGTTTGCTAGACAACCATACATATCTATATGCACGCCAACAGATGGCCACAAATGAGATATTCCAAATAACAAATAACATATCCACTATTTTTATATCCACTATCAAACATCTCCGATGGATACCACTATCAAATAAGCCACAAAACAATTAACATATCCAATTTTAATATCCACTTTAAAATTTTCAAAATGGATGCACTTCCATATTAATTTAAAAACAACACCTCCTAAATAGAAACCAAAAAACAAACACCGATTTTCAACACCCCATATGGATCTCGCATCCATCTAAAAAACATTATCACTTCTCTAAAGTCACGATAGCCAAGAGTTCTCCCAAGAGTTTACAACAAGTCAACAAAAAACATTACAAAACAAAATCCCTGATATGAAAACAAACCAAAACCAACACCTTGTTTTTCCAACCCATAATACCATGCCTTTCACAAAAAACATTACATTCAAAAAACGCTATGGGGGGGGGTTGGGGTTCACGAATTGGTTCGAAAACTATCCACATTGACGTAACATGTGGATAAACGTCAAACCAAATCTAAACAGGGCAGCTAGTACGGTTGTGGCCGGGCTTCAGACATCTACTGCACTTGTTCGGGACTTCCTTCTTCTTTCTAACAATCTACAAGCAGATCAAACGACTTAAAATGAGACAATAAACAAGCTACTCGATGAATACATAAAACACAAAACAACCACTTACAGGAAATTCCCCTTTCGACGGAATCCTTGCTTCCCTACGACGCCCTTTAGCTCTCCCGGCCATGGGTGGAAAAAGTTCTAACTCGGTAACATCTGTAGGTAGCTCGACATCGCCCGGGTTGCCGTCAGGTGTAATCAGACCAACATAAGACTCCTTCCAGCTACAAGGCATGTTCCAAAGACCAACCAATGTGCTAGGGAGCACACCAACTGCATCTGCCGCAAGCAAGGCATGGCCACAGGGGATTTGCAACCGGTCAAACTTTTTGCATGAACATCTCTTCTCACTCAGCAAGACTGTGTTGCGATCGCCGAATTTACCAATCACTTCAAAAGACCAGCTTGATATCTGGTTAACACGGCTGCCAACAACCTCTACCATGTGTTCCTTCATAACCTTCTCAACCTCCGGTGTCACATTACCACGGAGATTAGATGATTTCACACGCCTTGCATTGAACAATCGTGTCATCATGGCCTGGATAAACTTGAATAACTCCACAATAGGACAACCTCTACCTTCTTTCAAAGCCTTATTCAGCTGCTCAGCTGCGTTGCTAGTCATGAAATTGTATCTTTCCCCTCTACAATAACAACGAGCCCAGTGACTCATTCCAATTTTCTCCAAATAACGAGCACACTCAATGTTGCAAGATTTGATTTTCTCATAAACGGGCTTAAATCCAGCAGGTCTGTACGCAAAAGCCGCCAGTGTGACCAACTTCCCCAGCCCTTTGCAACTGAAAATATAGCTCACATTCCGGGCAAGGTGTACAATACAAGCCACATGAACTGCCAGTGGATAAGCTACAGCAATAGCAGCGTAAACAGACTGCGCTCTATTCGACACAATCACCAACCTCGAACTGTCGCCCAAAATCCGCTCAAGTCTAAGGGGGAACCAAGTCCATGATTCGTTGTTCTCAGAATTCACTACAGCATAAGCCAGAGGGTAAACCTGAAAGTTTGCATCCTGCCCACATGCAGTTAACAAGGTTCCTTTGTACTTGCCCCACAAATGTGTCCCGTCTATGACAATCACAGGCCTAAGTCTGCTGAACCCAGTTACCGAAGCTCCAAACGCAAGAAAAGCATAGAGAAATCGTTCATTGCCATCTACATCCAACTCTGTCTCGATATCAGTTACCGTCCCGGGGTTTGCGAGTTTGAGCATATGAACATACACAGGGAGTTTCAAATACGATTCGTCTTCGGTTCCTCTAACACTGACACTAGCTTGTTCCCTCGCCATGTAACATTTCATATATGAAGCTTGCACACGAAGCTCCTCCAACACCATGCGTTGCAACTGAGACGCTCTAGGACCTTTCTCAGGATCACCGTATTTGGCTCTGAATACGGCGGCAATCACACGAGATGATGCCTTCTTCCTGTATGCGTTCCGAGTGTCTATACAGCACGTGTGGTCAAGATTTGCTTTCTGTATCTCATAGTATCCGCAATCGCCAACTTCCTTGGCTCGGACTCTCCATTCACAGACCCTATCTACGCAGCTTACTATAAAATAGTGTCTCTTTGTGGTAGACTGCTTGAAGTGGAACATTCCTTTTATTGCATAGATAGCTAACGTAATCTGACACTCTTCTTTGCTGTTAAACAACTTCCCCTCATATATTGCACCTCCACCCTCATCGATGTCGAGATCAGGTATATCATCACTAACATACTTTGTATCATCAAACATAGGCGGAATGTCAAACTCTTCATCGCCTATATGTTCAAGTGAACGACCATCATCTGAAGAATGACGGGGCGCACCATTATGTGCTACTCCTTCGGTCTTAACGTCTACTGACGCGGTGCCTGACACACCGAAGTTGTCGAAAACATCGTTGGTGGAAGATAAAATCTGATGCCGTTTACCTAAAACTGCGGCTTTTCCGTCAAACCCGTCGCTTGGGGGACACATAATGTCGACCGCGTCCGAGCCACCAAAAGGATCGCTGATCAATGGCGCCCAAAACTCTTGGTTGTACCCAACTGGACGTACATCACAAACTCCGGAAGGGGGTTCGCCGCAGCTATCGTCGGAATCAGATGCTATCAAACCATCAACGAAAACTCTGCTGTTTTCCTTCAGAGAGTCGCCAAAAAACACATCTTCCATCAGCTTCTCATTCCTAATAAAGTCATCATCCGCTACATCAACAGGGTTCAGCGCACAACCGGAAGATGAGCCTTCACTAAACGCTTTGCCCTTATCATAAACTTTGCCATCGGAACAACCAACATCCTCAAACGAGAATTTCTTCCCTCTCAACATACAAACATCCACACTAGCCGCATTCCTCGCTGACCAATTAAGATTACGGACGCCATCACTAAATCCAGCGGATGCAGGCCGCCCTGTTTTGGCCGGACAGTGAAAATCATCAAACACTTTCGCCCTCTTACCCTCGTTCGCTGGTGTTATATAACAAGCTTCAGGGGTTGCGGTAATCTCACAGCCAAAACTAACAAACAGATTCATCGCCTTGTTAACATTGTAGTGCTTAAAAAAGAAAGATATACTCCCCTCGTTAGTTAGAAGAACAGGAGGAGTTCTTATTCCTGTGGCAAGCTCGGTCGTGTTAGGTGGCCAGTAACTAACCGAAACCACCAGCGAAGGCTTCCCTTGTGGAAAGAACTCGGCAACAACACGTTTCCTCAACTCATCCATGCTAATCCCAGCGTAGACAGCCACGACCCGAGACATCATACTCTTGTCGACAATGAAATCCCATTGACCTGCAGCAGAACAACGCCAATCACCACACATAACCAAACAATGTTCAGCCATTTTGGGTTTCTTTAAGTTTGCTTATCAGATTCGGATTAAGTGGCTCTAAGTAGGGTTATCTTTTAAAGATAACTTTATCCGTACACAACTAAATGAAAAAAGAGCCAACCACCAAACCCATGTGTCCAACGCGGAACCACACGATCGTCGTACCATGAAAGCCGATTGAATTGATCGTGCGGCTGGGGATTAGTAGGTTTTCGTTTTGCCTCTACGCTTTTCCTCTTTGGAGCCAAAAACATAGGGAACCCAATCATTATATCCACGAAGTGTTGTCCATAGTAGTATATCAGATCTTAGCATAACACAAACGCTACCAAAAAAAAAAAACAAACTTTTTTATTAAATCGAAGATTTGTCGATGTCCGGATCTTGAAAACGGAGTGAGCTTGGTAGACAAGATTCCCAATTATGGATATTAGCTTCACCGTTTAAAGGGGATTGTAGCAGCACCGAAACCGTGTCCGTAGGAGTATGTAAGGTCGAGTTTTACAGATGTTCTAAACACAAATGTGCTTCTAGTCAGTTTAATGACAATTTCGTATGTGATTGTAGAGAATCAGAGTAACGTGAATCTGGAAAAAAAAAACACAATGTGGGCGGTTTCAATTGTACCTCCGCCGATGATTTTCATAAGAGGAAAAGGAATATGTTTAATGTGTGTTCCAATTGAGCTGCAAAGAAACAAATTTCTATCGGACGTCGTTTCAAAACAAAAGGGAAATAGGATTAAAAAAAATCCCGGCGAGGAGGACGGCGTCGACATCGGGGGGCGAATAAAATTGTTTTACGTCTCAGGGTAAATAAAAATATGTTAATAATGGGATGAGGGTTATTTTTGGAAACAATGAAGCAAGAAGATTGAGTAAGTGCCTCTGCCCACGGAAAGTGCCCACGGAAAGTGCCTATTTCCTATACAAAAGTCAAATAAGTGTCTCTAAGTGAAATGAACTCATGAGATATGTGGTCATAAGACAAATAAATTTGTCGGGTTTTTTTTTAAAAAAATAGAAGCGGAAAAGCTTTACCTTTCTTTCTCTTTCCCTGCGACCTTGAAGATGAACATGTTTATATTTTATTCCACCGCTCAATCCGTTTATTCTCTTTCGTCTGCTTACTCTACCTGATTCGAAATATAGGTTCTTACTTTCCACAGCTTTATCCCTTTCACTATACTCTCCCTTCTTCCTCTACCAGATTCGAAACAATCTCTCCAAATTAGATCTGCTGAAAATCGGAAGCTTCATCAAGTGACAATCAATTATGATGGACTCTATGAAGGATACGCTTGGGAAATAGCTACCCTAAATTTTCATAACCGTCAGATCAAAATCCCCCAATTCAGATCTAGGATCCGAAAATTTTGAACACCAAACTGAAACGACGAAGCGAGCGGTCCAGTGTACATTAGCAAAGTCTCAAATTTCCGAAAGAATTTGCTCTCTCAAGGTATTCCGATTTCTTCTGTTTTAGCTCTACATCTGATCTTTCGATTCTGCGTCTTTGATATTTGAAATACTCCACGGATTGTGTAGAGATCTGTGTAGTTTTGTGTTGGGTTGTGTAATTCTCCGATGAAACTGGGTTTTTATTCTTTGAATGGAACTTTTTCTTAATGATGTATGTATCGATTCTAACTTTCGTGATTCTTTGTTTGTCTATTTGCATCATTTTACTCTTGATTTTTCTCTGTGAGAGTGATCTCTGGTTGAAATGGGTTTGTCCTGAAGATCTTATTATAGTCAGAATGTCGCGTTACTTTTCGTTATGCGTCTGAATTTGAGCTTAGATATGTTTGTTTACATGAATGTGGGTGATTTCATTGAACTTTTAATATTCTGTCAAAATCGAAAATTCGATTGATTAATTGTTCAAACTATTTTATTTTGTGTAATGACGATAACAGCTAGTTTGTCACTGTTTCAGGTATATCTTTGGTTCTTTGTAATGAACTCTCTATGCTTCTCCTTTTATTTTTCAGTTTTTGATCTAAGTTCTTTTATCCGAGCAAAGGCTTCTCACATTTTAATCCAAGGCGCAATCAAAGAATTCGTGATTGTCTTCAAATCGGCACCGTCGAATAAGGCAAGTTTTTTCCAATTACAATTCTATTGTTGTCCAATTTCTGTTAGCTGATGTGATTTTATTATTGGGTTTCTTACTTTTGCGTTTTATGCGAAAGGATAAAGGGAGAGGTAAAGATAAGAGTGGTCCTAATGCCTCTTGCAAAGAATGTGTTATTTGTTTGTCTGAACCACGTGACACCACTGTTCTTCCCTGTCGACACATGGTAAGTGTTCATGATTCTTGAGAGCGTGATGATAATGGACTCAAATGATGTGAATAATTTGTTTGCTTTTGGTGATGCATTCATTGTATGTGTAGCGGATGTGCTAAGGTGCTGATGTTTGATATGCTTGTCGAAAAAGAAAGAGAAGGTAATTGTTGTTCTCCAATTTCTCCAATTATCTTAATTGGTGTTCAATCTACATAATATCTTTTCGAATCTCTGCAATTTCAGAATTGGTCTTCTCTATATTATCTTCTTGAATATATGCACTTTATTAATTCCTTTTCTCTGTAATTGATAGTTTGTTTTTGTGATTGTCCAGGTTTGCTAAATGCGCAGAGAGTGAAAGTTCCAAGTCAAGTGAAGACTTTTGACTATCACCAATCTTACCACAGTCGTTCTATGATTCAGGTTAGTACTCTTCTTATTTAATATACACCCCATAGATAATTAGACAAAATGGAATCAATGTTAGACAAATTGGTTTACTTGATAATATGTTTTAAAATAGTCAAGCTTTCTTTGTGAACAATCTTGAAGTGGTTTAACATATTTCTTGTATTTTCTGTGATATTACTTCATATGTTCTTTCATTGACAATATGAAGTAATTGAGTTATCCGTAACTCCACTACTGCATATATAATCTGTAGTTACCTTTAACAGGTCCTTTTAATTTGTTTGAGTCTTAGTTTCTCTGTTTTTACGTCTCTGATCACTAACTTTGTGTTCACCCAAAGAAGCTCAAGTAGAAAGAATGTGAGTTGACAATTCCTTAGCTAAAACAATTGATAGTTAATAATCTTTTATTTAATAGCTTCATCATCTTAAACTGAAGAACTATCAAAGATTGTTTAAAATGTAAACGTAAAATTTTGGTCTGAAACACAAAACATATTAGGTAAAAACATTGTTGGAAAACATAAACCTAAAGAAACTTAGACTCCCAAATTCTGAAAAGCCTCCTTGAAAACGACATTCATAGTTTGCTTCTGTGGCTTCCCGTCTTTATCAACAATTTTAGTCCTTTCTTTGGTGTGACTCTTGATAGTGCAACATAGAGTTGGCCATGAGAAAAAACAGGACTCGGTTGAAAGATACCCACTTCATTTAGAGATTTTCCTTGGCTTCAAATACTTTTGTTCTTTTCTTTAGTATCAAGTTTCCTTTGACTTGGTATTATCGCTAGTTTTTCTAATTTTTTTCCTTTATGTAGATTTTACAAGAGAATGCATAAGCGTAAGTTTTATTTTATGCATGTATTTTTAGAGTTGCGAAAGCGGAAATGTTTGATTATGGTATTATCTACTATTTTTGGTATTATCTCATAATTAAAACAGGTATTTCTTGAGATTTTGAGGCGGCACTTGAACCGAGAACATTGGTTTGATTTAAGTGATGCTTAGATCCGCGTCCCATATATCCAATGTATTCGGGTGGGTTTTTTTTTTTAATCTAAGTTGACGACAGCAATTGTACACAATTGACCCTTACTAAACCTGTTTCCAAACAGATTCTCTTCATTAAGAGAGATGGTTTTTTGGTCCATATATTTCCATGTACTTCTCGATTAATAGTAAAGAGATGTCTTTTTGAACCCGGGTTCTAACTAGTATTTTCCCCCGTGCATACGCGCGGGCCAATTTTTTTTCAAAAAAATAATGTTGCAATAAAATAACATTTCATCAAGTTAACACACTTATTTGTTCTTAAAATGTTAGAATAATAACAATGAGAGTTATAAGAACAAATAAAAAATCCCAGAAAAAGTAAATAAATATGTTCAAAATAAAGGTAGATAGAACAAAATGAAAAATGTACTTATTTTTGTTTAATTATCTAAATATCTATGTTGTTGTTTAACATTATTTCAAAATAGTCCATTAAGGCCATGTTTGTTGATCAAGCCGATTTAAACAGAGATAGAACATAATTTATAAAATTATTAAACTTTTAAATTTCTTATTTTTTTACTAAACTTTACATTAATTTATAAAATATTAATCGTGTAAAGTATAGAGAGGAATAATGTTTTGGAGATCAATTTTGGTTTTTTTACATGTATTTTTCTTGCTTTCAGTTGGCTTATGTGTTAATTCAAACTTGTTTTTTTTTTTTTCACAGTAAGTTCATAAAACCAAAAATGAAAACATTAATCGATTTGCTTACTTTATGAAACTAACAATTAAAATTGTTGAAAAAATATTCACTAAGTTGATTTTTCTTTAGCATTTTAAATATGCATTTGTCCAGACATAAGTTGCTAAAGATATATGGGAAATTTAACAAAAACCACAGAAAAAGAAGGTTTTGTCCATATACACATTTTCGTAGTTTTACATATTTTGGACTTTAATACCCTTTAACATATTTAAAAAGTATGAAATAAATATTTTTAAAATCCAAAAAAATTCAGAAAATTAAGAACAATGATCTTAAGACTTTTTACAATATTTTCACAATTTATTTTTAATCATATGATACTTAAAAAATATATTGAAGTTTGGTTCTATCGGTTTTGAAATGCAAAGTAGAATATGTATTATACTTCTTGGTCATACTTCTACAGACGGTAGAATATAATTTCTAGCAATTGTCCACACATATACTTTTAGTAGAATATGATTTCTATCGTTTGTCCACACATCTACTTTTAGTAGAATTTGATTTTTATCGTGTGTACACTTCTACTACTCGTAGAATATGATTTCTACCGGTTACTCTATGTTCTGCTATTTCGTGAATTTATGTTCTAGATATTACACTATTTTCTGCAAGTTGCAGAATTTGTACTTTACGAGAAACACAGTCTTCTACGTCGTCGTAGATTTTGTGTTCTACTACGGACATAATCTTCTACCCTTTGTAGACTTTGTGTTTTGCCAAAAAATTGTCTTCTACCACGTGTAGAAAACGTATTCTACCGAAAATCTTAGAAAATATTTTGAAATATTTGGAATATTCTTGTTTCCTTTTTCTTCTCCCAACTGATCACACCACGACGCCGTCATCTCAATTTCGATTTCCATCTTCTTCATCTTCTTCTTCTTCTTCTTTTTCCTTGTTTCTCTTTTTCCCTCCAGTGACTATGTTGCATATCTATGCAACTTGTGGTGTATGGAAATCGTGTGGGAATTTTGTTGCTGATGAGGCAAAAGGCGGGAGATTAGTGGGTTTGGAATCTATCATTACTTTTGAAGAGTTAAAGCTGATGATTTTGGAGGACTTTTCAATCCAAACTGGCGTCGAGGTGGAGCTTAGCTATTTACGGGAGGTTTGATAAGAGTTGTGATTGGCAGTGATCGTCAGTTGAAAAACTTTGTTGCGTATATGAGGAAGGCTGCGTCGAAACATTTGTGTGTGACATTGACGGATCCCGTTCAGAATCAAAACAATGGATTCAACACCAATATTGGTACGGAGCAGACAACAACTTAAAACAATGGAGACAATGATGGTGATTTGTCTGGAAAACCTGAAATTAACAAAAACAACATGTCTGAGGTTGATGATGATGATGGAGTTCGGACTAAAAAGGAAAGGGAGGATAACAATCAACTTCGTTTCGCTTTGATGTAAGCTGTGAAGAAGGAACAAGATTTCAGATGCAAAAGATAATTGAAGTCATATTTTGAAATCCTTGCAATGAAGCACAACTTCGATTACATGGTGGTCCGATCGGATGCTATATATTGGACAATACGTTGTGCATAAAGAGTATGCAAGTGGGGTGTTAATGCTGTGAATCTGAAGGGGTCGACATATTTTATTGTCAAGAAGTATGTGGGTGAACATACTTGTGCTCCTTCGAGTAAAACGAAAATTGCAAGATCAGCCTCATCAAAAACAATCGGCAATCTGATTTTGCAAAAATATGAGAGAGTCAAAGAAGGGCCCAGACCGAATGAAATCATACAGTTAATGCTTACAGACTATAGATGCGAGATATCTTACTCTTTAACGTGGGAGGCACGTGAGTATGCTGTTAATCATGTGAGAGGAATACCTGAGAAGAGTTATGGAAAAATACCCAGATACTTGCACATGCTTAAAGAAGCTAATCCGGGTACGCATACTGCTTACAAAACATATACAGATGGGAGTTTTAGATATCTGTTTATTTCTTTTGGTCAATCAGTAAGAGGGTTTTATAAAGCCATGCGGCGGGTCATCGTTATTGATGGTACATTTTTGAAGAATAAATACAAAGGAACGCTTTTAGTTGCTACAACTTTAGATGGTAACTCAAATCTGTATCCAATAGCATTTGGTGTGGTTGATTCGGAAAACGATATTTCATAGGAATGGTTTTTAAGGGAACTACATGTTGTTATTGAGGATGATTACGGTTTAGCTTTTGTCTAAGATAGACATTCCTCCATTGGTAGAACGCTTGCTAAAGTTTATCAACGAGCTAGCCATGAAATTTGCATTCACCATATGTTGAACAATGTCGTAACATATTATTCTCGCAAAGGCAAAGGTCTGGTTGGCTTGATTGCAAAGGCATCTAAAGCCTACAGGATTGTTGATTTTCAGAGGATGATGACGGATGTCTATAAAATTTACAGACGTTGGAAAATATCTCCTGAAAGCTGATGTGAGAAAATGGGCTTGTTGCCTATTTGTTGGATACAAGTACGACATTAGGACTAACCCGGCTGAATCGTTAAACTCCGCATTGAGATCACCAAGAGAGTTTCCAGTAATCTGGACAACATCAGAGAAATGTTAACAAGATGGTTTTATGAGCGTAGAAGATTGAGCTTAAGGCATAAACACCCTCTAACCATTGCCGTGGAGAAGAAGATTGCCCAAAGGATTGAAAAGGGTAAAACATTTAAGGTTCATTCGGTTGACGAGAACAGATTTGTGGTTCAAGGCGACGTATATGAATGTCTTGTTGATTTAGCGAAACGGACATGTACATGTGCAAAGTACGATATGCTGAAAATTCCTTGCAAACACGCCATTAGAGCATGTCTTCATTTGAGAATGCAGCCACATTTATTCAGCGACGAGAGCTCCAAGACTGATCTATGGAGATCATCGTACGAAGAACCAATAAATCCAATTGCAGTCCCTGAGGATGCATGGCGTGTCCCAGAAGATGTCGAGCAGGACATTGTTTCATGTCCAGAATCACGCAAAACTGCTGGTAGGTGAAGGAAACGAAGATACGAAACCGTTGAAGACAAGATTCGATCATCACAAGGATCACAAGCTAAGAAGAGGCACAAGTGCAGTCGCTGTGGTAAAGAAGGTCACAACAAAGCAACATGTGATATGCCAATATAGTAAGTATTTTTATTTGTCTATCCATTACTTTCAGTTATTAAATTTCGATAAGCTATATAGAATGAGTTTTTTTATTATGTTACTCTTTCATTTATCAGATTTTGGTGCTTGATGTTTGGATTGTTTCGTTTGACTGTTTTTGGAGTTTTTGTTATGCAGATAAAGTAATTAGACTTTATGTTAACTAGCTAAGTGACTTTGTCTTGTTTTTGTTGATAAGTTCTCTTTTTCTTCCAACTACGAAACCTCTTTTTTTGTTCATAAGTTCTATTTTTCTACACATTGTACCAAATGAGAAACCTCTGTTTTTCAACTTCCTTTTTACTCCAATATAAAGTGGCAAATACAACAATGGTGTCGAAAAGAAATCACAAAAAAAAAAAGCAAGGACCAAAAATGTCAACAACCTCGGACGAGGTAAACTTCGGAGGTATATACTTTGACAGTCGCTCGACCAAAACCTCATCCCTTGCTGCCTGCAGTAGATCATTCGCCACCTTGTACCGTGCCTCTTTAATGTTATCATCATTCACCAAAGAGAGGTTGAGGCAAGCACATGACACTCAATGTGTTTCAACGCATAAATCCCACAATGAGTGTTATTTTGTTAAGATCTTTACGCACAGGCGCATACCTGACTGTATATGGTGCGACCAGAAGTTGTCTCTTCTTGGAATTCGTCTGAGCTTCTTTCACAATCTGAGGCACCATAACTGAGAATGCTTCCACTTCTCTGTATCTTTTCATGCCTGCACAATCAAAAACTTCTACTGTGCGTTGCACGAAATCGATGCACAATGAGATCCAGTGACACCCACTTACACATACTGGAACATAGATATGGTCAATGTCTACGTCCCAAACCTTGTCCGATCTCCCGTGAGCAGGCAGCTCACCTTTTCCATAAGCAATGAGAATCTCTTCCAATTCGAATTGCTTCTTGTTGGACCTCCATTTTATGTATGCAGCCTGTATTGACGTGCTGAATGAGTAGCTCATGAAGCCAACTCTATCGACATTCCATCGTTTAAGAGATGTCCTCTCCCGAAATAAGTATATCATTGCATCAGTTTCCTAGATAATAAATAAGAAATATTCTGTGAGAATTGAGTACCTCAAAGTCGTACAAATATAATTAAACAAGAATGTGCAAGTCAAAAAGAACACTAACCTGGTTGTGAAGCCATTCACGTGGTCCAACCACACGTTTAGATAGTTCGACAGTGAATGCACTTGGGCCGCATTGTAGATCCATGTATTGCATTGTAAAAAGAACATATAAGTAAACCATGTCTGTCGACAACAAATTATTTTTAACAAATACGTTGCTGCTGACTTACTCCGGAAATCTTGACCAATGTTCTAGTTGCTCCCATGTTTCATCTGAGACATAAACCAGTACATGGTCAGGATCCTTCCCGCCTGCAATAGGTGACACCCTTAACTCCTTTGCGAATGAGGAAGGCACCTTCTCAGACAAATTAATAGTGATTGGATGCAATTCATTTATTGGTGTTCCAAATTCGAGAGCGTCTTCTTGCACTCGCAACTGTGTCTGATCAAAACCGGGCACAAAAGAATCTTGAGTTAGATCACCAAACTTTCGTAGTAAGTACTCTTCTGTATTCTCCTCCATGTTAATCTCTGAGCTCTGGGTTAAATTAATATCCAATAGCTTCTCAATGTTTTTTGTCTGTTAATAAAAATGGATAAACATCAGGATACTTGTTAAGAATTTAGAAAACGAGTGTAAAGAAGCAAGTTTGGTTACCTGTCCCATTGGCTGAGGATGCTCTTTCGTCTGCCTTTTTGACGGATCAAAACCTGGTACATTGGCATCTTTAGACAAGTCATGCTCTTTCGTCTGCCTTTGTGATGGATCAAAACCTGGTACATTGGCATCTTTAGACAAGTCGCTAATCTTTTGTAAGAGGTAGGCTTGAATATTGTCTTCCAAATTTGTCACCGAGTCCTGGCTTAAGCCAATATCATGTCTTTATTAGTGCGGTTGCCCTGTTAGCGAAGGAGAAATACACATCAGAAAAGTAATTCATATATTACAATACAAACATATGTTACAAGGTTTACATTACAAGAGACTAAGATTACAAGGTTTTTCTCAACAAATGTTAACAATCATTCCACAACAACAACAAAACACATTGGCAACATATCTTACAATGCATGAACAAAAATTAAGTCTAGACTTGGAGTTTTATTTCCTGATTACCTTTCTTGTCGACTGAGAATGAGCGACAATTGCTGGTTTCGAGCTGGTTGATTGCAGTCGCGTCTTTCTTTGCGACAATGTTGGCTGCGAGTGGTTAACAGATACTGGTTTGGAGCTGGTCTTTCTTTGAGATAATGTTTGCTGAGAATGCACGACAGATGGTGGTGGTTTGGAGCTTGTTGCTGGCTGTTCTTTAGTCTTTTTTTGGGTTAAAGCTCCACGGAGCATATCCTTCAGTTCTGCAACCTCACTCTTCAGCTCCGAAACCTCCTTTAATTTTCCATTCTCGGCATCATTTTTACTCACAATCTTCGCCTTAAAATCATAAAACAAACCGCGCCAAAAAGCCTTTGTGTCTTGATCAGCAGCTGCACGTTTTCCTACTGCCCGTTCGTACAAGAGTTGCTTCTTGCGTCTCTCAGCACCATAATCAATAGCTTTTCTCTTCCCCTTCTTCAAACCTGGTTCAGCGCAGGGCGTTTTGTAAATGTTGACATCATTAGAACTTTCAGCTTCACCCGTTTCAGAAACAGGTTTAGGAGGAGGAGTAGTTGGTATAACTTCCTCTTCAAAATCCCATATATGACTGGACCAGTCATTGGAGTCTAAGATGAGTGCCTTGATGCGCTCGACCCTCTCGTCTCTCATGTCGTCATCTATTGTGAAATCAACAGAGTCTAGTACGTCCATATTCTTGGTGGAGGATATCGCGGGATACAAAACTCCCTACAAAAGTTAAAAACCAAACAAGAAAACAGATTGTAAGTTTATCTTTGTAAGTTGAAAAGTAAACAAAATTATCTTCAAAAAAACCGACTGTGTTTATTTCACACCACTCACCTCTGATCCAAACGCTTTCTCCAAATTCTTAATCTCGTTGTAGCCTGGTCTTCCAGCTCCAGTCCAGTTAGGACACCTAGGACTCACAATGGAGACATTATCCAGCTTCTTCCCCAACAAAACCCCACAGTCAGGAATAGTCTCCATAATCCAAATCTGTAGAGCGTATGAGAATCCTTCCAAAACATAGCTCTTGGGCTTGCATACGTCTCCCCTTGCTTTGATGACCCCTTTCACTATATGATCAAAAGAGTGAAGACCCCATGGATACTCTCTTACGTTTTCAAAATCCATAATGAGTTTGATGTATTTGTGATCTATGTTACTCTTCTCATCCACTGCCACTAACAGACCAGCAATAACCCAGAGATACACCAGCCTCAACCTGTCCAAACGACTCCACTTGTGAGCCTCTAGTACATGCTCTTCCCTTATTGTCTTCATCGAAATATTTCCCTTTGTCTTGATCAACTTACTCCAAAAGCCTCCATCATCAGCCCATTTCCCAAGTTCGTAGTTGTCATCGTCTTGGCACTTGAGCCCGGTAACCGCATGAAACTCTTGCAAAGAAAAACGCAAAGGCCTCCTTGCAAACACAAACCACAACTCATGTTTTTTTGGCTGTGAGAAGCTGCCTACACATGAAACTGTGAACCAATTTCCCTGAAAATGTTAAACGATTGTCGTGGATAGCTAGGATATGAGCAAAAACAGGATCCTTCTTAACTTCGTTCAACTCATCTTCCATATGATCCTTCAAAGTAGTCAGTATCGACATTTTGGCACATTGGTTAATCTTATCCACTGGTTCTGCTCATTCCTTGTATAATCGTGTAGGAAAATCTGAGGCCATACCTGAAATAGCGAAATGAGAAGAACAAAATGTTATAGCAACAAAGAGTTCAAATAAACAAATAATTAACAAAAAGAGAAGAAAACAAAATGTCTACCGATATATAAAACCTAAATGAGTCGAAGCTTTACCAAACAATGAACTAAAAAAAGCTTATAAGTAACAAAAAGATTTGGACAAAATGTGATTTGAGAAATGCTAACAAACTTTAGGACAAAGCTATTTCTAAAGTTATTCGAAAATAAAGATTTCTACTTCCTTTCTTCAACTATTTAGTCTCTTCTCTCTGTTATGAAAAAAGATATTAACCGAAATACATCAACAATAATGACTTGACAAATAAATTGCATTATACTACTCAAACCTATGATCAATTACTTGTTCTATTCAAAGAGGAGTGGATGAGGAAACAAACTGAAGCTTATGATGAAACTGATGACAATTATTAAGACCACATGTATCGATTCATTTCAATTTGATTTCCAAACAAAAGCCCCAAATCAATTTCCCGAAAAAGCCCCAAATCAACCAAAGTTAAACCCTAAATCAATTTCCAGACAAAAAGCCCCAAATATTTTAGATTGCAATACATAAATTCGATTCCAATAGCCAAATCTTCAATTGCATGATAAAACATCCATAAACAAACCAAAATCTACACTAACCTGATCGAAAACTCGATTGTGAATGGCGATTGTCTCGGAGGGAAAAACCGTTTTTGAAGGAGGAGAAAAGAGCTGTGCGGATCTGTCGGAGATAGGATTTCCGACCGAGGGCGTGACGGCGACGGAGGAAAGAGGAAGAAACGGTGATGGAGGACGGGATTTGAGATGACAGAGGGCTCGTCGGAGTAAGAGACGGCGACAGAGGATCGAGACAGAAGAAGAGACGGCCAAAGAAGAGAGAAGAAGAAGAAGCGGGTTCGTTCGGGTTATGTGTTTTGAATATTGAAAATAATATTACCCTTAAATAAGGTTTAATCAATTTTAAGGGCAAAACTGGATAATAATTTTAAAAAAGTTTAGATGAACAAAGTTATCAAAAATGTGTATTGAGACAAACCCTTTTTTTGTGGTTTTTGCCAAATTTCCCAAGATATATTATACCATGTTATAAATTTGTACCAAAAGCAAGTTCTAACGCATGCGCTAGCTAGGTTCATGTATTAGGAATGAGAATAATATTTTTTTAAAAAAAACTGTATGGTCTGGTTAGAAAGGTACTTGAAGACATGGATCACAGACCTTTGAACTTCATGGCTAATTGATGGCATAAAACCACCAGAATTTCCAATTACCCCGTAAATATCACTAATGTGTGCTTCGTCGGTAAGATATCTACCTGTTTTTGCAAAGAAATATAAACGATTTGTGAACTCTGGAGAGAAAAAGATATACATATACTGACTTAATAACTGATCGATCGTCTAGTTTCTTTATATTTTCAAATCGTGTCTAATAAGAATATAGTGTGAATCAAAGATAACGTGAGGCACTATAGAAATTGTCCACGCAATATTCTTTTACTATAAAATGTGATGTGATTATAGAGTTAGTGGTAACCATATGAAGACGGTTGGTGATGGAGAATTGCTTCTTCGTCGTAACTGGTGTTTTGGTTCAATAAAGTTTGAAGCACCTACTCTGCATATTTGACATATTTCACCTTATCATCGTCAACCAGTGATCCATCATCTTATGTGCAATAATCATCAAACATATTTGACGTCGTTCTCATTTATTAGGTCTAAGTTATTGATTAGTTTATGTATCAATATTACCGACAGCTTTTTATGCTATTACCTCTTTTTTTTTTAGTAATATAAAAGCTTGACTTAGGTTTATAATAGCATATTGTATATGTTAAAGTCTCATTTTACTGACACCTGTTCGTACGCTTGTCGATACGCATACGGTAAACTGCATGAAGCATGAATCATAAACGAAAACAGGAAGAAAGAAAGCGATATAAGAAGAAGAAGTAATATGTTAAGATGTGAACAAACAAACTTGGTTTCAACTAATAGGCATAAGAAGCATGTCATAATAACACTAACCGAGATTTCATCTATTGTATACAAAAGATCAGACAGTCAAGAAACATATCTAGAAGGCTTTTGTCCAATCTGCCATCCCATAACATATCGATAACCATCTTTATGGTGGAAGCATCTGCAGAGAACCCACGTCTCTTCATTTCTTCGATGAGTTCAACTGAAGTGGTTAGGCCACTACCCCCGAGATGTGCTCGGATTAGTATGTTGTATGTACAATCATCCGGTGCAAGCCCATGCTCTCCCATTTTCGTAAACAACAGGTCAGCTTCAGACAGTGAGCCTTTCTTACAAAGTCCTCCAATCATTACATTGTATGTTATGACATCGGGCTTCACTCCTTTGGAAGGAAGGCTACAGAACAAATCCCAAGCATCATCGACCTTACAACCATTGCACATCCCGTGTATGATGATATTATAGATACCAATACCAAAATCCAATTTACTCTTCTCCATTTTCTCAAATATCTCCAATGCATTTTGTAGTTCTCCATTGTCACACAAACCATGCAGAAAAATAGCATAAGTTGCAGCAGCATCAGGTCGCACATCACGAGAAACCGTCTCCTGAATGTTTATCAATTTCGTTTTCCCAAAAAAGAAAACAAAAGATGATGGATTACTTTCAGCCCGTGTCGCAAAGACGTCTTTTCAACAATTTGATCTGGGAAATGCAACTGGGAAATGCAACTGGCAAATCTTCTTCTTCAGCGCTTCCTCTTTGTTCGACCGATGTGTCTATCAAAAAACTGAATCCAGTAAGGCAATCTCACAGATTCAATCAAAGAAGCAATGAATCTATAGTATAACTGTAATAAACGATTCTTCAAATTAGATACATAATTTTAACTTACTATTAAAACATCTTTTCAGAGGTTTAATTCCTGCCAACTTACCAGTTTACACAGTCTCTTTCACTTCCCATATGATTATTTTTTCATTTGAGATAATCACAAAAAATCCAAGGATTTCGAATAGAAAGAGAATATAATCGGAAATTAAAATGGAGAAAAAAAAACTGAAAAACACTGATGAACTGATTCGAGGAAGACGAAATTATATGGGAAGTGAAAGAGATTGGAAACGGAGCATGATATAAAGTTAATGGTTTCTTCTTATCCACCCACGATCGTGAGAGTGGGGGAGTTAGGGAACGAAAAAATTGGGATTTTGTTTAATAAGCAGAAAGATCGAAATCGTGGAGGAAGTGTAGGAAGCTTCATCGGGTTTAACTAATTTGCTTGTTGGGCTAATATTTCTTGCGCTTTTGATATTCCTTTAGCACCGTTTAAAAAGGATAATCAGCCCGTGTGAAAATAAAGATTTTTATTGCGATATAATTGTTTTCTCTGTAATTGGTGACATGGAATATATTAAGAGTTGATTAGCGTTTTTTTTGTTGAACTTGGCACATGTCAACTCATGATTGGTTGAGTGACTTGTAATTTTAGTACATAAAGGATTTGTGTTCCAAAAAATGGTAGTCATTAATCGGGCTGTCAGTATTGGAGATTACTTGGGCGGAAGTTTTACCAAATTTTTTATATATTTTTTTAACATTTTCATATGTATTGTTGGAATAATTTTTTAAGAAAATTAGCTTGTTCTATTTGTTTAAAAATTGGATATTGAGTGAATGAGAAATGGGCCAATATGGGATAAAAGATCAATGAGAAGAGTGGAGAAGAAGTTTAAACTCTTGCCCAAGTATTTTGTCTTAAATGAAAAATATCACATTCAAGAAATTTATAGTATTAACTCCTCTCCTTGTGAAACAAGTGTAAATTGTTGATCAAGGTGTGCCTTTGCTATAAAAAAAGCATTCCTCCTCAGACACTTCACTTCACAGTTCATTCTACCTTCTAGCAATATCTCTCTCTTTTCTAAGTAGATTTCTTGAGTATAACATAGATATAATAGTTCGTAGATTCGGCTTTCGGGTGTTGCGAAACGGTCTCGCTGTAGCATCCGTAAACCAAAGAATTGGAATTGTTGTGTGGTGTCGAGCGACACCAAGGTTCGGTGTCGGTCGACACCGGTCCGACGAATTAATTTTGGTTTGATTTAATTCGTTCGGTTTAATGCTGGTTAAGGTGGAAACCCTTGTTATCAAGTATTTAAGGGTTGTGGCCGCTTTTGTGCCTCCTTTTTTTGGAGAAAACAGAGACAAGAGAGAGGAGAAGGAGATTTCTGAGTTTTTGGAGTTTTTGGTTCGGAGTTACTGTTCATCGCCGGAGTTACTGTTCATCTTCCTTTCATCCTTTTCAATCTGAATCAAGGTGAGTGCGTGACTGTAGGTCCGAAATTTCTAGATAGGAAATTGTTGATTGAAGTTTTGATGAGTTTTGATGCTGTTCTTGAGATATGTGTTGATTTTCGTGATGATACGTGAGTTTAATCGTGTTTGGTGTTGATTGATTCTTAGATCTGTGTTTTTCGTGTTGAATCGTTGCTTTTGGAATCGCTCTGACGAGCTGGTGTCGATCGACACCAGGCCGGTTAGGTCAGAGGATTCCGGTTTAATCAAATTAAAATTGAATTAATTGGTTAAGTTGGTTTAAATTATTTTAAGTGGTTAATTGAGTTGGTTTAAATTAATTATTTTCGGATTAATAATTAATTAATATTATCATTTAATTTTGAGAATTATTTAATAATTATTTGGAGATGTTTATTTATGAGAAAAATACTAAATAATTTTGGAAAATTATTTAATAATTGTGGTAATTACTTTAAGTGTCATTAATTATTTAATGGGTGGTTTAAATAATTAATTGATGGAAATATTATGAAAGTTGCCTTAAATTAATTGTGGGAAATTATTTAAGTGGTTCAAGATTATTGTGGTAATTTATTTAAGTGGTTTAAAATATATGTGGTAATTATGTGAGAGTTGGGGAATTATTTAATTATGAGAATTATCTAATGTGGTTTATTATTGTGTGGAATTATTTAATAATTGTGAAAATTATTTTTAAAAGACTTAAAATGGTCTAGAAATTGCGTAATTGGCCTGTAGACGGGATGACCGTCTCACTGAGTATTTCTTAAATACTCACGCATCTCTTTCGTAATGTGATGCATGTATCATAAGTGTTCGACCGCGGAATGAGGCCGAGAGATGAAGAGGATGATAGGATGTTGATTTTATATATTCTTATGTGGCTAGCAAACCGTCGCTTTTAGGTTGTTAGTTTATTGGTTATTGGATTTATGTGTTTTGCAATCCGGTCTTTAGGTTGCTAGAGTTATTTATTATTTCTGGAACTATTTGTTGAATTGATTTGATTTATTAATTATTAATTTCTTTCGAGAATTTCCGCTTTGATAATTAATTATAAAAAAAAAAGCTTGGTTGTTTCACTCGCCGTGGTTGTATCATAGGATTAAAAAATTGCACAATACCGGCACACATTAAGGGTGATTTATTGAGTTAAGAAAAGAAATCAAATCTCGACTCCACATCTTATTTATTTTAATATCGCTTAATTTTTTTTGCTTAAATCCTCGTTCCGTTAAAATTGTTTATTTTATATCGCTTCTTAATCTTTATTAGCAAATTCTTATATCCGGTTTTTTTTTCGGTCCTACAATTTTAACTCAGTAAATCCACTTCCTGTTTATCACTTGAATCAAATTAAGATTTGCTTTTTCTTAAACGATACAAATGGATTTGCGATCCACTTTATAGCGACCTTGTGAATCGCTTATTCTAAACTTTTAACGGATTTGCTATCCGCTTCATAGCACTTCCGCGAATCGTTTTATTTATCAAAACGATATCATATCTAAACGTTTCACATTTCTGCGAACACTTGTTAAGCGAGTTTACAAAACATCTTAAACGCTTTGACTAACTCGTTTCCACGAACGCTTAACGTCTTAACTGAGTTTGTGAAACGTTATAAGTAATCTAAAAATGTGAATAGGAAATGCTTTTTACCCATTTCCGTTACGATATTTACTAAACGTTTCAGTTTATTTAAGATAAATTGTATTGAATTTATTGTTCATAGTTGGTTTACTGATCATATTTTTTTCATATGTGAATAGATGGCTCACAACGCCAACAACTCGAGTGTTCTTGAGGAGACACCACTTGTGGATGCGTCTATTTGGATTAAGGATACAAATGTCACTGATGAGATGACACGCCGAACTCTGTTCGAAAGCTGTCTTCCTTTAACGACCATTCCCTCTGAAACCCACCATGCGATTCTGTCCATTTCAGCTGCAGTGAGCCAAGGGATTATGCCGGAAAATTTTGACGGGAATGGGTTCAAACGTGGCAACAGAAGATGCATTTCTTCTTGACGAACATGAAGTTCGATAAGTTTCTCATGGAGGATAAACTGATGCGGCTGGGTTTGCTTCAAGTAATAATTAACCCAACCTACACAACTGCAAGTGCACAGCAAGAGAGTAGTATAGTTTGGGGTCGAACAACAAGGAGATGTTATTTCACTTCAAACTTGTAGAGATTGAAATAAAATCTAGAACAAGAATATGAGTTTGTTGTAGATGTTGTGAACTTCAAAACAAAAGCAATGATTGAAATATAAATGCAAACAATAAGGAAAAGCATTGGGCATAAGAGAATTCGTGGGTCATCATGGATTGGTTTATTTGGATAGTTAAACAAGATGATCAATAGATATGTTCTAGAACTCGAATTATGAATGTATAATCAACTTACTCCCGCAATGTCAATTAATATATCTAGACAACCTAAGATTACTCTACTCCCATAGGTAATCAAGTGATTAAACAAGCATATAAAGTCCAAATTCGAAATTGTTCACAAGGCTTTGTAATTCTACTCCCGTAGCTTACTATGCCTTGCTCACCCAAGATGGTTCAAGAGATATAACAAACGGTCAGAATGTAAATCAGCCTAAGAGCAGTAGCATAGATGGTCAATCCAGCTATAAGCAGTAAGCACAAACTTGGATGAAGAACATCTAATGATAAAACCGAGTCTAACAACCTAGAGATGATCAATCCATGAATTCCCTTGAAAAACTCTTAAACCCAACAATAAAACTACTCAGCCATGATGCAAACAAACAAGCAAGAGATGTATGAAAGCATTATGTGAGTATTAAAAGAGATAAGGGATGAAGAAATCTTCTCTATTGAAGAACAAATTTGAATCTCTCCCTTGAAACTTTCGGGTTCAATACAAAAGAAAAGAGAAGGAAAAGATGAAAAGAGTTTAAGGATTTGTGTGTGTGTGTGTGTCTTAGATCCTGAGAAGCGCCTCTTCTCTCTGCTCCCTTCAGCTCTCCAGGATGGCTCTCTCTCTGTCTCTGATGGCGCACACGCAGCTCTCCTCTTTTCTGAGGCTAAAAACGTGTATATATAGGTTGGGAAGTCGCTAGGTTTGTGAAGGGCTGAAAAAAGGAAACTTTCCGGTTAACCGGCCTTGATGATTTGCGACGTGATTGGACCGGGTTCAAGACAAGTAAACCACCAAAAGCAAGCTGGGTTTGTGTTAAGTCGAGACAAGGTCCATGCCGCGGAATCCCGGGCCGTTTGTGACACCAAGTCTCCATGGGCTTCATTTCCTCGCCTGGCGGACATGTCTTGGGAGAAAAAGAGTTTCTCCCTGATGGTTGATCCAAATGGCTTGAATCCACTTCGCCGTGATGCCTAACTCAAGTATATATCCAGCAAGATCAAGCTCATGATTTTTGGACGTCGGAAAGACCTTCAACCGCGGCCATCTTTCGGATGCTCCGGTTCAGTCCGAATACGAGAATCGGACAAATGGAGTTATATTGATGCTCTTGACTTGGAAACTCGCATGGATCATGGTTTGAGGCTCTTTTGATCATTTTTTCATCCTTTTGATGTTTTAACCTGTTAAGACTCTAAACCCAACGAATACAAGAAAACTACCTCTAAAGGCATAAAACCTTATTGAAAATACTTGAAAATACTTGAAAACATAGATAAATACTAAGTAAAATCATGCAAAATATGGATATATCAACTCCCCCAGACTTATCTTTTGCTTGTCCCCAAGCAAACTAAGCATGGAAAAGAGGTTTGAAAACATGAGAACTCTTAAATCCTTTTGGAAATCCATATTGACCTTTATTTTAGTGATCCACATAAAACAGCAACGGCATTTAGAATTAAGAACAAAAAAGTACATACCATGAGTTTTGCAATCATCCCAAAGCAATCCACTTCTCTTTAGGCCATCCAAATTCGCCACCTTTGACTCCTTTAGTTTCTAAAGGTGTGGTCTCAACTAGGGAATATCGATCAAAGGGGTTATAGACTCTTACCCATCCTCTTTTTATAAAACACATGTCTTGGCTCTTGTTTCACCTCTCTCTCTTCTCACTTCTTAAGTCGATTCATCCCTTTTTTAGGGTAGCAAGGTATTTTTTTATTCGACTTCTTCTCATCTTTGTGGAGGTTTTTGATGGATCTTCCATAGACGCGAGTATTGATGGTTGTAGCCACCTAATCCCCGGTTACTTGGATCAAATGGTTTTCCATAGACGCGAGTATTGATGGTGGTTGCCACCTAATCCCCGGTTACTTGGACCTTGGTGCTTTTTCTTAAATTTGAAGGGGAGAGAGAGGGAAACCGAACTCACACAGACTTTTCACTTGGTAGTGAGGATGAGGAGTCATGCCCTTTGTAATGCCAAGCCCCTAGCCAAGAAGGTTAAGTTCATTAAGGATCGGAGTCAAAGATGGATCCTTCTTAAGACCTTGGAGATGTGGACATTTTTGGTAGATCAATCCACTCATGGTGCATATGTGATGAAGTAAACTGCCAATAACTGATTAATGGTCACTTAAACACAGGCACAACAATAGTTAGGTCCAAGATAAAGTCATAATTCTCGACAAAAGTTTTGACTCAATAAAAACGACTCGATGAAAAGCAAAATGATGCAAGATGAAATGCCAAAATGAACAAACTTATTAGTATAATCCCCCAGACTTAACTTGCACCGTCCCGGTGTAAGAAAGATCAGATTAAGAGAGGTAAAGATGGAATAAAATGGAAAAGGGAAAGGTTAGGATGATGTTACCAAGTGTTGACCAGTTGTGATGAAGATCAGGGTCAGATAACGGATTGGGGCTCCTCTGTAGGCATGATTGGTCGGTGAATTTTGAATTTCCAGGTCTGATTCTCGCCGGTTTGTATTTTGGTCGAGTATGGCTCATTTGGTCGACCCGAAATGAGTGCTATGAACCACAGAACAAACCGTTAAGAATTTCATGTACCATATTGAAATTGTACCGTCCAAGTTGATATTTTATAGCTCCTCGTGAAGTTTGAGGTCAAACGAACAAGCGGTTTGTGAGATTCTTCATTTGGTGGTCCATTCGGTCGACCGAATGATAGTGCAATAGACCACAGCGCAAATGATGAAGAATTCTTCGACCTATCTTGAAATTCCATCGACCAACCTCATATTTGATGGACACTGGTGAAATTTGGGGCCAAACGAACGAGCGGATTGAGAGTTCCTTCACAAAGTGGTCAATTCGGCTCCGGGAAGAGTTTTCTTGACTTCTTTGTGATTGGCTCGTTCGTTCCTCGATTTTCTTCTGGAATAATGATGTTGAAGCTCCAAGGATCCATCTCCAGCTGGTGGTGTCTCCATGCCGTGATTTCGGTTTTGCCGGCCTTTGGGTGCACCGCTATCGACCAGATGAGGATTCTTTGCATATCTCCTGATCCGTCAACATTCCTCCGTCCTATCTTTTGGATTTGCCAACCAACATGGTGTTGTGTAGCCGCCTGTGAAGTTTGGTGGACATCGGTTACGTGGTTTGGGAGATGGTTGATGTTTGTCCTCTTTTGCACCCGTTTGGCCGAGAGAATCTCGCCGGATGGGGTATCTTGAAATCTACTCGACCGTTTTGTGATTTTCTTCGACCGAAGTGTTTCTTGTATCCTCCATTATCATTTCCAGGTCATGCCCACCTTGTTTCTTGTGCCTTGTTTTGATCCTCCATTCAAACCGCCTTTAAATCGCCATATGGATTGTAGTTTTGGTCGGTTACAGCATCTCTCCTTTGTGTCCTTCCTGTCAAAGATTGAAGTCCTTGCAAAATACTTGAAACCACTGTTAAGTCCGGTCTTAGATTGAGATCTCCAAGTAACCAACTTGAAGTTCACAATCTAAGAGAATATGGTATAAACTATAAAAACATGTTGGGTCTTGGTTAGGGATCCCAAAGTTCTGAAATAGTTTATCATCAGTGAAATCAATGTATAATTCAGTTTGACAAGTCAAGATTCATTCTCATTCATTAACCATCAATATTAAGCAATTTAAACCATTAAATGTAACTAATGAAGTTCAAGGTTCAAATGCTTATCAAGTGAGGATCAAAGATGGTTTTTAATGAATGAATGAGGAGAATTTACTTACCTTTATTGGAGATTTCGCCTTCTACAAGGGTGGGAACAAAGGGTGGGTCACTTTCTTGTTTTGGTCTCTTTTGGTTCTTCATCCTAAAAACATTTTTTTGTATTTTTATGCAATTTTAAAAATTCCTGAAAAATAAAACTAAGTAATTATGCATGCAATAATGATATAAAAATTTAAAATGAAAATAAAAACCATGTGGGTTGCCTCCCACAAAGCGCTTTGTTTTAAGTCATTTAGCTTGACTCCTTTTTCTTTTTAGGTGTGGATGAGCTCAACTAAAGGGTTTGGGGTCCCTTTATATTCTCCATTCTCCGGTTCAAGGGGCTTTCGTAGTGGTCTGGGCACGCCAAGATCATCTCCTATGCCATCTTTGAAGACAAATGCCCTCGGGAAGAGCTTTAAGGTGTTCATGAGCTTCTCCTTTGCGGTATGAGCTTCTTTTGGGTCCGAATCCTTAGGGGTAAGGATTATCATCTTGGTAAAGGACTTAAGTACGCCATCAGGCTCCTCATCAGCTTCATTTTTGTCCAAGGTATGGAGCAAAACCGAGTAGATATCCTTGAAGACATCTTTATGTTTCAGCTTTGACGGTTTCATGGCCACCTTCGGTTTTGGACAGGGGTCACTCTCCTTGGCGTCTTTAGGCATTATGGCTCCTTTCTTTGGCATGTTAGAAGTCTTCTCTGGTGGCAGCTTGATCTCTCTTGGTGCTGTATTGAAGTTGATGCTTTGATAGAAAACATCTTGTCGGATATTTCCTAGTGACATGCGGCTTCTCATGAAGTCTATGATCGCACCGGTGTAAGCTCTTCTTGACTCCCCTAGAAACAGCCCCGGTTTCTGGCTCTCCTTAGGATCAGCTTCTTTTTCTCCTTCTTGAGATGGTGTAGGGACAAGGGCGAGCTGGTTCTCCTTAGATAGGACAGAACTAGAAAATGTTTGAGGGTTTACCTCATTTTGCTTCCTTACGGCTTCCGCGGTTAGGACGGTGTGAACCCCCAACTTCTGGACACGAGTGGAGAGAGACTCAAACTTGCTGCAAAGATCAGTGAACACGTGATCTAGCTTCTCACAGAGGTTCTTGTTGATTTGCCTTTGCTCCTCCATGTATCTTTCCAAGACTACATCTATCTTCTCTTCTTGTTGAGCCGGTGCAACAGCTTGAGGGAAAGTGAAAGGCAGATTCACTTGACAGATCCCTTGAGGGTAGACATGTTGCTTATGCTGGTATTGAGCTCCTTGATAGACGTGCTGGCCAGGATACACAAAGTTTCCACCAATGTAGTTCACTTCCACTTTCTGCGGCCTAACCGGTGGGGGAAGTGCATAAAAGCTCATCAAGTCCATTCTTTCTCTTCTAGTGTGTTGTTTGAGTTAGACCTTCTTGTCCTGCACCTAAGACACACAAAGAAAGAGATTTAAGTAAAAAATTTATGAGTTTTTAAGGTTTTATGAAAAACAGAAAGTAAAATGCAAGAAAGTAAGAACTAGACTAAAAATCAATCAAAAAGTTTGAAGGAAATGCAACAGCCTCCCCGGCAACGGCGCCAAAAAATTGATGCGGCTGGGTTTGCTTCAAGTAATAATTAACCCAACCTACACAACTGCAAGTGCACAACAAGAGAGTAGTATAGTTTGGGGTCGAACCACAAGGAGATGTTATTTCACTTCAAACTTGTAGAGATTGAAATAAAAGCTAGAACAAGAATATGAGTTTGTTGTAGATGTTGTGAACTTCAAAACAAAAGAAAACAAAAGCAATGATTGAAATATAAATGAAAACAATAAGGAAAAGCATTGGGCATAAGAGAATTCGTGGGTCATCATGGATTGGTTTATTTGGATAGTTAAACAAGATGATCAATAGATATGTTCTAGAACTCGAATTATGAATGTATAATCAACTTACTCCCGCAATGTCAGTTAATATATCTAGACAACCTAAGATTACTCTACTCGCATAGGTAATCAAGTGATTAAACAAGCATATAAAGTCCAAATTCAAAATTGTTCACAAGGCTTTGTAATTCTACTCCCGTAGCTTACTATGCCTTGCTCACCCAAGATGGTTCAAGAGATATAACAAACGGTCAGAATGTAAATCAGCCTAAGAGCAGTAGCATAGATGGTCAATCCAGCTATAAGCAGTAAGCACAAACTTGGATGAAGAACATCTAATGATAAAACCGAGTCTAACAACCTAGAGATGATCAATCCATGAATTCCCTTGAAAAACTCGTAAACCCAACAATAAAACTACTCAGCCATGATGCAAACAAACAAGCAAGAGATGTTTGAAAGCATTATGTGAGTATTAAAAGAGATAAGGGATGAAGAAATCTTCTCTATTGAAGAACAAAGTTGAATCTCTCCCTTGAAACTTTCGGGTTCAATACAAAAGAAAAGAAAAGGAAAAGATGAAAAGAGTTTAAGGATTTGTGTGTGTGTGTGTGTCTTAGATCCTGAGAAGCGCCTCTTCTCTCTGCTCCCTTCAGCTCTCCAGGATGGCTCTCTCTCTGTCTCTGATTGTGCACACGCAGCTCTCCTCTTTTTTGAGGCTAAAAACGTGTATATATAGGTTGGGAAGTCGCTAGGTTTGTGAAGGGCTGAAAAAAGGAAACTTTCCGGTTAACCGGTCTTGATGATTTTCGACGTGATTGGACCGGGTTCAGGACAAGTACACCACCAAAAGCAAGCTGGGTTTGTGTTAAGTCAAGACAAGGTCCATGCCGTGATAAAAGGATGGAAGTGTGTATAAATGATTCGAGTCCAGAGGACCAGCGCTGCACAGTGAACTTATGAGACAAGAAATAGAGCTAAGACAATGATATGGTTTGGTTGTGATATAGTAACAATAACAAATGTAAACAACGATTAAAATTCAATAAAGACAAAGCACTAGACCAAGGTAATTCGCAGGAGCTCATGAAAGGTAACCAAACGACTATTCAGGAAAATGATTGCAAACAGGTTTCGAACTCAAACATGAAAGTACGTTAATCCACTGTCGTGGTATTAACGACTTTGCTAAACAACCTAGATGTCTAAACTATCGTTTGAATCTAGCAGTTGAAAGCAAGCAGTAAAATCAGGTTCGATATGTTCACGATCCGCCTTAGCATCAACTCTCGCAGGCTAAGGACGGATCGCTCACCAATGATTTATCTAGCACCCTATAACACTTTTGATGAATAGGAAGCCTAGGATCTAAAACTGAGCGATCAAATCAATCTTAGCATTAAGATTATCAAAGGCGAAAACAAAGAGACTCTTTTCATCAAGGATCCCGAGATACGACGACCTTAGCTGATGGTCGAAGTTGCCACAATCCGAAGATTTGGATTCTCGTTGAGGTATGTATCCGAAGACGCACTCTAAATGATCCTTGATTCAAAGACAAAGTATCCTATCTGCATTCAGTTATCTAAGTCATGAAACTCCTTTGAAAAACCTAGATCTAGCAAGGCGACTACTCACACATGTTCGAGCAAACAGCAACAACAGCAGAAACAGTTTTCATTGAATAATAGAAATAGCAAACAAAGAGGTTTAGAAATCTTCTCCAATACTGTCACAATGGTTCAGAGATCTTCTCCTTACAAAACAATGAAAAGCGGCCTTTTCTCCCCAAAGTGTAAAAACTCCAAAAAACGTCTAAGAAAAAGCGTAGCCGAAACAATGGCTCAAAATAGGTCTAAGTAGTCGGGGTTGAGCGCGTTCGATCGGACGGCTCAGATGGAAGCACGTGATCGAACGGTGTGATAGCGTCGTGACAGTACTGATGCGGGATAAGCTTTTCCCAATTTCTATCCCTTTTCTGCAAGTGCACAGATCGAGAGTAGTAACGGGTATATCGAACACAAGGAGCAGAGAGATGCACTACAAGTTATATAATTCCAATTTAGCTAGGACAAGATAAGGGTTTTGGTTGTGATTTGTAAAATAGCTAACTAAACTAATTGAATGCGATGTAAAAACGGTAAAAGATCAAGGTATGAAAGCGCTAGGCAATGGGAGACTCGCAGAGATTCATGATTACTAGGTTAAATCAACTTATTAGGGGGTTTAATTTGGGTGCCGTCTAGAACTCAAAACACTGATGTAAAATCATTCCACTTCCGTGGCTCCGATCTCTTTGTTAACTAACCTAATCGCTAATCTTTCGGAATGTCCTTAGATTGTTAAACAAGCTTTAATTCGTTCAAGTCTCAATTGTTCACAACCCCGCATAGATCAACTTCCGCAGTCTATGAGGTGTTGCCCACCAAATACTAGTTCAGGCGAATGATACAGCACTTCCGTGGCTCAAGTCTACCTAAGATCTGATGCTAGTTGATCAGAAAAGCATGCAGCAATAAGATCAAGCAAAGGTGAAGACCTATTATGATGAACCCCTAATTCGATTTAGAACCCTAACAATGCATGAACTCTTTGATTAACCCACGACCTAACAAGTGAATTACTCAGACATAATCAAAGTAACAACACAGAAAGATGATGAAGAAAGCATAAATATAGAACAAAGGTTCAGAAAACTTCTCCAAATTGTGGTAAGGAGGAGAGATCCTCTCCTTGAAATCTCTAAGAACAAAAGTAGATCTATTAAACTCTAATACAATGTGGCTCTATTGTTCTCTCCTTTCTAAAGAGGCTAAAAAGGTGTATTTATAGTGCTAGGTCTTCCAGGGGTCGAGATTAGGTAAACGGGCCGAGTAAACCGTGAAAACGTGCAAAACGGGCCTTAGTCGGCTAAGCCGGGTCGAGCGGGACGGCGGCGGTCGAGCGGGGCGGTCGACCGGTCGGTCGGGCTGGTGCTCGGGTCGAGCTGGGGGTCGAGCGGTCGTGCGGGATGCGGTCGGGTGCGCACGGGATGGCGGAAAGAGGTCGGGTCGGACGGGAGCCTTGGAGGCCCTGTCCGACCGTCTCGGTCGACCGGAACGTGAAGGAAGGTCGGGTCGGACGGGGGCCTTGGAGGCCCTGTCCGACCGGCTCGGTCGAGCGACGTCAATGTGTAATTAAGGATGGTCGGGTCGGACGGAAGCCTTGGAGGCCCTGTCCGACCGGCTCAGTCGAGCGGATGGTGTGGACGTCCGGTTTCCGGCTGATTTGACACTCTTCACTAAAATGATAATATCTTCCATTCTACACGTCCAAATTGCATGATTCCAATTGCGTTGGAAAGCTAACTCATGTAGGCATTGCGACGAACTGGTTTTGGTGAGATCCACTGAGTAGAATGTTTTTGGGGCTCTTTCAAAGTTGATGCTGTGTCGTGGAGCGGCGTAAAGTCCAAATCCTGTGGTTTTGCTCCAAAATGCATCTTTCGACCTGTTTAGACTCTTAGTACTATAAATCCACAAAAACTACCTTTTTAGATCGAAAAGCCTTTAAAAACCTTATAAAAAGCATAGTAAAACCATATAAAAAGGGTACAAAATAGAGGTATATCAACTCCCCCAGACTTAGATCTTTGCTTGTCCTCAAGCAAATAGAATCCAAATCAGAGAAAGAGGTTTGAAAACGTAGAAACTCCTTATCCTTTCTGAGAAAACTGTGGCGGATTCCTCTCCTGTATTCCACTAAAAACATAACCAATGTTAGACTAGCTTCACATAATGCTCGGCAAGCTTAGCGAACCATACCCAACTCAACTAGTCTCATCCAGCATTCCAGACTTTCCATTGTTAACTCCTTGCATAAATTTAAAACGTGCGGTATTTATCAAGGGAATATCGATCATTAAGCACTTGTTCTTACCCACTTGAGTCTCTCCAGGATAGTCCTTTTTTTTGAAGCTTTTGAGTTCTTTTCCTCTCTCTTTTCTTTTGAAGGATCGATCTTTCCCTACTTTTCTAGGGTATCATTTTATTTTTTCTATCGATCCTTCTTCCCTTTCTTTTTCTTTTGGGGAATAACATAGGATAGGCTTTTGCTTTTTCCTTGTTTTTGGTAGGTCTCCATAAGACAAGAAGGTGCAGACGTATGCATTCCTCTTGCTTACACGTTTTCCTTGTGCTTAAAAGCTTTAGATTTTTATTTTTCTGAGAGAGGGGAGAACTGCACTTTGTATTGGACACACCCTTTTGAGATCAAGTGAGGAACGACTCATATGTATGCCAAGTCCCTTGACAAGAAAAACTAGATTGATTAGGGTGGAGTTAACGTTAGATTGTCCGGGTACCTTAGAAATGTTGCCAAGTCAGTAGGTCGATCCACCGTTAGAGGTTTTGTTAGGCTTATGTCTGCAACTGATGTCCGCTCTAGGGTCATAGATTGTTAGCACAACACCGGAGAATCATAGAGATAAATCATAATTTCCAACTGAGGTTTTGACTCAATAAAACAGAAGTTTTGAAAAAGGTTGATAAGAGAAATAGATATAAGATGAAGACAAGACATGAACAAACGCATTAGTACCGACAATCCCCCCAGACTTAACTTGCACCGTCTCGGTGAAAGCAAATCCGATTAAGGGAGGTAAAAGGAAAAAGGTAGTAAGGCGTGTTGTGAATGAGAGGGGAGATGTAACCTGATTATACATTAAGTGCAAGAAGAAATGACCTATTGGTGGTATGTTGCTGTTCTTGGCCATTGATAAGGGTGGTAAAAGATGTCCCATGGTGCGTTGTAATGAACTCCAAAGCAATGGCTTGTATCCCGGCGTAGATGATCAAGTACCATGCGTCCATGGTAAAGGTTCTTGAAGTCCGCCGAAGGTAAGGCATAGGTGGGATATGCTGTTGTGCTGGAGCAAACGGATATATGAACGTGGTTGTACCTTGCCACATTCATTGTTAATGTTAGAGGGGACAATTGCGTCTTTCTTCATTTTCCAAGGTGTCTTCTCAATTTTCATGTTAGATTCTCAAATCGCTGTATCCAAAACTTCAAAAGCAAAACAAAAATCATTAAATTAAAACAAAAAGTAAAAGAGGAGGGTAAAACTTATGGGTTGCCTCCCATGCAGCGCTTGTTTAAGGTCTTTAGCTTGACCGTTTATGATTCAGACTGGTGAGGGATCGTCCAAATCGATTCGGACTTCTGGTGATGTCTCTGTATTGGCTAGATACGGTTTAAGTCTTTGCCCATTGACTGTGAATTCACCTCCGGATGGGGTTAATAGCACAACTGCTCCGTATGGCCGAACTTCTTTGATTGTGAATGGTCCCGACCATCTAGAACGAAGCTTCCCGGGAAAAAGTTTTAGACGGGAGTTGAAAAGGAGGACTTGATCATTTGGTGCGAATGTCTTTGGTATGATCTTCCGGTCATGGAAAGCTTTGGTCCTTTCTTTGTATATCTTCGCATTCTCATATGCAAGGTGGCGGATCTCATCAAGCTCATTGAGTTGAATGAGTCGTCTTTCTCCTGCGGTTTTAAGGTTGAAGTTTAACTCCTTTACTGCCCATGCCGCCTTATATTCTAGCTCAACAGGGAGGTGACAGGCTTTTCCATAGACTAAGTGGAAAGGGGTTGTGCCCAGTGGTGTTTTGAAAGCAGTGCGGTACGCCCATAAAGCGTCATCTAACTTAGCACTCCAATCCTTTCTATTCTTTCCTGTAGTCTTTTGTATGATGCTTTTAAGTTCTCTGTTTGAGATTTCCACTTGGCCACTAGTCTGAGGATGATATGGGGAAGCAACTTTGTGTGTCACTCCATGCTTCTTCAAAAGGTTGGCGAAGATCCTGTTGATAAAGTGAGATCCTCCGTCACTAATGACAATCCGTGGTACTCCAAATCTCGGGAAGATGATAGATTTGAACATCTTTATAACAACTTGAGCATCATTGGTCGGGCTTGCTATTGCTTCCACCCATTTCGAAACATAGTCCACTGCAACGAGAATGTATTGGTCACCAAAAGATGTCGGGAAAGGTCCCATGAAATCTAGTCCCCACACGTCGAAGACTTCTACTTCTATAATGAAATTTTGTGGCATCTCATTTCTTTTGCTTATGTTTCCCATCCTTTGGCAGGCATCACATCGGGATATGAAGGTGTGGGTATCTTTAAACATGGTCGGCCACCAGAATCCTGATTGAAGTACTTTAGAAACTGTCTTGTAAGTAGCGAAATGACCGGCATAGCTGGAGCTGTGGCAGGCGAATAATATTCCTTCTATCTCTTCCTCTGGAATACACCTACGAAACATACCGTCAGAGCATTTTTTATAAAGATAAGGTTCATCCCAAAAATACCGTCTAATGTCACGGAGAAATTTCTTCTTTCTGTAGCCAAAGAATTGTGGGGGTGGATGGTCTGCTGCAAGAAAGTTTGCAATGTGGCGAAACCATGGAGTGTTTGCTGATGAAATTCTTGGCTTTGGTCTGGGATGGCTTGACGGATGAGTAATGGTTGTAGCTTGGGCTGCGTAAACAGTTTCTTCAGGCAGCCTGTCATCCAATGGCATGGTGTCATTAACTCTCATGCGTGAAAGGTGATCCGCCACTCCGTTATCTGCACCTTTTCTATCCTTTATCTCGAGGTCAAACTCTTGGAGGAGTAATATCCATCTTAAAAGCCTTGGCTTTGCATCCTTTTTAGACAATAAATATCGCAGTGCGGCATGGTCAGAATGAACTATTACTTTGGAGCCTACCAAGTATGATCTGAATTTCTCGAATGCAAAGACTATGGCAAGGAGTTCTTTCTCAGTGGTTGCATATTTGCATTGTGCTTCATCTAGAGTTCGGCTAGCATAGTAGATGACATGTAACTTCTTATCCTTTCGTTGTCCAAGCACTGCTCCTACTGCATAGTCGCTGGCGTCACACATGATCTCAAAGGGTTGTTCCCAATCTGGTGGCTGGACAACTGGTGCGCTAACTAAGGCCTCCTTGATCTTGGTGAAAGCGGCATGACATTCATCCGTGAATTCAAACGTGATGTCTTTGCATAACAGTCGTGTCAATGGTCTTGCTATCTTTGAGAAATCCTTGATGAACCTCCTGTAGAATCCGGCGTGGCCGAGGAAACTCCTTATATCCTTTACACTCTTTGGAGGTTGTAGGTTTGTCATGACTTCAATCTTGGCTTTGTCTACTTCGATTCCTTTTTCTGAGATTCGATGCCCGAGGACAATCCCATCTCTGACCATGAAGTGACATTTCTCCCAATTTAGAACTAAGTGTTTATCTTCACATCGCTGTAAAACTTTTCCAAGATTTGCTAGGCATGCCTTAAAGGATGAACCATATACTGAGAAGTCATCCATGAATACTTCCATGATTTCCTCTATAAAGTCGGTGAATATGGACATCATGCATCTTTGGAAAGTGGCTGGTGCGTTGCATAGACCGAAGGGCATTCTTCTGTAGGCAAAAGTGCCATAGGGACATGTGAAGGTTGTCTTCTCTTGATCATCCGGATGTATTGGTATCTGGAAAAATCCTGAATATCCATCAAGAAAACAGTAATATTGATGATTAGCAAGGCGCTCAAGCATTTGATCTATGAATGGTAAAGGATAGTGATCTTTGCGGGTGGCTGAGTTAAGCTTCCTGTAATCGACACACATCCGGTGTCCTGTTATCGTCCTGGTAGGGATTAACTCGTCTTGCTCATTCTTGACAACTGTGATCCCTCCCTTCTTTGGTACCACATGTACCGGGCTAACCCATTTGCTATCCGAAATTGGGTAAATTATCCCTGCATTCAAAAGTTTCATTATTTCCTTCTTGACTACTTCCTTGAGGTTCGGGTTAAGCCGTCTCTGATGTTCAATTGATGAGCTGGATCCGTCTTCTAAGATGACTCTATGCATGCAGAGGTTTGGTGAGATTCCTGTTATATCATCCAAAGAATAACCGAGGGCCTTTCTGTGCTTTCTCAGTTCGTGGACGAGTAAAGCGGTCTCCTCATTTGTTAGTCCGGAATTTATTATCACAGGATAAGTTTCATTTGGACCTAGATATTCATACCTCAGCCCAACAGGGAGCGGTTTTAGGTCTGTTTTTGGTGCTCTCAAGGGGCACCATGGGTCTGGTTCTGGCTGGGGAGCTGATTTTTGTTTCTCTGCTTTGGCTTCCTCTTCTTTACTTCCCTTCAAATCCGTGTATGCCACTAGTTCTTTGTATGCTTCGACCGAATTCATGAATTTAACTAAGCCTTGTGCTTCTCTTTCTGTATAACCCAACTCTTCTTCAGCTCGGGTTAAGGCTAATTCAAGAGGATCATGAAGCAACATATCCTCCAATATCTCTTCTTTTGCCTCTCCAATCCAAAAAGTTTGACCATCCATTGTAGGTCTATCGATCGTTCTGTTGACTTCGAAGTTCATAACAATATCTCCCAGGTGAAGGTCAATCTTCCCATTCTTCACGTCTATCATTGCTCCGGCAGTGGCTAAAAAGGGACGTCCTAGTATTATAGGATCCTTGGGTTCATGCTCCAATTCCAGGACCACGAAATCGGCTGGGATGTTGCATCCTCGTACAACAATGGTGACGTCCAAAACAACTCCTATGGGGCGTCGAACGGATCGATCTGCAAAAACAAGAGAGATTTTTGTAGGTTTAAAGTTTGTGATTCCTAGTAGTCTTGCTACTGAGTAAGGCATTAAATTGACGCTTGATCCCAAATCACAGAGGGCCCGATCGAAAAGTGTTCCTCCAATCTCACACGCTAGAACAAAACTTCCCGGATCATCTAATTTTTCCGGCATTCTATTCTGGAGGATCGCACTGCACTCCTTGGTGATCATCATGGCTCCTTCCTCTAGACTTATATTGTTTGTAAGTATACCCTTCATATACTTCTTTAGAGACGGTATGATATGGCAAGCATCTACGAATGGTAGTCTGACTGTCAGCTGGCTAACCAGATCCTTAAGTTTGGCCTGCTCCTTCTCTTTCCTTGGCTGGTTAAGAACACTGCGGTATGGAAGCTTTGGTTCATAAACCTTTGGTATGACTGGTGGGTCAATATCTTGTTCTTGAATTCCTGGTTCTGTGCGCACCCGTACTTCTTTAGGTGGCTCTTCTCCATCTCCAATTATAACATACTCTAAAGGTTTATCTTTTCTGGCTGGGGTTAATTCTTCCTCAGGGTAGGCTGGTGGTTTATATTCCTTTCCATTCCTTAGGGTTACGGCAGCAACATTTTCACCTCTGGGATTTATCTCTACTTTTCCAGGAAGGACTCCCATTTCCCTCTTAACAGTTCCGGCTATTTCAGCAATTTTGAAGTCTAAACTCTTTGTGGCGGCAGCGATAAGGTCGAATTTTTTATTCATGTCCCTACATATAAAATCCAGCTTCTCTTCAACTTCGTTCAGGTGCTTCCGATGTGAGTCCAAGAGCTCACTTATCATTGGGTCAAGGTTGTCTCGTGATTCCATGGAGCTTCTTCCATATGCACCTTGCCTGACATTTTGCGGCCTATACTCATATTCCTGGTATCTTTCTCTGTTCCGAACTTTCTGTTGATATTCGGATTCTAAAGTCTCATCATTCCACACTCGTGAATCTCCGTGCTCTCGCCTGAAGTGTTGATCTCTTATGCCAACAAAATTAACTTCTTCTTGGAATTCAGGTGCAAAATCTCCTACACATCTTCGTCCATCTATGTCGTAAGTCATACAACCCCCTCTATTACTCACTGCATTTTCCTGATTCTTCAGTATTGTTACCATGATTGCCCTCATCTCATTATACTCTTCTTGGCTTGGGCTCGAATTTATTGCTTTCACAGCCTTCTCATGCCCTATGAAGTTGTCACTGTCACTGGACGCCAAATTCTCAATCAAAGTCTTTGCTTCCACCACTGTCTTGGTCATGAAGTTTCCGTTACTTGCAGTGTCGAGTGAGAATCGACATTTCCTATCTATCCCTCTATAGAAGATGTTCCATAGGTTTCCTTCTGAGAAACAATGGTTCGGGCATTCTCTTGTGTAATCCTTGAAGCGCTCCAATGCTTCATGAAATGGCTCCACTGGCCCTTGTTGAAAGCTAGAAATCTTTTCCTTTAACAAATTCGCCCTTTGCTTAGTGAAAAAGTGTCCTAGGAATGCTCCTTTGTATTCCTTCCAAGTTGTGATGGACTGAGCTGGAAGGGATTTTACCCATCTCATGGCTTTCCCTTTGAGTGTGAAGGAGAAAAGTTTGCATTTCAAATAATCCTTGGGAGCTCCATCCGCACTAATGGTCCCACATATTTCTTCAAATGCATCAATGTGCTCTAAAGGATTCTCCTCTGTTAATCCTTGGAATTGGTTTTGCTTTACCAAAACAATTACTTCCGGTGAGATCTCATAATCCCTTCCTTCCGGGATTAGCGGATGAATAGGATTTCGGCTTAAAAGCAATGTAGGGGCCGAGTCAAAATCCCCCATAGTTTCTTTGTCCAGGCGCACGGGTATGCTATCACCGAGTGTATTCAGCGGTGGATCCTGCGGTTGTCTAAACATCATGGCTGCTGCGGCAGCGTTTTCATCTTCTGAATGACTTTCCGAGTCACTCATTTCAAGGTCTTCTGCTCAGATTTTTCACCTGAAATACACAAAGGGAATGTTTTTAAATGTAAAGAAAGAAAAACTGAAAATTAAATTTGCGGGTACTGAAATTAAAAATCCTAGGCTAGATCAGTTTTGAGAACTTGTAGGCAGCTGTAATGCTCCCCGGCAACGGCGCCAAAAAGCTTGATGCGGGATAAGCTTTTCCCAATTTCTATCCCTTTTCTGCAAGTGCACAGATCGAGAGTAGTAACGGGTATATCGAACACAAGGAGCAGAGAGATGCACTACAAGTTATATAATTCCAATTTAGCTAGGACAAGATAAGGGTTTTGGTTGTGATTTGTAAAATAGCTAACTAAACTAATTGAATGCGATGTAAAAACGGTAAAAGATCAAGGTATGAAAGCGCTAGGCAATGGGAGACTCGCAGAGATTCATGATTACTAGGTTAAATCAACTTATTAGGGGGTTTAATTTGGGTGTCGTCTAGAACTCAAAACACTGATGTAAAATCATTCCACTTCCGTGGCTCCGATCTCTTTGTTAACTAACCTAATCGCTAATCTTTCGGAATGTCCTTAGATTGTTAAACACGCTTTAATTCGTTCAAGTCTCAATTGTTCACAACCCCGCATAGATCAACTTCCGCAGTCTATGAGGTGTTGCCCACCAAATACTAGTTCAGGCGAGTGATACAGCACTTCCGTGGCTCAAGTCTACCTAAGATCTGATGCTAGTTGATCAGAAAAGCATGCAGCAATAAGATCAAGCAAAGGTGAAGACCTATTATGATGAACCCCTAATTCGATTTAGAACCCTAACAATGCATGAACTCTTTGATTAACCCACGACCTAACAAGTGAATTACTCAGACATAATCAAAGTAACAACACAGAAAGATGATGAAGAAAGCATAAATATAGAACAAAGGTTCAGAAAACTTCTCCAAATTGTGGTAAGGAGGAGAGATCCTCTCCTTGAAATCTCTAAGAACAAAAGTAGATCTATTAAACTCTAATACAATGTGGCTCTATTGTTCTCTCCTTTCTAAAGAGGCTAAAAAGGTGTATTTATAGTGCTAGGTCTTCCAGGGGTCGAGATTAGGTAAACGGGCCGAGTAAACCGTGAAAACGTGCAAAACGGGCCTTAGTCGGCTAAGCCGGGTCGAGCGGGACGGCGGCGGTCGAGCGGGGCGGTCGACCGGTCGGTCGGGCTGGTGCTCGGGTCGAGCTGGGGGTCGAGCGGTCGTGCGGGATGCGGTCGGGTGCGCACGGGATGGCGGAAAGAGGTCGGGTCGGACGGGAGCCTTGGAGGCCCTGTCCGACCGTCTCGGTCGACCGGAACGTGAAGGAAGGTCGGGTCGGACGGGGGCCTTGGAGGCCCTGTCTGACCGGCTCGGTCGAGCGACGTCAATGTGCAATTAAGGATGGTCGGGTCGGACGGGAGCCTTGGAGGCCCTGTCCGACCGGCTCGGTCGAGCGGATGGTGTGGACGTCCGGTTTCCGGCTGATTTGACACTCTTCACTAAAATGATAATATCTTCCATTCTACACGTCCAAATTGCATGATTCCAATTGCGTTGGAAAGCTAACTCATGTAGGCATTGCGACGAACTGGTTTTGGTGAGATCCACTGAGTAGAATGTTTTTGGGGCTCTTTCAAAGTTGATGCTGTGTCGTGGAGCGGCGTAAAGTCCAAATCCTGTGGTTTTGCTCCAAAATGCATCTTTCGACCTGTTTAGACTCTTAGTACTATAAATCCACAAAAACTACCTTTTTAGATCGAAAAGCCTTTAAAAACCTTATAAAAAGCATAGTAAAACCATATAAAAAGGGTACAAAATAGAGGTATATCAAGTACTCGACGAAACGACGTCGTGCAGGCACTCGACCGAACGACGTCGTGCAGGCACTCGATCGAGTGGTTGCATGCTCGTACTCGATCGAGTGGTTGCATGCTCGCACTCGATCGAGTGGTTGCATGCTCGCACTCGATCGAGTGGTTGCATGCTCGCACTCGATCGAGTGGTTTGCAGCTAGCACTCGATCGAGTGTTTCCTTGAACACACTCGGTCGAGTGTTTTCTTGGATTCACTCGATCGAGTGTTTTCTTCACTCTATTTTCCTGCTTTCAGCTCCTTTCGCCTCTTGTTGCTACTTGTTACAAAAACTCTCCCTGGAACGTCTTTAGACCTGAAAAGACTCAACAAAGACTAAAAAGACTCGATAAAAACCTGTCAAAACAGTGGTTAGAGTGCGCTAAAACGCAAGACATCAACTCCCCCGGACTTAGTCTTTTGCTTGCCCTCAAGCAAACATAGGTTCTAAGAGCGGAGAAGAGGTTTGAAAACGCGGGAATTCACAAATCATCAGCAACCATAGCCCGAAGGAAAACCATTAGACCTCAATAAACAACGCTCGGTCAGCGCATAATCACTGCTGTACCCTCAAGGTCTCGCAATCCTGATCCCTTCGTGAACCCTTATCCTGCAGAAAATCTAGCTACACATCGGTCAACTCTCTACATTCATTAAAGGTTGGCGTGAACTTCTCATTTGGGGCACTATCTAAAAGGAACGAATTTTGTAAGGGTAGGCCATCTCATATGAAAGTGACTGAAGTGTTTAAATGTTTAGGGAGTTACCATTATTTCTGTAGAGAGATGCAGGATGTTATACAAAATGGCAAGAGAGAATGGACTTGTTGATGTCCACAACCTCTAATCACTCTCCTCTTTTCTTGACTAACAAACTCCAGATTCCACTTCTTCTTCTTCGGGGGTTGTCTCGTGCTAAGGGACATATGTCTTTGAGTTTTTGAGACCCCTTCCTACATCCTTCGAAATACTTTTTTTTTTTTTTTTTTTTTTTTTTTTTGAATGTAGGGGGCTCTATACATAAGTATGTCCCTTAAAACACTAAGAATGAGACAATAGATGACGTACCCCAGACAACTGGACCGCTTGAATTTCCTTGATGGTCTGCTCGGAGCTGGTGCTCGGTCCATTCTACTCCTATACTCACGGTTCTTCAGCAAGAGTGAGTTAGAGGTTGCGTCAGTCCTGTTCTCTCCGACCCTTTTGCACACATCTGCATATAAGAGAGAGATAAAAACATGGGTCGAGAAGTGGTTAGGCTATTCAGGATCAGCAAGAGTGGTATAAAAGGAAAAGAAGTCCTGAATATGTATGGTGTAACTCGCTCTACTATCTAGTGCCCAAAACAAGAAGTATTTAAAGTTCAGTTTAGTCCAGATAAAATAGAGTTAACCAAATGCTTCACCAAAAGTTCCTGCAAAATAAAAAATTCCTGGGGGAAGTCCGACCAAAAGGGCATTTCAGCTTTTTGCACCTAACAAACCCTGCAAAATTGGTCACAAGATCGAAAATATTCAAGAACAAGAGTGGTTGAAGATCATCATATGATTCGTTCATTATTCCCTACAAGTTTTGACTCAATAAAACTCAGACTCAAGGAAAACATCAAAATGACTCAAGATGAAAACTGAAACAAAAGAAAGAAAATGTCGTTAGTAAACACAAAGACCCTCCCCCGGACTTACTTCACACCGACCACGGTGTAAAATAACCCAAAGAGAGAGTTAAACAGACTCAAAAGAAAGAAAAAGGGGAAATGGTATAGTACAATGGGAATGAGAAAAGAAGTGGACCTCTAGCGGTGGCCACGAATGAGCGCGTCGATCTCCTCATTCATGCTCTCCTGAGTGTATGGAGGGATGGTGGTGTATGCAGCTCGTGCGGCGGTCGGTGGTACAGAGTGTTCTGTCGGAACATTCGACGGTGGTGTTTGATGAGCAGAAGGTGCCGTCGTTCTTGCAGCAGAGGAACATCGCCGGAAAGGCAATTCGCCGTCAGCATGTGCTTCTGACGGTCTTGCTGTATGGTGCTCGCGGGTGCGTCTCTTCCTCTGTCTTGGCTCGAAAGAGGAGTGACGTGGTTGGTCAGGATGAGGTTGGTGACCATCGGCAGGGTCGCCGTCGAGGTCGTCTTCGGAGAGCTCCATTGGCTGTTCGGTGACCGGTGCCGGTACTCTCCGTACTCCCGCAGAAGAAGTGCAGCTCAATATATCCTGCAGTGCACGGATTTGAGCAGCCATCTTTTTGACCTTCTGCCTCAATTTGTTGCCCATTCTATCTTGGGCCTTGTTCCATCGTTGGAGGAGGCTGATATGCTCGTGAGCTGCCTTAAGCCCAGCGCCTTGCCTAGACGAAGTGGAAGTGTAATCCGGGAAGTGGAAGTGGTCAAACTCGTACATTGGTGCGATCTCTTCTTCCAGCGGTTGATCGCCTAGGTGTCTGGTTGTTTGCGTGGTTTCGTAACTTCGAGTGGTAGAGCTGGAGCGGGTGTGAAGTGCTGATTGAGGCGGGTTGAAGTCGACATTGGATCCGCCTCTGATAGCTGTCCATCCTGGGTTAGGGAGCGACATCCGAGCCTTCCCGAACTGAAGGTGAGTGAACTGATAGAGAATATCGCCACCGTCTGGTGTCTTCTTTAGGAAGCCGCAGTTCTTCAAATAGTCAAGATCAAGCTCTTCTGGTGGCGCAACATCTTCGGTCATATCAGGAATGAATCCCACGGCGAGTAAGAGAGGGGTAATAAGTCCACCCATCCGTAGCTCACACTGGTGTCTATTGACCTCGTTCAAAAGTGCCCAACTTTGGTAGGAGCGTAGTTGCTCCATCATTGCGCGCGTGATCCCTCCGCGTGTTTTACTTCCTGTCAACTGCATACCATTGTTCAACCTTGGGAGAATCCCTGTGAGTGCTACAGCGATCAAGCACATCTCGTTGGAGTTGACGTTCCCTGTCGAGTGCCTCGGGTATAGTACGTTGGCGAGAGCTTTGTGGACATATCGAATCGGCGGGCTTCTAATCTTGGAAGATTTGGCGCTTGAGGACTGGTATTCTCCAGATGCGATAGTCTCCCATAAAGCCTTAATCTCCGTCTTGTCTACATCGAGTCCGTCACGGTTGCTGGGGGGAAGGTAATGGGCCCGATCGATCTCCCGGAAAGAGAGAATGTGACTCCGTCCTGTCGCCCAAAAGCTGATATATCCGTCACTCCCGTCTTGTGTGAATTTGCCTGGGGCGCAGAGATGTAGTTCGAGTGTGGCTAAGAAGAGACAGGACGCTTTCCGGTAGGAGTCGTGCCTTTTGAACATAAACGCCCCGATGCCGAGATTGTTGAACATTTCATCTACATCATCAGTGATGCGTAGTCTTCCCATCGTGTCTCGGTCTGGGTACTTCGTCCCTCCAAGTTTCATGTCGAGGAGTATGCGAAGTATCCTCATCTCTGCGCTTGTCAAAGTGTCATCAGCGTCGTCTCCTCTCAAATCGCTTGGTGATTCAACATCCTCCATCTCGTCGTCCAACTCAAAGTCGTTATCAGACTGGACAACCCGTTTTCCTCTCGAGATTTCTGCTCTCCGACTCGAGTACCCATCGCCACTCCGACCTGTGTTCCTGAAATCCATATATAAGATAATCAAATTAGAACAGCTTGAGTGACTATATCATATTTATCATATTCAAAAACAAGTTTCTGCTCAAGTGGATTCAGGACACAAAGAACGAAATTCCATCATACTCATGTTTCAAACAAGTTTCACACAAATCTTTCCTAACCGTCTTCTAACAACTCGCGCTCGACAATTACGCAAAATGGGAGCTGATTTGCAACAATGTATTTTTCGAATTCGACATATAAACAAATCAATCGCAATTTCAACTCAAGATTACGAAACACATGCGAATTAAATCGCTCGGTCAGCGGGACGGGGTTGACGCTCGGTCAGCACCAAACGCTCGGTCGCCTCGCCAAGCGCTCGGTCGAGCGGTAACCTCTCCAAGCGCTCGGTCGAGCGATCACCTCACCATACGCTCGGTCGAGCGGTCACCTCACCATACGCTCCGTCGAGCGATTTCGCCAAAACCTGCGCAGCTCAAACAGAATATATAGTGTTTGTGGTTGATGGCTTCATACCTTCTGTTGCTCATGGTTAGATGCTGTAGAGGAGATTCAAGGGAGATGACTATGAGTGTATGAGTGTTAGAATGGGTGGAGTGAAGAGAGGATAGGATGAAAGTGATAATGTATGTGGGGAGTGGGAAAAAAAAATGTGTTTGGCGGTTGTGAGGGGTGAGAAGATAAGGTGAATGTGTGAAGGAGACTTACCTGGTGGGGCCCGCTCGGTCGAAATTCATTTTTTTTTTTTTTTTTTTTTTTTTTTTTTTTTTTTGATTTTTTGATTTTTTGGACCTGGTGTTGACAGAAAAACAAAACCAAAAGTTAGTGGTTAGAAATTAAAAAGGACTCAAAGTTAGAGACTCTTACCGGTGGGTTGCCTCCCACCAAGCGCTTGGTTTAAGTCACTAGCTTGACTTGAATTGCCTGTTAGGCTGGAGATGGATCACTGAGAGGAACGGATTCTCTCTCTGTGATGTCAGAATCGGCAAGGTATGGCTTGATCCTCTGGCCATTGACAACGAACTCTCCGCCTTTGGTGTCCAGTAACACCACAGCTCCATAGGGTCTGACTTCCTTGATGACAAATGGTCCTGACCACCGTGACCTCAGCTTTCCAGGGAATAGCTTCAGTCTGGAGTTGAACAGCAAGACTTGCTCACCTGGGGAAAAGTCCCGTTTTAGGAGCTTCTTATCATGATACGCCTTAGTGCGCTCCTTGTAGATCTTCGAGTTCTCATAGGCCAGGTGCCTAATCTCGTCCAACTCCAGCAACTGCATCTTCCTTCTCTCAGCTGCATCCTTCATGTCGTAATTCATTTGCTTTACTGCCCATGCAGCCTTGTATTCCAGCTCCACTGGAAGGTGACAAGCCTTGCCATAGACAAGGTTGAACGGCGTTGTACCCAGAGGCGTTTTGTAAGCAGTGCGATACGCCCAGAGAGCATCATCCAACTTTGCAGCCCAGTCCTTGCCTTTCGTGCCCGATGTCTTCCGCATAATGTTCTTAATCTCTCTGTTTGATATCTCTACTTGGCCACTCGTCTGAGGGTGATAAGGAGTCGCCACCTTATGCTTCACCCCATGCCGCTTCAGCAGATTGTCAAAAGTCTTATTGATGAAGTGGGAGCCTCCATCACTAATGACAACTCTCGGCACACAAAACGCGGGAAGATCACAGACTTGAACAACTTCATCACCACCTTTGCGTCGTTAGTGGGACTGGCCAAAGCCTCTACCCACTTAGACACGTAATCAACAACAACCAATATGTACTGGTTGTTGTAAGACGACGGGAAGGGTCCCATGAAATCAACTCCCCACACATCGAACACTTCAACCTCCAGGATGAAGTTCTGCGGCATCTCATTTCTCTTACTGATGTTCCCTTCTCTCTGGCATCTATCACACGTAGAGACAAACCTCTGCGCATCTCGGAACATGGTCGGCCACCAGTAGCCAGCTTGTAACGCCTTGGAAACCGTCTTATACGTAGCGAAATGTCCTGCGTAGGAAGAACCGTGACAGTAGAACAAGATCCCGGGTATCTCCTCATCAGCTACACATCTCCTGAATACTCCGTCAGTGCAGTGCTTATATAAGTACGGCTCGTCCCAGAAGTAATGCCTGATGTCCTTCAGAAACTTCTTCTTCTTATTCCCCACAAACCCCGTCGGTTCTTGCTCAGCAACAAGGTAGTTCACTATCTCTCCAAACCAGGGAAAACTCCGGCGGTTGACATCATCAATGCTGCCAACAAAGTCGCAGCTAACTACGTGATCGGGTGCTCTGCCATAGTCGATCACATCGACTGCATATACTTGCTCTTCACGTAGGCTGTCATTGAGAGGAACGTCTTCGTCCACCTTCAATCTGGACAGGTGGTCTGCTACACCATTGTCAATCCCCTTCTTATCCTTAATCTCCAGGTCGAACTCTTGCAGCAATAGAATCCACCTCAGCAATCTCGGCTTTGCATCCTTCTTCGTCAGCAAATACTTCAACGCAGCATGGTCTGTGTGAACAATCACCTTCGATCCAACAAGGTAGGACCGAAACTTCTCAAATGCAAAGACCACTGCAAGCAGCTCTTTCTCAGTTGTAGCATACTTGCACTGAGCTTCATCTAGTGTTCGGCTGGCATAGTAGATCACATGCAGCTTCTTCTCTTTCCTCTGTCCCAGAACTGCTCCCACGGCATAGTCACTGGCATCTGTCATCACTTCGAAGGGGAGATTCCAATCTGGGGGCTGAACAATTGGAGCACTCACTAGAGCTCCCTTGATTGTATGAAAGGCCTCCAGGCATGCACTGTCAAAGTCGAACTTGACTTCTTTGCACAACAGTTGCGTCAAGGGTCTGGTGATCTTCGAGAAGTCTTTTATGAAACGTCTGTAGAACCCCGCATGTCCTAGAAAACTTCGGATCTCCTTCACCGTTTTAGGCGGCTGCAGACTCATCATCACTTCGATCTTCGCTCTGTCAACCTCAATTCCCTTCTCTGAAATTTTGTGGCCCAGAACAATTCCGTCTCTCACCATGAAGTGGCATTTCTCCCAGTTTAGCACGAGATGTCTATCCTCACACCGCTGCAACACCCTGCACAGATTAGACAAACAAACAGAGAAAGAGCTTCCATAGACAGAGAAGTCGTCCATGAAAACCTCCATTATGTCCTCAACAAGGTCAGTAAAGATTGACATCATGCACCGCTGGAAGGTCGCCGGTGCATTGCATAGGCCAAACGGCATTCTGCGATAAGCAAAAGTGCCATATGGACAAGTGAATGTTGTCTTCTCCTGGTCGTCAGGGTGGATCGGGATCTGAAAGAAACCTGAGTAACCATCTAAGAAACAGTAGTAAGGATGGTTAGCCAATCTTTCGAGCATCTGATCAATGAATGGGAGAGGAAAATGATCTTTGCGAGTTGCAGCATTCAGCTTGCGGTAATCAATGCACATGCGATGCCCAGTGATAGTCCTAGTAGGTATCAATTCATTTTTATCATTTTTAACAACAGTAATACCTCCCTTCTTAGGAACTACATGAACTGGACTAACCCAAGTACTATCAGATATAGCATAAATCACACCAGCTTCTAGAAGTTTCATTATCTCTTTCTTAACAACATCTTTTAGATTCGGGTTTAACCTCCTCTGATGTTCTACAGAAGTCATCGATTCATCTTCTAGATGTATCCTATGCATGCAAAGATCAGGCAAAATCCCAGGAATGTCATCTAGTGAATACCCTATAGCTTTTCTATACTTCCTAAGCTCACAGAGAAGCAAAGCAGTTTCAACATTGTTCAGATCAGAGTTCACTATCACAGGATAGCTCGAATTAGGTCCTAGAAATGCATACCTGAGCCCCGCTGGAAGTGTTTTTAGTTCGAGCTTGGGAGCTCTCAACTCACTCCAGGGGATGTTGATGGTGGTTTCGAGGACGGGTGCCTTGTCGGTTTTCTGCTTCGGCGAATCCTCTTCGTCGTCCAAACTCATGTAGGCAACCAATCTCTCCATCCTCTTCGTCGCGTCCATCATTTTTGCCAAACCATTGGCTTCTTCATTCAGATAGCTGAACTCTCCTTCAGCTCTAGTCAACGCGACCTCCAGAGGGTCGTCAAGAAGCAGTTCTTCTCTCACTTCTTCTACCAAATGCGGGCCATCTTCTATGACAAACGTCTGCCCGTCTAACATTGGTCTCTTGAGGAGTCTGTTCATCTCGAACCTCATAACCATGTCTCCCAGCTGGAGATCAATTATTCCTTCTCTGACATCGATAATGGCACCTGCTGTGCATAGGAAAGAACGCCCCAGGATGAGAGGGTCCTTCGGCTCTTCATCAGTTTCGAGGACTACAAAGTCTGCTGGAATGAGCGTATCGCCTATCTGCACATGTAGATCCTCGAGTATACCAACCGGGAACTTCGTCGACCTATCAGCAAAGACCAAGGAGATCTTTGTGGGCCTGAACTTCGTGAATCCCAGTCGCTTCGCCACAGAGTATGGCATCAGGTTCACACTCGAACCAAGGTCGCAAAGAGAGCATGCGAATATCATCTTGCCAATCTTCACTGACAAAACAAATCTGCCCGGATCGCTTCTCTTCTTCACCACCTTGTTCTGTAGCACAGCACTACACTCCTCAGACACCAGCATCACATTTTCCTCCTCAGCCACTTTCCCAGAAATCAGCTCCTTCATGTACCTCTTCAGCGCAGGAATCATCTGAACAGCATCAGATAGAGGCAACTTCACAGTTAAGTCCCCCAACATCTCTTTACACTTCGCTTCCTCCAGACTTTTCCTCGACTTTTTCGGTGGAACTGGATAAGGCACCTTCGGCTTGTAGATCCGTGTAGGTACAGCCTCTGCAGCTACAGGTGTAGGCTCGTCGGACACAGGGACGGGTTCCTGAGAAGATGAACCCTCGTCTTCAGCTCGATCCACTCTACTCGGAGCAGCTTGATCGTCTTCGCTCGCTTGTCCTTCTGTTTCAAAGACCAGGTCCTGGTCAACTTTCTCCTTCCCTGTTCTCTTTGCAAGAACTGGTGTAGGTGTCAGCTTCTTCCCACTTCGCGTCTCGACCACGACAACATACTCATTCCTGGGATTTGTCTCTCCTTTCCCAGGAAGTGTTCCATGAGGCCTCTTAACAGCTTCGGCCATCTGAGCAACTTGTACATCAAGCTTCTTAACATGAGTCCACACGGCTTCATGCTTTCCGTTCAGATCATTGTACATCGTGTCAATCTTCTGGTTGATCTCTGCTGGTTCATCAACATCTGCTGCATCATACTCTTCAGCTCGTCGTTCGAATTGTTTGATGAACCTGAAGCTTGCTGCTGGCTACTGAACTGCACCTTCTGCTGACCAAATGTTTTCTGGTTCGGAACAAAGGTCTTCTCCTGGAAGGTGTTAGAGTAACTCTTCTGCTGGTTTTGGCTCGACCGTGGCGGGTAGACTTGATCCTGAGGATTCTCGACGTTCGTGCTCCGATAGGACAAGTTCGGATGTTGCCGGTAGTTCTGGTTGAAGCTACGGTTCTGGACAAAGGCTTGCCCGTTCACGTAGTTAACCTCCATCTGATCATCTTCTTCTTCGCCTACTCCAAACTCTTGAGAGACAGGTGTATCATCGCTCTCATCAACGAAGTGGACAGACTTCTGCGACGCCTTCAGCAGCAGATTCACCTTGGCAGTCAGTTCATCAATCTTCTGCGCTTCTACACCGCTTCCCTTGGCGGACACACTACTCACAGTTCGGTCATATTCGGCGCTCTTGTTGCTCGAGCTTGCAGCCAGGTTCTCGATAAGCTCGAAAGCTCCTTCCTTGGACTTCGTCATGAAATCACCATTGCTGGCTGAGTTCAAAATGTTTATGTAGTCCCAGTTGACTCCATCATAGAAGATTCCCAGTATCTGCTCATCAGTGAAGCCGTGATGAGGGCTATCTCTCCGGTACTCCTTGTACCTCTCCCATGCTTCGCAGAAAGCTTCTCCGTCATACTGGTGGAATGATGCAATCTTGGTACGGAGAGAAGCTGTTTTGGACTTCGTATAGAAGTAGTCCAGGAACGCTGATCTGCATTGTTCCCACGAAGTCAAAGACCCTGGTGGTAATGACTTCAGCCAGCGAGAAGCTTTATTGGCGAGTGAGAATGGGAACAACTTGCACTTCAGGAAATCAGCTGGTACCCCATTCGAGCTAGTCGTGCTGCATATCTCTTAAAAATTCTCGATGTGGTCCATCGGATTCTCAGCAGGTAGGCCATTGAAGAGGTGCGCCTTGACTAGTGAGATCATGTTGGGGTCTATCTTGAAGTCTTGCCTCTGAATTGGAGGAGGAACAATCGCAGACCGGTTTTGGTAGAAGGTATGCGGATTATCTCTCTTTCCAATAGAAGCTTGAGGATGCGGTTCTCTATCTTGTTGAGTCTTCCGCATTTGCTCGATCTGCTGTTGGAGCTGCTGCATCTGAGCAGCCATCTGAGCAGTCAGGTCTGCATTGCCTTGACCAGCCATCTGAGCGGGTCTGGTCTGTCTGTTTTCTCGTTCTCTTCTCGCGAGTTCTGCGTTGGACAGGATAACAAGATCTTCGGTGCGGTTGCTCCTTGTAGATCTAGTGGTCATGCACCTGAAACACACACGAGAGACCAGAGAAAGAACAAGTTAGTAAAATTCTTAGACTAAATTTCCAATCAAAATTCAATGGCAACGAGTTGGTCCCCGGCAACGGCGCCAGTTTGATAAAAGGATGGAAGTGTGTATAAATGATTCGAGTCCAGAGGACCAGCGCTGCACAGTGAACTTATGAGACAAGAAATAGAGCTAAGACAATGATATGGTTTGGTTGTGATATAGTAACAATAACAAATGTAAACAACGATTAAAATTCAATAAAGACAAAGCACTAGACCAAGGTAATTCGCAGGAGCTCATGAAAGGTAACCAAACGACTATTCAGGAAAATGATTGCAAACAGGTTTCGAACTCAAACATGAAAGTACGTTAATCCACTGTCGTGGTATTAACGACTTTGCTAAACAACCTAGATGTCTAAACTATCGTTTGAATCTAGCAGTTGAAAGCAAGCAGTAAAATCAGGTTCGATATGTTCACGATCCGCCTTAGCATCAACTCTCGCAGGCTAAGGACGGATCGCTCACCAATGATTTATCTAGCACCCTATAACACTTTTGATGAATAGGAAGCCTAGGATCTAAAACTGAGCGATCAAATCAATCTTAGCATTAAGATTATCAAAGGCGAAAACAAAGAGACTCTTTTCATCAAGGATCCCGAGATACGACGACCTTAGCTGATGGTCGAAGTTGCCACAATCCGAAGATTTGGATTCTCGTTGAGGTATGTATCCGAAGACGCACTCTAAATGATCCTTGATTCAAAGACAAAGTATCCTATCTGCATTCAGTTATCTAAGTCATGAAACTCCTTTGAAAAACCTAGATCTAGCAAGGCGACTACTCACACATGTTCTAGCAAACAGCAACAACAGCAGAAACAGTATTCATTGAATAATAGAAATAGCAAACAAAGAGGTTTAGAAATCTTCTCCAATACTGTCACAATGGTTCAGAGATCTTCTCCTTACAAAACAATGAAAAGCGGCCTTTTCTCCCCAAAGTGTAAAAACTCCAAAAAACGTCTAAGAAAAAGCGTAGCCGAAACAATGGCTCAAAATAGGTCTAAGTAGTCGGGGTTGAGCGCGTTCGATCGGACGGCTCAGATGGAAGCACGTGATCGAACGGTGTGATAGCGTCGTGACAGTACTCGACGAAACGACGTCGTGCAGGCACTCGACCGAACGACGTCGTGCAGGCACTCGATCGAGTGGTTGCATGCTCGCACTCGATCGAGTGGTTGCATGCTCGCACTCGATCGAGTGGTTGCATGCTCGCACTCGATCGAGTGGTTTGCAGCTAGCACTCGATCGAGTGTTTCCTTGAACACACTCGGTCGAGTGTTTTCTTGGATTCACTCGATCGAGTGTTTTCTTCACTCTATTTTCCTGCTTTCAGCTCCTTTCGCCTCTTGTTGCTACTTGTTACAAAAACTCTCCCTGGAACGTCTTTAGACCTGAAAAGACTCAACAAAGACTAAAAAGACTCGATAAAAACCTGTCAAAACAGTGGTTAGAGTGCGCTAAAACGCAAGACATCATGCCGCGGAATCCCGGGCCGTTTGTGACACCAAGTCTCCATGAGCTTCATTTCCTCGCCTGGCGGACATGTCTTGGGAGAAAAAGAGTTTCTCGCTGATGGTTGGTCCAAATGGCTTGAATCCACTTCGCCGTGATGCCTAACTCAAGTATATATCCAGCAAGATCAAGATCATGATTTTTGGACGTCGGAAAGACCTTCAACCGCGGCCATCTTTCTGATGCTCCGGTTCAGTCCGAATACGAGAATCGGACAAATGGAGTTATATTGATGCTCTTGACTTGGAAACTTGCATGGATCATGGTTTGAGGCTCTTTTGCTCATTTTTTCATCCTTTTTGATGTTTTAACCTGTTAAGACTCCAAACCCAACGAATACAAGAAAACTACCTCTAAAGGCATAAAACCTTATTGAAAATACTTGAAAACATAGATAAATACTAAGTAAAATCATGCAAAATATGGATATATCATAAACCAATCCTTTCTGAAGGGAACACTGATGCCTACACTCTTGTAAGTGCTGAAGCCTGGATCCATGGAGATTTTTTGTGCAAAGGGTGGGTTTTAGGCCGCCTTATTGACCCGTTGTACCTATAATACAATTACGCAAAATCCTCTGAGTCCTTATGGATGTCTTTTGGAGAAAAAGGACAAATGAGAAGATACTGGTTTTCAGAAATTTTCAACTGCAAAGTTTCTCGACTTCAAAATGGTGGATTCTAATCCAATCATGGATCAAGTGGAGGCACTCCAATTGATTTGTCATGAGATTGAAGCTGAGGGAATGTCTATCTGTGAGAACTTCACCGTGAAAAACTTCATCGAGAAGTTACCTCGGGTTGCTTGGATTTCAAGAACAAGAGGAAGACGATGTCTCTTGAGGATGTCATTACTAGGCTGAGAACGAAAGACATAATTAAACCGTAATGCTAACGGTCTTCAGTTCCATGAGCAACGTGAATGTGGCCATGTATAGAGACAATGGCAAGGGAAAGGTTGTTGCTGTGGCACCATCCTCTCTGAAACTGAGCCCATCCACAAACTTCAAGAGGCATGGTCGTGTGGAAAAGAAGTTCAAGGGAAAATGCCAAAAGTGTAAGTGATGTGGATCAGGTATTACCCAATCATAAACTAGATACCGCAAGTGCACGGATCGTAGTGTAGTACGGGTTATCGAACACAAGGAGCAGATAAGCGACACTACGAGTTTATGAGGATACAATTTAGCTAAAACTAAAATATGGAGGTTTGGTTTTAGGGCTGTGAACAGTGATGAAAATAAATATTAATAAACTTAAGATCAATTGTAAAATAACTAAATCAAATCAATAGAGAAAGCATTGGGCATAAGAGAATTCGGAGGTCATCAAGGATTGGTTTATTCGGATAATTAAACGAGGAAACCAATAGATATGTTCTAGAACTCGAATTATGAACGGATAATCAACTTACTCCGGCAATGTCAATTAATATGTCTAAACAACCTAAGATTACTCTACTCTCGTAGGTAATCAAGTGATTAAACAAGCACAAACAATCCAAATTCGATATGTTCACAAAGCATCATAACTCTACTTCGGTAGGTTATAGCGATTTGTCATCTAAATTATTTCAATGATTTAACAAGCTTTTGGAAATTAAATCAAATCTAGGGCAGTAGCAAGACGTTCGGTCAAAGCTATAAGGAATAAGCACAAATTTAGATGAAGAACTCTAACAATAATCCCGAATCTAAAAACCTAGCGATCAATCCATGAATTCCCTTGAAAAAATCTTAAACCCAACAAAGGGATTACTCAAGCATAGTAATAGAGATCAAGCAAAGAGATGTAGAAGAAATCATGATAAGAATAATGAATTAGAGAGATAAAGGTAAAGAGATCTTCTCTATATTGAAGTACAAATCGAAATCCTCTTTGAAAGCTCTTGAATCCAACAAAACTTAAGAAAAAGAAAGAAAGTGTTTAAAGATTTGTGTGTGCTTTAGATCTTGAGAAGCGCCTCTTCTCTCTGCTCTCCTCTGCTCTCCAGGATGGCCCACTCTCTTCCTCTGACGGCACACCTTCTCTTGAGGCTAAAAACAGGTATACATAGGAGTTGGAGTCGCCTAGGGTATTGAAGAACCGGAAAAGGAAAGTTTCCCATGAGCCGGGCTTGATCGTGTTTGGGCCGAGATCATGCTCAAGAATCATCCTAGAACATGTCAGTTTCGGTTAGAATGAAGTCCAGCCCATTCCGAGGTGATGGGTACACCAAATCTTCCGCGGGCTTCACTTCATTGCCATACAAACATGTCTTCAGTAAATCTGGTGTATCTCTTTACTCTGAACTCCAAAAAACCTCATTCCACTACGCCATGATGCCTAGCTCAATTATCTATCCATCAAGACCAATTTAATAACTTTTGGACGTCTGAAAGGTCTTAAGCCGCGACCAAACTTCTGATGCTCTGGTTCTGTCCGATCACGGAAATCGGACTTTTGGAGTTTTGTTGATCCCCTTGACTTGAAAACTTGGTTGGATTGTATTTTGAAGCTCTTTTCTTCCTTTTTGTATCCTTTTTGATCTTTTAACCTATAAAGACTACAAAACCTACAAATACAAGAAAACTACCTCTAAAGTCATAAAATCCAAATAAAAGTACTATAAAATAGATAGAAATACTTAGGAAAAACATGTAAAATATGGGTATATCAACCCTCCCAGACTTAGCCTTTTGCTTGTCCTCAAGCAAACTAAGAATGAAAAAGGGGTTTGAAAACATGAGAATTCACAAAATCCTTTGGAAATACAAGTTGACCTCTACCTTAGTAATCCACATGAGACAGAAATGGCATTTAAATGAAGAATATGGGTACTTACCGCAAGCTTAGCAATCATCCCAAAGCAGACCAAACCTCATAGGACAATCAAAATTCGCCACCTTTGACTCCTTTAGTTTCTAAGGCATGTGGTCTCATTTAGGGGGTATCGATCAAAGGACTCATAAACTCTTACCCATCCATTTTTTTTTCTTAAGAACATGAATGTTTTGCTTCTTTTTTCTCCCTCTCTCCCTTCTCACTTCTTTATGTTGATTTCTCCCTTTTTAAGGGTATCATTTTATTTTTTTCTATCGACAAATTTTCCTTTTAAGGGGATTTTTCTTCTTTGGATATATCTTCCATAGATGCGAGCATTGATGGTGTTTGCCACCGAATTCCCGATTATTTGGATCCATAGGCCTTCCATAGACGCGAGTATTGATGGTGTTTGCCACCGAATTACCGGTTACTTGGACCTTTGATGGTTATCATTGTATTGAAGGGGAGAGAGAGGGGAAACCGAACTCACACAAACTTTTTTTGTTGGTAAGGATGAGGAGTCATGTCCTTTGTATGCCAAGCCCCTAGTTGAGAAGATTAAGTTCATTTGGTACAGAGTAAAAAGATGGATCCTTCATATGCCCTAGAGATGTGGGCGTTTTTGGTAGATCGATCCACTCACGGCGTACCATGTGCTAAGGTATGCTGCCAACAACTGATTCAATGGTCACTTAAGTATCGGCACAACAATGGTTAGTTCCAAGAAAAATGTCATAATTCTCGACAAATTTTTTGACTCTTATAAAAATGACTCAAGAAAAATAAAATGGAATGCCAAAATGAACAAACTTATTAGTAATAATCCCCCCAGACTTAACTTGCACCGTCTCGGTGAAAGCAAATCAGATTAAGAGAGGTAAATAAAAGAAAGAAAATAGGGAAAGATAGGGTTTAGGATGATGTTACCAAGTTATGACCATTTGTCATGAAGATCATGGTTGGATAGGTGTATAAAGCACTTCCTTAGGCATGATTGGTCAGTGAATTTTCAATTTCTAGGCCTGCTTCACTCTGATTGGCGTTTTGGTCGAGGATGGTTCATTTTGGTCGACCCGAAAGTAGTGCTATGAATCACAGGTCAAACCGTTAAGAATTCCATGTATCATATTGAAAATTTACCGTCCAAGTTGATGTTTTATGGCCTCTGGTGAAGTTTAAGGGCATTCGAACGAGCGGTTTGAGAGATGCTTCATTAGGTGGTCAAAAAGGGCTCCGGGAAGGTTTCCTTTGACCCATTGAAGTTTGGCTCGTTCATCTTTTGATATTCTTCTGGAAAAGTGATATTGAAGCTCTAAGAAGTCATTTTCAGCCGATGTGCGCGCCATTTCTTGATTTTGAGTTTTCGACCTTGTTGGTCCACCGCGGTTCACCGGATAGGGCTTGCTCGCATATCTCTTGATCCGTGAATAATTTTCCGTCCTATCTTGAAAATTTGCCATCCAATATGGTGTTTTGGACGTGCTGGTGAAGTTTGGTGGAATTTGATCACACGGTTTGAGAGTTGGCCGATGTTGGTTCTCCTCGGCACCCGTTTTGGCCGATAGGATTATGCCGGTTGAGATATCTTCAATTCCACTCGATCGAGTTGACTTTTTCTTCGACCGAATTGATTGGCTATCCCTATTTCGTCAATAACAGGTCGTGCCCTCAATTGTTTTCCTTTGGATTGATGTGAATCTCCTTTGAAACCTCCTGTAAGCCTCCGTAAACCTCTTGATTTGTGCGGCCGCAACAAATCTTTTGGATACCTGATAACAGGCTTTTTGTATCAACTACTCTCAAGCCTACTATTTATATCGCTGTAGCACTTAAGGTGTCAATCCAAATGGAAGTTGTGCAAAGAGGAATACAAAGAAATGCTAAACTTCAAGTGAAATCGAGTTTTGGAAATGTTTGTAGCTTAAAGACAGCGACTTTATGGAAATACTAACTTAAGGAAGAGGTAAAAATGAAAACTTTGCAATGCAAATGATAAAAGGAGGAGTCTTGGGTGAGTATCCTAGGTCAAGGCAACTTTTGCTCAAGAGATTCAGATCTGGAGCAAGCAAAGTTCGAGTTTTATGCCAAGGCTTAGGGTAAACTAGCCACTCTTGTGGTCTAGTCGCTTTGCTGAGATAAACCCAAAGCCAACTCTCGCTGGTGAGCTTAAAACAGAAGGCTTTCTCAAGGTCAAGCCTTAAATAGCATGAGGAATGCCCCAACAACCAATCTCTTAGGTTGGGAACACTAATCTCGACAACTAGTTCTCTTAGGCATTTTCACAAACACCTTATGGGTGAGGAAAGCCTAGATACTCAGCTCTAGATGATCAGCGAAGAGCTAAGGAGTTAAGAACCCTAGTGTAGAAAAATGAACTAAGCAAGAAAGATCTACAAGTGCTAAAGCTTAAGCCTTTCCCTAACTCACCCTTAAATCCTCAAAGGAACTACTCACTACTCATGTTGAAATCACCGAAAGATAAGAAGAGAAAATCTGAAATCATGCTTAAACAAGATTAACAAACTTTAAATTACTTCTTAAACTTAAAAGATTCAAAAAGATTCTTGTAAAATATCTCCAAGAACAAAAGAGTATTTTATGGAGAGAGATATCGGTTACAAGAAAAGAGATAAGATAGATTGCCCAAAAATCATAGGTCTTTAAGTTTATATAGGGGAAGGGAAAGTGTAGCCTTGGTCAACGCTTTTTCTTTGACTTCGCTTGTACACGGGTCTTGGCCAAACTCCTCAAGTCCTCTGTTTCTGATGCTTAAGTCCTCTGTTTTGCGACTTCCTATGAATGCGCCTTAACTCCGATCTGCTTCCTGGTTGTCTCCGATCACCACCTCTTCACGCCTCCTCTGCTTACAGCTCTTTTCACCTGCAAAACACACTCCAAATGCAATGGAAATGCAAAATGCTTTCCTAAGGACTAAATGCTCCTAAGTGGATGAAACCTACACTAAGTGGCAATAAATGAGACTCAGCGATATACAAAACCATGCAGAACAAGGTGCTAAATGCATACAAATGTTGAGTATATCAACACCCCCACACTTGCTCTTTTCTTGCCCTCAAGCGAACATAGAACAAATGGAGAGATGTCGACTTGAGCAAACTGATCAAGTGAAAGCCTACAAGAGAGATCAAATCAGCAACCTAGTTCCAAGGTCTAAAGCGCAAGTGATGTTCTCTACTTCAAAAATTTTAACCGCACCTTTCAATTGCAATCAATGATAACTAGGTCAACCTAAACATGCATTCAAATCCTCCACTCCTTTTAAAATTCATTTAAAGTATGTAACCATGGATCAAACTCATGCGTGTCAAGAATATTCATTTGGCTAAAGAAAAGGTAGAGCGAGAATGATACAGATGCGCTCAAGTCAAACGAAAACAGGAAAGGGTTCTCTCAAAGCAATGTGGAAGAGCTTCGGCATAATGCTAAAGGCCAGGACCAACTGATGCATACAAGGACAGATGATCATCTACCCTTTGTATCTAGAATGGATCCTAAACATCAAATGAAGATCAACTCAGAGCCCCCCTATTTCCACCCATTTTTCCTTGACTTTCTTTTTCCTCGTTTTCCTCAAGAGTCTTTTTCTTGGTCAGCTAAGAGAGACTTTCTAAGACTTTTATCAAAACTTTTCGAGGCTTGGTCTAAATACTTTTACTTCTGCCCTAACCCATCTTTATTTTTACTCTTTTCTCTTTTTTTTTTGTTTTTGTTTTTTGTTTTTTCGGTATGGGGGCTAACTTATACACAACCAGACCAAGCCTATTAGCTTTCTTACTCTCGCTGCTTGCTTTCTCTCAAGATTTCCTTTTTCTTTCCAAGACCCCAACCCGAAATGAAAACCAAAACTTTACCCTAGTCTAGTCTAGTCCAGAAAGCGTGGACTAGAGTCTACATGACCACCTATCCTTGTCGGTCTAAGCCTAACACTTTATGCCAAGCTTCCACAATAAAAGTGCCTCACTAACTCACAAGAATAACAAATGGCTCAAAGGACAGGATTGGTTAAGGGTGGGGAGTTGTACTTGAATCAACGAGAGAGGATAAAACGATATGCAAAGGTGATTCAAGCATGTATAATCCATGAGCAAACTCAGCAAGCATGAGAATGATAATTAAATGTCAGGTTTATGTTTTAATAAACAAGGAGTGGATTCAAATCACAGCAATGCATTCGGTTCTGCTTAGATGATCAAGATGCGCTCAAATGATGCGGTTCTACCTTAACTTCAACCTCAAACACATGCGCCAGAGAACTTAAAACTAGGTCATTGAGCTAATCCCGCAATTCGTCTGTTCAGCTTAACCAAAGATTGCTCAATATGCGAAATGAAATGAATGTAAATTAAATGCTCTGTTTTTTTTTTTTATGTAATTTTTAGAAAATTTACATGATTTTCTATATGATGCAAATATGAGATTCAAGTGCTGATGCAGCCCCAAATGGATTAGGACTAGAAGGGATAGAGATGGAATCGAGCTGCTGGTTGTGTAACTCTCTCAGCTTGATCAGGTGATGGATTGAAGTGGATCGAGATGGAAATAGACTTGCTGGTTGTGTAACTCTCTCAAGTCCGGTCAGTGAATGGAGTGGTTTCAAGTAACTATGGAGATGATAGACGCCAAAAAGCTTGGTGGAGAAAGCTTTGATAAGTCTTAGAACACAAAGAGATGAATCGCACAATCTCTTGATGAACTTGTAACGAGTGTTTTAAACAAAACAAGTTTCTTTATTGATCAAGGGTAAATAATACAAGGCTGTGAGAGGGGACTTTATAGGTGAGTCCAAACAGCTATGCCCTTCGTGGGGTCTTTGAAACAGATAACAAAGAAGAAACAAAGGAAACTAACAATGATAACAAAGCATAATCAAAGGGAAATTACAAGAGTAAAATCTGTTTCTTTGACCACGATTTGAATCCTGCAAAATAAAAGAAAGACAATAATAATTATAATTCAAAGCATACCTTGCTTAGGTTGTCCACGCTTGCACACAGATTTGGTAAGTGTTGACTTGATCTGTATTGGCGTGTGATGTAGAGGAGCGTGGAGAGTATGGTGCATCTCTTAGTCTTGATATGGCGAGATCACAAATAAGGCAAGTCCTTTGTCTTCCTTTGAAAATGGTAACATACTTCGACCGTCTTGTATAATATAAGGTCTTGACTCCTCCAAGTCTTCCATCTGAATGCTAGAGCTTTGGTAGATAGGCGCTTCTCCTGGATCTTCTAAGCTGATCCGGTGCTCAATAGCTTTGTTAAATTCTTCTCTTATGACTCTTGTTCCTGATCTTGTGGTTGGACCGAGCCTCACTGTTGGTACTTGTGGTCTTGATGGGTTTATGTCCTCATCATTCCCACCCTCTTGAGGAGGTTCTGACCTCAGAACTGTTTCATGTGCATTGAAATGGGATAGATCAGTCACATTAAAAGTGGGTGAAATGTTTAACTCACCTGTGTAGTTCTAGCTTGTATGCATTGTCATTGATTTTCTCTAGAACTTTGGAGGGGCCATCTCCTCTTGGTGCAAGTTTAGACTTCCTCTGGTTTGGGAACCGTTCTTGTCTAAAGTGAAGCCACACCCAATCTCCTGGTTCGAACAGAATCTCCTTTCTTCCTTTGTCAGCTTGCTGTTTATACTTCTCCGTCTTCTTAGCTTCGTTTGTCTTGACCTTTTCATGGAGTTTCTTGATGAACTCAGCTCTGGTTTCTCCTGAATTAGAATACACAGCTTGTGGCAGAAGGGTGAGGTCTAGAGGTGTTATTGGATTAAATCCGTAAACAACTTCAAAAGGAGAGAGTTTAGTAGCCGAATGTTGAGCATGGTTATAAGGAAACTCAATGTAAGGTAAGCAGGTTAACCAATTCTTAAGATTCTTACCAACCGTAGCTCTTAAAAGAGTAGAAAGAGTTCGGTTTACCACCTCTGTTTGCCCATCAGTCTGAGGATGGCAAGTTGTTGAGAAAAGGAGCTTTGTACCTAGCTTCTTCCACAAGGTCCTCCAGAAGTGACGGAGAAATTTGGTGTCTCTGTCTGAAACAATGGTTCTTGGCACTCCATGTAAACGAACTACTTCCTTGAAGAAGAGGTCAGCTGTCTGAGTTGCATCATTTGTCTTGTTACATGGTATAAAATGAGCCATCTTTGAGAACTATCTACCACTACGAATATGGAGTCCCTGTTGTTGATCTTAGGCAAACCTAGAGCAAAATCCATAGATATATCCACCCAAGGCATGTTAGGTATAGGTAAAGGCATATATAAACCGTGAGGATGTGACCTGGATTTGGATTTGAGACAAGTAATGCATCTGGCGCAATACTTTTCCACTTCTTTCTTCATGTGTGGCCTGTAGAAGTGCTCAGTCAATACACTCAAGGTCTTGTCATGGCCAAAATGTCCCATCAGACACCCTCCATGAGCTTCTCCAATGATTAACTCTCTCATGGATCCTTGAGGGATGCAAAGTCGCTTCTTCTTGAACAAGAACCCATCTTGCTGATAGAAGTCTTTATAAGCTGCCTTGGTGGTTTCACTGTAAATCTCATTAAAGTCAGGATCATTAGCATAGTAAGTTTTGATATGTTCAAACCCCATGATCTTGGCTTCCATTGTAGCAACGAGAGTGTATCTCCTGGATAATGCATCAGCGACAATGTTTTCCTTTCCCTTCTTGTACTTGATGGCATAAGGAAAAGTTTCAACAAATTCTAGCCACCTTGCATGTCTCGTTTTGAGTGTAGTTTGTCCTCTTAGATATTTTAGTGTCTCATGATCTGTAACAAATTCTTTAGACAATAAATAATGTTGCCAAGTTTCAAGAGATCTTACTAAAGCATATAGCTCTTTGTCATAAGGAGGATAGTTGATGGCTGCTCCACTGAGTTTTTCACTGAAGAATGCTATAGGCCGTCCTTCTTGAATTAGTACAGCTCCAATGCCTGTTCCTGATGCATCACATTCAACTTCAAACATTTTGTCAAAGTTAGGTAAAGCTAAAACAGGGGCATGAGTGAGGCTCTCTTTGAGCTTGTTAAAGTCATCCTCTTGAGCTTGTTCCCACGCAAATGCTGAATTCTTCTTGATTACTGCTGTCAATGGTGCGGCCACAGTGCCAAAATCCTTGACAAACCTCCTGTAAAAACTGGCCAGACCATGAAAAATCCTTACATGACCAATGCTAGTTGGTGTCGGCCATTCCTGAATTGCTTTGATCTTTTCTTCATCGACCTTTGGTCCCTGTGAGCTAATAACAAAACCTAAAAAGACCAATTGATCAGTGCAGAAAGTACATTTCTTAAGGTTTGCATATACACCTTCCTCCCTATGTTGTTTTCAGGACCTGTTCAAGATGAGTCAAGTGATCAGCAAAACATGTACTATAGATCAATATGTCATAAAAATAAACGACTACAAACTTACGGATGTAAGCTCTTAGGACATGGTTCATGAGCCTCATGAATGTGCTTGGGGCATTGGTAAGGCCGAATGGCATGACAAGCCATTCGTATAGACCTCTTTTGGTTTTCAATGCTGTCTTCCACTCATCTCCTTCTTTCATTCTAACTTGGTGGTATCCACTCTTTAGGTCTATCTTAGAGAAGATGGTTGCTCCATTTAGTTCGTCCAACATGTCATCAAGCCTGGGAATGGGGTGTCTATATTTAATAGTAATGTTGTTTATAGCTCGGCAGTCTACACACATCCTCCAAGACCCATCCTTCTTTGGCACCAGTAAGAAAGGTACGGCACAAGGGCTTAGGCTCTCTCTGATGTACCCTTTGAACATTAGCTCTTGAACTTGAGTCTCTAACTCTTTAGCCTCTTCATGGTTGACCCTATAGGCAGGTCGGTTTGGTAATGGTGCACCGGGAACTAGATCGATCTGGTGCTCAATCCCTCTGATTGGTGGTAATCCAGATGGTATATCTTCTGGAAAAACGTCTTTAAACTTGTCCAAGAGGCTACGGATCTCAGCTGGTAATTCTCTTTCCTGTTGACCTGAAAACATGTTCTCTTTAAAGATCATTAGTAACACCTGTTCTTGATGAGCTAATGATTTTAAAACAGTGCTAGGGGAAACAAATAGATTAGTTTTACTTAGCTTAGCTCCTTTGTCCAGGCTTGCTGCATCTCATGAACTTCTTGTGGGGTAAGAGGTGCCAAGTTGTGCTTGCGGCCGTTATGATTGAAGCTGTAGAAGTTGGTACGCCCATTGTGCAAGGTCTCTTTGTCAAATTGCCATGGTCTTCCTAAGAGGAGGTGCCCTGCTTGCATTGGTACCACGTCACACTTCACCTCATCATCATACTTGCCTATGGCGAAAGGCACAATGACTTGCTCAGCTATTCTTATCACGGTTTCATCGTTAAGCCACTTGAGCCGGTAAGGTCTGGCGTTCTTTGTCTTCTCCAAGCCTAGCTTATCAACAAGATATTTGCTAGCCACATTAGTACAAGAACCTCCATCAATAATCAGACTACATACCTTGCTCTGGATAGTGCATCTAGAGTGAAAAATATTCTCTCTTTGGATGGTCTCTGGTTCAAATAAAGCGCTAAGAGCTCTTCTGGTCACCAGTAGCTCTCCAGTCTCCGGATAATCAACCACATCATCGTCTGTCATGGCTTGGGATGCTTCTACCTCGTCTTGAGACTCATACCCTCCATCTGGTCGAAGGATCATGGCTCTCTGGTTTGGACAATTTCTTGCATAATGTCCTTTTCCCAAACATTTGAAACACGTGATATATCTATCTCGTTCTGCTTGAGCTTTCACTTACTCTGGAGTCTTAGAAGTCTCTGGAATGAACTTCTTGTACTTTTGAGCCTCCATTTCAATAGATTTCCCCTTGTCTATACTCTTTTGCGGCTGTGGAGTCCATGTGGTCTTGCTTCGGTTAACAGAAGATGTCTTTCTCTTGATATGCTGCTCCACTTGAATAGACAAGTGGAGGAGGTCGTCCATGCCATGATAGGTTTGTCTCTCCACCTTTCTTGCTACTCAGTCTTGTAACCCATCAATGAATTGACCCATGAGAGTTTCTTCTGAATGTTCAAGCTCTAGTCGGTTCTTGAGAGTCTCAAACTCTTCAAAGTATTCTTCTACTGTTCTCTGGCCTTAAGATAGCTTCCTAAACCTCTTTTGTAGGTCTCGGTGGTAATAGGATGGCACATATCTCTTCCTCAGGTTGAACCTCATGTCTTCCCAAGTAGTGATTTGGTTATGTCTATGACGCATTCTCTCTGAAACATCTCTGTCCCACTAGGCTAGGGCGTTCTCTGTGAGCTGTGCTGCTGCTAAAGAAATCTTCCTTGCGTCATTGTAGTGGTAGTACTCAAATATGTACTCCATTCTTCTTTCCCAATCGAGATAGGCCTCGGGATTGACCTTTCCAGTAAACGTAGGAGCAAATAGTTTGATATCTCTACTCACGTGTCTCTCATCTTCGTCTCTATCTCGACCTCTGTATCTCTCTTTGTCTCGGACATCATCTTGATATGTTTGCCTTCTCTGGTTTAGATTAGGCGCCGGTGGTGGATCATCTTCTAGTGGCAGCATATCTTCATCAGTGTCGTCTTCAGCTTGACGATTTTGACCATTAACTTGTCGGATTGGTCTCTGCCTGGCAGCTGCAGCTAGTGGAGGTTGCTCCAAACGATCTAGGCGTGCCCCAAGAGCTTCGATTGCTCCAAGTAGTTGACCCATGTCAACGTTTCCGGCTTCTCCCATGGTGGTTCCTGAAATCACAAACTCAAAAGATCAAATGCAAAGAGGGGGTTCCTTGGCGGCTTGAGGTCTGTTTAGGGTTCTCGTGAAAGAAACAAGAACAAACTTTCCTAAAACAATCAAGTGCACATGGTTTCAAGCAAATAAGGAAGGTTGAATGCAATAAGTTCTTCTTACTCCTTTTTTTGTTTTTTTTTATGTAAACGGAATATTCAAAATAACTTGAAAGAAATTAACTAAACACAATTTTTATTTTTGTTTTCGATCAAATATTAAAATAATAAGAACTAGCAATGAATAAAATGAGAGATATATATATATATTTTGGGTTGTCAAATGCAAGGAAAATAAACTAATGTAGAACAATTGCAAACAAGGAAAAGTAAAGATGCAACCTGATCTCGGAAGCCCTTTTAGGCTCTGATACCAGATGATGCATCCCCAAATGGATTAGGACTACAAGGGATAGAGATGGAATCGAGCTGCTGGTTGTGTAACTCTCTCAGCTTGATCAGGTGATGGATTGAAGTGGATCGAGATGGAACTAGACTTGCTGGTTGTGTAACTCTCTCAAGTCCGGTCAGTGAATGGAGTGGGTTCAAGTAACTATGGAGATGATAGACGCCACAAAGCTTGGTGGAGAAAGCTTTGATAAGTCTTAGAACACAAAGAGATGAATTTCACAATCTCTTGATGAACTTGTAACGACTGTTTTAAACACAACAGGTTTCTTTATTGATCAAGGGTAAATAATACAAGGCTGTGGATGGGGACTTTATAGGTGAAAATGGTAACATACTTCGACCGTCTTGTATAATATAAGGTCTTGACTCCTCCAAGTCATCCATCTGAATGCTAGAGCTTTGGTAGATAGGCGCTTCTCTTGGATCTTCTAAGCTGATCAGGTGCTCAATAGCTTTGTTAAATTCTTCTCTTATGACTCTTGTTCCTGATCTTGTGGTTGGACCGAGCCTCACTGTTGGTACTTGTGGTCTTGATGGGTCTATGTCCTCATCAAGTGCTATTGACCCCTCCCCCACACTTAAATCACACGGTCCCTTGTGTGACAGAAATATGGGAATGAGCTTACATAAATCAAACAAAACAAAATAAGTTGCAAGTATGAGAATAAAAAGAAGATAAAAACGCATGCTATTCACAAGGTTGGAGTTGTACCTACTATATTTCAGCAGAGTCGGATGAGATGAGTTCATCCGAAGAGCGTGCAAGAGATGGAGATCGTTATGCCTTTTTCTTCCTTGGGGCTGACAGAGGTGCTTCGGCTGGAGGAGCGGTTTGTGGTTTAACCTGAGAGTCACGGTTCGCCTCGCAATCAGAGTAGCTCTCTTGCGGTGGAGGGGTGCAAGGGGCGATGTTCTTCAGCTGGGTTGACAGCTTTTTTGACCGTCTTGAGCAGCTTCTGGATCGTCTTGTCCTGCACTTATTCCACTGCTGTAGCAAGTTGATATGCTTGTGTGCTGCGTTCCAGGCGACGTTCTTGCCAATGGCGTTGTATGGCTCGAAGTTGTACTCGCTGGTCTGGTACTCATCGGGCAGGTCATCTTGGTCAGAGTCAGCCGCTTCTTCTCCCATAAGCACAGGCTCGTCGTCTGAGTCCACTGGCTGTTGCGCTCCAGGAAACGGGTCATGAAGTGCACCAAAGGGGAGCTCGAACTCTATGTTGCCTTTCACCTCAATGGCTGTCAAAGCCTTGTTGGGCAGGAAGGTGTGAGCTACGGGGAAGTCGTGGTGAGCGTAGCTGTAAATGAACTTCCCCTCAACCTCTTCTGCTCTGAGGAAGTGGATCTTGCGCAAGTAAGAGAGGTTCATGAACTGAGGTGAGAAATCCGGCTCTCCTACCTCGACTCCGCAGTGCACCAGAATCGGCGTGATGACTCCTCCAACGCTAACTTGTCCAACCCCTGCTTTACCCATCTTCTCCAGAGTAAGCGCCCAGTCTTTGTACCCCATGAAACTCTTGATTAAGTGCGCGACCAGACTGGAGTTGGAGTTGTCGCCGACCATTTTCGTTCCATTGCTCAGGAGCTCCAGAGATTAGTAGATGCCGGAGTTGATCATCTTCAACTCTTTTTCGGTGACATTCCCGGTATCTCTCCTCGCATAGAAGGTGTGGGCTAACGCCTTGTGGACATAGCGCAGGACCAGACTCCTTATATGTGCGCTCTTTGCCGTGCTTGCCTTGAACTTGCCGTTCGCGATCGTCTCCCAGAGAGCTTCAGTCTCCTCCTTGGTGATCGTCGTGGTCAGTTTTCTCCCATCCTTGTGGTGGAATCCGTAGACGTCTTCCAGGTCGGCAAAAGTCACTCGGTGCTTCTCCTTCTTGATCATGAAGTGATGAAGCCACTCCCTTCTCCTGCCGGTGTCACTTCGTCGGGCTCATAGTGATGGACCTTCAGAGATGAGAGGAAGTCGATCGTTTGGCTTTGGTAAGTCGGATAGGTCATCGACATGAACTTATCGAGCTCCATCATGTCGAAGACTTCTCTGCAATCATCAAGAATCCCCAAACTCTCCATTGCGTCTTGATCGGGATACCTAGTCCCCACGAAGACCATTTTCCGGAATATTGAGCGAATCTCCTTTGCGCGGTTATGGGTTGAGCCAGAAGCCTTGCTTTTGCTTCCCTCGATCGTCTTGCCTTGCACTACAAGAAAACCAGTCAATTTCCAACAAATTTGTTCGACAACCAAAATTGTGGGAAAATTTCTAATGAATATCTCACAACTTTCAATCGTAAATTAGATTTGTTGGAAACACATCACAAATTTCCAATAAATAGGAACGGTTAGAATTCTGTCGCAAGTTTTGTAGGAAAAGCGTTGTAAATTTCCGACATCACGATTGTCGGAAATTACTTACGATATGATTATTGTCGGAAATTACCAACGAGAACTTCGTCGGAACTACGTAGCTACTTGTTTACTCGTTTCCAACAAATCTACGACGATACCTCGTTTTTTCCCAACGAATTTGCATCAAACACCGAATCGTTTCCAACGATTTTCCGACGACCAACTGAATCATTTCCAACAATTCTGCGAGGAAACATCAAACAAATTCCAACGATTTTGCGACGAAACATCAAACCCATTCCAAAATTTTTGCGATGAAACATCAAACCTATTCCAACGATTCTGCGACGAAGCTTATGCCCGATTCCAACGTTTTTGCGATGAAACTTCAAACCGACTCCAACAATTTTGTGACGAAACATAGGCCCAATTCCAACGATTTTAACATCGGCCCGTTTCCCACGAATTTGGGACAAAATTGTTATTGGAAATTTTCTGTATAAGAACAGCATAACTAGTTTTGCCTAAAAAAAAGGTCAATTTCAGAAGTCGTTCTCTATGGCTACCAATAAACACAGGAATCGTGAGTGGATGTACAACCCTGTAGATGAAGCTACCGGAGAGTTAACGAAGGAGTATAAGCAAGGGCTTACTGAATTTATGCGTTTTGCTACAAATCAAGAGATTTCATTGGAGCAAGGTAAGATGTATTGTCCTTGTTCTTCATGTGGTAATGAAAAATTTATCATGGTGGAAACTATTTGGAAGCACTTATACTCGCGGGGATTTACGCCTGGTTATTATATATGGTTTTCCCATGGAGAAGATTTTGAAACTTTAGCAAGCACTAGTAATCAAGTTGGTGATGATGGATATCAATTGGATCATGATAATGATATTAGGGTTGAAAAGCAGGGAAATTTGCCTGAGGATGGAACTGGTACTGTGCAGATGGTGACAGATGCTTTTCGTGAAACGATGGAAACTCGAAACGTTGTTGAGGAACCAAACTCATATAGGACTTTTATATCATGTAGCTAGGACCTATAATTTACAAATCATATAAAAAGTATATATTATATAGAACGTGCATATCGTCCTTCTTCCATAGAGAGATCTTTATCATTTTGTGAAATCAATTAATTGTGGGAGCTTAATTAATTGATACTGGCGCGCTTAGCAAGACGAAAAATTTAAACTTTCCGCCTATGACCCGGAACCGACGAATTTTGGGTGGTTTACCCATCACAATTAATGTACTATATAAATCCACTCCAGTTTTACCCTAATTCCCTATTCAGCCGACTATAACCTTTCGCTTTCTCTTCCTCTTCTCAAATCCGTTTACCTCCTTTATTGTGCAAGTAATTTTCTAATCTCCATTATTCTCTATTTAAAAAATTTATATATTTTTGATTGGCTTTCTGTTTGTTTATTTATAAACTGATTTGTAATCACCCACTATTGATTAAGTGTTACGCACACTCCAGAAAAATGTTTTTGTTTTGGAGAGTTCTGATTCATTTGATTTGTGAACTTCGATAGGTATGGCCACTACATGCACATGGGACGACTACATGGCTTATAAACGAATGATGGATCAGACTCTCCATGACTCGATGTCCCAACAGCCATCTCAAGTGCCGGAGACCATTCCAAATGTGGATGATTCATCCCAGATACCTGATCCTCTTTCAGAAGAGCAAGATTCAACTGATCAAGCAGATCTAATGACCCTTGATCAACTGCTTCGTCAGGCTGGCCGTGCAAGCCTAAAGATGCTTGATCCGAGAAGGATGAACGGGGCTGGCTGGTAATTGAATTTCAAATCTTTATGAGTAAGAAGTTTTATCAAGGGCAACTAATTACGTAACTATCGTTGTGTGTTTTTGTACAAGGTTTCAATACACTAAGGGGATAACTAAGATGGTGAAAAGCATAATAGAGAGCGATTTCAGAGAACCGGCTCCTAACGTGTCAACCCTCTCAAGCGATGCTAAACTGCGATGGTTCAAAGCTTTTGCGGTATGCTTTATAATAGTTAGTTTATTTTATACACACTCTGAATTATGGCATTGATATAGATCCTTGAAACAGTTAGTTATAAAATTAGCACCACTTGTTTTCTCATTACTATTGTCTATCTAATCATACGTACATTTAAGTTTTTAAACAAAATAACATATTAATATATTGCTGAAAGTTGCATATGATATTGAACTAATTATTTGATCATATCGAAACAAGGTTTGTGGTGTGCATATACTTCTGTTTTCACTAGTTCTTTTAAAATACAATTGTTAATACAAAAGTATAATTTTGCCGTGAGTTTGAGATAACAAAATTGTGTCATGTATAGCTGGTTTTACTTCTAAATATTTCTTGTGTCTTTCATTTGGTCATGTAGCAAAAGTATAATTGGCGGTATGAACAAACTACTCTTGTCCGTGACGAGTTTGATAAGGTGGTGGGAAGTCGTTTACGGGGAATGGGCTATGAATGGAAACAAGCTTGGAAGGCAGAGAAGGGGAAACCAGGTTGGATGCGTAAATCTGTTTGGCTTGGACTCATTGCTTACTGGACAGATGAGCATAATGCCAACCGAGCAATAACCAACTCGACAAATAAGAAGAGCAATCGCAAGGGCATGGGATCTTCTAAGCACACATGTGGGTCAAAGCCCTATGTCCGGAGGAGAGAAGAGTTGGTAATATATAACTATATGCATATATGATTTCTTTCGGTTTACTTTCATTTTTTCATGAGGTGCTGTTTATTTTTCCAAATTATTAACGTGATCCGGTGACGGGTGAGCTCCCGGATATGGTGACCTTTATGGAAATGACACAAAAGAGAAAGTCATATGGAGAGTATGTGTGCAAAAAAGCTGAGAGGATTGTGAAGAAGAGTCGGGTCATGGAGCAGCAAGTTCTCACTCAAAAGACTCAATGCGATGAGGATGGTCTCGAGTCTAACCAGCTTACTCCACCTGAAATTAATGCCATTTTTCGAAAGGTAAATATCTGTGAAAAATATACTAATTTGTTTTCTCCTACATATATACCTATAATGTTTTCAACTTAACAGCAAGTACAAGATACAAAAGACGACAAGTTTGGGTATGGATCAATTCCGATAAATGATGAGCCAAACACTGGTGAGACTCCTACATTTTATGAAGAAATGTATCTTGAGACACAAGAAAAACTCAACAAAGCAGAGAAAAAAATGGAGGAGTTGAGCTTGAAGGTTCAAGACTCTGAATTCTGGAATACATTGATGCAAAACAAGTTTCCAGATGAAGTTCCTCCTTCGATGAGAGCAACTGTGACTCCAGACCAAAGCCTTTAAGATTTTTCAATTCTCTTGTTTTGTTTGCATGCAAGAAACAATGTTTCCTTCTTTCGTTGCTTTTGGATATTTATTTTGATAATTTGTTTAAGTTTTTTGCATGATTATCATGTTGACATTGGTGTTTTGAATAATGGTTTGAGTTTTTATTATATGTTTAATTATTTTAAATTCTATTTCTATATTTGTGGTTTCAAATAATAAATTTATTTAAAATTAGTGGGAAAATTATATATTTCAAATGCTATTATGCATGAGAATTTCATCAAGATTTGTAAGAGTTTTGATGGAAAGTACCAACAAAAATTACTACAAACTCAGAAAATGTTGTTGGAACTTCGACGGAACAAACCGACGTAACTCCTACATATAATTTGTCGGAAAATGTTGTTGGAACTTTGACGGAACATACCTACGAAGCTGACTCAAAATCTTTGTCGGAAAATATTGTTGGAAGTTCGATGGAATTTACCGACTAACATCCAACAAAGTTTTATGAGAAAATACCTATGAGTTTCCTACAAGTAGGTCGTTGGGAACTGTTCTCGGACACTTGACGGTAATTGCAAACACGTGTCCAACAAAGAGTGCATCGTAAACTTCCGACTAAAATCCGACAAAGTTTTATCGGAATATACCTACGAGTTTCATATAATTGCTTCGTTGGGAACTTTTCTCGGAAACTTGACGGTAATTACCAACACGTTTCCAACAAATAGTGCGTCGTAAACGTCCGACACATAGCCAACAAATCAAATTCGTTGGAAATGATTCCCACAACATTCAAACGAAGGCATGTTTCCAACAATCAAATTCCGACGCAATTGTGCTTGTGTGAAGCACGTCGGAAATCGTGATTTCCAACAAATCACCAATAAATGTGTATGTTGGAATGTGGAGATTTTCTTGTAGTGTTGAGCCTTTTCGGCGGCTGCTTTCGTAAGCTTTCCTCTTGTGGTTGCCATGTTCTGCAAAAAAAATCAAAACTCACATGAACAATGAGGATTCGGCCAAGTCCGAAACATGCAACCCAATCAAAAGAGAGGTTTCTAGAAATCCGGTCGAAAAATGAGCACTGAGAGCAACTCAGACCCAATTCAACTTATAACCATCAAATCAAACTCATAAATTTCTAGAATCAGCAGGAAAAAGGCGCATGCAAGTCAGATTCAGAGATCAACCTAACCCTCTCTCTCACGGATAACAAGATTTTTTCCCTTTAACAACTCTAAGGAGTGGAAGTCAAATCGAAATCTCTTTTCAAAAGTAAAATGTAATTACCTCTTGATGTTCGGGAGGAGAGATCGAGATGAAAGTGATGAACAAGATGTATAAGCTTTGAGAGAAAAAGGAGAAAAGATTTTGCTAAAAACAGTTATGGAGCGTGAGAGAGGGATTAATGATTTCAGGGATTTTTTTAAAAAGGGTAAAGTGAGAGAGAGAGTTGATATATCATGGTTTTTATGGGTTTTTGCCATGATATAAGTCTTGTTTATAGAGTCTTTTTAGTGTTTTTGGAGTCTTTTCTAGTGTTTACAGGTCTTAGGCACATTTGGAGCTGAATTGGAGATAATGGAGCATTATGGATACATTTTGGAGACTTATGCTGATCTATTGAAGTTACTATCGATCCTGGACGTTGGTGTCGATCGACACCAATACTGGTGTCGGTGGACACCGCTCTCTGCCAAAGGTGCTGCGCGAGTTTTATGAAGATTTGGAGAATTGCACTTTGGCCCAGAAGTTTCCATTTTTTTTACAAGAAGGCCCAAATCGTGTTTCAGGAGATTTTTATTTTTATAAGCCATTGTTTAGGCTTTTTCTATTTTGTATCTTATTTTCATTGTGACTAGAGAGATTTTTGATCCAGAGCATTTGGGGAGACTATTCTGCTACTCTGTTCGTCTGAGAGAAGAATCTGAACCCCTGTTATTTCTACTTTTCTCTTTAATGCAATTTATTCAGTTTATGTTGTTGTTCTCAATAGCCATGTCTGAGTAATCTGCTAGTTAGGTTTTGGGTTTTTCAAAGGTTGTGCTTAATCATTGATTTCTAGAATTGATCACCTGGAATTCATACTTAGGATAATTGATAGATGCGAAAGCATTATTAGTTTCCCGAAATATCTTAGATGAGCAAAATACCTATCTGCAAAGGAATTTGGTTTAGGGATTTTGTGAACAATTGAACCTGGAATTAATGTTTGTCTAGTTTATTGAATTTGCAAAGAAATTTGGAATTCTAGGATTTAGACATAGATAATCTCTGCAGCGAAAGCTGGTTGATTTTACATTAGTGTTCATGTTCGAGAACGGTGCTTAAATAATATCCTGATAGTTTTTACTCTGCAATTTCTGATTCAACCTGAGAAATTCCCAAGGCCTAGCGTTTGTCTCTCTTGAATTTAACCTCATCAAACAATCACTTGCTGCTCTTTAGTTACTTAATTTGAATTACATTTACATTATCTCTCTTAGCATTGATTTGAATCTAGGAATTTATTGTGCAATCGATAGACGTTTGGATTCGATACCCTATACACTACAACTCATTTGCTGTGCACTTGCAGTTATTTTTAGGGAGAACTTTACACCTATCAAGAGTCACGGTGAGTAGATCGGACGGACATGATTAAAAGGAAACTGTCCAATAGCATTTGTCCCATTGGTTTTGAAAACCGCCTTCCTTCTTTCTCTCGCCCATTATTATTTTTATTTTTATTTTTTATTTATTAAAACTGGATTAAATTAAAACTCGAACTCACTAATGGGCCGCGAAATGAGAGATAAGGTACAGTGATAACCGTTTCCCAAAACCGTTGCTTTCGTATGTTGAACAAAATGGTCAAGCTGGAGGGCAGACTGACCAAGTCCTTCCTTTCTTACTAAACCTGAAAGTAAAAATGCTAAGACATGCAAAAATTAAAACTTAAAGAAAATATTTACAATGATAAACATGAGAATTCTTCCCAAGTGAGCTTGTTTTAAGTCCCATAGCTTGACTCTTCAGACCTTTTAGGCTTGGGGGGGGGGGGGGATCTTGGAGTGGAGTTGAAACTCCCTCTCCCACGATTTCATTCCCTAGGTACGGTTTAAGCCTCTGACCGTTCACTGTGAATTCATCCCCATTCTTGTTGAGCAATGTGACAGCTCCATAAGGCAGAACTTCCTTGATCATAAATGGACCAGATGATGTGAGCGTGGGATTGCTTCAAGTTTTACCCACTAGAACTACCTGCAAGTGCACAACAACGAGGTAAGTATAGATGGGATCGAATCCACAAGGACCTATCGATTGTACTACAAATTGTATGGAGGTTGAATCAAGCTAAAACAAAATAGGGTTTTGTTTGGATTGTAATTGAAATGAAAGTGTCAAGCAAGTAAAAGGGAATGGAAATCAATAAGTGGAGATACTAGGCATTAGGCAAACCTCAAGGCATCATGAACCATTAACAAGATAATCAAATGGAAGGGATATAATAAAAACTGTTCATGAACTCATAACACAAAGATATAGTTATCCCACTTTCGTGGATCAAACTACTATGTTAAATCAACCTAATAGACTCAACTTTCGATGGTTATTATAAGTTGAAAACATGCATTAAGGGTGTTCAAGTTATGATTGTTCACAATGACTCACAACCCAACTTTCGATGGGTGTGATTCATTGCGCACCAAATACTAAGTCCGGTAATAGAGCAAGCTTTTGGAGAGTATATTAACCTAAGATCCGATGCTAGTTGATCAGAAAAGCAAGCGGCATTATTCTCAAGTAGAGGTGATGAAACCAAACAAATTATCCCAACCTAAAAGATTAAAGCTAACGATTTCATGAACCCATCGGCTTAGCCTTTACCTAGCAAGGAAACTACTCAATCATGGCGCAAACAACACAAGACATGATGATTGAAAACATGATAATTATTGAAAAGAGGTAAGGAATGAAGGAAGCTTCTCTATGTATGAAGAACAAAGTCGATTTCCCCTCAATACTCTCTCGGATTCAATACAAATATAAAGATAAAGAACAATCGCCAAGGTTGTTAAGTGTAAGTGTGTGTGCGTCTTGGATCTTGAGATAAAACCTCTTCTCTCTGCTTCTGGGACAGCTCTCTCTCTTCTCCTCTGACGGCACACTCGTTCTCTCTTTAGGTCGAGGCTAAAAGCTTGTATTTATAGGGTAGAAGTTGCTAGATTTGTGAAGTGTTGAAAAAGGAAACTTTCCGGTTAACCGGCCTTGATGATTTGCGACGTGATTGGACCGGGTTCAGGACAAGTAAAGCACCAAAATCAATCTGGGCTTGTGTTAAGTCGAGACAGGGTCCATGCCGCGGAATCCCGGGCTGTTTGTGGCGCCAAGTCTCCATGGGCTTCGTTTGCTCGCCTGGCGGACACGTCTTGGGAGAAAAAGAGTTTCTCCATGATGGTTGATCCAAATGGTTTGAATCTACTTCGTCGTGATGCATGACTGAAATATCTATCCATCAAGACCAAGATCATGATTTTTGGACGTCGGAAAGACCTTCAACCGCGGCCATCTTTCGGATGCTCCGGTTCAGTCCGAATACGAGAATCGGACAAATGGAGTTATATTGATGCTCTTGACTTGGAAACTTGCATGGATCATGTTTTGAGGCTCTTTTGCTTCTTTTTGAATCCTTTTTGATGTTTTAACCTGTTAAGACTCCAAAACCAACAAATACAAGAAAACTACCTCTAAAGGCATAAAACCTTATTGAAAATACTTGAAAACATAGATAAATACTAAGTAAAATCATGCAAAATATGGATATATCAACTCCCCCAGATTTATCTTTTGCTTGTCCCCAAGCAAACTAAGCATGGAAAAGAGGTTTGAAAACATGAGAACTCTTAAATCTTTTTGGAAATCCATGTTGACTTTTATCTTAGTGATCCACATAAAACAGCAATGGCGTTTAGAATTAAGAACAAGAAAGTACATACCATAAGTTTTGCAATCATCCCAAAGCAATCCACTTCTCTTTAGGCCATCCAAATTCTCCACCTTTGACTCCTTTAGTTTCTAAAGGCGTGGTCTCGACTAGGGAATATCGATCAAAGGGGTTATAGACTCTTACCCATCCTCTTTTTATAAAACACATGTCTTGGCTCTTGTTTCACCTCTCTCTCTTCTCACTTCTTAAGTCGATTCATCCCTTTTTTAGGGTAGCAAGGTATTTTTTTATTCGACTTTTTCTCCTCTTTGTGGAGGTTTTCGATGGATCTTCCATAGACGCGAGTATTGATGGTGGTTGCCACCTAATCCCCGGTTACTTGGATCAAAAGGTCTTCCATAGACGCGAGTATTGATGGTGGTTTCCACCTAATCACCGGTTACTTAGACCGTGGTGCTTTTTCTTAAATTTGAAGGGGGGAGAGGGGGAAACCGAACTCATATAGACTTTCACTATTTGGTGAGGATGAGGAGTCGTGCCTTTTGTAAAACCAAGCCCCTAGCCGAGAAGGTTAAGTTCATTAAGGTGCGGAGTCAAAGATGTATCCTTCTTAAGCCCTTGGAGATGTGGACATTTTTGGTAGATCAATCCACTCATGGTGCACATGTGATGAAGTAAACTGCCAAATACTGATCAATGGTCACTTAAACACAGGCACAACAATGGTTAGGTCCAAGATAAAGTCATGATTCTCGACAAAAGTTTTGACTCAATAAAAACGACTCGATGAAAAGAAAAATGATGCAAGATGAAATGCCAAAATGAACAAACTTATTAGTATAATCCCCCCAGACTTAACTCCTTTAGGCCATCCACTCATGGTGCACATGTGATGAAGTAAACTGCCAAATACTGATCAATGGTCACTTAAACACAGGCACAACAATGGTTAGGTCCAAGATAAAGTCATGATTCTCGACAAAAGTTTTGACTCAATAAAAACAACTCGATGAAAAGAAAAATGATGCAAGATGAAATGCCAAAATGAACAAACTTATTAGTATAATCCCCCCAGACTTAACTTGCACCGTCCCGGTCTAAGAAAAATCAGATTAAGAGAGGTGAAGATGGAATAAAATGGAAAAGGGAAAGGTTAGGATGATGTTACCAAGTGTTGACCAGTTGTGATAAAGATCAGGGTCAGATAACTGATTGGGGCTCCTCTGTAGGCATGATTGGTCGGTGAATTTTGAATTTCCAGGCCTGATTCTCCTCGGTTTGCATTTTGGTCGAGTATGGCTCATTTGGTCGACCCGAAATGAGTGTTATGAACCACAGAACAAACCGTTAAGAATTTCATGTACCATATTGAAATTTTACCGTCCAAGTTGATGTTTTAGAGCTCCTGGTGAAGTTTGAGGTCAAACGAACGAGCGGTTTGGGAGATTCGTCATTTGGTGGTCCATTCGGTCGACCGGATGATAGTGCAATGGAGCTCGAATGATGAAGAATTCTCTGACCTATCTTGAATTTCCATCGACCAAACTCATATTTTATGGGTACTGGTGAAGTTTGGCGCCAAACGAACGAGCGGATTGAGAGTTCCTTCACAAAGTGGTCAATTCGGCTCCGGGAAGAGTTTCTTGACCATCCTTGAATTTGGCGCGTTCGTCAGTTGATTTTCTTCTGGAATAGTTATATTGAAGCTCCAAGAATCCATTTCCAGCTGGTGGTGTCTCCATGCCGTGATTTCGGTTTTTGTCGGCCTCCGGTTGCCCGCGATCGACCGGATGTGGCATCTGTGCTTATCTCATCATCCGTTCACATTCCTCCGTCCTATCTTTTGGATTTGTCGACCAATATGGTATTGTTTGGCCGCCTGTGAAGTTTGGTGGACTTTGGTCACACGGATTGTGAGATAGGTCAAGGTTGTCCTCCTTGTTACCCGTTTGGCCGAGAGAATCACGCCGGATGGAATATCTTGAAATATACTCGACCGTTTTGTGATTTTATGTGACCGATGTGATTATTCTTTCCTCCTTTAGTATTCCCAAGTCGTGCCCGCCCCTTGGTGTCGGTTTGGACAAGGGTGGGATGAATGGGTGGGACATGTTCTTGTGTGGTCTCCGCTTGGGTCGTCATCCGTGTGGGTTGCCTCCCACAAAGCGCTTGTTTTAAAGTCATCTAGCTTGACTCTTGTCTGTCTTAGGCTTGAGGTGCATTGGCTAAGGGGATGACTTCTTCTTCTCCCTTGTCCGCGTTTGCTAGGTAAGGCTTTAGCCTCTGTCCGTTGACAGTGAAGTCTCCTCCACTAGGGTCCTAAAGAACCACTGCTCCATATGGTTTCAACTCTTTAATCTTGAACGGACGGGACCATCTTGAGCGGAGTTTACCGGGAAAGAGCTTAAGCCGTGAATTAAAGAGTAAAACCTGGTCATTTGGAGCAAAGGACTTTGGCACTTTCTTCCGGTCATGAAACGCCTTAGTCCTCTCCTTGTAAATCTTTGTGTTCTCATATGCCATATGTCTTACCTCCTCCAATTCATTCAGTTGAATCAAGCGCCTCTCAGCTGCGGTTTAGAAATTATAGTTAAGCTCCTTGACCGCCCAAGCCGCCTTATACTCCAGCTCTACTGGTAAGTGGCACGCTTTCCCGTAAACGAGATGGAAAGGTGTTGTTCCCAGTGGTGTCTTGAAGGCTGTCCTGTAAGCCCAAAGACCGTCATCTAACTTTGCTGACCAGTCCTTCCTTGTTTTCCCGGTTGTCTTTTGTAATATGCTTTTTAGTTCTCTGTTTGAAATCTCCACTTGTCTGCTGGTTTGTGGGTGATATGGGCTTGCAACCTTGTGTCTAACTCCATACTTTCTCAATAGGTTGGCAAATACTCGGTTTATGAAGTGGGAACCTCCATCACTAATCACAACTCGCGGCACTCCAAACCTCGGGAAGATGACTGATTTGAACAGCTTGATGACAACATTAGAATCATTTGTTGGAGCGGCAATGGCTTCCACCCATTTTAACACATAGTCAACAGCTACAAGGATGTATTGGTCTCCAAAAGATGTGGGAAAGGGTCCCATGAAGTCAATCCCCTATACGTCAAAGACTTCTACTTCCAAGATAAAGTTTTGGGGCATCTCATTTCTGTTGCTAATGTTTCCCATTCTTTGACAAGCATCACATTTTGACATGAATACATGGGCATCTTTGAACATTGTTGGCCACCAGAAACCGGCCTGTAAGACCTTTGAAACCGTCTTGAATGTGGCAAAGTGGCCGGCATAAGCTGATCCATGACACCCATGAAGTATTCCCGCGATTTCTTCCTCCGGGACACATTTTCTGAACATCCCATCTTGGCATTTCTTGTAAAGGTAAGGCTCGTCCGAAAAGTAGAATCTTATGTCTTTCAAGAATTTCTTCTTCTTGTATCCATCAAATTGCGTAGGTTCAATGTCGGCTGCAAGGTAATTGGCTATGTGGCTATACCAAGGCGTACCGAAGGCGATTCTCTTGTCCGGGACTGGTGGTGGTGTGTTGTTGACTCTTGTTATTGGTATGGCGCTGACATAATAGACGGTTTCTTCTGGCAATGAGTCGTTTATGGGGAGCTGCTCTTCTATCCTCATCCGGGAGAGATGATCCGCCACACTATTCTCCGCACCTTTTCTGTCGACGATCTTTAAGTCAAACTCTTGTAGTAAGAGAATCCACCTGATGAGACGTGGCTTTGCATCCTTCTTGGATAGAAGATATTTGAGGGCAGCATGGTCGGTGTGAACGATGACTTTAGATCCGACAAGGTAAGATCGGAACTTCTCAAACGCAAAGACAATTGCGAGCAGCTCCTTCTCAGTGGTGGCGTAGTTGCATTGTGCTTCATCCAGGGTCCGGCTTGCATAGTATATGACATGAAGTTTCTTCTCCTTTCTTTGTCCTAGCACGGCACCAATAGCATAGTCACTTGCATCGCACATGATCTCAAACGGGAGCTCCCAATGCGGTGATTGTACAATCGGTGCGCTTATTAGCGCCGCCTTGATCTTCTTGAAATCCGTGAGGCAATCACCGTCGAATTCAAATGGGACATCCTTGCATAAGAGTTGAGTCAATGGTCGTGCGATCTTGGAGAAATCTTGAATGAATCTCCTATAGAAGCCGGCGTGTCCGAGGAAGCTCCTTACTCCCTTGACATTCTTTGGTGGTTCTAAGCTCACCATGACTTCTATCTTTACTTTATCCACTTCAATCCCTCTATCTGATAGCCAGTGGCCAAGGACTATCCCATCTCTCACCATGAAATGACATTTCTCCCAGTTGAGCGCAAGATGTTTCTCCTCGCATCTCTTGAGAACCTTGCTAAGATTTGACAAACAAGCATCAAAGGATGAGCCGTAAACTGAAAAGTCATCCATGAATACCTCCATTATGTCCTCTATGTAGTCAGTAAAGATGGACATCATGCATCGTTGGAATGTGGCCGGGGCATTTTTCATAACCCAAAAGGCATCCGCCGGTAAGCGAATGTGCCATAAGGACATGTAAATGTTGTCTTCTCTTGATCATCCGAATGGATCGGGATTTGAAGGAAACCTGAATAACCATCTAGAAAGCAATAGTAGGGGTGGTTAGCAAGCCTTTCTAGCATTTGTTCTATGAATGGGAGAGGGAAATGATCCTTCTGGGTAGCGGTATTGAGCTTGCGGTAGTCGATGCACATTCGGTGGCCGGTGACTGTTCTTGTGGGTATTAGCTCCTTATTTTCGTTCTTCACCACCGTGACACCTCCATTTTTGGGTACTACATGCACCGGACTTACCCATGTACTGTCCGAGATCGGATATATGATTCCCGCTTCCATAAGTTTCATTATCTCTTTCTTCACAATATCTTTTAAGTTCGGGTTCAGCCTCTTTTGATGCTCTACGGAGGACATCGATTCATCCTCGAGATGTATTCTGTGCATGCAAAGATTTGGAGAAATGCCCGTAATATCCTCAAGGGTATACCCAAGGGCTTTACGGTGTTTTCTCAACTCACAAAGTAATAGAGCTGTTTCCACGTTGGTTAGGTTTGAATTGAGAATGACTAGATATGTGTTATTAGGTCCGAGAAACGCATACCTTAGTCCAACTGGAAGTTCTTTTAGCACAACCTTGGGTGCTCTCAACTCACTCCAAGGATCATTTGAAGCTTTGGCGGGGCTCTTAGGCTGACCCGGCCTCTTTTCTTCCTCTCCTAAACCGATATAGGCTACCAGCTTGTCACATGTAGCCGCTCCATCAAGAATCTCGGTCAGCCGGTGTGCTTCTTCGTTCAAGTAGTAATCATCTCCTTCACTCATGGTTGATGCCATTTCTAATGGGTCATTCATTATGAGCTCTTGGTATATTCCTTCAGACACTTCACTCATATTGTCCAACAAGAATGAATGGCCATCGATTGTGGGTTTGCCGAGTGACTTGTCTACTTGAAACTTCATTACAAGATCGCCCAAATGCAAATCAATCTTTCCTCCTTTGACGTCTATTATGGCACCAGCAGTAGCTAGGAATGGGCGTCCAAGGATCTGGGGATCCCTAGGTTCTTGATCAAGCTCTAACACCACAAAATCAGCCGGTATGGAACATTTACCGATCATGACTTGAACATCGGTTACAATACCAACCGGTCGTCTAACCGATCGATCCGCAAAGACTAATTGAATCTTCGTTGGTCTGAAGTTAGTGATCCCAAGTCGTCTGGCCACCGTGTAAGGCATCAAGTTCACACTAGAGCCCAAGTCACAAAGGCATCGCTTGAAAGTTGTACCTCCGATTTGACAAGATAGCACAAAGCTGCCCGGATCATCAACCTTCTCCGAGGTTTGGTTTTGTAGCACATCACTGCATTCTTGAGTAATCAACATCATACCTTCTTCCAAGCTTAGGTTGCTTGTCAAGATACTCTTCATGTACTTTTTCAAAGATGGTATGATCATGCAAGCGTCGACAAACGGTAGCCTAACACTTAGCTGGCTTACAAGATCTTTTAGCTTTGCTTGCTCCTTCTCCTTTTTAGGCTTCTTAACAGCCCTAGGGAAAGGTGCTTTTGGCTTGTACACTCGAGATATCATTGGTGGGATGATTTCCTCTTATAACTCTCCATTGGCCGCATTGTTGTTCTCCGGTTCATTCTCTTCTATCACGATCGTATGCTGGGTCGACTCTTTCTCAGCTCCCTCCAGCATCTGTACTTCATCTAGTTGCGTCCCACTCCTAAGAGTGATGGCGGCAATGTGCTCCTTTTTGGGGTTTACTTCGGGTTGGCCGGGAAGGACTCCCAACGGTTTCTTGATCGAGCCGGCTATGTGAGCTATTTGAAGATCAAGTCGCTTCACGTGGGATTCAAGAGAATCAAACTTACTATTCAGGTCATAGTATATGTGGTGCATCTTCTAATGAATCTCCTTGTTGGCCCGCCTTTTCTCATGGATGAACTCATAGACCAAAGACTTGAGTTCGCCTTCTTGATCTTCTTTATACACCGATTGGTGTCTTAGCTGAGGTGTAGATGTTCGAGGAGCATGATTAGCTTGCTGACCATCTCGTATATGGGAGCGGTTTAGCGTGTTATCGTGAGCATAGTAACGGTTTTGCGGCTTGAGAAATGGTCCGAGACTCCTATCGGCGAGTTCATGTTTGCTAATGAAGTTCACGTCTCTTTGATGATCGCCAAAGCTCTCCTCACCTATCTCCTCATCTGAGGCTTGATTATCTTCAAATACTTGACATAACCTTGGTTGTCCCTCCAAAAGCTTAGAGATCATGGATTTGATCTCCTTGAATTCGGTTTGCTCCGGTCTTGTATTTATCGCCTTAATGGTTTCCTCATAGCTCGGCTGGTTCTTGCTGTCACTGGCCGCCAGGTTGTCTATTAATGTCTTTGCCTCCTCAATGGACTTGCTCATGAAGTCCCCATTGCTAGCTATGTCAAGGCGCAGCTTGTACTCTCGCCTAATCCCGTCATAGAATGTGTTCCATAGATTGACATCCGAGAAGCCGTGTTGTGGGCAATCTCTTATGTATTCTTTGAAACGCTCTAAGGCCTCATGGTATGGCTCTATAGGACCTTGCTGGAAGCCCGAGATCTGGCTCCTCATCAGGATTTCCCTCTGTTTAGTGTAGAATTGCCCAAGAAACGCCTTCTTGAACTCCATCCACGTAGTGATTGAGAGAGACGGCAAAGATTTTAGCCATTTAAGTGCTTTGCCCGCCAAAGTGAAAACAAAGAGCCGGCACCTTAGGTAGTCTCCTGCAACTCCATTGGCGCTTGTAGTGCTGCACAATTCCTCAAAAGAATCAACATGATCCAAAGGATCCTCCTCAAGAAGTCCATGGTATTGACTTTGCTTCACCAATGCGATAACCCGCAGCCTAATCTCATATCGTTGGCCCTCTTGTGTCCGGATGGGGCTACGGCTTTGTAGAAGCTCTGGTCTCGAGTCACTGTCCCCAATGGTCTCCTGATTCGGCCCTAGCTGGTGATCGTCTTGGTTTGCTCGATGTACTAACCCGCCATTGTTAAGCTCCGGTTCATCACCGTTTATCGACAAATGGTTTTGAACTCCATCTAAAGGCTGCTCATTAGTACGGTTTGCTCCAAGAAAAACACCAACCCGTGGCTCCTGGTCATGCTCTACGTGATCCATGGCTCAGCTTGAGGCTGCACCTACAAAAGTTCAAAAACAAACTAAAAGAAAAAAGTGAAATAACAAAGCAAAAACAGAAAAACGTTTTAGTCTAGATCCTAATCCAAACTTGTAGACAAGAAGGTCCCCGGCAACGGCGCCAAAAACTTGATGTGAGCGTGGGATTGCTTCAAATTTTACCCACTAGAACTACCTGCAAGTGCACAGCAACGAGGTAAGTATAGATGGGATCGAATCCACAAGGACCTATCGATTGTACTACAAATTGTATGGAGGTTGAATCAAGCTAAAACAAAATAGGGTTTTGTTTGGATTGTAATTGAAATGAAAGTGTCAAGCAAGTAAAAGGGAATGGAAATCAATAAGTGGAGATACTAGGCATTAGGCAAACCTCAAGGCATCATGAACCATTAACAAGATAATCAAATGGAAGGGATATAATAAAAACTGTTCATGAACTCATAACACAAAGATATAGTTATCCCACTTTCGTGGATCAAACTACTATGTTAAATCAACCTAATAGACTCAAATTTAGATGGTTATTATAAGTTGAAAACATGCATTAAGGGTGTTCAAGTTATGATTGTTCACAATGACTCACAACCCAACTTTCGATGGGTGTGATTCATTGCGCACCAAATACTAAGTCCGGTAATATAGCAAGCTTTTGGAGAGTATATTAACCTAAGATCCGATGCTAGTTGATCAGAAAAGCAAGCGGCATTATTCTCAAGTAGAGGTGATGAAACCAAACAAATTATCCCAACCTAAAAGATTAAAGCTAACGATTTCATGAACCCATCGGCTTAGCCTTTACCTAGCAAGGAAACTACTCAATCATGGCGCAAACAACACAAGACATGATGATTGAAAACATGATAAGTATTGAAAAGAGGTAAAAAATGAAGGAAGCTTCTCTATGTATGAAGAACAAAGTCGATTTCCCCTCAATAGTCTCTCGGATTCAATACAAAGATAAAGATAAAGAACAATCGCCAAGGTTGTTAAGTGTAAGTGTGTGTGCGTCTTGGATCTTGAGAGAAAACCTCTTCTCTATGCTTCTGGGACAGCTCTCTCTCTTCTCCTCTGACGGCGCACTCGCTCTCTCTTTAGGTCGAGGCTAAAAGCTTGTATTTATAGGGTAGAAGTCGCTAGGTTTGTGAAGTGTTGAAAAAGGAAACTTTCCGGTTAACCGGCCTTGATGATTTGCGACGTGATTGGACCGGGTTCAGGACAAGTAAACCACCAAAAGCGCCTAGCAGATTTGGTCATCAGTCTGGTGGAGCTGTACGATGTCATTCTGGGATGGACTGGTTAGCGCATTACAGAGTTCATCTGGATTGTTGTCGAGGCAGAGTGGTTTTCGTGCATGATGCGGGGAGGTTAGTGTTTTAGAGAGTGAGACCGACTTCCAGGAGTCTTCTGATCTCGGCTATTCAGGCTAAGCAGATGATAGAGCGAGGTTGCGAGTCTTATTTGGCGACGATCGTTATGTCGGAGTCTAGTGGTGAGGTTGGTATTGGGGATATCCGAGTTGTTCAGGCGTTCGAGGATGGGTTTCGGTCGTTGAAGAGATTACCACCATCTCCGTCTGATCTTTTCACGATTGAGCTAGAGTCGGGGAGAGCTCCGATATCTAAGACACATTGCAAAATGGCTCCAGCAGAGTTGGCAGAGCTGAAGAAGCAGCTCGAGGACCTTTAGGGCAAGGGTTTTATTCGGCTGAGTGTGTCGCCCTGGGGAGCACCGGTTTTGTTTGTGAAGAAGAAGGATGGGAGTTTCCGGTTGTGCATTGATTACTAGGGATTTAACCGAGTCACTGTGAAGAACAGGTACCCTCTCCCGAGGATTGATGAGTTGCTGGATCATCTGAGGGGTGCTACCTGGTTCTCCAAGATAGACTTGGCATCGGGTTATCATCAGATTCCGATAGACGAGGCAGATGTTCGTAAGACGGCTTTTAGGACGAGATACAGACACTTTGAGTTTGGGGCAAGCCCTTCGGTTTGACTAGCGCGCCGACAGCTTTCATGAGATTGATGAATGACATATTCGTTACCATCTTCATTGACAACATTTTGATTTATTCGAGGACTCCCTAGGAGCATGAGACTCATTTGAGATTGGTTCTGGAGAAGCTTCGGGAACAGAAGTTGTACGCTAAGTTGAGCAAGTGCAGTTTCTGGCAGCGGCATATGGGATTTATGGGTCACATTGTTTCTGCAGAGGGAGTTTCAGTTGATCCGGCGAAGATTGAGGCTATCACGGATTGGCCTAGACCGAATAGTGCTACCGAGATCAGGAGTTTTCTGGGTTTGGCAGGTTATTACAGGAGATTCGTCAAGGATTTTGAGAGTATGGCGCAACCTATAACGAAGTTGACCGGTAAGGATGTGCGAGGAGAGCTTTGCGAAGCTAAAGGAGATGTTAACTAGTACACCTGTTTTGGCATTACCCGAGCCGGGGAAGCCTTACACCGTGTATATAAATGCTTAAGGAGTTCGTCTCGGTTGTGTTTTGATGCAGGAGGGTAGAGTGATTTCGTATTCTTCGAGGCAGTTGCAGGGTAGCGAACGTAATCGCCCTATGCATGATCTTGAGTTGGGAACGGTGGTCTTCGCGCTTAAGATCTGGAGGTATTATTTGTACGGCGGGTCAGTGCAGATTTATATGGATCATAAGAGTCTGCACCATATATATTTTCACTCAGCCATTGTTGCATATGAGATAGACGCGCTGGGTTGAGCTGCTGGGAGATTATGATCTGGAGATTGTCTATCACTCGGGCAAGGCTAATCAGGTAGCAGCGCGTTGAGTCAACGGAGATCCAAATCAGCTCGAGAGCAAGACGTTGAGGCCTTGGTGAGCGAGATGTACTTTGCGTCTTTGTGCTATTTCGTAGGAGCCTTTGGGTTTACAGACAGTTGATCAGGCAGATTTGAGTAGGATGAGAGTGGCTCAGGAGAGCGATCAGAGTTTGATTGATGCATCGCGAGCAGTTGCATCTGAGTATCAGGTCTCTTTGAATGGGACAATTTTGGTTCGTGGCTGGATTTGTGTACCCAAGGTAGAGGAGTTGAGGCAGGAGATTCTGAGTGAGGCTCATGCGAGCGTTCTCGATTCATACAGAAGCGACAAAGATGTATCGTGATCTTAAGCGTTATTATCAATGGGTCGGGATGAAGAGAGATATGGCTGATTGGGTCTCACCGTGCAACACGTGTTTGTTGGTTAAGGCTGAGCATAAGGTTCTGAGCGGTCTTCTGCAGGGTTTACCCATTCCAGAGTGGAAGTGGGATATGATCACGATGGATTTCGTGGTAGGATTACCTAACTTGCGGACCTACAATGCTATATGGGTGATTGTGGACCGGTTGACTAAGTCAACACATTTTGTGGCCATTAAGAAGACAGATGGAGGGGCTGTCTTGGCTAAAAAATTTGTGAAGGAGATAGTGAGGCTGCATGGTGTGCCAGCCAGTATTGCGTCGGACCGGGATCCCATATTCGCTTCAGAATTTTGGAGAGCTTTTCAGACAGAGATGGGCACTAAGGTGCATATGAGTTCAGCATACCACCCGCAGACTGAGTGGGCAGTCAGAGAGGACTATTCTGACTATGGAGAATTTACTGAGGATGTGTGTGCTAGACTGGGGTGGCGATTGGGCCGATCATTTCAGTTTGGCTGAGTTTGCTTATAATAACAGCTTTCAGGCGAGTATTGGAATGGCTCCTTTTGAGGCTTTGTATGGGAGGCCATGTAGGACGCGTCTATGCTGGACCCAAGTGGGGGAGAAGAGCATTTATGGAGCTACTTATGTTCAGAAAACGACGAAGAAGGTCCGCGTTTTGAGGCAGAACATGAAGGAAGCTCAGGATAGGTAGAAAGTTACGCTGATAAGTGATATACCTCTATTTTGTACCCTTTTTACATGGTTTTACTATGCTTTTTATAAGGTTTTTGATCTAAAAAGGTAGTTTTTATGGATTTATAGTACTTAGAGTCTAAACAGGTCAAAAGATGCATTTTGGAGCAAAACACAGGATTTGGACTTCAAGACCGCTCCAGGACGTAGCATCAACTTTGGAAGGACCTTAAAGAAATTCTACTCAATGGAATTCATCAAATCCACTTCGCTGCGATGTCTACATGAGTTAGATTTGCAATGCAACTGGGATCACTCAGTTTGGTCGAGTAGATTGGGAGATATCTCTATTTCCGTGAGACATATCGAAGGAGCTTTCTCGGACTGCATCAGTACATAACACGGGAAGCAACGGCATGGAACCTTAAACTCAACGGATTTCAATGAAACTAGGCACCAAGATAGCCAGATGAGTTACAGTTCCAATGCAGTTGGAATTATGCAATTTGGATGAGCAGTTTAGAAGATATCACGTTTTGACCGAAGAGTGGTCTAGACAGCCGAAAACCGGACACATCAGCCATCCACATCCGCTCGACCAAAGCCGGTCGGACAGGGACTCCAAGGCCCTTGTCCGACCCGAGCATCCTTCACATCATCATTCCATCCGGTCGACCGAGCCCGACTATTCCGACCGACCGTCCGACCGCCTCGCTCGACCACCGACTCTCCCGGTCGACCCGACCCTGCGAACACAAGCCCAATTATGCAATTTCAACAATTCTCAGCCTGTTTCACCTAAACCGACCTTGGAAGACCTAGGGCACTATAAATACACTTTTTTAGCCTCATTAGAACAGAGAGACACAACAGAGCCGCACAGGAGAGGAGCCACAAGAGAGGGCCGCACTAGGAAGATCCCCTTAGAGGGATTCTCCATTGTTTTACTTCCTTCTTATTGTTTTCCTTAGGGTGAAGATTTCTAAACCCTGTTCTCCTTATAATAATATGATTTCTTTCTCAGATTTGTGCTTGTTTACTTGCATCATGATTGAGTAGATTTCTAGTTAGGTTTTAGGGTTTCAAAGAGTTCATATGCTGATTATGATTTGATGAATTAACTAGGGATATCATTAGAGTCTTTGTCTCGTTTTGTTCACATTGATCAAATTCCAGACTATGCAGCTGTACAATCAACAAGGCATGTACCCCATGGATCAACCTTACAACTTTCATCCAACTAGACCTCACCTGGGTTAGCAAGACAACATGTTTGAAGGATTTCTTCAACAAATCTTAAACAGCCAAGAGAGGGTTAACAAGGTGTTGAATGAGCAGATAGACTTCATTTACAATGACCTTACTACAAAGTACGAGTCCGTAATTACTCAACTCAAGAAGATGGAGGTCCACATTGATCAAATTGATGAAGAATTGAAAAGACAAGAGATGAAAGAACAAAATAGCAAGATTCAAGCAATGCTTCAGCATATCGTGGATGATCAAATACAGAGCACTAAGGACTTGAATGAGAGGATGGAAATATTGGTCAACAGTTTCACACCCAATTAGCTCAAACCGAAGAAGAATTGAAAAGACAAGAGATGGAGAAAAAGAAGGCTTTTTGTAAAGTCATCTCTACAAGAGAAGCTGAGTTCGTGCCCACTCATACACCACCCCAAACTGCTGTTAACATGGCTACAAGACCAGAACAAGAGCATTTCTCCTTGGACTCAACCGGAGGTTACAAGCCGAAGCCACTCAAGCGGAAGCTTGGATTACCTTGCATCATTAATGGAGTTTTGTTCAAGGATTCCTTATGTGACACAGAATCTCACATTAACATCATGTCTAAAGGAATAGCAAAGAAGGTTGGGATTGAAGAAATGAAACCCTCTAAGACACCCATGCCGTTTGGAGAGGATCCATATATTATCTCACATGGCTTCATCTCGGATCTTCCACTATCCATCGGAGATCATGTCACTGATTTCCACATCTTAGAGATGAAAGATGACCCTCACAAGCCACTGATATTTGGTTCATCATTTCTTCATGCCAATAGAGCTTTCGTGGAGCATTTGAATCAAAGAGTTTATCTCCCCAAACCCAAAAAGACAACTATCCAGTGGTTCCTATCAAAAGCTCTCATTCTGCAGATGTATGTGCTAGAAAGGAGCCAATATCAGAGCCTAATAATGACCAAGAGGAGTTCATAGACGTCATATCAGCAGCCCCTCTCATCATACCTAAGGAAGTTGTTATACCAGCAAAGGCCAAGTGCATAGAGGTTTCAAGTCCAAGCAAAATTTTGACACCAAGGGAGTATAAGGAGGACGTGATTGATGCCACACCACAGCCTACAAGGTCTTCAAGATGCTTCTCTAAGTTCAGAATAAGTTCCTCAAATAAGGAAAACGAAGAACCCAACAAAGATAAGCTACACAAGAGGAGGAATCTCTTTCCCGGTATGATTGTTTCTTGCAACTACATTCAAGAACTTCAAGATGTCAATAGGAGGATTTTCAAACCGTCGGGTCCGGAATGTAGAGAAGCTAAAGGAGCCTCAACTCTTCTAGTTGATTCATTGGATAACTAGAAAAAGAAAGAGTCAAGCTAAAAGACTATAAACAAGCGCTATATGGGAGGCAACCCATAAGGTCATTTCTCTCCCTTTTTACTTTTTTGTTTTAGTTTAATGGTTTTTTTTTGTTTTTGAAGTTTTGGATACAGAGATTTGAGAATCTAGCATGAAAATTTGAGAAGAAACCTAGAAAATGAGGAAAGGAGCAATCGAGTGGTCGGACCAATAGAGTAGAAGCAACACTGCCAAGCTCGGTCGACCAAACTCGGTCGATCAGGGGATCCAAGGACCTCGCTCGACCGGCCAGCCAAGCTACCTGGTCGACCAAGCACGTTCGAGCAGGAGCTCCAAGAGATTCGGTCGATCGGTCGACCAAAACATTCCAGGTCGACCAAACCAATCGACCGAACTACCATCCATTCCGTCCCATCATCCCATTCCACCATACCATCCCATACCACCCATTCCGTCCCACCATCCCATCCCACCATCCCACTAATCCCATCACACCATCCCATCATATCCCACTTATCCCATCCCACCTCGCCACCACCTATCCCACTTTACCCTTTGTCCAGCATCCATTCCAAAGCCCCAAAAACACATCAACAATGATTGTGGCATGATATCACCATGATCACTCATCCGTTTGCTTCAAGTCCAAGGCTAATCCCACCTATGCCTCACCTTAGGCGGTACTTAAAGAGATTTTACCGTGGACGCATGGTACTTGATCATCTTAGCCGGGATACAAGCCATTATTTGGAGTTCATTCAAACGCAACGTGGGAGAAAGTTTGCCATGCTTATCTCAAGGGAAAAGGACAGCCACATACCACTAATGGGTCGTTTCTTCATGGACTTACTGTCCAATCAGGTTACATCTTTCCTCTCATTCACAAACGCCTTACTACCTCTTTCTTTTACCTCGCTTAATCGGATTTGCTTTCACCGGGACGGTGCAAGTTAAGTCTGGGGGGATTGTCGGTACTAATGCGTTTGTTCATGTCTTGTCTTCATCTCATATCTATTTCTCTTATTAACCTTTTTCAAAACTTCTGTTTTATGGAGTCAAAACCTTAGTTGGAAATTATGATTTATCTCTATGATTCTCCGGTGTTGTGCTAACAATCTATGACCCTAGAGCGGACATCAGTTGCAGACATAAGCCTAACAGAACCTCTAACGGTGGATCGACCTACTGACTTGGCAACATTTCTAAGGTACCCGGACAATCTAACGTCAACTCCACCCTAATCAATCTAGTTTTTCTTGTCAAGGGACTTGGCATACATATGAGTCGTTCCTCACTTGATCTCTAAAGGGTGTGTCGAATACAAATTGCAGTTCTCCTCTCTCTCAGAAAAATGAAAATCAAAAGCTTTTAAGCAAAAGGAAAACGTGTAAGCAAGAGGAATGCATACGTCTGCACCTTTTTGTCTTATAAAGACCTACCATAAACAAAGAAAAAGCAAAAGCCTATCCTATGTTATTCCCCAAAAGAAAAAGAAAGGGAAGAAGGATCGATAGAAAAAATAAAATGATACCCTAGAAAAGTAGGGAAAGATCGATCCTTCAAAAGAAAAGAGAGAGGAAAATAACTCAAAAGCTTCAAAAAGGACTATCCTTGTAACATCCGCGAACCAGGAAGTTGTGTTAGTGTTGGTATCGGACGACATTAGGGATTCCGGAGTTGATTACATACGCTCTTTGAGGTGCGAATCGAGGATTGACTGTACATGTTCTTGTTTGATTGTTGTACAGTTGGTTTAAGGTTCATTTACCTCGAAGAAAATGTGTGAAAAGCTTCTGAATGCTTAGTGTCGATCGACACCAAAGGGGTGTGTCGATCGACACTGGTTTAAGAAATCAATTCCGGTTTAAGTCGATTACGCGTTCAATTGTGGTTTGAGTAGGTATGGTCGAGGGGTGTCGACCGACACCAAGGAAGGGTGTCGACCGACACCAGGGAAGGGTGTCGATCGACACTGGTTATTGTGAAATCGACCGGTTTGATTCAAGTCGGCTGGTTTTGTTCCGGTTAAGGGTTTGGAAGCCCTAGGTCGCGAATAAAAACCCTGTGGCCACGTGAGAAGTCACTTTTTCGAGAAAGAAAAGTTCCATAGGCGTTTTTGAGTGAAGGAGGTGATTTTCAGAGAGTTGGTTGAGTTTCTGAGGCTTTGGGTTGCTGTTCATCCTCTATTCCTTCCTTCTAATCCTTTTCAAGGTGAGTGCGTGACAGTAGGTCCGTTAATCATTAGAGTTTGATTGATTTCGAGTTTGTTGATGAGTTTTCGAGTTTTTCTTGAGTTGTGGTCGAGTTTTATTGTTGTTTGATCGATGTGGGGGTTGAATCCCACGAAATTATGTGTTTATGCGATTTTTGTAGCTTTTGGTGTCTGGGCGTCGAGCTGGTGTCGACCGACACTCGATGGGTGTCGATTGACACTCAGGAGGCTTGCGTCGATCGACACCATAGAGGTGTCGGTCGACACCGACCTGGGTGTCAGGAAACGTGGGTGTTTCCTGACAGGGAGTTGTTGTTGTTGAGCTTTGTTCTTGTTGTTGATTATTGTTGATATATTGTCTAGTGTTTGACGTACTTGGCCTGTAGGCAGGATGATCCACTCACTAAGTATTTATGATAATACTTACGCATCTCCATTCCAATGTGATGCAGGTAACAGCAATGTTCTTCCGCGGAAAGAGACCGAGAGAAGAGGATGATGAGATTAGGAATTTGATTTTGGCTATCCTATTGTGGACAAGGAATTCTTAGGGTGTTAGTTTATTTTTTTAATAATGTAGCAAACCTGGTGTTTAGGTTGCTTATTCTTTATTGGTTATTGGTTATTGGTTTATTTGTTGAACGATTTATTATGGTTCAATATTATTGATTTCTTTCGAGAATTTCCGCATTGATATTTATTATAATCATTTATAAAAAAAAAAAAAAACTTGGTTGTTTCATTTTGGTATCAGAGCGAATACGGTTTTAGGACTGCTAGTATTGGATGAATTGGACTATGTGGTTAATTGATTATGTGAGTTAGTCAGTTAGTGGTCTAGTCTCATCCTCTCGGTCTTCCAGTTTTCCGCGGTAAGTGAGTTGGATATTGGTGTGTTGTGTTTTGTGTTTGTGTGTTGACTTTGCTCATTTTCTGTACTTGGTGGTAGTGCAGAGAGATGGATGCAGGTCGTGGTCGTGGCTGTGGTCGTGGTCGCGGTGCAGCCCGTGGGGGGGCAGAGGAGTTGGTCGCGGTGGGCGAGCAGCGGGTCGTGGAGGTCGGGGTGCTGGTCGTGGTGTGCCAGAGGCTGAGGTCTCAGTGGAGAGTGCAGCGCCGAGTGTGGCGGCAGTGTCGGTGACTCAGTCAGTTTCGTTGGCCGGTGGGGCTAACTCAGGTGCCAGTGGTGGCACAGGAGCTGGAGCGGTTCCCGGTGGGGGCGCTGCTTTAGCTCAGGGAGAGTTGATTGTGGGGCTACTGACGCAGTTGTTGGCACGTCTTCCTCAGGCAGTTCCACAGCAGGCTTCGGTTGCACCTCCAGCGGCCGGGGCACAGGTTGGTGCCGGTTTTGTTGAGCAGCAGGAGGCTGCGGGGCAGCAGGGTGTTGCGGTTGGTTATTCGCCTTATGGTGAGATGATGAGGGAGATGCAGAGGATTGGCACGCCTATGTTTGAGGGCGGTGTTACTCCAGAGCAGGCTGACGAGTGGCGTCAGAGGTTAGAGAGGAACTTCGATTCAGTTCGTTGTCCAGAGCAGTTTCAGGTCGAGTTGGCAGTGCACTACCTTGGAGGTGATGCACATTTGTGGTTGGGGATGGACTGGTTATCTTTATACCGAGTTCATCTGGATTGCTACAGAGGTAGAGTTGTGTTTGAGCAGGATGCAGGGAAGTTGGTTTATCAGGGAGTGAGACCGACTTCGGGGAGTATAGTGATCTCAGCTATTCAGGCAGAATAGTTGTTAGAGCGGGGCTGTGAAGCCTATTTGGCGACGATTACTATGACAGAGTCCAGTGGTGAGGTGGTTTTGCAGGATATTCAGGTTGTCCAGGATTTTGAGGATGTATTTCGGTCGCTGAAGGGATTGCCACCATCTCGGTCAGATCCTTTCACGATTGATTTAGAGCCCGGGACAGCTCCGATATCAAAGACACCTTACAGGATGGCTCCAGCAGAGATGGCAGAGCTGAAGAAACAGCTAGAGGACCTTTTGAGTAAAGGGTTCATCAGACCTAGTGTTTCGCCGTGGGGAGCGCCAGTTTTGTTTGTGAAGAAGAAGGATGGCAGTTTTTGGTTGTGCATTGATTACCGGGGACTTAACCGAGTCACAGTGAAGAACAGGTACCCACTTCCGAGGATCGATGAGTTGTTGGATCAGTTGAGAGGTGCTACTTGGTTCTCTAAGATTGACTTGGCATCGGGATATCACCAGATTCCGATAGATGAGGCAGATGTTCGGAAGACAGCTTTTCGGACGAGGTATGGGCATTTCGAGTTTGTGGTCATGCCTTTTGGTTTGACTAATGCGCCGGCAGCTTTCATGAGATTGATGAACGACGTGTTCAGGGAGTTTCTGGATGTGTTCGTTATCATTTTCATAGATGATATTTTGGTGTATTCGAGGAGTCCAGAGGAGCATGCGACGCATTTGAGGCTTGTGTTGGAGAAGCTTCGGGAGCAAAAGCTGTTTGCTAAGTTGAGCAAGTGCAGTTTTTGGCAGCGAGAGATGGGTTTTCTTGGCCATATTGTTTCTGCAGAGGGAGTTTCTGTGGATCCGGCTAAGATTGATGCCATCAGAGATTGGCCTAGACCGAGTAGTGCTACCGAGATCAGGAATTTCTGGGTTTAGCAGGCTACTACAGGAGGTTCGTCAAGGGATTTGCGAGTATGTCTCAGCCGATGACGAGGTTGACTGGCAAGGATGTACCGTTTGTGTGGTCGCATGAGTGCGAGGAGAGCTTTGTGAAGCTCAAGGAGATGTTGACTAGTACACCAGTTTTGGCATTACCCGATCCGGGGAAGCCATATGTAGTGTACACAGATGCTTCAGGTGTTGGACTTGGTTGTGTTTTGATGCAGGAGGGCAGAGTGATTGCCTATGCTTCGAGGCAGTTGCAGGGCAGTGAGCGTAACCGTCCTACACATGATCTTGAGTTGGGAGCAGTGGTTTTTGCACTCAAGATTTTGAGGTCTTATCTGTATGGTGGTAGAGTGCAGATCTTTACAGATCTCAAGAGTCTACAACATATCTTTACTCAGCCTTTGCTGAATGCGAGGCAGACGCGTTGGGTGGAGTTTCTGGCAGACTATGACCTGGATATTGTTTATCATCCGGGCAAGGCCAATTTGGTGGCAGATGCTTTGAGTCGACGGAGGGTTGATTCAGATAGAGAGCGTGGTGTTGAGGCGTTGGTCAGCGAGATTAGTACATTGCGTCTTTGTGCTATTTCAGAGGAGCCTTTGGGTTTGGAGGCTGCTGATCAGGCAGATCTACTCAGTAGGATCAAAGTGGCTCAGCAGAGTGATCAGGGTTTGATCGATGCTTCACAGGCGTCTGGTTCTGAGTATCAGGTCTCTTCGAATGGGACTATCTTGGTTCGTGGGCGAGTTTGTGTGCCCAAGGATGTGGAGTTGAAACGGGAGGTTTTGAGAGAGGCTCATTCGAGCAAGTTTTCGATTCATCCGGGTGCGACCAAGATGTACCGTGACCTCAAACGGTATTATCATTGGGTTGGGATGAAGAGAGATGTGGCAGATTGGGTTGCGAGGTGCAACACTTGTTCTTTGGTCAAGGCAGAGCATCATGTGCCTAGTGGTCTTTTGCAGAGTTTACCCATTCCGGAGTGGAAGTGGGATATGATCACTATGGATTTTGTTGTGGGATTGCCTATCTCACGGACTTTCGATGCTATTTGGGTCATTGTAGATCGCTTGACCAAGTCAGCACATTTCTTGGCCATCAAGAAGATAGATGGAGCAGCTGTCTTGGCTAGGAAGTTTGTGCGAGAGATTGTGAGGCTGCATGGAGTGCCAGCCAGTATTGTGTCGGATAGAGATCCGAGGTTTGCCTCAGAGTTTTGGAGGGCATTTCAGACTAAGATGGGCACTAAGGTGCATATGAGTACAGCGTATCATCCGCAGACAGATGGGCAGTCAGAGAGGACTATTCAGACTTTGGAGGATCTGCTGAGGATGTGTGTACTGGATTGGGGTGGTCATTGGGCTGATCATCTGTGTTTGGCAGAGTTTGCCTATAACAACAGTTTTCAGTCTAGTATTGGCATGGCTCCTTATGAGGCTTTGTATGGGAGACCATGCAGGACACCGTTATGCTGGACCCAAGTGGGGGAGCGCAGCATGTTTGGAGTTACTTTTGTTCATAAGACGACGGAGAAGATCCGTGTCTTGAGGCTGAACATGAAGGAGGCTCAGGATAGACAGAGGAGTTACGCAGATAGGTGGCGTCGTGAGCTTGAGTTTCAGGTGGGAGATAGAGTTTATCTCAAGATGACTATGTTGAGGGGCCCTAACAGGTCCATAGCAGAGAACAAGCTCAGTCCGCGTTTCATGGGTCTGTTTCCAGTGGTGGAGCGAGTTGGGCCAGTGGCTTATCGGTTGAAGTTGCCACCGATTATGAGCGCCTTTCATAAGGTGTTTCATGTTTCTATGTTGAGGAGGTGTTTGCATCCTTCAGAGGAGTTAGTGGCAGAGATTCCAGAGGATCTTCAGCCAGATATGACAGTTCCGGCGGTTCCTGTGAGGATTCTTGAGAGGAGAATCAAGGTTCTGCGGAACAAGAGAGTGCCATTGTTGAGAGTCTTGTGGGACTGTAGTGGCACAGAGGAGCAGACTTGGGAGCCAGAGGCAAAGATGAAGCTGAAGTTCGGAAAGTGGTTCGACAAGCAGGCCGTGGAGTGAGCTTCTTCATCTTTGTGGTTCTAGTCTTGCTTTTGGTTTTGTTGTTGTTGGTTTTGGACTTATGTATTTTCGTTTCGTTGTACGATATACATTTTTGGAGTTATATGAGATGGAGTTTTTGCCTCATATTTTTGGTTATGGTTTGGATGTTACAAGTTTCTTTGGCCGGTGGGGTCATTGAAAGTTTTTGGTCATATGTTGATACGCGTTTCAGTGTTATTACTCGTTTTATCTAGAGGCGGTGGGCCTTTAGAGTAGACGGTGGGTCTACTTTTGTTGGGACGGTGGGTGCCCGGCAGACTTATATTGGGGGTCGCTACCTCGGTATGAGTTGTTTTCGTGACGGTGGGTCACGGTTTGGATACTGTGGCGGTGGGCCGCAGTATAGATATTGTGGCGGTGGGCCACAATATAGATATCGTGACGGTGGGTTACGGTATTGAGAGTAATAATGTCTTGAAACATGCGTATAACATAGGACTAAAAAGTGAGTTTTTGAGGTCTTGGAGAGACGTTTCTGTTGGGATTCGAGGACGAATCCAGTTTAGTGGGGGAGAATTGTAACATTCGCAAACCAGGAAGTTGTGTTAGTGTTGGTATCGGACGACATTAGGGATTCGGGAGTTGATTACATACGCTCTTTGAGGTGCGAATCGAGGATTGACTGCACATGTTCTTGTTTGATTGTTGTATAGTTGGTTTAAGGTTCATTTACCTCAAAGAAAATGTGTGAAAAGCTTCTGAATGCTTAGTGTCGATCGACACCAAAGGGGTGTGTCGATCGACACCGGTTTGAGAAATCAATTCCGGTTTAAGTCGATTGCGCGTTCGATTGTGGTTTGAGTTGGTATGGTCGAGGGGTGTCGACCGACACCAAGGAAGGGTGTCGATCGACACCGTTTATTGTAAAATCGACCGGTTTGATTCAAGTCGGCTGGTTTTGTTCCGGTTAAGGGTTTGGAAGCCCTAGGTCGCGAATAAAAACCCTGTGGCCACGTGAGAATTCACTTTTTCGAGAAAGAAAAGTTTTCGAGGCGTTTTTGAGTGAAGGAGGTGATTTTCAGAGAGTTGGTTGAGTTCCTGAGGCTTTGGGTTGCTGTTCATCCTCTATTCCTTCCTTCTAATCCTTTTCAAGGTGAGTGCGTGACTGTAGGTCCGTTAATCATTAGAGTTTGATTGATTTCGAGTTTGTTGATGAGTGTTCGAGTTGTTCTTGAGTTGTGGTCGAGTTTTATTGTTGTTTGATCGATGTGGGGGTTGAATCCCACGACATTATGTGTTTATGCGATCTTTAGCGAGAAACTTGGAGGCACCACTCTCAACTATCCCACCTATGACAAGGAGTTATACGCCTTGGTCCGTGCCTTGCAAACGTGGAACCTTTATCTATGGCCAAAGGAGTTTGTCATCCATACCGATCACGAATCACTTAAATACCTCAAGGGCCAGCAGAAACTCAATAAGCGACACGCCAGGTGGGTTGAGTTTATTGAGACCTTTCCATACATCATCAAGTACAAAAAAGGTAAGGACAATGTTGTAGCCGACGCATTGTCCCGAAGGTATACTCTTCTCTCAACCCTTGATGCTAAGCTGCTAGGATTCGAACAGATAAAGGACTTGTATGATTCTGATTTTGACTTTGCTGAGATTTATAAGTCTTGTTCTAAGTTTGCTTCACGACGATATTCTAAACAAGACGGGTTTCTCTTTTATGAGAACCGTCTCTGTGTGCCTAACTGTTCTTTGAGGGATTTATATGTTAGGGAGGCACATGGTGGAGGCTTGATGGGACACTTTGGAGTCCCCAAAACACTTCAGGTCATGCGTGATCATTTCCATTGGCCTCATATGATCCGAGACGTGGAGAGGATTTGTTCCAGATGTGCAACGTGTAAGCAAGCTAAATCAAAAGTTCTGAACGGTTTGTATACCCCTCTCCCTATTCCATCTCATCCTTGGACTGATATCTCCATGGATTTTGTTCTCGGTTTGCCTAGGACTCGAGCTGGTAAAGATTCCATTTTTGTGGTTGTTGATAGGTTCTCGAAAATGGCTCATTTTATAGCATGTCATCAGACCGATGATGCATCTCATATAGCTGCATTATTCTTTAAAGACATTGTTAGGTTGCATGGAATGCCTCGCACTATTGTTTCTGATCGTGACACTAAGTTTCTGAGTTATTTTTGGAAAACCTTGTGGTCTAAGTTAGGGACTAAGCTATTATTTTCTACTACCTGTCACCCACAAACTGACGGCCAGACTGAAGTTGTTAATCGAACCTTAGGAACTTTGTTGCGAGCTTTGATTAAAAGGAACCTTAAGAGTTGGGATGACTGTTTGCCGCATATAGAATTTGCATACAATCATGTTGTGCATTCTGCTTCCAAATTTTCACCATTCGAAATTGTATATGGGTTTAAGCCCATCTCTCCTTTGGATTTGATGCCTTTGCATGTGAGTGATAGATTGAGTACAGATGGAAAGCATAAGGAAGAAACCGTGAAGAAAATCCATGAACAAGCACGGAGAAATATCGAGGCGAAGACGAAGCAATATGCCAAGCAAGCCAACAAGGGCCGACGAGAAATGGTCTTTGAGGTCGGAGACAAAGTGTGGATTCACTTAAGCAAAGAACGGTTTCCGGCTGAGCGCAAGTCAAAGCTTATGCCAAGGATTGACGGACCATTCGAAATCACAAAGCGAATGAACAACAATTCGTATCAAGTCGATCTCCGAGGTAAGTACAAAATAAGTCCGAGTTTTAATGTCACTGATCTTTCTCCTTTTCTTACAGATTATCCAGATTTGAAGACAAATCCTTTTCAAGAGGGAGGGAATGATATGACTATTGCCGAAGCCGCGCTTGCCGAGCCCGACGAGGAGAAGGATGCCGAGGCGATTCAAGCTGGGGTCGACGAGGAGAGGGATGCCGAGGCGATTCAAGCTGGGGTCGACGAGGAGCATGATGCCGAGGCGTTTCAAGCTAAGGCCGACGAGGAGAATAGTGTTGAGGCCGCTCCAGCCGATCCCGCCGAGGCGAACATCATCAAACAGATTGTTGTCGAGGCCATTCTTGCCCAGCCAATGGGTCGGCCAACTGATGAGGTTAAGCATTCCACTCTGGTTTGCCTAACAGCTCGATTATTCGGATAAAAGGACAAGTGGGGAATGACGTGCTCTTTTTCCCTGTCATGGTTTTGTCCCAATGGGTTTTCCATGATAGGTTTTTAACAAGGCCCACGACCCACTTCAAAACCTCCTTTCTATCTTCATCATCCGAGCCAAACGCGCCTTACACCGATCGAACCGAACCATGTACTTGAATAATCGCCGAGCCCGCCGAACTGACGGCTCGTTTGAATAATGAGGCGCCTTATGTTATTTTTCGAACTTGACCGCATTTATGTTTTGCTTGTTTTCGAGATGGCTGGAGCGTGTTCCAACCATCTCTTCGTATTCCCTTTCTTTCCCTTTATGTATTGCGACTTTGTCATTTGTTTCTTTTATCAAACTTTTTATTCTCAAACTCTCTCAAGCTTGATCATCTCTTAGTGTGTCATATCTAAGAAAACCCTTTTAAAATCTTTGTGTGTTATATCATTGATTCTAAAAGGTGGTGTTGGAGATCCTTGCCGCTGGATCTCTGGTATAAACCATTTGATCCCCCGTTCATCTCATCGTTTGTTTTCCATCATTCGCCGTTCATCCCACATCAAACCGTTTCACCGAACCAACCATTCCATCCTTGCTTCAAAGTGTCGATCTTTAACAAGGGTCATATTACCATCCCACCTCACTTGCATACCATCCCACCTCACTTGCATACCACCCCACCCCACCATCATCCAACCTCACCTGCATATCATCCCACATCCATCCCACATCATTCCACCTCACCTGCATACCATCCCACTTCACTTGCATACCATCCCACCTCACCTGCATACCATTCCACAACCCTTGCATCCATCCCATATTCATCCCACTTCATTTGCATCCAGCCACATATTCCTCTTATATCACCTTAACTACACCACCTACCACACCTACTTGCTGCTCTACCACATGATGATCCTACTTCACCTACACTTAGGCGACCCTTCACGGATCTTTGCTGGTGTACGACAGTTCTTGACCATCTAAGCCGGGATCACATTAACATAGACGAGCAACCAAGCAGCTGGACATAACATCCATCCCACAATTCTTCGGTTTCTAATACCTAATCAGGTTACATCTTTCCTCTCATTCACAAAACGCCTTACTGCCTCTTTCTTTTACCTCCCTTAAACGGATTTACTTTCACCGGGACGGTGCAAGTTAAGTCTGGGGGGATTGTCGGTACTAATGCGTTTGTTCATGTCTTGTCTTTATCTTATATCTATTTCTCCTTTCACCCTTTTTCAAAACTTCTGTTTTATTGAGTCAAAATAAGTTAGGAAACTATGATCTATCCTAGGAGCTTACCTTAGCATGCCAAAGCTCTTGTGATCATGAAGGCGAACACTGACACCGAACAATGCCCAACGGAACCACTGAGGGTGGATCGATCTACTGATTTGGCATGATTTCTAAGGTACCCGGACAATCTAAAGTTAACTCCACCACCTAATTGAACTTTTAATTTTTCTTGTCAAGGGGCTTAAAATACATATGAGCCGATTCCTCATTCAGGTCTAGTTGAGACATGTCCTCCAAAGATACAGTCCACCTCTCTCTCATCTGCAAAATGAAAATCAAAAGCTTTTAAGCACAAGGAAAACATGCAAGCAAGAGGAATGCATACGTCTGCAGCTTCTTGTCTTATGGAGACCTACTCAAACAAGGAAAAGCAAAAGCCTATCCTATGATATTCCCACAAAAGAAAAGATTCAAAGGGAAGAATGATCGATAGAAAAAATAAAATGATACCCAAGAAAAGTAGGGAAAGAACGATCCTTCAAAAGAAAAAAAGAGAAAGAGAGAGGAATGGAACTGGATGTGCTAAAAAGGACTGTCTTGGCAAACACTTGGATGGGTAAGAGTCAATGCTCTGTGATCAATACTCCCTTGGTAAAGACCGCACGTTTTAAATACTGTAAGGAGTTGACAATGGAAAGTTTGGAGTGCTGGATGAGATTTGTTGGGTCCGGTATGGTTCGCTAAGCTTAAGGTCAGTACGGAAGGCTAGATTCAAAGTTGGTTTTGCTCCAAATGAAAGCAGAGCAATGCAAGATACAAGTGCCAAAGGATAAGTGAGTTTTCATGTTTTCAAAACATCTTCACCGATTTGGATTCTATTTGTCTGGGGGAGTTGATATACCTCTATTTTATACACTTTTTACATCGTTTTTATATACTTTATGCATGGTTTTACCGTGGTTTCTTACCTTAAAAGGTAGTTTTTATGGATATATAGTGCCAAGAGTCATTTCAGGTCAAAAGATGCATTTTGGAGCAAAACAAAGGAAAAGGTCCAGTTCGCCGCGATGCCTACGAGAGTTAGCTTTCGAACGCAATTGGAATCATGCAATTTGGCCATGTATAATGGAAGATATTATCGTTCTAGTAAGGAGTGTCAGACGAGCCGAAACCGGACACACCGGTCGACCACATCCCGCTCGAGCGTGCAACACGACCCGACCATTCTTCACCACGCCAATCATCCGCTCGACCGCGACCCGTCGAACAGGAGCTTTAAGGCCCTCGTCCGACCCGACGACTTCTCACGACATCAATCATCCCGCTCGACCGCGGCCGGTTGGACAGGAGCTTTAAGGCCCTCGTCTTACCCGACTTTCCCTCACCACCCGATACTCGTCCGTTCGTGCCGCTCGACCGCCCCGACTATCCCGCTCGACCGCTCGACCGTCCCGCTCGACCGACGACTGTCCCGATCGACCCGACTCGTTTCTGAAGCCCGTTTTACGGTATTCAAGCCCAATTTCGCGCCGCCTCTTATATTTCGACCAAGACCTAGGTCAAGCCGCTCTTCAAATTCTGAAGCATTATAAATACATCATTTCGACCAAGACATAGAGAAACACAAAACATATTATTTTCAATACAAGGTCTTCTAGTTTTACTTTTCTTTCTTTGTCTCCTTCAAGAGAGGATTTCGAATCTCTGTTCTTATGAATATGAGTTCGACTTCCTTCTATATGTCTGAGTAGTTACCTTGTTAAGTGATAGGAAATCAAAGGATAGTGTTCATGCTTGCATGATAATCGAACCATAAAATTAGGGTTTTACATATACTCTTCACCTTTGCTTGTGTTCATTGCTTGGTGTTGATCTGGCCAGTCAACATATGATCCTAGGTAGATTTGAGCCACAAAAGTGATGAATCATTCGCCTGAACTAGTATTTGGTGGGCAACTTCTCTTAGACTGCGAAAGTTGATTTACTAGAGGTTGTGAACAATCGAGACTTGACCGAATTAATGCTTGCTTGATTATCTAAGGACATTCCAAAAGTTTAGCTATTAGATAGATCAACATAGGGGTCGGAGCCACGACAGTGGAAAGATCTAAATTAGTGTCTTGAGTTCTAGGTGGTACCACATTCTTAAATCCCTAACAAATCGAATTTGCTTGCTTGAATCACTTATCCTGCGATTGTCCAATTGCTTAGCGCCTTACCATCTATTGATTTACAACTTTACTTGCTTTATTTACATGCTTTCTTACTTGCTTTAATCGTGACAACAACCCAACCCATATTGCTTGCCTAGCTAAATCTCGATTTCATACCTTGTAGTGCACAATCTGGTCCTTGTGTTCGATAACCCGTTGCTACTCTCGATCTGTGCACTTGCAGAATCAGGGATATAAATTGGGAAAAGTCTGATCCCCGTCAAAGATCATTCTTAGCCACTGCTGGAGCCATCATGGACTGGCCAAACCGCCGCATCTCCCTTGCCAATGTCGACAAATCCGTCTTCTATGATGTCGTACCACTTTTCACATCCACCAAGCACTCACAGTTCATATCTCCTCATGGACGCCCAAGAGAACCACCTGATCATCCCCAAGGACGTGATGGGACAAATACAAAAATACTTTGTCTCAAGACATGTCCTTCCACTTCTTCCTAGAAGAGCAAAACGGTCAAGCTAAATATCATAAACAAGCGCTATATGGGAGGCAACCCATAAGGTCTTTTTCTTTCCCTTTTAAATCTATTGTTTTAGTTTAATAGTTTTGTTTTGTCTACCTTTTTACTTGATTTGGAGAGAGAAGCGAAATGAGAAAAGTGAACCCCGGGGTCGTATATTTATACAAGTCTTGGCGCGTGGGCGCGTCGGTTCGGGAAGACGAAACGAGTAAATGCGAGAACCCTTCGACGCACGGCACAACCTAATTCACGCCTGATTCCTAGGGTTTCCGCAGAAATCAGCGGGCCCGGAAACGCTTCGGATTACGCGCCCAATAAATGCGAGAACCCTTCGACGTCGTTTAGAAGAAAAATCACCAAAACGATCCAAGTGTATCTCAGAGAGACGAGTCAACTTCTCGTAGAAGAAGAACCGAACGTGTCGACGGCTCGATTCAAATAACAATGCTTTTTCTTGATAGCTCGTAGCTCGCCACTCTTACACATAAGACTAGCGAGCTGGGGGCAAATTGTTGGGGTCGGATTTCCCTCCATCACATTGTCATTTGAACCGAGTAAATCAAAGAGGAAAGCCGGGCATAATCAAATCGAGCCGGGCCGAACCAACATCCAGCGAAGCGATTCGAGCTGAGGCCCATCAAAGAAGGCCCATGTCTAGAGTTTGCCAAAAACACAAGTCGGCGCGAGCGGAAATGGAAAGATTCATCATGGAAAGTTTACTTAAATCCTGTAAAGTCGGTTCCTATTCTCTTATAAATAGGAACCGATGTTAATTGTTTTCGGGGATCACGTTTTACCGATAGCAAAGGCATACGCCACAAATTTCACAGCTCGCATAATAGCTATAGATAAAACCATCTTTTGCTCGTCTTCTTCGTATTTGATCAATAGAATTCCTCGGCTCTCCCAAAAAACGAATTAAACATTATTGTGAAGGTTTCGGCTCGCACATTTCTCTGGTTCAGGGTGCTCATGTGGTGGTTTGGGCACTCCAAGTTCATCTCCTATGCCTTCCTTGAAGACAAGTGCACTCGGGAAAACTTTTAAGGTCTTACCGAGCTTTTCCCTTGCGGTATGAGCTTCTTTGGGGTCCGGATCCTTCGGAAAAAGGAATCTTATGTGGGCAAAGGACTTAGGCACCATGTCTTTCTCCTCTTTAGGTCCATGCTCGTCCAAGGTTGGTGGCAAAACCGAGTTGGTTTCTTTGAAGACATTTTCATGTTTCAGCTTTAACGGTTTCATGACCTCCTTCCGTTTGGGAGAGTGCTCACTCTTCTTGGGATCTTTATGTTTCACGGCTACTTTCTTTGGCATGAGAGTGGCCTTCTCTGGTGGTATATTGACCGTACTTGGTGCTGATTTGAAGTTTAAGCTTGGTAAGTGATAACAGGATTTCTACTCTTTAATGTGCAGGTGCAAACAAGAATGAATGCAAATGCAACGAGGTCTATCAGTTACTCAAATCCTAGCTATGCATGTCGATGCGGTATTTGAGATGTCAGTCCAAGTTGGGAATAAATGACTACTATATAGAACTATGCAGATGCAATGTAAGTCAAGACAATGGGGGTTTTAGATGATTATGAAACCAAAATAACAACCTAGTGAAATGGAAGGCAAATGCAGAAAGTAAATGGAATGAACAAAACTTGGCTCGATCGAGTTGAGCTAAGACAGAACAAAGGTGGATCGATCGAGTTGCAATAAAACAAAACAAAGATGAAATGGACTCGATCGAGTTAAGGTAAAAACAGAACGAAAACAGAATAAAAACGGAAATAAGATTCAATAGGAAGACATAGACTCAGGGACAGGGTTTAACAACCAGAGAGAAAGTATGACTAATCAATGATGCTTTCTAATCAACATGCATACGTGCTTACACTACAAGAAAACAGGCTCCTTGCGACGGAACTTTGCGACGGAAATATTTCCGTCGCAAATTTGCGATGATTTTGCGACGGAATTGCAACGGAATATGAAGTCTTCGCAAATCCCTCGCAAATTTGCGATGGAAATATTTTCGTCGCAAATTTGCGATGGCTTTGCAACTGATTTGCGACATAATATGTACTCATCGCAATGCCGTCGCAATATTGCGATGGCCTTGCGACGGAGTTGCGATGGAAAATAGCCGTCGCAAGGGTGCGACGGATTTGCGGTGACATTTTTCCGTCGCAACATCTTTGCGTCGCAAATCCGTCGCAAATATGCGACGGAATTGCGAGAATAGTTGTTGACCGACATCCGGGGCGGTTAGGTACGCACTTGATAAATGATGCTCAACTACCAATTGCGATGGACATGTTTCGTCGCAAAGGCGTCGTAAGTTAGTCGCAAGTCAGTCGCAATTCCATCGCAAAATTTAATTTGACGCAAATCCATCGCAAAAAATTCAGCAAATCCATCGCAAATCCGTCGCAATTCCGTAGCAAAATTTTTTTCTCCATCTATAAATAACGAACTTACGTTCAATTCATTTCACACCAAACCAAAAACAAGAAAGAGAACAAGAGAGGGAAGAATAAAAAAATACCAAAAAAATGAGTTACAGAATATATGAGTTACGAAGCTGGATGTACAATCAAAGAGATCCAGGGACCGGCGAAGTGACGAGAGAGTTTGTTGAAGGATTACATGGATTCTTTAACCAAGCCCGAAACCAACCACAGGCAATGCAAACTGGTAAAATATTTTGTCCCTGTCAGAAATGTAGGAACAAAAAATATGTCGCTATTGATACTGCGAAAACACATGTATATATTTAATAGAGGATTTCTACCAAACTATTATGTATGGTATCTTCATGGGGAAAATCAGTATAATACTACTCATTATGAAGCGGGAAATAGTGGTTCGGGTCAAGGGGTTCAAGAACATAATTATAACGCTAGCTATGATTATGGTCATCCTGATATATTGGGAAATGATATTGGGTATCAGCAAGGGAATAGGTTTCATGATATGGTTACAGATGCATTTCATGAAACTACACCTGTTCTTGCTGATAATCCTACGGAAGCAATTCTGGAAGAACCCAACATTGAAGCACAAAAGTTTTATGATATGTTAGATGCTGCAAATCAACCACTTTACGATGGGTGTAGAGATGGACTTTCTAGATTGTCACTAGCAGCTAGGATGATGACAATTAAAAGTGAAGATAACATCAGCGAAAGTAACATGGATAAGTGGGCTGGACTATTTCAAGATATTTACCGGAAGATAATCTTTCTGCTGGTAATTACTATGAAATACAGAAGTTGGTTGCGGGTCTTGGGTTACCTTATGAAATGATTGATGTATGCATTGACAATTGCATGATTTTCTGGAAAGATGATGATAAGCTGCAGGAATGTCGATTTTGTGGGAAGCCGAGATACAAACCCACTACTGGAAGGAGGCGGGTCCCTTACCAACGTATGTGGTACTTGCCAATCACCGAAAGATTGAAACGGTTATACCAATCGGAAATGACGTCAGCGTCAATGAGATGGCATGCAGAACATTCCACACATCATGGAGAGATAACACATCCCTCAGATGCAAAGGCGTGGAAACACTTTCAGACGGTACATTCAAACTTTGCTAATGAGTCCAGGAATGTTTATCTAGGATTATGCACAGACGGATTTAGTCCATTTGGTATGTCAGGGAGACAATATTCGCTATGGCCCGTCATACTGACGCCATATAATCTTCCGCCGACAATGTGCATGCAGCGAGAATTTTTGTTCTTAACTATTTTAGTGCCAGGTCCAAAGCATCCGAAGCGATCCCTAGATGTATTTCTGCAACCTTTGATCGATGAGTTGAAACAACTGTGGTATTCAGGAGTCTGTACATTTGATTACTCGCAGCAACAAAACTTCAACATGCGTGCATTATTACTGTGGACGATTAGTGACTTTCCAGCGTATGGAATGTTGTCGGGGTGGACTACGCACGGAAGACTATCGTGTCCACACTGTTTGAATAGGGCAGACGCATTTCAGCTGAGGCGTGGAAGAAAACCTTGTTGGTTTGATTGTCACCGTCGTTTTCTTCCTATCAATCACAAGTACCGAAAGAACAAGGTTTTATTTACGAAGAATATTACGGAAGATGTTGGTGAAACACGAATTATATATATATATATACGTACAAATGTATTATCTATATATAATCTTAATCATATTCATATTCACTCTTTAATAAACATACACATTCATATATAGTCCCTAATTAGTCCACATTTAGAACTCTTTATACCCTAAACCGTAAACTTTAGGTTTCCCTCGCAATTCCATCGCAAATTTGCGACGGAATTGCGATGGAAATACCCCGTTCCATCGCAATTCCGTCGCAAATTTGCGATGGAATTGCGAGGGAAACCCTTATCCGAAAACAATTTAGGGTTTCCATCATTTTCCTCGCAATTCCATCGCAAATTTGCGACGGAATTGCGATGGAACGGGGCAGTTCCGTCGCAATTCCGTCGCAAATTTGCGATGGAATTGCGAGGAACATAAAATATGTATATAAGCACGAGCTCAAACCTAACCTTGCGATAATTTTTTCTCAACCGCGCCCCACGCCATTTTCTCTTCCGCGCCGCGACAATCTCTCTTCCGGTCGACAATTCCGGGTCATCTCTCCTCCGCGCCGCCGGACCGCTCTTTCCTCCTCTCCTCCGCCGCGCCTGCGCGTCTCCTCCGCCGCAGCCGCGCGAGTCTTCTCCTCCGCCGCGGACGGGTTTTCTTCCCCTCCTCTGCGTCGCTCTTCTTTCCGGTCGTCTTGTCCGGCGCCTCTCTCCTCCGCGCCGCCGACCTGCAGCTTTCTCCTCACCTGCGCCGCCCTTCTCTTCTCCGGCGCCTCTCTCCTCCGCGTCCCTTCTCCTCCGCCGCGCCGAGATCTCTTCTCCTCCGCCGCTCGTTCCTCTTCCCTCTGCGCCGCCGCCGGCTTCCTCTTTCCGACAGAGCCGCCGCCGTATTCCTTTTCCGCCGCCGGCCTCCTCAGCCACCGACAACTTCCGGCGAAGGTTAGGTTATTTTACGGTTTAGGTGATTTTTGATTAGTTGGTTAAGTGATTATTGGACGGTTTAGGTGATTTTTGGATGGTTTGTTAAGTGATTATTTGACGGTTTAGGTGATTTTTGGATGGTTTGTTAAGTGATTATTGGACGGTTTAGGTGATTTTTTAGATTATTGGATTAGTTTTAGATTAAGGAATATTAGTTCTACGATATATTGTTTTAGATAATTACTTTGTTGGATGATTAAATTGGTTTGATAATTTTTGTGATTTGTTACTGATATTAGGATAAATTTAAGTTTTACAAAATTGTATGATTATTAGAATCGTGGTTTGGAGTAAATTTTATATAGTTGTGAGATTTTGATTGTTACATTATTATTTATAAAATTATTATTGTTACTTTTAATTTTACTTTTTTAAGTTATTGCAGATGGATCAACAAAACACTTACATGCAGTACATGAGTCAGGGAGGATCCGGGGGTCAAGGAGGTTCCGGGGGGTCCCGTGGTGGTTCCCGTGGTGGTCGTTCCGTTCCCGTGACTCCTGGTCATGGGCACACTACTAATAGTTCCCATGGTAGTACGGGACGGGAGAAGCAGCAGCGGACACGGTCTCCGTCTCCATCCCCACCTCGTCAGTCAGCCGCAGTTGAGGCCGCGGTTGAGACCGCTAGAGCCCCATTTTATGCGGCCATTAGGGATATTTTAGATGAGCCTGGTCATAATCTCCTCCCTCATCTTCATCCGCACCGCCCACCGAGAACTTTATGGTATATATTTTTTTATTTTTATTAGTTTTTGTTTTATTTTATATTGTTTATTTTATAAAGTTAAAGTGTATTGTTTTCTTTTTCAGGTTTACCGATGATTCATCCGTTGCTTCTTCAGTTACGGAAGTCTTTGAAAAGGATTACCAAGATCCTATTGCCCGGTGGAAGGATGTAACAGAACCCGTTCTCCAACGCTGGTTCACTACTTTTGCTGTAAGTTTTAATGAGATTCTTATTTACTTTTTAATAATATTTTTTTATTTCTTATCACTAACATTGTATTATTGTTATTTGATTTTTTTTTTCAAGCGCCAGTATCACTGGGAATTTGGCGTTACCGAGAGGGTTTACAAGGAGTTTTGCGCCAAAGTTCATGATCGGTTGCCTGATATGGTATCTCGGTGGAAAACGTTGTGGCTCGTTAAGGGAGATGAAGCGAAGCCAGCTCACTTTGACCCGAATGTGTGGAATGGCTTGGTTGCGTATTGGTTGGATCCTGATCATCAGAGAAGGAGTGGCAACAGTAAGTCCGCTCGAGCGAAGAGCAAAAATTCTACACATCGATCCGGCCGAACTTCATTCGTAGCCCGCGGCCGATGCTTGTAAGTTTTTTTCTAACTTTTTTAAAAAATATTTTTATTTTATTTATTTTTTGTATCATTTTTATCAAATCAAATCTATTTTATAGGCCGAGAAACGAGGGGAATCAGAGACGGATTTGCTGGAAGTTCTCGCGTTTACAAAACGGAATCCGGATGGCACTTTCATGGATGATGATTCTGAGGAGCTCTACAACGACGTTAATTCGAAACTACAAGATTTGACTCAGAATGATGATCCTGAGACCCTCACTTCTGGTTCTTCTGTGGCCGTGAAGAACAAGATTTTTGTCGAGGTAAATTTGTATCATATTTTTTATTTAAAATATTTTTATTCTTATGTATATTGTTGGTTTCTTAATTTCAATGTTTTTTTTGGTTTTTCAGTCCGCTCCCCGTAAAAAAGGGAAGATTTGGGGGATTGGTTCTCTTCAATCCCAAATCGATACTGGGAGCGGTTCTGTTCGCGGTTCCGCTTCAAGTCAGTTCCAGGATCCCAACGAGGTTGCTGAGTTGAAGGAGGAATTGATTGCAACAAAAACGGAATTGAGTGCAACAAAGACGAAGGTTGCGGTGTTCGAAGAGATGTTCGACTACTTGGGCACGTCGGATCCGAAGCTCAAGGAGATTATGAGCCGTTTGCGTTCAAACCAGCAGCAAGTCGAGGGCGGAACCAGCGGACCGGATCAGGGCGGAACCGGCGGATCGGATCAGGGCAGAACAAGCGGACCATCCGAAGAATTTTAGTTTTCGTTATATTGTATTTTTATGAATATTTTATTTAATTTTGTATGATATTTGATTTAAAATTTTATTTAATTTTCGTTTTTATAATTTTATTTTTTTTATTTTTTAAAAAACATTTAAAAAAAAATACTATTTTTTTTAAATTGCGACGGTATTATTGATTGATCCGTCGCAAAGTTGCGACAGAATGTTTTCCGTCGCAACTTTGCGACGTATTGCGACGGCTTATATTCTGTCGCAACATTTTGCGAGGGATTTGCGAGCTCATATATTTCGTCGCAAATATGCGATTGATTTGCGACAGACTTATTTCCGTCGCAAAAATGCGATGGAATCAGTTCCGTCGCAAAGCGATCGCACATTTGCGACGGAAAAGTCATTGCGACGAACAATTTGCGACGGAAGTTTTGCCCTCGCAATTCCGTCGCAAACGACGATTTGCGACGGAATTGCGACGGTATTTTCCGTCGCAAATCGCGTATTTTTCTTGTAGTGTAATCCCTTGGCCATGGATTCTCTAGGTCGGTTAACCCACTGTCGTGGTGTTACAAACCCGCCTGCCTGGTTCTGTCCCTTTAGCTAACCATCGTTAGTAAGACATGAACCAGAGAGCATTAAAAAACGATCCTTGCTAAGCCCTAGAAGCTCCTTGTGCAACCACTATCGTGGGACAAGAGAATGCTAATCCTCTGTTGGGCATAATCCGACACTCAACCAAGCGGGATAGGCTGGTGAGTATCTAGGATCGAATCCACCATGGTCAGTGGCTAGATCGCATAGAGCTTGACCCAACAGAGAGGGATAATCGATTAAGACCTTAAGCAACAGAGATTAGGCATAATAATTCCCTAATCTAACCCATCCCTAAGCCTAAAGGGTGATTTACTCACTAATCATTTCCAGAATCGAAATCATATAAGAATGAAATAAAACAGGCATAATATCAAAGATCAGAAAGAGATTAACAACTATTATTAAAGAAGCAAGTGCAAAATGTCAATACAAATGCATAAATCTACAAAATAAAAAGCATAAAACTTCAGAAAATAAAAGAGAGTTTTTGTGGCTGAAAAACAAAAAAAGGAAGAAAAATATTTGTGGATTAGGTCTGGAGTCTTTATATAGGCTTGGCAGCTAGGGCTTCAGTCAATGGGAAGGCTGAAATCGCAGAACGGTAACCGCCTTAGTCCACTCGATATAGTCGCTTGGTCGAGGCGCCATTTTGCCTAGCTCGATCGAGTTGCTTGGTCGAGTAGTCTTTTTGCCTTGCTCGGTCGAGGCGCTTGGTCAAGGTTCGTATCCTTCATAGTTCGATCGAGGCTATTGGTGAAGGCAGACTCCCTCTTTCTTCCAATGCATTGACTTCGCTCCAAAGTTCTCCAAAGTACCTGGTAAGGACACCAAACATGCAAATGCATGCAATGCACTTCCTAGAACAACTTAGTATGTAAACTACTAAGAAAGTGCAAGGAAATGCTACTAAAGATGGATGAAAGTATGCAAAAGTGGTCTAAACATGATGCTAAAAGAGTATGAAATATGAATGCATCAACACCCCCAAACTTATTCTTTGCTTGCCCTCAAGCAAACAAACAGAACAAGAAGGAGATGAAGGTAGAAAATAGTTGATATAGCCAAAATATGCCAGCAAAAACAATTTGATCAATGTCCAGGTTCAAGATTCTAGAGTGCATCAAGATGAGAGTTACTTCTAAAAATCTTAGCCATGCTTAACAAGATCAATCAAACTTAACAGTCAATCAAACCATTCATTCATATCAGCACATCCCTTTAACATTCATTAAACATAACAGTGAACCATGCTTATGCAAATCTAAACAACTCATTTGGATAAGGGTGATGGTTAAGAGACAAAGATGGTCCCTTCAATGCAATAAACGGTTTATAAATAGGGATCTCTCAAAGAAAATGAACAAGCTTCAGCAAAAGGTTAAGAGTTAGAACCAAGGATGATACAAGAGCAGAAATCCCATCTACCCATACCATACTCGATCGAGTCTACACCCAGAACCCAGAAACAAATAACCAACTCCTATCTACCCTTTAGGATTTGCCTTTAAACACAGACGAGCACTTGATCATTTTTCCTTTCTTTTTCTTTGTACTTAGCCAAGGGAGAGGTTTTTCTTAGCATACTCTAGCGGTTTGGGACTCTTATACTTAGGGAACTTTTCTTTTCTTTTCAAACACTTGAGGCTTATGCCTTCTTTTCTTAAACACTAAGAACCCTTTTCTTTTTCTTTAAACACTTCCCAAACCTTTACTAGACTTTCTTGAGACACAAACCAACTCCCTGGTCTTAACCACAACTCTTTTTCTTTTCTTTTCCCAGAACATAAAACACACTCGCCCAAGCCCAGATGAACACCCCCAAACTTAGCCTAAGCTGATCCTAAGGATGGACCAGAATCTACACAGAAATCCTGCTCTTGTCGGTTTAAACTCAACACCATTTGCTAAGCATATTCGAAATAAGGCCTCACAAACACACACAAGAACAGCAAAGGGTTTGAAAGAAAGGCTAAGGTAAGGGTGGGGTCAGCTACTTGGACAAACAAGAGTGGATAGAATGGGAAAAGAATGTCCAAGTATGTATGAATATCCATGAGTTGCTTATCAATGCATGAAATGGTAATTAAAAGTCAAGATTATGGTTCAAATATATAGGGAAATGCATCAATTCACAGCAATGGTTTAAATGAGATGTGCATGTCATATGATCAGGTTAAACATGATTCTATCTTAACTCTTCATTATCACCCTAATGCACAAAAGATTCAAGAACCAGGGCACAGATCAAAACGCATGAGACGGCATATTTACAAGGTCATATCAACAATGCAATGTGAATGCATACCTATTTGATGCATATTAGACTCTATCTTAAAAATGTGAATGCAACTACATGAATATTTTTGAGATTTTTCGAATTTTTTTCAATTTTAGGGGTTTTCTATGCCTTAGATGCATGTAGAATCAAGAGATGAAAATTTGAAATAAGAAAACAAAACACAATGTCAAATGGCTCTCAGACCTTCCACCAAACTTAAATTACACAGTCCCTTGTGTAACAGAAGCCTGAGAGAAAGAATGAGAGCGAAACAAAAACAAAGAAAACAAAAGAAAATGCATATGGTATGGATAGGGGAGTCAAAGGCAAAGAAGTCTCTTACCAGACAAGGTTGATTCGATAGAGTGAGATTGTGCTCGGTTGAGCTAATCCTCCTATGTTGTCTCGCTCGATCGAGTCTATTTCCCTTGAATTGAACTGGACTCCTTTTAGCTCAAACCCTTATCCTGCGAAATTTTAGATAGAAAGAAACTACGAGGCACAGAGAAAAGCAATATAAACAAGATAAGCATGGGAATTCCTCCCATGTGAGTTTGTTTTAGGTCCCTAAGCTTGACCTTTTACCTTTTAGGCAGATGGAGGGTCTTCTAGAGGGACTGATGTCTCCTCTCCTATTTGATAATCCCCCAAGTAGGGTTTGCATCTGTGGCCATTCACTGTGAACTCTCTGCCATCCTTGTTGATCAGAGTGATTGAACCATAAGGCAGAACCTCCTTGATTTTAAAAGGTCCTGACCATTTGGATTTCAGCTTCCCAGGGAACAGCTTGATCCTTGAGTTAAACAGCAAAACATTATCACCAGCTTTAAACTCCTTGAGCACAATCATTTTATCATGGACTGCCTTTGTTCTTTCCTTGTAAATCTTGGAACTCTCATAGGCATCCAGTCTGATTTCCTCTAGTTCATGCAAGTCCATAACTCTCTTTTCTTGGGCAGTCTTCAAATCAAAGTTCAGCATCTTTATTGCCCATAAAGCCTTGTATTCAACTTCCACAGGTAAGTGACAAGCTTTCCCATACAGAAGAGAAAATGGTGATCTTCCTATTGGAGTCTTGAATGCTGTCCTATATGCCCAGAGAGCATCATCGAGCTTGGTAGACCAGTCTCTTTTGGTTACTCCAACTGTTTTCTCAAGGATGTTCTTGATTTGCCTGTTTGAAACCTCAACTTGCCCACTAGTCTGGGGATGATATGGTGTCGCCACCTTATGTTTCACTCCATACTTCTCCAGGAAGCTCTCAAACACTTTGTTGATGAAGTGTGAACCTCCATCACTGATTACAACCCTTGGTATCCCATATCTTGGAAATATCACTGTCTTGAAGAGTTTGACAACTACTTTAGCATCATTGGCAGGACATGCTATGGCCTCTACCCACTTGGAGACATAGTCAACAGCAACCAGAACATAATTGTTACCATGAGAGGTAGGCATGAATGGACCCATGAAGTCAATTCCCCATACATCATATATCTCCACTTCTAGGATAGGATTCTGTGGCATTTCATTCCTTTTGGTGATACCACCTTTCCTTTGGCAGGCATCACATCTCTCAATGAAGCTTGTTGTATCCTTGAACAGAGTAGGCCACCAAAGACCAGCCTGCATAATCTTGGTTGTTGTTTTGAAGGTAAAATGACCTCCATAAGTGGAGCCATGACAATGAGTCAAGACCCCTTCAACCTCTTCCTCCGCAATGCATCTCCTATACATGCCATCAGAGCCTCTCTTGAAAAGATATGGTTCATCCCAGAAGTAGTGCACAATGTCTCTGAAAATTTTCTTCCTTCTGGCCCAATCGAGCTCAACTGGCACCTCGCCGCATACCACATAATTCACAATATCTGAGTACCAAGGCAATGCCTTATCTTCTAGAGCCTGAACATCTTCCAGCTTGTGTTGAATCTGAATCCCTTCCTCCAGGATCTTAATGAGCATCAGCTGTTCTTCTGGCATGGAATCATTGATTGGGACTATGTCCTCAATTCTCATCCTTGACAGATGATTATCTACTCCATTTTCGATCCCGAGCTTATCAACAATCTCCATATCAAACTCCTGAAGCAGTAGAATCCATCTGAGTAGCCTGGGCTTGGTATCCTTCTTTGCAAGAATGTGCCTGAGTGCTGCATGATCAGTGTAGACTGTCACCTTAGAACCCACCAAGTAACTCCGAAATTTCTCAAAGGCAAAGACCACTGCAAGCAATTCCTTCTCTGTTGTGGCATACTTCACCTGAGCATCATCCATTGTGCGGCTAGCATAGTATATGACATTCAGCTTCTTATCAATCTTTTGCCCAAGTACAGCACCTACAGCATAATAACTTGCATCGCACATGATCTCGAATGGATGGTTCCAGTTCGGAGCTTGTACTATAGGGGCAGAAACCAAAGCTTCCTTGATAAGGGTGAAAGCCTTCAAACACTCATCATCAAACAAAAAGGCTGTTTCCTTGCAGAGCAACCTAGCCAATGGCCTGGCCAACTTGAAGATTATGTTTTCATACGTTGTATCCAACCCAACTGAAGTTCGTATTTTACTGTACCAGCAAACAAACAAAAAAATGTTGAAACTTGAAACATAAACGAAATGTAATATTGTTTCTGTATCTTAACCAAAAATAAATAAATAATCAAATGACATTTCACGTCATCTGGCCCAAAATGTTGAAATACGGGAAACGGGTAATTAATTGAATTAGTTTAGAAAATCAAAGGGTATAACTGAAATTCCATGACAAATTGAAATAGCAAAACCCTAGAAAACTGAGAGTACAAAACGTGTTTTCCTTTTGGTCACTCGTGTTCCTCTTCCTCTCAATCTCTCTCTCCGCCGCACAGATCCAAGAATTTTTGTTTGATCTCTCCTCCATCGCCGGCGAAAATGGTGACAGCCAAGAAAACGGTGCGTCGCGTTTTCTCTTATCAAAGTTTATCTTTTTTTTTTCTTCATCATCCAAGTATTATCGTTTTCGATCTCAATGATGACTAAATTGCTTCTGGGTTTTTGCTTGATTTCAGAAGAAGTCTCATGAAGGTGTCAACAGTAGGTTGGCTCTCGTGATGAAAAGTGGCAAATACACTCTTGGTTACAAGTCTGTCCTCAAATCCCTCCGTGGCTCCAAAGGTAATTTTGTCGAACACTTGGTGTGCTTGCATACCAAAGTGCTTTAGCTTTAGGAGCTGGTTTTGAGCTAATTCTGGGTTTTTGCTTATATTCGCAGGGAAACTAATCCTCATCTCCAGCAATTGCCCACCGTTGAGAAGATCGGAGATTGAGTACTACGCTATGCTCGCCAAAGTTGGTGTCCACCACTACAATGGAAGTATGTTCCTTTCTTCTTCTTCTCCATTTTTAGGCTTCGTAATTGAGAAATGTATAAAATCCTAAGTAGTTGAAAGTGTACAACTCTGCTGCTATAGACCATTAAGTTGATGGGGAAAGTATAATTCTTAGTAAAGCATTGACCTTTTCCAATATCACGATTCCTTTTCCTTTGTGTAGAATTTTTTGAGTTTGTTATTGGTGTCTCTGTTTTTGTGTATTACAAATTACAAAAGTTGCATCCTTTACATAATGCCAAGACTTTACGAGTTCCCAAATTGATATTCAAAACTTGATCTTATTATTTGATATACCAACTATGGAGCTTAGTAACCTCCTTCATTGAGTGATATTCTATTCGACATAGTTTCACGTTTCAAGAAACAGAATACTCTAAGCTCATTCCTCCACTGTTGTTGCTGTATCACTTTTGCTTGACTGTGTTTAATTGGTTGTTTCAGATAACGTTGATCTGGGTACAGCTTGCGGAAAGTACTTCCGTGTTTCTTGTTTGAGCATCGTTGATCCTGGTAAATCAACAATCATAATTTTACAAATTCACCAACTTTAGTATATATATATATACATTGTTGATTCTTCATCTATCTATCTGTTTTCTGATATCCTACTAATAATCATTTTGTCTTTTGACCTGTTTCCAGGTGATTCTGACATTATCAAGTCAATTCCTGGTGATGAGTGATGCAATTTCGGGTTTTAATTTTCCTATAAAAGCCTGCATGCCCCAGAAAGCTCCTGATGTCTTTCACTTTCTTTGGAGGCTGCAGCTGCATCATCACCTATATCTTGGCTTGATCAACCTCAATTCCTTTCTCAGAGATTTTATGGCCCAGAACGATTCCTTCCTGCACCATGAAATTGCACTTCTCCCAATTCAGCTACGTTCGTTTCCTCACAGCGTTTCAAGACCCTTCACAAGTTCGACAAACATGAGGAGAAGGAGGAGCCATAGACGCTAAAATCGTCCATGAAAACCTTCACCATCTCCTCTATTAAATCTGAGAAAATGGAAGTCACACAACGCTGAAAGGTGGCTGGGGCATTGCACAACCCAAATGGCATCCTTCGATAAGCAAAGGTACCATAAGGGCATGTGAAAGTGGTCTTTTCCTGATCATTAGGATGGATCAGAATCTGGAAGAACCCACTGTACCCGTCCAAGAAACAGTAATAAGGATGACAATGAAAGGCAAAGGAAAATGATATTTCCTAGATGCGGCATTTAGCCTTCTATAATCAATGCACATTCTATGACCTGTGATGGTTCTAGTAGGAATAAGTTCATCCTTATCATTCTTAACAACAGTGATTCCCCCTTTCTTAGGGACGCAATGAATAGGAGATATCCAAGTGCTGTCGCTGATTGGGTAGATTATCCCAGCATCAAGCAACTTAAGTATCTCCTCTTCACTACTTCCTTCAAGTTAGGGTTCAACCTCCTATGGGGTTCAATGCTAGATTTAGTCTCATCATCCAAATGAATTCTATGAGTGCAAAGGTCAGATGAAATGCCCTTAATATCATCTAGGGTATAGCCAATTGCTTTTCTATACTTCTTCAGTTCAGTTAACAATGCATGCAATTGATCAGGTTCTAGCTCATTATTGACTATAACGGGGTAAGTGGAGTTAGTCCCCAAGAAAGCATACCTGAGCCCTTTTGGTAAGGGTTTGAGGTCGACATTGGGTGCTTTGAGTTCATACCAGTCTCCAGAAACACTGTTCTTGCATTCAACCGTAGGCTCGGTCGAGTTCACTTCCTGTGATCCTGACTCGATCGAGTACACCGCTCTTGGCTCATAAACTGATTCATTCAACTCCTCAAATTGAAACTCTCCCTGGGTGGCCTTGCATGTGTCGAGTATGTTAGTGTACTCTTCACTTTTCTTGTGCAGGTACCCTTCTGAACTATCCTTAGTAAGAGCAATCTGGAGATGATCCTACAAAGCAAGTTCCTCCAGCATCTCATCTGCAAGTTGATCCATTTCCTCAATGTAGAAGATCTGACCTTCAATGGTCGGTTTCTTCATGGCGTCTTTGATGTCGAACTTCATCTGGAAGTTTATTCCCAAATTTAAGTTGATCTTCCCTTTCCTAACATCAATAACTGCACCAGCTGTAGCCAGAAACGGCCTGCCTAGGATCAGGGGGTCTTTAGGCTCCTCGTCCATTTCAAGTACGATGAAATCTGTGGGAACCTCGACATTACCAATCCTAATTGGCAAGTCCTCTAACAACCCAGTTGGCAGCCTCACTGATCTGTCTGCTAGAACCAAAGAGATCCTACAGGGTTTGAATTTATCAAAACCTAATCTTTTTGCAACAGAAAGAGGCATCAAGCTCACTGATGCTCCCAGATCACAAAGGCACTTGTTGAAGGCAAGGGGTCCTAGGGAACAGAGTAGTGTGAAGCTACCAGGATCCCCAAGTTTTTCTTGCACCACCTTCCGCTGTATGATAGCACTGCATTCATGTGACAAGACAACCATACCCTGTACCTCCTTAGTCCTCTGAAGAACATCATCTTTCAAAAACTTTTGATAAGGAGGGATGAGCATAAAAGCATCCAACAGAGGCATCTTTAACTCAATTTCACTCATCTGTTTATCAAAAAGCGCTTGATACTTTTCTACTAACTGCTTCTTGAACCTCCCAGGAAAAGGCAAAGGAGGTTTGTAGAGCGGTGGGACAAACAAAGTCTCTTTCCCCTTTCTGGTTGGTTTATGAGGTGAGATAGGTTGATTTTGGTGGCTCGATCGAGCTGGTTGAACTTTCTCGCTCGATCGAGTTGTTTCATCGAGCTTAGTGTTGCTATGTTGTGGGGGGTCGGACTCGATCGAGTCTGGCACAGGAGTTGTGTTAACTTCGACTGAATCCTCCCCTTCTATGTCTTCAATGTCCTCATTGACTGTGTGGTTTCCCTCTCTGTTTGGAAACTGTTTGCCACTCCGTAGCGTGATAGCATGGGCGTATTCTTTGGAGGTTTGGATTGATTTCCCAGGGAGTTGTCCAGATTGGTTTGAAGTAGAAGGTGCACCGTGGTGTTCAACAGTAAGCAATCTGGAGTTCAGTGACTCAATCTTTGTGTTAATCTCTGCAAGTTTCTTGCTAAGATCCATTGCTCCATTTGCCTGGCCCTGTAGCAGCTGCTGTAATAGAGATTTCATATCAGGTTCCTGAACCTGTGGTGCTTGATTCTGCTGTGGAACAAACCCAGGTGGTGCTCCTATCTGCTGCTTCTGCTGATAACTGCCCTGATGGCCTTGCACAAACTGACAATTTGGAACAATACTTGCTGCTGAGGCTGACTCTGCTGCTGTTGAGGTGGGTACACTTGATCATGAGGGTTGGCTACATTTGTACGCCTGTAAGAGAGGTTAGGGTTGGCTTTGTATGTGTAGTAACCCTTCTGGTATCCTCCTTGGGTGTTATGCACATAGCTGACCTCTTCAACCTGCTCATTCTCCCCTTCTTGGACCTGAACAAACTTCTCCTCAGAAACAAAATGAACCTGCTTCATGTTGGATTGGGCAAGAAGCAGTTTATCAAGTTTCTCATTCAGAGATTTCACTTCCTTCTTCAGCTTGTCGTCTGTCTCGATTTGAGCCCTTGTTGGTTCGATCGTACTCCTCATTGTAATTTCCATCCGATCGAGCAATGTTCTCAACCATGTCCCAGCCGTCTTCAACATCCTGGTTCAAGAAGTCACCATTGCTGGCTGTGTCCAGCATCTGTCTATACTTTGGGAAGACTGCTATGTACACTGTGCTGAGCAGAGACTCGTTGCAGAAGCCATGGTGTGGAGACTGGCTGGTGTAACCTTTGAATCGCTCCCAAGCCTCAGAAAAGGTCTCTCCATTCCTTTGATTGAATCCAGAGATCTCACTCCTAAGCTTTGCAGTCCTTCCTGTTGAAAATAACTTTGCTAGAAACGCCTTCTTACAGTCGTCCCAGGTGGTGATTGAACCGTGTGGCAGATTCTTCTCCCACTGATGTGCTTTCTCTCCAAGAGTGAGTGGGAACAAGCGCAGCTTGATGGCGTCTTCAAAAACGCCATTCACCTTGGTGAGGTTGCACTGACGATCGAACTCGTCCAGATGATCAATCAGATCTTCACAAGGCAAACCGTGGAACATCTTGTTCTGGACAAGGTTGATCATACCAAGTTTGATCTCAAAATTGTTGTTCTGGACAGGTGGTGGTATGATTCCCTGCCTTTGCGTGCGTGTATTTGGAGCATCTCCTGCTCCAATGTGTCTGACTGCCCTTGCTCGAACCTGACCATTACCCTGAGGGTCATCGATGGTTTCAGCGAACTGCCCAGTCTCTGCCTGTTGCCTCTGCTCTCTCAGTACTCTCTTAAATCCTGTCAATGTTGTCAAAATAATCAATCAAGTTGCCACTGCCTCTTGATCTGGTTTGCATACACCTGAAAAATCAAAGACAAAAACCCAGATAACAGAGTACAAATATGTGAAAAGTAAACAAAGAACTTGATCTTGCAAGCTACTGGAATTCTAAATGCAATCAAAATTATTCCCAATCGGCAACGGCGCCAAATTGATAACATGATTTCTACTCTTTAATGTGCAGGTGCAAATGATAGTAGGATTTTTGCTACCAATTACTCAAATCCACTACTCATGTCATTGTAGCATTTGAGGTATCAATCCAATGGGGTTAAGATTAAGACAATAGGAATGCAAGAAACTATCTAAGCTAAGTAAATCAAATAGGGGTTTTTATCTAGCAACCTAGATGAGAAATTAAGCATAAACTTAAAGCAAAAACTTAAAACAATAAGTCAAACTCAAGAGACAAAAATAAAAACGAAAATTGAAGAAGTAAAACAAGATAAGCAAATGGGTCTTGGGATGGGGTCATTGAACTAGAGAGACTCTATGACTAATCTATGATGCTCAAACAATCAAGTGAATGCAACTCCTTAGGCAAAGAACTCTTAAACAAGATTAATTCACTCTCATGACATTAATTACTTTGCTAATTACCAATTTCATGAACTAATCATCATTAGTGAAATTTGAAATCAACAAGCATTATAAACAAGTTCTATCAAGCCAATAAACATATTAAACAATCATTCCCATGAGCTAAGAATGTAAATCTCTTGATTTAGTTGGTTGGGGCATTTCATCAAACACCTTGTGGGTGTGAAATGCCCTTTGATCTAAATCCAAATGGTTAAAGAGGAAATAGCATTAAGAACACTAAACAAGAAAGGAAATGAGCAATTCTAGTTCTAAGCATCAAGAGCAATCATTGAAACTCTCTAAATCTAACCCATCCCTAAACCCCAAGAAAACTACTCACTAATCATGCTCAAATCAACAAACCCAAAGAAAGAAGTGTTGCTAAACATGATTAGAGAGATGCAATAAGAGAGATTAATGAAGAAGTATTCTCAAATTCATAAACACTCTTAAAGGATTTTGCAAATTGTGTTCAAGAACAAAAGGGGAAAATGTCGATGCGGTATTTGAGATGTGACTCCAAGTTTGGAATAAATGATTACTATCTAGAACTATGCAGATGCAATGTAAGTCAAGACAATGGGGGTTTTAGATGATTATGAAACTAAACTAACAACCTAGTGAAATGGAAGGCAAATGCAGAAAGTAAATGCAATGAACAAAACTTGGCTCGATCGAGTTGAGCTAAGACAGAAAAAAGGTAGCTCGATCGAGTTGCAATAAAACAAAACAAAGATGAAATTGAACGAGCTCGATCGAAGGGCCCGAAGTTTTCACAAAACAAGATGAAATGGACTCGATCGAGTTAAGGTAAAAACAGAATAAAAACGCAAATAAGATTCAATAGGATGACATAGACTCAGGGAGAGGGATTAACAACCAGAGAGAAACTATGACTAATCAATGATGCTTTCTAATCAACATGCATACGTGCTTATCCCTTGGCCATGGATTCTCTAGGTCGGTTAACCCACTGTCGTGGTGTTACAAAACCGCATGCCTGGTTCTGTCTCTTTAGCTAACCATCGTTAGTGAGACATGAACCAGAGAGCATTAAAAACCGATCCTTGCTAAGCCCTAGAAGCTCCTTGTGCAACCACTATCGTGGGACAAGAGAATGCTAATCCTCTATTGGGCATAATCCGACACTCAACCAAGCGGGATAGACTGGTGAGTATCTAGGATCGAATCCACCATGGTCAGTGGCTAGATCGCATAGAGCTTGACCCAACAGAGAGGGATAATCGTTTAAGACCTTAAGCAACAGAGATTAGGCATAATAATTCCCTAATCTAACCCATCCCTAAGCCTAAAGGGTGATTTACTCACTAATCATTTCCAGAATCGAAATCATATCAGCATGAAATAAAACAGGCATAATATGAAAGATCAGAAAGAAATTAACAACTATTATTAAAGAAGCAAGTGTAAAATGTCAATACAAATGCATAAATCTACAAAATAAAAAGCATAAAACTTCAGGAAATAAAAGAGAGTTTTTGTGGCTGAAAAACAAAAAAAGGAAGAAGAATATTCGTCGATTAGGTATGGAGTCTTTATATAGGCTTGGCAGCTAGGGCTTCAGTCAATGGGAAGGCTGAAATCGCAGAACAGTAACCGCCTTAGTCCACTCAATCAAGTCGCTTGGTCGAGGCGCCTTTTTGCCTAGCTCGATCGAGTTGCTTGGTCGAGTAGTCTTTTTGCCTAGCTCGGTCGAGGCTCTTGGTCAAGGTTCGTATCTTTCATAGCTCGATCGAGGCTATTGGTGAAGGCAGACTCACTCTTTCTTCCAATGCATTGACTTCGCTCCAAATTTCTCCAAAGAACCTGGTAAGGACACCAAACATGAAAATGTATGCAATGCACTTCCTAGAACAACTAAGTATGCAAACTACTAAGAAAGTGCAAGGAAATGCTACTAAAGATGGATGAAAGTATGCAAAAGTGGTCTAAACATGATGATAAAAGAATATGAAATATGAATGCATCAGCAAGAAGACATCTTGCCGGACATGACCAAGTGATATGCGGTTCTTCATGTAGTCCGTGATCGCACCGGCTGTGGCTAGAAATGGGGTTCCAAGTATCAGCTGGTTCCTCTTTGAGCTTCCCACACCATGATATGAAATTCATTAGGTACTACTCTCTCTCCTATCTCCAGCATTACATCTTCAAGAACTCCATAAGGCTCCATGCTTAATAGATCTGCAAACTCCACTCTCACCTTAGGATCTTTAAACTATTTGAATCCCAAATCCTTTGCTAGTGCATGGGACATGAGATTCACATTAGCTCCAGTATCACATAGGCAATCATTGAGTTCGTATCCATTGATACAAACTGGAATCACAAACTTTCCCGGAGAGGTTCATTTCTCATAAACTCCATGAGAGGTTCTTCATTAGTGGCCAAAGCATATTCTATAGCATGAACTCCTCGGTTGGTCTTTAGTAGCTGTGAGACCATGTTCTTTAGCTCCAGGATTTGAGCTGATTCTGATTATGAGCTTGTGGCTCTCACACTTCTATTGTACTCAGGGCAGGCATTGGCATCACTCACATCAAGATTCTCGATCAAAAGCTTAGCTTCCGGCACCGACTTTGTCATGAAGTTCCCATTGCTTGCGATATCAAGTGAAAGCTTGTACTTATGATCAATCCCATTGTAAAAGATGATCCTAAGGTTACCTTCTGAGAAGCCATGGTTAGGGCAGTCCCTTGTATACTCCTTGAATCGCTCCAAATCTTCATAAAAGGACTCCATTGGTCCTTGCTTAAACCCGGATATCTTGCTCCTTATAGAGTTTGATCTTTGCTTTGTGTAGAATTAGTTTAAGAAAGGTCCTTTGTTCTCATTCCAAGTGGTAATGGATTGAGGTGGCAGAGACTTTACCCACCTAAGGGACTTGTCACTTAGAGAGAAGGTAAACAACTTGCACTTGAAGTAGTTCGGTGACACTCCATTGATCCGAGTTGTGCTACATATCTCCTCAAAGGTGTCGACATGGTCAAGTGGATGCTCGGTGGAGAAACCATGTAACTTGTTTTTTTTCACTAAGGCAATGATTTTAGGCTTGATCTCATAGTCGTTCCTTGGAGGCTGAGGTGGTCGGATAGGATTTCGATCCAAGAAGAAAGCATCGGAAGAATCAAAGTCTCCCATGGTTTGGTGCCTTGGATGCTGAGCGAATTGTGCTCTCCTTTGAGGCACATGTTGTTGAGCTTGAGGCATCCCTTGGTGGTCACGATGATTCTTATTTGGTTTCCCCATATTTGGAAACACCGGTGGTGGTTGGTGTTGATTATGTTGTTGCAGCTGATCAGCTATACCCGGAGGTTGGTGTTGAATGTTTGGTTGAGGTATAGCTCCTCCTTGTGCCGGTTGATCAGCTACAGCTCCTTGTGGGACATGGGGGTCCTGTGGTTGTTGCTCCGGTATAGGAGCTTGCTGTTGGCCTCCTTGTGCAGCGGCTTCTCCGGTTTGGTTCATCTTTTCTCTTCTTTGTCGCTTAACTGTTCTTCCAAGTTGGTCAATGTCAAGATCTTCCTCTATTGTATTGTTTGGATTGGACCTTCTTATCATGCACCTAATAGACACAAATAAAGAGGAGTAAGTAAAGTCTTTATGGTTTTTAAAGTTTTTATGAAAAACAGAAAGTAAAATTGCAAGAAACAAAGAACTAGACGAAAAATCAATCAAAAGTTTTGAAGAAAATGCGACAGCCTCCCTGGCAGTGGCGCCAAAAAGCTTGATGTGCGGTTGGTTTTCTCCAAGTTTTTATAATTTATAACCCAACCAAAATGAGCTGCAAGTGCACAGCCGTGTTGTAGTCGAGGTCGAACACAAGGAGGAGTGACTTCACTTCAAACCTATGTAGATTGACAAGTAGCTAGAACAGAAAATATGATGTTGTGGTGAACCTAAAATCAAAAGAAAACAAAAGTAATTAAGCAAAGAGATGTAAACAATGAAAGAAAGAAGTTAGGCAAAGGATACTCTTTGGAAACATTCAATGAAATGAGATAAGATTGCTTTGGATATCATTAGAAACCGCCTTGAACTCATAGCACTAATGTATAGTCTTTCCACTTTCTTGGCTCCAACCACTATGTTTTTGATGGTTATTATGATTGTTCACTAAGTCCATTAAGTCGACATTTGGAAGCTTAAGACACTTAGCTCATCAAATACTAGATTCGGCAATACAACAAGCTTTTGGAGAGTGCATCAACCTTAGATCGAATCATTAGGCGCGCTTTCCTAACAATAAGCATTAAGAGTAGGTAAAGATGAAGGACCATTAGATAGAATCCCATATTATGCAATGATATTAATCAAATCATGTCATGAGTCCATCGATCTCCCTCGGCCTAACAAGGGGATCTACCCGGACATAGTGCAATCAAGAAAGCAGGACATGATGGAAAGAATTGTGCAAGTATTAAAACATATAAGGGATAAAGAAAGCTTCTCTATTGAAGAACAGGTCGAACTCCCTTGATAACTTTTGGATCCAATACAAAACTTAGCAAGGAAAAGAGAATGAAAAGAACAAAGTTTATGTGTGCTAGGGTCTTGAACGGCGCCTCCTTTCTCTCCCTTCTGGACGGTGCAGCTCTCTCTGTGACTTCTCTCTGACGGCAATTGTAACATCCGCGAACCAGAAGGTTGTGTTAGAAGTGGTATCGGACGACATTAGGGGTTCGGGAGTCGATTTACATACGCTCTTTGAGGTGTGAATTGAGGATTGATTGTACATGTTCTTGTTTGATTGTTGTACAATCGGTTTAAGGTTCAAACATCTCGAAGAAAATGTGTAAAAAGCTCTTGAATACCTAGTGTCGATCGACACCAAAGGGGTGTGTCGATCGACACCGGTTATCGTGAGCGATTCCGGGTTTAGTCGATCGAATTGAGGTTGGTTTGGTTTTGGTTGATGGGTGTCGACCGACACCAAGGAAGGGTGTCGATCGACACCGGTTATTGGAAAATCGACCGGTTTGATTTAAGTCGGCTGGTTTTTGGTCCGGTTAAGGGTTTGGAAGCCCTAAGTCGCGATTAAAACCCTGTGGCCGCGTGAAAAGGCTCAGGTTTCGAGGAGACACTTTTCAGAGGCGATTTTGGGAGATTTTTGAGGTTGGGAGGCTTGTTCTGAGGCTTTGGGTTGCTGTTCATCTTCTATTTCCTTCCTTTCAATCCTTTTCAAGGTGAGTGCGTGACTGTAGGTCCGTTAATCATTAGAGTTTGATTGATTTCGAGTTTGTTGTTGAGTTTTTTGAGTTGTTCTTGAGTATGGTTGAGTTATATTGTTGTTTGATCGATGTGGGGGTTGAATCCCACGATTTTTGTGTGTTTATGCGATTTTCGTAGCTTCTGGTGTCTGGGCGTCGAGCTGGTGTCGACCGACACTCGAGGAGTGTCGATCGACACTCAGGAGGCTGGCGTCGATCAACACCATAGAGGTGTCGGTCGACACCGACCTGGGTGTCAGGAAACGTGGGTGTTTCCTGACAGGGAGTAGATGTTGTTGAGCGTTGTTATTGTTATTGATTATTGTTGATGTATTGTCTAGTGTTTGATGTACTTGGCCTGTAGGCAGGATGATCCACTTACTAAGTATTTATGATAATACTTACGCATCTCTATTCCAATGTGATGCAGATAACAGCAATGTTCTTCCGCGGAAAGAGACCGAGAGAAGAGGATGATGAGATTAGGAATTGGATATTGGCTATTTTGTTGTGGTTGACAAGGAATTCATTATTTTAGGGTGTTAGTTCTATTTTTAATAATGTAGCAAACTTGGTGTTTAGGTTGCTTATTCTTTATTGGTTATTGGTTATTGGTTATTTGTTGAACGGTTATTATAACTTAATATTATTGATTTCTTTCGAGAATTTCCGCATTGATAATTTATTATAATCATTTATAAATAAAAAAAAAAGCTTGGTTGTTTCATTTTGGTATCAGAGAGAATACGGTTTTAGGACTGGTAGTATTGGATGAATTGGACTATGTGGTTAGTTGATTATGTGAGTTAGTCAGTTAGTGGTCTAGTCTCATCCTCTCGGTCTTCCAGTTTTCCGCGGTAAGTGAGTTGGATATTTGGTGTGTTGTGTTTAGTGTTTGTGTGTTGACTTTGCTCATTTTCTGTACTTGGTGGTAATGCAGAGAGATGGATGCAGGTCGTGGTCGTGGCCGTGGTCGCGGTGCAGCCCGTGGGGGCAGAGGAGCTGGTCGCGGTGGGCGAGCAGCGGGTCGTGGAGGTCGGGGTGCTGGTCGTGGTGTGCCAGAGGCTGAGGTCTCAGTGGAGAGTGCAGCGCCGAGTGTGGCGGCAGCGTCAGTTACTCAGTCAGTTTCGTTGGCCGGTGGGGTTAACTCAGGTGCCGGTGGTGGCGCAGGAGCTGGAGCGGTTCCCGGTGGGGGGCTGCTTTAGCTCAGGGAGAGTTGATTGTGGGGCTACTGACGCAGTTGTTGGCACGTCTTCCTCAGGCAGTTCCACAGCAGGGTCCGGTTGCACCTCCAGCGGACGGGGCATAGGTTGGTGCCGGGGCACATGTTGGTGCCGGTTTTGTTGAGCAGCAGGAGGCTGCGGGGCAGCAGGGTGTTGCGGTTGGGTATTCGCCTTATCGTGAGATGATGAGGGAGATGCAGAGGATTGGCAGGCCTATGTTTGAGGGTGGTGCTACTCCAGAGCAGGCTAATGAGTGGCGTCAGAGGTTAGAGCGAAACTTCGATTCAGTTCGTTGTCCAGAGCAGTTTCAGGTCGAGTTGGCAGTGCACTACCTTGGAGGTGATGCACATTTGTGGTGGAGGTCTGTTAGGACCAGGAGAGAGGTTTGGACTTGGGTTGATTTCGTCGAGAAGTTCAACCACAAGTTTTTCCCTCAGGAGGCTCGTGATAGACTACAGTTGAGGTTCCTAGACTTGACTCAGGGTGAGAGGTCTGTTCGGGAGTACGATGCAGAGTTCTGCAGGTTGGTGGTTCATTCTGGTGGTGTGCTGGTGAGTGAGCGGGCGTTGATGTCGAGGTTTCTTCAGGGGCTTCGGAGGAACATCAGGACTCAGTGCAGAGGTGGTATGTACCGCACTAGAGCCGGTTTAGTGGAGTTGGCAGCTTCCATTGAGGAGGATTTGCGTGAGCCGGTGAGTTCGGCAGTTGTTCCAGCTGTGGTTTCTTCTGCTACCTATCCTCGGGGCCAGCAGCAGCATCAGCAGCGTAGAGGTTACAGTTCTGGTCATGGCAGGGGCGGTAGGCCTGCGCAGGGCCAGAAGAGGAGAGCAGAGGAGATATCTGCTAGTAGCCCGAGTACGGGTGGTTGCTTCGGGTGTGGGAGTTTGGATCACCGAGTTGCTACATGCCCCAAGAGGGCGGGATCCAGAGAGACTTCGGTGTGCTTCTATTGCAGGGAGCCAGGGCATATGAAGCCCATGTGTCCCAAGTTGCAGCAGAGGGCAGTGGCAGCAGCGATTCAGCCGTTGGTTATTCAGTCAGCAGCTCAGGTTGCAGCGTTGCAGTCAGGTGGAGCGCCGCGTGTGTATACTCCGGCAGAGGTGGGGCAGACCAGTCAGTCATGCCAGACCACAGGTAAAATCTTTGACTCAGACTTGTAAATTCTTAAGGGTAGAATTGTTGGTGTTGTCTGTTTCTGTTATTTTACTGTGATAGAGTTAGAGGTTCTCAACACTTGTGGTGTGTGTAGGGACCTTGTTAGTTGGCGGTTTTGAGTCGCACGTGTTGTTTGACTCGGGAGCATCTAATTGCTTCATTACTCCGGAGAGAGCTGAGGGTAGTGGTATTCGGAGTAGCGATGGTGAGGCTTCAGGCTTTGTCAAGGTAGCCGGTGGTGGTTTTCTGGCTACTTCGGGCAGAGCTAGAGCAGTGGATGTACGGATTGCGGGGCAGTCTATGCCAGCAGATTTACTCATCAGTCCAGTGGAACTGTATGACGTGATTTTGGGGATGAACTGGTTATCCTTATACCGAGTTCATCTGGATTGTTACAGAGGTAGAGTGGTGTTTGAGCAGGATGCAGGGAAGTTGGTTTATCAGGGAGTGAGACCGACTTCAGGGAGTATAGTGATCTCAGCTATTCAGGCAGAGCAGTTGTTAGAGAGTCTTGTGGGACTGTAGTGGCACAGAGGAGCAGACTTGGGAGCCAGAGGCAAAGATGAAGCTGAAGTTCGGAAAGTGGTTCGACAAGCAGGCTGTGGAGTGAGCTTCTTCATCTTTGTGGTTCTAGTCTCGTTTTGGTTTTGTTGTTGTTGGTTTGGGATTTATGTATTTTCGTTTTCGTTGTACGATATACATTTTTGGAGTTATATGAGATGGAGTTTTGCCTCATATTTTGGTTTCGCGTTTTGGATGTTACAAGTTTCTTTGGCCGGTGGGGTCATTGAAAGTTTTTAGTCATATGTTGATAGGCGTTTCAGTGTTATTACTCGTTATATCTAGAGGCGGTGGGCCTTTAGAGTAGACGGTGGGTCTACTTTTGTTGGGACGGTGGGTGCCCGGCAGACTTATATTGGGGGTCGCTACCTCGGTATGAGTTGTTTTCGTGACGGTGGGTCACGGTTTGGATACTGTGGCGGTGGGCCGCAGTATAGATATTGTGGCGGTGGGCCGCAATATAGATGTTGTGACGGTGGGTTGCAGCATAGATATCGTGACGGTGGGTTACGGTATTGAGAGTAATAATATCTTGAAACATGCGTATAACATAGGACTGAAAATGTGAGTTTTGAGGTCTTTGAGAGACGTTTGTGTTGGGATTCGAGGACGAATCCAGTTTAGTGGGGGAGAATTGTAACATCCGCGAACCAAAAGGTTGTGTTAGAAGTGGTATCGGACGACATTAGGTGTTCGGTAGTCGATTACATACGCTCTTTGAGGTGTGAATTGAGGATTGATTGTACATGTTCTTGTTTGATTGTTGTACAGTCGGTTTAAGGTTCAAACATCTCGAAGAAAATGTGTAAAAATCCCTTGAATACCTAGTGTCGATCGACACCAAAGGGGTGTGTCGATCGACACCGGTTATCGTGAGCGATTCCGGGTTTAGTCGATCGAATTGAGGTTGGTTTGGTTTTGGTTGATGGGTGTCGACCGACACCAAGGAAGGGTGTCGATCGACACCGGTTATTGGAAAATCGACCGGTTTGATTTAAGTCGGCTGGTTTTTGGTCCGGTTAAGGGTTTGGAAGCCCTAAGTCGCGATTAAAACCCTGTGGCCGCGTGAAAAGGCTCAGTTTTCGAGGAGACACTTTTCAGAGGCGATTTTGGGAGATTTTTGAGGTTGGGAGGCTTGTTCTGAGGCTTTGGGTTGCTGTTCATCTTCTATTTCCTTCCTTTCAATCCTTTTCAAGGTGAGTGCGTGACTGTAGGTCCGTTAATCATTAGAGTTTGATTGATTTCGATTTTGTTGTTGAGTTTTTCGAGTTGTTCTTGAGTATGGTTGAGTTATATTGTTGTTTGATCGATGTGGGGGTTGAATCCCACGATTTTTGTGTGTTTATGCGATTTTCGTAGCTTCTGGTGTCTGGGCGTCGAGCTGGTGTCGACCGACACTCTCGAGTGTGTCGACCGACACTCAGGAGGCTGGCGTCGATCGACACCATAGAGGTGTCGGTCGACACCGACCTGGGTGTCAGGAAACGTGGGTGTTTCCTGACAGGGAGTTGATGTTGTTGAGCCTTGTTATTGTTGTTGATTATTGTTGATGTATTGTCTAGTGTTTGACGTACTTGGCCTGTAGGCAGGATGATCCACTTACTAAGTATTTATGATAATACTTACGCATCTCTATTCCAATGTGATGCAGGTAACAGCAATTAATGTTCTTCCGCGGAAAGAGACCGAGAGAAGAGGATGATGAGATTAGGAATTGGATATTGGCTATTTTGTTGTGGTTGACAAGGAATTCATTATTTTAGGGTGTTAGTTCTATTTTTAATAATGTAGCAAACCTGGTGTTTAGGTTGCTTATTCTATATTGGTTATTGGTTATTGGTTATTTGTTGAACGGTTAATATTATTGATTTCTTTCGAGAATTTCCGCATTGATAATTTATTATAATCATTTATAAAAAAAAAAAGCTTGGTTGTTTCAGCAATCCTAGACACTCCTCTGAAAGAGTCTAAAAACATGTATAAATAGGTTGGGAGTCGCTAGGTCTTTGAAGTGTCGGAAAAGGAAACTTTCCGATGAGCCGGGCTTGAAGTTTTGCGACGTGTATGGGCCTAGATCAGCCCAGGGAAACCACCAGAAACAATCTAGGCCTATTTTAAATTGATCCAACGCCTAACCCGCGGAATCCCAGGCCGTGGGTTACACCAAGTCTCCATGGGCTTCATTTCCTCGCCAGACGGACATGTCTCAGGAGAAAACAAGTCTAGCACGGATGTCTGATCCAAATGAATCCATTCCACTTCTCCTTGATAGCTCACTAAATTATTATCCATCATTATCAAGATCATGAATTTTGGACGTCGGGAAAGTCTTCTACCGCGGCCATCTTTAGGATGCTCCGGTTCTGTCCGATTACGGAAATTGGACACTTGGAGTTTTATTGATGTTCTTGACTTGTAAACTTCCATGGATTATGGGTTGAGGCTCGTTTGCTCCTTTGTATGTCCTTTTAGATGTTTTAACCTATAAAGACTCCAAAACCAACAAATACAAGAAAACTACCTCTAAAGGCATAAAACCTTATTAAAAATACTTTAAAAGATAATCAAATACTAAGTAAAAACATGTAAAATATGGTAATATCAATCATCAACAGCAAAATAGCTAATCCAGGCAGACTTAGTGTCCCACAGTATGATGGAATGACCGATCCGAAAGATCACATAAACGCCTTCCGCGTCGCCGTGAGCCGAGCCGTATTCAGAACATCCGACGAGAAGGATGTTGGATGTTGGATGTTGTATACTGTCTGCAAAATATGTTTAGGGCTCGGACATGTCAGTATCACTCCACCCTGAGTTAGGAGTTGTATCTTCCATTTCTTCACTTGGTGCATGTAACTCCATGGAGTTATCGGTAATACTTGAGTCATCTGAGCTACTCTGCCCTACAGGCTGACTCGGGCGTCGTACGTATCTTCTCCTTTCACACTCAGGAGTCCACTCCTCATCATCGCTGAATTTTTTTCTTCTCGGCATCCTATACAATCACAACCACAACAACACCACAACAACGAGTATGCTTTCGTTTTAGTATAACCGTTAGTTATACTTCACACACTCTCCAACGTTCCATTTTAAAAAACTCTTTTAAAAACTCCTCTTTCAAAAACCCTTTTTCTCAAAAACCTTTTCTCAAAACCGTTTTCTGAAAAACCTTTCTTTTCTTGAAAACGTTTTTCTTTTCTTTTTATCACCTTCTGGTCCACTATCATGATTCTTAAAAACCATGCTCTGATACCAAATCTGTAACGCCCCCTAACCGGGCTAGACATAGACGGCACGAGAACCGCCCGGAATCATGTCTAGTCCAACTAGAGAACATCACAAGAGCGCCAAACACTTATCAATGGTGAACTCCCTTGTCGAGTAAAAGGTTACGACTCGAGATTCAACCACTGACAAGTATCCGACACCCCCGCCAATAAGACCTAAGGTATCCTACCCGTACCTCACCCGCGAGTAAGGGATAAATTAAAACCATTCAAAACATTCAAACGGATCCATAAAAGCTTAACAAACTTGTATCTTACAAAACACGGAAAACATTCCTCAAACCGTTTGATGTTCTAAGCAATGCTTAGTCCGGTTTATTCGTATGATACAATCCGGACTAGCAGCTCTCACTCAAACCACACGTTAATGTACATTTAACCAAGAGGTTACCGTACACTCTATCAGCTACGTGGATCGACCGATCCTCCTTTTCGGACACCGTCTTACCACCACCTAAAAACACAGCGATAACATTATAACTCTATCTCAAAATAATCATATGGATAATTTCACCACACAATCAATCAATTGCTATCACTCTGCAATCATCACACAAACACATCAGCGATCATATCAAATGCACAGCGGAAATCATAAGCAATAAAGACCAAGCATAATTAAACACTCATTCTAACTCGACACTCCTAACGAGTATCTACACCATATACTACACATGATCACGGAGTCTACCTATCAGAGGTTATCTCCCTAAAACCAACCGAGTCTCTAACTCAAGGTTGTCTCACAACACGTCGCACAGACAGAGTCTAAACTCAATGCCTCTCAACCACAAACAGTTAGACAGAGTCAACACTCAATGTCTCTCAACCACAACTATCAGACAGAGTCAACACTCAATGTCTCTCATACTCACTACTTCAACCAAGTACTTCGAGTATCAGTTAACTTGTCTGTGTGGCAATTTGCTTCCTAGACACGTATGCAACCTAGACTCTTCTAATGCAATCCTAAGGTCCAAGAAAAATAAAAGAAAAGAAAGAAAATCTATCTATATGCAACCTAACCTAGACACCTAACCTAAATGCAGTTCTAGACTCTCCTATGGCGCCTAGTTCATCAAATCAACTCTCAACGCCAGTAACATTGCTCGAGTCAGTTTCTGTTGCATCACTGCTCAAACTACTACTGTTGCCAATGCACTATCCGCTGCCAGTATACGAGGCTCATAAGAAAGCATCTTACCTGTTGCACTCGTACTGAAACACCGTTTAACATTCGGTATAGGGAACACAACTCTAGAAACGGACTAGTGTTGCGCCCGGGACTCACACCAGTCCACCGCACGCCATCATACAATCAACAATCCGACATCCCGGGGGCTTCTTCCCCTATTTCTAGTTGGTCATGCCAGTGGGAACACGTTACCCCAGCTTGATCGGTTGCAGGTGTTCTCATTGTTCAGCCCTAGGCCATGATCCCGTCTCTCCGAGTACCAACCAACCTCAGTCATAAATTGCAAAGAATGGCTACTTTAACAACCTATGCTGGTGGGATCTCGCCGTTACGGGCGGTATCTGCCTCTAGAAGGCGAGTTCACAGTTGGAAGTGTTGATGAACTAAAAGACTCTACACAAATGCCCACAAGTAACATCACCATTTCCCCCGTTTTACTGATGTAGTCTCCTAATAGACGGAGGGTTGATTGCAATCAACACCCGACCTTTTCCCATGTTTTGACCTCACTTACACGGTTCCGCAGACCACTTCCCGGAAGGTCACCCATCCTTCCACTACTCCAGCTCAAGCACGCTTAACTCTGAAGTTACTTATGGGCCTTTGACCGAAAAGGTAAGTGCACTTTGTTGACATAGGTAGCCAAATCAATTCTCTTAAGCCTCTCCACAAACCGGGATGTTACAGTTCCAGAGGCAGTGGCTGAGAGGAAAAGAAGTTTTGGATATTTCTGGGATTTTTCTGAGGTTTTTGGAGTTGTTGGTGGTTGTTCTTCACTGTTTTCTCTCCTTTTCCCCTTCCCAATCCTATGTCAAGGTGAGTGCGTGACTGTAGGCCCGTGATTTGCTAGAAAGTTGATTGATTGGTTGAGTTTATGTTGAGTTGATGTTGATTTGTGTGTTTAAACGTGTTATTTAGTGATAATTGTTGTTGATTTGGTGTTTTCGTCGCTCTTCCTCATTCTGGAATTCGCTCGAGTGTCGAGTGACACCACTTGCTGGTGTCGGTCGACACCAAGTCTGTGTGGTTCCGGTTAAGTGGTTTAATCGGTTTAATGTTTTAATTGATTTCAATTGGTTAACTGGTTCGGTTTAATTAATTATTATGGTTTAAAAATTAATTAAGATTATTATTTAATTGTGGAAATTATTTAATAATTAAGGAAATCATTTTAATAATTATGGGGATTATTTTAATAATGTTTAATTGTCTAGAAATTGCGTAATTGGCCTGTAGGTGGGGTGATCGCCTCACTAAGTATTTGTGATATTACTTACACTTCTTTTTTCATGTGATGCAGGTAAAACAAAGGTGTAACCGCGGTATTAAGTTCGAAGGAAGGGATGATAGGATTTGTTTATCGTTTTAAATTATTTAAGCGAACATGGTGTTTAGGTTGCTAGTTTATTTCACTGTTCAATTAATTGTTGAATTATTATTTATTTATTAAATGATATTTAAGTCTTCCACATTGCTAGTGTTTTGTTGGCTGTTGGGAATTTATATTTAATAAATATTAATTAGGGCTATTTATTTATAAAAAAAAAAACAAAAAGCTTGGTGTCGTGATGACCTTGTTGTGGGATTACTGACGCAGCTGTTGGCACGTTTTCCGCCAGCGGTTCCACAGCAGGCTTCGGGTGCACCTCCAGTGGCCGAGGCGCAGCAGGGTGCTGCAGGTGTTGAGCAGCCGGGGGCTGCAGTTGTTGGGCGTCCGCCTTATCTTGAGATGATGGGGCCGATGCAGAGGATTGCTACCCCTTTATTTGATGGCAGAGTTGAGCCTGAGGAGGCCGATGAGTGGCGTTTCAGACGGCAGAACAAGTCATAAAGAAGTAAAATAGGAAAGTTTCCAAGTGATATTTGTACTCAATTCATAAAAAAGTAAATGATTTAGATGAATGTAAATTCTTTAAAAAATGAAACTTAATATTAATTTTTTGTCTTACTTTATGTTTTATTTGTAAAATAAATCTGTAACATAGAAATATAGTATTTGATATACATAATATATATTCTAAATTTTTATCACAAATATCACAAAGCTTACTTCAAAGTATTAGATAAAGAAAAAGTAGTGCTAAGGTTATTAATGTTGATCTACGTTCAAGCAGAACAAAATTTCTACCACAAACTTACATTATAAAAAAATAACCAATAGACATAGAAGAAGTAGATATAAAGAAAAGAAGAATTCAAAGATTTTCTTTTTTAAATGTGGATATAATTACAACTAAATGGTTTTAACTAAAATATTATTAAGTTGTAATTATAGAAAATAAGTCTCAAGAACATTGGTACTGGTCTAGACTCAAGTTCTAATTTTTGTTTTTCAAAGTGTTTTTATACAATAATCTAATGCAAATATGCCCTTAAAAGTTTACATGAAAATAATATGCCCTAAGAAAATGTGTCAAATTTTATTTACTATGCACGGCTCTAAATCTATACTATATAAAAGTTGAGGCTAAATGCCTCTAAAGGTGTCCACATCAGTTTTTTTTTTTTTTAAACCAATTAAATTATGCCAAATAAGCATCTTTAAAATTAAGAAAATTTCCAAATTTTAAACAACCCATAATATTTTTCTATATCATTAATTAATAAATTTTCCAAATTTTAGATATGTAATATCAATAAATATAAGGAAAACATGCATAAGTTTTTAGTAACACCAAAAATGTACTTAGATTTATATTAGAAAAATTTCTTAATTTAACATAATGGTTTTAATAATATAAATAACCACTGAAAATTTTTAACAAAATAAAAGTTGAGGCTAAATGCCTCTAAGTGTGTCCACATCAGCATTTTTTTTTTAAATGAATTAAATTATGTCAAATCAGCATCTCTAATATTAAGAAAATTTTCAAATTTTAAACAACCAATAATACTTTTCTATATCATCATCAAAGATTAAGAAATTTTCCAAATTTTAGATATGGAATATCGATAGATATAAGTAAAACATGTATAAGTTTTTAGTAACACCAAAAATCTACTTAGATTTATATTAGGAAAATTTCATAATTTAAGATAACTGTTTTAATTATATAAATAATCACTGAAAATGTTTAACAAATAAGAAAGAACAAATTTATAAAGCATATATCTCCGTGGACACTCTAAATAACTTATGGATCGATATCAAATTAAAAAGCTTATGTTAAAATTAGTTTACAAATTTCAACATAAAATTAATATTTTACAAGAAAAATGGAGCCATGTAGAATTTTAAGGGTGGAGAATAAGAAAGAAAAAAAGCAAACACAAAGAAGAAGAGTAAGAAGATAAAACCGAAGATGAGCGACAACGAATATATTAAATTGCGAAGACAAAATATAAACAAAAAAAGGTAAAGATGAATAAGAAAAAACCAGATTAAAAACTTACGAAGAACAATTTGAAGAGGAAATCGAATAAGAACGAAAGAGAAGAAACCAAATTAACAAAAACAAAAAAACTTGCAAAGACCTTTAAAGAGGAAAGCGAATAAGAACGAAGGAGACGAAAAAAAAAAAAAGAAGCGCGAAGACGAAGAAAAGCAAACGCAAAGATGAGTGAAAATGAAGAAGAAACCATATAAGGGGAAAGACAAAGAAGAAATCAAAACCGAAGAGACTGAATAAGAATGAATCAAATAAAATTAAAATACATAAAAACAAGAACGAAGAAGAAAATGAAAAACAATGATGTGTGTTGATTAGTTTCTCTTCATTTAGGTTTTATAACCCTAGAAAACCTACCAAATCTTAGCTTATCTTCTAACTTAAATTTGTTAATACGTACATTTTCATTTTTAAGTTTGGTTTGGTGTATCAGAAAATGAAAACATGTTCTACATAAGATTAATGAGACTTATGCTAAAATATGTACAAAAGCAATAGAGTGAGAAAAAAAATTAAAAGGGAGAATAACCAATACAAAGAAGAAGAAAACAAACTCTAGCAAAACATTAGCATTTTAGATGTAAATAATTAATCATATAAGAAACAGAAGAATAAGAATCAATAAGAATAAAAATAAAAAAGAAGTAAATTAAGAAAAGAGAGGACGAAAATAGCAAAAAACAAAGCCATAAAAGAAACCAAAAAGATAAGGGTAAAGAAGGAAACCAAATAAAAAGATGAAACTAAATAATAAAAATTGAAAATCTATGCAAAACTATATCTCTATGATCGCATAAATTAAATTATTTATATTATTATTAGACATTGCTTATTACATGTGTGAATATGTAAATGCACAATCCCTAGCTTAATTTTGTTTATGTGAATCTTTTTCGTTTTTAAATTTGGTTGGGTGTATCAGATAATTAAATTTTTACTTTACATAAGATTAAATAAAAAAGATCTACAATAAAACTATATATAAAAGGGATCAAGTCCTGGAGAATAATCAAGAGAAATAAAAAGAATAAGCTAAATAAAAGAAAGATACTTAACTTTTAGCAACTTCGACCGCATGAACTAAATATAGAAAAAACGAAAGAACAATAACCAAGACAAAGACAAAAATAAGAAGAAATATTAAAAAAGAGAAGACAATGATATCAAAGAATGAGGACAAAAGATAAACAAAAAAATAACAAAGATGAAAAAGAAGACCGAATAAGAAATTGTAAGGACAAAGAATTGAAGAGGAATGAAGACGAGAAAGAGTAAAGATGAAGAAGAAAAAAAAAAAATCGAAAATAAAGGAAAAATCTAAAAAACAAAACAAAAGAAGAGAATAAGAACATTGGTTCACTACAATCAATCATGCTATCAACGAAAAAAGCTTAAAAATAAAATTATTTAATCAAATTATTAATACAGACCCGCGCGTAGCGCGGGTGAAAAACCTAGTAGCAGTAATATGTGAAATCTTTGGTTAAGTTTGAGCAAATAGAGTAAAACATAATTCATCGCTTTCTTAATATATAATTCATGCTACAAGTTTGGTCGTTAAAAATCTGTTTAGTCAGATAAAAATTTAACTTCCTACTTTGAAATGTTCACCGCTCAACCTTGAATCTTTGGAGGCAAAAATTATTAGTTTTAGTTAATATTGCATACATTTTTTATTTAATTTTTTAAAATTGAATATCCATAATACTGCGAAAAAAATATATTACATCTCTAAATTTATCCTGTATGTAGTAGGGGGGAAATATTAGTATAAAATAAATTTATAACATTACAGTTTGTTATTAGAATATTTACAGAACAAACACCTTATACTTATATGATCACATTATTATCATTTTTTTTTTGTCACAATATGATCACATTATTAATACTAAAATTTAACATGCGCTACGCCGCGATTGTATTTTTTATGTTTTTAAGAGTTTTGATTTTTCCCTCTGATTCTTTTTGAAGCTTTTCAACAGAGCTTGTATATGCTCTCTTTCTGGTTTGTTTGGTTATCTTTGATGTTTTCATTTGGCTCTATGTTAGATACTCTGTTTACTCCTTGTGAGTTTTTTTAATTTATCGTACAATTCAGTGAAGAAAAAATCAAGTATTTTTAGCTTAGCTTTTTAGATTGAGAAACAACCAAGCATTGTTTTTTTTAAAATAGCCCGAATTAATATTCCCGTAAATATTAATTCTCAACAGCTAATACAACCATCAAAAGAATGCGGAAGTTCTCAAATAAATAATCAATAAATAATTAAATCAATTCAATCCAACAATAACCAATTCGAGAAATATAATAAAATCATTCTAGCAACCTAAACACCAGGTTAACTGAATTAACAACTAAAACACATAAGTCCTATCATCCTCTCCTGGACCCTGATTCCGCGATCACACTTTTCTTTTACCTGCATCACATTAGGAAAGAAATGCATAAGTATTTCATAAATACTTAGTGAGACGGTCATCCCTTCTACATGCCAATTACGCAATTTTCAGATAAAATTATTATTTAAATAATTTCTATAATTATTAAAATAATTAAAAAAATATTTAAAATGATTCCCGTAATTATTAAAATAATTTCCAACAATTACAATAATTCCCATAATATTTTTCGAACCAAATAATTATTTAATTAAACCATTAAATAATTAATTTCACCAATTAACCACTTAAAGCAATTAAATTCGCTTATTAAACCGAATCACCAAACCAAACCAGCTGCTCGATGTCGAGCGACACCCGATTGGTGTCGGTCGACACCCACCACCTTGTTGTCGCTCGACACCCGATTCAAAGGGTGATACTAGACGCGATTGAACAGTGCGAAAAACACAGAAACCACAATTCAACAATCGCAATAACACGATTAAACACCCAAGTCAACACGAAATCATCATGAACACAACCAACAATCCATAACATCAGATCTAGGAATTCACGAGCCTACAGGCACGCACTCACCTCTAAAACGGATTAAAAAGGGGGAAAAGGATGGAAGCAGCGAATAACGAAGAACGGCACTTCGATCTGACTCCAAAACTCGGATTTTCTACACAAAATCGTCTCTTCTCTTCTCTGGAAACTCCAAACTCGAAAACTGTGCAAGAGAAAAGCGGATGCACCTTTTAATCTCTCGGATTAGGGATTTCCCTGCCCCAAACCGCCCAACACCGGACAACTTAAACTGGACCGGAATCGATTCCAATAACCGGTGTCGACCGACACTCTCCTGAATCGACATCACCTTCAAAACGCCAGAAAATGGTTCGCGGATGTTACAACTCTCACACACTAAACTGGATTCGACCTCGAATCCCAACGAAACACGTATACTAAAGACCACAAACCTGGCCCCACCTGGCCAAACCACTAAAGATCCACACCTGATCCGAGATACTCACATCTAATCCTATGTTATATGCACGTTCCCAGACATCATTACTCTTAACTCATTACTCTAACTACTTATATTAGGGCCACTCACCGAGATAAGTCTGCCGGAGAACACTATCTCCACAGGAAATGCAGGAGAACCACAGTCTCCTCAAGAGAAACACTATCCCCTCGATACTCACTTCGCGACTCACTAGTCACTGGTAAGTAAACATCCCTAACCACTTATATTGGGGTCGCTACCCCATATAAGTTTGCCGGAGAACACTATCTCCAAAAAGTAAGGAGTTATTCGGGGACACCACGTCCCCTAGAGTAATAATTCTGAAACGCCTATAACATATCCGATCAGAATCGTCTCACGACCCAAACTGGTCAACAAACTTGTAACATCCAGAACACAGAAATATAAGGAAAATCTCCATCTTATAAATCTCCAAAAATGTATATCGTTACAAAGAAAACGAAAATACATAAAACAACAACAACATAGCACCAAGCTAAAACTAGAACCACAAAGATGATGAAGCTCACTCCTCGACCTGCTTGTCGAACCACGTCCTGAACTTCAGCTTCATCTTTGCCTCAGGCTCCCAAGTCTCCTCCTCTGTACCTCTATAGTCCCACAGAACTCTCAGCAACGGTATCTTCTTGTGTCGCAGAACCTTGACTCTCCTCTCAAGAATCCTCACAGGAACCGCCGGAACCGTCAAATCAGGCCTAAGATCCTCTGGAATCTTAGCCACTAACTCCTTTGAAGGATGAAGGCACTTCCTCAGCATAGAAACATGAAACCCCTTCTGAAATGCTCTCATAATCGGAAGTAACCCAAGCTGATACGCCACTGGTCCAACTCGCTCCACAACCGGAAACGGATCCTTAACCCGCGGACTCAGCTAGTTATCTGCTATGGATCTGTTAGGACCCCTCAACATAGCCAACTTGAGATACAACCGATCTTCAACCTGAAACTCATGTCTCGTCTCCGCCTATTAGCGTAACTCTTCTGTCTATCCTGAGTTTCCTTCATGTTCAGTCTCAAAACACGAACCTTCTCCGTCGTTTCCTGAACATAAGTAGCTCCATAAATGCTGCGCTCCCCCACTTGGGTCCAGCGTAAAGGTGTCCTACATGGCCTCCCATATAAAGCCTCAAAAGGATCCATCCCATCCCAATACTCAGCTAAGCTCAAGTGATCTGCCTAATGACCACCCTAGTCCTGCACACACATCCTCAGCAAATCCTCCAAAGTATGAATCGTCCTCTCTGACTACCACATTAGTCTGTGGATGATAAGCTGTACTCATATGCACATTTGTGCCCATCTCTGTCTGAAAAACTCTGAGGCGAATCCAGAATCACGATATGACACAATACTGGCTGGCACACTATGCAGCCTCACAACCTCCCTCACAAATTTCGTAGCCAAAACAGCAGCTCCATCTGTCTTCTTAATGGCCATAAAATGTGCTGACTTGGTCAACCGATCCACAATCACCCATATAGCATCATAAGTCCGTGATATAGGTAATCCCACTACGAAATCCATCGTGATCATATCTCACTTCCACTGTGGAATGGGTAAACTCTGTAAAAGACCACCCGGAACCTGATGCTCTGCCTTGACCAACGAACACGTGTTGCACTTCGCAACCCAATCAGCCACATCTCTCTTCATCCTGACCCAGTGATAACACCGCTTGAGGTCATGGTACATATAACGCCCCGACCGCCCATCCCGGTGAGTCACCCATGCCCTCTCTCGGCCCGTGGGCCCCACCCTTGTCCGACAACCGGTGCGCTATTTTTGAGAGGCTCTACCGACTTATTTACTATCCCTGCAATCAACACACGACCTTTCCCCGTGTTTTGGCCTCACTTACACGGTTCCGCAGACCACTTCCCGGAAGATCACCCATCCTTCCACTACTCCAGCCCAAGCACGCTTAACTCTGGAGTTACTTATGGGCCTTTGACCGAAAAGGTAAGTGCACTTTGTTGACATTGGTAGCCAAATCAATTATCTTAAGCCTCTCCACAAACCGGGATGTTACAATTCACCCCCACTCACTGAGCGCAACGTCCTTGTTGCGCACCTGGATCGTCACCCCCTGACGGTGTGAGTCAAGGCCACTCCACTTGACCCCACACTCACGTCTGGGTTCGGCTCTGATACCAAATTATAACGCCCCGACCGCACATCCCGGTGAGTCACCCACGCCCTCTCTCGGCCCGTGGGCCCCACCCTTGTCTGACAATCGGTGCGCTATTTTTGAGAGGCTCTACCGACTTATTTACTATCCCTGCAATCAACACCCGACCTTTCCCCGTGTTTTGGCCTCACTTACACGGTTCCGCAGACCACTTCCCGGAAGGTCACCCATCCTTCCACTACTCCAGCCCAAGCACGCTTAACTTTGGAGTTACTTATGGGCCTTTGACCGAAAAGGTAAGTGCACTTTGTTGACATTGGTAGTCAAATCAATTATCTTAAGCCTCTCCACAAACCGGGATGTTACAGTACATCTTGGTCGCTCCTGGATGAATCGAGAACTTGTTCGCATGAGCCTCTCTCAGAATCTCCTATCTCAACTCCTCAATCTTGGATACACAAACCAAAATCGTCCCATTCGTAGAGACCTGATACTCATAACCAACTGCACGCGATGCATCACTCAAAGTCTGATCACTCTCCTGAGCCACTCCGATCCTACTGAGTAAGTCTGCCTGATCAACTGTCTCCAAGCCCAAAGGCTCATGCGAAATAGCACAAAGATGCAAAGTGCTAATCTTGCTAACCAAGTCCTCAAGATCCTGCTCTCGAGCTGAATCTGACCTCCGTCGACTCAACGCATTTTCCACCTAGTTAGCCTTGAATGGATGATAGATAATCTCCAGATCATAATCTGCCAAAAACTCAACCCAACGCGTCTGTCTCATGTTCAGCAAAGGATGAGTGAAGATATGCTGCATACTCTTGTGATCCGTAAAGATCTGCACTGACCCGCCATACAAATAAGACCTCCATATCTTAAGCGCAAAGACCACCGCTCCCAACTCAAGATCATGCGTAGGGCGACTACGCTCGCTGCCCTACAACTGCCTCGAAGCATAGGTAATCACTCGACCCTCCTGCATAAAGACACAACCCAGACCAACTCCTGAAGCATATGTATATACCTCTGTGGGATGTTAATGTTGGGTAATTACCCATAGGGTACCCTACACCCTTAAAATAAATCAAGCCCATTACCCTCCTTTTTGTTAACAAAATTTTAAGGGTAAAAAACGGGCGGGTACCCTGAATACATGGATCTTATTAGGATTACCCTAACAAGTTTAGGGTACCCATAGGGTTTTTTGTTTTGTTTTAATAACTTATGTGTTAACCATACTAATCTTTGATCGATTTGAAAGGAAAGCATGATTTCGCGATTTTGATATGAAAACTTGAGATTTCGCGATTTTGACAGGAAAACATGATTTCGCAGAAAAAACATGATTTTGCAGGAAACGTGATTTCGCGATTTTGACAGAAAAACATGATTTCGCGATTTTGTGGTTTTTGCGGATTTCCTTGAAAAACATGATTTCACGGTTTTCACATATTTTACGGTTTTTACGGATTCTATGGTTTTTTCAGGAAAACATGATTTTGCGGTTTTTATGGGTTTTACGTTTTTACGGATTTTGCACGAAAACATGATTTTACGGATTTTACGGATTTCGCAGTTTTCACGATTTTTAGGGATTTTGACAGAAAACTTGATTTCGCGGTTTTACAGTTTTTACGAATTTTACGATTTTTACGGATTTTGCAGGAAAACATGATTTCACAGTTTTTACAGGTTTTACGCTTTTACAGATTTTTCCGGAAAACATGATACCATGGTTTTTACGGGTTTTTTTACGGATTTTACGGTTTTTACAGATTTTGCCGGAAAACATGATTTTTGCGGTTTTTATGGTTTTTATAGTTTTTACGGATTTTGACAGAAAACATGATTTTGAGTTTCTGGCGGAAAACGTGATTTTGCGGATTTGGCGGAAAAACGTTATTTCCCTGAAAAACATGATTTTGGGGTTTTGGCAAGAAAAAGTTATTTTAGAGTTTTGGCGGAAAAATGTTATTTTACAATTTTGGCGGAAAATGTGGTTTCACGATTTTCTATTTTACAAGTATTTAATAAAAAGGCATTTTATTTAACAAAATTTAAGAAAATTAAGAATAAAATTTATCACAAATATAACAAAACTATTTTTATAATATACAAATTTGAAAAGAAATCAACATAAAATATTAATGTTAATTAAGCATTACCAAATAAAAAGACAAAAAAACAGTTAGGGTATCATTGGGTACCATAAAAGCTTGAGGGTTTTTTCTGGACTATCCTATTGGTACTAGGGTATTTTCATGACTTTCTAAACTAGAATACTTTATAAAAGGAATATTTCAAGGTTAGGGTAGGGTAGGGTTATTTTACCCTACTCCTCTCAGAGGAGTAATAAAAAAAGTGAAGCAAAAACAGAAGTACCTTGATTTTTGAAGTTGGATTACTTTCCAAATTGGCTTCCCCTTTGGCATCGCTGTATCTCTCTATTATCGATTTCATGCTGCCAAAACAAAGAAGGTAAGTAAGGTAACCCAAGCAACATCCAACTGCAACATTTCTCCTTACATATTTCAGTATCAGAACTTTAGGCTACCCTAAGCAACATTTCACTACATGCAATGGGATTCTCTCCATCAAAATGTAACATGACTTATGAAGCTTAAGTAGAGAATGAGACAAAATTGATGTAGATGAGGCCAACTCAGAGTATTGTATATATATTATTGTTATCAGCTCGCAAGTAATGATGAAATAGTGAGAGATAAATGTGTAGGACCCTTTAACACCATTGCGTCCTATATCTCTGACGATCTTTTTTACTTTATGTATTTTGTTTTCTGGTGTACCACATAGGCTTCCTCGGCTCGTGTAATGCCAAAACTGGTGTACTAGTCAACATATCCTTGAGCTTCGCAAAGCTCTCCTCACACTTCGGTGACCAAACAAACGGAACATCCTTGCCGGTCAACTTCGTCATCGGCTGCGACATGCTCGCAAACCCCTTGACGAATCTCCTGTAGTAGCCTGCTAAACCCAGAAAACTCCTGCTCTCGGTAGCACTACTCGGTCTAGCCAAATTCCTGATAGCCTCAATCTTCGCTGGATCTACAGAAACTCCCTGTCCAAAAACAATGTGACCCAGGAATCCCATCTCTCGCTGCCAGAAAGTGCACTTGCTCAACTTAGCATACAACTTCTGCTCCCGAAGCTTCTCCATAACCAATCTCAGGTGATTCTTGTGCTCCTCGGGACTCCTCGAAAACACCAAAATGTCGTCAATGAAGATGATAACGAACACGTCCAAAAACTCCTTGAACACGTCGTTCATCAACCTCATGAATGTTGCTGGCGCATAAGTCAAACCGAAAGGCATGACCACAAACTCAAAATGTGTGTATCTCGTCTTGAAAGCCGTCTTACAAACATATGCCTCGTATATCGGAATCTAATGATAACCCGATGTCAAGTCTATCGTGGAGAACCAGGTAGCACCCCTCAGCTGATCCAACAACTCGTCAATCCTCAGAAGAGGGTACCTGTTCTTCACAGTGACTCGGTTAAGTCCCCGTTAATCGATGCACGACCGAAAAACTCCCATCCTTCTTCTTCACGAACAACACTGGCGCTCCCTAGAGAGAAACACTCGGCCGAATAAAACCTTTGCTCACAAGGTCCTCTAGCTGCTTCTTCAGCTCTCCCAACTCTGCTGGATTAATCCTGTAAGGCGTCTTGAATATCAGAGCTGTCCCCGGCTCTAGCTCAATCATGAAAGGATCAGACCAAGATGGTGGTAATCCCTTCAGCGACTGAAACACATCCTCGAACTCCTGAACAACTCGGATATCCCCAATAGCAACCTCACCACTAGACTCCAACATAACGATCGTCGCCAAGTAAGCCTCCCAACCTCGCTCTATCATCTGCTCTGCCTGAATATCCGAGACCACAAGACTCGCGGAAGTCGGTCTCACTTCCTGGAACACCAACTTCCTTGGATCCCGCTCAAAGACCACTATGCCTCGATAACAATCCAGATGAACTCTGTAGTATGCTAACCAGTTTCATCCCCAAAATGACATCATACAGCTTTACCGGACTGATGACCAAATCTGCTGGCATCCACTGCCCCGCAATCTGAACGTCTACTTGTCTGGCACGGCCGTAAGTAGCCAGGAATCCTCCAATAGCCACATTGACCATGCCCGAACGCTCACCAGCGCTGCTCTGAATGCCACTGCTCTCGGCACGCTCCAGAGTAATGAAGCAATTCGATGCTCCAGAGTCAAACAGCTCGTGGGACTCAAAACCGTCCACTAACAAGGTCCCTACATAATTACATGCATTGAGAACCCTAGTATTCTATCACATAAAAAGTAATTGAAACAACCGAGGAGAATAATTTAACTACTAAAAAATTGACGAAGTCTGAGTCAAAGATTTTACCTGTGATCTGCCCGAACTCACTATGCTGCCCGACCTCTATCAAAGAATACACTCGCGGCGCCGCTCCAATCTGACCCAACGGCTGCCCCGCTGCCATCTGAGCCATTGGCTGAGCCACTACCGGCCGAACCGCTGCTACAGCCTTCTGCTGCAACTTGGGATACATCCGCCTGATATGCCCCGACTCTCTGCAATGGAAGCACACTCTGGTCTCTCGGGCTGGCTCCCTCCTGGGACCGCTCGCCACACGATGCTCTGTGTTCCCACAACTAAGGTAACCACTACGACCACTCTACCCGCGTCCAGAAACCTCGACCAACCTCCTTCTCTGGCCCTACGCAGGCTTACCGCCTTTAGCAGAACCAGAACAAAAACCTCTGCGCAGCTGTGGCTGTTGCTGCTGCTGCTGACTCCTCGGCTTGATATCAGGAGAAACTGCAGCTGGAACAGCTACCAGACCAACCTGCTCGTGTTGATCCTCCTCAATGGATGCTGCCAACTCTACTAAATCCACCCTCGAGGCGTACACGGCGCCTCTGCACTGGGTCGGGATACTGAAATGAAGTTCCTGCAAGAACCTCTGCACCAGGGGATGCTCGTCTTCCATACCTCTGCCAGTGTGAACCACCAGCCTACTGAACTTTGCATCATACTGACGCACTGAACGCTCTCCCTGGGACAATGCCATGAATCTCATCTGAAGACGATCTCGAGCATCCTGAGGAAAATACTTGGCGTTGAACTCCGTTAGGAATTCGCCCCAAGTCCACACTGCTCTCCTAGCCTCAATGTCTCGCCACCACAAATGTGCATCTCCACCCAGATAATACACAGCAAACTCCAGCATATAGTCCTCAGGTCATCTAATAGACCAGAAGTTACGCTCCAGTCTCAAACGCCACTCATCGGCCTCCTCAGGCCCAACTCTGCCCTTGAAGAAAGGCGTAGCAATCCTCTGCATCTGCCCCATCATCTCTAGTTAAGGCGGACGCCCAACAACTGCAGCCCCCGGCTGCCCAACAACTGCAGCCCCCGGCTGCCCAACAACTGCAGCCCCCGGCTGCCCAACAACTGCAGCATCCTGCTGCGCCCCAGCCACTGGAGGTGCATCCGGAGCCTGCTTTGGAACCGCTGGCAGAAAGCGTGTGTCACTAAACCAATGACTAGGTCATCACGACCCTGAGCTGCAGAAGCACCCCCACCAGGGGCCAGCTCAGCTCCCACACCACCACCAGCACCAGTCCCCAAACTAGCACTGGCACCCAAACCGGCCTGACTAGCAGACCCCACTGAATGAGACACTGACGCAGACGCCACACTAAGCATCACACTTTCTCCTGACTCTGCCGCTGCTCCAAGACCACGACCCCGGCCTCCACGGCCTGCAGCTCGGCCGCCACGGCCTGCAGCTCGGCCGCCACGACCAACTGCTCTGCCCCCACGGACACCGGCTCCACTGATGCGTGTGAATTTGTGCTTCAAGTAATAACCCAACTAATGACCTGCAAGTGCACGGCAACGAGGTAAGTATAGTATGGGATCGAATCCACAAGAACCTATCGATTGTACTACAAATTGTAAGAGTTAAATCAAGCTAAAAAAAAAATTAAGATTGTGGTTTGGGATTTTTGTGAAACTAAAGCAATAAGCAAATAAATAGCAAATGAAATCAATAAGAGAAAACACTAGGCGTTAGGAAAATCTCAAAGCATCACAAATCATCAACAATCAATCAAGATAATGGGATACATTATAATCCATTCTAGAACTTAAATCACTAAGATATAGTTTCCCACTTTCGTGGCTCTAACCACTATGTTTATTCAACCTAATAGACTCAACTTTCGATGGTTATTACAAGTTGAAAACATGCATTAAAGTTGTTCGAGATTTAATTGTTCACAATAGTTTACAACTCAACTTTCGATGGTTGTAACTTATTACTCACCAAATACTAGTTCCGGCAATATAGCAAGCTTTTGGAGAGTATATTAACCCAAGGTCCGATACTAGTTGATCAGAAAAGCAAGAGGCATTATGCTCAAGTAAAGGTGAAGAAACCAAAAGATTATCTTAATTCAAAAGATTAAGGGTGACAATTCATGAACTCATTGATTTATCATTAGCCTAGCAAAGGATCTACTCGGCCATGGAACAAACACCACAAGACATGATGAATGAAAACATGATAAGTATTAAAAGAGATAAAGGAATAAGAAAGCTTCTCTGTTTATGAAGAACAAAAGTCGATCTCTCCTTAAAACTCTCTCGGATCCAATACAAACTTAAAAGAAAGAAAAGTGCTTAGAGATTTTGTGTAAGTGTGTGTGTGTGTGTGAGCCTTGGATCTTCAGAGACACCTCTTCTATCTGCTTCCAGGATGGCTCTCTCTCTTCTCTGACGGCGCACACCAAGCTCTTCTTTTCGTGAGGCTAAAAATATGTATATATAGGTTGGGCGTCGCTAGGTCTTTTAGGTGTCGGAAAATGAAACTTTCCGATGAGCCGGACTTGATGTTTTGCGACGTGAATGGGCTGAGATCAGGCCAAGGAAACCACCAAAAGCAAGCTAGGCCTGTGTTAAGTTGAGCCAAGGCCTATACCGCGGAATCTCGGGCCGTGGGTTACACCAAGTCTCCATGGGCTTCATTTCCTCGCCAGACGGACATGTCTCAGGAGAAAAAAGGTCTAGACCGGATATCTACTCCAAATGACTCCATTCTACTTTGCCGTGATGGCTCGCTGAATTATCTATCCATAAGTATCAAGATCACAATTTTGGACGTCAGGAAGGTCTTCTACCGCGGCCAAATTTCGGATGCTCCGGTTCTGTACGATTGCGGAAATCGAACAGTTGGAGTTTTATTGATGCTCTTGACTTGGAAACTTACATCGATCATGGTTTGAGGCTATTTTGCTCCTTTTTGTATCCTTTTTGATTTTTTAACCTACAAAGACTCCAAAACCAACAAATACAAGAAAACTACCTCTAAAGGCACAAAACCTTATTGAAAATACTTAAAAATATAATAAAATACTAGGGGAAAACATGTAAAATATGGTTATATCAACTCCCCCAGACTTAGCTTTTACTTGTCCCCAAGAAAACTAAGCATGAAAAAGAGGTTTGAAAACATGAGAACTCTCAAATCTTTTGGAAATCCCTATTGACCTTTATCTTAGTAATCCACATAAAACAGTGATTGCATTTAGAATTAAGAACAAGAGTACATACCATGAGTTTCGCAATTATCCCAAAGCAATCCACTCCTCCTTGGACCATCCATATTCACCACCTTTGACTCCTTTAGTTTCTAAAGGTGTGGTCTCAACTAGGGAATATCGATCAAAGGGCTCATAGTCTCTTACCCATCCTCTTTTGATTAAACACATGTCTTGCTTCTTGATTCACCTCTCTCTTCTCACTTCTTCAATTCGGTTCATCCTTTTTTAGGGTAGCAATGTATTTTTTTTTTTTATTCGACTTCTTCTCCTTAGTGGTTTTTGGAGGTTTTTCTTTGGGTGATCTTCCATAGACGCGAGTAATGATGGTTGTAGCCACCTAATCCCCGGTTACTTGGATCAAAAGGCCTTCCATAGACGCGATTATTGATGGTTGTAGCCACCTAATACCCGGTTACTTGGACCTTGATGCTTTTTCTTTAAATTGAAGAGGAGAGAGTGGGAAACAGAACTCACAGAGACTTTTTCTTGCTGGTGAGGATGAGGAGTCATGCCCTTTGTATGCCAAGCCCCTAATTGAGAAGATTAAGTTCATTTGGTGAGCAATCAAAGATGGATCCTTCTTATGCCCTTAGAGATGTGGATGTTTTTGGTAAACTTATCCACTCATGGTGCACATGTGATGAACTATACTGTCAATAACTGATCAATGGTCACTTAAACATAGGCACAACAATGGTTAGATCCAAGATAAGGTCTTAATTCTCGACAAAAAGTTTGACTCAATAAAAACGACTCAATAAATTGAAAAATGATGCAAAATGAAATGCCAAAATGAACAAACTCATTAGTAATAATCCCCCAGACTTAACTTGCACCATCCCGGTGAAAGACAAATCAGATTAAGAGAGGTAAAATATGAAATACAACGGAAAGGATAGAGATAGGATGATTTTACCAAGTGATGACCAATTGTCATGAAGAACAAGCTTGTACCAGTGTATGAGGCACTTCCTTAGGCATAATTGGTCGGTGAGTTTTCAATCTCTAGGCTTGATTCTCTCCGGTTTGCAATTTGGTCGAGTAATGTTCTTTTTGGTCGACCCGAATAGAGTCATATGAACCACAGAACAAACCGTTAAGAATTCCATATACCATATTGAAAATTTACCATCCAAGTTGATGTTTTGTAGCCTTTGGTGAAGTTTCAAGGGATTCGAACGAGCGGTTGGAGAGATTCTTCATTTGGTGGTCCGTTCGGTCGACCGGGTAATATTACTATAGACCACAGCTCAATCCATGAAGATTTCCCCGACCTATTTTGAAATTCCATCGACCGACCTCATGTTTTATGACCACTGGTGAAGTTTGAGGCTATTTGAACGAGCCGTTTGAGAGATGCTTCACAAGATGGTAGAAACGGCTCTATGAAGGTGTTTCTCTCACCATTTGGGGTTTGGCTCGTTCTTCTTCTGATTTTTTCTTTGGAAATGTGTTATTGAAGCTCCAGGAAATCATTTCCAGCCGGTGGTTGCTCCTATGCCGTTTTTTGGGTTTGTCGGCCATTTTGGTCACCGCTATCGATCGGATTGGGCTTCAATCCATATCTCCTGATCCATGGAATTTACAGTGTCCTATCTTTTAGATTTGCCAACCAATTTGGTGTTGTCTGGCCGTCTGTGAAGTTTGGTGGACTTTGGACACACGGATTGTGAGATAGATGATGATGGTACTCAATTGCCGTTTGTGGCCGATAGAAAGTGGCCGGATGAGATTTCTTCATATCTACGCGGTCGTTTTGAGATTTTCTTCGAACGGAGTGATTCTTTTGTCCTCCTTTATCATTTCCAAGAGGTGGCCGCCATGTTCTTTGTGCTTTGGTGCAGTTCTCCTTTGAAACCGCCTTTAAACCGCCATGGGGATTGTATTTTAGGTCGGTGCAGCAACTCTCCTTTGTTTCTTCCTGTCAAAGAGTTAAGTCCTTGCAAAACACTTGAAATCACTGTTAAGTACGGTCTTCAGTTAAGTAGCTCTCAATCTAAGATGATAAAGTATAAACTATAAAAACATGTTGGGTCTTGGCTAGGGATCCCAAAGTTCTAGAATAGTTTAAGATCAGTGAAATCAATGCATAATTTTGTTTGACAAGTGAATGTATATTTCATTCATTAACCATTAAAAGTTTTAAGCAATTTAAACGATTAGATGTTATCAATGAAGGTCAATGGTTCAAATGCTTATCAAGTGAAGATCATAATGGTTATTAGTGAATGAAATATAAGAAGTTACTTACTTTGAGGGGAGGATTCTCCTTGTACAAGGGTGGGAACAATGGATGGGACACTTTCTTTGTTTGGTCTCCTTTTGGGTCTTCATCCTAACAACATTTTGTTTTTGTATTTTTATGTAAATTTAAAATTTCCTGAAAAATAAGACTAAGTAGTTATGCATGCAACAATGATATGAAAATTAAAAATGAAAATAAAAACCATGTGGGTTGCCTCCCACAAAGCGCTTTGCTTAAAGTCAGTTAGCTTGACTCCTTTTTTCTGCAAGGACCTATCGGTTGCATCGGCTAAGGGGATGATTTCTTCTTCTCCCTTTTCCGTGTTTGCTAGGTATGGCTTGAGTCTTTGGCCATTGACCGTGAAGTCTCCTCCACTAGGGTCCCAAAGAACCACTGCTCCATATGGTTTCACCTCTTTGATCTTGAATGGGCCAGACCATCTTGAACGGAGCTTACTGGGAAAGAGCTTAAGTCTTGAGTTAAACAGTAAAACCTGGTCATTTGGAGCAAAGGATTTAGGCACTATCTTCCTGTCATGAAGCGCCTTAGTTCTCTCCTTGTATATCTTAGTATTCTCATAGGCCAGGTGCCTTATCTCTTCCAACTCATTCAATTGAATCAACCGCCTTTCAGCTGCGGTATTTAGGTAGAAGTTAATCTCCTTGACCGCCCATGCCACCTTATATTCAAGATCTACTAGTTAATGGCACGCCTTACCATAGACAAGATGGAAAGGGGTCGTCCCTAATGGGCTCTTGAAGGTTGTTCTATAAGCCCAAAGAGCATCATCTAGCTTTGCTGACCAATCCTTCCGAGTTTTCCCGGTTGTCTTTTGTATAATGCTTTTGAGTTCTCTGTTTGATATCTCCAATTGTCAGCTGGTTTGTGGGTGATAGGGGCTTGAAACTTTGTGTCTAACTCCATGCTTCCTTAGTAAGTTGGCAAAGACTCGGTTTATGAAATGAGAACCTCCATCACTGATCACTACTCTTGGCACTCCGAACCTTGGGAAGATGACCGACTTGAAAATATTAATGACCACACTAGAATCATTTGTTGTAAGACTTTAGAGACCATCTTGAATGTAGCAAAGTGGCCAGCATAGGCTGATCCGTGACAGCCGTGAAGGATTCCCGCAACTTCTTCTTCCGGTACACATTTTCTAAACATCCCATCTTGGCATTTCTTGTAAAGGTAAGGCTCATCCAAGAAGTAGATTCTTATATCTTTCAAGAACTTCTTCTTCTTGTATCCGTAAAACTGCGAAGGCTCAATGTCAGCTGCAAGATAGTTGGCTATGTGGCGATACCAAGGTGTACCAAAGGCGATTCTCTTGTCCGGGACAGGTTGTGGCGTGTTTTGGATCCTTGTGATGGGTATGGCATTGACAGAATAGACCGTCTCCTCAGGTAATGAATCGTCTATGGGTAGTTGTTCTTCGATTCTCATCCAGGAAAGATGATCGGCCACACTATTCTCCGCACCTTTTCTATCAATGATCTTTAAATCAAACTCTTGTAGTATGATAATCCATCTTATGAGGCGCGTCTTTGCATCTTTATTGGACAAGAGATACTTAAGGGCAGCATGGTCGGTGTGGACAATGACCTTAGACCCAACAAGATAGGACCGGAACTTCTCAAATGCAAAGACAATTGCGAGTAGCTCCTTCTCCGTGGTGGCATAGTTGCATTGTGCCTCATCCAGGGTCCTGCTTGCATAATAGATGACATGTAGTTTCTTTTCTCTGTCCTAGCACGGCTCCAACGGCATAGTCACTTGCATCGTACATAATCTCAAATGGAAGCTCCCAATCCGGTGATTGTACAACCGATGCGCTTATGAGGGCAGCCGTGATCTTTTTGAAAGCGGTAAGGCAATCAACATCAAACTCAAATGGGACATCTTTGCATAGGAGTTGAGTGAGGGGGCGTGCAATCTTAGAGAAATCTTGAATGAACCTCCTATAGAAACTGGCATGCCCGAGGAAGCTTCTCACTCCTTTAACATTCTTGGACGGTTCCAAGTTCACCATCACCTCTATCTTTGCCTTATCAACTTCAATCCCTTTCTCTGATATCCTGTGGCCAAGGACTATCCCATCTCTCACCATGAAATGACATTTTTCCCAATTTAGCACAAGATGTTTCTCCTCGCATCTCTTAAGAACTTTGCTAAGATTTGACAAACAAGCATAAAAGGAAGAGCCATAAACCGAAAAGTCATCCATGAATACCTCCATTATGTCTTCTATGAAGTCGGTGAAGATGGACATCATGCATCTTTGAAAGGTGGCTGGAGCATTACACAATCCAAAAGGCATTCTCCGGTAAGCAAATGTGCCATAAGGACATGTAAATGTTGTCTTCTCTTGGTCATCCGGATGGATTGGGATTTGAAGAAAACCTGAATAACCATTTAGAAAACAATAGTAAGGGTGCATAGCAATCCTTTATAGCATATGATCTATGAATGGTAAAGGGAAATGATCCTTCCAGTTTGCGGTATTGAGCTTGCGGTAGTCGATGCACATTCGGTGGCCGGTGATTGTTCTTGTCGGGATCAGCTCCTCATTTTCATTCCTTACAACCGTGACACCTCCCTTTTTGGGGACCATATGCACCGGACTTACCCATGTACTGTCCGAGATTGGATATATGATCCTGGCTTCCAAGAGTTTCATTATCTCCTTTTTAACAACATCTTTTAGGTTTGGGTTCAGCCTTCTTTGGTGCTCTATAGATGATGTTGACTCATCCTCAAGGTGGATCCTGTGCATACAAAGGTCTGGAGATATGCCAGCTATATCATCAAGAGAATAGCCAAGAGCCTTGAGGTGCTTGTGCGAGCCGAAACTGCACTACGATACTTTTAGTGTTTTTAGGGAGAGCCGAGAATTTCGTAAGTAAACACAAGGATCGATCCAAATGATGGTTATTTTATTACCTGTTATGTGAGCTACAATATGTGTGGCGTGTGCCTTTTTGTGTGAAAAGTGATGCCTCAAATAATGACTATCGGTTCCTATTTATAAGAGAATAGGAACCGACTTTTACAACCGACTTTACGCAAAAATGTAAACTTTCCTTTGTGGCTCGCGCCGACTTCAGTTTAAGGAAAGTCTTTGATGGGCCTCGGCTCGAATCGCTCCGTCGGATGTTGGTTCGGCCCATCGAGAAGTTTCCGGCTGGCCTTCGGTTTGACGCCCGGTTCGGCCCGGTTTGGTGCGGTTCAGCTCGATCTTCCCCCATTTGCCCAATCCAAATGACGATGTCTCGGGGTGGAATCCGACCCCAACAGTTAGCCCCCAGCTCGTTAGTCATAGGTGTAAGAGTGACGAGCTAAAAGTTGAAAGTGAGAAGGCATTGTCATTTGATTCTTCTATGGATATGGCTCGCCAAATGTTGCTTCGCTCGATATTTGACGCGAGATATTTGGCTCGCTGTTTGCTTCTGATGAAACGATGTCGAGTTGCTTTATCGGTATATGGGCTTAGAATCCGAAACGTCTCCGAGCCCACTAGTCTTCGACAGAAGCCCTAGAGATTAGGCGGGAATTAGGTCATGCCGTTTCGTCTTCCCGAGCCAGCACGTGGATTAGGTCGCGCCGTTTCATCTCCCCGAACCGACGCGCCCACGCGCCAAAACTTCTATAAATATGAGACCTTGGGGTTCATTTTTCTCATTCTGCCTCTCTCTCCTCGACCGAGCAAAAGGTAGTTCTCTCTTTCTCTCCTCTCTTTTTTTAAAGTTCTTCGTGTTCTTCGTTTGCGCCGCCGTGATAAGACCTTTCTCCGGCACATCTTCAAACTTTCCGATCCATCTCCTTCCGAGCCGAATGTCTTCAGGCAGTCGTACCCCTTCCATTGGGCCAGATCACTCTGAGGATCGTTCATACGATTCCAACGATTCCGGGACTTCGAGTCGGCATTGGTTTTCGGATACATCCGACGATTCTAGCGGCTCGCAATCAGAAGTCAAAAGTCAATCGGTTCGGTCTACGGGGGACGCTGAGATCGATCGACTGACGAGCGAGCCCCCGGTTGCTCAGCGTGATGGTTCTAACGAGGCACGCGAGCCAACTGATGTTGATGAAGGGGCTATGGGAGAGCCAACTCTTCCTCGTACGGAAGCGGATCCTTCCCATGATCGATCGGGTCGCGCCATACTATCGCTAGATCCGATATACGATTCGGAGGCGATCAAAATTGAGCAGGCGTTTGATGACGGGGCGATCGGCGACATTCTCAGACCGTTTGCACCTCCTTTCGCTCAGGTATCGAGTCGGCCACAATTTGGAGCCGGTTCGTCCCGGGGAGCAAAGAGGCGAGCCAAATCGACGCGAGCCCCGAGGGGGTCCTCGAAAAAGTCAGTTCGGAATCCTCCTGGAGCAACGCTTTGTACCAAGACATCTTTGGAATCGCTCCGCCGTTACTTCAACATATCTGAAGAAGTTGAGCTTCTCCTACCAGCAAACCATCAGAGAGCCGATGATCCACCGCCTGGATGCTTAACGCTATATGAAAGCTATTTTTACCAGACTTTTCTGTGGTTTCCCGTCCCGAGCCTGATTCTTCATTTCCTAGGGAAATACGGGCTCGCACTCGGTCAACTTCTGCCACGAGGCATGCGGCATCTGGTTGGGTTGATCGTCCTGAGCTATGAGATTGGCATTCCGCTCGGGATCCATCACCTTCAGAATCTCTTGGAGTTTCGTCGTAGCGGGAAGTCGCTTCGCTATTACATCTCCAATAAGAAGAATCGGAAGATCATCGACGGCTTCCCCAACAAAGATGATGGCTGGGAGAAATATTTTTTCTTCGTCCCAATAAATGGAGCTTCGGTTGGGAGTACGCGGAGGAAGTTTATCAAGGACAATTGGCAGGAAATCGGTGCGAGCCGAAGAGAAATCACTATTTCAAATTCTCGCGAACCGTCATCTAACGTTGCTCGGTCTTCTTGTTTTGTAGATCGACGATTGGTGCTTCGATTCCCGCCGGACCTCTCCGAATTCTTGCGAGCTGCAAGTTAATTGGGAACGAGACTTTACTCTCGAACGAGTGGAGAAGGCGCGCGAACAAGCCTACGATTCATTCGACTCCTCAGACAGTTCGGACGAGGAAGCTCCCGATTGGCCCGAGCCCTTGAATACAATGCCCCCAAAGTCTGCACGCGCGCTACTCAAAGAACAACGACGAGAAAAGGAAGCTCGTCTCGAAGTCGATCCGGTGGCTCGTCGTGAAGCTGTACCCTCGAAAACCGAGGGTAAGAGGGTAATGCAACCCCGCTCAGAGGAGAAAGGTCCTGGTGATAGGCCGCCTACGGAAGTTGGGAAGGCGGTCAAGCTGGCCCAGGAAGCCTTGGCGAAAAACAAGGCTTCGAAGAAGAAAAATTCTCCTAGACCTCCTTCTCCGGCTCGCTCGAACGCATCGAGGGACCAGGACGCCTTAGTCCTTAACCGGGGGCGGAAGAAAACTTCTAACCCTGCCGGCGAACCGTCGGCAAGCGAGCCGTCTGAGGTGATGAACAAGAAGAGAGCCGCGGTTGAGGGGCTTAAGGAGGGCGCGCCCAAGAAAGCCAAAGGGGATACTCCTTCCAGTTTCTTTGTCGATCCTGCTCAGGTCCGCTCTCTTCAGAGGACCGAGGCGGCGAACTATCTCGTCAAGAGTACCCCCGGGGTTCGCCTTCCTCCTCCCGATACGCTTTTGGAGAGGGAAGCGTATGAAGAGGCGGCTTCTCGTCTTCATTTGGTAAGTTCTCTTTCCGTTCGCTTATTTTGCGAGGAAGGTTTCCGTATATATACTCAATTGCTTTTCGTTTCTATTTTAGTTTTCGGAGTCTTTCAACAGGGTCGTCGAAGGCTATGAAAACAGGGCTCGCTCGGGTCAAGCCGCTCTCGAAGAGCTTCAGAAGCATGCCAACAATCTGAAGAGATTGCATGAAGTCGAATCGAAGGCGCGTGCCATAGAGACCAAACAAGCCGAGGAGAAGGCGGCCAAGCTCGAGGCTGAGTTGGCCAAGGAGCGGGCCGAATCAGTCAAGCACCGGGAGGCTGCAGCTAAGATGGACGGCAAAAAACGTTGATGATGCCATCAAAATGAAAGCTCTCCATGGTAAAATCTGCGAACTCAACGAGAAAGTGCGAGCCATGGACGCCAACTATCTGGCCGAGGTTGGAAAAGTGAAGTGCCGAGTGAACAGCCGGTACGCCAAGCTCCTCGAGTCGATCAAGTCTGGGTTGACGAGACTCCAGGAAGTGCATGAACGAGCCGTGCGCATCGCTCAGGCCGAAGGCAACGTCGAACTGATCAACGACATGCGAGGCGATGATCCGCCGGATCTCGACATTGAGCTTGCTGATCTCCAGGCGCTTATTGATTCGGATCCTGGGGTCGCTGAAGAGGCTAGTGCCCTGTTAGCCAACGTAATCGGTCAGCTCGTTCCCTTTCCGGATCCCGTCGAGCCGCCCGAGGTACACCTTAGAGACGAAACTATTACTCGGCTTGACCGACTTGGTCTCGGTATTGTCGATCAATGGGGTACTAATAGAGAGTCCCTTGTATTTCAGAGTGGAGTCGAGCCGGTGGTGATTCCCGAGATAAGGCCGGTTGGTGCGACCCTGGAGTCGATGAGCCAAGTTCTAGTAAATCCTGCTCAAGCTAGCGGACTGCCTCCCAGAACCGAAGGTCTGGTTGAGAAAGCCCCATCTGATATCCTGGAGGCATCGCGCCGAGCTCTGGAGGCTTCTGAGAAAGCCGCAGCCGAAGTCCTGGGCGTTCCTGATAAAGTTGACGAGGCGGTTTCGAGGCCAGAGGATGTTGCCGGGAAATCTGTGCCCGACGTTCAAGAATCGTCGAACCAAACCCCCAACTAAACTCTCAAATAATTTGTTTTTATATGCTGCCTTGATGGCTTTTATTTTGTTTTTGTACTTAGTGCCTGGACGGCTTTATCCACAGACTTTTTAGGATACATTTAATCGAACTGTTATCTGATCGAACGATTTAGCTTGATGAAATGCTTGCCAGTCGAAACAAATATGTCTGCGAGGCGTCTTAGTATTATACCAATGTTTTCCACGAAATGTTTAATATATTGGGCTTGGTCAACTTACCCCCGTTTACCGCGAACCCATCGTTTTGCGAGCTGCGATTTGGAATAATGATGATAACAAATTAGACCAACGTTACTACGGAGCGTTTATGTTGGGTTTTTGTCAACTTATTTCGGTTTTTGCCGCGGACAACTCAATCAGAAAGCCGCGGGTCGAAATAGCGACGAATTAAATTAGACCAACGTTGCTGCGAAATAAACGATTTATTCCAGTTTTTGCCGTGTCCTCATCTATTAGTGATTAACGGGTCGGAATAAACGATGGTGATCATATTTGTATAGCGCGCGCGTGAGAGTGTAATAAGATGTTTGAGATGATCGAATGTTACGGCCAACAACATTCGGCTCGGGGCAGTTTATGAGTTTTTATCGAGATGTTAACAGCGAACTGTTTAAGAGAATTGATGTGTGAATTTTATTCATCGTTGTGTTTAGCGGCGAGCCGCGTTACAGACGGAAAGTTCACCGTTCGACTTATGTTAACGGCGAACCGTGTTACAAGGATTTTGAGGGTGCGTTAACGGTAAACCGTGTTAGCGAAGATAGAATGCGTTTAACGGCGAACCGTGTTTCATTTGAATGGGAGTGTATAACCACGTACCCCACTCCCCCCCCCCTTTTTTTTGAGGGGGGCAACTGAATCCACTCGAAAGTGAACTGCCTACGTACCCCTCGCGGGGATCAAGTCACGCGTAGTTCTAGGTGATGGCGCCTCGCGCCTTGTTGGTAATACTTCTTGAGATGCATAACGTTCCATGGCTTCGGTATTGCTTCGCCAGCCATGTTTTCGAGCCGATAAGCTCCCGGGCGAACTGTTTCGGTGATCTTGTAAGGACCTTCCCAATTCGCACCCAGCTTTCCAGCGTTTCTCTCTGCGGTGTTTTGGAACACTTTTCTGAGAACTAGGTCTCCTGTTCTGAATCTCCTGGCTCGGACATTAGAGTTGTAGTACTTAGCCGCGGATTGCTGATAGTTCTGGATCCTGATAAGTGCTTGGTCACGCCGTTCGTTGATCAAATCCAGCTCGTCCAGCATCATCATATGGTTGCAGTCTGCTTGTTCTGGTAACAACCATCGGCGTACTCCGGGAAAATGCACTTCGGGGGGAATGACGCACTCTGTTCCGTAAACAAGTGCGAATGGGGTTTCGCCCGTGGCTCGCTTCGGAGTCGTTCGATGTGACCAAAGCACCCCTTCAAGTTCGTCCGCCCAACGACCCTTCTTTTCGTCGAGTCGTTTCTTGAGGCCGTCCAGGATTGTCTTGTTGGTCGCCTCAGCTTGACCGTTCCCCTGAGGGTATCGAGGCGTTGATTTGCTGAGACGGATCTTCCATTTGTCGCAGAATTTTTGGAACTTTGCTGATATAAACTGCGAACCGTTGTCGGTAACGATCTCGTGAGGGACGCCGTGCCGACATATGATGTTTTTCCATATGAACTGCTCGACCTGGGTATCTTTGATACTTGCATATGACTCTGCTTCGACCCATTTGGAGAAGTAATCGGTTAGGACCAATAAGAATCTCTTCTGCTTCGACTTATGCAGCGGCCCGACGATATCCATTGACCACTTCATGAATGGATAAGGTGTGGAGATGGAAGATAACAGCTCGGCCGGTTGATGTATCGTGGGCGCGTGTCGTTGGCATTTTTCGCATTTCCTTGTGAATTTTTCGCAATCGCTGATCATTGTTGGCCAAAAGTATACGTGTCGTTTAATTTTGATAGCTAAGGCTCGCCCACCAGAGTGATTTCCACACGAGCCGCTATGGACTTCTTCCATTATTTTTCGCGCGTCTTTTCCTTCCACGCAGTTGAGTAATGGGCCGGATAGCCTCCATCTGAACACGGCGTCTCTGATCAGAATATAACGAGCCGCTTGAGCTTTCAGTTTGCGAGCCGCCCATTTGTCTGCCGGGACCTCACCATCTGCTATGTAGAGGCGGATCGGACCCAGCCAGTCCTGGTCGCACCCATACTCTGCGTTGTCGTCTATCTCCATTGCCGTGGGTTGATTTCCAATGGGTTCGCCAGCATCTTCAGGTTCGTCTTCGATTATTGTCATCAGAACTTCTGGTTCGCCCACATCGATGCTAGGGCGCTCGATGAACTCCACCGGGATTATCCTTTTTAGGTCCGGATCGGAGGTCGAGGCCAGCGATGCCAAGGCATCGGCTTGAGTATTCTCGCCTCGCGGGATTCGTTCCAAGGAGAATTTGCTGAATTGTCCGGCCAGGTTCTTGACGACCCCGAGATATGCTTCCATCCTTTCGTCCTTAGTGACGTATTCTCCGCTGAATTGATTCGCGACGAGCTGAGAATCACAATAGGCGTGTATATCTTGGGCTCCTATTCCAAGTGCCAGCCTTAGCCCTGCTATCAGAGCTTCGTATTCTGCTTCATTATTCGACGCACCGAAATTGAGGCGAAGCGATTGCTCTAGGATTTCGCCTATTGGCGAGGCGAGTCGAATTCCGACTCCAGCGCCTTGCTTTGATGACGCGCCATCGACGTGTAACAGCCAGGTGGTGGGTTGGTCTGGTTCTTCGCTGGAACCGATAGGCAGCTCGATGAGAAAGTCAGCCAACACCTGTGACTTCGCGCTTGTCCTGCTTTGGTATTCGATATCGTATTCACTCAGCTCGATCGCCCACTTGGCTAATCTCCCGGATTGGCTCGGGCTGTGTAGGATCGTTCTTAATGGTAGCGCCGTTAGAACTACGATCGTGTGAGACTGGAAATACGGGCGTAATTTGCGGGACGCCACTACGACTGCTAGTGCAAGTTTCTCGGTCTGGGGGTACCTTGTCTCTGCGTCAGTCAAACTTTGGCTTACATAGAAAACGGGTTTCTGGATTCCTCGGTCTTCGCGAACCAGGACTCCACTGACTGCTGTTACCGATACGGCGATGTACAGATATAATGGCTCTCCTTCTTCTGGTTTCGCCAGTATTGGTGGGTTCGCTAGGTACAACTTCAGCTCGCGGAAAGCCTCCTCACACTTCGCTGTCCACTCGAACTTCTTGTTTCCTCGCAAAGTGTCGTAGAAAGGGAGACACTTATCCGTGGACCGTGAAATGAAACCGTGAAATGAATACGATATCGGTATTCGATATCGTATTCACTCAGCTCGATCGCCCACTTGGCTAATCTCCCGGATTGGCTCGGGCTGTGTAGGATCGTTCTTAATGGTAGCGCCGTTAGAACTACGATCGTGTGAGACTGGAAATACGGGCGTAATTTGCGGGACGCCACTACGACTGCTAGTGCAAGTTTCTCGGTCTGGGGGTACCTTGTCTCTGCGTCAGTCAAACTTTGGCTTACATAGAAAACGGGTTTCTGGATTCCTCGGTCTTCGCGAACCAGGACTCCACTGACTGCTGTTACCGATACGGCGATGTACAGATATAATGGCTCTCCTTCTTCTGGTTTCGCCAGTATTGGTGGGTTCGCTAGGTACAACTTCAGCTGGCGGAAAGCCTCCTCACACTTCGCTGTCCACTCGAACTTCTTGTTTCCTCGCAAAGTGTCGTAGAAAGGGAGACACTTATCCGTGGACCGTGAAATGAAACCGTGAAATGAATACGATATCGGTATTCGATATCGTATTCACTCAGCTCGATCGCCCACTTGGCTAATCTCCCGGATTGGCTCGGGCTGTGTAGGATCGTTCTTAATGGTAGCGCCGTTAGAACTACGATCGTGTGAGACTGGAAATACGGGCGTAATTTGCGGGACGCCACTACGACTGCTAGTGCAAGTTTCTCGGTCTGGGGGTACCTTGTCTCTGCGTCAGTCAAACTTTGGCTTACATAGAAAACGGGTTTCTGGATTCCTCGGTCTTCGCGAACCAGGACTCCACTGACTGCTGTTACCGATACGGCGATGTACAGATATAATGGCTCTCCTTCTTCTGGTTTCGCCAGTATTGGTGGGTTCGCTAGGTACAACTTCAGCTCGCGGAAAGCCTCCTCACACTTCGCTGTCCACTCGAACTTCTTGTTTCCTCGCAAAGTGTCGTAGAAAGGGAGACACTTATCCGTGGACCGTGCAATGAAACGGTTGAGCGCGGCGACACGTCCGGTTAGTTGCTGTATTTCCTTCTTCGTCTCCGGCGACTTCATTCTGATTAGAGCCTGGATCTGCCTCGGGTTAGCTTCGATGCCTCTGTAGGTAATCAGATATCCCAAGAATTCTCCGGATGTTACAGCGAACCGACACTTCGTTGGATTTAGCTTCATATCGTGTGAGTTCAGCTGCTCGAAGCAGTCGCGGAGATGTGCCACATGTTCTTCCTTTTTCAGAGATTTCACCAGCATATCGTCGATATAAACTTCCATCGTCTTCCCAAGCTGCGAGGCAAACATCTTGTTCCTTGTCCAAACGTAGTTTTTCGATCCTCGCCCCCTTTCGGCGCCTGCTTGGCTCGTGCCGCCTGTCTGTTGGCACGTTCCGATCTGATAGTTATGCGATCCGGAGAAGTTTGGCCCTTCGTGATGGATGTAACTGTTCTTTCCGCGCCGATGGCTTAGGTGATTGGGATGCTGATTCGGCTGCTGATGAGCTATCGGCGGGTTAGGCGGTTGTTTGGTGGCTGCCTTCAATGTGGGATGCGAGGCGGCTAGCAACTTCATATCTTCCTCTTCTTCGATGAACACGACAGATCGGTGGATGGCATCGGCGATCGACTTGGGTTTGTTGTACGCGAGCTCCTTCCGAAACTCCGATTTGACGACTAAACCCTTTTTCAGAGAATCTATGGCGATCTCGTCGTTGACCGCCCCGACTTTTGACATGGTGGTTTTAAAGCGTTCCATGAAACTGCGAAGCGACTCGCCTTCGCCTTGCAACATGTTCCATAGATTAATCACCGAGGCCGATTTCTCGATGAACATGGAATACTGCTTAAGAAAGAGAGCTGTCAACTGCTGGAAGTTTTCAATCGAATTTCGCTCGAGACTTAGGAACCAGTCCAGAGCCGGACCCTTCAGGTACTCAGCGAATAGGAGGCAGAAGCCGGCATCTTTCTCTTCTGCGTTTCGGAATTTGGCTCGACTCAAGGCGACCCGAAATGCGTTGATGTGATCTTTCGGGTTGGTCGAACCGTCGTATTTCTGAATGCTAAGTTTTCCGGGATCCATTATTCTGGCGCCCATCACTTTCGTCGAGAAAGGAGTGTGTTCGGCGTCTTCGCATATCTGAGCAATTTCCGGTGCCGAGCTGAGTGCCCTGTGGATCTGTGATCGAAGTAATTTGGCCTCGTTGTCGGATTTTTCAAGACGAGCTCGAATCTCGGCCAATTCGTCGCGACTCGTGCTTTGACCCTTGCCTTTTCTTGCCGTACTCACGCCTCGGGGCGATTGCTTTTCGGTTCGTGTTTCCAACAAGAGGCGTGATACCGCTTCGGCGAGCTCCGCAGGATCTGAGCTTGGTGAATCGCCGGTCGCCTTATCAGTTCCTTTGCTTTCCAACATTATCTGCCTCAGGGCTTTGGTCAGCGCCTCGGGAGTGATTTCGCTGGGGAGCGGATCTCCTAAGTTAATTCGTATTGGTTTGGTTGGCGGCGCGCTTTTGACTTGGTTTTGCTTCTTCTTCTTCTGAAGTGGCGGTGGCGAACCATCTGATTCGGATTCTGTTTCCTCTCGTTCCGAGGTTTCTTCCACGTTGTCCTCTTCTTCTCCATCCACTTCGTCAGCCTGGGAGTCGAAAGCCAGGTTTTTTGGATGGGAATTTTTACGTCGCGCGACACCTCCTGCTTCTTTCTCTTTTAGTTGGGCTCGCAAGGTTGCGAGCTCTTGCGTCAACGAGCTGTTCAAAACCTCTTGCTCTTCGGTCTGCTTCTGAAGGGCAGCGATCTTTTCCACTTCCGTCTGAACTGTTGTCTCGCTGTCCCCGTTCTGCAAACCGGTTGGTGTGGATCTGTTCAATTCTCCGTCAGTCATCTCGTCGAGCTCTTGTGTTTTCTAGTCTCAAATACTCCCCCTCCTTCTAGCGCCAAATTGTGCGAGCCGAAACTGCACTACGATACTTTTAGTGTTTTTAGGGAGAGCCGAGAATTTCGTAAGTAAACACAAGGATCGATCCAAATGATGGTTATTTTATTAGCTGTTATACGAGCTACAATATGTGTGGCGTGTGCCTTTTTGTGTGAAAAGTGATGCCTCAAATAATGACTATCGGTTCCTATTTATAAGAGAATAGGAACCGACTTTTACAACCGACTTTACGCAAAAATGTAAACTTTCCTTTGTGGCTCGCGCCGACTTCAGTTTAAGGAAAGTCTTTGATGGGCCTCGGCTCGAATCGCTCCGTCGGATGTTGGTTCGGCACATCGAGAAGTTTCCGGCTGGCCTTCGGTTTGACGCCCGGTTCGGCCCGGTTTGGTGCGGTTCAGCTCGATCTTCCCCCATTTGCCCAATCCAAATGACGATGTCTCGGGGTGGAATCCGACCCCAACAGTGCTTTCTCAACTCACAAAGTTGTAGGGCTGTCTCAACATTAGTTAAATTGGAGTTAATGATAACCGGATAAGTATTGTTAGGTCCGAGGAATGCGTACCTTAGCCCAACGGGAAGCTCTTTAAGCTCGACTTTGGGTGCTCTTAGCTCACTCCAAGGTTCGTTTGATGTCTTGGTGAGGCTCTTAGAGGCAGTCGGCCCTTTTTCTTCTTCTCCCAAACCAACATAGGCGACTAGATTGTCATATGTAGCCGCACCATCTAAAAGCTTGGCCAAACCGTGAGCCTCTTCATTCAAGTAATAATTTTCGCCCTCACTTTGTCTTAATGCAATCTCCAAGGGGTCATTCAGTATGAGCTCTTCATATACTTCTTCAGAAACTTCACTTAGATTATCCACCAAGAATGTGTGGCCATCAAATTGTAGGCTTACTTAGAGACTTGTCCACTTGAAACTTCATCGCAAGATCACCCAAATGCAAGTCAATCTTTCCTCTAACATCAATTATAGCACCGACAGTAGCTAAGAAAGGGCGTCCGAGGATCAGGGGATCCCTAGGTTCTTGGTCAAGATCCACTACCACAAAGTCGGCCGGTATAGAGCACTTACCGAGCATGACTTGAACATCGCCAACAATCCCAAGCGGTCGCCTAACCGATCGGTCCGTGAAGACCAATTGCATCTTTGTAGGCCTAAAGTTGGTGATTCCAAGGCGTCTAGCCACTGTATATGGCATCAAGTTCACACTAGAGCCTAAGTCAAAAAGGCAGCGTTTAAAGGTGGTACCTCCGATTTTACATGAGAGTACAAAACTGCCGGTATCATATAGCTTCTCGGGGATTTGATTTCGTAGTACTCTGCTGCAATCTTGGGTTATCAACATCACACCTTCTTCTAAGCTCAGATTGCTGGTCAAGATACCTTTCATGTATTTCCTCAAGGATGGGATGGTCATGCAAGCATCAACAAAAGGTAATCTTACACTTAGTTGGCTCACAAGGTCTCTCAGCTTTGCTTGCTATTTCTCCTTCTTAGGCTGCTTTAAGGCACCAGGGAAGGGCACTTTTGGCTTGTACACTCGAGATACTGGTGGCGGTATAAACTCCTCTTCAAGCTCTCCATTAGTTGCATTGTTGTTCTCGGCTCCATTTTCTTCTATCACAATCGTCGGTCGGGATGGTTCTTTCTCAGCTTCTTCAGGCATCTCCACCTCATCTAGCTGCGTCCCACTCCTAAGGGTGATGGCGGCAATGTGTTCCTTCTTGGGATTCATCTCGATTTGGCCGGGAAGGACTCCAAACGGTTTCTTGATCGAACCGGCGATGTGAGCTACTTGGAGATCAAGTTGCTTCATGTGAGACTCAAGTGAATCAAACTTGCTGTTTAGGTCATAGTAAATGTGGTGTATCTTCTCATGAATCTCCCTGTTGGCTTGCGTCTGTTCATGGATAAACTAATGGATCAAAGACTTGAACTCATCCTCTTGATCTTCCTTATACGCCGGTTGGTGTCTTGGTTGAGATGAAACCGCTTGTGGAATTTGCATAAACTGCTGACTAGGCCGCGGGTAAGAGTTATTAGGCATGTTTCCTTGAGCATAGAATCGGTTTTGAGGCTTGAGAAATGGTTTAAGACTCCTATCTCTGAGGTCTTGCTTGCTTATATAGTTTACATCTCTTTGATGATCCCCAAAGAACTCTTGATCCATCTCTTCATCCATCTGCCTCTCCAAAAGTTTAGAAATCATGAATTTGATCTCTTTAAATTCGGTTTGCTCCGGCCTTGTGTTTATTGCCTTAATGGTTTCCTCATAGCTCGGCTGGTTCTTGCTGTCACTGGCTGCAAGGTTGTCTATCAATGTCTTTGCCTCCTCAATGGACTTACTCATGAAGTTCCCATTGCTAGCTATGTCAAGACATAGCTTGTACTCGCGCCTAATCCCCTCATAGAATGTGTTCCATAAGTTGACATCCGAGAAGCCGTGTTGTGGGCAATCTCTTGTGTATTCCTTGAAACGCTCCAAGGCTTCATTATATAGCTCTATGGGAACTTGCTCGAAGCCTGAGATCTTGCTTCTCATCAAGCTTGCCCTCTGTTTGGTGTAGAATTGCACAAGGAAAGCTTTCTTGATCTACATCCATGTAGTGATTGAGCGAGACGACAAAGATTTTAGCCATTTAAGTGCTTTGCCCGCCAAGGTGAAAGTAAAGAGCCGGCATCTCAGGTAATCTTCTGGAACTCCATTGGCACTTGTAGTACTGCACAACTCTTCAAAAGAATCAACATGATCCAAAGGATCCTCCTCAGATCCTCCTCAAAAAGTCCATGGTATTGACTTTGCTTCCCAATGCGATAACCCGAGGCTTTATCTCGAATTGTTGGCCCTTTTGTGTCCGGGCGTGGCTGCTGGTCATGTGCATCTTGATCCATAGCTCAGCCTAAGGTTGTACCTACAAAAATTCAAAAACAAGCTAAAATAAAAGTGAAATAACAAAGTAAAAACAGAATAACGTTTTAGTCTTGATCTTATCCGAACATGTAGACAAGAAGGTGCCCGACAACGGCACCAAAAACTTGATGCGTGTGGGTTTGTGCTTCAAGTAATAACCGAACTAATGACCTGCAAGTGCACAGCAACGAGGTAAGTATAGTATGGGATCGAATCCGCAAGGACCTATCGGTTGTACTACAAATTGTAAGAGTTGAATCAAGCTAAAACAAAATAAGATTGTGGTTTGGGATTTTTTGTGAAACTAAAGCAATAAGAAAATAAATAGCAAATGAAATCAATAAGAGAAAAACACTAGGCATTAGGCAAATCTCAAAGAATCACAAATCATCAGAAATCAATCAAGAGAATGGGATACATTACAATCCGTTCTTGAACTTAGATCACTAAGATATAGTTTTCCCACTTTCGTGGCTCCAACCACTATGTTTATTCAACCTAATAGACTCAACTTTCGATGGTTATTACAAGTTGAAAACATGCATTAAAGTTTTTCAACATTTAATTGTTCACAATAGTTTACAACTCAACTTTCGATGGTTGTAACTTATTACTCACCAAATACTAGTTCTGGCAATATAGCAAGCTTTAGGAGAGTATATTAACCCAAGGTCCGATGCTAGTTGATCAGAAAAGCAAACGGCATTATGCTCAAGTAAAGGTGAAGAAACCAAAAGATTATCTTTCCCAATTCAAAAGATTAAGGGTAACAATTCATGAACTCATTGATTTATCATTAGCCTAGCAAAGGATCTACTCGGCCATGGAACACACAAAACAAGACATGATGAATGAAAACATGATATGTATTAAAAGAGATAAAGGAATAAGAAAGCTTCTCTGTTTATGAAGAACAAAAGTCGATCTCTCCTTAAAACTCTCTCGGATCCGATATTAACTTAAAAGAAAGAAAATTGTTTAGAGATTTTGTGTAAGTGTGTGTGTGTGAGCCTTGGATCTTGAGAGACGCCTCTTCTCTCTGCTTCCAGGATGGCTCTAAATATCATCATCATGAACACAATCGCAATAACACGATCAAACACCCAAATCAACACAAAATCATCATGAACTCAACCAACAATCAATCCAAACATCAGATCTAGGAATTCACGAGCCTACAGTCACGCACTCACCTCTAAAACAGATTAAAAAGAGGAAAAAGGATGGAAGCAGCGAAGAACGACGAGAAAAGCGGCTCCACCTTTTAATCTCTTGGATTAGGGCTTTCCTTGCCCAAACAGCCCAAAACTGAACAACTTAAACTGGATCGGAATCGATTGCAATAACCGGTGTCGACCGACACCCTCCTGGTGTCACTCGACACCACCTTCAAAACGCCAGAAAATGGTTTGCGGATGTTACAACTCTCCCCCACCAAACTGGATTCGACCTCGAATCCCAACGAAACACGTCTACCAAAGACCACAAACCTGGCCACCTGGCCAAACAACTAGAGATCCCCACCTGATCCCAGAGACTCACATTTAATTCTATGTTATACGCACGTTCCCAGACATCATTACTCTTAACTCATTACTCTAACCACTTATACTGGGGCCACTCACCCATATAAGTCTGCCGGAGAACACTATCTCCATAGTAAATGCAGGAGAACCACCGTCTCCTCAAGAGAAACACTATCCTCTCGATACTCACTTCGCGACTCACTAGTCACTGGTAAGTAAACATCCATAACTACTCATATTGGGGTCGCTACCCCCTGATAAGTCTGCCGGAGAACACTATCTCCAAAAAGTAAGGAGATATTCGGGGACACCACGGCCCCTAGAGTAATAATTGTGAAGCGCCGATAACATATCCGATCAGAATCGTCTCATGACCCAAACTTGTAACATCCGGAACACAAAAATATAAGGAAAATCTCCATCTTATTAATCTCCAAACTGGTTCGCGGATATTACATTTCTTCTTGCAGCATTTAAAGACCAAACAAAGGGAAATAAAGTATTTTCTTCTTGTTCACCGCCCGTTCAGGTATGGGCATTGTCACCAATACCAAAACCACCACATAGATTTCCGGGAGATGCATTATTTACCAATGTAGCCTACCTTTTCTGGCACATTTACCAAAGGATGAAAAGATGTTAATGTTTTCATGGTTGATGTGGTATATTTGGAAAGTTTGGAAGGATAAGCTTTTTCAAATTTGGGTCAAGATCCCGGAGATCCTATAATGTTAGCGGATACGGAAAAAGTCGCTTGGGTGAAAGTTCAAAATCGGAACGAAATGGTGGAATTGCACGTTGGCACACGAAATTCCCACGAAATGACAGAATGAGGGGAAATCTATCAAATAGATGGGTCATGGTAGGAGAATGTCAGAACTGAAGGATTGGGATGGTATTACTACAATACACATACCGGGGAGCACCTAACGGGGGCAAGCAATTTGAGGAGGGGACTAACACCCTGACAAACGGAACTAGAAGCATTGGTATGGGCTAAGCAGAGCATGTTGGTACGGACGAAACGTGTAATGAGATTTGAGACATTCTGCTCGGATTTGGTGAAGATGGTGTGTACACCTGAAGAGTAGCCGACGTTCTCAATCCTGCGGGAGGAAGTAAATAAGTGCAGGAAGTTGTTTTTGTCATTCTCTATTGCTCACATTCCGAGGACAAAAAAAACTAAAAGGCAGAAAAGCTAGTGCGGAGTGCTCGAGATCTCCTTCATGATTTATATTATGTAAACTCTTCGCCACCGGTTGAGATTACTGAGCCGTTCTAGGTGTTGAGGCTGTTGTAAAAAAAAGAATTTCTTCTCCAACCTCACCATTTTCACAGGTGGCTTTGCCTATGACGGCGTCCTCCCTCACGGCGCAATGTCCTTTCCTTCCGAAGACTAGACGCTTCTCTCTTCCTGTCCCAACATCAGCTACATCAGATCTGAAGCTCTACTGTTCTCCTTTCCCGGATCTACTTTCAAATCCTCCGGATCTGAAGCTTTCCTCAGACGGTGAAGTGGCAATTTCCGATTCTACTGCCGCGGTCACGGCTGCTGCAGCGGCCGGAGCTGCACAGCAAGGTACGACGTCTCTGTACGCCGGTGATCTGGATGTGACTGTGACAGATTCTCAGCTGTTTGAGGCGTTTAGCCAGATTCCGGTGATATCGCGATTACTCCTCACTCTGGATTTCAGGTACCTCGCCATTGTCCTGATCCACTCTCTGCCTCCGTGGAATCGTATGATAATGTTTATAGTCCCTTCTTCCTTTACTGTGGCGAACATCCAGGTCCTTCGATTGTTAGTCATACTCTTCATTGTTCAAATTACATTAACTGCTCAACAGCGATGAAGATGAGTTTAGATGCGAAGAAAAAACTAAGTTTTGTGGATGGATCACTTCCTAGACCTGATATTGATGATAGTTCGTTCAAAATCTAGAGTAGATGTAATAGCATGGTTAAAGCATGGTTGCCGAATGTGGTGAATACGGAAATTTGTGATAGTATTTTATACTATGAAGACGCATGAGATATGTGGAATGATTTATTCTTGCGGTTTCGTGTTATCAATTTTCTGAGGCAGTATCAGCTTGAATAGTCTATTATTAGTCTGAAACAAGGAAACCTTGATCTATCCACATTACAGAAAGAAGAAAACACTTTGGGAGCAATTGGCCAACACCAACGCCACCATTGTGAAGAGATGTAATTGTGATCATGTCAAGAAACTGTTGGAAGATGTTGAGACAAGCCGTATTATACAGTTCCTTGTGGGACTCAATGAAAGTTTTGCGAACATCAGAGGTCAAAAGAACAAAAAATTATTTTTAGAAATTATAATACATGCCTATTTCGGAGGATATTCTAATGGTTGTCTCAACTTTTTAATTATCTACTTATATGCTACCAACGCTATAATGTCTAACTTGCTTTTGTATTTTTTGTTGTTGGGGTCGGTTTTCAGCCTCGGAGATCTATATTAGGCCTAGCCGAAGTACCATCAAACTATGCCAAAATGTGGATGAAACGAGGCAGAAGGTGTCCAAACGAATCGACAGATCGTAATAGAAGCTACCGGGCGGAGCCATAACATCAAGTGGGCTGAACCAACCATCTAGTGCAACGGTTAGAGCTGAATCCCACAAAGATGGTCGAAGGCAAAGTTTGCTCTAGAGGTCAGAGTAACGTCTAGCCAAAGGCGGCGAAAAGAATTATGGAAACAATATCTTTTGGATTCTCGGGAAATTGGTTCTCATATTTGTATAAATATGAGTCATTGTTCATTCTTTTAGGCATCACTTTTTCACCCTAAAAAAGGTGCACACGGGATACATTGTAGCTTGACAGAACAACTATAAATAAACACCATCTATGTATCTCTGTCTTAGTGATTTACCGCATACACTTCAGTTCCTCTCAAACTGGTTATCAAATTCTATTGTGCGAAATCTGGTTACCACAATTTGGCGCTAGAAGGAGGGGAATAATAATTCTTATTCAGAAAAACAGGAGATCCAACGAGATAACCACCAAAGCGGATGCGATGAATAGGGACAAGGACAGTCCACCGGGAGAGACGCAGCGCGCCGGCAATGGAGAATCTTCCCTGGCAGATATGGAGAAGGTGATTGTTGCCCTAAAGAAGAGAGCCGACGAGCAAGACGCGTTGAACAGCACCTTAACAAGGGAGCTGGAAACCCTACGAATGAACGTCCAAAGGAGGGAAGACCGGGCAGCCGCACGAAGGTATCGTGTCGACCCAACAGTTCTAATAATTCGCCAGCTGGCGGGACCAAAGCAGACAAAGAAGGTGCTGAAGATCCCGAGGACGAACGAACACCAAAGGCGGAAGGAACAAACTCGGAAGCCGACAACCCACCGCGCCGCTTCTACGAAAGGAGAAATATATAAACAGCAAGACGAAAGGTGCACCAACTAATGGCTTGTTGCCTATAATCAACTTGGAAGATCTAACCCCCCCAACCCATGTCATCCCTAAACGCCATCACTGAAGAAATGGTTGGCGCGGTTTTGAAGCGAAACGAAACGCTAACCGACAATCAATAAAACGGCGGTCAAGCATCATAGGAAGACCGAGGCTATTGCACTATTTTTACACAGAAAAACATTTCGGACTTACCTGGAGCGCTAACCGGAAACCCACTGATTCAACACTCCAGTGGCATTATAGAACACTCCACATTTTCTGCGCTCATAATCGACAACAAAATAGCTTATCCAGACAGATTCAATGTTCCGAAGTACGACGGAATGACCGATCCGAAAGATCACATAAACGCCTTCCGCGTCGCTGTGAGCCGAGCCATATTCAGAACATCCAACGAGAAGGATGTTGGATGTTGTTTACTATTCGCAAAATCTGTTCAGGGCTCGGGGCTCGAATGGTTCTTGCATATCGAGGCAAATTCAATAGAGAACTTCAAGCCGTCGTAGACAACGACATTACTACCGACTCACTAAAAAATGGACTTTTGTACCAGTCAGATTTTTGGAAAGAAAATGTGCGCAATAAACCGTAGTCGATCCATGACGCTATCCATTCATCCACAGCTTTTGCCATAGAGGAAGAAGAGATGAAAGTGCTAACCGAGATGCACGGACCATCCAAAGAAATCACCAAACCGGCTCTCATGGTTCAGCATTAGATGAACCAAAAGAAGAAGAACCAGCGAGGCGGATAAGTTCTTCACGAAGGGCCAAACTTTATCGGTGCGCACAACTACCAAATGAGTACGAGCCAACAAGTAAATGCAATTCACCAAGCAGGCACAAGGCCAGAAAAAACGCACTGGAAAAATACTTGGACGAGGAACTCTGTCAGTTAGGACGAAAAGGCTTACTGCGAACATCACCAGTGCCACAGGCATTTAACAGCCAATTCCCACAACCTGGGAGTGTTACTTGCAAAAAAACTGCTGAACGGTGAGCTCAGTGACAAGTTTAAACTAAACGATTTTAAACATTAAATTCTCTTATATTGTATCTTTAGATTTCTACAAAATTTAATCTTTAGCGATGGTGGATTTTCCATTGGTCATTTCTTGTCGTATGTAAGATCAGCTCTCGAGACATGACATTAGTTTGACGGTGCAAAGCTAAATATATTGTAATCAGATTGGTTATATAATTAGTTATTTGCAGACTTCTCTAAAGGGTTTTAATAAATGCATTTTTTCCGTGGCAGGTTACGAGAGTTACCGAAGAGTGTGTTCTATCACAGAATGCATATCTACAATTCTATGCAAGAAATAAACTCCCTGGTTTCCTATTGCTTTTGACGAGCTGAAGATATTTTTTTAAGGCAATATGTTAAAATTATAGTCAGTGTTTGAGAGTACATGGAGGGAGGAGTATATATCTCACAGTTATATGAATCTTAGTTATTCGAAAATAATCTCCATGGGAGGACGATCCCAAGTGGAAACTTTTCAGATTTCCGATGTGATGAGCCACATGTATGGTTTTAGTTTGTTTCTTGTCTGTCGAGAGTCCATTTGCGAAATCTTCTTCAAGAACTTATGTCTCTTCCTCAAGCTGACCTGAAACACACAGAAATAGAGATAAGTAACCAAATAATAAACACAAAAAACCAAGAAAAACCAGAAACAAAAATTTAAAATTAAAATTAAAATTATCCAAGACTCAGTTCTAATCCGAAACTCGTAGGCAACTGTATTGGTCTCCGGCAACGGCGCCAAGAACTTGATGTGGATCAGGTTTTACCCAATCCTATTACTAGATACCGCAAGCGCACGGATAGTTGGTAGTACGTGATGTAAGATCCAAGGTAGGGATCTCACAAGTCGAGCACTGGGTCGATGGAATCTAACAATTGGCCGAGAGGCTCTCCGTTTTAGATCAAATAATGGTCGAATGAGATGGGAGTGGAGAAGAAGCAACTGGCCGAAGGGCTCTCTTTGCATATTTTGGTCGATGGATTGATGAAACAAGATGAGGGATCGAAGTGACACCACACAACTGATGGGAGAAGTTGTGATAAGTCGAGTTTGAATTCAAGAACAAGGGGGAAACCTCTGAATGCTCTAGAACTCGGCGGCTGCTCTTTAAAAGAAAGAAAATGCTATCTTTATTGATTAGGGTAAAAAGTGTCTCTTAAATGCTAACAATCAATCCATGAAAACCCTTTGAAAACTCTTAAACCCAACAAGGAGATTACTCAAACATAGAAACAGAGATAAAGAAAAGAGATGTAAAAAAAATCATTATAAAACTTCATAAGAAGTAAAAGGGTTCAGAAATTTTCTATTATGTTACAGAGGCGAGATATTCTCCCACGAAGCTCTAAAACGAAATCAATGTAAGACTCTCTAAAACTATGGTGGCTCTCTCCTATGCGGCTCTCTTCTATAGAGAGGCTTAAAAAGTGTATTTATAGTCCTAGGTCTTCACGTGGTCTGCGTTAGGTAAACGGGCCGAGAAAACTTAATGTCGGGAAAAACGGGCCTTCTGACGGCTAAATCGGGTCGATCGGGACGGTCGTGCGGTCGAGCGGCACGATCGGACGAGTATCGAGTGGTGAAGAAAAATTCTGGTCGAGCGCGGGCCTTAGGCTCCTGGATCGAGAGGCGCGCTCGGACGGATGGTCGACGGTGTGATGAAAAACGGGTCGATCGCGGGCCTTAAGCTCCCAGATCGAACGGCGCGCTCGAATGGAACATATTGTTTGGATGATGAAAATTGGTCTGACCGCAGGCCTTAAGCTCCCGGATCAGACGGCACGGTCGAACGGGACGCGGATAGTGCGATGTGTCCGGTTTCGGCTATGTGGACAATCTTTACTAGAATGATCATAGCTTCCATTCTACATGGCCAAATTGCATCATTCCAATTGCGTTGGAAAGTAAACTAATGTAGGTTTCGCGGAAAAGTGGTTTTTGTGAAATCCATTGAGAAGAATGTTTTTAAGACTATTTAAAAGTTGATGCTGCGTTGCGGAGCGGTCTAAAGTCCAAATCCTATGGTTTTGCTCCAAAATGCATCTTTCGACCTGTTTAGACTCTTAGTACTATAAATATACAAAAAAATATCATTTTGGATCAAAAAGGCTTTGGAATCCTTATGAAAATCATAGTAAAACCGTATAAAAAGCATGTAAAATAGAGGTATATCAACTCCCCAGACTAAGATCTTTGCTTGTCCCCAAGCAAATAAAATCCAAATCGGTGAAGAGGTTTTGAAAACATGAAAGCTCACTTATCCTTTAGAACTTGTATCAGGCATCACCCTGCTTTCACTTAGAGAAAAACCAACGTTGAAACTAGCTTTCCCGTACTGACCTTGAGCTTACCGAAACATACCGAACCCAAAAAATCTCATCCAGCACTCCAAACTTTCTATTGTTAACTCCTTCCAGTATTTAAAACGTGTGGTCTTTATCAAGGGAGTATCGATCACATAGCATTGATTTACCCATTCAAGTGTTCGCGAAGACAGTCATTTTAAGCACTTTCAGTTCATTACCTCTCCCTTTCTCTCTTTTCTTATGAAGGATCGATCTTTCCCTACTTTTCTAGGGAATCATTTTATTTTTTCTATTGATACTTCTTCCCTTTGAATCATTTCTTTTATGAGAATAACATAAGATATGCTTTCGCTTTTTCCTTGTTTGAAGTAGGTCTCTATTAGACAAGAAGGTGCAGACATAGGCATTCCTCTTCCTTACACGTTTTCCTTATGCTTAAAAGATTTTTTAATATATTGTTGCAAATAAGAGAGAGGTGAACTGTAATTTTCTGTAGACATGTCTCAACTAGACTTTAACGACGAGTCCGCTCGTGTGTATCTCAAGCCCCTTGACAAGAAAAATTAAAGTTCAATTAGGTGGTGGAGTTAACGTTAGATTGCTCGGGTAGCTTAGAGGTTCCGTTAGGACGTGTTCGGTGTCAATAATCGCCTTCGTGATCACAAAATCTTTGATGTGATAAGGTAAGCTCCAAAGATAGATCATAGCTTCCTAACTTATTTTGACTCAATAAAACAGAAGTTTTGAAAAAGGTGGAAAAGAGAAATAAATACAAGATGAAGACAAGATCCGGAGATATAACAAGCTTTTGAAGAGTATATCAACATTGAATCATGTCGCTAGTAAGCTACTCTAGCAACAAGCAGTAGGTGCAAATAAAGATGGAGAACCACAAGGTTTCCCTTTATTTAACAACAGATTAACAAAGGCAATTATGTCATGTCCTCATTGAAGGATCCATAATTCAACAATAAATCTAAAGGGATAGAAGGAGTCTCATGATTCTATTGAAAAGAGGCGGAGTGATAGAGATCAAACCGTGGCTCCTTCATAGAGAGAAACCTCTACTCATAGATGTATGCAAAACTTAAATAAACATGCAAGTATTTACAATGAAAAGAAAGGGAAAAATACCACCTAAGTGTCTTGAGAGTTTCGAAACTTGTGTATTGAAAAGTGATATGGAGGCTGTCGATACAAGAGGCTAAAAATATGTATATAAAGGAGAAGGAGACCCTTGGTTGTCCATGTTAAGGCCGTGGGCAGGAAATGGAAACTTTCCTTTCTTTCTTTTGGTTGAGCTTTCATGGAAAGTCTTGGGTCTTTGGGCTGCGATCTTTCCTCAACGACTCCGGTCCAAGTAGCTAATGACATGTTGAGTGAAGCCCAGTATTAGCCCGGAGTAAACTGGGTCGAAGGGTACACCATTTCTTCTGTCGGCTTCACTTCCTCGCCAGTATATTGGGTTTAACTCTTCATCCTGAACTCCAAAAAACCTGCTTCCACTTCTCCGCGTGCCACAACTCAATTATCTATCCATCAAGACCAAGATCATAATTTTTGGACGTCGGGAAGACCTTCATCCATGATTAAACTTTTGATGCTTCAGTTTTGTCCGATTAAGACAATCGGCCTTTTGGAACTTTGGTTGATGCTCTTATGCTCCATTTTGCCTCCATTTTGCTATTTTGACCTATTAGGACTTCAAAACCAAAATATACAAGAAAAATACCTCTTGGGCACAAAAGCCTTATTATTATGCTGTAAAATATATAAAAAAACCATAGTAAAAACATGTAAAATAAGGATATATCAAATCAAGCAAACTAAGAATGAAAAAGGGGTTTGAAAACATGAGAACTTGTAAAAACCTTTTGAAAATCCAAGTTGACCTTTACTTTAGTAATCCACATGAAACAAAATTTGCATTTAAATAAAGAGTAGATGTACTTTCCGCAAGCTTAGCAATTGTCCCAAGTGAGACCAAGCCTCATAGGTCAATCCAAATTCGCCATCCTAGACTCCTTTAGTTTCTAAGGCATGTGGTCTCATCATGGAAATATCAATCAAAGTACTGATAGACTCTTACTCATCCATCTTTTTCTGAAGCACAAATATGTCTTGCCTCTTGTTCTCCCTCTCCCTTTTCTCACTTCTTCTTGTCGATTTCTCCGTTTTTAAGGGTATCATTTTAATTTTTCTATCGACTTCTTTTCCCTTATATCCTTTTAGGGGATCTTCTTATTTTGATAGACCTTTCATAGCCGCAAGTATTGATGGTGTTTGCCACCGAATCCCCGGTTACTTGGACCGTTTGATGCTCTCTTTTTTTTTTTTTTTCTTTTTTTGTATTGAAGGGAAGAGAGAGGGGAACCGAACTCACACAGATTTTTTCCTTGTTGGGATGGATGAGGAGTCATGCCCTTTGTATGCCAAACGCCAAGATGAGAAGATTAAGTTCAATTAGGTGCGGGGTCTTAGATAGATCCTTCAGATGCCCTAGAGATGTGGGCATCTTTGGTAGATCGATCTGCTCAGGGGTACTATATATGGTAAGATATGCTGCCAAAAACTGATTCAATGGTCACTTAAACCTTAGCACAACAATGGTTAGTTCCAAGAAAAGGTCATAGTTCTCGACAAAATTTTGACTCAATAAAACGACTCAAGAAAATTAAAATAAAAAGAAATAAAAAATCCAAAATGAACAAACTTGTTAGTATAACAATCCCCCGAGACTTAACTTGCACCATCTCGGTGAAATAAAATCAAATTAAAAGAAGTAAAAATAAAATAGAAAATAAAAGGTTAGGGTTTAGGAGGATGTTACCAAAGGTCGACCATTGGTCATGAAGATCTGGTGCGGAGAGGTGTTGTATACACTTCACTAGGCATGATTGGTCAGTGAATTTTCAATCTTCTGGCCTGGTTCACCTTGGTTGGCATTTTGGTCGAGTGTGGTGCATTTTGGTCGACCGTAAGGTGATGTAATGAACCATAGCACGGACCATGAAGAATTCCATGTACCATCTTGAAATTTCACCGTCCAACCTCACATTTTACGGCTGCTTGTGAAGTTTGAAGGCGTTTAGCTTGATGGTTTGAAAGATGCTTCATAAGTTGGTCAAAAGGGCTCCAGGAAGGATTCTTTTGACCATTGAAGTTTGGCTTGGCCATATCTTGATCTTCTTCTGGAATAGCGATATTGAAGCTCCAAGAAGTCATTTCCAACTCGTCACTGCTCCTTTGCATTGATTTTGATTTCTTGACCAAATTTGAATCGCATTGATGCACCGGGTAGGGCATGTTAGGCTTCACCTTGATCAGTGATGATTTCACTGTACCATCTTGAAAACTTGCCGTGTAAGTTGGTATTTTGGACTTCCGGTTTTGGTCGATGCGACAGTACCGGTGTGTGCATCGGCTGTTCCACTCGACCAGATTGACATCTTTCTCGATAAATTTGAATGTTCTTTTTTTCTTTGTCAATCCTGGGTCCTGGTTTCACTTGTGGCTTGATTTATGTTGTGTAGCTCCTTTGAACCACTGTAGTCCTTCTTTTCGCAACTTGATTTGTGCGTCTACAGCAAGCGGTCTTTACATCTTTCCTGTAAAACATTGAAGCTCTTGCAAAAGCACTAGAAATCACTTGTTAAAGCATTCGTAGATCGAGATCCTCAAGTAGTTAACTTGAATTCTCTATCGAAGATAGAATAGTATAAAGTATAAAAATTAGTTGACCTTGGCTAGAGATCCCAAATTTCAAGAAATAGTAAGACATGGAAATAAATATTCATTCATTCAAAGACCACCAATTTCAAGCAATTTAAACCATTAAATATAATCAATTAAGTGTAGGGTTCAAATGCTTATAAAAGGGAAAGATAGTATTGTTTGAATGATATAGAAGGTAGTACTTACCTTGGATGGCGGAATCAAGGTTTTCATGTTTTGGTCATGCCTAAGCTTAGGCTTGAAGATCCTGGGGATGACCATGAAACCTTTGATGCCTTGTACAAGGGCGGGAACATGGCGTGAGTTGTGACATTAGTCACATACATAGCTCTCTTCTCCCAATGGATTCTTGCCCAAGGTAATTGCATCGATGCACAGTGGAGCGGTTTTAGTCGATGCCAAACCAATTTGTGGTCTCCTTTTGGTACTTCTTCCTAAAACATATTTTCGTAATTTTATAAATTTTATAAAATTCTAAAAAAAAAATTAATATAGATAGTAAATACAATAAAAAAGTCTAAAAATAAAAATAAAAAATAAAAAAATTAGAAAAAAATAAAAATAAACATAAAAATATGGGTTGCCTCCCATAAGCGCGAGTTTTAAGTCTTTAGCTCGACTCTTTGTGTTTCTTAGGTTTGACTTGCGGTTGGAGACTCCATGTATCTCCTAGTTCTTGATGAATCCAGCATGATCTCATCTTGTAGATAGACTTCCAAACTTCCCATCAGATCATACCTTAGAAACTCCAACTATGATATATCTAAGATCTCGGTTAGATTTTCTTTGGTTCTCTATGAACTCTTCTAGCATAGTTTCGAGATAGGTACCTCTAGGCTCATTAGGTACGTGGTCATGGCATTGAGGAGGGTCCAGGCGTGACTAGTGATTCATCTATAGGTACCTATAAAACACAAAAACACTAAAATAAAAAAAAAGTTAGAAAGCATGAAAATAAAGATCTAGACTTTTATGAAGAAAATTTGAAGGTACAAAGCAATCCCCGACAATGGCGCCAAAAACTTGATGTGGGGTGTAATGCAAGTAATAAAATAACCCTACAGAAAACGTGAGTTGCAAGTGCACAGCAGACGATTGTAGTATTTAGGGGTCGAACCACGGAAGATTGCGGAAGGTACACTTCAAATTGTATGAGATGCAACCAAGCTAGATCAACAATATGAAAGGGGGTTTTTGGTTTTGTAAAGCATATGATATTAACAATGAAAAAGATAAAAACTATACATAAACAATTATTGAACAAAATGCATTCCCAAAAGACATATGCCAAATTGATTGAAAAGATTGTTAAATCCGATTCATGAACTCAAAACACTATGGTATGATCTTTCCACTTTCGTTGGTCATTGTAGAGTGAGACATGCATTACGGTTGAGTAATGATTGTTCACAACACTCCTTAGGTCTACTTTCATAGCCTAAAACGCATTGCCCATCAAATACTAGATCTCGAGATATAACAAGCTTTTTGAGAGTATATCAACCTTGAATCAAGTCGCTAGTTACCTACTGTAGCAACAAGCAGTTGGTCTAAATAAAGATGGAGAACCACAAGGTTTCTCTTTATTTATCAACCGATTAACAAAGGCAATTATGTCATGTCCTCATTGAAGGATCCATAATTTAACAATAAATCTAAAGATATAGAAGGAGTCTCATGATTCTATTGAAAAGAGGTGGAGTGATAGATATCAAACCGTGGCTCCTTCATAGAGAGAAACCTCTACTCATAGATGTATGCAAAACTTAAATAAACATGCAAGTATTTACAATGAAAAGAAAGGAAAAAACACCACCTAAGTGGCTTGAGAGTTTCGAAACTTGTGTATTGAAAAGTGATATTGAGGCTATCGATACAAAAAGATAAAAATATGCATATAAAGGAGAAGGAGACCCTAGGTCGTCCATGTTAGGGCTGTGGGCAGGAAATGGAAACTTTCCTTTCTTTCTTTTGGTTGATCTTGCACGGCAAGTCTTGGGTCTTTGGGCCGAGATCTTTCCTCAATGACTCCGGTCCAAGTAGCTAATGACATGTTGAGTGAAGCCCAGTATTAGCCCGGAGTAGATTGGGTCGAAGGGTATACCATTTCTTCTGTGGGCTTCTCTTCCTCGCCAGATGGACATGTCTCCAGTATATTGGGTGTAACTCTTCATCCTGAACTCTAAAAAACCTGATTATCCTTTGCCGCGTGCTAAAAATCAATTATCTATCCATCAAGACCAAGATCATAACTTTTCGACGTCGGGAAGACCTTCATCCATGATTAAACTTCTGATGCTCCGGTTTTGTCCGATTTAGACAATCGGCCTTTTGGAACTTTGGTTGATATTCTTTTGCTCCATTTTGCCTCTATTTTGCTAGTTTGACCTATTAGGACTTCAAAACCAAAATATACAAGAAAACTATCTCTTAGGCACAAAAGCCTTATTATTATGCTGTAAAATATATAAAAAACCATAGTAAAAACATGTAAAATAAGGATATATCAGAGAACACGGCCGACCGAGGTTTGTGCTGGTCGATCGTCGGGGTCGGCCCGACTACCTGTAGTTCTACATTTTTTGTTTTTCGCGGTTTCTTCTTAGTTTCTTCTCAAATAACATATTGGATTCTCGAATCTCTGTATCCAAAACTTATGGGTTGCCTCCCATACAACACTTGTTTAATGTCATTACCTTGACGTTAAGCCTCTTCTTAGACGAGTGGAGCATCGACTAAAGGAATTGTTTCTCTCTCTTCTCTATCAATGTCTGTGAGATATGGCTTGAGTCTTTGTCCATTAACAGTGAAATCACCTCCAGTACGGTTCCATAGTACAATGGCGCCATATGGGGTAGAGCTGGTGCCCGTGGTGGCAGAGCAGCTGGTCGTGGTGGCAGAGCTGGAGGCCATGGAGGCCGGGGTCGTGGTTGTGGAGCAGCAGCAGATTCAGGGGAGAGTGCAGCGCATAGTGTGGCGTCTGCGACAGTGTCTCAGACACATTCAGTGGGGTCGGCGAGTGAGGCTGGTTTGGGTGCCAGTGCTAGTGTGGAGACTGGTGCCGGTGGCGGTGCTGGAGTTGGGGCGGCCCCAGGTGGGGGTGCTGCTAAAGCTCAGGGCCGTGATGATCTTGTCGTGGGATTGCTGACAGTTGTTGGCACGTTTTCCGCCAGTGGTTCCAAAGCAGGCTCCGGGTGCACCTCTAGTGGCCGGGGCGCAGCAAGGTTCTGCAGCCGTTGAGCAGCCAGGGGCTGCAGTTGTTGGGCGTCCGCCTTATCTTGAGATGATGGGGCAAATACAGAGGATCGCGACGCCTTTCTTCTAGGGCAGATTTGGGCCTGAGGAAGCCGATGAGTGGCGTTTAAGACTGGAGCGTAACTTATAGTCTATCAGATGCCCTGCTGAGTATAAGGTGGAGTTTGCTGTCCACTATCTGGGTGGTGATGCACATTTGTGGTGGCGAGCCATCGAGGCTCGGAGAGTGGAGTGGACTTGGGGTGAATTCTTAGCAGAGTTCAACGCTAAGTATTTCCCTCAGGAGGCTTTGAGGTTTATGGCGCTGACGCAGGGAGAGCGTTCAGTGCGTGAGTATGATGCCGAGTTCAGCAGGCTCGTGGTTCATATTTGGCATGGTTTGGAGGACGAGAGGGCCCTTGTGCAGAGGTTCTTGCAGGGACTGTGTTTGAGTATCCGGACTCAGTGCAGAGGTGCTAGATACACTTAGAGTGCAGATCTGGTGGAGCTAGCGTCATCCATTGTGGAGGATCAGCGTAAGCACGTTGGTTCGGTAGTTGTTCCGCCCGTGGTTGCTCCGACTGTTCAGCTGAGGAGTCAGCAGCAGCAGCCACACCAGCAGCGCAGAAGTTCTGGTTTTGGTAAAGGCGGTAAGCCTGCGCAGGGCCAGAAGAGGAGGTTGGACGAGGTTTCTGGAGGCAGCCAGAGTGGTCGTGGCGGTTGTTTTGGTTGTGGGAGCACAGAGCATCGTGTGGCGAGCTGTCCCAAGAGGGACATATCCAGGGAGGCTAAGGTGTGCTTCTATTGCAGAGAGTTGGGGCTATATCAGGCCGATGTGTCCCAAGTTACAGTAGATGGCGGTCGCAGCGGTTCAGCCAGTAGGGGCTCAGCCTGTGACTCAGATTGCGAAGGTGCAGCCATTGGGTCATATTGGAGCTGCGCCGCGGGTGTATTCTTCGGCAGAGGTCGGACAGCATAGGCAGTCTTGACTTATCACAGGTAAAATCTTTGACTCTGACTTCATAAGTTCTTTAGTACAAGAATCGTTGAATTGTTGTTTGTTTCGATTATTTTCCTGTGATAGCGTTATCGGGGTTCTCAACGCATGTAATTGTGTAGGGACCTTGTTAGTGGGCGGTTTTGAGTCCCACGTATTTTTTTATTCTGGAGCATCGAACTGCTTCATTACTCCGGAGCGTGCCGAGAGCAGTGGTATCCGGAGAAGCGCTGGTGAGCGTTCTGGTATGGTCAAGGCTGCTGGTGGAGGATTCCTGGCGACTTTCGGCCGTGCTAGAGCTGTGGATGTTCAGATTGCGGAGCAGTCAATGCCAACAGACTTGGTCATCAGTCCGGTGGAAATGTATGATGTCATTATGGGGATGAACTGGTTAGCGTACTACATAGTTCATGTGGATTATTACCGAGGCAGACTGGTCTTTGAACGTGATGTAGGGAGGTTATTTTTTCAGGAAGTGAGACCGACTTTCGGGAGTCTTGTGATCTCGGCTACTCAGGCAGAGCAGATGATAGAGCATCTTCTGTAGGGGTCTTGTTAGTTGCGAAAGTTGCGGGATAAAGTCGCTGACATAGTTGATTACCACAAGGAACTGTTGAACTTGTCTTTTGTGAGTTTTTTGTAAGGAAAGTCAAGAAGGGCTGTAGCTAGATGAGACTGCGGTGTTATTCGTCCATTTGTGATTTGCAGTGAAGGCGCTGTCCTCAGCCCGAAGGGTAAGACACTCTATTATAGATGGCGATTTGGCAGCTAGATTTTAAGTCGAATTTCGAAAATATTGTTGCTCCTTCGAGATGTTGTAGGAGAGCCTTCTTGTTTGGTTGTGGAAACTTGACATCTTGTAGATACTGATTTAAGGGTTTGTAGTCGATGACTAATCTAAGCTTTCCTCTTGCTTGTTTAGCATGCCCATGGTGAATTTCTTGACGAGACAATTCCTTGACTCACCAGTTGATCACACTCTTCGTTTGCTTGTTTTAGTAGAGTAGGTGGCATTCCTGCATCGCTCGCCCTTGTAGGAGTGGTGTCAACATTTTCTTTGAAAGGAAGCCTGACAAAGAATTCGGAATTCAGCCAAAGTGAATTGTTGCACATCTGAAGAAAATCCGTATGGGAGTCTGCACACGAGATCGTCGTAATTTCTTCTTTGATTTTGTTGAATTCTCCTAGCGTGCTTCTTCAATCGTGAACAGGCGGGGTATTGTCGTGAAAGCTTTGTAGAACGTCTTCCATCTTATACCTCGGGGTTCGAGAGAGATATCAAAAAATTTATTTAATAGGTAATACGTATCCCATCCCATAACCAAATCTTTTCCTGGTGCTGATGAACCGAGAACCTCAATTGTGATTTGACACCCGGGGAAGAACTCTATAGTTATTGGTTTTGACTTGAGCTTGACCGATAACGAGCTTGCGTTTGTGACTCGAAACTCCTGATGGTGCGGCAGCCACATCGATGAAGGGAGAATCTTTTGGTTCATGATTGATGTATGAGCACCCGTGTCTATGATTACAATAGCATGAACATGGTCTTCTCTTCGTGATGGATCAAAGATCGTGACTGGCAAGTGTGGGGTTTATATCTCATCTTGCTTTGGTAATTGTGTGATCTTGAAACAACATATTTCTTCGTCTTCGTCATCCGAGGATTCGGATGAATGATCGTAGTCTGACTAGCCGCATAGAGCATCCTTGTCATCACTATCGTATGATAGCACAGACTCAAGATCATGGTTGTCGAGATCGATGTTCGGTGCTATACTGGATATTGAGTTGATGAGATACTGCTTCTTTTTCTTCGATTTGTTTGGGCAATGTATCGCGTAATGTCCTTCTTTGCGGCATAGGAAGCACTTTGTTGTCTTCTCGAAGCTACGCTTCTTTCTGAAGAATATTTTACGTATGAACTTGTTGAAGCGTCCTTGGAATGATCTTCGAAAGCTTTGACATTTCTTTCGATGATCACACGCACAAGTCGTCTTGGATTTTGAACACTTGATGTATAGATCCGGGCTAGCACATATCTTCGAGAGATGCTTTGATTTGTCCATGAATTTCTGTCCAAAACTCCTTTTGCTTGCATAGTTTATCAAGCGTCCTGAAGACGTATTGTTGAATTTGGCCAATAGAGATCGCTTCAATCGTCTACCCTTGATCTCCTGATGTACAGCTTAGTTTGCTGTTGAGGTATTTGAGTATCTCTTTGCACTTTCCTCTTAGTTTGCACATTTGCATGTTTGGTATCCTTATCACGTACTTTGGAGCACTTTGAAGGGATGCATTGGGAGAAAGAGGGAATGCGCCTCGATCAAGCAGCTCGATCGAGCTAGGAAGAGAAGTCTACTCGAGCAAGCGCCTCGACCGAGCAGTGAAGAAAAGACGCCTCGACCAAGCAACTCGATCGAGCTAGGCAAAAAGGCGCCTCGACCAAGCGACTCGATCAAGTGGACTAAGGCGGTTCTAGTTACGGGATTTCAGCCTTCCCATTGTACAAGCTTTGAATTTTAACCTAATGGGTTGCCTATAAAAGGCCTGAGACCCTAGGTTGCAAGAGATCCTTTTTCTTTTTCAGTTTTTAGCCACCTAACTCTCTCCTTTATTTTCTTAAGTTTTATGCTTTTAAATTTGTAGATTTACACTTTGTTATTGATATTTTGCACTTGCTTCTTTAATAAAAGTTGTTAATCTCTTTCTGCTCTTTCATATTATGCTTCTTTTTATTTATTTTGAGATGATTTTGATTATGGAAATGATTAGTGAGTAAATCACCATTAGGCTTAAGGATGGGTTAGATTGGGGAGTGTTTATGCTTAATCCTTGATGCTTAATGTTTCTAATCAATATCCCTCTCTGTTGGGTTGGTCTCTATGCGATCCAGCTACTGACCCTAATGGATTCGATTTTAGGTGTTTATCAGCATGGAAGTGTTTGAAAGAATGCCTGAATGAACCCAGCAGGAGATTAACTTGCTTGTCTCACTTGACAATGATTGTACAAGAAGTTTCTAGGGCTTGATAATGGATCTGTGTTCATAGCTTTCTGGGTTCATGTCTCACTGACGACAGTTAGCTAAGGAGACTGATCCTAGACTGGCGGTTATCACCATGACAGTAGGGTAACCGATCTTGAGATTCCTTTGCCAAGGGATATGCATGAAAACATGTTATTTAAGAGCATCACTGATTAATCATAAGTCCTCCCTGATTGCAGAACCTTGTCTTTGAGTCTATATTATTCCATTGAATCTTTAAAAGCTTTACCCTGTTTTGCTCTGTTTCACTTACAATCGATCGAGCTAGTTATACTCGATCGAGCTAGTTATACTCTGTTTCTTGTCAACTCGATTGAGCTCGTTTAAGTCATCTTTCTTTTGTCTCGTTGCAACTCGATCGAGCTACCCTTGCTCTGCTATTTCTCAACTCGATCGAGCCAAGCTTTACTTATTGCCTTTACTTGTTTATTGCATCATTTACCTTCTGTCTTGCATTTCATTTTATTAGGTTGATAGTTTGGTAACATCATTATCTTCAAACCCTACTTGGCTTGACTTGTTTAGCATCTGCATAGTTCTAGAGAGTACACATAGTTTCCCAATTGGATTGACATCTCAAATACCGCATCGACATGAATGGGATTTGAGTTAATTGATACACCTCCTTGCATTTGCATCTTGTTTGCACCTGCACAGGACAGAAAATCCTGTCATCAATTTGGCGCCGTTGCCGATTGGGAATACTTTTGTTTGCATTTAGAATTCTAGTAGCTTGCAAGATCAAGTTCTTTGTTTACTTTTTACATATTTGTACTCTGCTTCTGGGTTTTTGTCTTTGATTTCTCAGGTATATGCAAACCAGATCAAGAGGCAGTGACAACTTGATTGGGTATTGTGTTAACATTGATAGGATTCAGAGAGTGTTACGAGAGCAGAGGCAACAGGCAGAGACTGAGCAGTTCGCTGACACCATGGACAACCCTCAGCATAATGGTCAGGCTCGAGCAAGGCCAGTCAGACACATTGGAGCAGGAGATGCTCCTAATACACACACACAGAGTCAGGGGATCATACCACCACCTGTCCAAAACAACAATTTTGAGATCAAACTTGGTATGATCAACCTTGTCCAGAACAAGATGTTCCATGGTCTCCCTTGTGAGGATCCTATATATCATCTAGATGAGTTTGATAGACTCTGCAACCTCACCAAGATGAATGGAGTCTCTGAAGATGCAATCTGAAACAACCAAACTTTTTTTTTTTATATATAATTAAACAATTCTAGCGGAAGTCTTAAACTTTAAATAATTAATAAACCAATTCAACAATATTCAGTTCAGCAATTATTCAGCGAAAGCAATAAAATAATTAAATAACTCTAACAACTTAAACACTTCAACAAGAGCAATAAATCCTATCATCCTCTTCTTCGGCCTTAATTCCGCGATCACACTTTACTTTTACCAGCATCACAGGAAAAGTGATGCGTATGTATTATCATAAATACTTAGTGAGACGATCACTCTGCCCACGGGCCAATTACGCAATTTCCAGACAATTAAAGTCTTTTAGATAATTTTCACCATTAATAAATATTTTTCCACAATTAAAATATTTCCAAATAATTATTAAATAATTCTCATAATTAAATAATAATCTTAATTAATTATTAATCCGAAAATAATTAATTAAATGGACCCAATTAACCATTAAACCGATTAAAATTTATTAAACCAAATTAACCAATAATTTCAATTTCCATTCGATTAAACCAGAACACGCCGACCGAACAGCCTCTGGTATCGACTGACACCCGCTTGGTGTCGGTCGACACCGTTGACCTTGGTGTCGATTAACACCCGTTCCTGTCGACGACGAGTGCGATTCAACAGCACCAAGAACACAAAATCACATCCATAACAACATCAAATACAATCCAACTTCACAATCATCACATAAACCACACGAAATTTATCAAGAACACATCTATTCATCAACCCAAACATAGATCCAGAAATCCACTGACCCACAGTCACGCACTCACCTTGATTTTGGATTGAAAGGGAGAACAAGGGGATGAACAGCAAGAATCAACAACAAACACCTCAGAAACTTCACAAATCTCCTCAAAAACTCTCCAAAATCGCCTAAAACTCTCTGCCTCCTTTATGTCTCGAAAAACGTGAAAGAGACTGCTCCTTTTCTTTTTATTCGCGACCTAGGGTTTCCCTTTTCCCTTATCCAGCCAAACCACACTCAAATCAAACCGGAAATTCGCAAACAGACCGGTGTCGATCGACACCCACCTTGGTGTCGCTCAACACCCTACGAAATCTCCACTTCTTTGGTTTACGGATGTTACAACTCTCCCCCACTAAACTGGATTCGACCTCGAATCCTAACACCACACACGTCTCGCAAGACCAAAAACCCGACCTCGCAAGGTCACAACACTGGAGATCCTCACCTGATCCCCGAGACTCACACTCAATCTTATGTATACGCACGTTCCAATATATTTTTCTCTTAACTCATTATCCAAACACTCATATTGGGGCCACGGCCTCCCAAATAAGTCTCAACCAAACCACTTGTATTGGGGCCACGGCCTCCCAAACAAGCTTGCAACTACCCAAACTGGGGCCACGGCCTCCCAGATGGGCCTGCCATTGCTTATACCGAAGCCACGACACTCGGATAAGCCACTCACACTGAAGCCACGACACTCAGGTAAATCTGCCAGAGAACAAACGTCTCCAAAAAGTAATGAGTTATTCAGGACCGCAGCCCTTAGAGAAAAATTCTTAAATGCCTATAACAAAAAGATTGAAACCGTCTCACGACCCAACTGGTCAACACGTGTAACATCCAAGACAGCATTTAACATCACAGAAAATGAGGAAAAACTCCATCTCATAAATCTCAAAAATGTATGTCTTACAACGTAAACCAAAAATAACAACAACAACAAAGCTCGCAAGCTAAACCAAAAACAAAGCAATAAAGACGAAAGAAGCTCACTCCACGATCTGCTTGTCGAACCACTTCCTGAACTTCAACTTCATCTTTGCCTCTGGCTCCCAAGTCTCCTCCTCTATACAGAGCAAGTCACATATACGGAGTCGCAAAATGTAGTCGCTTAATTATTGAAAACTTTGTAGTCGCAAAAGAGTTGCTACATTTGCGACCGTTTTCCGACTTTATTATGTAGTGTCGGTGAAGTGGCTTAGCAGTGGCTATTATAAAAACACATTTCCCATGTGTTGGTACGTAGGTTGGTGTACCGAACTACTGTGTAGTCACAATGTAGTCGCAAAATTCTTCTATATAAACCATCGACCATTGCTCTCCTCCAGTAAAGAAACGCAAAATATAAAAAAAACATAAAAATCAATCCCAAAAAAATGGTGGGGAATTATAGTTCAAGAGGGTGGATGTATAACAGAATCGATGAGCGCACAGGATATATCTCCGTCGAGTTTGTATCAGGAATGGAAGAATTCATGAATTTTGCTAGCAGTCAGCCATTAGCGCTTAGCAGTGGTGGTAAATTTTATTGCCCTTGTAGTAATTGTCAAAATGATAAATTTCTTACGGGGCGTAAAATTTGGAATCATCTATATAGTAGAGGATTTATGCCAAACTATTATGTTTTGTATATGCATGGAGAAGAATTGGATGTTGATTTAGGAACAAGTCATGGTGATACAAATAATAGTAGTGGTTTTCAAGTAGAAGATAATGCTAATGTAGAAGATAGATATGTGGAAATGGTGAATGATGCATTTCGTGTCACCCCGAATACTGATAACTATTATCAAGAGGAGGGTTATCCGAATGTACACTACAAGAAAACCAGTCAATTTCCAACAAATTTGTTCGACAACCAAAATTGTGGGAAAATTTCTAACGAATATCTCACAACTTTCAATCGTAAATTAGATTTGTTGGAAACACATCACAAATTTCCAATAAATAGGAACGTTAGAATACTGTCGCAGGTTTTGTAGGAAAGGCGTTGTCAATTTCCAACGACATCACGATTGTCGGAAATTACTTACGATATGATTATTGTCGGAAATTACCAACGATAACTTCGTCGGAAACACGTAGCTACTTGTTTACTCGTTTCCAACAAATCTACGACGATACCTCGTTTTTTTCCAACGAATTTGCATCAAACACCGAATCGTTTCCAACGATTTTTGGACAATAAACTGAATCGTTTCCAACAATTCTGCAAGGAAACATCAAACCAATTCCAACGTTTTTGCGACGAAACATCAAACCCATTCCAACATTGTTGCGACGAAACATCAAACCTATTCCAACGATTCTGCGACGAAGCTTATGCCCGATTCCAATGTTTTTGCGACGAAACATAGGCCCAATTCCAACGATTTTAACATCGGCCCGTTTCCCACGAATTTGGGACAAAATTGTTATTGGAAATTTTCTGTATATATAAGAAAAGCATAACTAGTTTTGCCTAAAAAAAAGGTGAATTTCAGAGTCGTTTTCTATGGCTACCAATAAACACAGGAATCGTGAGTGGATGTACAACCCTGTAGATGAAGCTACCGGAGAGTTAACGAAGGAGTATAAGCAAGGGCTTACTGAATTTATGCGTTTTGCAACAAATCAAGAGATTCCATTGGAGCAAGGTAAGATGTATTGTCCTTGTTCTTCATGTGGTAATGAAAAATTTATCATGGTGGATACTATTTGGAAGCACTTATACTCGCTGGGATTTACGCCTGGTTATTATATATGGTTTTCCCATGGAGAAGAAATATTTTGAAACTTTAGCAAGCACTAGTAATCAAGTTGGTGATGATGGATATCAATTGGATCATGATAATGATATTAGGGTTGAAAAGCAGGGAAATTTGCCTGAGGATGGAACTGGTACTGTGCAGATGTTGACAAATGCTTTTCGTGAAACGATGAAAACTCGAAACGTTGTTGAGGAACCAAACTCAGAAGCGAGAAAGTTTTTTGATATGCTTGATGCAGCGAAAAATCCGATTTATAATGGCTGTGGAGAAGGTCATTCACGTTTATCCGCAGCAACTAGGATGATGAACATAAAAACAGAATATAACTTGTCTGAGGATTGTGTTGACGCAATAGCTGATTTCGTAAAGGAGTATTTGCCACAGCCAAATTTTTCACCTGGTTCTTACTACGAAATACAGAAATTGGTGTCAGCACTTGGGTTACCATTCCAAATGATTGATGTGTGTATTGATAACTGCATGATATTTTGGAGAGAAGATGCAAATTTGGACGTGTGTAAATTTTGCCGGAAGCCACGATTTCAGGTTACTAGTGGGAAAAGTAGACTGTCGTACCAACGTATGTGGTATTTGCCAATTACAGACAGGTTGAAGAGGTTATACCAGTCTGAGCGCACGACAGGTCCTATGAGAAGGCATGCAGAGCATTCATTCGACGGTGAACTTTCGCATCCTTCTGATGCCGAAGCGTGGAGACATTTTCAGTCGATATATCCTACATTTGCAAGTGAGCATAGGAACGTATACTTGGGATTATGTACAGATGGATTCAATCCTTTAGGTAAGATTGGACGCAAGTACTCACTTAGTAATCGTCACACCCTACAACCTTTCCCCAGCTCTATGTATGAAACGAGAGTTTTTGTTCCTAACAATTCTTGTTCCTGGACCAGAACACCCTAAGCGATCACTTGATGTGTTCTTACAGCCCTTGATTCATGAGTTACAAGCTTTGTGGTACCAGGGCATAGATGCGTATGATGTTTCCCTAAGGAACAATTTTAAAATGCGAGCTGTTTTGATGTGGACGATTAGTGATTTTCTAGCGTACGGAATGTTATCAGGGTGGACCACCCATGGAAGGCTTTCATGTCCGTATTGTCAAGATAATACCGATGCAATTCAGCTTAAACATGGAAGAAAATCTTCTTGGTTTGATTGTCACCGACGGTTCTTGCCGATGAATCATGAATATCGAGAAAAAACGACAATGTTTACGAGAAACAAAGTTGTAAATAATGCACCGCCTCCAGAGATATCAGGAGAAGATATACTTAAGCAGTTGAGAGATTTTAGTGCAGATAAAACAGTGGAAGTAGGCGGCAATGGACATGTTCGTACTGATGGGTACGGAATCAACCATAATTGGCACAAAAAGAGTATTTTTTGGGAGTTACCGTATTGGAAGGATCATATGCTTAGACATAATCTTGATGTCATGCATATTGAGAATAACTTTTTTGAGAATATTATGAACACAATATTGGATGTGCAAGGTAAGACCAAGGACAATTTGAAATCATGATTGGACCTCCCTGCTATATGCGAGCGTTCTGAGCTACATGTGATGAACAATGGGAAAGGCCCAACTCCAATATTCAGATTAAATGCAGTTGCGAAGAAAGTATTTTTCCAATGGATAATCGACAATGTTAAGTTTCCAGACGGCTATGCATCTAATCTCTCACGATGCGTAGACATCAATAACAGTAAGTTATCAAGAATGAAGAGTCATGATTGCCATGTTTTTATGCAGCGCTTGCTTACTTTTGCCTTTAAGGAGCTCTTACCTAAAAATGTTCATGATGCAGTATCAGGTACAAAATTATTTATTCTTTACTATTCACCTAAACATATAGAAATGTTGACTCGGTATATATATAAAATCTAAAAATACAGGGATAAGTGCTTTCTTCAGAGACCTTTGCTCAAGATCCTTCACAACCAACGGTATAGCTCGTTTGGAAGAGAATATTACTTTGCTCTTATGCAATTTGGAAAGAATATTTCCACCGTCATTTTTTGATGTGATAGAACATCTTCCAATTTATCTTCCTCGCGAAGCAGCACTTGGTGGACCTGTACAATATAGGTGGATGTATCCATTTGAAAGATTCATGTTCCAATTGTGGCACAAAGCATAAACGAAGAGACATCATATTTCTCTTCGTACTACTTCGCCCCGAAAGTTCAGACAAAAGCTAGAAAGCCAAGTCGCTATGATGATGGTGGGGAGAAGCCTTATTATCACACCCACGTGCCTGATATTTTTGCAGAAGTTGGACGACTTAGTGGTAAAAACAATTCGGTTTGGTTGACAGACGAAGAGTATAACCATGTACATTCATATATACTTCGCAATTGTGAGGAACTGGTTCCATATGAGAGGTACGTTAATTATTTATATTATTGGTTATAATTAATTAATGAGATTTTTTGTTCGTTGTTTCTGTTCATTGTTAACTCATTTGGTAATATATCAGTATATTTGTCGAACAAATCAAGAAATCGCACCCACAGAAAAGTGATTCTGTAATAGAAACCATGAAACAAAAAGAGTATACCTCGTGGCTAAAGTACTATGTGAGTCCAATTTGATTTATTCTGGTTACGGTTCATTAGTTTTTAGAATAGTGTTTAGTGGTTTAATTAATTGATTTTTATAGGTTCAATCAGCATCTCAAAGGGGCGAAGTCACTCCAACGTGGCTTGAATAGTTAGTTGGAGGACCACTTTCAGAAACACTTTCCTCGCCAATGTATTGCACTCGTGGGTATGTAGTCACACGAAAAAACGCCTCAAACAACAGGCAAAGAGTGAACTATGGTGTTGTTGTGCATACGATGGATGTTGACTACTATAGTAGTGGTGTGATAGAAGATATTTTGGAGGTTGAATAGCCAGGATTCATCAACTTAAAATGTGTCATTTTCAAGTGCAAATGGTATGATCCTACAAGCGGATGTGGAGTAAGGCTTACGAAAGTAGGCGTTACAAAAATTAACACAAGCAGGAAACTCAATAAGTATGATCCGTTTATCCTTGCTTCTCAAGCCGACCAAGTGTGTTACCTTCCATATCCTAGAGTGAGTCAAATCAACAATCCATGGATCACAGTTGCACAAATTAATCCAAGAGGAAGAGTAGACGGGGTGAAAGACCACGATCCAATGCAGCAAACTTCTATAGGAGTTACTACTATGGTGGAGCATTCTCTTGAAGACACAATATTGGTGGATGTTGAAAATACGTTAGTTGATAACGTTGATGTGGGAGGCGATGCCGACATAGGAGAATTTTCTGACTCCAATGATTCTAGTCCGTCAAACGACTCATCAGAGTCTGAATAGAGTAGTTTTCAAATTTTTCATTTCAAATGTTTATTGTTTTTTGGATTGCAGACTTGTGCTTGAATTATATTTTGCTCGAATTGCAGTGATTTTATCATGAACTTTCAAATTGATTTGCACATGGACTATTAGAGCATCTCCATCGGAGGATTTAAGATGGTTTTAAAGAAGGTTTTAAACATAAAACAGATTAAAAAAAGCTCACTTTCCTCTTTTCTCTCTCTCTCTCCACGACTCCACTGATACGAACGATGCGAATCGCCTTCTTTCCGATTTGATTCCGTCCGACCTGTATCGCCGTCTCTTCTCCGTTGCCTCTCCGTCTCCTCCGACGTACTGATCAATTTTACCGGCGATGTTATCACGGTCAGCTCCATCGACGCCTCCTTCTCAGGGGAACCAAGGCACTTCGTTCACTGTCGATTCCATCCAGCGATTTAACCACTCCATCAGCAGATACAGAGACGATATTAGGTAAACCATGTGGAGCCATATTCTTTATCGTTTTTATGATCTTTATATATTATCAATTTTAGGACTTTGATAGTTTAGGACTTTGATATTATCAATTTTAAGTTCCATTGCATAGAAAATTCGGCTTTTTATGTAATGGTTAGGATGTTATACATATTTTTAGAACACTGATCTGTGAATAAATCACCTTTGATAGCTTTGCGTCTAGCTTTGGAATTTCATTATGTGACTATCAATCTTGCTATCAAATTTCACCATTAAACAAGATAGAAGAAAGCATGACATAGACTTGACATTATCAAACGGTTTAATTAGATCTGAAATCTTCTTTTCGTTCACAAGCTTATGATTTGGTATATCACTTCTCTTCTAACTTCAATAACACTTAGTCTTGTATCAAAAGGTAGAAATGTTGTGGCGATCAATGTGTATAACGTAACTCTGATGGCTTGCTTAGTTTCTAGAGGGCTATGTGTGCTTTGTCTAGTCAATCGAACTTTGCCTTTGAAATGTAGATTACTAGTTCAATGTTTCAGGTTCAAAGTTTGTCTTTGTCTAGGCATTGTCTAGTTCAGAGTTTTGTTGGAACATAGCTCTAATCATGGTTCTTGATTTGATGACCGGAAATATAATAGGTAGAGAAACTGCTCAATAGCTTCACATTGGTAGAACACGCGTAGGTGATTGTAGGTCCGACGAGTAACAATGAGCTTGCTGCGACCTAGTTGAAAACAGAGTTATACACATATGGTTTGGTATTATTACATGTTCGGTTTCTACCAATGGAAGAAGTAAAATTTAAAATCCAATGCAAAGTTTTTTTTTTATCATTTTGTGAAATCAATTAATTGTGTGAAATTAATTAATTGATAGTGACGCCCTTAGCAAGACGAGAAATTTAAACATTCCGCGTATGACCTGGAACTGACGAATTTTGGGTGGTTTACCCATCACAATTAATGTAATATATAAATCCTCACCAATTTTACCCTAATTCCCTATTCAGCCGACTAGTAACCTTTCGCTTTCTCTTCCTCTTCTCAAATCCGTTTACCTCCTTCATTGTGCAAGTATTTTTTCTAATCTCCATTCTTCTCTTTAAAAAATTTATATATTTTTTATTTGCTTTCTGTTTGTTTATTTAAAAACTGATTTGTAATCTCCCACTATTGATTAACTGTTACGCACACTCCAGAAAAAATGTTTTTGTTTTGGAGAGTTCTGATTCATTTGATTTGTGAACTTCGATAGGTATGGCCCTACATGCACATGGGACGACTACATGGCTTATAAACGAATGATGGATCAAACTCTCCATGACTCGATGTCTCAACAGCCATCTCAAGTGTCGGAGACCATTCCAAATGTGGATGATTCATCTCAGATTCCTGATCCTCTTGTAGAAGAGCAAGATTCAACTGATCAAGCAGATCTAATGACCCTTGATCAACTGCTTCGTAAGGCTGGCTGTGCAAGCCTGAAGATGCTTGATCCGAGAAGGATGAACGGTGCTGGCTGGTAATTAATTTCAAATCTTTATGAGTAAGAAGTTTTATCAAGGGCAACTAATTACGTAACTATCGTTGTGTGTTTTTGTACAAGGTTTCAATACACTAAGGGGATAACTAAGACGGTGAAAAGCATAATAGAGAGCGATTTCAAAGAACTGGCTCATAACGTGTCAACCCTCTCAAGCGATGCTAAACTGCGATGGTTCAAAGCTTTTGCGGTATGCTTTATAATAGTTAGTTTATTTTATACACACTCTGAATTATGGCATTGATATAGATCCTTGAAACAGTTAGTTATAAAATTAGCACCACTTGTTTTCTCATTACTATTGTCTATCTAATCATACGTACATGTAAGTTTTTAAACAAAATAACATATTAATATATTGCTGAAAGTTGCATATGATATTGAACTAATTATTTGATCATATCCAAACAAGGTTTGTGGTGTGCATATACTTCTGTTTTCACTAGTTCTTTTAAAATACAATTGTTAATACAAAAGTATAATTTTGCCGTGAGTTTGAGATAACAAAATTGTGTCATGTAACAAAAGTATACTTCTAAATATTTCTTGTGTCTTTCATTTGTTCATGTAACAAAAGTATAATTGGCGGTATGAACAAACTACTCTTGTCCATGACGAGTTTGATAAGGTGGTGGGAAGTCGTTTACGGGGAATGGGCTATGAATGGAAACAAGCTTGGAAGGCAGAGAAGGGGAAACCAGGTTGGATGCGTAAATATGTTTGGCTTGGACTCATTGCTTACTGGACAGATGAGCATAATGCCAACCGAGCAATAACCAACTCGACAAATAAGAAGAGCAATCGCAAGGGCATGGGATCTTCTAAGCACACATGTAGGTCAAAGCCATATGTTCGGAGGAGAGAAGAGATGGTAATATATAACTATATGCATATATGATTTCTTTCGGTTTACTTTCATTTTTTCATGAGGTGTTGTTTATTTTTCCAAATTATTAACGTGATCCGGTGACGGGTGAGCTCCCGGATATGGTGACCTTTATGGAAATGACACAAAAGAGAAAGTCAGATGGAGAGTATGTGTGCAAAAAAGCTGAGAGGATTGTGAAGAAGAGTCGGGTCATGGAGCAGCAAGTTCTCACTCAAAAGACTCAATGCGATGAGGATGGTCTCGAGTCTAACCAGCTTACTCCACCTGAAATTAATGCCATCTTTCGAAAGGTAAATATCTGTGAATAATATACTAATTTGTTTTCTCCTACATATATACCTATAATGTTTTCAACTTAACAACAAGTACAAGATACAAAAGACGACAAGTTTGGGTATGGATCAATTCCGATAGATGATGAGCCAAACACTGGTGAGACTCCTACGTTCTATGAAGAAATGTATCTTGAGACACAAGAAAAACTCAACAAAGAAGAAATGTATCTTGAAGGTTCAAGACTCTGAATTCGGGAATACATTGATGCAAAACAAGTTTCCAGATGAAGTTCCTCCTTCGATGAAAGCAACTGTGACTCCAGACCAAAGCCTTTAAGATTTTTCAATTCTCTTGTTTTGTTTGCATGCAAGAAACAATGTTTCCTTCTTTTCGTTGCTTTTGGATGTTTATTTTCATATTTTGTTTAAGTTTTCTGGATGATTATCATGTTGACATTGGTTTTTTGAATAATGTTTTGAGTTTTTATCATATGTTTAATTATTTTAAATTCTGTTTCAATATTTGTGGTTTCAAATAATAAATTTATTTAGAATTAGTGGGAAAAAATATATATTTGGTGAGAATTTCATCAATATTTGTAAGAGTTTCGATGGAAAGTACCAACAAAATTCCTACAAACTCGGAAATTGGAGTCGGAATTCCGAAGGAATGTTCCGACGAAACATTCTACTAATGTTTCGTCGGAAAATGTTGTTGGAATTTCGACGGAACAAACCGACGTAACTTCTACATATATTTTGTCGGAAATGTTGATGGAACTTTGTCGGATCATACCTACGAAGCTGACTCAAAATCTTTGTCGGAAAATATTGTTGGAAGTTCGACGGAATTGACCGACTAAAATCCGACAAAGTTTTATCGGAATATACCTACGAGTTTCCTACAATTGCTTTGTTGGGAACTTTTCTCGGAAACTTGACGGTAATTTCCAACACGTTTCCGAAAAATAATGCGTCGTAAACTTCTGACACATAGCCAACAAATCAAATTCGTTGGAGATGATTCCCACGACTTTCAAACGAAGGCACGTTTCCAACAATCAAATTCCGACGAAATTATGCTTTTGTGAAACAAGTCGGAAATCGTGATTTCCAACAAATCACCAATAAATGTGTCCGTTGGGATGTGGAGATTTTCTTGTAGTGGTAGAAGAACCTAACAATGATGCAAAAAAGTTTTACGACATGTTATAAGCTGCGAAAATTCCATTGTATGATGGTTGCCATGAAGGGCACTCGCAATTATCTCTAGCAGCTCGGTACATGAACCTTGCAGATAATAATATGACCGAAATGGGTGTGGATTCGTGGGCAGAACTCTTTACAGAGTACTTGCCGGACGAAAACCAGGCACCTGACTCATTTTATGAGACAGAAAAACTGATGAGAAATTTAGCCCTCCCATATTATACAATTGATGTGTGAATTGAGAATTGTATGATTTTCTGGAAATAAGATGAGAAGTGGGATGTGTGTAAATGATGGGGATCAGACTTTTCCCAATTTCTATCCCTGATTCTGGAAGTGCACAGATCGAGAGTAGCAACGGGTTATCGAACACAAGGACAAGATTGTGCACTACAAGGTATGAGATCGAGATTTAGCTAGGCAAGCAATATGGGTTGGGTTGTTGTCACGATTAAAGCAAGTAAGAAAGCATGTAAACAAAGCAAGTAAAGTTGTAAATCAATAGATGGTAAGGCTCTAAGCAATAGGACAATCGCGGGATAAGTGATTCAAGCAAACAAGTGCGATTTGTTAGGGTTTTAAGAATGTGGTACCACCTAGAACTCAAGACACTAATTTAGATCTTTCCACTGTCGTGGCTCCGACCCCTATGTTGATCTATCTAATCGCTAAACTTTTGGAATGTCCTTAGATAATCAAGCAAGCATTAATTCGGTCAAGTATCGATTGTTCACAACCTCTAGTAAATCAACTTTCGCAGTCTAAGAGAAGTTGCCCACCAAATACTAGTTCAGGCGAATGATTCATCACTTTCGTGGCTCAAATCTACCTAGGATCATATGTTGATTGGCCAGATCAACACCAAGTAATGAACACAAGCAAAGGTGAAGAGTATATGTAAAACCCTAATTCTATGGTTCGATTATCAAGCAAGCATGAACACTATCCTTTGATTTCCTATCACTTAACAAGGTAACTACTCGGACATAGAGAAGGAAGTCGAACTCATATTCATAAGAACAGAGATTCGAAATCCTCTCTTGAAGGAGACAAAGAAAGAAAAGTAAAACTAGAAGAACTTGTATTCAAAATAATATGTTTTGTGTTCCTCTATGTGGCTCTCTCTTTTACCAGGCTAAAAAGATGTATTTATAATGCTTCAGAATTTGAAGGGCGGCTTGACCTAGGTCTTGGTCGAAATATAAGAGGCGGCGCGAAATTGGGCTTGAAAACGCGCAAAACGGGCTTCGGAAACGATTCGGGTCGATCGGGACAGTCGTCGGTGGAGAGGGACGGTCGAGCGGTTGAGCGGGATAGTCGGGGCAGTTGAGCGGCACGATCGGACGAGTATTGGGTGGTGAAGGAAAGTCGGGTCGGACGAGGGCCTTAAAGCTCCTGTCCGACCGGTCGCGGTCGAGCGGGATGATTGATGTTGTGAGGAGTGATCGGGTCGGACGAGGTCCTTAAAGCTCTTGTACGACCGGTCGCGGTCGAGCAGATGATTGGCGTGGTGAAGAATAGTCGGGTCGCGTGGCACGGTCGAGCGGGATGTGGTCGACCGGTGTGTCCGGTTTCGACTCGTCTGACACTAGAACGATCATATCTTCCATTCTACATGGCTAAATTGCATGATTCCAATTGCGTTGGAAAGCTAACTCTCGTAGGCATTGTGGAGAACTTGCTTTGGTGAATTTCATTAAGTATAATGTTTTTTAGCTCCATCCAAAGTTGATGCTAGTGCATGAAGCTGCTTTGAGGATCTTTTCCTTTGTTTTGCTCCAAAATGCATCTTTTGACCTGAAATGACTCTTGGCACTATATATCCATAAATAATTCCATTTTATTAAAGCAAAAAGCCACAGTAAAACCATGCATAATGTATATAAAAACGATGTAAAAAGGGTGTAAAATTGAGGTATATCAGTAAATACTGTGGAGCACCAAGATATAAGCCTAGCGACGGACGAACCAAAATACCATTCAGCCGTATGTGGTATTTACCTGTTGCGGACAGGCTGAAGAGATTGTACCAGAGCGAGAAGACCGCATCGGTAATGAGATGGCATGCTGAGCATGAATCAAAGGAAGGAGAAATGTGTCATCCTTCAGATGCGGCTGAGTGGAAAAATTTTCAACAAATAAATCCTCAATTTGCCGATGAACCACGAAATGTTTATCTTGGACTATGTACCGATGGGTTTAATCCATTTGGTATGTCTCGTAATCATTCTTTATGGCCTGTGAATATGACTGCGTATAACTTACCCCCTGGTATGTGTATGAAGACGGAGTTCTTATATCTTACAATTTTGAACTCCAGACCAAAACATATGCGAGGTAGTCTTAATGTCTTCCTTCGTCCTCTGATTGAAGAGTTGAAATAACTGTGGTGTATAGGAGTCGAGGCGTATGATATATCGTTGAATCAAAATTTTAATCTAAAAGCAGTACTTCTTTGGACGATTAGCGATTTTCCAGCTTATGGGATGTCGTCAGGATGGACGACACATGGCACATTATCTTGTCCAATTTGCATGGAGGATACAAAGGCGTTTCAACTGCCAAATGGAAGGAAGACATGTTGGTTTGATTGTCACAGAAGGTATCTTCCTCATGGTCATGAATTAAGAAGTTCTAAAATAAAATTTTTGAAAACATGCGTTGAATGACAATCCGCCTGAATCTCTTACCGGTGAGCAAGTTTTATATGAGCGATTAAGGCCGGTCAATCCACCAAAAAGATATGATTGCGGTGGAAATGCTCATGAAGTAAAGAAGGATGGATCCAGCGATTGGCATAACTGGCACAAGGAAAGCATATTTTGGGAATTACCGTATTAGACAGACCTCAATATAGATGTGATGCATATCGAGAAGAATTTTTATGATAACATTATGAATACTATTATGAATGGTACAGACAAATCGAAGGACACAATTAAGTCAAGGTTGGATCTAGCCAATGTTTGCTCTCGGAAAGAGCTACATGTTGACACTCGTGGCAGAGCTCCTTTTCCTAACTTTAGATTGACTCCAACTGCGAAAGAAAAGTTATTGGAATGTGTAAAACATGAGGTTAAATTTCCAGACGGCTATGCTTCAGATTTAGCTAGTTGTGCAGATATAGAAGGAGGAAAATTTTCAGGCATGAAGAGTCATGATTGTTATGTTTTTATGGAACGACTACTTCTATTTCTCCTCAGAGAACTTTTACCAAAGCCCGTTCACCTTGCACTATCAGGTACTAATAACTATATATATATATTTAATGTTGTTATATTAGTTGCTTTGAATTATGAACTATAATTTATATAACCATTTTTAATTTGTATATTGTAGGCGTTGGAAGATTTTTTCGTGACTTGTGTTCTAGAACTTTGGTACAAAGTCGGGTTCAGATTCTAAAGGAAAACATAGTCACCGTTCTATGTAATCTGGAAATGATCTTTCCACCTACTTTTTTCGATGTCATGGAGCACCTGCCTGTACATCTCCCGTATGAAGCTGAACTAGGAGGTCCGGTACAATATAGGTGGATGTATCCCTTTGAGCGGTTTTTTTAAAAAAATTGAAAAGCAAGGCGAAGAACAAGAGATATGCGGCAGGATCAATTGTTGAATCATATATCAATGATGAGATTTCCTATTTTACAGAGCACTATTTTGCCGACATATACGTACAAAAAAAAGGTAAAACATTTTTGTTAATACTTATTATATATTAGTGGGTAATAACGTGTGTGGAATGTTATTTTTTAAATGATTTTTATAGGTCCACTAGATTCGATGAAGATGAAGTTCCTGTATATCCCGTTCTTGGAATTCCCGATATATTTACTCATGTTGGTCGTCCTAGTGGAAAAAGTAAAGAAATTTGGTTTTCTGAGAAAGATTACCAATGCGCTCATGCCTTTGTCTTGCGAAACTGTGAATATTTTCGACCACTTGAAAGGTAATTTAACATTTTCACTTATAGCTTAAATATTTGACTATATATAGACTTTTATTTATTTATATTTTAAAAATGTTAGTTTTGGTCTTTCCAGCTTGTTTGAAGAACAAATTCGTTTCACATATCCAGAACTATGTGACGATGACGTATTGACCAAAAGAGACGAAGATTTTCCTATATAGGTTAGAGATTATGTAAGTATATAGTTCATTTCTTTAGTTATGTTTACCTCTATAAATTAAAACTATATATATATATATATATATATAACAATATTTTAATTGTATTGTAAGCAGGTCAGTTCGAGAACTTTGAATAAATATGAAACATTTCCTATATGGGTACAAGAGCTAGTGTAAGGTCCTATAAACAAGGCGACAACCTGGCCCATTTATTTTACAAGAGGTTATTTGTTTCATACACGTAAATACGGATATCGAAGGAAAACATATAACTACGGAATATATGTGAAAGGGGTTAATTATTCGAATGCATCTGACGAATCGGATTTTTATGGAAATTTAACGGAAATTATTGAGCTACAGTATTTGGGATTAGTATCTTTGAAGATTAATCTTTTTAAATGCGAGTGGTATGATCCTACCATCGGAAAAGGCACTCGAAAGAGTGAGGGTGGAGTTGTTGATGTTCTTTCGTCAGGAAAATATAATAAATATGAAACATTTATTCTAGGTATGTATATAAATTCACATACAATTTGTAACATAATGTCGTAAATATATATATGATTATTTTTATGATGTTAACAATGCAGCTTCTCAAGCAAACCAAGTTTGTTACATTCCATACCCGTACATTAAAAAACCAAAAAAGTTGTGGCTCAATGTTCTTAAAGTCAATTCCAGGAGTAACATTTTGGGGAACTAAAAAGATAAAGAACCTACGCTTTTGCAGCAAGAAAACGATGATGATGTTTTGTTGACTACAGTTGAGCCAATCATAGTAGACAGTTTGGCGGATGAAGCTCATCCAATAGAAAATATTGATTTTGATGTCGGAGATGCTCAAGGAGAAGATGAGTTTCGATATAATATATCATCTTCGGATGACGAAGAAGATGAAGAAGCAGAAGAATAATGATTATCTTTGTTTTGTGGACCCTTTCGTATTGTTTAAAATATTGCTACGGTAATTAAGAGATTATGTTTATTTTTATATATATATCTATTTCCTTTTTTTATAAATATTTGTATCCTATTTTGTAAAACTTTGATAAATTCTTAACTTTATAAAATATCATTAAATATATTGAAAATTGCGGAAATTTATTTAGATTTGCTTAATGAGTACCAAAGTCTAGGGTTTAGGGTATGAATTAGTAACTAATTTATCTTGGAGTCGCAAATGAGTAACAAATTTTGTGACTAAGTAGTGACTTACAGATATATATCTTCGTTAATTGCAAAATCGTCACTAACCCTTAATATTTTATTTTGCCGCCTAAAATTTCACGAAAATTGCTTATTGACCGCCAAATTTTTTGACAAGAATCTTTTCCACTTCCACGCGAAGAGTTTTTTACTTCATTCCCTCACTCTCAATCGACAACCCTCAATCGTCAAAACTCTCACCTTTCTCAACCTCTCGAATCCTCGACCCTGAATCTCAGATTCTCTTCAATGGCTGGTGGTGGAAAGTCCGGAAGGGGTCGTGGTGGTAAAGCGAAAGGACTTCAATCATCTTCCGAAAGAAATTCATCCCAATCATCTAACCCAAATACCTCAACCTCATCCCGCCGCCCTCTCCCTGCTCAATATACTCACACCCATAATTCCATCCCAGAGACACAGCCATTTCGTCCACACCCTTTTCGACCACAGCCACTAACGTTTCGTCAACCGCCGGATCAGTCTCACGCTCCACCGCCTCAGGAACCTCCTCCACCGCCGCAGAACCATCTAACGGAGGATCATAATGTCGACTCTCAACCACCTACACAAAATCAACCTCAAGAAGAACAGCTGACGCTTGACGGCTTGCTGAGAATTCCCGGCCGGGAAAATTACTTGACTATCTTAGACCCACTCCCCACCGCAAACACTACTTGGTAATCAATCTCGGCATTTACAGTTTTGATATGCTTGTTTGTGTTTTTTTTTTTTAATTGTGTTCTCCATTTTCTCAGTGATTGTTTGTTGTTATGGTTATGAGATAGACTATGCTGGTTTAAGGTTTAATGGTACTTATGCTATGTTATGGTTCTGAGATTGACTATGCTCTGTTGTGTTTCTCAGTGTTGTGGCTATGCTCTGTATTGGAGATTACTTGACTATTTTTATTGTGCGCTTGAAGTTTTTGTTTTGGTTCTCTGGTTGTCTTAAGTCTTTCAACATAATGAAGAAATCTTTGATTATGCTTTGACTAATATAATTGAAATGTCTCTTGAAATTTTCGGATGATGTGTGATGAAATAGTCAAGAGTTTTATTTACTGCTCTGTTATGAAATATTTTCTCTTCTTTGCGTGATTAGTTCTTCCTTGTTTTAGTATATATATCGCATAATGAAGAAATCATATTTACTACTTCTGTTTTTCTCATTTTTGTAGGTTTGATCGGGATGATGGGCAATTGGTAAGGAAGATATCAAAGCTGTTGAAAAGCTAATTTGATGGTGCTTATTATTGTTGGGCGTTTTGGACAAAAACGCCTCCACACATTCAAGATAGATATTTCATAGCCTTTCCGGTAAATATTGTTCAATGAATTTTCTTTCGATTTCAGCTTTTAATCTGTCTTATGCATACTATCTTCATTTTATTTATCATAACACTTCACTTTGTTATGTGAAGCAATCATACCATTGGGACCCCATGGTTACCACAATTGTGAAAGAGGAATTTAACGCCATTTGCGTAAGTCGGATGAAAGATATGGTGTCCAAGGCAAAGAAAAAAGGTGTTCGCCCTATATGGATTGGAGAAACGTTGTGGGAAACAATGTCGTCTTATTGAAGCACCAAGGAGGCAAAGGAAAGGAGTTTGACTGCATCAAATGCTCGAAACTCTCCAAATGATGGACTTGGTCAGCGCATACATGTTTCAGTACATAAGTCATATTTACGGATCCAAAGAGATATGGTAACTTCAAACTTTTTCTTTTAGTCTTTATAAATTTGTTTGGGATTCGCTTGGCTCATTCGGGTTAAATTGATAGGACTTTTGTCATAAAACTAGTCTTCATTGCTTACAATTGTCTTGATCTTGTTCAGCTTTTATGTTAGTTGATATTGAGTAGATATATTATTCTTCTTCTAATTAGATTGTCATAAAAGTTGTATAGATTGCTTAGAATTGTCTTCATCCTGTTCTGGTTTAATTGGAGTTGTGAATGATGATGGTTACGCTCTGTTTTTGCATGAAATTTTGTTCCTTACTTAGTCGTTGCCCAACATTTACGTTAGTTGCCTTTGCTTTAGGTTAGTTGTCTTAATTGTGTTCTGGTTTTCTCTTAGTTGTATATGACATTGATTACTTAGTTGTGTCCTGTTAGTTGCCTTTGCTTTAGGTTAGTCAAGTTGATGTTAGTTATGTTCTTGTTTTCGGTTCATGTCTTGATCTTCAGTACTTAGTTGTGTTCTGGTCTTGATCTTGATGTTAGTTGCCTTAATTGTGTTCAGGTTTTGTGTTAGTTATATATGACACAAAATTACTTAGAATTGTCTTCATCTTGCAGTCATACAACTTGTATAGATTTCTTAGAATGTCTTGATCGTGTTCTGGTTTGATGTCAACTGATATTGATGATGGATTTTGATCTTCTTCTGGTTTGATTATCCTTAAACTTGTTTTCTACGAAGAGCTCATTATTAATGTATATTTTGAATTGGCTGTCATATTTCATTTTATAGGAAAAGGAGCTAGGAAGACCAGTGTCAATCGGAGAAGTGTTCATAAATAAGGACACATACAAGAAGTGACGGAACATTTGTTGATTCAAAGTCTATGCAAATCGCTGAAACTTATGAAAAAAACTTGGAGGATAAGATGTCTGAGATCATGGAGGACCCTTCTGATTTTTCTTCGGAACTATCCACAGCTGCAAAGGACGACATCTTCCTTCAGGTGAGAATTTTGATGTATAAATATATAAATCTTGTTTGTTTTCAGTTCTCTTGATTAAGATTTTGATTTCATATATTTAAAGTTCTTGAATGCAATTATTTTTCTTTTCAGTCTACTGTTTTGGATGAGAGAGGCCGTGAGTACGGCCTTGGTAGTCTTGGACAACGTTATGGCAGCGGTAAGAGGAAGGGAGGTCCAGGGAGCTTTACTACTTCCATTTTCTCGGAGATACAAGAGCAGTTACATGCTGCTCAACGGCAAATTGAAGAGCAAGCAGCTGCAAATGCTCAACGGCATGCTGAATGGACTCGACTTTCGGGAGAACAAAGAAACCGCACAGCAGCTTGGAGATGGTGCTTAGCTATCTTCATTCCACGGATCCCTGGTTTTCTGCTTATGCGGCAACCCATTTTCAGTCTTCTACCGCCGCAGCTTCTGCTACCGCCACAGCTTCTGCTACCGCCACAGCTTCTGTTACACCGGCAGCTCCCATTACAGATGCAGCTCCAATTGTTCACCCTTAGTTAGTCTTAGCTCCATAAACTGAATCTAATGCACACCTTTGTTCTAGCATTAGTAAACAATTTTGTTTTGACTAATGTTTTTTTGGTAAGTTTTATTTTTGTTTTGGTAATGGTTGTTTTAACTAATGAATGATTAATGAAACAACCAGTCTTTTTTTTTTTTTTTTTTAATTATCAATGCGGAAATTCTCAAGAAGAAATCAATAATATTAAATGGTAAATAATCAGTTCAACCAAAAGCCATAAACCAATAACCAATAAAGAATGAACTCTAGCAACCTAAACACCAGGTTTGCTACATTATAAAAATAAAACTAACACCCTAAAAACGAATTCCTTGCTAGCCACATCAAGATGAACAAAATCAAGTTCCTCTCATCATCCTCTTCTCTCGGTCTCTTTCCGCGGAAGAACATTTCTGCTACGTGCATCACATTGGAATAGAGATGCGTAAGTATTATCATAAATACTTAGTGAGTGGATCATCCTGCCTACAGGCCAAGTACGTCAGACACGAGACAGTACAACAACAATAACAATAAACAACAGCAACAATGATCGACAAACGCAAAGACTCACAGCAACCAAGGTGTCGACCGACACCCCCACCGGTGTCGCTCGCCCCTGCTAAGGTGTCGACCGACACCACAAAGGGTGTCGAGCGACACTTAGCAACATCGGTGTCGTTCGACACCCTCGATTGTGTCGATCGACACCGCCCCGACGCCTCCAAACCCACAGCAACGAAACAGTGTGAAACACAGCCAAATAAACACAAATCGATAGGATTCAACCCCCATAAGCGAATCAAACAACGAAAATACGAAGAACAGCTCAAGAACAGCCACATAAACTCAAACTGAAGAAATCTCGGGTGAAAAACGGGCCTACAGTCACGCACTCACCTTGAAAAGGATTGAAAGGAAGGAACAGAAGATGAACAGCAACCCAAAGCCTCATATCAAGCCTCCAAACTTCAAAAATCTCCCAAAATCGCCTCTGAAAAGTGTCTCCTCGAAAACTGAGCCTTCTCACCCGGCCGCAGGGTTTTAATTGCGACTTAGGGCTTCCAAACCCTTAACCGGAACAAAACCAGCCGACTTAAATCGAACCGGTCGATTTCTCAATAACCGGTGTCGATCGACACCCATCGACCAAAACCAAACCAACCACACTTCGATCGACTTAAACCGGTATCGCTCACGATAACCTGTGTCGATCGACACTCCATGGGTGTCGATCGACACTAAGCATTTAGAAGCTTTTTGCACATTTTCTTCGCGATGCTCGAACCTTAGATCGACTGTACAACAATCAAACAAGAACATGTACAATCAACCCTCAATTCACACCCCAAAGAGTATATGTAATCCGCTCCCGAATCCCTAATGTTGTCCGATACCACCTCTAAAACAACTTTCTGGTTCACGGATGTTACAATTCTCCCCCACTAAAATGGATTCGACCTCGAATCCCAACCCAGTGTCTCTCCAAGACCTCGAAAACTCACACTTTAGTCCCATGTTATACGCATGTTTCTAGACATTATTACTCCTCAATACCGTGACCCACCGTCACAAAAATCCATACTGTGACACCACCGTCACAATATCCATACCGTGACACCACCGTCACAAATTTCCACTTATACTGAGCTAGCGACCCCCAAATATAAGTCTGCCGGGCACCCACCATCCCAAATGTAGACACCACCATCTACTCTAAAGACACCACCGTCTCTAGACTGTAACGAGTAATAATTCTGAAACGCGTATGATCATATGAATAAAAATTTTCAATGACCCCACCGGCCAAGAAACTTGTAACATCCAAACACGAAACCAAAATATGAGGCAAAAACTCTATCTCATATAACTCCAACAATGTATATCGTACAACGAAAACGAAAATACATAAATTCAAAGACAACAACACCCAAAACCAACAACAAGACTAGAACCACAAAGATGAAGAAGCTCACTCCTCAGCCTGCTTGTCGAACCACTTTCCGAACTTCAGCTTTATCTTTGCCTTTGGCTCCCAAGTCTGCTCCTCTGTGCCACTACAGTCCCACAAGACTCTCAACAATGGCACCCTCTTGTTCCGCAGAACCTTGACTCTCCTCTCAAGAATCCTCACAGGGACTGCCGGAACTGTCATATCTGGCTGAAGATCCTCTGGAATCTCAGCCACTAACTCCTCTAAAGGATGCAAACACCTCCTCAACATAGAAACATGAAACACCTTGTGAAAGGCGCTCATAATCGGTGGCAACTCCAACCGATAAGCCACTGGCCCAACTCGCTCCACCACTGGAAACGGACCCATAAAACGCGGACTGAGCTTGTTCTCTGCTATGGACCTGTTAGGGCCCCTCAACATAGCCATCTTGAGATAAACTCTATCTCCCACCTGAAACTCAAGCTCACGACGCCGCCTATCTGCGTAACTCCTCTGTCTATCCTGAGCCTCCTTCATGTTCAACCTCAAGACACAGATCTTCTCCGTCGTCTCCTGAACAAAAGTAGCTCCAAACATGCTGCGCTCCCCCATTTGGGTCCAGCATAACGGTGTCCTGCATGGCCTCCCATACAAAGCCTCAAATGGAGCCATGCCAATACTAGACTGAAAACAGTTGTTATAGGCAAACTCTGCCAAACACAGATGATCAGCCCAATGGCCACCCAATCCAGCACACACATCCTCAGTATGTCCTCCAAAGTCTTAATAGTCCTCTCTGACTGCCCATCTGTCTGCGGATGATACGCTGTGCTCATATGCACCTTGGTGCCCATCTCAGTCTGAAATGCCCTCCAAAACTCTGAAGCAAACCTCAGATCTCTATCCGACACAATACTGGCTGGCACTCCATGCAGCCTCACAATCTCTCGCACAAACTTCCTAGCCAAAACAGTCGCTCCATCTGTCTTCTTGATGGCCAAGAAATGTATTGACTTGGTCAAGCGATCCACAATGACCCAAATAGCATCAAATGTCCGTGAGATAGGCAATCCCACAACAAAATCCATAGTGATCATATCCCATTTCCACTCAGGGATGGGCAAACTCTGCAAAAGACCACTAGGCACCTGATGCTCTGCCTTGACCAAGGAACAAGTGTGTTGCACCTCGCAACCCAATCTGCCACATCTCTCTTCATCCTGACCCAATGGTAATACCGTTTGAGGTCACGGTACATCTTGGTCGCACCCGGATGAATCGAAAACTTTCTCGAATGAGCCTCTCTCAAAACCTCCTGCCTCAACTCCACATCCTTGGGCACACAAACTCGCCCACGAACCAACATAGTCCCATTCGATGAGACCTGATACTCAAAACCAGCCGCCTGCGAATCATCAACCAAACTCTGATCACTCTGCTGAGCCACTCTGATCCTACTGAGTAAATCTACCTGATCAGCTGCCTCCAAACCCAAGGGCTCCTCTGAAATCGCACAAAGACGTAATGTACTAATCTCGCCGATCAAGGCCTCCACATCCTGCTCTCTAGCCGAATCAACCCTCCGTCGACTCAAAACATCTGCCACCAAGTTGGCCTTGCCCAGATGATAGACAATATCCAGGTCATAGTCTGCCAGAAACTCCACCCAGCGCGTCTGCCTCGCATTCAGCAAAGGCTGAGTAAAGATATGATGTAGACTCTTGTGATCTGTGAAGATCTGCACTCTACCACCATACATACAAGACTCCAAATCTTGAGTGCAAAAACCACTGCTCCCAACTCAAGATCATGTGTAGGACGGTTGCGCTCACTGCCCTGTAACTGCCTCAAAGCATAGGCAATCACTCTGCCCTCCTGCATCAAAACACAGCCATGTCCTACTCCTGAAGCATCTGTGTACACTACATATGGCTTCCCCGGATCGGGTTATGCCAACACTGGTGTACTAGTCAATATCTCCTTGAGCTTCTCGAAACTTTCCTCGCACTCCTGCGACCACACAAACGGCACATCCTTGCCAGTCAACCTCGTCATCGGCTGAGACATACTCGCAAACCCCTTGACGAACCTCCTGTAGTAGCCTGCTAAACCCAGAAAACTCCTGATCTCGGTAGCACTACTCGGTCTAGGCCAATCTCTGATGGCCTCAATCTTAGCTGGATCCACAGAAACTCCCTCTGCAGAAACAATGTGGCCAAGAAAACCCATCTCCCTCTGCCAAAAACTGCACTTGCTCAACTTAGCGAACAGCTTCTGCTTCCGAAGCTTCTCCAAAACAAGCCTCAAATGCGTCGCATGCTTCTCTGGACTCCTCGAATACACCAAAATATCATCTATGAAAATGATGACGAACACATCCAGAAACTCCCTGAACACGTCGTTCATCAATCTCATGAAAGCTGCCGGCGCATTATTCAAACCAAAAGGCATGACCACAAACTCGAAATGCCCATACCTCGTCCGGAAAGCCGTCTTCCGAACATATGTCTCATCTATCGGAATCTGGTGATATCACGATGCCAAGTCGATCTAGAACCAAGTAGCACCTCTCAACTGATCCAACAACTCATCAATCCTCGGAAGTGGGTACCTGTTCTTCACTGTGACTCGGTTAAGTCCCCGGTAATCAATGCACAACCGAAAACTGCCATCCTTCTTCTTCACAAACAACACTGGCGCTCCCCACGGCGAAACACTCGGTTTGATGAACCCTTTACTCAAAAGGTCCTCTAGCTGCTTCTTCAGCTCTGCCAACTCTGTTGGCGCCATCCTGTAAGGTGTCTTCAATATCGGAGCTGTCACGGGCTCTATCTCAATCGTGAAAGGATCTGACCGAGATGGTGGCAATCCCTTCAGCGACCTAAACACATCCTCAAAATCCCGAACAACCTGAATATCCTGCAAAGCCACCTCACCACTGGACTCTGTCATAGTAATCGTCGCCAAATAGGCCTCGCAGCCCCGCTCTAACAACTGCTCTGCCTCAATAGCTGAGATCACTATACTCCCTGAAGTCGGTCTCACTCCCTGATAAACCAACTTCCCTGCATCCGGCTCAAACACCACTCTACCTCTGTAGCAATCCAGATGAACCCGGTATAAGGATAACCAGTCCATTCCCAAAATCACGTCATACAGCTCCACCGGATTGATGACCAAATCTGCTGGCATAGACTGCCCCGCAATCTGCACATCCACTGCTCTAGCTCTGCCCGAAGTAGCCAGAAAACCACCACCGGCCACCTTGTCAAAGCCCGAACACTCGCCATCGCTGCTCCGAATACCGCTACACTCGGCCCTCTCCGGAGTAATGAAGAAGTTAGATGCTCCCGAGTCAAACAGAACGTGAGACTCAAATCCGCCGATTAACAAGGTCCCTACACAAATCCACAAGTGTTTAGAACCCCTAAACTCTATCACAGTGAAATAAAAGAAACAGACAACACCAAAATTCTACCTTTAAGAATTTACAAGTCTGAGTCAAAGATTTTACCTGTGATTTGGCCTGACTGACTGGTCTGGCCCACCTCTGCCGGAGTGTAAACACGCGGCGCTCCACCTGACTACAACGCTGCAATCTGAACTGCTAACTGGATATTCAATGGCTGAACCGCTGCCACTGACCTCTGCTGCAACTTGGGACACATCGACCTGATATGCCCCGGCTCTCTGCAGTAGAAACACACTGCCGACTCTCTGGATCCCGCCCTCTTGGGGCAAGCAGCAACTCTGTGATCCAAACTCCCACAACCAAAGCAACCACCCGCTCTCTGGCTACTAGCAGATATCTCCTCTCCTCTTCTGGCCCTTCGCAGGCTTGCTGCCCCTGCCATGACCAGAACTGAAACCCCTACGCTGCTTCTGCTGCTGGCCCCTAGGATGGGTAGCATAAGCAACTGCAGCTGGAACAACTGCTGAGCTCACCGGCTCACGCAAATCCTCCTCAATAGAAGCTGCCAACTCCACTAAACCGGCTCTCGTGTGGTACATACCACCTCTGCACTGGGTCCTGATGCTCCTCCGAAGTCCCTGAAGAAACCTCGACATCAAAGCCCTCTCACTCACCAGCTCACCACCAGTGTGAACCACCAATCTGCAGAACTCTGCATCGTACTCCCGTACAGACCTCTCTCCCTGAGTCAAGTCCAAGAACCTTAACTGCAGTCTGTCACGAGCCTCCTGCGGGAAAAACTTGTAGTTGAACTCCTCGACGAAGTCAACCCAAGTCCATACTGCTCTCTGGGTCCTGATGGACCTCCACCACAAATGTGCATCACCTCCAAGGTAGTCGCTAACTCAACCTGAAACTGCTCTGGACAACGGACTGAATCGAAGTTCCGCTCCAACCTCTGACGCCACTCGTCAGCCTGCTCTGGAGTGACACCGCCCTTAAACATAGTGATGCGTTGGGTTTATTGCTTCAAACTAATACAATTTATAACCCAACTTGGTAGAGCTGCAAGTGCACAGCCGTGGTAAGTCAGGGTCGACCACAAGGAGGAATGATCTCGTTTCAAGCCTATGTTGATTGATGAGTAGCTAGGACAGAAAATATGAGTGTGTGGCAAACCTAAAATCAAAAGAAAACAATGCAAATAAGTAAATGAGGTTGTAAACAAGATGAGAAAGGTGTTAGGCAAAGGATAATCAATGGAAACATTCAATGAAATGACAAGAGATTGCATGGGATAAGTTATAAACCGCCTTGAACTCACAACACTAAGGTATAGCTTTTCCACTTTCGTGGCTCCGGCCACTATGCTTAAACAACCTAATAGACTCAACTTTCGATGGTTATTACAAGTTATAAGCATGCATTAATCAATGTTCAAGTTGTGATTGTTCACTAAGTTCCTTAGGTCGACTTTTGGAAGCCTAAAACACTTAGCTCATCAAATACTAGTTTCGGCAATACAACAAGCTTTTGGAGAGTGTATCAACCTAGGTTCGAGGTGTTTAGGCGCGCTTTCCTAACAAAAAGCATTATGAACAAGCAAAGATGAAGGTCCAATTGATGAAATCCCGGTTTATGCAATCATATAAGTCAAATCATGTCATGAGCCCATCGATCTCCCTCGGCCTAACCGAGAGATCTACTCGGCCATGACGCAAACAAGAAAGCAAAGCATGATTGAAGGCATAATCATAAGCATAAGTAAGAGATAAAGGGAAGAGAAAAGCTTCTCTATTGAAGAAAAAAGTCGAATCCTCCCTTGAAACTCTCGGATTTAAAGTATAAAAGTGACAAAGTGAAGAAGATGAAAGAACAAGGTTTTATGTGAGCTAGGGTCTTGAGCGGCGCCTCCTTTCTCCTCCCTGGACTGCGCAGCTCTCTCTCTCTCTGGTTCTTCTTTACGGCCAACCCTCGCTCTCCTTTAGGTCGAGGCTAGAAGCTTGTATTTATAGGGTAGAAGTCACTAGGTTTGTGAAGTGTTGAAAAAGGAAACTTTCCGGTTAACCGGCCTTGATGATTTGCGACGTGATTGGACCGGGTTCAGGACAAGTAAACCACGAAAAGCAAGCTGGGCTTATTTTAAGTCGAGACACGGTCCATGCCGCGGAATCCCAGGCTGTTTGTGGCGCCAAGTTTCCATGGGCTTCGTTTTCTCGCCTGGTGGACACGTCTTGGGAGAAAACGAGTTTCTCCATGAAGGTTGATCCAAATGGCTTGAATCCACTTCACCGTGATGCATGACTCAAGTATCTATCCAGAAAGACCAAGATCATGATTTTTGGACGTCGGAAAGAGCTTCAACCACGGCCATCTTTCGGATGCTCCGGTTCAGTCCGAATGCGAGAATCGGACAAATGGAGTTATATTGATGCTCTTGACTTGGAAACTTGCATGGATCATGGTTTGAGGCTCTTTTGCTCCTTTTTGAATCCTTTTTGATATTTTAACCTGTTAAGACTCCAAAACCAACAAATACAAGAAAACTACCTCTAAAGGCATAAAACCTTATTGAAAATACTTGAAAACATAAATAAATACTAAGTAAAATCATGCAAATATGGATATATCAACTCCCCCAGACTTATCTTTTGCTTGTCTCCAAGCAAACTAAGCATGGAAAAGAGGTTTGAAAACATGAGAACTCTTAAATCCTTTTGGAAATCCATATTGACCTTTATTTTAGTGATCCACATAAAATAGCAACGACATTTAGAATTAAGAACAAAAAAGTACATACCATGAGTTTTGCAATCATCCCAAAGCAATCCACTTCTCTTTAGGCCATCCAAATTCGCCACCTTTGACTCCTTTAGTTTCTAAAGGTGTGGTCTCAACTAGGGAATATCGATCAAAGGGGTTATAGACTCTTACCCATCCTCTTTTTATAAAACACATGTCTTGGCTCTTTTTTCACCTCTCTCTCTTCTCACTTCTTAAGTCGATTCATCCCTTTTTTTAGGGTAGCATAGTATTTTTTTATTCGACTTCTTCTCCTCTTTGTGGAGGTTTTTGATGGATCTTCCATAGACGCGAGTACTGATGGTTGTAGCCACCTAATCCCCGGTTACTTGGATCAAAAGGTCTTCCATAGACGCGAGTATTGATGGTGGTTGCCACCTAATCCCCGGTTACTTGGACCTTGGTGCTTTTTCTTAAATTTGAAGGGGAGAGAAAGGGAAAACGAACTCACTCAGACTTTTCACTTGGTAGTGAGGATGAGGAGTCATGCCCTTTGTAATGCCAAGGCCCTAGCCGAGAAGGTTAAGTTCATTAAGGTGCGGAGTCAAAGATGGATCCTTCTTATGCCCTTGGAGATGTGGACATTTTTGGTAGATCAATCCACTCATGGTGCACATGTGATGAAGTAAACTGCCAAATACTGATCAATGGTCACTTAAATATAGGCACAACAATGGTTAGGTCCAAGATAAAGTCATGATTCTCGACAAAAATTTTGACTCAATAAAAACGACTCGATGAAAAGAAAAATGATGCAAGATGGAATGCCAAAATGAACAAACTTATTAGTATAATCCCCCCAGACTTAACTTGCACCGTCCCGGTGTAAGAAAAATAAGGTTAAGAGAGGTAAAGATGGAATAAAATGGAAAAGGGAAAGGTTAGGATGATGTTACCAAGTTATGACCAGTTGTGATGAAGATCAGGGTCAGTTAACTGATTGGGGCTCCTCTGTAGGCATGATTGGTCGGTGAATTTTGAATTTCCAGGCCTGTTTCTCCTCGGTTTGCAATTTGGTCGAGTATGGCTCATTTGGTCGACCCGAAATGAGTGCTATGAACCACAGAACAAACCGTTAAGAATTGCATGTACCATATTGAAATTTTACCGTCAAAGTTGATGTTTTAGAGCTCCTGGTGAAGTTTGAGGTCAAACGAACGAGTGGTTTGGGAGATTCGTCATTTGGTGGTCCATTCGGTCGACCGAATGAGAGTGCAATGCACCACAGCTCGAATGATGTGGAATTCTCTGACCTATCTTGAAATTACATCGACCAACCTCATATTTTATGGGCACTGGTGAAGTTTGGCGCGAAACGAACAGGCGGATTGAGTGTTCCTTCACAAAGTGGTCAATTCGGCTCTGGGAAGAGTTTTCTTGACTTCTTTGTGATTGGCTCGTTCGTTCCTTGATTTTCTTCTGGAATAATGATGTTGAAGCTCCAAGGGTCCATCTCCAGCTGGTGGTGTCTCCATGCCGTGATTTCGGTTTTGCCGGCCTTTGGGTGCACCGCTATCGACCGGATGAGGGATCTTTGCATATCTCCTGATCCGTCAACATTCCTCCGTCCTATCTTTTGGATTTACTGACCAACATGGTGTTGTTTAGCCGCCTGTGAAGTTTGGTGGAATCGGTCACGTGGTTTGGGAGATGGTTGATGTTGGTCCTCCTTTGCACCCGTTTGGCCGAGAGAATCTCACCGGATGGAATATCTTGAAAGCTACTCGACCTTTTTGTGATTTTCTTCGACCGATGTGATTCTGCTTCCCTCCTTTAGTATTCCCAGGTCGTGCCTGCCCTCTTGGTGTCGCCTTTGACAAGGGTGGGATGAATGGGTGGGACATGTTCTTGTTTGGTCTCCTCTTGGGTCTTCATCCTAACAAAATGCATGCAATAATGATGTGAAAACTTAAAATGAAAAAGAAAAATACCGTGTGGGTTGCCTCCCACAAAGCGCTTGTTTTAAAGTCATCTAGCTTGACTCCCTTTTTTATTTGTTTGGTTAGGTGCTGATGTGATCGGCCAAAGGGTTTGGGATCCCTTTGGTGTCTTCACACACTGGTTCAGGTGGCTCATGAGGTGTTTTGGGCTCTCCATGATCATCGTCCATGTCATCCTTGAAGACCAAAGCTCTCGAAAAAAGTTTAAAGGTTTTTCCGAGTTTCTCCTTTGCGGTTTGCTCAGCTTTGGGAGTCGGATCCTTTGGGAAAAGGACTCTTATGCTGGCAAAGGACTTAGGAACACCGTCAGGCTCTTCTTCAGCTCCATGATCGTCAAAGGATGGTGACAAGACCGAGTGAATGTCTTGGAAGACATCTTTATGTTTCAGCTTCAACGGCTTCATCGCTTCCTTCGGTTTTGGATAAGGCTTGCTCTTCTTGGTGCTTTTAGGCCGCTCGGCTCCTTTTCTTGGCATGAGAGTGCTTCTTCCTGGTGGTAATTTGACTGCACTTGGAGCTTGTTTGAAGTTGATGCTTGGGAAAAAGACATCTTGCCGGACATGACCAAGTATTAGTTGGTTTCTCATGTAATCGATGACCGCCCCGTCTGTGGCTAAGAATGGGGTTCCAAGAATCAGTTGATTCCTCTTTGATCCTTCCCATACCATGATTTGGAAGTCGGTGGGGACATGCCTCTCTCCGATTTCTAGCATAACATCTTCAAGCACTCCATAAGGCTCCATACTTGATAGATCCGCAAACTCCACTCTCACCTTAGGCTCCTTGAAATATTTGAATCCCAAATCTTTGGCTAATGCAAGAGACATGAGGTTCACGTTTGCTCCACTATCACACAAGCAATCAGTGAGTTGGTATCCATTGATACAAGCTGGGATCACAAACTTCCCGGGATCCTCTTGTTTCAGCAATGGCTTGTTCTCAAGCCTTCTCTTGTAAGCTCTCTTCGACTCCCAAGTGTACCTCTCCGGTTTGTTCCTCTCCTTAGGCTCATCTTCTCTTTCTTCTTCTTGAGATGGTACGGAGACAATGGCCGGTGGATCCTCCTTGGATGAAACAACACTACAAAACTTTTGCGGATTCACCTTGTGTTGCTTCTTGACCGCTTCGGCCGTTTGAGAGACTTGAACTTCCAACTTCTGGACATGGGTTGACAACGCCCCAAACTTATTATTTAGATCACCAAACATGTGATCCATCTTCTCATGTAAGCTCTTGGTAGCTTGTCTTTGCTCCTCCATATATTTCTTAACCGCCACATCTCTTTTTTCATCTTGTTGAGCCGGTGCAACTCCTTGGGGGAAAGTGAGTGGCTGCTTCACTTGGTAGACTCCCTTTGGATAGAATTGTTGCTTAGGCTGGTAATGACCTCCTTGGTAAGCGTTTTGGCCTCCTGGATAAGCGTTTTGGCCCGGATAGACTTGATCATTTGGGTTCTCCACATTGGTGCTTCGGTAAGAGAGGTTGGGATGGGGGCGGAATGGCTGGTTGTATCCTCTATTACCGTAGTTACCTCCTATGTAGTTGACTTCCTCTTGATTCTCTTCTGCTCCATCTCTCATAAATTCCATGAGAAGCTCTTCATTAGTAGCCAAAACATCATCAATAGTATGCACTCCTCGGTTGCTCTTTAGTAGTTGTGAGACCATGTTCTTCAACTCCAAGATTTGAGCTGATTCTGATGATGAGCTCGTGGTTCTCACTCCTCTATTGTACTCAGGGCAAGCATTGGAATCACTTGCAGCAAGGTTTTCTATCAAAAGCTTAGCCTCCGGCACCGATTTGGGCATGAAGTTACCATTGCTCGCGGTGTCAAGTGAAAGCTTGTACTTGTGATCAATCCCATTGTAGAAGACGTTCCAAAGGTTACCTTCTGGGAAGCCATGGTTAGGGCAATCTCTTGCATACTCCTTGAAGCGCTCCAAAGCTTCATAGAAAGACTTCATTGGTGCTTGCTTAAACCCGGATATGTTGCTCCTTATAGAGTTTGATCTTCGCTTGGTGTAGAATTGGTTTAAGAAAGCTCCCTTGTATTCATTCCATGTTGTAATGGATTGAGGTGGCAGAGACTTTACCCACCTAAGTGCCTTGTCACTTAGAGAGAAGGTAAACAACTTGCACTTGAAGTAGTCCGGTGACACTCCATTGATCCGAGTAGTGCTACATATCTCCTCAAAGGTAACGACATGGTCAAGTGGATGCTCGGTGGACAAACCATGGAATTGGTTTTGTTTCACCAAGGCAATGATTTGTGGCTTGATCTCAAAGTCATTCCTTGGAGGCTGAGGTGGTCGGATTGGATTCCGATCCAAGAAGAATGCATCGGATGAATCAAAATATCCCATAGTCGGATGCCTTGGATGCTGAGCGAATTGTGCTCTCCTTGGAGGCACAAGTGTTTGGGGTTGAGGCATCCCTTGGTGACCGCCATGGGGGTTTTGATGATGCTGGTTTTGTTGTTGTCCGGCGTATTGTTGCTCCGGTTGCGGTTGTTGTTGTTGTTGTTGCGGCTGCGGCTGATCGGCTACACCGGGAGCGTTTTGAGTAGGTTGGGGCACGGCTCCTTGTGCTGGCTGGTCAGGGGCTTGTGGTTGTTGCTGCTGGTCAGGGGCTTGCTGTTGGCCACCTTGTGCCGCGGCTTCTCCGCCTTGATTCATTCTTTCTCTTCTTTGACGCCTAAGTGTTCTTTCAAGTTGGTCAATGTCAAGATCTTCTCAATTTGTGTTGTTTGAGTTGGACCTTGTTGTCATGCACCTAGAAGACAACAAGAGAAAGAGTTAAGTAAAATTTTTATGGTTTTTTTTTTAAAGATTTTATGAAAAGCAAAAAGTAAAATGCAAGAATTAAAAGAACTAGACTAAAAATCAATCAAGAAACTTGAAAGAAATGCAACTCCTCCCCGGCAACGGCGCCAAAGAGCTTGATGCGTTGGGTTTATTGCTTCAAACTAATACAATTTATAACCCAACATGGTAGAGCTGCAAGTGCACAGCCGTGGTAAGTCGGGGTCGAATACAAGGAGGAATGATCTCGTTTCAAGCCTATGTTGATTGATGAGTAGCTAGGACAGAAAATATGAGTGTGTGGTGAACCTAAAATCAAAAGAAAACAATGAAAATAAGTAAATGAGGTTGTAAACAAGATGATAAAGGTGTTAGGCAAAGGATAATCAATGGAAACATTCAATGAAATGATAAGAGATTGCATGGGATAAGTTATAAACCGCCTTGAACTCACAACACTAAGGTATAGCCTTTCCACTTTCGTGGCTCCGGCCACTATGCTTAAACAACCTAATAGACTCAACTTTTGATGGTTATTACAAGTTATAAGCATGCATTAATCAATGTTCAAGATGTGATTGTTCACTAAGTTCCTTAGGTCGAGTTTTGGAAGCCTAAAACACTTAGCTCATCAAATACTAGTTTCGGCAATACAACAAGCTTTTGGAGAGTGTATCAACCTAGGTTCGAGTTGTTTAGGCGCGCTTTCCTAACAACAAGCATTATGAACAAGCAAAGATGAAGGTCCAATTGATGAAATCCTGTTTTAGGCAATCATATAAGTCAAATCATGTCATGAGCCCATCGATCTCCCTCGGCCTAACCGAGAGATCTACTCGGCCATGACGCAAACAAGCAAGCAAAGCATGATTGAAGGCATAATCATAAGCATAAGTAAGAGATAAAGGGAATAGAAAAGCTTCTCTATTGAAGAACAAAGTCGAATCCTCCCTTGAAAGAACAAGGTTTTATGTGAGCTAGGGTCTTGAGCGGCGCCTCCTTTCTCCTTCCTAGACTGCGCAGCTCTCTCTCTCTCTGGTTCTTCTTGACGGCCAACCCTCACTCTCCTTTAGGTCGAGGCTAAAAGCTTGTATTTATAGGGTAGAATTCGCTAGGTTTGTGAAGTGTTGAAAAAGGAAACTTTCTGGTTAACCGGCCTTGATGATTTGCGACGTGATTGGACCGGTTTCGGGACAAGTAAACCACGAAAAGCAAGCTGGGCTTATGTTAAGTCGAGACAGGGTCCATGCCGCGGAATCCCGGGCTGTTTGTGGCGCCAAGTCTCCATGGGCTTCGTTTGCTCGCCTGGCGGACACGTCTTGGGAGAAAAAGAGTTTCTCCATGAAGGTTGATCCAAATGGCTTGAATCCACTTCACCGTGATGCATGACTCAAATATCTATCCAGCAAGACCAAGATCATGATTTTTAGACGTCGGAAAGATCTTCAACCGCGGCCATCTTTCGGATGCTCCGGTTCAGTCCGAATGCGAGAATCGGACAAATGGAGTTATATTGATGCTCTAGATTTGGAAACTTTCATGGATCGTGGTTTGAGGCTCTTTTGCTCCTTTTTGATGTTTTAACCTATTAAGACTCCAAAACCAACAAATACAAGAAAACTACCTCTAAAGGCATAAAACCTTATTGAAAATACTTGAAAACATAAATAAATACTAAGTAAAATCATGCAAATTATGGATATATCACATAGGCGTGGCAATCCTGTGCATCTCCCTCATCATCTCGCGATAAGGTGAATTCCCAACCGCAGCACCCTGCTGCCCCGCAGCCTCCTGCTGCTCAACAAAACCGGCACCTGGCCGCTGGAGGTGCAACCGGAGCCTGCTGTGGAACTGCCTGTGGAAGTCGTTCCAATAACTGCGTCAGTAGCCCCCACTATCATGTCCCCCTGAGCTAAAGCTGCGCCCCCACCAGGAACTGCTCCTGCTCCTTCGCCACCACCGGCACCCAAGTTAGCCCCACCGGCCAACAGAACTGACTGAGTAACTGACGTTGTCGCCACACTCGGCGCTGCACTTTCCGCTGAAACCTCAGCCTCTGGCAAACCACGCCCAACACCTCGACCTCCACGACCCGCTGCTCGTCCACCACGACCAGCTCCTCTGGCCCCACGGGCTCCAACACGACCACGACTACGGCCATGACCACGACCACGACCTGCGTCCATCTCTCTGCACTTCCACCAAGTACAGAAAATGAGCAAGGTCAGCACACAAACACAAAACACAACACGAAATATCCAACTCACTTACCGCGGAAAACTGGAAGTTCGAGAGGATGAGACTAGACTACTAACTGACTAACTCACTTAATCAATTAAACACATAGTCCAATTCACCCAATACTAACAGTCCTAAAACCGTATACGCTCTGATACCAAAATGAAACAACCAGTCTTTTTTTTTTTTTTTAATTATCAATGCGGAAATTCTCAAGAAGAAATCAATAATATTAAATGGTAAATAATCAGTTCAACCAAAATCCATAAACCAATAACCAATAAAGAATGAACTCTAGCAACCTAAACACCAGGTTTGCTACATTATAAAAATAAAACTAACACCCTAAAACCGAATTCCATGCTAGCCACATCAAGATGAACAAAATCAAGTTCCTAGTCTCATCATCCTCTTCTCTCGGTCTCTTTCCGCGGAAGAACATTTCTGCTACCTGCATCACATTGGAATAGAGATGCGTAAGTATTATCATAAATACTTAGTGAGTGGATCATCCTGCCTACAGGCCAAGTACGTCATACACGAGAAAGTACAACAACAATAACAATAAACAACAGCAGCAATGATCGACAAACGCAAAGACTCACAGCAACCAAGGTATCGACCGACACCCCCACCGGTGTCGCTCGCCCCTGCTAAGGTGTCGACCGACACCACAAAGGGTGTCGAGCGACACTTAGGAACATCAGTGTCGTTCGACACCCTCGATGGTGTCGATCGACACCGCCCCGACGCCTCCAAACCAACAGCAACGAAACAGTGTGAAAAACAGCCAAATAAACACAAATCGATGGGATTCAACCCCCATAAGCGAATCAAACAGGTCAAAAGATGCATTTTGGATGGATTTTTGATCTAAAAAGGTAGTTTTTATGGATTTATAGTACTTAGAGTCTAAACAGGTCAAAAGATGCATTTTGGAGCAAAACACAGGATTTGGACTTCAAGACAGCTCCAGGACGTAGCATCAACTTTGGAAGGGCCTTAAAGACATTATACTCAATGGAATTCATCAAATCCACTTCACTGAGATGCCTACATGAGTTAGATTTGCAATGCAACTGGGATCACTCAGTTTGGTCGAGTAGATTGGGAGATATATCTATTTCCGTGAGACATATCGAAGGAGCTTTCTTGGACTGCATCAGTACATCAAACGGGAAGCAACGGAATGGAACCTTAAACTCAACGGATTTCAATGAAACTAGGCACCCAGATAGCCAGATGAGTTAGTGTTCCAATGAAGTTGGAATTATGCAATTTGGATGAGCAGTTTAGAAGATATCACGTTTTGACCGAAGAGTGGTCAAGACAGCCGAAAACCGGACACATCAGCCATCCACATCCGCTCGGCCAAAGCCGGTCGGACAGGGACTCCAAGGCCCTTGTCCGACCCCACCATCCTTCACATCATCATTCCATCCGGTCGACCGAGCCCGACTATCCCGACCGACCGTCCGACCGCCTCGCTCGACCACCGACTCTCCCGGTCAACCCGACCCCGCGAACACAAGCCCAATTATGCAATTTCAACAATTCTCAGCCCGTTTCACCTAAACCGACCTTGGAAGACCTAGGTCACTATAAATACACTTTTTTAGCCTCATTAGAACAGAGAGACACAACAGAGCCGCACAGGAGAGGAGCCACAAGAGAGGGCCGCACTAGGGAGATCCCCTTAGAGGGATTCTCCATTGTTTTACTTCCTTCTCATTGTTTTCCTTAGGGAGAAGATCCCTTCTTTGTATCTCAATATAGAGAATATTTTGAATCCCTGTTCTCCTTATAATAATATGATTTCTTTCTCAGATTTGTGCTTGTTTACTTGCATCATGATTGAGTAGATTTCTAGTTAGGTTTTAGGGTTTCAAAGAGTTCATATGCTGATTATGATTTGATGAATTAACTAGGGATATCATTAGAGCCTTTGTCTCGTTTTGTTCACTTATTAATGCTGATTGCTTTACTGCGCATCTAGCAATCCGATCCTAGGTTGATTTGAGCCACGGAAGTGCTGTATCATTCGCCGGACCTATTCTTTGACAAACTAGGTTTCTTAGGCTGCGGAAGTTGATTTACTAAGCCTAGTGAACTGTATCCGAACCTGATCGATTTAATGCTTGATTAACTATCTAAGGACATACCGAAAGTTTAGCGATTAGATAAGTTATCATAGGAGTCGGAGCCACGGAAATGGAAAGACTTATTCTCGTGTTTTGTGTTCTAGACGGATCTTACATCCCATATCCCTACATAGATAGAAATCAATCATCAAACTTATCATCTATGAATCTCTGCGAATTACCTATTGCCTAGCGTCTCTTTCATATTAAACTTACACCGTTTTACTTTGTTTTCATTTAGTTTAGTTAATTAGCATCTTAAAACCCGAAATCCCCTCATTTGTCCTAGCTTGATTAGACTCGCATAGCTCGTAGTGCACTTATCTGCTCCTTGTGTTCGATACCCGTTACTACTCTCGATCTGTGCACTTGCAGAATTAGGGGTAGAAATTGGGAAAAGTTTAATCCCCATCAAGCTTTTTGGCGCCGTTGCCGGGGAGCAATACAGCTGCCTACGAGTTCGAGAGAATAGCCTAGTCTAGGATTTTCAATTTTAGTAGTTTTTGCATCATCATTATCATTATAGTTTTTGCATTATCATTTTAGTTTTTATGCATCATCATCATATATAGTTTTGCATCATAGTTTTATTATCATCATCGTCATTATAGTTTTGCATCATCATAATCATCCTAGTTTCTGCATTAATCACTTGTTTTAGTTTTTGTTTAAATTTTTCTTTAAGCCGTTATCTTTGTGTGTTTCAGGTGCGAACTTGAGTAAAAGATGAAAGCTATGATCTATGGCCAGACCCAAGATTATGTCCTCCTAAGGCATGCCCCTTACTACCAAGAAACCATTGGAGATTTTGCAAAGGAGCAGTCACAAGAAGTTAACTATCTTGATGATTTCATTTACCCTCCTGACTTCCAGCAGCAAGCACCACGTTTTCAACAGCAAGGGAATCATTTCCAGACTATGCAGCAGTACAATCAACAAGGAATGTACCCCATGGATCAACCTTACAACTTTCATCCAACCGGACCTCACCCGGGTCAGCAAGACAACATGTTTGAAGGATTTCTTCAACAAATCTTAAACAGCCAAGAGAGGGTTAACAAGGTGTTGAATAAGCAGATAGACTTCATTTACAATGACCTTACTACAAAGTACGAGTCTGTAATTACTCAACTCAAGAAGATGGAGGTCCACATTGATCAAATTGATGAATAATTGAAAAGACAAGAGATGAAAGAACAAAATACCAAGATTCAAGCAATGCTTCAGCATATCGTGGATGATCAAATACAGAGCACTAAGGACTTGAATGAGAGGATGGAAATATTGGTCAACAGTTTCATTGTCAAGAACGAGTCTCTCGCTGGTCGAATCAAGAAACTTCACACCCAATTAGCTCAAACCGAAGAAGAATTGAAAAGACAAGAGATGGAGGAAAAGAAGGCTTTTTGTAAATTCATCTCTACAAGAGAAGCTGAGTTCGTGCCCACCCATACACCACCCCAAACTGCTGTTAACATGGCTACAAGACGAGAACAAGAGCATTTCTCCTTGGCCTCAACCGGAGGTTACAAGCCGAAGCCACTCAAGCGGAAGCTTGGATTACCTTGCATCATTAATGGAGTTTTGTTCAAGGATTCCTTATGTGACACAGAATCTCACATTAACATCATGTCTAAAGGAATAGCAAAGAAGGTTGGGATTGAAGAAATGAAACCCTCTAAGACACCCATGCCGTTTGGAGAGGATCCATCTATTATCTCACATGGTTTCATCTCGGATCTTCCACTATCCATCGGAGATCATGTCTTCAAGGTTGTTTTCCACATCTTAGAGATGAAAGATGACCCTCACAAGCCACTGATATTTGGTTCATCATTTCTTCATGCCAATAGAGCTTTCGTGGAGCATTTTGAATCAAAGAGTTTATCTCCCCAAACCCAAAAAAGACAACTATCCGGTGGTTCCTATCAAAAGCTCTCATTCTGCAGATGTATGTGCTAGAAAGGAGCCAATATCAGAGCCTAATAATGACCAAGAGGAGTTCATAGACGTCATATCAGCAGCCCCTCTCATCATACCTAAGGAAGTTGTTATACCAGCAAAGGCCAAGTGCATAGAGGTTTCAAGTCCAAGCAAATTTTGACACCAAGGGAGTATAAGGAGGACGTGATTGATGCCACACCACAGCCTACAAGGTCTTCAAGATGCTTCTCTAAGTTCAGAATCAGTTCCTCAAATAAGGAAAACGAAGAACCCAACAAAGATAAGCTACACAAGAGGAGGAATCTCTTTCCCGGTATGATTGTTTCTTGCAACTACATTCACGACCTTCAAGATGTCAATAGGAGGATTTTCAAACCGTCGGGTCCCGAATGTAGAGAAGCTAAAGGGGCCTCAACTCTTCTAGTTGATCCATTGGATAACTAGAAAGAGAAAGAGTCAAGCTAAAAGACTATAAACAAGCGCTATATGGGAGGCAACCCATAAGGTCATTCCTCTCCCTTTTTACTTTTTTTGTTTTAGTTTAATGGTTTTTGTTTTGTTTTTGAAGTTTTGGATACAGAGATTTGAGAATCTAGCATGAAAATTTGAGAAGAAACCTAGAAAATGAAGAAAGGAGCAATCGAGTGGCCGGACCAATAGAGTAGAAGCAACACAGCCATGCTCGGTCGACCAAACTCGGTCGATCAGGGGATCCAAGGACCTCGCTCGACCGGCCAGCCAAGCTACCTGGTCGACCAAGCACGTTCGAGCAGGAGCTCCAAGAGATTCGGTCGATCGGTCGACCAAAACATTCCAGGTCGACCAAACCAATCGACCGAACTACCATCCATTCCGTCCCATCATCCCATTCCACCATACCATCCCATACCACCCATTCCGTCCCATCATCCCATCCCACCATCCCACTAATCCCATCACACCATCCCATCCTATCCCACTTATCCCATCCCACCTCGCCACCACCTATCCCACTTCACCCTTTGTCCAGCATCCATTCCAAAGTCCCAAAAACACATCAACAATGATTGTGGCATGATATCACCATGATCACTCATCCGTTTGCTTCAAGTCCAAGTCTAATCCCACCTATGCCTCACCTTAGGCGGTACTTAAAGAGATTTTACCGTGGACGCATGGTACTTGATCATCTTAGCCGGGATACAAACCAAAATTTGGAGTTCATTCAAACGCAACGTGGGAGAAGGTTTGCCATGCTTATCCCAAAGGACAAGGACAGCCACATACCACCAATGGGTCGTTTCTTCATGGACTTACTGTCTAATCAGGTTACATCTTTCCTCTCATTCACAAACGCCTTACTACCTCTTTCTTTTACCTCCCTTAATCGGATTTGCTTTCACCGGGACGGTGTAAGTTAAGTCTGGGGGGATTGTCGGTACTAATGCATTTGTTCATGTCTTGTCTTCATCTCATATCTATTTCTCTTATTAACCTTTTTCAAAACTTCTGTTTTATTGAGTCAAAACCTTAGTTGGAAATTATGATTTATCTCTATGATTCTCCGGTGTTGTGCTAACAATCTATAACCCTAGAGCGGACATCAGTTGCAGACATAAGCCTAACAGAACCTCTAACGGTGGATCGACCTACTGACTTGGCAACATTTCTAAGGTACCCGGACAATCTAACGTTAACTCCACCCTAATCAATCTAGTTTTTCTTGTCAAGGGACTTGGCATACATATGAGTCGTTCCTCACTTGATCTCAAAAGGGTGTGTCCAATACAAAGTGCAGTTCTCCTCTCTCTCAGAAAAATGAAAATCAAATTTTAAGCACAAGGAAAACGTGTAAGCAAGAGGAATGCATACGTCTGCACCTTCTTGTCTTATAAAGACCTACCAAAAACAAGGAAAAAGCAAAAGCCTATCCTATGTTATTCCCCAAAACAAAAAGAAAGGGAAGAAGGATCGATAGAAAAATAAAATGATACCCTAGAAAAGTAGGGAAAGATCGATCCTTCAAAAGAAAAGAGGGAGGAAAAGAACTCAAAAGCTTCAAAAAGGACTATCCTGGAGAGACTAAAGTGGGTAAGAACAAGTGCTTAATGATCGATATTCCCTGGAATGCTGGATGAGACTAGTTGAGTTTGGTATGGTTCGCTAAGCTTGCCGAGCATTATGTGAAGCTAGTCTAACATTGGTTATGTTTTTAGTGGAATACAGGAGAGGAAGCCACCACAGGTTTCTCAAAAGGATAAGGAGTTTCTACGTTTTCAAACCTCTTTCTCTGATTTGGATTCTATTTGCTTGAGGACAAGCAAAGATCTAAGTCTGGGGGAGTTGATATACCTCGATTTTGTACCCTTTTTATATGGTTTTACTATGCTTTTTATAAGGTTTTCAATGGATTTTTGATCTAAAAAGGTAGTTTTTATGGATTTATAGTACTTAGAGTCTAAACAGGTCAAAAGATGCATTTTGGAGCACAACACAGGATTTGGACTTCAAGACCGCTCCAGGACGTAGCCTCAAATTTGGAAGGGCCTTAAAGACATTCTACTCAATGGAATTCATCAAATCCACTTTGCTGCGATGCCTACATGAGTTAGATTTGCAATGCAACTGGGATCACTCAGTTTGGTCGAGTAGATTGGGAGATATCTCTATTTCCGTGAGACATATCGAAGGAGCTTTCTCGGACTGCATCAGTACATCAAACGGGAAACAACGGTATGGAACCTTAAACTCAACGGATTTCAATGAAACTAGGCACCAAGATAGCCAGATGAGTTACTGTTCCAATGCAGTTGGAATTATGCAATTTGGATGAGCAGTTTAGAAGATATCACGTTTTGACCGAAGAGTGGTGTAACATCCGCGAACCAGAAAGTTGTGTTAGAGTTGGTATCGGACGACATTAGTGATTCGGGAGTCGATTACATACGCTCTTTGAGGTGCGAGTCGAGGATTGACTGTACATGTTCTTGTTTGATTGTTGTACAGTTGATTTAAGGTTCATTTATCTCGAAGAAAATGTGTAAAAAGCTTCTAAATACCTAGTGTCGATCGACACCAAAGGGGTGTGTCGATCGACATCGGTTATCGTGAGCGATTCCGGGTTTAGTCGATCGAATTGAGGTTGGTTTGGTTTTGGTCGATGGGTGTCGACCGACACCAAGGAAGGGTGTCGATCGACACCGGTTATTGTGAAATCGACCGGTTTGATTCAAGTCGGCTGGTTTTGTCCAGTTTAGGCGATGGAAACCCTATTCCGCGATTTAAAAGCCTTGTGGCCGCAAGAAAGGCACAAGTTTCGAGGAAGAGAAGAAAGGAGGCAATTTTCTGAGTGAGGAATCCGAATTCTGAGTTTCTGGGTTGAATCTGTTGATGTTCTTCATTGTTCCATCTCCTTTCCTTCCTTTCAATCCTTTTCAAGGTGAGTGCGTGACTGTAGGTCCGTTAATCATTGAAGTTTGATTGATTTCGAGTTTATTGTTGAGTTTTCGAGTTGTTCATGAGTTGTGGTCGAGTTTTATTGTTGTTTGATCGATGTGGGGGTTGAATCCCACGATTTTTGTGTGTTTATGCGATTTTCGTAGCTTCTGGTGTCTAGGCGTCGAGCTGGTGTCGACCGACACTCAGGAGGCTGGTGTCGATCGACACCATAGAGGTGTCGGTCGACACCGACCTGGGTGTCAGGAAATGTGGGTGTTTCCTGACAGGGAGTTGATGTTGTTGAGCTTTGTTATTGTTGTTGATTATTGTTGATGTATTGTCTAGTGTTTGACGTACTTGGCCTGTAGGCAGGATGATCCACTCACTAAGTATTTATGATAATACTTACGCATCTCTATTCCAATGTGATGCATGTAACAGCAATGTTCTTCCGCGGAAAGAGACCAAGAGAAGAGGATGATGAGATTAGGAATTTGATTTTGGCTATCTTGTTGTGGTTGACAAGAAATTCATCGTTTTAGGGTGTTAGTTCTATTTTAATAATGTAGCAAACCTGGTGTTTAGGTTACTTATTCTTATTGGTTATTGGTTATTTGTTGAACGGTTTATGATTTAATATTATCGATTTCTTCCGAGAATTTCCGCATTGGTAATTTATTATAATCATAAAAAAAAAAGAGCTTGGTTGTTTCAAGTGGTCTAGACAGCCGAAAACCGGACACATCAGCCATCCACATCCGCTCGACCAAAGCCGGTCGGACAGGGACTCCAAGGCCCTTGTCCGACCCGACCATCCTTCACATCATCATTCCATCCGGTCGACCGAGCCCGACTATCCCGACCGACCGTCCGACCGCCTCGCTCGACCACCGACTGTCCCGGTCGACCCGACCCCGCGAACACAAGCCCAATTATGCAATTTCAACAATTCTCAGCCCGTTTCACCTAAACCGACCTTGGAAGACCTAGGGCACTATAAATACACTTTTTTAGCCTCATTAGAACAGAGAGACACAACAGAGCCGCACAAGAGAGGGCTGCACTAGGGAGATCCCCTTAGAGGGATTCTCCATTGTTTTACTTCCTTCTCATTGTTTTCCTTAGGGAGAAGATCCCTTCTTTGTATCTCAATATAGAGAAGATTTCTAAACCCTGTTCTCCTTATAATAATATGATTTCTTTCTCAGATTTGTGCTTGTTTACTTGCATCATGATTGAGTAGATTTCTAGTTAGGTTTTAGGGTTTCAAAGAGTTCATATGCTGATTATGATTTGATGAATTAACTAGGGATATCATTAGAGTCTTTGTCTCGTTTTTTTCACTTATTAATGCTGATTGCTTTACCGCGCATCTAGCAATCCGATCCTAGGTTGATTTGAGCCACGGAAGTGTTGTATCATTCGCCGGACCTATTTTTTGACAAGCTAGGTTTCTTAGACTGCGGAAGTTGATTTACTAAGCCTAGTGAACTGTATCCGAACCTGATCGATTTAATGCTTGATTAACTATCTAAGGACATACCGAAAGTTTAGCGATTAGATAAGTTATCATAGGAGTCGGAGCCACGGAAGTGGAAAGACTTATTTTCGTGTTTTGTGTTCTAGACGGATCTTACATCCCATATCCCTACATAGATAGAAATCAATCATCAAACTTATCATCTATGAATCTCTGCGAATTACCTATTGCCTAGCGTCTCTTTCATTTTAAACTTACACCGTTTTACTTTGCTTTCATTTAGTTTAGCTAATTAGCATCTTAAAACCCGAAATCCCCTCATTTGTCCTAGCTTGATTAGACTCGCATAGCTCGTAGTGCACTTATCTGCTCCTTGTGTTTGATACCTGTTACTACTCTCGATCTGTGCACTTGCAGAATTAGGGGTAGAAATTGGGAAAAGTTTAATCCCCATCATCGGTCGACACCCATCGACCAAAACCAAACCAACCACACTTCGATCGACTTAAACCGGTATCGCTCACGATAACCGGTGTCGATCGACACTCCCTGGGTGTCGATCGACACTAAGCATTTAGAAGCTTTTTGCACATTTTCTTCGCGATGCTCGAACCTTAGATCGACTGTACAACAATCAAACAAGAACATGTACAATCATCCCTCAATTCACACCCCAAAGAGTCTATGTAATCCGCTCCAGAATCCCTAATGTCGTCTGATACCACCTCTAAAACAACTTTCTGGTTCACAGATGTTACAATTAATTTAAGAAAAGTTTATAATTTTGGTTTTATCATCTGGTTTAGTTTAAACAGTATATACTAATTTAAATTTCAGAAATAAACCAAATTAAATTAGTCAAATAAGACAATAACTAAAAGGAGTTACATGTTAGTCGCAAACATTTACCACTAATTTGCAATGATAACAATTTCGCTAATTCATATTTGTAGTCGCAAAAGAGTTTTAAATATTTTCCACGCTTTTCCTACTACTCTATTTTACGATTATCACCACAAAAACAGTCTTTACTTAGTCGCACATTCGTAGTCGCAAACGAGTCTTAAATACTTTTCACGCTTTTGCGACTACTCTAGTTTACGATTATGACCACAAAATCAGTCTTAACTTAGTCGCAATATGTTTGCGACTTTAGTGTCACTAATTTTAGCTATTTTTTTGTCACTATAGCTTGTAGTCGCTATATATATAAGAGGTCGCACAGGAGTCGCAAAACTAACACTATATATTGAGTCTCACTTCATTGTCAAATTTCGTTCTTTTCTGCGACTACATGGTTTAGCTACTAGCGATTAGCGACTACGTTGTCAAAAGAATGGAGAAACCTTTTCTGAGGCTTGGGAGCGATTCAAAGGTTACACCAGCCAGTGTCCACACCATGGGTTCAGCAATGAGTTTATTCTTAGCACCATGTACAGAGGACTTTTGCCAAGGTATAGACAGATGTTGGATACAGCCAGCAATGGAGATTTCCTGAACCAAGATGTTGATGATGGTTGGCAGCTTGTGGAGAACCTAGCTAGGTCTGATGGTAACTACAATGAGGAGTATGATCGCACCACTATAGGCTCAATCGAGTCAGATGACAAGCTGAAGAAGGAAGTGAAGTCTCTGAATGAGAAACTTGATAAACTGCTTCTTGCCCAATCAAATATAAAGTAGGTTCATTTTGTTTATGAGGAGGACTTTGTTCAAGTCCAAGAAGGGGAGAATGAGCAGGTTGAAGAGGTCAGCTATGTGCAGAACACCCAAGAAGGATACCAAAAGGGTTACTACATATATAAGGCAAACCCAAACCTCTCTTACAGGAGTACAAATGTAGCCAACCCTTAAGATCAAGTGTACCGCCCCTCAACAGCAGCAGAGTGAGCCTCAGCATCACGTATTTGTTCCTAAGGGTCAGTTTATTTAAGGCTATCAGGGCGGTTATCAGCAGAAGCAGCAGTTGGGAGCACCACCTGGGTTTGCTCCTCAGAATCAAGCACCACAAGTTCAAGAACCAGATATGAGGTCTATGATACAGCAGCTATTACAAGGTCAGCCGAATGGAGTTATGGAGACAAGCAAGAAGCTTGCAGAGATCAACAACAAGATTGAATCATTGAACTCCAGGATGACTATCATTGAGAACAAAGGTGCAGCTTCTGTTTCAGCACAACCTAGTCAGCTTCCTGGGAAAGCCATTCAAAACCCCAAGGACTTTTGCCATGTCATCTACTACAACGGTGATAAAGAACAACCAGCTCAAATGAGAGAGACATCCAGGAGATTTCTAGGCTCCTTTATGGTTCTGATGTTGAGTGTTCAACTATTTCAGAGATCCCACTCGCTGGAGTTGAGATAAAAGATAATATTTGGCTGAAGTCTGACTCACATGTTGGCCTCGCTCATGTAACTTGATCGAGTCAGCAGTCACCCGAGCCCAAACATTCTGTCCCACCTGTTTACAAACCTCCCCTCCCATATCCAGGCAGAGTCCTCACCAAGGCTCAAAAGAAAGTCATCTCCAAGTTTAGACAGGATATGAATGGGATTGGTGTTGAGTTACCACATATGGGAAACATGCAGGAAGCTTATCTCCAAATGAAGCTGATTAAAGATATTCTTGCCAACCAGTGGAAAGTAACTGAGCTTCTACAACTCTCTAGTGAACCCCAGATCACACCAACCTCACTTCCCAAGCTTAAGGATCAGGGAAAATTTACTATACCATGCTCTCTTGGTGTTTTGCAACTGGACGATGCACTTGTTGACGCGCAAGTGTAAACTTGATTTCACTTAGCATGGTCAAGAAGCTGGATGCACAGAGGTTGATGCAGCAACCTCGCTCCTCTATCATGTTTGGGGATGCTTCTTCAAAACCTCCCCTTGGTCTTATCATGGACTATCCGCTGAAAATTGGGTATTGCACCATACCAATAGCCCTCACTGTTTTGGATATGGTTGATAAGAAGGAGGTCCAATTGATACTTGGAACCCCATTCCTCACTACAGCTGGTGCCTCCATCGATATCCCTAACAAGCTGGTGATCCTTCACAATGTGAACAGCAGCTGTGGAACCATCACAACTCCGGAGTTAGACTCCAATGTGATTAGTTATGTGTTATTGAGTTTGGGAAAGTGCTGCATAGTTAGTCTACACAGCATGTTGAGTGTAAGACAGAAACCTTTGATGGAGAGAGCCTTTCTGCTTTGTTTACTGAGCCACTAGGAAGGGCTCAAAGGGAGGGGGTGAGAATGGTTTCACAAGCTGATCGCAAGAACAAGAAGAAAACCAATAAACCTCAGCCTTTTCCCTTATTCCCATCTCAGCCTACAATGACTCTGTTGCCATTGGAACTCAAAGAAGGAAAGATTGAGTCTAAGGTGAAGTTCAAAGGAAGGTCTAAACCCTTCTCAAGTGCCCGAGCCATCATCAGCCCTGAGGTCCAAAATAATCCGATCAAGCTACAAGAGCTCCTCTCTAAGGTCCTGACCATCACTCTTGAAGGCAGGCCCGACTCCAAATCCCACTAGCGAGTGGAAGAACGGTCAAGCTTAGTGACCTTAAACAAACTCACTTGGGAGGAAGTCCCATGGATATTCTTGTACATATTTCTTTAAATTTTTGCTTATCTAATATGCTTTGTTGTGTTTTTCTGTTTACGTTTTTCAGGAAAAGGGTTTGAGCCAAAAGGAATCCGGTTCAAAGCAAGATGTATGACTTTATGTACAACTCGATCGAGTGTGGGAGCAGAGGAAGTTCAACTCGATCAAGTACAAGTTCCGACTCAATCGAGCGGTTGTACGGCCGTTGACCACGAATTTCACTCGATTGGTTGACCTGACCAAGTTGACCGAGTCCAAATTTTTGAATTTTGAATTTTGGCGGACTCGATAACCGGTCAGGATCAACTCGATCGAGTCCAACGATATGGATCTCTTCCTTTGAATTTTTGAAAACTTGAATCACAAGTGGGGCTCCTGCTATGTTTCTTTGTCCCCCACTCTCTCTTTTTTGTACTGTTCACGTCAGCAGTTTGCAGAGATTCCTCTGTCTTTTGTTCCCCCTTTCTTTTCTCAACCACACACACACTTCTTTTCCCAACCACTCATTTTCACTTATCACCCTTTTTCTCCCTTTAAACTCGAAATTCACTCTCTCACTCTCCCACATTTCACTCATTTTCTTTTCTCTTCACCTCACTCATGGCTATCTCTCTCTTGTTCTCTCTCCCTTCTCTCTAGAAATCGTCACAAAATCGCTTGCTCTTTATCAAAATTTCTTGCAATTTCTTGTCCTTATTACTTTCAATCATGTATTCTAAGCCTTCTGCTGGTTTGATTCGCCAAAAATCAAGGTTTAATTTCGGTTTTCTCATCTCTCGATCCTCTTGTGTTTATGAAAATCGCTTGGTGTTTTCACTTGCATGGCTGTTTTTGTTGGTTAAATGTTCTTGTTCTTGAGAGTTTTAGCCATTATTGCTTGAGAATTTCATTCCACTATGATCTAACTCTCTGTTTCAACTAGCTATGAGGCTCTTATGCGGTTTTGAACAGGTATTAACTTGGAATTTTGTTGAAATGATGAGATTAGGGTGTTAGTTCTTGCTCATCTAGACAATTAGGTTGATTATCTTGGAATTCTTAGCCTAGTTAACCATTTTCGCAACCTAGTCATTATCAATACTCTGTTTAAGACTTGATCCCCTTTGTGACGAATTGACTCGTTCGAGTTGGCTCGCTCGAGTTGTCTCACCTGAGTTGACTCGACCGAGTGCTTAACCTAGTTTACACATCCGCGACTTAACTCGATCGAGTGGACAAATGCACATGATCGAGTCTGTTTATTTCGGACCTAATATTGTTAGATTTCATCATTTCAGGGAAAACTACAACAACAGAAGCAAGGTGAGCAAGGAACCGCAGGGAGGGACATCAAGAGGTGCTAAGAGCAAGCCTTTGCCAATAAGAGGAAAGCGGATTGCCCAACCAGTTGAGCATGAGCCAATGGACATAGAGGAAGAACCGTTTGAAGCTGGCGAGACACAGAGGAGGAGAACAGAGAAGGCAAGAGGCAAGAAGCCAGTAGAGCCATTTGAGGATCCAATGGATGAAGAAGAAGAGCCTGAAGAGGAAGCACAGAACGATGATGGAGATGAGTTTGCTGAAGAGGAACCAGAGGAGAGGGAGAGGAATAGGTCAGATGTCGTTTATGACCTCCTCAAGAGACACATCTTCATGGGAGCTAGATACCCACAAGCAGAAGCCATGGAAGCACTAGGAATCCGTGAAGATGTAGAACTTGTCTTCAAGAACATGGGCCTTGAGCAGTTCATGCGCATGTATGCAGGGGGATATAAGGAAGAGACTTGCCAGTTCCTAGCAACTTTACAGCTGCACAACTATGATGAGGATGAAAGAGAAGACTTCAACAACGGTTTGGGGTGGATCAGTTTCAGGATTGGAGGGAAAGAGTTCTCTCTATCTTACCGCCAGCTTGATGCTCTCTATGGCTTTAAGAGTGGAGAGGATACAGAAGTGAATTATGAGGACAAGGAGCTGTTAGATTTGTGGAAGACAATAGGCAAAGGAACTTACACTCCATCCAGATCCAAGAGCGCAAAGATTAGAAGCCCTATTTTGCGCTATGTCCACAAGGCGCTAGCCAGCACCTTCTTTGCTAGAACCATGACTGGGCATGTTACTGACGAAGAGCTTCAGCTTTTGGACAAAGGTCTCAAGCCAATAGTTGATATACCTCTATTTTACACCCTTTTTACATCGTTTTTATATACTTTATGCATGGTTTTACCGTGGCTTTTTGCTTTAAAAGGTAGTTTTTATGCATATATAGTGCCAAGAGTCATTTCAGATCAAAAGATGCAATTTGGAGCAAAACAAAGGCAAAGGTCCTCAAAGCAGCTTCATGCACTATCATTTACTTTGGAGGAGCCCCAAAAACATTCTACTCAATGGATTTCACCCAAACCAGTTCACCGCGATGCCTACATGAGTTAGCTTTACAACGCAATTGGAATCATGCAATTTGGCCACGTAGAATGGGAGATATGATCGTTTTAGTGAAGAGTATCAAATCAGCCGAGAACCGGACGTCTACACCAACCGCTCGACCGAACCGGTCGGACAGGGCCTCCAAGGCTCCCGTCCGACCCGACCGTCCTTAACCGCAGGAGAACACCGGTCGACCGAGCCGGTCGGACAGGGCCTCCAAGGCTCCCGTCCGACCCAACCTTCCTCCAACTCCACGACCCATCCGGTCGACCGAGCCGGTCGGACAGGGCCTCCAAGGCTCCCGTCCGACCCGACCTCCTTTCACCATCCCGTGCGCGCCCGACCATCATCCCGTCCGACCGTCCGACCGCCAGCACGACCCGAGCACCAGCCCGACCGACCGGTCGACCGCCCCGCTCGACCGCGACACGCCTCGCTCGACCCGGCTCGTTTCCGAAGCCCGTTTTGCACGTTTTCAAGCCCAAACTTACACCGCCTCTTATGTTTCGACCAAGACCTAGGTCAAGCCGCCCTTCAAGTTCTGAAGCATTATAAATACATCTTTTTAGCCTTGTAAAAGAAGAGAGCCACACAAAAAGATACAAAATATTATTCAATAAAAGTTCTTATAGTTTTTGCTTTCTTTCATTGTCTCCTTCAAGAGAGGATCTCGGATCTCTGTTCTTATGAACATGAATTCGATTTCCTTCTCTATGTCTGAGTAGTTACCTTGTTAAGTGATAGGAAATCAAAGGATAGTGTTCATGCTTGCTTGATAATCGATATATAGAATTAGGGTTTACATAAACTCTTCACCTTTGCTTGTGTTCATTGCTTGGTGTTGATCTGGCCAATCAACATATGATCCTAGGTAGATTTGAGCCACGAAAGTGATGAATCATTCGCCTGAACTAGTATTTGGTGGGCAATCTCTCTTAGACTGCGGAAGTTGATTTACTAGAGGTTGTGAACAATTGAGACTCGATCGAATTAATGCTTGTTTGATTATCTAAGGACATACCAAAAGTTTAGCGATTAGATAGATCAACATAGGGGTCGGAGCCACGGAAGTGGAAAGATCTAAATTAGTGTCTTGAGTTCTAGGTGGTACACATTCTTAAATCCCTAACAAATCGAACTTGCTTGCTTGAATCACTCATCCCGAGATTATCCTATTGCTTAGCGCTTTCCATCCATTGATTTACAACTCTATTTGCTTTGTTTACTTGCTTCCTTTATTTGCTTTCAACGTGACAACAACCAAACTCATATTGCTTTCCTAGCTAAATCTCAATCTCATACCTTGTAGTGCACTAACTGGTCCTTGTGTTCGATATACCCGTTGCTACTCTCGATCTGTGCACTTGCAGAAAAGGGGTAGAAATTGGGAAAAGTTTAATCCCCATCAAGCTTTTTGGCGCCGTTGCCGGGGACCATTATCGTGCCTACAAGTTCTTGAAAGAGATCTACTCTAGGTTTTTCCTGTTTTAAGTTATTTAATCTTGTTTTTCCTTTTTTGTTTTTGATTTTTCAGGTTTTAAGTCTTTCTACTAGATGGAAGAGGATTTGAGAAATCCTAGTCCTATAAGGGCGATTCCTATACGCCACATATCTCCTCCTAGAGACAGTCCAACAGAGAAGAGGATGTCAAACCCTCCAGCTATTTCACCTTCATGGGATTCTCGCAGTAGTCCTCCCGGACTAGCACCCTTGAACACAAAGAAGAACCTTCTCCCCTACCTTAATGCGGCCGAACTGGAGACGTCTAGCCAAGCCTACTATGAAAGAGAAGAACACCTTCTAGCCTCACCAGAAGAAGAAATAGATCCGGAGCTGATTGAGTTTGTGAAGAGAGACAAATTCCATGATCTCTACAATGAGCATGCACTAGAACACATTGATCACTTTGAAGGTCTTTGTGATTCTTATGGAGTTTTCGATTTTGAGAAGAAACTAATGCTGTTTAGCATGTCCTTAGCTGGGAGAGCTCTTGAGTGGGCGCAATACTCTCCCCCTTTTCAGATCAACACTTGGTTAGACTGCAGAGAAGCTTTCTTGAAGAGGTTCAGCAGGAACCCACCTTTCAAATCCAAGTATAACCAAAACTCTTACCCTCACCACAACCAATCCTACGAAGAAGAAGATGATGCCTCCTTACCACCGGAGTCCATCAATGGCGACCTGATCAAGTATGTAGTAAGAGATCCTTTCCATGACTTCATATCGGAGTGTGCTCAAGAACATGTTGAGAATTTCGAAAATCTCTGTGATTATTATGGTTTGGGAGAAAACCCAAAGAAGATCAGCTTGTTCCAAACATCCCTAGCTGGCCGAGCTCAAGAGTGGGTTAGATTTTCTGCCCAACACGACTTCAAGACATGGAGAAGATACAAGGAAGCTTTCCTTAACAAGTTTGCCCGTGGACAACCCTATGTGCCGCTACTCAAACCCTACCACCCGCCCTATAGAAACCACCAACCTCCACCCCACATTGAGCAGCTACCCCAAGCCACAGAAGGATTACCCCACAACCCACACCTAACCAAGCTTGAAGAGATGCTACAAGAGTACCTTGACTATCAAGTCACAAGTACAAGAGAGATGGAGAAGAAGATCGAATATGTTCATCTCACCCTTGGAGAAAAGATGGATGTTCTTTTTAACCAAGTTATCAAGCTTGACAAAGATATCAAGCAACTCAAGGAAGACCATGATCGATCACTCAACCTTGTCAAGCTAGATGTTGCTGCAAAACACCACGAGCTACTTAGCAAGAGCATTGATGCCCATAGCTTCAATGATGATAATTGCAAACATCTTGGAATCATCTATAACCGGCTGTCAGCTGTAGAAGGATCTCTTTTCTCTAAGAACCAGAGAGAACGAAGCCCCACACCCAACCCACCTCCTTTCCCTTGCAATGTCATCACATCAATCTCTAAGGAAAACTCATCACATCTTGTAAGAAAAGAAGAAGAAGATCAAGAGTATGAGGAAGACTATGAAGATGATGAAGAAGAACAACAGAGTTTTAACAGCAATGCAAGCTCTAGAGGAAGTGAAACTAGTCCACAGCAACCTGACCCGCGATTCTCTCCACCTCCAGCTCGCACACTCGCCCTTCCTAGAATCACCGGCATTTCAAGAAAGAGAACCATCCTGGATGAACCAGAGGATTCATTCTATTATGATCCCATCGACCCTACTAAGATACACCCAGAGAAGCTCAAGGAATTTAACAAGAAAGTGAAGTCCATACCATTCTATGTCCCCTTTGCAGAAGCTTGGAACAACCATGATTTGGTTGAGTTTTTCTTTAGTAGCAAAGAAACCAAGGATGAGATTAAGCAACTCTTTAGGCGAGCCCGCCTCTCTATGTCATCTTATGCAGCAACCCTACCCCCATCTCCGCCATCCACACCTCCTCCCAAGTGGTACAGCAACCCCATCTCCCGAGAGAAGCTAGCTGAATTCAACCGCTTTGTCCAAACACTACCCGCCAGCATGACCTTTCATGAGGCCTGGAAGAACCACCCACTCACCAACTTTTTCCACAACTGCAAAGAGACCCCAGAAGAGATTCAGGAGCTATTTGAGAAAGCTAAGAAGCAACCATCTTTCCGAACCCTCTACAAGGTAGAAGACCCAGGACAGTTTACCATACCCTGCACAATCAATGGAAGATACTTTGATAGCTACATTTGTGATTCTGGTTCATGCATAAACCTTATGCCCACACACACTGCCAAACTCCTTGGGATCACACGCCTACAACCTTCACAAATCAGCATTGGACTTGCTGATCTCACCATTGCACAACCTAGAGGTGTTGTTTATGATATCTTGCTCGAAATTGGAGATACAAAGATACCGGTGGACTTTCATATCATGAATATCAAAGGAGGAAGTGACATGCCTATTATACTCGGAAGATCATTCTTGGCAACTGCTGGAGCCATTATGGATTGGCCAAACCGCCGCATCTCTCTTGCCAATGTCAACAAATCTGTTTTCTATGATGCCGTCCCCGTTTTCACTCCTACCAAGCATTCTCGGTTCATCTCTCCTCATGAACCACCTGATCATCCACAAGGACGTGATGGGACACGCACAAAAAAGCTTTGTCTCAGGCCATGTCCTTCAACTTCTTCTTAGAATAGCCAAACGGTCAAGCTAAAGACCATAAACAAGCGCTGTATGGGAGGCAACCCATAAGGTCTTTTCTATCCCTTTTTAATCTTTGTTTTCATTTAATAGTTTTGTTTTGAAGTTTTGGATACAGAAATTTGAGAATCCAGCATGAAAGAAGTAGAAAGAAACCTCAGGAAAGAAGAATGCAGCACTCATCATGGTCGGGTCGACCAAGACGGTCGACCGGTGCCTAGCCCGATCGACCGAGTCCCCTCTTGCCGGCCCACCATCCCACCTCACTTACATACCATTCCACCTCATTGCATACCATCCCACCTCACTTACATACCATTCCACCTCATTGCATACCATCCCACCTCACTTGCATACCATCCCACCTCATTTGCATATCATACCACCATCATCCCACCACATTTTCATCCCATACCACATCACATCCCACGCCTACTTGCTGTTCTACCACATGATGATCCTACTTCACCTACACTCAGGCGGCCCTTTAAACTCACTGCTGGTGCGCAACAGCACTTGACCATCTAAGCCGGGATCTCATCCACATTATGGAGCAACATAGTCGCTGGACATATCATCCATCACACCATTCTTCGATTTCTAATACCATATCAGGTTACATCTTTCCTCTAATTCACAAACGCCTTATTACCTCTTTCTTTTACCTCCCTTAATCGGATTTGCTTTCACCGGGACGGTGCAAGTTAAGTCTGGGGGGATTGTCGGTACTAATGCGTTTGTTCATGTCTTGTCTTCATCTTATATCTATTTCTCTTATCAACCTTTTTCAAAACTTCTGTTTTTATTGAGTCAAAATAAGTTAGGAAACTATGATCTATCCTAGGAGCTTACCATAGCATGCAAAAGCTTTTGTGATCACAAAGGCGAATATTGACACCGAACAATGCCCAACGGAACCACTGAGGGTGGATCGACCTACTGATTTGGCAAGATTTCTAAGGTACCCGGACAATCTAAAGTCAACTCCACCACCTAATTGAACTTTTAATTTTTCTTGTCAAGGGGCTTGAGATACATATTAGCCGATTCCTCATCCCGGTCTAGTTGAGACATGTCCACCAAAGATACAGTCCACCTCTCTCTCATCTGCAAAATGAAAATCAAAAGCTTTTAAGCACAAGGAAAACGTGTAAGCAAGAGGAATGCATACGTCTGCACCTTCTTGTCTTATGGAGACCTACTCAAACAAGGAAAAGCAAAAGCCTATCCTATGATATTCCCAGAAAAGAAAAATATTCAAAGGGAAGAAGGATCGATAGAAAAAATAAAATGATACCCTAGAAAAGTAGGGAAAGATCGATCCTTCAAAAGAAAAGAGAGAAAGAGAGAGGAATGGAACTGGATGTGCTAAAAAGGATTGTCTTGGCAAACACTTGGATGGGTAAGAGTCAATGCTCTGTGATCAATACTCCCTTGGTAAAGACCGCACGCTTTAAATACTGTAAGGAGTTGACAATGGAAAGTTTGGAGTGCTGGATGAGATTTGTTGGGTCCGGTATGGTTCGCTAAGCTCAAGGTCATTACGGGAAGGCTAGATTCAAAGTTAGTTTTGCTCCAAGTGAAAGCAGAGCAATGGAAGATACAAGTGCCAAAGGATAAGTGAGTTTTCATGTTTTCAAACCTCTTTCTCCGATTTGGATTCTATTTGCTTGGGGACAAGCAAAGATCTAAGTCTGGGGGAGTTGATATACCTCTATTTTACACCCTTTTTACATCGTTTTTATATACTTTATGCATGGTTTTACCGTGGCTTTTTGCTTTAAAAGGTAGTTTTTATGCATATATAGTGCCAAGAGTCATTTCAGGTCAAAAGATGCAATTTGGAGCAAAACAAAGGCAAAGGTCCTCAAAGCAGCTTCATGCACTATCATTTACTTTGGAGGAGCCCCAAAAACATTCTACTCAATGGATTTCACCCAAACCAGTTCGCCGCGATGCCTACATGAGTTAGCTTTACAAAGCAATTGGAATCATGCAATTTGGCCACGTAGAATGGGAGATATGATCGTTTTAGTGAAGAGTATCAAATCAGCCGAGAACCGGACGTCTACACCAACCGCTCGACCGAACCGGTCGGACAGGGCCTCCAAGGCTCCCGTCCGACCCGACCGTCCTTAACCGCAGGAGAACACCGGTCGACCGAGCCGGTCGGACAGGGCCTGCAAGGCTCCCGTCCGACCCAACCTTCCTCCAACTCCACGACCCATCCGGTCGACCGAGCCGGTCGGACAGGGCCTCCAAGGCTCCCGTCCGACCCGACCTCCTTTCACCATCCCGTGCGCGCCCGACCATCATCCCGTCCGACCGTCCGACCGCCAGCACGACCCGAGCACCAGCCCGACCGACCGGTCGACCGCCCCGCTCGACCGCGACACGCCTCGCTCGACCCAGCTCGTTTCCGAAGCCCGTTTTGCACGTTTTCAAGCCCAAACTTACACCGCCTCTTATGTTTCGACCAAGACCTAGGTCAAGCCGCCCTTCAAGTTCTGAAGCATTATAAATACATCTTTTTAGCCTTGTAAAAGAAGAGAGCCACACAAAAAGATACAAAATATTATTCAATAAAAGTTCTTATAGTTTTTGCTTTCTTTCATTGTCTCCTTCAAGAGAGGATCTCGGATCTCTGTTCTTATGAACATGAATTCGATTTCCTTCTCTATGTCTGAGTAGTTACCTTGTTAAGTGATAGGAAATCAAAGGATAGTGTTCATGCTTGCTTGATAATCGATATATAGAATTAGGGTTTACATAAACTCTTCACCTTTGCTTGTGTTCATTGCTTGGTGTTGATCTGGCCAATCAACATATGATCCTAGGTAGATTTGAGCTACGAAAGTGATGAATCATTCGCCTGAACTAGTATTTGGTGGGCAATCTCTCTTAGACTGCGGAAGTTGATTTACTAGAGGTTGTGAACAATTGAGACTCGATCGAATTAATGCTTGTTTGATTATCTAAGGACATACCAAAAGTTTAGCGATTAGATAGATCAACATAGGGGTCGGAGCCACGGAAGTGGAAAGATCTAAATTAGTGTCTTGAGTTCTAGGTGGTACACATTCTTAAATCTCTAACAAATCGAACTTGCTTGCTTGAATCACTCATCCCGAGATTATCCTATTGCTTAGCGCTTTCCATCCATTGATTTACAACTCTATTTGCTTTGTTTACTTGCTTCCTTTATTTGCTTTCAACGTGACAACAACCAAACTCATATTGCTTTCCTAGCTAAATCTCAATCTCATACCTTGTAGTGCACTAACTGGTCCTTGTGTTCGATATACCCGTTGCTACTCTCGATCTGTGCACTTGCAGAAAAGGGGTAGAAATTGGGAAAAGTTTAATCCCCATCAATAGTCAAGCGGTTGAGAGGTGGAGTGACCATGAAGGGAGATGCCTCAGATACAGGACTTTTAGACCCTTTCTTGGATCAGCTGATGTCTTACCAGGATACAGCCTACATCTACCGCAACAGGACGTCGAAGGCATCCCTGTATGTAGGCAAGATCATCACTGCTATACTAACAGCTTGTGACGTGCACCTTGATGAAGCAGGTTATGCGCCACATGGTTGGCTGGACATCACCTACCTCAAGAGAGCTAAGATATTGGAGCATAAGGAGGTAGAAGGGCAGTATGTTTACAAGTTTGATCATCCAGATGGAGGAGCAGCCAAGATACTCCTACCCAACCAGGCGCACACCGAGTTCAGGAACGGGAGGAATGTAGACTTCCACCCTCCACAAAACGCCCTATATCACCAGGGACAAAGGCAAGCGGCCCCAGAGCCAATGGAAGAAGATATCCAAGATGATGAGATGGCTGAACCAGAGAGGTACTACTTTGAAGACTATCCTTATCAAGGAAGTAGTCCAGCAGTAGTAGCGACTCATAAGCGAATAGGCCTCCTCTAAAAGCTGAACAACTGGCAAGTTAAGACAGTGGATCAGTTGTAGAAGACAGTGGGCAGCATGGCAAAAACAATCAAGAACCTTGAGAGGAAGGTTAAGCATTCCACCACAAGGAAACCCCCTCCTCCACCCTTTAGGAGAAGCCGCTCACTTATCCACACAGCCAGGCGTCCCTCCACTCAGGAACCACCAAGATCATCCTCATTTGAACCGAAAGAAGCGGAGCAGCAAAGACAGAAGAAACGGAGGAGTTCCAGCTCACGCCACAGTGACTTCACCGGTGGACTCGAACGAGCTCCGGCTGACTTCACCGAGCGACTCGAACAAGCCCCGACTTACTTCACCACTCCGCTCGATCAAGGCCACGGAGAAGGTTCATCTCACCGAGTTGACTACAGCAGCGAGTTCAACCGAGCTGCAATGGTCGATTACAGTGCTCCAGATGGTAGACTCTCCTCAACAGATGTGCAAGACGCCTTTGCTGACCTTTTCGGCCACCACTGAGGTACCAAACACACTTTCCATTGTACATACCATTTGCATTTTGTTTCCTTTATTCTTATTTTGCTCTCATTTCTTTTGTTAGACTTCTGTTACACAAGGGACTGTGTAATTTAAGTTTGGGAGAAGGTCTGAGAGCCATTTGACATTGTGTTTTGTTTTCTTATTTCAATTTTTCCTCACTTGAGTCTGCATGCATCTAAGGCATAGAAAACCCCTAAAAATTGAAATTGTTTTGAAAAATCTCAAAAATATTCATGTAGTTGCATTCACATTTTTAAGATTGAGTCTGATATGCATCATATAGGTCTGCATTCACATTGCATTGTTGATATGACCTTGTAAATATGCCATCTCATGCGCATTGATCTGTGCCTGGTTCTTGACTCTCTTGTGCATTAGGGTGAGAATGAAGAGTCAAGATAGAACCATGTTTACCTTGATCATATCATAACATGCACATCTCATTTAAACCATTGCTGTGAATTGATGCATTTGCCTATATATTTGAACAATAATCTTGACTCTTAATTACCATTTAATGCATTGATAAGCAACTCATGGATATTCATACATACTTGGACATTCTTTTCCCATCTTATTCACTCTTGTTTGTCCAAGCGGCTGTCCCCACCCTTACCTTAGCCTTTCTTTCAAACCCTTTGTTGTTCTTGTGTGTGTTTGTGAGGTCTTGTTTCGAATATGCTTGGCAAATGGTGTTGAGTTTAAACCGACAAGAGCAGGGTTTCTGTGTAGATTCTTGTCTATCCTTAGGATCAGCTTAGGTTGGGGGGTGTTGATTTGGGCTTGGGCGAGTGTGTTTTATGTTCTAGGAAATGGGAAATGGGAAAAGAAAAAGAGTTGTGGTTAAGAACAGGGAGTTGGTGTGTGTTTCAAGGGGGAAACGGCCGATTCATCCCTCAACAACCGGTCACGGTCCCATTACGCGTCTCAACTTTCATTCTGTGCCGATTCATACCCCAACAATAAAATATTTCCAATTTCATACCCCGACAACCAAAATCTAGCTAATTCATACATTGACCTCATTCCCGTTAGTCAACCGTCGAATGTTGAAGACCTGTCCGTTACGGATATCTGACGTGTCGACTCCGTCAGAATTTTTTTTTTTTTTTTTTAATCGATTAACCAAAACGACGTCGTTTTGCCACTTCTTGGTCTCCAAAAAATCAAAACGACGTCGTTTTGATTAATGGTTTTAAAAAAATTTAAAATTTGACAAAACGTCGTTCTTCTTCCTCGACCACAATTCTTCTTTCCCGTGTTTAGTTAAACTGAAACTCCAAGTGCGGGCAAAGAAACGAGAAATCGATAGTGAGAGACAGCGAATTTGTTTCCAATCTAGGCGAAATTGAAGTTAAAAGAAGCGTCGGTGGTGGAGATTTCTTCAATTTGGCGAAAAAGAGGTGAGTTTGTTTCAACCTTTCATGTTTTAAATTGAGTGTAACTTTGATTTCTGGAATAAAAATATCGATTTAGGGTATGAGTATTGCTAAATTTAAACTATTAGGCTTGTGGGAACATGTTTATTTTACTTTTTCTTGAGTAGGTGAGAAGAAGTTATAATGCAGACTAGGTGTTCGATGAAATGTGTGAATGAAATGTTTTGTGTTATTTTTCTGGAATTGAGGTCTTTACTTGTTATTTCAGTGAAGATAACGACATCAACTTCATCGTAAACTATGAGGGAAAGTTTCAAACTGTCAACAAGGAAACTTTATATGTTGGTGGAAAAACTCTAGATCTTCAAACTTCTTCTCATGTTTTATTCAGCGGTCTAATTTCAGCTAATATAGTTGATATATATCGTCAAAGGGTCTGGTATAAGCTTCCTTATGAAGACTTAGCTCATCTGAAGGTGTTGTGTGATGGAACAACAAATTTTCAGAACGTGTGTCAAGATGCAGTTTGGACTAGGTGTGTGGCTGTATATCTGGAGCATCAAGATGCTCATGAAGAAGCAGATGATCGTGCAAATTCAGGAGATGATGGAATAGGACATAATGATGTTGCAATAGATGGGGAAGCAGATGAGAACGAAAGAGAGGATGGTGATTTTCATCATGAGGCTGCACGTGTGGAACCAATCGTGGCTGATTTTGTTGATGAAGAAGAGGAGAATGACGCTCTAAGAGATACTCCTCCAGGATCAGATGATGAGGATGAAAACAATGGGATAGTGTATGAGAAGTGGAAAAGAGGAAGTGGAGAGTTAAAGGTTATGATGGCTTTTGAGAGTATCAAAGATTTCAAAGAAGCAGTGTTAGAGTATGCATTGAAAGAAGGATGGAATCTCAAATACATGAAATGGGGATATGAAAGAGGCGAGGCTAAGTGTGCTGTCAAAGATAAAGTTCCATGTAACTGGAAAGTCTATTGTTCTTTTGAAGAAGCATTAGGGAAATACTTGGTGAAGACATATCAGGGACATCATAGTTGTACTAAGGATGGGTACTGTAGATTATTGTCGGGAAGAGTTATCGCTAATCTCTTTATAAACGAGATTAGGCATGATACAAAGTTGATGCCTAAAGCAATTCAAGCCATGATTCAAGACCGTTACAATTTGACAGTGACGCATGATATCTGTAGAAAGGCGAGAAAAATAGCTTTAGACATGATAGATCACGAATTTGATGAACAATATTCAAGGATGAAAGACTACAAACAGCAGATTTTAATGTAAGTTGATTTATCTTCATTTACAGTTTTTTTTTTGTTTAGTTATAAGTTCATTTGTACTAACTACTATGGTTCCTTTTGACAGATCAAATCCGGGTTCAACCGTGGATGTAACATCCGCGAACCAGAAAGTTGTTTTGGAAATGGTATCGGACGACATTAGGGATTTGAGAGTAGATTACATACGCTCTTTGAGGTGTGAATTGAGGATCGATTGTACATGTTCTTGTTTGATTGTTGTACAGTTGATTTAAGGTTCAATCATCTCGATGAAAATGTGTAAAAAGCTCTTGAGTACCTAGTGTCGATCGACACCTAAGGGGTGTGTCGATCGACACCGGTTATCGGATTCGATTTCGGTTTAAGTCGATTGCGCGTTTGATTCGTGGTTTGAGTTGGTATGGTCGATGGGTGTCGACCGACACCAAGGAAGGGTGTCGATCGACACCGGTTATAAAGAAATCGACCGGTTTGATTTAAGTCGGCTGGTTTTGTTCCGGTTAAGGGTTTGGAAGCCCTAAGTCGCAATTTAAAACCCTGTGGCCGCGTGAAAAGTCACTTTTTGGGAGAAGGAAAAGTGCCAGAGGCGTTTTTGAGTGAAGGAGGTGATTTCCAGAGAGTTTTGTGGAGTTTCTGAGCTAGATCGGTTGATGTTCATCCCTTTTCTTCTCCTTTCCTTCCTTTTCAATCCTTTTCAAGGTGAGTGCGTGACTGTAGGTCCGTTAATCATTGGCGATTGTTTGATTTCGAGTTTGTTGATGAGTTTTCGAGTTGTTCTTGAGTTATGGTTGAGTTATATTGCTGTTTGATAGATGTGGATGTTGAATCCCACGATTTTATATGTTTATGTGCTGTTTTGTAGCTTCTAGTGTCTGGGCGTCGAGCTGGTGTCGACCGACACTCGAGGGGTGTCGATCGACACTCAGAAGGCTGGCGTCGATCGACACTCTTGAGGTGTCGGTCGACACTGACCTGGGATGTCAGGAAACGTGGGTTTTTCCTGACTTGGAGGTTTCTGTTGTCGATTATTGTTCTTGTTGTTGATTATTGTTGATGTATTGTCTAGTGTTTGACGTACTTGGCCTGTAGGCAGGATGATCCACCCACTAAGTATTTATGATAATACTTACGCATCTCTATTCCAATGTGATGCAGGTAACGGCAATGTTCTTCCGTGGAAAGAGACCGAGGGAAGAGGATGATGAGACTAGGAATTTGATTTTGGCCATCTTGTTGTGGCTAGCAAGGAATTCATTTTTAGGGTGTTAGTTTTATTTTAATAATGTAGCAACCCTGGTGTTTAGGTTGCTAGAATTTATTATTGGTTATATTGGTTATTGGTTATTTGTTGAACGGTTTATTCATGATTTAATATTATTGATTTCTTTTGAGAATTTCCGCATTGATAATTATTTATATAAAAAAAAAAGCCTTGGTCGTTTCAGTGGATCTCGTAACAGCCACTAGAGACGATGGAGTTGAAGTATTTGACAAGTTTTATGTTTGCTTCGCTGCAATTAGGAGGATATGGCGTGATCATTGTAGACCAATATTTGGAATAGATGGGTGTTTTTTGAAGTGTACTACCAAAGGACAACTCCTTGCAGCTGTGGGAAGAGACGCCAACAACCAAATATATCTGATTGCATGGGTAGTTGTAGATGTAGAAAACGAGGACAATTGGAAGTGGTTTATTCTGAGGTTGAAGACTGATTTGAACCTTAAAGATGGAGAAGGGTTCACACTGATCTCGGATAGGCAGAAGGTAAGTGTAGCTAAGTTCTTCTTACTCACACATGAAAATTTCAGATTACTTATCTTCTTTTTTTCTATTTTGCTATTAGGGACTATTAAATGCAGTGAAAGAGGAACTTCCAAAGGTGGAACATCGGATGTGTGCAAGGCACATATATGGTAATCTGCAAAAGCAACACCCGAGGAATCCAGAGATGAAGAAAAAGTTTTGGGCAGTCTCTGATAGTTTTAATGAAGGTGATTATGAAATTGCGTTACAGAAGATGAGAGACTATGACATCCGTATTTATGAGAACTTGATGATGAAGAATCCCAGAACATGTTCTCGTGCTTTTTTCAAGACACATTCTACTTGTGAAGATGCCCTCAACAATTTCTCTGAGTCTTACAACAGTGGTTTGGAAAAAGCTAGGTCTCTTCCATTACTAGAGATGTTAGAGACCATGAGAAGACAAACCATGGTTCGGATTGATATGAGGAAGAACAAGCTAAGGAATTACAATGGCAGATTCAGTTTGAAGGTTGCAAAAGTCATTGCTGCGGAGGAGAAAGAGAAAAAATGGTGTCACAGAATTCCATGACCAAATGGTTACTCTGAAGTCCGTGAAAAAAAATGTTTCTCATACTGTCAACAATGACAAAAGAACATGTACGTGTCGGAGATGGGATCTCACGGGAATTCCATGTCGTCATGCTTTGAAGGTAATTGGGGAGAAAAAGCTAGATGTTGAAGACTATGTTGCTGACTGTTACTTGACTACTACTTGGAAGAAGTAGTATAGTGATTCAATCACTCCTGTGGAGGGTATGAAATTCTGGAAGAAAACAGATGCATCAGTACTTGCACCTCCGGAAAAAGAGGTTAATTTGGGGAGGAATAAGAACCCAGAGAAAAGGAAGAAGTCGATCTATGAGTCTCCAACTAAAGGAAGAAAGGTGTCAAGACACTTGAAGATCATTCATTGTTATCGGTGTAATCTGACTGGACATAATGCACTTGGCTGTAAAAATGGTGGAGTTCCTTATAAGCCTAAGAAGATTTACAAGCGGTAGAAGAAAACACAACCGCCAACACAGTCGATGGCAACTGGCGATGGTGAAGGATCGAGTCAGCCAACACAAACATCTTATGTCCTTGATTAAGTTCAGGTATTGCATATGTCTTTGTATGCAATTTATGTGTATGATTAAAATTTCAGATTATTGAAAAAGTTTCGTTTTTTTGTTCTCGTTTATGCAGGTTTTATGCAGGGTTTAGGGTGTGTTTTTAGAATAGTGTTTTGGAAGGTTTATGTCTGCTGATAACGAATTGTTGCTTCAGGTTAAATGTTTACGGAATGGTGATGTCACAAAGGTTTATTTTGTAAGACTTGTGCTTTGTTTTGTTACATCTTGGTAAAGGTTTATGAACGATGGTGTGATGTAATGTTTTGCAACATCTTGCCCTTATTAATCACTTTCTTTTACTTTGGTTTGGTTTACCACTTGTTGTGCTTTGGTCTGAATATTAAATAAGAAACTGGATTGAGTTTTGGGGAAACACAAGACAAATTGGCCGAGCCATCAAGGAAGAACGTTTTGTCAGATTTTTATTTTTTTTTAAACCATTAATCAAAACGACGTCGTTTTGATTTTTTGGTGACCAAGAAGTGGCAAAACGACGTCGTTTTGGTTAATCGATTTAAATTAAAAATAAAAATCTGACGGAGTCGACACGTCAGATATCCGTAACGGACAGGTCATCAACATTCGATGGTTGACTAACGAGAATGAGGTCAATGTATGAATTAGCTAGATTTTGGTTGTCGGGGTATGAAATTGGAAATATTTTATTGTTGGGGTATGAATCGGCACATAATGAAAGTTGAGACGCGTAATGGGACCGTGACCGGTTGTTGAGGGATGAATCAGCCGTTTTCCCGTGTTTCAAGTGAATCTAGTAAAGGTTTGGGAAATGTTTAAGGGAAAAAGAAAGGGTTGTTAGCAGTTGAGAAAAGAAGGCATAAGCCTCAAGTATTTAAAAAGGAAAATAAAAAGTTCCCTAAGTTTAGAATCCCAAACCACTAGAGTGTATTAAGAAAAACCTCTCCCTTGGCTAAGGCAAAGAAAGAGAAAAGAAAAGTGAGCAAGTGCGCCTTTGTGTCTAAAGGCAAAGCGCCTAAAGGGTGGATAGGAGTTGGTTCTTTATTTCTGGGTTCTGGGTTTAGACTCGATCGAGTGTGTTCTGGGTAGATGGAAATTCTGCTCTTGTATCATTCTTGGTTCTAACTCTTAGCCTTTTGTTGAAGCTTGTTCATTTTATTGAGAGATCCATGTTTATAAACCGTTTATTGCATTGAAGGGACCATCTTTGTCTCTTAACCATCACCCTTAACCAAATGAGTTGTTTAGATTTGCATGAGCATGGTTCACTAGTCTGTTTAATGAATGTTAAAAGGGTGTGCTGATATGAATGAATGGTTTGATTGACTGTGAAGTTTGATTGATATTGTTAGAAGTAACGCTCACCTTGATGGACTCTAGAATCTTGAACCTGGACATTAATCAAACCGTTTTTGCTGGCATGTTTTGGCTATATCAACTATTTTCAACCCTCATCTCCTTCTAGTTCTGTTTGTTTGCTTGAGGGAAAGCAAAGGGTAAGTTTGGGGGTGTTGATGCATTCATGTTTCATACTCCTTTAGCATCATGTTTAGACCACTTTTGCACAGTTTCATCCACCTTTAGTAGCATCTCTTTGCACTTTCCTCTTAGTTTGCATAATTAGTTGTTCTAGGGAGTGCATTGCATACATTTGCATGTTTGGTATCCTTATCAGGTACTTTGGAGCACTTTGGAGCAAGGACAGCCTTAAGGGATGCATTGGGAGAAAGAGGGAATGCGCCTTGATCAAGCAGCTCGATCGAGCTAGGAAGAGAAGTCTACTCGAGCAAGCGCCTCGACCAAGCAGTGAAGAAAAGACGCCTCGACCAAGCAACTCGATCGAGCTAGGCAAAAAGGCTCCTCGACCAAGCAACTCGATCGAGTGGACTAAGGCGGTTCTAGTTCCTGATTTCAGCCTTCCCATTGACCAAGCTCTGACTTTTAACCTAATGGGTTGCCTATAAAAGGCCAGAGACCCTTGGTTGCAAGAGATCCTTTTTATTTTTCAGTTTTTAGCCACCAAACTCTCTCCATTATTTTCTTAAGTTTTATGCTTTTAAATTTGTAGATTTACACTTTGTTATTGTATTTTGCACTTGCTTCTTTAATAAAAGTTGTTAATCTCTTTCTGCTCTTTCATATTATGCTTCTTTTTATTTATTCTGAGATGATTTTGATTCTGGAAATGATTAGTGAGTAAATCACCATTAGGCTTAAGGATGGGTTAGATTAGGGAGTGTTTATGCTTAATCCTTGATGCTTAATGTTTCTAATCAATATCCCTCTCTGTTGGGTTGGTCTCTATGCGATCCAACTACTGACCCTAGTGGATTCGATTTTAGGTGTTCATCAGCATGGAAGTGTTTGGTTGAATGCCTGAATGAACCCAGCAGAGGATTAACTTGCTTGTCTCACTTGACAGTGATTGTACAAGAAGTTTCTAGGGCTTGATAATGGATCTGTGTTCATAGCTTTCTGGGTTCATGTCTCACTAACGACAGTTAGCTAAGGAGACTGATCCCAGACTGGCGGTTATCACCATGACAGTGGGGTAACCGATCTTGAGATTTCATTGCCAAAGGGATATGCATGAAAACATGTTGTTTAAGAGCATCACTGATTAATCATAAGTCCTCCCTGATTGCAGAACCCTGTCGTTGAGTCTATATTATTCCATTGAATCTTTATCTAGCTTTACCCTGTTTTGCTCTGTTTCACTTACACTCGATCGAGCTAGTTATACTCTGTTTCTTGTCAACTCGATCGAGCTCGTTTAAGTCATATTTATTTTGTCTTTTTTGCAACTCGATCGAGCTACCCTTGCTCGGCTTTTGCTCAACTCGATCGAGCCAAGCTTTACTTATTGCCTTTACTTGTTTATTGTATCATTTACCTTCTGTCATGCATTTCATTTCATTAGGTTGAGAGTTTGGTTACATCATTATCTACAAACCCTACTTGGCTTGACTTGTTTAGCATCTGCATAGTTCTAGAGAGTACTCATAGTTTCCCAATTGGATTGACATCTCAAATACCGCATGGACATGAATGGGATTTGAGTTAATTGATACACCTCCTTGCATTTGCATCTTGTTTGCACCTGCACAACACCGAAAATCCTGTTATCAGTATTCGTCGATTGAAGAAAGATAAACTTGCTTCAAGATTGGGTTATTGAGACCGTTGAGCGCATAATACCGTTTTGTCTGCCGTTCAAAGTGTTTAGTCAAATCTTTTTTCTTCCGTGAACAACATTTTGCTGTGAAGAATTCTTCCTGCAGCTGCTCTTTTAGATGAGTTGGTGTGCCGATGAATTCTCTGTGAATTTCGCGTAGAAGCGCTGGTATTATTGTTTGATAGACTTGTTGATGTCGGTATTCTCCAAGGGAATTCCACCATTCTTTGAGTGCTCCAGATAGCCGTGCCGTAAACATTTGTATGACAAGATCCAGCGGTGATGTTAAAGCTTCTTAATTCATCCATGCATGAAATTCGTCGAATCGAATGTGAATACCATGAATTTTGAAGAGAATTATTTCGGTGGTATTTCTTGATGGGGTCGTGTGTAATGCATCTTGTCATCGCTTGTAAAGACTTTGTTGATGTCAGGTTCTCCTTTTAGAGTTCCTGAACTGTCTCCTATAGCGAACTGCGTCGGGATGGACTCCACTTCTGAACTATCCTCGTGATCACTGTAGGCATCGGAACTTGTATCGGAGAAATGATTAATTTGCGCCACTTGTTGCGGGCGAAGTAGATTTTAGCTCTTTCTTGGTTTGCGCCTGGGTTTCGGGCGTCTGATCATTGACAGCTTTGCCAAGAGAGACTATTAAGCTAGACATTGAGAACTCTATTATGCCAATGCCTTTCTCCTTGTTTTTTGCACTTGCCTCTTCAGTTGATTCGTGGCTAGACGACGAGGTCAGAGTTGGTTGTTTGGTAGGATTGACCAAGAACTCTGAGTCCTTTTGTCTTCTAGGTCTTGCTTTGGCTGCTTTTGTTATGAATTTGTCAATCGAAGTTGAGCCATAGCAAGACGTGAATGCTTCATCAGTCGATAGAACCCGGGAAGAGAGGGCTTCGATCTTTGCTCTTGATATCCAGAGAGAAATCATGGGGAGTAGGATCCCTGATACATAGGGATATTAGATGGCATACTTCTAAGAGGATTAAAGTATGAATCTGTTTAACTCCGTTTATGTATAATGCTCTCTAGACACCTCTGGAGGTCTTTTAGCTGATTCTTTAGGCTAGTTGTTTCAGCTTCTTTGCTCCGGAAATTTGATGTATTTACCATCATGTGTTGCGCCATGGTTGTCATCTCTTGATGGAGATTGTTAAGTCGGCCATGGATCTCTATGATTGAGCGTTGCAGGCTGCTCAATCTTTTGTTTTGGCTAACAGAAAGTTGATCAACTTTATTATTGAGTGAAGTCAACAGTTGATTTTGGGCTAGAGCGTTTTCTATTTGCCAGTTGAGGACCTTTTATCCTTGAACGAGCTGGTCTAGTCCAGAAGAGTTGATGGTGCTTGTGAGGATCTTTGGACAATGAGCAATATCCTCTTTGATGAAGTCTTCATTAGGAGGGAAGGGTTTCGTCTGCATCATCGCTAAGTTGGGCTCTTCCCTTTTCTCCGAGTATTGGACTATGAAGTCGATTTTGTCATCACCAAGTGGTCTAACAGCTGAGTCGCCTTCGAGATATCTCATGTAGAGAGGATCTTTCTTTTTTCTTCATCTTCGGCGTTTTTCGTCATCAAATTCGTAATTTTCGTAGTCGTCAAGGCAAGCAGAGCAAAAACATAAATCAAGATACTGATGTCCATTCTCATCTTTGAAAGGATAGAGGACTGAGACCAAAAGAAATTGGCTTCGGAATCTGTTCTCTGTATCGACCTTTGAATTCTTGTTCATCAATTTGTATAGAAAATTGAGTGAACAATTGCTTCCGAAATGAGGATGAGCTTGGCTTATCCAATTTGATCTCCGTTTTTCCATCATTTCGAGAATGGAAAGTGGCTTCTGATGACTGTAGTGTCGTTTGAGTTGCTTGGTGTAGTTTTTGTAGCTTGTTACCTATGATTCTGGTAGTCGTCGTAGCAACTCTTCTCGAAAGATCTGTCGAGGTATTTGACTGAAATTGGGTGCTTCTGTTGCTGACGTGACCTCTAGATATAACACCTCATCTGAAGATGGTAGTGCAAGATCTAGGGCATGATCATGAACTCGGTAGACGATTTGATGGTGTAGGGTGGCTACAACGCTTTTTTCTTGCATAGGTGCCCCAACTAGCTGTAATTGGACTTTAAGTGTTTGTAGTAGATTAGGGTCCTTCAGGGAAATATTAAAGTTAGGAAACAGTGTGACGAATACTGTTCCTGCATTTAATGTTGCTTGTACTGTTCCAATACAGGCTTGCTGGTATGACTTTAGTCGAGAGTCGACCAAGGCGATGCTTGCTACCACCGGTAAACCCTTACGAGCATGCAGGGTTAGGCCGATTCGTACTACCCCGAAATGTAGGTGAGTGAATCCTTGCTGTTGTCATAGTCTTGGTAGATGTTCCGGGATATTGAGTGAAATGAACTGTTCTTCTTCGGTAGCCGGAACTTGGCATGATGAGAATTTGCAGGACGACACATACTCTAAGACTCGTCTGCTTGAAGATAGCAGTATGAGCTCACGAACACCTTTCACCGAAAAGGCGTTGGACTTTTTTGCCAAGTAGTCGTACTGATTTACAAGAGGAAGAGTAGTTTCTGGTAACGGATCTCCAGAAACATACTTAACTTCGTAAAGGGAGTTTATACTAGTGCAGAGGACGAAGATGAAGATGAACGATTTAGCTTTTTAGGTAAAGTAGAGATCTGAAAAGGAGAATCGAGGATTTGAGGATTTGAAATAGACATTAACATAAGGTGTTTTCCAGAACTTCAGCGCATTCAATCATAAAAAATGATTCTTCCATCTAATCCAAAAGAACAATGGGCTCTGATACCAGGATAATAGACTGAGCCTCTAAGCCACCATGTTGGCTAGAATTGTATTGAGAGGCAGGGGTGGTATTCCAGGTAAAGAGAGCTTTGATTACCCTTAACTGCTCAACCACTGTTAGGAATACCACACCACGAATTTCGTGTTGACTAGAACCGTATTGACAACTTAGAGACCCAACCCACGAAGGTGTCCCGCAGGAATATTTTCAAGATGCTCAGCTTCCAAACGATTCAATGAATATCGACGAAATAGGAAGAAAGTTCAACATCGATGTAAACACAAAATCAGAAGAAAACTCTGAGGAACCAGAAGAAGAATACGAATGCGCAGGAAGCTGAGCATCTTGAAAATATTAATGCGGGTGTTGCGACGACCACATCACCGAGTTCGAAATGAACCACTAAAAGAAGTAACCCTAATTACTTCTTTATGTAAAATAAATATGTTTAATTATTTTTTATTATGATGTAAGAGTGATGTAAGTGCATATGTAAGCGCTCTGTAAATGTAAGCGCAAAAGTCAACCACTACAAGAAAACAGGCTATTTGCGACGGAACGTTGCGACGGAAATATTTCCGTCGCAAATTTGCGAGGAGTTTGCGACGGATTTGCGACGAAAATTAGAAGCCATCGCAAATCCATCGCAAGTTTGCGAAGGAACACACTCCGTCGCAAATTTGTGACAGCCTTGCGACGGATTTGTGACTCAATAGAGAAGTAATCGCAAATCCTTCGCAAATTTGCGAGGAAAAACACTCCATCGCAAATTTGCGAGAGTCTTGCGACGGACTTGCGACTCAACAAAAAGTCATCGCAATTCCGTCGCAAGTTTGCGATGAATTTGCGACGGATTTGCGACTCAACAAAAAAGTCATCGCAATTCCGTCGCAAATTTGCGACGGAATTACGAGGAAAAGTTGTTGGCCGACATCTGGAGCCGTTAGGTACGCACGTGTTAAATGAAGTTCACCTAACCAATTGCGATGGACTATTTCTGTCACAAAGCCGTCGCAAGTTATTCGCAATTCAGTCGCAATTCCGTCGCAAATGTTGTATATGTCGCAAATCCGTCGCAAACTGTTCAACAAATCTCTCGCAATTCCGTAGCAATCCAACGTGAGTTCAGTTAACATTCACACAAAAAAAGAAAGAAGAGGAAAAAAAGAGAAGAAGAGAGGGAAGAAAAAAAGAAAAGAAGAGAGGATAAAAAAAAAGAACACCAAAAAATGAGTTACGGAATATATGAGTTACGAAGCTGGATGTACAATCAAAAAGATCCAGGGACCGGCAAAGTGACGAGACAGTTTGTTGAAGGATTACATTGATTCTTTAACCAAGCATCAAACCAACCACAGATAATGCAAACTGGTAAAATATTTTGTCCTTGTAAGAAATGTGGGAACAAAAAATATGTTGCTATTAATACTGCGAAAACACATGTATTTAATAGAGGATTTCTAGCAAACTATTATGTGTGGTATTTTCATGGGGAAAATCATTATAATACTACTCATTATGAAGCGGGAAATAGTAGTTCGAGTCAAGGGGTTGAAGAACATAATTATAACGCTAGCTATGATTATGGTCATCCTGATATATTGGGAAATGATATTGGGTATCAGCAAGGGAATAGGTTTCATGATATGGTTATAGAAGATGCATTTCATGAAACTACACCTGTTCTTGCTGATAATCCTACGGAAGAAATTTTGGAAGAACCCAACATTGAAGAACAAAAGTTTTATGATATGTTAGATGCTGCAAATCAACCACTTTACGATGGGTGTAGAGAGGAACTTTCTAGATTGTCACTAGCAGCTAGGATGATGACAGTTAAAAGTGAAGATAACAGCAGCGAAAGTAACATGGATAAGTGGGCTGGACTATTTCAACAGTATTTACCGGAAGATAATCATTATGCTGGTAATTACTATGAAATACAGAAGTTGGTTGCGGGTCTTGGGTTACCGTATGAAATGATTAATGTATGCATTGAATATTGCATGATTTTCTGGAAAGATGATGATAAGCTGCAGGAATGTCGATTTTGTGGGAAGCCGAGATACAAACCCACTACTGGAATGAGGTCGGACCCTTACCAACGTATGTGGTACTTGCCAATCACTGAAAGATTGAAACGGTTATACCAATCGGAAATGACGTCAGTGTCAATGAGATGGCATGCAGAACATTCCACACATCATGGAGAGATAACACATCCCTCAGATGCAAAGGCGTGGAAACACTTTCAGACGGTACATTCAAACTTTGCTAATGAGTCTAGGAATGTTTATCTAGGATTATGCACAGACGGATTTAGTCCATTTGGTATGTCAGGGAGACAATATTCGCTATGGCCCGTCATACTGACGCCATATAATATTCTGCCGACAATGTGCATGCAGCGAGAATTTTTGTTCTTAACTATTTTAGTGCCAGGTCCTAAGCATCTGAAGCGATCCCTAGATGTATTTCTGCACATTTGATTACTCGCAGCAACAAAACTTCAACAAGCGCAGTATTATTGTGGACGATTAGTGACTTTCCAGCGTATGGAATGTTGTCGGGGAGGACTACGCACGGAAGACTATCGTGTTCACACTGTTTGAATAGGGCAGAAGCATTTCAGCTGAGGCGTGGAAGAAAACCTTGTTGGTTTGATTGTCACCGTCGTTTTCTTCCTATCAATCACAAGTACCGAAGAACAAGGTTTTATTTACGAAGAATAAAGCTGTCCGCCGTCCCCCTCCGGATTATCTTTCGGGACTGGATTTGCTTGATCAGATCGATTATTATGTTGGTGAGGAAACATGCAAACGTGGGGGCAATTGGCATTGTACTGCAAACATGCCTGACGGATATGGACAAGCACACAATTGGCACAAAAAAGTATATTCTGGGAACTCCCATATTGGAAGGATCACCTTTTGCGACATAATCTTGACGTTATGCATATCGAAAAGAGTTTTTTTGATAACATCATGCATACCATTTTGAATGTCCAAGGAAAAAGTAAAGACAATATGAAATCGAGGCTGGACTTAGCAGAAATATGCAAAAGAAGCGAGTTGAAGATTACTAGAGACGGCAAACAGCCAATTCCGAGTTCTCGATTGTCTGCAGATGCAAAAGAGAGCTCTATTTGATTGGGTGGCCCACTACAAGAAGAATAGGCCATTTGCGACGGAAAATATCGTCGCAATTCCGTCGCAAATGGTCATTTGCGACGGAATTGCGAATGAAGAATTTCCGTCGCAAATCGTTCGTCGCAATGCCTGTTCCGTCGCAACACCGTCGCACGTTTGCGACGGATTTCTGCCGCCGCAAACTTGCGACGGATTTGCGAAGGCATCTACTCCGTCGCCATGTTGCGATTTATTTGCGACGGAATGAGCTCTATCGCAAATTTGCGACGGAAGAGTTTCCGTCGCAAACTTGCGGCGGAAATTATTCCCTCGCAAATTTGCGAGGAACTACTTCCGTCGCAATTTTGCGAGGAAAAGATTCCGTCGCAAATTTGCGACGGAATAATTTCTGTCGCAAATCTGCGAGGGAACTAATTCCGTCGCAAGTTTGCGACGGAAAAACTTCCGCCGCAAATGTTTCCGTCGCAAATTTTATTTAATTTTTTTTTTTAATTTTAATTTCGTAATTGTTAAATTGATTTTTTTTTTAATTTGTAATTTAAAAAAATAAAAATTAAAAGAAGAAAATTAAATAAATATTAAAATTAAATAAATATTAAAATTAAATAAAATTTTAATTCAAATATCATAAAAATTATTCATAAATAACATTAAAAATAGACAAAAAAAAAAACGAAAACTAAAATTCGGCGGATGGTCCCGATCCGCCCTGATCCGGTCTCGATCTGTTGGGTCCATCCTGTTGTTGACGCAAACGGTCCATAAGCTCCTTGAGCTTCGGATCCGAGTTGCCCAAATAGTCGAACATCTGTTCGAACAGGGCAACCTTCGTCTCCTGTGCAGTCAACTTCTCCTTCAACGTAGCGACCTCGTTGGAATCCTGAAGCTGACTTGAAGCGGAACCGCAAACATAACCGCTCCCAGTATCGATTTGGGATTGAAGAGAACCAACCCCAATCATCTTCCCCTTTCTACGGGGAGCGGACTGAAAAACCAAAAAAAACATTGAAATTAATAAACCAACAATATACATAGGTAAAAAATAATTTGAACTAAAAAAATATGATACAAATTTACCTGAACAAAAATCTTGTTCTTTACGGCCACAGAAGAACCAGAACCGATGCTGTCGGGATCATCATTTTGAGTCAACTATTGTAGTTTTGAGTTAACGTCGTTGTAGAGCTCCTCAGAATCGTCATCCAAGAAAGTGCCATCCGGCCTCCGTTTTGTATACGCGAGAACTTCCAGCAAATCCGTCTCTGATTCCCCTCTTTCCTCGGCCTATGAAATAAATTTTGATTAGATAAATACGGAAAAAATGAAAAAAAAAAATAAAAGAAATAGAAATATTTTTTAAAAATAATTTGACAAAGACTTACAAGCATTCGGCCGCGGGCTAAGAATGAAGTTCGGCCGGAGCGATGAGTAGAATGTTTGCTTTTCGCTCGAGCGGCCTTACTGTTCCCACTCCTCTTCTGGTGGTCAGGATCCAACCAATATGCAACCAAGCCAGCCCACACGTTCGGGTCAAAGTGAGTTGGCTTGGCGTCATCTCCCTTAGCGAGCCACAACTTCTTCCACCGAGAAACCATATCAGGCAACCGATCACGGACTTTGGCACAGAACTCATGGTAGACTATGGCGGTAAAACCAGATTCCCAGTGATACTTGCGCTTGAAAAAAAAAATCAAATAACAATAATACAATGTTAGTTATTAGCAATTAAAAAATATTTTTAAAAAGTAAATACGAATCAAACTCGTACTTACCGCAAAAGTAGTGAACCAGCGTTGAAGAACGGGTTCCTTTACATCCCTCCACCGGGCAATAGGATCTTTGTAATCCTTTTCAAAAACTTCCGTAACCGCAGAAGCGACGGATGAATCATTAGTGAACCTGAAAAAGAAAACAATAGACTTTAACTTTACAAAATGTATAATATAAAATAAAACAAAAAACTATAAAAATTAAAAATATATACCAGAAAGTCTTCGGTGGGCGGTGTGGATGAAGGTTAGGGAGGTGATGATGACCAGGCTCATCTAAAATCTCCCTAACCGCCGCATAAAATGGGGCTCTAGAGGCCTCAAATCTGGCATCAATTGCGGCTGCGGGACGAGGTGGGGATGGAGACCGAGACCGGGTCTGCTGCTCCTCCCGGCCCGTAGAACCATGGGAACTACTAGGAGGGTTCCCATGACCAAGAGACACGGAAGGAGAACGAGCACCACGGGAACCCCCGGAACCTCCGGATCCCTGACTCAGGAACTGCCGATAAGAGTTTTGTTGCTCCATCTGCAACAAATAAAAAAGTGAAATTAGCAATTTTAAAAAACTTATTCCCAAAAAATATTCTAATTATCACACAATTTTTATAAAATTACTATAAAATAATAATTAAAATTACTAACCTAAAATCTAAAATTCTAAAATCTATAATTAATCTAATCACATGAACAAATTAAATTCTAGAAACTAAAACAGTTAGAAATATTGCAACTTCCAAAACTATTATAATCACATTTCAAATCTAATAGTTTAAATTTTAAATCTAAAATCTAGAATTCTAAATTCTAAATTAATCTAATAATTAAAATTTCAAATCTAAAATCTAAAATTCTAAATTCCGAAATTAATCTAATCAAATGAACAAATTAAATTCAAAAAACTCCAAAAATTCTTACTAAAACTATTATAATCACATTTCCAATCTAATAATAACAATTTTCAATCTAAAATCTAAAACTAATCTAATAATTACAATTTTCAATCTAAAATCTAAAATTCTAAATTCTAAAACTAATCTAATAATAACAATTTTCAATCTAAAATCTAAAATCTAAAATTCTAAATTCTAAATTCTAAAACTAATCTAATAATTACAAGTTTCAATCCAAAATCGAAAATCTAAAATTCGAAATTCTAAAACTAATCTAATAATAACAATTTTCAATCTAAAATATAAAATCTAAAATCTAAAATTCTAAATTATAAACTAATCTAATAATTAAAATTTCAATTGAAAATTTGGATTTACCAGATCTGGAAGAGCGGTGACGGCGTGGAGGTGTGGCGGCGGCGTGGAGACCGAGAAGAATAGGAGCGGCGGCGGTCGGGCGTCGGGAGGCCGAGGAGAAGCGGCGTCGGGAGACCGTGGCGGTCCGGCGGTCGGTCGGATGTGGAGACCGAGGAGAAGCGGCGGCGGTTCGGCGTGGAGACCGAGAAGAGCGGCGGCGGTTCGGCGTGGAGAAGATGGGGTCGGTCCGGCGGTCGGTCGGATGTGGAGACCGAGGAGAAGCGGCGGCGGTTCGGCGTGGAGACCGAGAAGAGCGGCGGCGGTTCGGCGTGGAGAAGATGGGGTCGGTCGGCGGGCGATTCGGGAGAAGAGGGGTCGGTTTGAGCTTCGCTTAAACCCGCGCCCGCGTATATATAAAGATTTTATTCCGACGCAAATCCATCGCAATTTTGCGATGGATTTGCGACGGAATAAAATATGGAAACCCTAATCCAGCAAATTTGCGAGGGATTTGCGATGGAATGGGGCATTTCCGTCGCAAATCCATCGCAATTTCGCGATGGATTTGCGACGGAAGATAATATGGAAACCCTAATCCGAACAATTTGCGACGGATTTGCGACGGAATGGGGCATTTCCGTCGCAAATCTGTCGCAAAATTGCGATGGATTGCCGAGGAAAACGTTGGAAACCCTATATTTAGAACCCTATTCCGAACCTGAAATGACTTTTGTGAATTGTTGTAAGTAAAAATGCTCCATCTTCACTTGAATCGGCGACGATGTCTTCAACTTCTCTATTCTCGGGATCAACGTGTATGATGTTTCATCAAAACCGTTTAATTGTACGTATAGGAAGTACAAATTCATCACAATTCAAAATACAAACAACTTAAAATTCAAAGAACAACCTCAAAATTAATCAAAGTCATTTTCATCATCGTTTTCATCATCATTTTCAGATACGTAAGAGTTTTCACTGTGCTCCCGTTCTTCTTCATCACTCGCAGACTCTTCGAATTCATCGGCTTCTCCATCTTCACTTGTATCGTCGACGACGTCTTCAACTTCTCTATTCTCGGGGTCAACGTGTATGATAATTTCTGTGGATTCGATCGGGTTTGAAACTTCTGCAACTCTGTCATGCTGCATGGCCACTTCATCGTCTAAACCAAATACATAACCTCTTGGATTGACCTTTGCGACGGATTTGCGACGGAAATAAATTTGCGAGGGAATAACGACTGTTTTGCGACGCCTTTGCGAAGGACTTGCGACGGAAAACTTCCGTCGCAATGAGTTAGGTGAACTTCGTTTAACACGTGCGTACCTAACTCATCGTATGTCGGCCAACCACTTTCCCTCGCAAATCCATCCCAACATTGCGACGGAATTGAGACGGAAATCCCCTATTCCATCGCAATTCCGTCGCAATAATGCGATGGATTTACGAGGAAACAAAGAAATTTTTTTATCCCTCGCAATTCCATCGCAAATTTTGCGACGGAATTGCGATGGAAACCAAAAAATTGAACAGTTCATCGCAATTCCGTCGCAAAATTGCGAAGGAATTGCGAGGGATACAAAAATTTCTTTGATTCCATCGCAATTCCCTCGCAACTTTGCGATGGAATTGCGATGGATACCGTGAATTTTAGGGTTTAGGGTTTCCTTTTTTGGAAAGAAAAGTGTTTACGATAACAAAATCCTACATTTGTAACTGATAATTGAATTTTAAACGATCTACACTAATAAAATATATTTCTCTGAAACTCCTTACGGTATCGAACTCATTTAAGCTTATGATATATTAAACATTACGGAAGATGTTCGTTAAACACGAATTATATGTATACGTATACGTACAAATGTATTATCAATATATAACATTTATCATATTCACATTCACCCTTTAATAAACATACACAGTAATCTATAAAACGCTAATTAGTCCGCATTTAGAACTTTATATACCCTAAACCCTAAACCAAAAATTCCGTCTCAAATCCATCGCAATTTGCGACGGATTTGCGACGGAAATGTCCCATTCCATCGCAAATCCATCGCATTATTGCGACGGAATTGCGATGGAATAGGGGATTTCCGTCGCAATTCCGTCGCAATGTTGCGATGGATTTACGAGGGAAAGTGGTTGGTCGACATGCCATGAGTTAGGTACGCACGTGTTAAACGAAGTTCACCTAACTCATTGCGATGGAAGTTTTCCGTCGCAAAGGCGTCGCAAAACAGTCGCTATTCCCTCGCAAATTTATTTCCGTCGCAAATCCGTCGCAAAATCCCATCGCAAATCCATCGCAAACAAATTTCTGATTCTATAAATAGCCGACGAACTCACGTCACAATTCACACCAATACAAAGAGAAGAGAAAAAGAAGAAAAGAAGAGAGAGGAAAAAAAAAAACACCAAAAAAATGAGTTACGAAGCTAGCCGGGTGTACAATCATCTTTTTACACCACGGTGGATTTTATTTTTTACCCTAAGAAAATCCACCTCCATCTTGTTTACCCCATGTTGAATCTCTGTGGACATGAGATAATTAAGAAGGATGACGGTACGTTGATCTCTTCCTAATTATCTAATTTCCACAGAGGATCAACAGGGGATAAATGGGATGGAGGTGAATCGTCTTGGGGTAAATCTATTGGAGGATTGTGATAGATAATGCTGAGCAAACTGATATTCCCTCCAATATGCTACTAAAGGTAATAATGGTTGGGATTCCAAAATGGATCGTCGCTATATGATGTTGTTGGATAGTTGTAGAGAATATGGGGATTTATATCCGAGCTGAGAGTGAGAGATAACCCACTGAGGTGTATTAGGTATGAAGTTGATAACGGAGGATACGATATATAAGTGCTTATATATCGTATCCTCCGTTATCAACGTCATACCTAATACACCTCAGTGGATTATCTCTCACTCTCGGATATAAATCCCCATCTTCTCTACTACTATCCAACAACATCATATTTTGCGACGGAATTGCGATGGAATGTTTAATTTTTAGGTTTCCATCGCAAATCCGTCGCAATTTTGCGAGGGAATTGCGAAGTCATCGCAGTCCATCGCAATTTTGCGACGGAATTGCGATGGACTGTTTAATTTTTAGGTTTCCATCGCAAAATCGTCGCAAACTTGCGATGGAATTGCGATGACTTCGCAAATCCCTCGCAATTCCATCGCAAGACCGTCGCAAAGTTGCGACGGAAACATTTCCATCGCAAACTTGCGACGGATTTGCGATGACTTCGCAAATCCCTCGCAATTCCATCGCAAGACCGTCGCAAAGTCGTCGCAAATTTGCGACGGAAATTTTCCATCGCAAAGTTCCTTCGCAATGAGCCTGTTTTCTTGTAGTGGCCTTAGATGTCAAATTTCCGGATGGATATGTTTCCAAATTCTCACGATGTATAGAGCAAGGACAAAAATTTTCTGGTATGAAGAGCCACGATTGCCATGTCTTCATGCAGCGACTACTACCGTTTGCATTACAAGAACTATTGTTGTCTCATGTCCACGAAGCAATTGCTGGTAAATAAGTATTTACATTTCTTTTAATTGAGTTTATGTACATAATTAAATATGTTTTTATTAATTTGCTTATGGTGTATATTATATTATAGGTATTGGGGCGTTTTTTCGAGATCTTTGCACGCGAACACTGACAGAAGATGGAGTAGAGAAGTTAAAAAAAAACATTTCTGTCTTGTTATGTAACATGGAAAAAATCTTCCCTCCTTCATTCTTCGACGTGATGGAACACCTAACGGTACATTTGCCATATGAGGCGGATCTCGGGGGGCCTCTGCAATCCAGGTGGATGCATCCGTTCGATCGTTTTATGGGACATTTGAAGGGAAAGGCTAAAAACCTTGCAAAAGTTGAGGGATCTATCGTACAAGGAAGTTTGACAGAGGAAACATCTAACTTCGCGTCTTACTATTTTAGTCCAAATGTGAGAACGAGAAGAACCGCTACGAAACGATACAATGATGGAGGCGTTGCACCTGTTTATAGGCATGTTGTCCCCAGCATCTTCAAAGAAATAGGCAGACTTGCTGGAAAGTTGAAGGAAAAATCGTGGGACCATGAACATTTGAGTGCGGCTCACAATTACATATTGCGTAATCTGGGTGAAGTGCACCAACTTGAGAGGTAACTTTGATCATACGTTTATATATATATATGTATATATATATATATATAACTCAAGATTTTTGTGCAGCATATTTGATAATCTGATCCGCCAAACATACCCTAATTTACAAGAGCATGACTATGAGTTTTACAAAGAACGTGACTTTCCTGGATGGTTAAAATACTATGTAAATACTATATATAATTAATGTGTGGGATTGTACCATTTGTTTTCCGGAACAAATACCGCTGTGGTTGCATGAGATTGTGAACTCTTGATGCGGGATAAGCTTTTCCCAATTTCTATCCCTTTTCTGCAAGTGCACAGATCGAGAGTAGTAACGGGTATATCGAACACAAGGAGCAGAGAGATGCACTACAAGTTATATAATTCCAATTTAGCTAGGACAAGATAAGGGTTTTGGTTGTGATTTGTAAAATAGCTAACTAAACTAATTGAATGCGATGTAAAAACGGTAAAAGATCAAGGTATGAAAGCGCTAGGCAATGGGAGACTCGCAGAGATTCATGATTACTAGGTTAAATCAACTTATTAGGGGGTTTAATTTGGGTGCCGTCTAGAACTCAAAACACTGATGTAAAATCATTCCACTTCCGTGGCTCCGATCTCTTTGTTAACTAACCTAATCGCTAATCTTTCGGAATGTCCTTAGATTGTTAAACAAGCTTTAATTCGTTCAAGTCTCAATTGTTCACAACCCCGCATAGATCAACTTCCGCAGTCTATGAGGTGTTGCCCACCAAATACTAGTTCAGGCGAATGATACAGCACTTCCGTGGCTCAAGTCTACCTAAGATCTGATGCTAGTTGATCAGAAAAGCATGCAGCAATAAGATCAAGCAAAGGTGAAGACCTATTATGATGAACCCCTAATTCGATTTAGAACCCTAACAATGCATGAACTCTTTGATTAACCCACGACCTAACAAGTGAATTACTCAGACATAATCAAAGTAACAACACAGAAAGATGATGAAGAAAGCATAAATATAGAACAAAGGTTCAGAAAACTTCTCCAAATTGTGGTAAGGAGGAGAGATCCTCTCCTTGAAATCTCTAAGAACAAAAGTAGATCTATTAAACTCTAATACAATGTGGCTCTATTGTTCTCTTCTTTCTAAAGAGGCTAAAAAGGTGTATTTATAGTGCTAGGTCTTCCAGGGGTCGAGATTAGGTAAACGGGCCGAGTAAACCGTGAAAACGTGCAAAACGGGCCTTAGTCGGCTAAGCCGGGTCGAGCGGGACGGCGGCGGTCGAGCGGGGCGGTCGACCGGTCGGTCGGGCTGGTGCTCGGGTCGAGCTGGGGGTCGAGCGGTCGTGCGGGATGCGGTCGGGTGCGCACGGGATGGCGGAAAGAGGTCGGGTCGGACGGGAGCCTTGGAGGCCCTGTCCGACCGTCTCGGTCGACCGGAACGTGAAGGAAGGTCGGGTCGGACGGGGGCCTTGGAGGCCCTGTCCGACCGGCTCGGTCGAGCGACGTCAATGTGCAATTAAGGATGGTCGGGTCGGACGGGAGCCTTGGAGGCCCTGTCCGACCGGCTCGGTCGAGCGGATGGTGTGGACGTCCGGTTTCCGGCTGATTTGACACTCTTCACTAAAATGATAATATCTTCCATTCTACACGTCCAAATTGCATGATTCCAATTGCGTTGGAAAGCTAACTCATGTAGGCATTGCGACGAACTGGTTTTGGTGAGATCCACTGAGTAGAATGTTTTTGGGGCTCTTTCAAAGTTGATGCTGTGTCGTGGAGCGGCGTAAAGTCCAAATCCTGTGGTTTTGCTCCAAAATGCATCTTTCGACCTGTTTAGACTCTTAGTACTATAAATCCACAAAAACTACCTTTTTAGATCGAAAAGCCTTTAAAAACCTTATAAAAAGCATAGTAAAACCATATAAAAAGGGTACAAAATAGAGGTATATCAACTCCCCCAGACTTAGATCTTTGCTTGTCCTCAAGCAAATAGAATCCAAATCAGAGAAAGAGGTTTGAAAACGTAGAAACTCCTTATCCTTTCTGAGAAAACTGTGGCGGATTCCTCTCCTGTATTCCACTAAAAACATAACCAATGTTAGACTAGCTTCACATAATGCTCGCCAAGCTTAGCGAACCATACCCAACTCAACTAGTCTCATCCAGCATTCCAGACTTTCCATTGTTAACTCCTTGCATAAATTTAAAACGTGCGGTCTTTATCAAGGGAATATCGATCATTAAGCACTTGTTCTTACCCACTTGAGTCTCTCCAGGATAGTCCTTTTTTTTGAAGCTTTTGAGTTCTTTTCCTCTCTCTTTTCTTTTGAAGGATCGATCTTTCCCTACTTTTCTAGGGTATCATTTTATTTTTTCTATCGATCCTTCTTCCCTTTCTTTTTCTTTTGGGGAATAACATAGGATAGGCTTTTGCTTTTTCCTTGTTTTTGGTAGGTCTCCATAAGACAAGAAGGTGCAGACGTATGCATTCCTCTTGCTTACACGTTTTCCTTGTGCTTAAAAGCTTTAGATTTTTATTTTTCTGAGAGAGGGGAGAACTGCACTTTGTATTGGACACACCCTTTTGAGATCAAGTGAGGAACGACTCATATGTATGCCAAGTCCCTTGACAAGAAAAACTAGATTGATTAGGGTGGAGTTAACGTTAGATTGTCCGGGTACCTTAGAAATGTTGCCAAGTCAGTAGGTCGATCCACCGTTAGAGGTTTTGTTAGGCTTATGTCTGCAACTGATGTCCGCTCTAGGGTCATAGATTGTTAGCACAACACCGGAGAATCATAGAGATAAATCATAATTTCCAACTGAGGTTTTGACTCAATAAAACAGAAGTTTTGAAAAAGGTTGATAAGAGAAATAGATATAAGATGAAGACAAGACATGAACAAACGCATTAGTACCGACAATCCCCCCAGACTTAACTTGCACCGTCTCGGTGAAAGCAAATCCGATTAAGGGAGGTAAAAGGAAAAAGGTAGTAAGGCGTTTTGTGAATGAGAGGGGAGATGTAACCTGATTATACATTAAGTGCAAGAAGGAATGACCTATTGGTGGTATGTTGCTGTTCTTGGCCATTGATAAGGGTGGTAAAAGATGTCCCATGGTGCGTTGTAATGAACTCCAAAGCAATGGCTTGTATCCCGGCGTAGATGATCAAGTACCATGCGTCCATGGTAAAGGCTCTTGAAGTCCGCCGAAGGTAAGGCATAGGTGGGATATGCTGTTGTGCTGGAGCAAACGGATATATGAACGTGGTTGTACCTTGCCACATTCATTGTTAATGTTAGAGGGGACAATTGCGTCTTTCTTCATTTTCCAAGGTGTCTTCTCAATTTTCATGTTAGATTCTCAAATCGCTGTATCCAAAACTTCAAAAGCAAAACAAAAATCATTAAATTAAAACAAAAAGTAAAAGAGGAGGGTAAAACTTATGGGTTGCCTCCCATGCAGCGCTTGTTTAAGGTCTTTAGCTTGACCGTTTATGATTCAGACTGGTGAGGGATCGTCCAAATCGATTCGGACTTCTGGTGATGTCTCTGTATTGGCTAGATACGGTTTAAGTCTTTGCCCATTGACTGTGAATTCACCTCCGGATGGGGTTAATAGCACAACTGCTCCATATGGCCGAACTTCTTTGATTGTGAATGGTCCCGACCATCTAGAACGAAGCTTCCCGGGAAAAAGTTTTAGACGGGAGTTGAAAAGGAGGACTTGATCATTTGGTGCGAATGTCTTTGGTATGATCTTCCGGTCATGGAAAGCTTTGGTCCTTTCTTTGTATATCTTCGCATTCTCATATGCAAGGTGGCGGATCTCATCAAGCTCATTGAGTTGAATGAGTCGTCTTTCTCCTGCGGTTTTAAGGTTGAAGTTTAACTCCTTTACTGCCCATGCCGCCTTATATTCTAGCTCAACAGGGAGGTGACAGGCTTTTCCATAGACTAAGTGGAAAGGGGTTGTGCCCAGTGGTGTTTTGAAAGCAGTGCGGTACGCCCATAAAGCGTCATCTAACTTAGCACTCCAATCCTTTCTATTCTTTCCTGTAGTCTTTTGTAGGATGCTTTTAAGTTCTCTGTTTGAGATTTCCACTTGGCCACTAGTCTGAGGATGATATGGGGAAGAAACTTTGTGTGTCACTCCATGCTTCTTCAAAAGGTTGGCGAAGATCCTGTTGATAAAGTGAGATCCTCCGTCACTAATGACAATCCGTGGTACTCCAAATCTCGGGAAGATGATAGATTTGAACATCTTTATAACAACTTGAGCATCATTGGTCGGGCTTGCTATTGCTTCCACCCATTTCGAAACATAGTCCACTGCAACGAGAATGTATTGGTCACCAAAAGATGTCGGGAAAGGTCCCATGAAATCTATTCCCCACACGTCGAAGACTTCTACTTCTAGAATGAAATTTTGTGGCATCTCATTTCTTTTGCTTATGTTTCCCATCCTTTGGCAGGCATCACATCGGGATATGAAGGTGTGGGCATCTTTAAACATGGTCGGCCACCAGAATCCTGATTGAAGTACTTTAGAAACTGTCTTGTAAGTAGCAAAATGACCGGCATAGCTGGAGCTGTGGCAGGCGAATAATATTCCTTCTATCTCTTCCTCTGGAATACACCTACGAAACATACCGTCAGAGCATTTTTTATAAAGATAAGGTTCATCCCAAAAATACCGTCTAATGTCACGGAGAAATTTCTTCTTTCTGTAGCCAAAGAATTGTGGGGGTGGATGGTCTGCTGCAAGAAAGTTTGCAATGTGGCGAAACCATGGAGTGTTTGCTGATGAAATTCTTGGCTTTGGTCTGGGATGGCTTGACGGATGAGTAATGGTTGTAGCTTGGGCTGCGTAAACAGTTTCTTCAGGCAGCCTGTCATCCAATGGCATGGTGTCATTAACTCTCATGCGTGAAAGGTGATCCGCCACTCCGTTATCTGCACCTTTTCTATCCTTTATTTCGAGGTCAAACTCTTGGAGGAGTAATATCCATCTTAAAAGCCTTGGCTTTGCATCCTTTTTAGACAATAAATATCGCAGTGCGGCATGGTCAGAATGAACTATTACCTTGGAGCCTACCAAGTATGAACGGAATTTCTCGAATGCAAAGACTATAGCGAGGAGTTCTTTTTCTGTGGTTGCATATTTGCATTGTGCTTCATCTAGAGTTCGGCTAGCATAGTAGATGACATGTAACTTCTTATCCTTTCGTTGTCCAAGCACTGCTCCTACTGCATAGTCGCTGGCGTCACACATGATCTCAAAGGGTTGTTCCCAATCTGGTGGCTGGACAACTGGTGCACTAACCAAGGCCTCCTTGATCTTGGTGAAAGCGGCATGACATTCATCCGTGAATTCAAATGTGATGTCTTTGCATAACAGTCGTGTCAATGGCCTTGCTATCTTTGAGAAATCCTTGATGAACCTTCTGTAGAATCCGGCGTGGCCGAGGAAACTCCTTATATCCTTTACACTCTTTGGAGGTTGTAGGTTTGTCATGACTTCAATCTTGGCTTTGTCTACTTCGATTCCTTTTTCGGAGATTCGATGCCCGAGGACAATCCCATCTCTGACCATGAAGTGACATTTCTCCCAATTTAGAACTAAGTGTTTATCTTCACATCGCTGTAAAACTTTTCCAAGATTTGCTAGGCATGCCTTAAAGGAAGAACCATATACTGAGAAGTCGTCCATGAATACTTCCATGATTTCCTCTATAAAGTCGGTGAATATGGACATCATGCATCTTTGGAAAGTGGCTGGTGCGTTGCATAGACCGAAAGGCATTCTTCTATAGGCAAAAGTGCCATAGGGACATGTGAAGGTTGTCTTCTCTTGATCATCCGGATGTATTGGTATCTGGAAAAATCCTGAATATCCATCAAGAAAACAGTAATATTGATGATTAGCAAGGCGCTCAAGCATTTGATCTATGAATGGTAAAGGATAGTGATCTTTGCGGGTGGCTGAGTTAAGCTTCCTGTAATCGACACACATCCGGTGTCCTGTTATCGTCCTGGTAGGGATTAGTTCGTCTTGCTCATTCTTAACAACTGTGATCCCTCCCTTCTTTGGTACCACGTGTACTGGGCTAACCCATTTGCTATCCGAGATTGGGTAAATTATCCCTGCATTCAAAAGTTTCATTATTTCCTTCTTGACTACTTCCTTGAGGTTCGGGTTAAGCCGTCTCTGATGTTCAATTGATGAGCTGGATCCGTCTTCTAAGATGACTCTATGCATGCAGAGGTTTGGTGAGATTCCTGTTATATCATCCAAAGAATAACCGAGGGCCTTTCTGTGCTTTCTCAGTTCGTGAACGAGTAAAGCGGTCTCCTCATTTGTTAGTCCGGAATTTATTATCACAGGATAAGTTTCATTTGGACCTAGATATTCATACCTCAGCCCAACAGGGAGCGGTTTTAAAATTTAAAAGTCAGGTTAATGCGAGGAGTTGGACATCAGAGAGTTGAGTACCTTAGAGATACGGTTGTGATCCGGCAATCGGTCCGCTAGAGCCATTCTGTTCGGCTAAGTCCGCTGCTGATGTCTGCCCCTTGTGATTGCAAGAACATTGGTTGATAAGGTAAGCTCCATGAGAAGGTTCTAATTTCCTAACTGATTTTGACTCAATAAAACACTTTGAAAAACCTTTTTTTTTTTTTTTTTTGTAGAACCCTCAAAAACAAACACAATGTCAGCAACTACCTCCCCCAGACTTAAACAACACTGTCCCCAGTGGTATTCAGCTCGAGGAAGCAAGAGAAAGAATTGGAATTGTGTGAAACTAAAAGAAAAAAAAAATAGAGCGTGGTACCTGTCTGACGGGCTGGTACAAAAAAAAAATAGAGCAAGAGATCGACGCCCAATTCGAATTTCAACACAAAAACACCCAAACACACAATTATCACTGGACACGCGATTCAACACACGAATATCACACAACCATCTCGAAGAACACACAATTTCAACCATCAACACAATCCAATTTCACATATCTATCATTTTGCAAGCCTAGGGTCATGCACTCACCTTGATAACGGATTGAGAAGAAGAAAGGAATGAAGAACAACAACCAACAGCCTCTGAATCCTCAGAAATCACCCAGAAATAACCACTTTTTCTCTCTGCCTCTTTTCCTCTTGTTTTTCACGAAAAAGACAAAAACAATGTGGCCACACACTTTTAAAACGCGAACTAGGGCTTTTTCCCACAAAACCAGCCCAAACCGGAAAATTAAATCAGACCGAAATTCCAAATTCGGACCGATGTCGACCGACACCCTCCCTGGTGTCGCTCGACACCCCATCTAAATGACACTACTTTGGTTTACGGATGTTACATAGTGGGTTGGGTCTCTAAGTTGTCAATACGGTTCTAGTCAACACGAAATTCGTGGTGTGGTATTCCTAACAGTGGTTGAGCAGTTAAGGGTAATCAGAGCTCTCTTTACCTGGGTTGGGTCTCTAAGTTGTCAATACGGTTCTAGTCAACACGACCTTCGTGGTCTGGTATTCCTAACAGTGGTTGAGCAGTTAAGGGCCGGTGAGGCTAATCAGAGCTCCCTTTACCTGGAATATCACCCTCGGTTGTCATTACGACTCTAGCCAACACGGCCGCTTAGAGGCTCAGTCTATTATCATGGTATCAGAGCCCCGGTGTTCTTTTGGATTAGATGAAAGAATCATTGTTTATGATTGAATGCGCTGAAGTTCTCGAAAACACCTTCTCTTAATGTCTACTTCAAATCCTCAAATCCTTGATTCTCCTTTTCAGATCTCTACTTTACCTAAAAAGCTAAATCGTTCATCTTCATCTTCGTCCTCTTCATCTAGTATAAACTCCCTATACGAAGATGAGAATGGACATCAATATCTTGATTTATGTTTTTGCTCTGCTTGCCTTGACGACTACGAAAATTACGAGTCTAATGACGAAAAACGCCGAAGACGAAGAAAAAAGAAACATCCTCTCTACAGGAGATATATCGAAGGCGACCCCACTGTTGGACCACTTGGTGATGACAAATACGACTTCATAGTCCAATACTCGGAGAAAAGGGAAGAGCACAACTTAATGATGATGCGGACGAAACCCTTCCCTCCTAATGAAGACTTCATCAAAGAGCCATCAACTCTTCTGGACTTGACCAGCTCAGTCAAGGAGAAAAGGTCCTCAACTGGCAAACAGTAAACGCTCTAGCCCAAAATCAACTGTTGATTTCACTCAACAATAAAGTTGATCAACTTTCTGTTAGCCAAAACAAAAGATTGAGCAGCCTTCAAAGCTCAATCATAGAGATCCATGGTCGACTTAACAATCTCGATCAAGAGATGACAACCATGGTGCAACACATGATGGTAAACTGGTAAAATATTTTGTCCTTGTAAGAAATGTGGGAACAAAAAATATGTTGCTATTGATACTGCAAAAACACATGTATTTAATAGAGGATTTCTAGCAAACTATTATGTGTGGTATTTTCATGGGGAAAATCATTATAATACTACTCATTATGAAGCGGGAAATTGTGGTTCGAGTCAAGGGGTTGAAGAACATAATTATAACGCTAGCTATGATTATGGTCATCCTTATATATTGGGAAATGATATTGGGTATCAGCAAGGGAATAGGTTTCATGATATGGTTACAGATGCATTTCATGAAATTACACCTGTTCTTGCTGATAATCCTACGGAAGAAATTTTGGAAGAACCCAACATTGAAGAACAAAAGTTTTATGATATGTTCGATGCTGCAAATCAACCACTTTACGATGGGTGTAGAGAGGGACTTTCTAGATTGTCACTAGCAGCTAGGATGATGACAGTTAAAAGTGAAGATAACAGCAGCGAAAGTAACATGGATAAGTGGGCTGGACTATTTCAACAGTATTTACCGGAAGATAATCTTTATGCTGGTAATTACTATGAAATACAGAAGTTGGTTGCGGGTCTTGGGTTACCGTATGAAATGATTGATGTATGCATTGAAAATTGCATGATTTTCTGGAAAGATGATGATAAGCTGCAGGAATGTCGATTTTGTGGGAAGCCGAGATACAAACCCACTACTGGAATGAGGTCGGACCCTTACCAACGTATGTGGTACTTGCCAATCACTGAAAGATTGAAACGGTTATACCAATCGGAAATGACGTCAGTGTCAATGAGATGGCATGCAGAACATTCCACACATCATGGAGAGATAACACATCCCTCAGATGCAAAGGCGTGGAAACACTTTCAGACGGTACATTCAAACTTTGCTAATGAGTCCAGGAATGTGTATCTAGGATTATGCACAGACGGATTTAGTCCATTTGGTATGTCAGGGAGACAATATTCTCTATGGCCCGTCATACTGACGCCATATAATCTTATGCCGACAATGTGCATGCAGCAAGAATTTTTGTTCTTAACTATTTTAGTGCCAGGTCCTAAGCATCCAAAGCGACCCCTAGATGTATTTCTGCACATTTGATTAGTGACTTTCCAGCGTATGGAATGTTGTCGGGGTGGACTACGCACGGAAGACTATCGTGTCCACACTGTTTGAATAGGGCATAAGCATTTCAGCTGAGGCGTGGAAGAAAACCTTGTTGGTTTGATTGTCACCGTCGTTTTCTTCCTATCAATCACAAGTACCGAAGAACAAGGTTTTATTAACGAAGAATAAAGCTGTCCGCGGTCCCCCTCCGGATTATCTTTCGGGACAGGATTTGCTTGATCAGATCGATTATTATAGTGGTGAGGAAACATGCAAACGTGGGGGCAATTGGCATTGTACTGCAAGCATGCCTGACGGATATGGACAAGCACACAATTGGCACAAAAAAGTATATTCTGGGAACTCCCATATTGGAAGGATCACCTTTTGCGACATAATCTTGACGTTATGCATATCGAAAAGAATTTTTTTGATAACATCATGCATACCATTTTGAATGTCCAAGGAAAAAGTAAAGACAATATGAAATCGAGGCTGGACTTAGGAGAAATATGCAAAAGAAGCGAGTTGGAGATTACTAGAGACGGCAAACAGCCAATTCCGAGTTCTCGATTGTCTGCAGATGCAAAGAGAGCTCTATTTGATTGGGTGGCCTCAGATGTCAAATTTCCGGATGGATATGTTTCCAAATTCTCACGATGTATAGAGCAAGGACAAAAAATTTCTGGTATGAAGAGCCACGATTGCCATGTCTTCATGCAGCGACTACTACCGTTTGCATTACAAGAACTATTGCTGTCTCATGTCCACGAAGCAATTGCTGGTAAATAAGTATTTACATTTCTTTTAATTGAGTTTATGTACATAGTTAAATATGTTTTTATTAATTTGCTTATGGTGTATATTATATTATAGGTATTGGGGCGTTTTTTCGAGATCTTTGCACGCGAACACTGACAGAAGACGGAGTAGAGAAGTTAAAAAAAACATTTCTGTCTTGTTATGTAACATGGAGAAAATCTTCCCTCCTTCATTCTTCGACGTGATGGAACACCTAACGGTACATTTGCCATATGAGGCGGATCTCAGGGGGCCTGTGCAATCCAGGTGGATGCATCCGTTCGAGCGTTTTATGGGACACTTGAAGGGAAAGGCTAAAAACCTTGCAAAAGTTGAGGGATCTATCGTACAAGGAAGTTTGACAGAGGAAACATCTAACTTCGCGTCTTACTATTTTAGTCCAAATGTGAGAACGAGAAGAACCGCTACGAAACGATACGATGATGGAGGCGTTGCACCTGTTTATAGGCATGTTGTCCCCAGCATCTTCAAAGAAATAGGCAGACTTGCTGGAAAGTTGAAGGAAAAATCGTGGGACCATGAACATTTGAGTGCGGCTCACAATTACATATTGCGTAATCTGGGTGAAGTGCACCAATTTGAGAGGTAACTTTGATCATACGTTTTTATATATATATAACTCGAGATTTTTGTGCAGCATATTTGATAATCTGATCCGCCAAACATACCCTAATTTACAAGAGCATGACTATGAGTTTTACAAAGAACGTGACTTTCCTGGATTGTTAAAATACTATGTAAGTGCTCTTCAAATTAATGATATATAAACTAAAACCTAACACTATATATAATTAATGTGTGGGATTGTACCATTTGTTTTCCGGAACAAATACCGCTGTGGTTGCATGAGATTGTGAACTCTCCAATAGGAAAGATCACTACAGCACCAATGTACTGTACTCGCGGGTACATTTTCCATACGTACAAGCATGGCATGTGGAAGTCGACCGGAAATTATGGTATTCATGTCCCGGGCGAAACAGAATTCTATGGAGTTTTGCAAGAGATCATCGAGGTCACATACCCATGAATTATCAACTAGAAATGTATTATGTTCAAATGTGATTGGTATGATCCGATACTTGGTCGAGGGGTTCGCATAAACAAGAGTTAGGCATCACCGCCGTAAACGCAAACAAGAGATTTTCGAAATTTGAACCCTTCAGCATGATGATGTGGCTATGCAGCATGACAGAGTTGCAGAATTTTCAAACACTGAAAATATCATAAACGTTGACCCCGAGAACAGAGAAGTTGAAGACGTCGTTGACGATTCAAGTGAAGATGGAGAAGCCGATGAATTCGAAGAGTCTGCGACTGATGAAGAAAAAACGGGAGAACAGTGAAAACTCTTATGTATCTGAAAATGACGAGGAAAATGACTTTGATTAATTTTAAGGTTTTCTTTGTATTTTAAGTTGTTTGTATTTTAAATTGTGATGAGTTTGTATTTCCGACGTAAAAATTATTCTTTTGCGTAATTTCCGATGGATTTAAAAACTAGCATTGTCACTCCATCGCAATTCCATCTCAAAGTGCGAGTGAACTCTTATTTCTAACTTGCGAGGGAATTGCGTTGGAATTATAAGTTTTTGTGTTTCCATCGCAATGCCCTCGCAACTTTGCGACGGAATTGCGATGGATTTAAAAAATTGTACATTTTATAAAGTTAAAATGTATTGTTTTCTTTTTCAGGTTCACTGATATTTCATCCGTCGCTTCTGCAGTTACGTAAATCTTTGAAAAGGATTATCAAGATGCTATTGCCCGGTGGAAGGATGTAACGGAACCCGTTCTCCAACGTTGGTTCACTACTTTTGCTGTAAGTTTTAATGTGATTTTTATTTACTTTTTAAAAATATTTTTTTATTGCTGATCACTAATATTATATTTTTGTTTTTTGATTTTTTTTTTCAAGTGCAAGTATCACTGGGAATCTGACGTTACCGGGAAGGTTTACACGGAGTTCTGCGCCAAAGTTCATGATCGGTTGCCTGATATGGTATCTCGGTGGAAGAAGTTATGGCTCGCTAAGGGAGATGATGCCAAGCCAACTCACTTTGACCCGAATGTGTGGAAGGGCTTGGTTGCATATTGGTTGGATCCTGATCACCAGAGAAGGAGTGGCAACAGTAAGTCCGCTCGAGCGAAGAGCAAAAATTTTACACATCGATCCGGCTGAACTTCATTCGTAGCCCGAGGCCGAATGCTTATAAGTTTTTTTCTAATTATTTTTAAAAATATTTTTTATTTCATTTATTTCTTATCATTCTTATAAATCAAAAATTATTTTGTAGGCCGAGGAACGAGGGGAATCAGACACGGATTTGCTGGAAGTTCTCGCGTATACAAAACAGAATCCGGATGGCACTTTCATGGATGACGATTCTGAGGAGATCTACAATTACGTTAATTCGAAACTACAAGATTTGACTCAGAATGATGATCCCAAGAGCATCGCTTCTGGTTCTGTTGGACCATCTCTGGCCATGAAGAACAAAATTTTTGTTGAGGTAAATTTTTACATATTTTTAGTTCAAATTATTTTTATTTTTATATATATTGTAAATTTGTTAATTTCATTTTTGTTTTTTGGTTTTAAGTCTGCACCACTAGAAAGGGGAAGATTAAGGGGGTTGGTTCTCTCTAATAACAAATAGATACTACGACTGGCTCTGTTCGCTGTTCCTCTTCAAGTCAACTCCACAATGTCCCCGAGGTTGAAGAGATTAAGGAGGAGTTTACTCAAACGAAGTCCAGACTAGCGTGCTACGAAGAGATGTTCGGTTACCTGATCGAGAAGGATCCGAATCTCAGGGAGATTATGAGGCGTCACTATCCAGACAAGCAGCAAGTCCAGGGCAGAACCAGCGGACCGGCAGATCTAATCAGGGCAGAACCAGCGGACCATCTGAAGAATTTTAGTTTTCGTTTTATTGTTTTTTTATGTTATGTATGAATATTTTTATTTAATTTTTTAATTATATTTGAATTTAAATTTTATTTAATTTAATATATTTATTATTTGATTTTCGTTTTAATAATTTTATTTATTTATTATTTTTTAAAAAATAAAAAAACCAATTTAATTGCGACGGAATAATCGATCCGTCGCAAACTTGCGACGGAACTTAGTACGTTGCAAACTTGCGACGGATAGCGACGGATTATATTCCGCCGCAAGTTTGCGAGGAATTGCGACGGAAATTTATTGCAAATTATATTCCATAGCAAGTTCGCGAGGAATTGCGATGGATTATATTCCATCGCAAATTTGCGACGGAGTACTTTCCATCGCAAGCTTGCGACGGATTTGCGACGAAACAGTAATTGCGACGGAAATTTCTGTCGCAAATAGCGTATTTTTCTTGTAGTGAACGCTCAATAATGGTGGAATAACGTAAGCGGATATGTAAGCACCTCATTCCTCTCCCTATAAATAAGTGTGTAACCCCATTGTTAAATACACATCATATTCTCTAATAAAACCTCTCTCTAGTTTTTCTCTCTTAATGTCTCTCTAAACACCTTAGTTCTCCAGACTTCCGAGCTTCATCATAAACTTTGGTTCCTTTCAAAAATCCAAAACCACCCTTCTGCTCCAAGTAGTGTGAAACAACCAAACTTCTTTTTTTTTTTTTATAATTAAGTGCGGAAAACTCAATTAAAATAAACTTCAATAAATAATTAATTCAAACAACCAAATTCAATTCCATAAATAATATTAAAAATAACTAGCAACCTAAACACCAGGTTTGCATAATCAAATAACTCAACAAATAAAACAATTCCTATCATCCTCTCTTCGGCCCGATTATGCGATCACACTTTCTTTCTACCTGCATCACATTAGGAAAAAAGAGATGTATAAGTATTTAATAAATACTTAGTGAGGCAATCACCCCGCCTACAGGCCAATTACACAATTTTTAACACTTTTAATTATTTATAATAATTACCACAATTATTAAAATTCTTTACTTTAATTATTAAATAATTACCACAATTAAATAATAATTTTTAAACACTTAATTAATTTCCACAATTATTTTTAAATCATTTAATTAATTAATTTCACCAATTAATAATTAATTCTCGCATTAATCCATTTAATTTCAATTAAACCGTATTAAACCAGATTAAACCACTTAATCCAATTAATTCCATTAACTCGACACCGATCCAGGAGATCGACGCCCAATTCGAATTTCAATACAAAAACACCCAAACACACAATTATCACTGGACACGGGATTCAACACACAAATATCACACAACCATCTCGAAGAACACACAATTTCAACCATAAACACAATCCAATTTAACAGATCTATCCTTTTGCGAGCCTACGGTCATGCACTCACCTTGATAACGGATTGAGAAGAAGAAAGGAATGAAGTGTTACAACCAACAGCCTCTGAATCCTCAGAAATCACCCAGAAATCACCACTTCTTCTCTCTGCCTCTTTTCCTCTTGTTTTTCACGAAAAAGACAAAAACAATGCGGCAACACACTTTTAAAACGCGACCTAGGGCTTTTTCCCCCAAAACCAGCCCAAACCGGAAAATTAAATCAGACCGAAATTCCAAATTCGGACCGGTGTCGACCGACACCCTCCCTGGTGTCGCTCGACACCCCATCTAAGCGACACTACTTTGGTTTACGGATGTTACAATTCTCCCCCACTAAACTGAATTCGACCTCGAATCCCAACACAACACGTCTACCACAGACGCAAACTTGTCTACCACAGACGACAACTCGTCTACCACAGACGACAAACTCGTCTACCACAGACGACATAATCCGGCCCACATAGCCAAACACATGAGATCTTCACTTGATCCCCGAGACTCACATCTAATTCTATGTCATACGTACATTTCCCAGACATCTTTACTCTTAACTCAACTCTGCCAGAGAACACTATCTCCCCAAGAGGAATACTATCCTCTTGTTACTTACTACGCGACACACTAGTCACTAGTAAGTAAACATATCACTTATACTTGAGGTAGCGACCCTCTCGTACAAGCCTATCAGAGAACACTATCTCTATAGAGAACACTATCTCTTGGCAATGAGTTATTCGGGGACACCACGCCCCTAGAGTAAAAATTCTGAAATGCATATAATATAAATGAATAGATTGTCTCACGACCCACTGGTAAACACAGTTGTAACATCCAAACCACATAACAAAATTGAGGCAAACACCATCTCATATAACTCAAAATGTATATCGTTACAGCACCAAAAACGAAAATACATAAGTCCAACAACAACAACAAAACATAGCACCACGCTATCACAACTATAACCACAAAGACGAAGAAGTCACTCGACGACCTGCTTGTCGAACCACTTCCTGAACTTCAGCTTCATCTTTGCCTCTGGCTCCCAAGTTTCCTCCTCTGTGCCACTACAGTCCCACAAGACTCTCATCAATGGCACCCTCTTGTTCCGCAGAACCTTGACTCCCCTCTCGAGAATCCTCACAGGAACCGCCGGAACTGTCATATCGGGCTAAAGATCCTCTGGAATCTCAGCCACTAACTCCTCAGAAGGATGCAGACACCTCCGCACCATAGAAACATGAAACACCTTGTGAAAGGCGCTCATAATCGGTGGCAACTCCAACCGATAAGCCACTGGTCCAACTCGCTCCACCATTGGGAACAGACCCATAAACCGCGGACTGAGGTTGTTCTCTGCTATGGACCTGTTAGGGCCCCTCAACATAGCCATCTTGAGATACACTCTATCTCCCACCTGAAACTCAAGCTCACGTCTCCGCCTATCTGCATAACTCCTCTGTCTATCCTGAGCCTCCTTCATGTTCAGTGATATACCTCTATTTTGTACCCTTTTTATATGGTTTTACTATGCTTTTTATAAGGTTTTTAAAGGCTTTTCGATCTAAAAAGGTAGTTTTTTGTGGATTTATAGTACTAAGAGTCTAAACAGGTCGAAAGATGCATTTTGGAGCAAAACCACAGGATATGGACTCTACGCCGCTCCACAACACAGCATCAACTTTGAAAGAGCCCCAAAAACATTCTACTCAATGTATTTCACCAAAACCAGTTCGCCGCGATGCCTACATGAGTTAGCTTTCCAACGCAATTGGAATCATGCAATTTGGCCACGTAGAATGGGAGATATGATTGTTTTAGTGAAGAATGTCAAATCAGCCGAAAACCAGATGTCTACACCAACCGCTCGACCGAGCCGGTCGGACAGGGCCTCCAAGGCTCCCGTCCGACCCGACCGTCCTTTACTGCACAAGGACACCGGTCGACCGAGCCGGTCGGACAGGCCTCCAAGGCTCTCGTCCGACCCGACCTCTTTTCGCCATCCCGTGCGCGCCAGCTCGACCCGACCATCATCCCGTGCGACCGTTCGACCCCCAGCTCGACCCGCCGCCGTCCCGCTCGACCGCCGCCGTCCCGCTCGACCCGCCTTAACCGACTAAGGCCCGTTTTGCGCGTTTTCACGGTTTACTCGGCCCGTTTACCTAATCTCGACCCCTGGAAAACCTAGCACTATAAATACACCTTTTTAACCTCTTTAGAAAGGAGAGAACCATAGAGCCACATTGTATTAGAGTTTAATAGATCTACTTTTGTTCTTAGAGATTTCAAGGAGAGGATCTCTCCTCCTTACTACAATTTGGAGAAGTTTTCTGAACCTTTGTTCTATATTTATGCTTTCTTCATCATCTTTCTGTGTTGTTACTTTGATTATGTCTGAGTAATTCACTTGTTAGGTCGTGGGTAAATCAAAGAGTCCATGCATTGTTAGGGTTCTAAATCAAATTAGGGGTTCATCATTATAGGTCTTCACCTTTGCTTAATCTTATTGCTGCATGCTTTTCTGATCAACTAGCATCAGATCTTAGGTAGACTTGAGCCACGAAAGTGCTGTATCATTCGCCTGAACTAGTATTTGGTGGGCAACACCTCATAGACTGCGGAAGTTGATCTATGCGGGGTTGTGAACAATTGAGACTTGAACGAATTAAAGCTTGTTTAACAATCTAAGGACATTCCGAAAGATTAGCGATTAGGTTAGTTAACAAAGAGGTCGGAGCCACGGAAGTGGAATGATTTTACATCTGTGTCTTGAGTTCTAGACGGCACCCAATTAAACCCCCTAATAAGTTGATGCAACCTAGTAATCATGGATCTCTGCGAGTCTCCCATTACCTAGCGCCTTCGTATCTTGATCTTTTACCGTTTTTACATCGCATTCAATTAGTTAGTTTGCTCTCTTACCAATCACAACCAAAACCCTTATCTTGTCCTAGCTAAATTGGAATTACATAACTTGTAGCGCATCTCTCTGCTCCTTGTGTTCGATAAACCCGTTACTACTCTCGATCTGTGCACTTGCAGAAAAGGGATAGAAATTGGGAAAAGCTTATCCCGCATCAAGCTTTTTGGCGCCGTTGCCGGGGAGCTTTACAGCTGCCTACAAGTTCTCAAAACTGATCTAGCCTAGGATTTTTAATTTCAGTACTCGCAAATTTAATTTTCAGTTTTTCTTTCTTTACATTTAAAAACATTCCCTTTGTGTATTTCAGGTGAAAAATCTGAGCAGAAGACCTTGAGATGAGTGACTCGGAAAGTCATTCAGCAGATGAAAACGCTGCCGCAGCAGCCATGATGTTTAGACAACCGCAGGATCCACCGCTGAATACACTCGGTGATAGCATACCCGTGCGCCTGGACAAAGAAACTATGGGGGATTTTGACTCGGCCCCTACATTGCTTTTAAGCCGAAATCCTATTCATCCGCTAATCCCAGAAGGAAGGGATTATGAGATCTCACCGGAAGTAATTGTTTTGGTAAAGCAAAACCAATTCCAAGGATTAACAGAGGAGAATCCTTTAGAGCACATTGATGCATTTGAAGAAATATGTGGGACCATTAGTGCGGATGGAGCTCCCAAGGATTATTTGAAATGCAAACTTTTCTCCTTCACACTCAAAGGGAAAGCCATGAGATGGTTAAAATCCCTTCCAGCTCAGTCCATCACAACTTGGAAGGAATACAAAGGAGCATTCCTAGGACACTTTTTCACTAAGCAAAGGGCGAATTTGTTAAAGGAAAAGATTTTTAGCTTTCAACAAGGGCCAGTAGAGCCATTTTATGAAGCATTGGAGCGCTTCAAGGATTACACAAGAGAATGCCCGAACCATTGTTTTTCAGAAGGAAACCTATGGAACATCTTCTATAGAGGGATAGATAGGAAATGTCGATTCTCACTCGACACTGCAAGTAACGGAAACTTCATGACCAAGACAGTGATGGAAGCAACGACTTTGATTGAGAATTTGGCGTCCAGTGACAGTGACAACTTCATAGGGCATGAGAAGGCTGTGAAAGCAATAAATTCGAGCCCAAGCCAAGAAGAGTATAATGAGATGAGGGCAATCATGGTAACAATACTGAAGAATCAGGAAAATGTAGTGAGTAATAGAGGGGGTTGTATGACTTACGACATAGATGGACGAAGATGTGTAGGAGATTTTGCACCTGAATTCCAAGAAGAAGTTAATTTTGTTGGCATAAGAGATCAACACTTCAGGCGAGAGCACGGAGATTCACGAGTGTGGAATGATGAGACTTTAGAATCCGAATATCAACAGAAAGTTCGGAACAGAGAAAGATACCAGGAATATGAGTATAGGCCGCAGAATGTCAGGCAAGGTGCATATGGAAGAAGCTCCATGGAATCACAAGACAACCTTGACCCAATGATAAGTGAGCTCTTGGACTCACATCGGAAGCACCTGAACGAAGTTGAAGAGAAGCTGGATTGTATATGTAGGGACATGAATGAAAAATTCGACCTTATTGCTGCCGCCACAAAGAGTTTAGACTTCAAAATTGCTGAAATAGCCGGAACTGTTAAGAGGGAAATGGGAGTCCTTCCTGGAAAAGTAGAGATAAATCCCAGAGGTGAAAATGTTGCTGCCATAACCCTAAGGAATGGGAAGGAATATAAACCACCAGCCTACCCTGAGGAAGAATTAACCCCAGCCAGAAAAGATAAACCTTTGGAGTATGTTATAATTGGAGATGGAGAGGAGCCACCTAAAGAAGTACAGGTGCGCACAGAACCAGGAATTCAGGAACAAGATATTGACCCACCAGTCATACCAAAGGTTTATGAACCAAAGCTTCCATACCGCAGTGTTCTTAACCAGCCAAGGAAAGAAAAGGAGCAAGCCAAACTTAAGGACCTAGTTAGCCAGCTGACAGTCAGGTTGCCATTTGTAGATGCTTGCCATATCATACCGTCTCTAAAGAAGTATATGAAGGGGATACTTACAAGCAATGTAAGCCTAGAGGAAGGAGCCATGATGATCACCAAAGAGTGCAGTGCGATCCTCCAGAACAGAATGCCGGAAAAATTAGATGATCCGGGAAGTTTTGTTCTAGCTTGTGAGATTGGAGGGACACTTTTCGATCGGGCCCTCTGTGATTTGGGATCAAGCGTCAATTTAATGCCTTACTCAGTAGCAAGACTACTAGGAATCACAAACTTTAAACCTACAAAAATCTCTCTTGTTTTTGCAGATCGATCAGTTCGACGCCCCATAGGGGTTGTTTTGGACGTCACCATTGTTGTACGAGGATGCAACATCCCAGCCGATTTCGTGGTCCTGGAATTGGAGCATGAACCCAAGGATCCTATAATACTAGGACGTCCCTCTTTAGCCACTGCCGGAGCAATGATAGATGTGAAGAATGGGAAGATTGACCTTCACCTGGGAGATATTGTTATGAACTTCGAAGTCAACAGAACGATCGATAGACCTACAATGGATGGTCAAACTTTTTGGATTGGAGAGGCAAAAGAAGAGATATTGGAGGATATGTTGCTTCATGATCCTCTTGAATTAGCCTTAAACCGAGCTGAAGAAGAGTTGGGTTATGCAGAAAGAGAAGCACAAGGCTTGGTTAAATTCATGAATTCGGTCGAAGCATACAAAGAACTAGTGGCATACACGGATTTGAAGGGAAGTAAAGAAGAGGAAGCCAAAGCAGAGAAACAAAAATCAGCTCCCCAGCTAGAACCAGACCCATGGTGCCCCTTGAGAGCACCAAAAACAGACCTAAAACCGCTCCCTGTTGGGCTGAGGTATGAATATCTAGGTCCAAATGAAACTTATCCTGTGATAATAAATTCCGGACTAACAAATGAGGAGACCGCTTTACTCGTTCACGAACTGAGAAAGCACAGAAAGGCCCTCGGTTATTCTTTGGATGATATAACAGGAATCTCACCAAACCTCTGCATGCATAGAGTCATCTTGGAAGACGGATCCAGCTCATCAATTGAACATCAAAGACGGCTTAATCCGAACCTCAAGGAAGTAGTCAAGAAGGAAATAATGAAACTTTTGAATGCAGGGATAATTTACCCAATCTCGGTTAGCAAATGGGTTAGTCCAGTACACGTGGTACCAAAGAAGGGAGGGATCACAGTTGTTAAGAATGAGCAAGACGAGCTAATCCCTACCAGGACGATAACAGGACACCGGATGTGTGTCGATTACAGGAAGCTTAACTCAGCTACCCGAAAAGATCACTATCCTTTACCATTCATAGATCAAATGCTTGAGCGCCTTGCTAATCATCAATATTACTGTTTTCTTGATGGATATTCTGGATTTTTCCAGATACCAATACATCCGGATGATCAAGAGAAGACAACCTTCACATGTCCCTATGGCACTTTTGCCTATAGAAGAATGCCTTTCGGTCTATGCAACGCACCAGCCACTTTCCAAAGATGCATGATGTCCATATTCACCGACTTTATAGAGGAAATCATGGAAGTATTTATGGACGACTTCTCAGTATATGGTTCATCCTTTAAGGCATGCCTAGCAAATCTTGGCAAAGTTTTACAGCGATGTGAAGATAAACACTTAGTTCTAAATTGGGAGAAATGTCACTTCATGGTCAGAGATGGGATTGTCCTCGGGCATCGAATCTCAGAAAAAGGAATCGAAGTAGACAAAGCCAAGATTGAAGTCATGACAAACCTACAACCTCCAAAGAGTGTAAAGGATATAAGGAGTTTCCTCGGCCACGCCGGATTCTACAGGAGGTTCATCAAGGATTTCTCAAAGATAGCAAGGCCATTGACACGACTGTTATGCAAAGACATCACATTTGAATTCACGGATGAATGTCATGCCGCTTTCACCAAGATCAAGGAGGCCTTGGTTAGTGCACCAGTTGTCCAGCCACCAGATTGGGAACAACCCTTTGAGATCATGTGTGACGCCAGCGACTATGCAGTAGGAGCAGTGCTTGGACAACGAAAGGATAAGAAGTTAAATGTCATCTACTATGCTAGCCGAACTCTAGATGAAGCACAATGCAAATATGCAACCACAGAAAAAGAACTCCTCGCTATAGTCTTTGCATTCGAGAAATTCCGTTCATACTTGGTAGGCTCCAAGGTAATAGTTCATTCTGACCATGCCGCACTGCGATATTTATTGTCTAAAAGGGATGCGAAGCCAAGGCTTTTAAGATGGATATTACTCCTCCAAGAGTTTGACCTCGAGATAAAGGATAGAAAAGGTGCAGATAACGGAGTGGCGGATCACCTTTCACGCATGAGAATTAATGAAACCATGCCATTGGATGACAGGCTGCCTGAAGAAACTGTTTACGCGGCCCAAGCTACAACCATTACTCATCCGTCAAGCCATCCCAGACAAAAGCCAAGAATTTCATCAGTAAACACTCCATGGTTTCGCCACATTGCAAACTTTCTTGCAGCAGACCATGCACCCCCACAATTCTTTGGCTACAGAAAGAAGAAATTTCTCCGTGACATTAGACGGTATTTTTGGGATGAACCTTATCTTTATAAAAAATGCTCTGACGGTATGTTTCGTAGGTGTATTCCAGAAGAAGAAATAGAGGGAATATTATTCGCCTGCCACAACTCCAGCTATGCCGGTCATTTCGCCACTTACAAAACAGTTTCTAAAGTACTTCAATCAGGATTCTGGTGGCCGACCATGTTTAAAGATGCCCACACCTTCATATCCCGATGTGATGCCTGCCAAAGGATGGGAAACATAAGCAAAAGAAATGAGATGCCACAAAATTTCATTCTAGAAGTAGAAGTCTTCGACGTGTGGGGAATAGATTTCATAGGACCTTTCCCGACATCTTTTGGTGACCAATACATTCTCGTTGCAGTGGACTATGTTTCGAAATGGGTGGAAGCAATAGCAAGCCCGACCAATGATGCTCAAGTTGTTATAAAGATGTTCAAATCTATCATCTTCCCGAGATTTGGAGTACCAAGGATTGTCATTAGTGACGGAGGATCTCACTTTATCAACAGGATTTTCGCCAACCTTTTGAAGAAGCATGGAGTGACACACAAAGTTGCTTCCCCATATCATCCTCAGACTAGTGGCCAAGTGGAAATCTCAAACAGAGAACTTAAAAGCATCCTACATAAGACTACAGGAAAGAATAGAAAGGATTGGAGTGCTAAATTGGATGACGCTTTATGGGCGTACCGCACTGCTTTCAAAACACCACTGGGCACAACCCCTTTCCACTTAGTCTATGGAAAAGCCTGTCACCTCCCCGTTGAGTTAGAATATAAGGCGGCATGGGCAGTAAAGGAGTTAAACTTCAACCTTAAAACCGCAGGCGAAAGACGACTCATTCAACTCAATGAGCTTGATGAGATCCGCCACCTTGCATATGAGAATGCAAAGATATACAAAGAAAGGACCAAGGCTTTCCATGACAGGAAGATCATACCAAAGACATTCGCACCAAATGATCAAGTCCTCCTTTTCAACTCCCGTCTTAAACTTTTTCCAGGGAAGCTTCGTTCTAGATGGTCAGGACCATTCACAATCAAAGAAGTTCGGCCATACGGAGCAGTTGTGCTATTAACTCCATCCGGAGGTGAATTCACAGTCAATGGGCAAAGACTTAAACCGTATCTAGCCAATACAGAGACATCACAAGAAGTCCGAATCGATTTGGACGATCCCTCACCAGTCTGAATCACAAACGGTCAAGCTAAAAACCTTAAACAAGCGCTTTATGGGAGGCAACCCATAAGTTTTACTCCTCTCTTTTACTTTTTGTTTTAATTTAATGATTTTTGTTTTGCTTTTGAAGTTTTGGATACAGCGATTTGAGAATCTAACATGAAAATTGAGAAGAAACCTTGGAAAATGAAGAAAGAAGCAATTGTCCCCTCTAACATTAACAATGAATGTGGCAAGGAACAACCACGTTCATATATCCGTTTGCTCCAGCACAATAGCATATCCCACCTATGCCTTACCTTCGGCGGACTTCAAGAGCCTTTACCATGGACGCATGGTACTTGATCATCTACACCGTGATACAAGCCATTGCTTTGGAGTTCATTATAACGCACCATGGGACATATTTTACCAAACTTATCAACAGCCATAGACAGCAACATACCACCAATAGGTTATCTCTTCATGGACTTAATGTCTGATCAGGTTACATCCTTCCTCTCATTCACAAACGCCTTACTCTTTTACCTCCCTTAATCGGATTTGCTTTCACCGGGACGGTGCAAGTTAAGTCTGGGGGGATTGTCGATACTAACGCGTTTGTTCATGTCTTGTCTTCATCTTATATATATTTCTCCTATTAACCTTTTTCAAAACCTCTGTTTTATTGAGTCAAAACCTTAGTTGGAAATTATGATTTATCTCTATGATTCTCCGGTGTTGTGCTAACAATCTATGACCCTAGAGCGGACATCAGTTGCAGACATAAGCCTAAAAAAACCTCTAACGGTGGATCGACCTACTGACTTGGCAACATTTCTAAGGTACCCGGACAATCTAACGTTAACTCCACCCTAATCAATCTAGTTTTTCTTGTCAAGGGACTTGGCATACATATGAGTCGTTCCTCACTTGATCTCAAAAGGGTGTGTCCAATACAAAGTGCAGTTCTCCTCTCGCTCAGAAAAATGAAAATCAAAAGCTTTTAAGCACAAGGAAAACGTGTAAGCAAGAGGAATGCATACGTCTGCACCTTCTTGTCTTATGGAGACCTACCAAAAACAAGGAAAAAGCAAAAGCCTATCCTATGTTATTCCCCAAAAGAAAAAGAAAGGGAAGAAGGATCGATGGAAAAAATAAAATGATACCCTAGAAAAGTAGGGAAAGATCGATCCTTCAAAAGAAAAGAGAGAGGAAAAGAACTCAAAAGCTTCAAAAAAGGACTATCCTGGAGAGACACAAGTGGGTAAGAACAAGTGCTTAATGATCGATATTCCCTTGATAAAGACCGCACGTTTTAAATTTATGCAAGGAGTTAACAATGGAAAGTCTGGAATGCTGGATGAGACTAGTTGAGTTTGGTATGGTTCGCTAAGCTTGCCGAGCATTATGTGAAGCTAGTCTAACATTGGTTATGTTTTTAGTGGAATACTGCACTTTTGTACCGCCACAGTTTTCTCAGAAAGGATAAGGAGTTTCTACGTTTTCAAACCTCTTTCTCTGATTTGGATTCTATTTGCTTGAGGACAAGCAAAGATCTAACTCTGGGGGAGTTGATATACCTCTATTTTGTACCCTTTTTATATGGTTTTACTATGCTTTTTATAAGGTTTTTAAAGGCTTTTCGATCTAAAAAGGTAGTTTTTGTGGATTTATAGTACTAAGAGTCTAAACAGGTCGAAAGATGCATTTTGGAGCAAAACCACAGGATTTGGACTCTACGCCGCTCCACAACACAGCATCAACTTTGAAAGAGCCCCAAAAACATTCTACTCAATGTATTTCACTAAAACCAGTTTGCCGCGATGCCTACATGAGTTAGCTTTCCAACGCAATTGGAATCATGCAATTTGGCCACGTAGAATGGGAGATATGATTGTTTAGTGAAGAGTGTCAAATCAGCGGAAAACCGGATGTCTACACCAACCGCTCGACCGAGCCGGTCGGACAGGGCCTCCAAGGCTCCCGTCCGATCCGACCGTCCTTTACTGCACAAGGACACCGGTCGACCAAGCCGGTCGGACAGGGCCTCCAAGGCTCTCGTCCGACCCGACCTCTTTTCGCCATCCCGTGCGCGCCAGCTCGACCCGACCATCATCCCGTGCGACCGTTCGACCCCCAGCTCGACCCGAGCACCAGCCCGACCGACCGGTCGACTGCCCCGCTCGACCGCCGCCGTCCCGCTCGACCCGCCTTAACCGACTAAGGCCCGTTTTGCGCGTTTTCACGGTTTACTCGGCCCGTTTACCTAATCTCGACCCCTGGAAGACCTAGCACTATAAATACACCTTTTTAGCCTCTTTAGAAAGGAGAGAACCATAGAGCCACATTGTATTAGAGTTTAATAGATCTACTTTTGTTCTTAGAGATTTCAAGGAGAGGATCTCTCCTCCTTACCACAATTTGGAGAAGTTTTCTGAACCTTTGTTCTATATTTATGCTTTCTTCATCATCTTTCTGTGTTGTTACTTTGATTATGTCTGAGTAATTCACTTGTTAGGTCGTGGGTAAATCAAAGAGTCCATGCATTGTTAGGGTTCTAAATCAAATTAGGGGTTCATCATTATAGGTCTTCACCTTTGCTTAATCTTATTGCTGCATGCTTTTCTGATCAACTAGCATCAGATCTTAGGTAGACTTGAGCCACGAAAGTGCTGTATCATTCTCCTGAACTAGTATTTGGTGGGCAACACCTCATAGACTGCGGAAGTTGATCTATGCGGGGTTGTGAACAATTGAGTCTTGAACGAATTAAAGCTTGTTTAACAATCTAAGGACATTCCGAAAGATTAGCGATTAGGTTAGTTAACAAAGAGGTCGGAGCCACAGAAGTGGAATGATTTTACATCTGTGTCTTGAGTTCTAGACGGCACCCAATTAAACCCCCTAATAAGTTGATTCAACCTAGTAATCATGGATCTCTGCGAGTCTCCCATTACCTAGCGCCTTCGTATCTTGATCTTTTACCGTTTTTACATCGCATTCAATTAGTTAGTTTGCTTTCTTACCAATCACAACCAAAACCCTTATCTTGTCCTAGCTAAATTGGAATTACATAACTTGTAGCGCATCTCTCTGTTCCTTGTGTTCGATAAACCCGTTACTACTCTCGATCTGTGCACTTGCAGAAAAGGGATAGAAATTGGGAAAAGCTTATCCCGCATCATTCAGCCTCAAAACACGGATCTTCTCCGTCGTTTCCTGAACAAAGGTAGCTCCAAACATGCTGCGCTCCCGCACTTGGGTCCAGCATAAGGGTGTCCTACATGGCCTCCCATATAAAGCCTCATAAGGAGCCATGCCGATACTAGACTGAAAACTGTTGTTATAGGCAAATTCCGCCAAACAAAGATGATCAGCCCAATGGCCACCCCAATCCAACACACACATCCTCAGCAGATCCTCCAAAGTCTGGATAGTCATCTCTGACTGCCCATCTGTCTGCGGATGATAAGCCGTACTCATATGCACCTTGGTGCCCATCTCTGTCTAAAATGCCCTCCAAAACTCTGAGGCAAATCTCGGATCCCTATCCGACACAATACTGGCTGGCACACCATGCAGCCTCACAATCTCTCGCACAAATTTCCAAGCCAAAACAGCAGCTCCATCTGTCTTCTTGATGGCCAAGAAATGTGCGGACTTGGTCAGACGATCCACAATGACCCAAATCACATCAAACGTCCATGAGATAGGTAATCCCACCACAAAGTCCATCGTGATCATATCCCACTTCCACTCTGGAATGGGTAAGCTCTGCAAAAGTCCACCTGGAACCTGATGCTCTGCCTTGACCAACGAACACGTGTTGCACCTCGCAACCCAATCTGCCACATCTCTCTTCATCCCGACCCAGTGATAATACCGTTTGAGGTCACGGTACATCTTGGTCGCACCCGGATGTATCAAAAACTTGCTCGCATGAGCCTCTCTCAAGACCTCTCGTCTCAACTTCTCATCCTTGGGCACACAAACCCGCCCACGAACCAAAATCGTCTCATTCGCCGAGACCTGATACTCAGAACCAGCTGCCCGCGATGCATCAACCAAACCTGATCATCCTGCTGAGCCACTCTGATCCTACTGAGTAAGTCTGCTTGATCAGCTGCCTCCAAACCCAAAGGCTCCTCTGAAGTAGCACAAAGACGCAATGTACTAATCTCGTTGACCAAAGTCTCCACATCCTGCTCTCTCGCTGAATCAGCTCTCCATCGACTCAACGCATCTGCCACCAAGTTGGCCTTGCCTAGATGATACACAATATCCAGATCATAATCTGCCAGAAACTCCACCCAACGCGTCTGCCTCGCATTCAGCAAAGGCTGAGTAAAGATATGCTGCAAACTCTTGTGATCTGTAAAGATCTGCACAGCACCACCATAAAGATAAGACCTCCAAATCTTGAGTGCAAAGACCACCGCTCCCAACTCAAGATCGTGTGTAGGGCGGTTGCGCTCACTGCCCTGCAACTGTCTCGAAGCATAAGCAATCACTCTGCCCCTCCTGCATCAAGACAACCCAAACCAACACCTGAAGCATCTGTATACACCACATAAGGCTTCCCCGGATCGGGTAATGCAAACACTGGTGTACTAGTCAACATCTCCTTGAGCTTCCCAAAGCTCTCTTCGCACTCCGGCGACCACACAAACGGCACATCCTTGCCAGTCAACCTCGTCATCGGCAGAGACATACTCGCAAAGCCCCTGACAAACCTCTTGTAGTATCCTGCTAAACCCAGAAAACTCCTGATCTCGGTAGCACTACTCGGTCTAGGCCAATCTCTGATAGCCTCAATCTTAGCCGGATCCACAGAAACTCCCTCTGCAGAAACAATATGGCCAAGAAAACCCATCTCTCTCTGCCAAAAGCTGCACTTGCTCAACTTAGCATACAGCTTCTGCTCCCGAAGCTTCTCCAAAACAAGCCTCAAATGAGTCGCATGCTCCTATGGACTCCTCAAATACACTAAGATGTCATCAATGAAAATGATAACGAACAAGTCCAAAAACTCCCTGAACACGTCGTTCATCAACCTCATAAACGCTGCCAGCGCATTAGTCAACCCGAACGGCATGACTACAAACTCAAAGTGCCCATACCTCGTCCTGAACGCCGTCTTGCGAACATCTGCCTAATCTATCGGGATCTGATGATAACCCGATGCCAAGTCAATCTTGGAGAACCAAGTAGCACCCCTCAACTGATCCAACAACTCATCAATCCTCGGGAGTGGATACCTGTTCTTCACTGTGACTCGGTTGAGTCCCCGGTAATCGATGCACAACCGGAAACTGCCATCCTTCTTCTTCACAAACAACACTGGTGCTCCCCACGGTGAAACACTCGGCCGAATGAACCCCTTGCTCAAAAGGTCCTCTAGCTGCTTGGACCTGCTGGCGCCATCCTGTAAGGTGTCTTCGATATCGGAGCTGTCCCGGGCTCCAACTCAATCGTGAAAGGATCTGACCGAGATGGTGGCAATCCCTTCAGCGACCGAAAAACATCCTCAAACTCCCGGACAACCTCAATACCCTCCAGAGTCACCTCAACACTAGACTTCGACATCACTATCGTCGCCAAATACGCCTCGTAACCTCGCTCCATCATCTGCTCAGCCTGAATAGCTGAGATCACAAGACTCCCTGAAGTCGGTCTCACTCCCTGATAAACCAACCTCCCTGCATCCCGCTCAAACACAACTCTGCCCCTGAAGCAGTCCAAATGAACTCTGTAACACGATAGCCAATCCATCCCCAAAATCACGTCATACAGCTCCACCGGACCGATGACCAAATCTGCTGGCATAGACTGCCCCGCTATCTGAACGTCGACTGCTCTAGCACGGCCCAAAGTAGTCAGGAAACCTCCACCGGCCACCTTGACGAAACCCTCGCGCTCACCAGCGCTACTCTGGATACCTCTACTCTCGGCACACTCCGGAGTAATGAAGCAGTTCGATGCTCCTGAGTCAAACAGCAAGTGAGACTCAACACCACCCACTAACAAGGTCCCTACACAATTCACAAGTGTTGAGAACCTTAAACACTATCACAGTAAAATAAAGAACAGACGACCACACAACAATTCTACACTAAGAATTTACGAAGTCTGAATCAGAATTTTACCTGTGATCTGGCCTGACTGACTCGTCTGGCCCACCTCTGCCGAAGAGTACACTCGCGGCGCTGCTTCCAACTGCTCCAACGGCTGCACCGCTGCGATCTGCGATACCGGCTGAACCGACGCCACTGACAACTGATAGGTATAAAGTTCTTCCTAAAAATAACTGCAAGTGCACAACAAATGAGTTGTAGCAAATAGGGTATCGAATCCAAACATCTATCGATTGCACAGTAAATTCCTAGATTCAAATCAAGCTAAGAGAAAGAATGTAAATGTAATGCAAATAAAATAACTAAAAGCAGCAAGTGATCGATTGATGAGGTTAAATTCAAGAGACAAAGGTTAGGCTTTGGGAAATTCTCAGGTTGAATCAAAAATTGAAGAATTAAAGTAATCAGGATATTAATTAAGTACCGTTCTCGAACAGGAACACTAATGTAAAATCAACCAGCTTTCGCTGCAGAGATTATCTATGTCTAAATCCTAGAATTCCAAATTTCTTTGCAAATTCAATAAACTAGACAAGCATTAATTCCATGTTCAATTGTTCACAAAATCCCTAAACCAAATTCCTTTGCAGATAGATATTTTGCTCATCTAAGATAGTTCAGGAAATCAATAACACTTTCGTGTCTACCAATTAACCTAAGATCAGATTCTAGGTCGCGAAGCTAGAATAAGCATTAACTATAATCCACATGAAGAACTCTAATAATTATCCTATCAATATTGCAATTCTTCTTCAACCCTTGAAAACCCTTAACCTAACAAACAAACTACTTATACATGGTGATTGAAGCAAACATCCTGAATAAAATAGATTGCATAAAAGAAATAAGATAAGAGATTAAAGGAGTTCAAAATCTTCTCTGAAGGAGTCTGATTTGTCTCTCCAAAGCTCTGCTACAAATCTCTCTAGAAAATAAGATACAAAATAGAAAAACCCTAAACAATGGCTTATAAACATAAAAATCTCCTAAAACACGATCTGGGCCTTCTTGTAAATAATGGAAACTTCTGGGCCAAGTGCAATTCTCCAAATCTTCATTAAACTCGTGCAGCACTTGTGGCAGAGGGCGGTGTCGACCGACACCAACGTTCAAGAACGGTAGTAACTTCAATAGATCAGCATAAGTTGTCCAAAATGCTCCATTATCTCCAATTCAGCTCCAAATGTGCATAAGACCTGTAAATACTAGAAAAGACTCCAAAAACACTTAAAAGACTCAAAACAAGACTTATATCATGGAAAAAACCCATGAAAACCATGATATATCAACACCCCAAGACTTAGATCTTTGCATGTCCTCATGTAAATCGAATCTAAGACATTTGCGAAAGAGGTTTGAAAAGCGGAAACTCACTCACTCTTTAGAACTTGTACCACCCTTTGCACCTGCTCTCACTCAGAACATAACCAACATTAGACCAGTTTCACATAGTAGACACTAACTTGCAATTCAACCAAACCAAACACTAAATCTCATGAGATAACTCAAAACACTAAAGCCAACTCCTTAAAAATTAAAAGTGTGACTTCTCAACAAGGGGTTATCGATCAAATAGCATTCTGATTTTTACCCCTCCAAACACAATCAAGACAAACTTCTAAAACTAAAACATGAATGCATTTTTTTTCTTCGTATTTTCGTTTTTTTTTTATATATATTTTTTTCTCTTCTCTCTCTCTTTCCCCTATGATTTGGAATCAGCTTTTATTTAGAGCACGAGTAGTGATGGTTGGAGCCACCAATTCCCGGTCCTTTTTATTACTTTCATCCGGCGGGTTTCCATGGAGTCAGAAGACCAGTTGGACTGACCTTCATCCACTTGGTTTTCCCGAGGGTGTCGTTATACTTCCCTTTGAGATAAGCTTGTCTTGACTGGATTGAAAGAGAAATCATACTCATGTATACCAAACCCCTTGCTAAGAAATTTAAAAGTCAGGTTAATGCGAGGAGTTGGACATCAGAGAGTTGAGTACCTTAGAGATACGGTTGTGATCCGGCAATCGGTCCGCTAGAGCCATTCTGTTCGGCTAAGTCCGCTGCTGATGTCTGCCCCTTGTGATTGCAAGAACATTGGTTGATAAGGTAAGCTCCATGAGAAGGTCCTAATTTCCTAAATGATTTTGACTCAATAAAACACTTTGAAAAACCTTCTTTTTTTTTTTTTTTTTGTAGAACCCTCAAAAACAAACACAATGTCAGCAACTACCTCCCCCAGACTTAAACAACACTGTCCCCAGTGGTATTCAGCCGGAGGAAGCAAGAGAAAGAATTGGAATTGTGTGAAACTAAAAGAAAAAAAAAATAGAGCGTGGTACATGTCTGACGGGCTGGTACAAAAAAAAAATAGAGCAAGAGATCGACGCCCAATTCGAATTTCAACACAAAAACACCCAAACACACAATTATCATTGGACACGCGATTCAACACACGAATATCACACAACCATCTCGAAGAACACACAATTTCAACCATCAACACAATCCAATTTCACATATCTATCATTTTACGAGCCTAGGGTCATGCACTCACCTTGATAACGGATTGAGAAGAAGAAAGGAATGAAGAACAACAACCAACAGCCTCTGAATCCTCAGAAATCACCCAGAAATCACCACTTTTTCTCTCTGCCTCTTTTCCTCTTGTTTTTCACGAAAAAGACAAAAACAATGTGGCCACACACTTTTAAAACGCGACCTAGGGCTTTTTCCCACAAAACCAGCCCAAACCGGAAAATTAAATCAGACCAAAATTCCAAATTCGGACCGATGTCGACCGACACCCTCCCTGGTGTCGCTCGACACCCCATCTAAATGACACTACTTTGGTTTACGGATGTTACATAGTGGGTTGGGTCTCTAAGTTGTCAATACGGTTCTAGTCAACGCGAAATTCGTGGTGTGGTATTCCTAACAGTGGTTGAGCAGTTAAGGGTAATCAGAGCTCTCTTTACCTGGGTTGGGTCTCTAAGTTGTCAATACGGTTCTAGTCAACACGACCTTCGTGGTCTGGTATTCCTAACAGTGGTTGAGCAGTTAAGGGCCGGTGAGGCTAATCAGAGCTCCCTTTACCTGGAATATCACCCTCGTCTGTCATTACGACTCTAGCCAACACGGTCGCTTAGAGGCTCAGTCTATTATCATGGTATCAGAGCCCCGGTGTTCTTTTGGATTAGATGAAAGAATCATTGTTTATGATTGAATGCGCTGAAGTTCTCGAAAACACCTTCTCTTAATGTCTACTTCAAATCCTCAAATCCTTGATTCTGCATATCAAGAGCAAAGATCGAATCCCTCTCTCCCCAGGTTTCTAACGATCGATGAAGCATTCACGTCTCGCTATGGCTCAACTTCGATCGACAATTTCAGAACAAAATCAGCCATAGCAAGACCTAGAAGACAAAAGGACTCAGAGTTCTTGGTCAATCCTACCAAACGACCAACTCTGACCTCGTCGTCGAACACCACGAATCAACTAAAGAGGCAAGTGAAAAAACAAGGAGAAAGACATTAACATAATATAGTTCTCAATGTCTAGCTTAATAGACTCCCTTGGCAAAGCTGTCAATGATAAGACGCCCGAAAGCCAGCCGCAAACCAAGAAAGAACCAAAATCTACTTCGCCGCAACAAGTGGCGCAAATTAATCATTTCTCCGATACAAGTTCTGATGCCTACAGTGATCACAAGGATAGTTCAGAAGTGGAGTCCATCCCGAAGCAGTTCGCTACAGGAGACAGTTCAGGAACTCCAAAAAGAGAACCTGACATCAACGAAGTCTTTACAGGCGATGACGAGATGCATTACACACGACCCGGTCATCAAGAAATACCGCCGAAACAATTCTCTTCAAATGTCATGGTATTCATATTCGATGACATTCCATTTGAAAAATGGAATGATCGACTTGATGAATTTCATGCATGGATGAATTTAGAAGCTTTGACATCACTGCTAGATCTTGTCATACAACTGTTTACGGCAAGTCTATCTTTAGCACTCAAAGAATAGTGGAATTCCCTTGGAGAATACCGACAACAACAAGTCTATTAAACAACAATACCAACGCTTCTAGGCGAAATTCACAGAGAATTCATCGGCACACCAACTCATCTAAAAGAGCAGCTGCAGGAAAAATTCTTCACAGCAAAATGTTGTTCACTGAAGAAAAGAGATTTGGCTAAACACTTTGAACTTCAGAAAAAACGGTATTATGCGCTCAACGGTCTCAATAACCCAAGCTTGAAGCAAGTTTATCTTTCTTCAATCGACAAATACCTCAGCCAGTAAACTAAGCTGTACATCAGAGATCAAGGGCAGACAATTGAAGAGATCTCCATTAGCCAAATTAAACAATACGTCTTCAGGACCCTTGATAAACTCTGCAAGCAAAGGGAGTTTTGGACATAATTCATGGACAAATCAAAGCATCTCTCGAAGATATGTGCTAGACCGGATCTATCCATCAAGTGTTCAAAATCCAAGAAGACTTGTGCGTGTGACCCTCGAAAGAAACTTAAAAGCTTTAGAAGACCATTCCAAGCACGTTTCAACAAGTTCATACGTAAAAGATTCTTCAGAAAGAAACGTAGGTTTGAGAAAACAACAAAGTCCTTCCTATGCCGCAAAGAAGGACATTACGCGAAGAATTGCCCAAACAAATTGAAGAAACAGAAGCATTATCTCATCAACTCAATATCCAATATAGCACCGGACATCGATCTCGACAACCATGATCTTGAGTCTGTGCTGTCATACGATAGTGATGACAAGGATGTTCTATGCGGCTACTCAGACTACGACCATTCATCTGAATCTTCGGATGACGAAGACGAAGAAGAATGTTGTTTCAAGATCTTGTCATACAACTGTTTACGGCAAGGGTATCTGGAGCACTCAAATAATGGTGGAATTCCCTTGGAGAATACCGACAGAAACAAGTCTATCAAACAACAATACCAGCACTTCTATGCGAAATTCACAGATAATTCATCGGCACACCAATTCATCTAAAAGAGCAGCTGCAGGAAGAATTCTTCACAGCAAAATGTTATTCACTGCAGAAAAGAGATTTGGCTAAACACTTTGAACTGCAGACAAAACGGTATTATGCCCTCAACGGTCTCAATAACCCAAGATTGAAGCAAGTTTTTCTTTCTTCAATCGACAAATACCTCAGCCAGTAAACTAAGCTGTACATCAGAGATCAAGGGCAGACAATTGAAGAGATCTCCATTAGCCAAATTAAACAATACGTCTTCAGGACGCTTGATAAACTCTGCAAGCAAAGGGAGTTTTGGACATAATTCATGGACAAATCAAAGCATCTCTCGAAGATATGTGCTAGACCATATCTATCCATCAAGTGTTCAAAATTAAAAAAGAGTTGTGCGTGTGACCCTCGAAAGAAACGTAAAAGCTTTAGAAGACCATTCCAAGGATGCTTCAACAAGTTCAGAAGTAAAAAATTCTTTAGAAAGAAGTGTAGCTTCGAGAAGACAACAAATTGCTTCCTATGCCGCAACGAAGGGACATTACGCGTAGAATTGCCCAAACAAATCGAAGAAAAAGAAGGAGTATCTCATCAACTCAATATCCAGTATAGCACCGGACATCGATCTCGACAACCATGATCTAGAGTATATGCCATCATGAATTTATCCCATTTGCACCCATTCGTCCTATCATCGATCCAATCGTGTTGGACCATGATCGACCCAATTCGCATCAATACATCGCCCCATCGATCCATTTGTCTGGGTCGTAGTCGATGTCTGATCCCTTAGTATGGTGTGGGTTCAGTCGATACCTTGATTTGAACCTTGTCGCCATGGTTCATCTACCGTTCTGGTTGACTGGTTCGATTGAAGGTTCGATAAAAATCCACCATCAATCCGACTACGTATGGTCGTACATGATCGATCATATCACTTCTGTGAGCGGCCATGTCCGAGCGTATCCGATCGCATATAATCGATCACGGTCAATCCAACCGTTCAATGGTTGGCCATTTCCCACATTCCCCGATAACAAATGACCCCACATGGTCGATCCAACGTTTGGTGATCGACCGCTTCCAATCGCGTCCGATCACATGTGACTGAGCACAATCGATCCAACCCTTCGGCGATCTATTACACTGTTTGGTGATCGATTAAATCGACCTGCCTGGCTCTGTCTGTGCATCGGCTGGATCGAATCACCGCGGTCCTTAGACCGTACCGGTCGATCACTCGATCGTAATCCCTTTCATGTTCAATCCACTGGATCACACTGGTCGATCGGTTCATCGACCAGAATCACGTTTCCGTGGTCCGTAGATCTTCCCAGTCGACTGATTGTCATCTCTGATCGAATTTCTATTTTGCTGGTGTGTCTATGCCTTAGGTGTGGGTGTAAGTGAATGTCAGAAACTCATCCCATGGACCCATATTTATAGAGGCGATCAGACACCATTCGTGTCCATTTGACCAACCATTGCATTCGTTCGAACATATGCATCCCTTGGCCTGTATAACCGCCGACCACTAACCGCCCAAATGTCCATCAATAACTTAGCTAATTAGTCGACCAGCTAGTGACAGTACCCGATCAGCTCACCCAACTGGGTTGAGCTGTCGACTAGCTTGTCCAGCTAGTTCAGCTAGCTGGTTCAGCTGGTAGCTCATCTACATCAGTTCCTCTAGCTCATTTAGCCTGACCACTTAGTTCAATTTTATCCGAATAAGTCATTCGGTCCATTCCTTGGCCTTGACTAAGTCGTTTTCGATCATTTCTTAAACAAAACTTGTTCATGGCCAACTCACTGGTCCGAACCAAGTAAGTCTTTCCCCAAAACAAATCGGCCCCTATTCCGAGCCGGGATAGGGATGTTACATAGGTGATCTTCTTCCCGCGTCCGGTCAACAACCAGCATTTATGCAGTTTTATATACATGATACCGAGCATGAGACATCGAATAGGATTCTTGTTTACGAGTATGTTTATTAAATTTTAATTTCTTAAAAATATTTACTAGGTTTATGCCCGCGTATACGCTCATGTTTGTTTGATAATATTTTTCTTAAATACGTTTTAATAATTCTATTTGCACATTTTTTAATTAAGCTCATCAAGCAAATAATTCTTGTAGTAAAATACTTTTGGGCCCTTATTTATCACGCTTGGGAAAAAGTTACATGTGACATTTAATTTCTGAAAGCACATATATTGGAAACTATATTTGAATATGTTTGAAACTATTTGAATAGTGAATATAAAAATTTATAAAATTCTGAAATCTTATGATTATTAAAATTTGAAACGTTTGAATGCTGTAAAGTTTTGTTCTTGATTTTTTTTGACATATTTTGCTCGAAACTAAATGAGATTTATGGGTAAGTTAAGAAATAATAAAGAAAAATTTACAAACATAAACAGTATTGTTTAAAAAAAAAATGTTAGAAATTTCGAGACTTCTGAAATGCTATTTTACGTTTTCAAATATAGTACCTTAGAGCAAGAACAACATATTTATTTTTCACTGTCTTATTTCAAGCTTTTGGTGTAACTGGTGACCAGGGAATGAGGGAGAATAATGTCATTCCTCTTCATTTCTTAAAATTTTTACCATTTACATGGAACATTTTTTCCATATTGTTCCCTCTCATTCTTTATTATTTAGGGAACTTTAGTATTATAATATTCCTCATCAAATATTGAGAGAAACAAAATTTCTCTATTTTTTATTCTTCTTGATTCCATTCTTTCTCATTCCTTTTGTTCCTCTAATAGTCACCAGTTACACCCTTTGTGTTTCGGTGTTCTACATTTGTTGTTGTTCCAAACTGCTCCCGACCCAATTGATATGAAAAAAATATTAAGAGAAAACATGGTATTATGATGAAGATTCTCTCATAACACATAAATTTTTATGAGTTTTGCTGGAGATCCATGGGGAGCCTAATTTATATTCATATCTTAGGAAAAGGTAAATGTCCTTCAAAGAATCGTAAAACCAAAATTTACAAATCCTAATAACACAAGCTTTTTAAAATTGTGAGTCGAATATTAATCCACAAACAGAAACCAAGTCGTCATAATCAAAGTGATTGAGAAAAATCAGAACATATCATATAGCAGAACAAAGAAATTCCTCTTACTCTCTCTGTTTCTCTCCATCTCCTTGACAGTATAAGTTCTTCCATTACGTTGATTTCAACCTCCCTCACCACCAAACCGAGACTCCAAAAACTCTCCTATGATTCCCCCGCTCGAAAGTCTCTTCTGATTCAGTCACTCACCTTCTCAATTGGGCGATGATCACAAATACCAAAATGCAGCTCTACTCCGCCGTTTTAATCTTTCTGCCTTCTGCCGTTCTGTGTTCCTTGACCTCCTTCCCGATTTTCTTCTCCTCCCTTGGCCGCTTCTCTTTAGTGCCCTTGATGCAACTCTTTTTTAGAAATCTGAAAAGTACTTGCAAGTTGCTACCAGTTATAGTTTAGTCATGTGTATAAACAAATGAGGAGATGAGTAAGGATGAGACGAACAACTGCAGACAAACTTTGAACCAAACAACCACCAAAACTAAAAAATAAGTCATAGCGGTACACTGTGAGAGTGGTGGTAGTGAACAAAATTCCTAGGAGCGTATGATGAGAATGAGGAGTATGATTGACATTATGTGTGCAATCTCTATGCAAGAATCTACTATAAATTAGATAAATATGAAGATGTCTTACTTGAAATAGATGGTGCCACGTTTTTCATGACTCTGTGAGTGAGAGTGGACTGCCATCAGCAGAGGAAGTCCAAACACAGAGAGGATGATTGGAACCGTAATGTTTTGTTTGTTAGAGGGATAAACTGTCGTATAAGAACAAAATAATATTATCTAAGAAAGGATGTACGCAAACCATAATCTAGAGCTGCCTCATGAGGCATGAGCGTAATTCTCGTAGCTTTGCAGAATATTTACCTTTAACGGCTACTATAGATATCAGAAGCCTCTGTCTGAATTGTGGCCTATTTCCATGTACTATAACACCAACACCTAATAGAAGAGAAGCCAAATGATGAGTAGGCAGCCTAAACACACATCAAAACAGATTTATTACCAACTAAGAATGCCATTAATCTCTATATTGTTTATAAACTGAATGAGTGCTCTTGACCAAAATTTTCAGGGGTGACGATCTATTTCCCCCTGAAAAGTTTCATATAGCATCAGTCCACACAAAGTTAAGACCTCGTTACGTATCCCCACGAAATGAAAGTTTAATACCTATTTCCCCACGAAATCAAAGTTTAAAATCAGTTTCCCCAAAGAACGAAAGTTAAATATGTACTTGCACATACATTATTGGAATCGGTTTACTGTAACCTAATTCCGTCTTAACCCGTAAAACAGAAAACTAAATCAAATTTAACCAATTTAAACCGGATTATAACCCATTAAGCCTGATTTCAACCCGAAACTTGTTTAGTTAAAACCATTTATGGATGATAATCTAAAATCCCCAAATCGTGACGAACCCTAAAATTCCCAGAAATCAAAAACTCAAAATTTATTCACAAAATCATGATCTCTGCTCAAACCTCGAAAATGGCGTTAATGGAGTGGAACAACGCTCCCAATGTTCAGGAAGATTACGATTCCGATGGGGAATCTCGGCGGGAGAGAAACGATTATGATATCGAAAAGGCTATTTTGGAGTTTGAAGATGAACCTCCAATACGGCATGATGATTTTCTAGATACAGAGAGTGATTCAGAAGAGGAGGAAGATGATGATGGAAACCTCATCTCTTTAGAACGCCAACACACGCCTATCACGCCTAGAGATAAAGTGAAGCGAGGTGATGGGAACATGTTTCAAGGACAACGGTTCATCAATGGTGTAGCCTTTAAGGAGGCTGTCCTTGACTACGCTCTGAAAACTAGCCAGAATATCAAGCGGGAGAGGTACGATAAAGATAAACTGAGTTATTTTTGTGCTGGCAAAAACTGTAAATGGCGTATCTACTGTTCAACTACAGGAAATAGCAGTAAGTGGGAAGTTAAAGTGTATAAGAATCATCACACTTGTTAAGTTAATGGGATGTGTGATATGATGAAGGTTCCAGTGATTGCACGATTGTTCGTTCATAAGATCCGAGAGGAGCCTAAGTATTTCATGCCGATGAAGATTGAAGAGTTAGTAATGGCCAATTGGAGGATCAATGTGTCAAGGGCTCAGTGCCAAGCTGCAACGAATAAAGCGCTTACTTGGATTGCGAGAGAATACGAGGAGCAGTTTGCAAGAATCCGAGATTATGGGGCTGAGATACTTGAGTCTAATCCAAATTCTTCTGTTGAGATTGGTTGTCTAAATAGTGCAGAAGGTTTAGATCTCTTCAATAGGTTCTATGTGTGCTTTGACAACATTAGGAGAACATGGAAAGATACTTGTAGGCTGATTATAGGAGTTGATGGGTGCTTTTTAAGATCAACGATGAAAGGGCAGTTATTGGTAGCTTTAGGTCGAGATGCAGACAATGCTATATATCCTATAGCATGGGGTGTTGAACAAGGTGAAAACACTGAGAACTGGTGTTGGTTTGTGAGGAAGATCAAAACCGATTAGGGTTTAAATGATGGTGACAACTACATTCTGGTGACAACTACACTCCCCCACCTGGTGTCGACCGACACCGGATTGGTATCGCTCGACACAGATCTCACAGATCGACTCCCAGAACGGTCAACAGTGCGAAAACACGGAAATACTCAAATCAAACACAATAACTCGATCAAACACGATTATCAACACCAATATCACATAAACAACCACGAAAACTAATCCCAATCAATTCACAATCATTTACTCTAGCAATTACGAGCCTACGGTCCCGCACTCACCTCAAAACGGATTGGAAAGGGGGAAAAAAAGAGAAACAGCAACAACCAGCTCAAGAACAAGGTACAACAATCCAAAAATCGCCCATAAATCTCCACTGATTTTTCTCTGCCTCTTTTCTGTCGACAACCGTGAAGAGAAAGCGGCTGTTCGCTTATAAACTCGACAGAAAGGGTTTTCCACTGAACCATCACCAAACCGGACAAAATAAAATCGAACCGAAATCAAAATTCGGGACCGGTGTCGACCGACACCCTCCTGGTATCACTCGACACCAACTGACAAACTTGACATATAGGTTTACGGATGTTACAATATGTCCTCTTCATGAAAGCATTGCTATTGCTTACAACAACCGCGTTTTCTCTTAGATTCCATCGGAGCTAACTTACACTTGTTTCACCATGCAGCCTCACTATCTCCTACAAAAAATTCCTAGCCAAAACAGCTGCTCCATCTGTCTTAATGGCCAGAAAATGTGCTGACTTAGTCAATCGGTACACAATCACCCAGATAGCATCGTAGGTCCGCGAGATAGGTAAACCCACTACGAAATCCATCGTGATCATATCCCACTTCCACTATGGAATGGGAAAACTCTGCAGAAGGCCACCCGGAACCTGATGCTATGCTTTGACCAACGAACACGTGTTGCACTTCGAGACCCAATCACCACATCTCTCTTAATCCCGACCCAGTGATAATACCTATTGAGATCATGGTACATCTTTGTCGCTCCTGGATTAATCGATAACTTGCTCGCATGAGCCTCTCTCAGAATCTCCTGTATCAACTCCTCAACCTTGGGTACACAAATCCGACCACGAACCAAAATCGTCCCATTCGAAGACACCTGATACTCAGAACCAACTGCTCGCGATGCATCAATCAAACTCTGATCACTCTGCTGAGCCACTCTGATCCTACTGAGCAAATCTTCCTGGTCCACTGTCTGTAACCCAAAGGCTCCTGCGAGATAGCACATAGACGCAATGTGCTAATCTCCCTCACCAAGGCCTCAACATCCTACTCTCGAGCTGAATCAACTCTTCATCGACTCAAGGCATCTGCTACCTGATTAGCCTTGCCTGGATGATAGATAATTTCCAAGTCATAGTCTGCCAGAAACTAAACCCAGCGCATTTGTCTCATGTTCAGCAATGGCTGAGTGAAGATATGTTGCAGACTCTTGTGATCCGTAAAGATCTGCACTGACCCGCCATACAAGTAGGACCTCCAGATCTTAAGTGCAAAGACCACCGCTCCCAACTCAAGATCATGTGTAGGGCGACTACGCTCGCTACCCTGCAACAGCCTCGAAGCATATGCAATCACTCTACCCTCCTGCATCAAAACACAACCCAGACCAACTCCTGAAACATCTGTGTACACTGTGTAAGGCTTCCCCGGCTCGGGTAATGCCACAAGTGGTGTACTAGTCAATATCTCCTTGAGCTTCGCGAAGCTCTCCTCGCACTCCGGTGACCAAACAAACGAAACATCCTTGCCGGTGATATATCCATATTTTGCATGATTTTACTTAGTATTTATTTATGTTTTCAAGTGTTTTCAATAAGGTTTTATGCCTTTAGAGGTAGTTTTCTTGTATTTGTTGGTTTTGGAGTCTTAACAGGTTAAAACATAAAAAAGGATTCAAAAAGGAGCAAAAGATCCTCAAACCATAATCCATGCAAGTTTCCAAGTCAAGAGCCTCAACAAAACTCCATTTGTCCGATTCTCGCATTTGGACAGAACCGGAGCATCCGAAAGATGGCCGCGGTTGAAGGTCTTTCCGACGTCCAAAAATCATGATCTTGGTCTTGCTGGATAGATATTTGAGTCATGCATCACGGCGAAGTATATGCAAGCCATTTGGATCAACCATCATGGAGAAAATCTTTTTCTCCCAAGACGTGTCCGCCAGGTGAGCAAACGAAGTCCATGGAGACTTGGCGCCACAAACAGCCCGGGATTCCGCGGCATGGACCTTGTCTCGACTTAACACAAGCCCAGCTTGCTTTTGGTGGTTTACTTGTCCTGAACCCGGTCCAATCACGTCGCAAATCATCAAGGCCGGTTAACCGGAAAGTTTTCTTTTTCAACACTTCACAAACCTAGCGACTTCTACCCTATAAATACAAGCTTTTAGCCTCGACCTAAAGGAGAGAGCGAGTGCGCCGTCAGAGGAGAAGAGAGAGAGCTGCCCTAGAAGCAGAGAGAAGAGGTTTTCTCTCAAGATCCAAGATGCACACACACTTGCACTTAACAACCTTGGCGATTGTTCTTTATCTTTACTTTTGTATTGAATCCGAGAGAGTATTGAGGAGAAATCGACTTTGTTCTTCATACATAGAGAAGCTTCCTTCATTCTTTACCTCTTTTTAATACTTATCATGTTTTCAATCATCATGTCTTGTGTTGTTTGCGCCCTGTTTGAGTAGTTACCTTGCTAGGTTAAAGGCTAAGCCGATGGGTTCATGAAATCGTTAGCTTGTTGGGATAACGATTAGCTTGTTGGGATAATCGATGGGTTCATGAAATCGTTAGCTTGTTGGGATAATCGTTAGCTTGTTGGGATAACGAGTTCCTCTCCCTCCATATGGAGTGAATGGTGGCTTGAAAAACATATCGTACAAGAAAGAGGGTTATTTGCGGTTGATTTGCATTGGAGATGATCGAGACCATGGCTTGCCAGTCGGAAGAGTAACTCCGTTGGAGAAGACCCCTTGTCAAGGCACGCCATATAGTTGCAGAGAAACTACAAGTGAAAAACAAGTGGTTACGGGTTTCGAGATGATACCGACATAACACACATGAGGAGTCAACACTTGCATTCCAAGATAACATTTTGTCTCCTGTGGCTAACCGGTTGTGGATCGCTAGCCAGGCCAAAAAAGAAAACTTGGGTGTTGAGTGAGTAAACCACACGCCCCTATGCCAGTCCAGAATAGGCCCAGCTTCCCTTAGTTGTAACCACGTTTTCTTAGAGCTGAAGCATGGCTTGTATGTATCAGCTGACTCTTTCCAAAGAGAGAGATCCTCTGTATCCAGTCGCACACGGTCCCGATAAGAATGGATCATAGTTTGGATTGCTTGTAAGTGAGGTGTTCGGTGATTTCTCCTCCTTAGCCTTGTAAAAGCATCTGCTACAGTCGTAGAAGCAGAGATACCAAGATCTATAAACCCACGGGGTCCCGTGATGTCAAATAAAGGTCCTAGCGGCGACCAGTTGTCGAACCAAAAAGAAGCACGACGACCGTTATGAATCTCCAGCTTATAGAACAGCTTAGCCATAGCTCTGTATTTCAACAATTTTTTCCATACCCAGGACCCTAAGTCCGGCAATATAGCAAGCTTTTGGAGAGTATATTAACCCAAGATCCGATGCTAGTTGATCAGAAAAGCAAGCGGCATTATGCTTAAGTAGAGGTGATGAAACAAAACAAATTATCCCAACCTAAAAGATTGAAAACAAGCTAACGATTTGGAGGGAGAGGAACTCGAGAAGACATGGAGAAAAACCTGTATCCTCAGCTCAGCTTATCCACACCATTGACAAACTGATTTGGAACCGTATCTCATCGATTAAATGTCTCGGAGATACAACGTATGAAGGTGCACTTCAAGCTTGGTTTGCAGCTCGTAGCTAACTCATATTCTCTCTATTTTATCTTCAAACTTTCAATTCTAAGTTGCACTTGATGTAACGTTTTTTTTGGTTTCTAATAAATTTTACATTCAATTCAAAAAAAAAATATATATATATATATATATTGCCGGACTTAGTATTTGGTGAGCAATGAATCACACCCATCGAAAGTTGAGTTGTGAATCATTGTGAACAATCATAACTTGAACACCCTTAATGCATGTTTTCAACTTATAATAACCATCGAAAGTTGAGTCTATTAGGTTGATTTAACATAGTAGTTTGATCCACAAAAGTGGGATAACTATATCTTCGTGTTATGAGTTCATGAACGGTTTTTATTATATCCCTTCCATTTGATTATCTTGTTAATGGTTCATGATGCCTTGAGGTTTGCCTAATGCCTAGTATCTCCACTTATTGATTTCCATTCCCTTTTACTTGCTTGACACTTTCATTTCAGTTACAATCCAAACAAAACTCTATTTTGTTTTAGTTTGATTCAACCTCCATACGATTTGTAGTACAATCGATAGGTCCTTGTGGATTCGATCCCATCTATACTTACCTCGTTGCTGTGCACTTGCAGGTAGTTCTAGTGGGTAAAACTTGAGGCAATCCCACGCTCACATCAAGTTTTTGGCGCCGTTGCCGGGGGCCTTCTTGTCTACAAGTTTGGATTAGGATCTAGACTAAAACGCTTTTCTGTTTTTGCTTTGTTATTTCACTTTTTTTCTTTTAGTTTGTTTTTGAACTTTTGTAGGTGCAGCCTTAAGCTGGACCATGGATCACGTAGAGCATGACCAACAGCCACGGGTTGGTGTTTTCTTGGAGCAAATCGTACTGATGGGCAGCCCTTAGATGGAGTTCAAAACCGTTTGTCGATAAACGGTGATGAACCGGAGCTTAACAATGGCGGGTTGGTACATCGAGCGAACCAAGACGACCACCAGCTAGGGCCGAATCAGGAGACCATTGGGGACAGTGACTCGAGACCAGAGCTTCTACAAAGCCGTAGCCCCATCCGGACACAAGAGGGCCAACAATATGAGATTAAGCCGCGGGTTATCGCATTGGTGAAGCAAAGTCAATACCATGGACTTCTTGAGGAGGATCCTTTGGATCATGTTGATTCTTTTGAGGAATTGTGCAGCACTACAAGCGCCAATGGAGTCCCAGGAGACTACCTAAGGTGCCGGCTCTTTGTTTTCACTTTGGCGGGCAAAGCACTTAAATGGCTAAAATCTTTGCCGTCTCGCTCAATCACTACATGGATAGAGTTCAAGAAGGCGTTTCTTGGGCAATTCTACACCAAACAGAGGGCAATCCTGATGAGGAGCAAGATCTCAGGCTTCCAGCAAGGTCCTATAGAGCCATACCATGAGGTCTTAGAGCGTTTCAAAGAATACATAAGAGATTGCCCACAACACGGCTTCTCGGATGTCAATCTATGGAACACATTCTATGACGGGATTAGGCGAGAGTACAAGCTATGCCTTGACATAGCTAGCAATGGGGACTTCATGAGCAAGTCCATTGAGGAGGCAAAGACATTAATAAACAACCTGGCGGCCAGTGACAGCAAGAACCAGCCAAGCTATGAGGAAACCATTAAGGCGATAAATAGAAGACCAGAGCAAACCGAATTCAAGGAGATCAAATCCATGATCTCTAAGCTTTTGGAGGGAAAACCGAGGCTATGTCAAGTCTTTGAAGATAATCAAGCCTCAGATGAGGAGATAGGTCAGGAGAGTTTTGGCGGTCATCAAAGACACGTGAACTTCATCAGCAAACATGAACTCGGAGATAGGAGTCTCGGACCGTTTCTCAAGCCGCAAAACCGTTACTATGCTCATGATAACACGCTAAACCGCTCCCATATACGAGCTGGTCAGCAAGCTAATAATGCTCCTCGAACATCTACACCTCAGCTAAGACACCAATCGGTGTATAAAGAAGATCAAGAAGGCGAACTCAAGTCTTTGGTCTATGAGTTCATCCATGAGCAAAGGCGGGCCAACAAGAAGATTCATGAGAAGATGCACCACATATACTATGACCTGAATAGTAAGTTTGATTCTCTTGAATCCCACGTGAAGCGACTTGATCTTCAAATAGCTCACATAGCCGGCTCGATCAAGAAACCGTTGCGAGTCCTTCCCGGCCAACCCGAAGTAAATCCCAAAAAGGAGCACATTGCCGCCATCACTCTTAGGAGTGGGACGCAACTAGATGAAGTACAGATGCCGGAGGGAGCTGAGAAAGAGTCGACCCAGCATACGATCGTGATAGAAGAGAATGAACCGGAGAACAACAATGCGGCCAATGGAGAGTTAGAAGATGAAATCATCCCACCAATGATATCTCGAGTGTACAAGCCAAAAGCACCTTTCCCTAGGGCTGTGAAGAAGCCCAAAACGGAGAAGGAGCAAGCAAAGCTAAAAGATCTTGTAAGCCAGCTAAGTGTTAGGCTACCGTTTGTTGACGCTTGCATGATCATACCATCTTTGAAAAAGTACATGAAGAGTATCTTGACAAGCAACCTAAGCTTGGAAGAAGGTGTGATGTTGATTACTCAAGAATGCAGTGATGTGCTACAAAACCAAACCCCGGAGAAGCTTGATGATCCGGGCAGCTTTGTGCTATCTTGTCAAATCGGAGGTACAACTTTCAAGCGATGCCTTTGTGACTTGGGCTCTAGTGTGAACTTGATGCCTTACACGGTGGCCAGACGACTTGGGATCACTAACTTCAGACCAACAAAGATTCAATTGGTCTTTGTGGATCGATCGGTTAGACGACCGGTTGGCATTGTAGCCGATGTTCAAGTCATGATCGGTAAATGTTCCACACCGGCTGATTTTGTGGTGTTAGAGCTTGATCAAGAACCTAGGGATCCCCTGATCCTTGGACGCCCATTCCTAGCTACTGCCGGTGCCATAATAGATGTCAAAGGAGGAAAGATTGATTTGCATTTGGGCGATCTTTTAATGAAGTTTCAAGTGGACAAGTCACTCGGCAAACCCAAAATCGATGACCATTCATTCTTGGAGGACAATATGAGTGAAGTGTCTGAAGGAATATACCAAGAGCTCATAATAAATGACTGAAACATGATTTTTACGTGAGGTTTCAATTACTCATACCCACTCATGTCATCGTGGTATTTGAGGATCAATCCATAATGGAACCAGCTTGAGACCAATTTCGAATGCAAGAAAATAAACAAGTCAAGAACAATTGGATTTTCGATATGGTAACAAGTTAACAAAGACAAATATTTAAATGCACAGAGTTTCTAAATGCAAGCTAGAGTGAATGTAAATCGAGTATAAATATGCAAAAGATGCTCGACAGAAATAAAGATGCTGACTTTGATGGTAAAAGGGGGGTCTTGGGATGAAGTTATTGATTACAAGTTCTTAGGGGTCAATAGAGAAGTCGAGGGATGTTCAAAGAATGTTAAATCCTAGGCAGAGGGGTCATGAAACAAGGCTAGCCCACTCCCGTGATGAAAGCCACAAAGCCATCCTCGAAATCATAGGAGGTAACTTTCGGTTAGTGATTCCGATGGAGGCCAGCTTTATGCGACAACCCTCTTAGTCCAGTGAGCTCTCCAAACAACCACTCCCGTGTGAAGGACAAGCTCACCTCTTTGCTGGTCGATCCAACCTCCCTCAAGGCACTTTCGGTGTGAGAGAGGTCTTGGGTCAAGACCAAGATGATCAAGCAAGGTCTAGCCTTAAGCAAACCCAGCAAAGAAGGAATTTTGTAAAGATTAAACACCTCTAGACACTAAATCGACCCCTAATAGCTCGGATCTACCTCATCCCTATAGACCCAAGAAAGCTCACTCACTATTCATGTCAAGAACACCAAATCCTAGAGAGGAAAGGGCACCCAATCGTGAATAGCGAGTGAAATGCAAGAGAGATTAAGCTAAGATAAGATTAGTGCAAAAGAAAATAAAATAAACTTGATTAAAATCCAAAGCAAATCGTGAACACAAAGAAAATTCTCAAAGAGGAAGTTTTTAGATCTATTCTTGGAAGAGAGATTACAAGATGCCTAAAATTTTAGGTCTTAATGTCTTAAATAGTAGGAGGAAGTAGAAGCCCTCAGTCAAATCATTTAAGTTGACCATTTCTCCTTCCAAATTCGCACAGCTTCCTTCAGGTCTGTTAAAAACGCGGGTTGTGCGAGCCGAAACTTGCGCAATATTGTTTAGTTCGTTTTTAGGTAGAGCCGAGGAATTCTATTGATTAAATACGAAGAGGACGAGCCAAAGATGGTTTTATTTATAGCCGTTCTGCGAGCTGTGAGATTTGTGGCGTATGCCTTTTCTGCGGGTAAAAGTGATGCCTAAAACAATTGACATTGGTTCCTATTTATAAGAGAATAGGAACCGACTTTACAAGATTTAAGTAAACTTTTCATAATGAAACTTTCCATTTCTGCTCGCGCCGACTCGTGTTTATGGCAAGCTCTAAATATGGGCCTTCTTCGATGGGCCTCGGCTCGAATCGCTTCGCTGGATGTTGGCTCGGCCCATCGAGAGATTTCTTCCCGGTTTTCTGGTTTAGTTGACGGTTCGGCCCGGCTTGCTTTGATCACTCCGGTTCGAATGACAATATGATGGAGGGAAATCCGACCCCAACAATTTGTCCCCAGCTCGCTAGTCTTATGTGTAAGAGTGGCGAGCTACAAGTTATCAGGAAAAAGCATTGTCATTCGAACCAAGCCGTCGACATATTCGGCTCGTCCTTCTGAGAGAAGTTGGTTCGTCTTTCTTCTAAACGACGTCGTAGAGTTTTCGCTTTAATCAGGCGCGGAATCCGAAGTGTTTCCGGGCCCGTTGATTTTGGCGGAAACCCTAGGAATTGGGCGGGAATTAGGTCGCGCCGTTTCGTCTTCCCGAACCGACGCGCCCACGCGCCAAGACTTCTATAAATATTGGCCTCCGGAGTTTATTTTTCTCATCTCGCTTCTCTCTCCAAATCAAGAAAAGGTAGAATTCTCTCTCTCTAGCTTTTCCTTTCCGCTCTTAAATTTCATTCAGTGTTCTTCGTTTGCGTCGCCGATGCGAACCGTTTCGCATCGCAATCTTCAAATTTTCCGACCACTCTTCAAATTCTCCGATCCTTCTTCTTCCGAGCCGATATGTCTTCCAGTAGTCGTACTCCCTCGGTCGAGGTTGATCATTCTGAGGATCTTTCCCACAATTCCAATGATTCTGAGATTTCGATCCGAGGTTCGTCTTCATCCTCCGAGCAATCTGATTCGGTGGGATCGCATAACTCCTACACTCCGAAGGGTCGGAAGGTAGTTAATTCGCCTCGGTCTGAAGAGGGAGATCAGTCTGTTAGGGTCGTCAGTTCTTCATCGCGATGGTTCGAATGGAGCGTCCGAGCCGAACGTGGACGAAGGGGACGAGCTGGCCCTTCTTGGTGCTGAGGTGGAGTTCGCCAAAGACCAGTCGGCCCGTCCTGGGAAAGCATTCGACGCGATATATAACCCTGAGGAGATTAAACTCGAAGAGATGATATCTGAAGGAGCAATCGGGGATATCCTCGGGCCGTTTAAACCCAGGCCTCCTCAGTTGCCGAGGAGAACCCTTCTGGATGACGCGTCCCTTAATTGCGTCTTATCCAGCGCTTTCGGCGCCGGCTCGTCAAAGGGGATAAAGAAATGCTCCTCAAAGAGACGAGTTTCGAGGAAGGTCACACGTAGTCTAGCCACGAAGAAGACGGTTCCAAATCCTCCCGGGTCGACACTTTGCACCGAATCGTCTTTGGAAACGCTTCGACACTGTTTCCACATATCTGAGGGAGTCGACCTCCTCCTTCCGGCGAGCCATCAGAGGGCTGACGATCCTCCCGTGGGATGTTTGACGCTCTATGAGAGCTTCTTCTACGGCTGCTTTCTGTGGTTTCCGATCCCGAGCCTGATCATGCATAACTTGAGCAAGTATGGGCTCGCCATTGGCCAGATCATGCCGCGAGATCTCCGCCATCTGATCGGGCTTATCATCCGTAGTTTCGAGACTGGCATTCCGATCGGGATCCATCACCTTCAGAATCTTCTGGAAATTCGAGCCGGATCGAAGAAGTCGCTTCGATACTACATTTCTTGCAAGAAGAATCGGAGGATCATTGACGGTTTTCCCAACAAAGACAGCGGTTGGGAAAATTACTTTTTCTTCGTCCCAATATGTGGGGCGACTGTTGGGAGCATTCCCAGAAAATTTGTCAAGCAGAGTTGGCAGCCAATCGGTAGCCGAACCGAAAAACAATCATCGTTTTTGTTCGTGTGGATCGTTTCTAACTTTTTCTGTTTATTTTGCAGTTCGACGAGCCGTATCCGTCTCCCCAGCGATTTCTCATAAGCCGTGGAAATTTTTTGCGCAGGGAAAAACGACTGGGAGAAAGATTTCTCCTTGGAGCGAGTAGAAAGTGCCCGAGCCCAAGCCTACGATTCTTTCGACGACTCAGACAGCTCGGACGAAGAAATCCCGGAAGTTTCCGAGCCCTCGGACGACGAAATGGAGAAGAAAAGCATCCGACAGAGACTTCAAGAGAAAAGGGATGAAGAAGCTCGCATAAAAGCCGATGAAGCGGCTCGCGCTAAGGCCTCGGAGGCGGCCGCCAAATCTAAAGCCGAGGGCAAGCGGGCTACGGCGCCGAGTCCTCTGAAAAAGGGTCCGCGAAGCGAGGGGCCCATAAACCTTGGAAAGGCCGTGAAGCGCGCCAAAGAAGCCATGGCTTCGAAGAAAAAAAGGACCCGCTGTGCCCTCCTCTCCAGGTCGCTCGGACGTGTCCAGGGACTCGGGGACTCTGGTCCTCAATCGGAAAGCGAAGAAGGTTTCTGAACCCGCTGGCGCGCCGGCGGTGAACAAGCCTTCCGAAGCGGGAGGAAAGAAAAGGGCCGCGACCGGCGAGCTCCAAGAGAAGGCTTCAAAGAAGGCCAAGGAGGACGCTTCCTCTGATTTGCTTGCAGATCCGACCCTCGACGGTTCGTCTCCCTCCTCCCGATACTCTATTGGAAAGCGAGGTTTACGGAGAGGCGGCCCTTAAACTTCTTTCGGTGGGTCTTCTTTACGTTCAAGCAAAATGAGAAATACGCGCGTGTTCTTACTTGTGTTTATATTTTTTTTTTTTGTCTCAGTTCACAGAATCTCTCAACGATCTCGTGGCGGGGTACGAGGCCAGAGCTCGTTCCGATCGGTCTGCTCTCGACGAACTTCAGAAGTCGGTCGACAATCTGAAGCAGCTCCATAAGGTTTCGGAGAGAGGCCATGCCGAGGAGTTGACTCAGGCCAGAGAGGAGATCGCCAATATCCAAAGTGAAGCGGAGGTTCATAGGGAGAACGCTATCAAGATGGCGTCCTCGAATCTTAGGATCGCGGAGAGGAGCAAATCCCTCGAGGCCAAGGTCAGCTCGCTCCAGGAGTTGGTGCGGGCCAAGGATGCTCTTCTCGAAGCCGAGGTTAAGAGGGTGAGATCCGAGGTGGACAATCGGTACGTTTCTTTGCTCGAGACGGTTAAATCCGACGCGGAAGGGCTCAAAGAGGTGTTCTGCCGAGCCATCTATCTCGCTCAGGCTCAGGGTAACATCGAGTTGATCGGTGATATCAGAAGCGCGAACCCTCCCGATCTCGAAGTCGAACTCGCCGGACTCCAGGAGCATGTTGCTTCTGATCCTAAGGCTGGTGAGGAGGCCGACGCGCTGCTCGCCAAAATGATCGACCGCCTCGACGTCTCCATGGCCTCTTCTAATCTGCCGGAGGTACATCTCAGAGATGAGAAGGTTACCTGGTCAGACAGATTCAAGATTGGAGTGTGTTCGCAGTATGGTACTAACTTTGGTTCCTCTATCTTTCAGAACAGAATCGAGCCGGTGATGATTCCTGACCCGTCTTCAGTTGAAGGAGCTTTGGAGCCGACGAGCCAAGGTATTGTTGGCGTTCAGGAAGGATCGGACCGAATCGCCGGTGAGCCGAATTCAGGATTCGCGGATGCCGTTGGTGAAGCTCTGGCTGCAACTTGAGGACGGCTTTATTCATTTTTGTAGATATTGTAGATTTTTGAACATGGTGCCTGGATGGCTTTATCCGTTATGTAAATAGTGCCTGGATGGCTTTATCCATTTATCAACTCGTTTAATCATATTAATCAAAGCCGAAATGCATTTGGATTTCAGTTTATATTTAGAAAATCGAGCCGTTTAGCGAGATCAATTTTAATTCTAAGTGTCAGACTTAGGTCTTTTAATGTCGTTTTTACCGAAATTACGTCGAGCCGTTTTTTTTTGGAATCGAGTTTAAGTTGACTTGTTCCAACTTCTATCGCGTATTCTTATTAAATTAACTGTGACTCGGAATAGCGATGAATTAGAAATACTCAACCAATGTCACCGCGAGGCGTTTCTGTATATTGGGTTTGTGCCAACTAGTTTCTGTTTTTTCCTCGTTCCCATGAATTAATGAGTTACGAACCGAAACAGTGGCGATTTAAATATTGAACCAAAGGTTGTAGCGAACCGTTTGGGTTTCTGATCTATTTGTTCCAGTTTTTGCCGCGTCCTTATCTATTAGTAATTAGCGGGTCGGAACAAATGATGAATGATCAATTTGTATAGCGCGCGTGATATAATGTTAAGGTAAGATGATTAAGATCGGGTGTTGTGGCCAACAACACCCGGCTCGGAACGTATTCCAATTTGTGCCAAGTGGCGTAGGCGGTTCGACTATACTGAAGTAACAAAAATATGAATTTTTATTAGCTAATATGTCTTAGCGGCGAACCGCGTTACAAGAAAAATCTTATTGACCAGTTGCGTTAACGGCGAACCGTGTTGCGAGCTAAAAATGCGTTTAACGGCGAACCGTGTTGCGAGCTAAAAATGCGTTTAACGGCGAACCGTGTTGCAAGCGAAAGGGAGTGTATATGTACACGTACCCACTCCCCCCCCCCTTTTTTTTTTGAGAGGGGCAACTGAATCCACTCGAAAGTGAACTGCCTACGTACCCCTTGCGGGGATCAACTCACGCATAGTTCTAGGTAATGGCGCGTTGTGCCTTACTGATAATATTTGTTGAGGTGCATCACGTTCCATGGCTTTGAAATTGCTTCGCCGGCCATATTTTCGAGTCGATAGGCTCCGGGACGAACCGTTTCAATGACCTTGTACGGACCCTCCCAGTTTGCTCCTAACTTTCCGGCATTTCGCTCAGCGGTGTTCTGGAATACTTTTCTGAGAACCAGATCGCCTTCTCTAAATCTTCGGGATCGGACATTGGAGTTGTAGTATTTAGCGATGGATTGTTTATAATTTTGGATGCGAACGAGCGCCTGGTCGCGTCGTTCGTTGATTAGATCCAGCTCATCTAGCAGCATTAGGTGATTATGGCCTTCTTGCTCTGGTAACAGCCAGCGACGTACTCCGGGAAAATGTACCTCTGGTGGGATTACACATTCCGTTCCGTAGACAAGTGCGAATGGCGTTTCGCCGGTGGCTCGTCTCGGGGTTGTTCGATGGGACCAAAGGACACCTTCCAGTTCGTCTGCCCAGCGGCCTTTTTTAGCATCGAGCCATTTTTTGAGTCCATCCAAAATCGTCATGTTAGTCGCTTCGGCTTGACCATTCCCTTGCGGGTAGCGAGGCGTCGACTTGCTAAGGCGGATCTTCCATTTGTCGCAGAAGTTTTGAAATCGAGCCGAGATAAACTGCGAGCCATTGTCCGTGACAATTTCGTAAGGGACACCGTGCCGACAAATGATGTTCTTCCATATGAATTGCTCAACTTGGGTGTCCTTTATATTCACGTATGATTCTGCTTCGACCCATTTAGAGAAATAGTCGGTTAAGACTAGCAAAAACCTTTTTTGCTTCGATTTGTGCAGCGGTCCGACAATATCCATCGACCATCTCATGAACGGATATGGTGCGGAGATAGAAGACAACAGCTCGGCTGGCTGATGTATCGTTGGAGCATGACGTTGGCATTTTTCGCACTTCCGAGAGTATTTTTCGCAATCGCTGATCATTGTCGGCCAAAAATAGCCGTGCCGTTTGATTTTAATAGCCAGGGCTCGTCCTCCGGAATGATTTCCACACGATCCGCTGTGAACTTCTATCATTATTTCTCTCGCCTTTTTTCCTTCTACACACGCGAGCAGCGGTCCCGAAAACCTCCACCGGAACACGGCGTCGCGTATTAGAATATATCGTGCTGCTTGAGCTTTCAGCTTGCGAGCCGCCCACTTATCCGCTGGTACTTCTCCATCGGCTATGTATACACGGATCGGAGCGAGCCACTCTCTGTCACAACCATACTCCGTATCTTCTTCAATTTCCATATCCGCGGGCTGATCGCCATCGAGTACACCATTATCGTCTGGCTCGTCTGCGACTACGGTCATTAGGATTTCGGGCTCGTCGGTATCGATACTGGGACGTTCGATAAACTCTACGGGAATTATTCTTTTCAAGTCTGGGTCGGAGGTCGAGGCCAGTGATGCCAGAGCGTCGGCTTGAGTATTGTCTCCACGCGGTATCTTCTCCAGTGCAAATTTTTCGAACTGTCCGGCTAGATTCTTAACTACTTCGAGGTAGGCCTCCATTTTTTTGTCTTTGGTAGCGTATTCTCCACTGAATTGAATTGCTACGAGCTGAGAATCACAGTAAGCGTGTATGTTTCGGACTCCAATCCCGAGCGCCAACTTTAACCCAGCTATTAACGCTTCGTATTCTGCCTCGTTATTCGACGCGCCAAAATTTAGACGAAGAGATTGTTCCAAGATTTCGCCTGTCGGGGAAGTGAGTCGAATTCCGACTCCAGCGCCTTGCTTTGATGACGCGCCATCGACATGAAGTAACCAGTCAGCGGGAAGATTCGGCTCTCCGCTGGTGGCAATTGGCAACTCGATTAAGAAGTCAGCCAGGACCTGCGACTTTGCGCTAGTTCGACTTCGATACTCGATATCGTATTTGCTCAGCACGATTGCCCACTTTGCCAATCTTCCTAATTGGCTCGGGCTATGTAAAATCATCCGTAGCGGTAGTGCCGTCAAGACTATGATTGAATGAGATTGAAAATACGGGCGTAATTTTCGAGCCGACGTAACGACTGCTAGCGCGAATTTCTCGGTCTGGGGATATCTTGTTTCTGCATCGGTCAGGCTTTGACTCACGTAAAAGACCGGTTTTTGGGTTCCGCGGTCTTCGCGGATTAGGACTCCACTGACCGCTGTTATAGACACTGCGACATACAGATATAGTGGCTCTCCGTCCTCCGGCTTCGCCAGTATGGGGGGGCTCGCCAGATAAGATTTCAGCTCGAGGAAGGCTTCTTCGCATTTTGCTGTCCACTCAAACTTCTTATTCCCTCGTAGAGTATCGTAGAAAGGAAGGCACTTGTCCGTGGATCGTGAGATAAAACGGTTGAGTGCGGCGATACCTCCGGTTAGCTGTTGAATTTGCCTCTTCGTCTCTGGCGATGGCATCTTGACCAGGGCTTGAATCTGTTTCGGGTTCGCCTTGATACCTCGCTGAGTTACCAGATAACCCAGGAATTCTCCGGATGTCACGGCGAAGCGGCACTTTGTCGGATTCAACTTCATATTATATAAGTTCAGTTGCTCGAAGCATTCGCGGAGATGCGTTACGTGTTTTTTTTTCTTCAGCGATTTTACTAGCATGTCGTCGATGTATACTTCCATCGTTCTTTCGAGCTGGGAGGCGAACATTTTGTTCACGAGCCGTTGATACGTTGCTCCTGCGTTTTTCAGTCCGAACATTTTGTTCACGAGCCATGGTGTGCCCATGATGATGTTATAGATTGGCGGGTTATCCGAGACGGAGAAGCGGACCATTTTGGTTACTCCTCCCGCCTCGACCGGAAGCGTAATTATTCCCATAGACATCGTCGTCTCGCCTCCGAATCCTGTTAATGGTTTCGGTGCTGATCTTACGTCAGATAGATCGATCCCCATTCGCTCCAAGGTTCCTTTGTAAATTATATCGACCGTGCTCCCTGTATCGATGAGGGTCCGAGCTACGTCGAAATTTCCCACGGCCAGCATGATCACGAGTGGGTCGTCATGCGGCTTGTCGATCCCAATAACTTCATTCTCTGTGAAGGTGATCTCCGTGTTTTGAAGCTTTGGGGGTTCGTACCAGTTGACCGCTGCGTCGGCTCGTCGTTGAAAAGCTTTGATTGACGAAACGGTGTCCGGGCAATATTGCGAGCCACCCATTATGAGATGGATTCTCCTCCGAGTTCCGGCTTGATCATCGGATTCTTCTCGTCTTCCGCGCTTCGGTTGGTCGATCGGTCGATCCGATTTTTCTGGTCGTTCTCTTGGCTCGGGGCGTTCTAGATCCTCTAGTTTCAGGTCACCCATCAGTTCGCCACTAAGCAATTTCCTTGCGAGCTCTGCTCCTAGATGGCGGCACTTCTCAGCAGAGTGACCGTAGCATTGGTGAAACTCGCAGTAGGCTTTGTCGTCGTAGTTTGGAGAATTTTGGTTCCTCACCCATGTGATGCTCTATAGGGCCTTTCCCCTTCCAGCGCCTACTTGGTTTACGACGCCGGATTGTTGGCTCGCCTCCACTTGATAATTGTGCGCCCCAGACAAATTCCGCCCTTCGTGATACACGTATCCGCCTCGCTGGTTATGACGCTTCTGATTAGTCTGCGGCTGCGCTGCTGGAGGTGGTTTGACCGTTGCTTTAGACGAGGTGTGCAGCGCGGTTAGAAATTTCATATCCTCCTCTTCCGCTACGAACGCCACAGATCGATGGATGGCGTCGACGATCGACTTAGGTTTATTCAATGCGAGCTCTTTTCGGAAATCTGACTGGAACCACAGCCCCTTTTTGAGCGAGTCGACGGCAATTTCGTCATTGATCGTTCCTGCCTTCGACATAGTTGTCTTGAACCGATCCATGAAACTGCGAAGGGACTCCTCTTCTCCTTGGACCATATTCCAAAGGTTGATCGCCGAGGCCGACTTTTCTATGAACATGGAGTACTATTGAAGGAAGAGAGCCGTCAGCTGGTGGAAGTTTTCGATCGAGTTCGGCTCGAGGTTCAGGAACCAGTCTAGGGCCGCGCCCTTCAAATATTCAGCGAACAATAGGCAGAAACCGGCATCCTTTTCCTCTACGCTTCTGAATGCGGCTCGACTGAGGGCAACTCGAAACACATTAATATGATCCTTTGGGTTAGTCGAGCCATCATACTTCTGGATGCTCAATCTCCCTGGATCAATTACCCTGGTGTTAATTATCCGAGCCGAGAAAGGTGTGTGCTCTGCGTCCTCGCATATTTGAGCAATTTCTGGAGCCGAGCTGAGTGCTCTGTGGATTTGTGAGCGGAGCAGTTTAGCCTCATTATCAGATTTTTCGAGGCAAGCCCGAATTTCGGCCAATTCGTTTTGACTCATATTTTGTTCCTTGCTCGGAACCCTCTTTCTTGTCATGCACGGGCCTCAGGGCAGTTGACTCACGTTTCGAGCATCGGGGGAAATCGGAGTCTGCTTCTCAAGTAGGAGTCGTGTAAGTGCTTCAGCAAACGTTTCCGCGGTGGGTAAGGTAGGCGAGCCCTCTGCAATCTGCTCGGCAATCTCAGTTGGTTGGTTCAGATCATCGGTTGAATTGCTCGGGGCTGATTCTTCTTGACCTGACAGTATCTGCTTGAGCATCTCGGCTAGCGATTCTGGGGTGACATCGCTAAGGATCGGATCTCCTAGATTGATTCGTATTGGTTTGACCGGTTGTACATTTTTGCGTTTCAAGTTTTGCTTCTTCGGATGGAGAAGTGGTGGCGAATCGTCTGGTTCGGAATTCGTTTCGTTCCGTTCGGGAGTTTCTTCTGCGCCCTCTCCTTCCGTTTCGTCGGCTGGGGAGTTGAAGGCTAGATTCTTCGGATCGAGTTTCTTTCGGCGCCTGGCGCCCTCTTCCTCTCTTTCCTTGAGCTGGGTTCGCAGATTTTCGAGCTCTTGGGTTAACGTGTTGTTCAGGGCTTCTTGCTCCGGTTTGTCTCTCAAGGGCAGCTATCCTCTCTGCTTCTATTTGGCGCGCTGTTGCGCCGTCCTTGTGCTGTTGACCGGTCGGATCGATCTCGTTCGAGTTCACGTCCCTATCCGTCATCCCGTCAGGCTTCGTATTTCTTGTGTATGAATTCGCTCCGCCCTCCTTCTAGCGCCAAATTGTGCGAGCCGAAACTTGCGCAATATTTTTTAGTTCGTTTTTAGGGAGAGCCGAGGAATTCTATTGATTAAATACGAAGAGGACGAGCCAAAGATGGTTTTATTTATAGCTGTTCTGCGAGCTGTGAGATTTGTGGCGTATGCCTTTTCTGCGGGTAAAAGTGATGCCTAAAACAATTGACATTGGTTCCTATTTATAAGAGAATAGGAACCGACTTTACAAGATTTAAGTAAACTTTCCATAATGAAACTTTCCATTTCTGCTCATGCCGACTCGTGTTTATGGCAAGCTCTGAACATGGGCCTTCTTCGATGGGCCTCGGCTCGAATCGCTTCGCTGGATGTTGGCTCGGCCCATCGAGAGATTTCTTCCCGGTTTTCTGGTTTAGTTGACGGTTCGGCCCGGCTTGCTTTGATCACTCCGGTTCGAATGACAATGTGATGGAGGGAAATCCGACCCCAACACGGGTCAACTCTTCTATTTCGGTCAACACTCAGCTTTTCCCTGAGCAAACGGGGTTGTTCACCTGTTTCGCATCCCGTTTGGCCTCGACCCTTCACTCCTCCAATTGGTCTGATCCATCCCTCTTCCTTTTCAGCTCCAAAACACCTGATACAACTCCCAAATGCACGAAATATGCAAATGCAGGTCCTACATGCTATGTGTTTGTACAATGCATGATAATCATACTAAAATGCTGAAGATATGAGCTAAAAGGAAGGGAAACTTCAAGAAAACATATGACAAAAGAAGGTAAAATGCAGAGATATCAATGACCCATTAGAAATGGCATTAACCAGGAGTGAAGGAGATGATTACTACTTGAACGAAGAAGCACACCGGCTGACCAAGATTCTTGATGGCGCGGCTACATACGACAAGCTGGTAGCCTATATCGGTTTAGGAGAGGAAGAAAAGAGGCCGGGTCAGCCCAAGAGCCCCGCCTAAGCATCAAATGATCCTTGGAGTGAGTTGAGAGCACCCAAGGTTGTGCTAAAAGAACTTCCAGTTGGACAAAGGTATGAGTTTCTCGGACCTAATAACACATATCCAGTCATTATCAATTCAAACCTAACCAATGTGGAAACAGCTCTATTACTTTGTGAGTTGAGAAAACACCGTAAAGCCCTTCGGTATACCCTTGAGGATATTACGGGCATTTCTCCAAATCTTTGTATGCACAGAATACATCTCGAGGATGAATCAATGTCCTCTGTAGAGCATCAAAGGAGGCTGAACCCGAACTTAAAGGATGTTGTGAAGAAAGAGATAATGAAACTTATGGAAGCGGGAATCATATATCCGATCTCGGACAGTACATGGGTAAGTCCGGTGGATGTAGTACCCAAAAAGGGAGGTGTCACGGTGGTGAAGAACGAAAATGAGGAGCTAATACCCACAAGAACAGTCACCGGCCACCGAATGTGCATCGACTACCGCAAGCTCAATACCGCTACCCAGAAGGATCATTTCCCTCTCCCATTTATAGACCAAATGCTAGAAAGGCTTGCTAACCACCCCTACTATTGCTTTCTAGATGGTTATTCAGGTTTCCTTCAAATCCCGATCCATCCGGATGATCAAGAGAAGACAACATTTACATGTCCTTATGGCACATTCGCTTACCGGCAGATGCCTTTTGGGTTATGCAATGCCCCGGCCACATTCCAAAGATGCATGATGTCCATCTTTACTGACTACATAGAGGACATAATGGAGGTATTCATGGATGACTTTTCAGTTTACGGCTCAACCTTTGATGCTTGTTTGTCAAATCATAGCAAGGTTCTCAAGAGATGCGAGGAGAAACATCTTGTGCCCAACTGGGAGAAATGTCATTTCATGGTGAGAGATGGGATAGTCCTTGGCCACAGGATATCAGAGAGAGGGATTGAAGTGGATAAAGCAAAGATAGAAGTCATGGTGAGCTTAGAACCACCAAAGAATGTCAAGGGAGTAAGGAGCTTCCTCGGACACGCCGATTTCTATAGGAGATTCATTCAAGATTTCTCCAAGATCGCACGACCATTCACTCAACTCTTATGCAAGGATGTCCCATTTGAATTCGACGGTGATTGCCTCACGGCTTTCAAGAAGATCAAGGCGGCGCTAATAAGCGCACCGATTGTATAATCACCGGATTGGGAGCTCCCGTTTGAGATTATGTGCGATGCAACTGACTATGCTGTTGGTGCCGTGCTAGGAAAAAGAAAGGAGAAGAAACTTCATGTCATATACTATGCAAGTCGGACCCTGGATGAAGCACAATGCAACTACGCCACCACTGAGAAGGAGCTGCTCGCAATTGTCTTTGCGTTTGAGAAGTTCCGATCTTACCTTGTCGGATCTAAAGTCATCGTTCACACTGACCATGCTGCCCTCAAATATCTTCTATCCAAGAAGGATGCAAAGCCACGTCTCATCAGGTGGATTCTCTTACTGCAAGAGTTTGACTTAAAGATCGTCGACAGAAAAGGTGCGGAGAATAGTGTGGCGGATCATCTCTCCCATATGAGGATAGAAGAGCAGCTCCCCATAAACGACTCATTGCCAGAAGAAACAGTTTATTATGTCAGCGCCATACCAATAACAAGAGTCAACAACACGCCACCACCAGTCCCAGACAAGAGAATCGCTTTCGGTACACCTTGGTATAGCCACATAGCCAATTACCTTGCAGCCGACATTGAACCTCCGCAATTTGATGGATACAAGAAGAAGAAATTCTTGAAAGACATAAGATTCTACTTTTGGGACGAGCCTTACCTTTACAAGAAATGCCAAGATGGGATGTTCAGAAAATGTGTCCCGGAGGAAGAAATTGCAGGAATACTTCATGGCTGTCATGGATCAGCTTATGCCGGCCATTTTGGTACATTCAAGGCGGTTTCAAAGGTCTTACAGGCCGGTTTCTGGTGGCCAACAATGTTCAAAAATGCCCAGGTATTCATTTCAAAATGTGATGCTTGTCAAAGGATGGGAAACATTAGCAAAAGGAATGAGATGCCCCAAAACTTTATCTTGGAAGTAGAAGTCTTTGACGTGTGGGGGAATTATTTCATGGGACCCTTTCCCACATCTTTTGGAGACCAATACATCCTTTTAGCTGTTGACTATGTGTCAAAATGGGTGGAAGCCATTGCCGCTCCAAAAAATGATTTTAATGTTGTCATCAAGCTGTTCAAATCAGTCATCTTCCCGAGGTTTGGAGTGCCGCGAGTTGTGATTAGTGATGGAGGTTCCCACTTCATAAACCGAGTATTTGCCAACCTATTGAGGAAATATGGAGTTAGACACAAGGTTGCAAGCCCATATCACCCACAAACCAGCGGACAAGTGGAGATTTCAAACAGAGAACTAAAGAGCATACTACAAAAGACAACCGGGAAAACAAGGAAGGACTGGTCAGCTAAGTTAGATGACGCTCTTTGGGCTTACAGGACAGCCTTCAAGACACCACTGGGGAACAACACCTTTCCATCTCGTTTACGGGAAAGCGTGCCACTTACCAGTAGAGCTGGAGTATAAGGCGGCTTGGGCGGTCAAGGAGCTTAACTATAATCTCAAAACCGCAGCTGAGAGGCGCTTGATTCAACTGAATGAATTGGAGGAGATAAGACATCTGGCATATGAGAACACAAAGATCTACAAGGAGAGGACTAAGGCGTTTCATGACCGGAAGATAGTGCCAAAGTCCTTTGCTCCAAATGACCAGGTTTTACTCTTTAATTCACGGCTTAAGCTCTTTCCCGGTAAACTCCGCTCAAGATGGTCCGGTCCGTTCAAGATTAAAGAGGTGAAACCATATGGAGCAGTGGTTCTTTGGGACCCTAGTGGAGGAGACTTCACTGTCAACGGACAGAGGCTAAAGCCTTACCTAGCAAACGCGGACAAGGGAGAAGAAGAAGTCTTCCCCTTAGCCGATGCACCTCAAGCCTAAGACAGACAGGAGTCAAGCTAGATGACTTTAAAACAAGCGCTTTGTGGGAGGCAACCCACACGGTATTTCTTTTTCATTTTCAGTTTTCACATCATTTTTGCATTCATAACATTTTTTTTAAGGATGACGACCTAAGCGGAGACCCCACAAGAACATGTCCCACCCATTAATCCCACCCTTGTCCAAACCGACACCAAGGGGCGGGCACGAACTGGGAACACTAAAGGAGGGAAGCAGAATCACATCAGTCGAAGAAAATCACAAAACGGTCGAGTAGCTTTCAAGATATCCCATCCGACGAGATTCTCTCGGCCAAACGGGTGCAACGGAGGACCAACATCAGCCATCTCCCAAACCACGTGACCGATGTCCACCAAACTTCACAGGCGGCCAGACAATACCATATTGGTCAGCCAATCCAAAAGATCAGACGGAGGAATGTGAACGGATGAGGAGATAAGCACAGATGCCACATCCGGTCGATGGCGGGCAACCGAAGGCCGACAAAAACCGAAATCACGGCATGGAGACACCACCAGCTGGAAATGGATTCTTGGAGCTTCAATATCACTGTTCCAGAATAAAATCAACGGACGAACGAGCCAAATTCAAGGATGGTCAAGAAACTCTTCCCGGAGCCGAATTGACCACTTTGTGAAGGAACTCTCAATCCGCTCGTTCGTTTGGCGCCAAACTTCACCAGTGCCTATAACATATGAGGTTGGTCGATGGAATTTCAAGATAGGTCAGAGAATTCTTCATCATTCGAGCTGTGGTCTATTGCACTATCATCCGGTCGACCGAATGGACCACCAAATGAAGGGGGGAAACGGCCGATCGGTACCTCAACTCGTGCCTGAGGTGCTAATCGATACCCAAACAATATGGGTGTGCGAAATGGTACCTACCCTATACAAAATCCACTTTACCCACCCAAACGTTTACTCTTTTGGCCAAACCCAGCCTTGACCCCATCCCCGTTAGTCAACCTTTTGACTCCGTTAAACGGAGCTGAGTCAACCGCTCGTTCGTTTGACCTCAAACTTCACCAGGATCTCTAAAACATCAACTTGGACGGTAAAATTTCAATATGGTACATGCAATTCTTAACGGTTTGTTATGTGGTTCATAGCACTCATTTTGGGTCGACAGAATGAGCCATACTCGACCAAAATGCAAACCGAGGAGAATCAAGCCTGGAAATTCAAAATTCACCGACCAATCATGCCTACAGAGGAGCCCCAATCAGTTATCTGACCCTGATATTCATCACAACTGGTCAACACTTGGTAACATCATCCTAACCTTTCCCTTTTCCATTTTATTCCATCTTTACCTCTCTTAATCTGATTTTTCTTACACCGGGACGGTGCAAGTTAAGTCTGGGGGGATTATACTAATAAGTTTGTTCATTTTGGCATTTCATCTTGCATTATTTTTCTTTTCATCGAGTCGTTTTTATTTAGTCAAAACTTTTGTCGAGAATTATGACTTTATCTTGGACCTAACCATTGTTGTGCCCGTGTTTTAAGTGACCATTGATCAGTTATTGGCAGTTTACTTCATCACATGTGCACCATGAGTGGATTGATCTACCAAAAATGTCCACATCTCCAAGGGTTTAAGAAGGATACATCTTTGACTCCGCACCTTAATGAACTTAACCTTCTCGGCTAGAGGCTTGGTTTTACAAAGGGCACGCCTCCTCATCCTCACCAAATAGTGAAAGTCTATGTGAGTTCGGTTTCCCCTCTCTCTCCCCTTCAAATTTAAGAAAAAGCACCATGGTCCAAGTAACCGGGCATTAGGTGGCAACCACCATCAATACTCGCGTCTATGGAAGAACTTTTGATCCAAGTAACCAGGGATTAGGTGGCTACAACCATCAATACTCACGTCTATGGAAGATCCATCAAAAACCTCCACAAAGAGGAGAAGAAGTCGAATAAAAAAAATACTATGCTACCCTAAAAAAGGGATGAATCGACTTAAGAAATGAGAAGAGAGAGAGGTGAAACAAGAGCCAAGACATGTGTTTTATAAAAAGAGGATGGGTAAGAGTCTATAACCCCTTTGATCGATATCCCCTAGTTGAGACCACACCTTTAGAAACTAAAGGAGTCAAAGGTGGCGAATTTGGATGGCCTAAAGAGAAGTGGATTGCTTTGGGATGATTGCAAAACTAATGGTATGTACTTTCTTGTTCTTAATTCTAAATGCCATTACTGTTTTATGTGGATCACTAAGATAAATGTCAACATGGATTTCCAAAAGGATTTAAGAGTTCTCATGTTTTCAAACCTCTTTTCCATGCTTAGTTTGCTTGGGGACAAGCAAAAGATAAGTCTGGAGGAGTTGATATATCCTTATTTTGCATGATTTTACTTAGTATTTATTTATGTTTTCAAGTGTTTTCAATAAGGTTTTATGCCTTTAGAGGTAGTTTTCTTGTATTTGTTGGTTTTGAAGTCTTAACAGGTTAAAACATCAAAAAGGATTCAAAAAGGAGAAAAAGAGCCTCAAACCATAATCCATGCAAGTTTCCAAGTCAAGAGCCTCAACAAAACTCCATTTGTCCGATTCTCGCATTTGGACAGAACCGGAGCATCCGAAAGATGGCCGCGGTTGAAGGTCTTTCCGACGTTCAAAAATCATGATCTTGGTCTTGCTGGATAGATATGTGAGTCATGCATCCCGGAGAAGTGGATTCAAGCCATTTAGATCAACCATCATGGAGAAACTCTTTTTCTCCCAAGACGTGTCCGCCAGGCGAGCAAACAAAGCCCATGGAGACTTGGCGCCACAAACAGCCCGGGATTCCGCGGCATGGACCTTGTATCGACTTAACACAAGCCCAGATTGCTTTTGGTGGTTTACTTATCCTGAACCCGGTCCAATCACGTCGCAAATCATCAAGGCCGGTTAACCGGAAAGTGTCCTTTTTCAACACTTCACAAACCTAGCGACTTCTACCCTATTAATACAAGCTTTTAGCCTCGACCTAAAGGAGAGAGCGAGTGCGCCATCAGAGGAGAAGAGAGAGAGCTGTCCCAGAAGCAGAGAGAAGAGGTTTTCTCTCAAGATCCAAGACGCACACACACTTGCACTTAACAACCTTGGCGATTGTTTTTTATCTTTACTTTTGTATTGAATCCGAGAGAGTATTGAGGAGAAATCGACTTTGTTCTTCATACATAGAGAAGCTTTCTTCATTCTTTACCTCTTTTTAATACTTATCATGTTTTCAATCATCATGTCTTGTGTTGTTTGCGCCATGATTGAGTAGTTACCTTGCTAGGTTAAAGGCTAAGCCGATGGGTTCATGAAATCGTTAGCTTTAATCTTTTAGGTTGGGATAATTTGTTTGGTTTCATCACCTCTACTTGAGCATAATGCCGCTTGCTTTTCTGATCAACTAGCATCGGATCTTGGGTTAATATACTCTCCAACAGCTTGCTATATTGCCGGACTTAGTATTTGGTGAGCAATGAATCACACCCATCGAAAGTTGAGTTGTGAGTCATTGTGAAAAATCATAACTTGAACACCCTTAATGCATGTTTTCAACTTATAATAACCATCGAAAGTTGAGTCTATTAGGTTGATTTAACATAGTAGTTTGATCCACGAAAGTGGGATAACTATATCTTCGTGTTATGAGTTCATGAACGGTTTTTATTATATCCCTTCCATTTGATTATCTTGTTAATGGTTCATGATGCCTTGAGGTTTGCCTAATGCCTAGTATCTCCACTTATTGATTTCCATTCCCTTTTACTTGCTTGACACTTTCATTTCAGTTACAATCCAAACAAAACTCTATTTTGTTTTAGCTTGATTCAACCTCCATACGATTTGTAGTACAATCGATAGGTCCTTGTGGATTCGATCCCATCTATACTTACCTCGTTGCTGTGCACTTTCAGGTAGTTCTAGTGGGTAAAACTTGAGGCAATCCCACGATCACATCAGCCGGTCAACTTCGTCATAGGTTGCGACATGCTAGCCAAACCCTTGACGAATCTCCTGTAATAACTTGTTATAGCAGAAAACTCCTCATCTCGGTAGCAATACCCGGTCTAGGCCAATCTCTGATAGCCTCAATCTTCGCCGGATCTACTGAAACTCCCTCTGCAGACACGACGTGACCAGAAATCGCATATGTCGCTGCCCGAAACTGCACTTGCTCAACTTAGCATACAGCTTTTGCTCCAAAAGCTTCTCCAGAACCAATCTCAATTGAGCCTCATGCTCCTCGGGACTCCTCGAATAAACCAAAATGTCGTCAATGAAGATGATAACGAACACGTCCAAAAACTCCATGAACACGTCGTTCATCAATCTCATGAATGTTGTCGGCGCGTTAGTCAAACCAAAGGGCATGCCGCAAACTCAAAATATCTGTATCTCGTCCTGAAAGTTGTCTTACGAACATCTGCCTCGTCTATCGGAATCTGAAGATAATCCGATGCTAAGTTGATAACAGGATTTTGCTATGCAATTATCCTATAGCACTATCATGTCGATGTAGCACTTAAAAGAGTCAATCCAAAATGGGAGGAGATTGATAGCAGTTTATGATTATGCAGAAGCGAATGCAAATCAAGACAAAGGGGTGTTTAAGATGACACGGAACTAATCTATCAATCTAATGCAAAGACAAGGACCAAGTGGAAAGTAAAAGCAATGAACTAAAGCTAGCTCGATCGAGTAGAGCTAAAACATAACAAGGGTAGCTCGATCGAGTTAAGCTAAAACGGGACAAAGGTAGCTCGATCGAGGGGCCCGAAGTTTGCACTAAACAAGAAGAAATAGCCTCGATCGAGTCAAGGTAAAGACAGAACTAAAACACGATAAAAAAACGTAAGTAAGACTCAAATGGAAGACATAGGCTGAGGGACGGGGTTGACAATCAGAGAGAACCTATCACTAATCAATTATGCTTTCTAAATCAACATGAATACATGTTTATCCCTTGGCCATGGAGGAGGTCGGTTATCCCCCGTGGCGTTACAAAACCGCCAATCCGGTTCAGTCCCGCTAGCTAACTGTCATTAGAGCGTGAGACATAAACCAGAGAGCATTAACGAACCAATCCATGCAATGCCCTAGAAGCTCCTTGTGCAACCACTTCCGTGGGACAAGAGAATGCTAATCCTCTGTTGGGCTCAATCCGACACTCAACCAAGCGGGTCAGGCCGGTGAGCGTCCAAAATCGAATCCACCATGGTCAGTGGCTGGATCGCATAGAGCATGACCCAACAGAGAGGGATAATGGACTAAAACCTTAAGCAACAGAGATTAGGCATAATGATTCTCTAATCTAATCCATCCCTAAACCTAAGTGGTGATTTACTCACTAATCATATCCAAAATCGAAATCACAACCGAAAAAACTAAAACAGACATAATATGAAAGATCAAAAGAAGATTAACAACTTTTATTAAATAAGCAAATGCAAAATGTGAATAACAAGGTCTAGATCTACAAATTAAAAGACATAAAGCTTAAGAAATTAAAACCTAGATTTTCTTACTAAAATGGCGAAATAAGGAAGAAGATCTCGTGGATTAGGTCAGCAGGACTTTTATAGGCAAGCCACTAGGGCTTCAGTCAAGACAGTAACCGCCTTAGTCCACTCAATCGAGTAGCTTGGTCGAGGCGCCTCTTTGGCCTAGCTCGGTCGAGGCGCTTGGTCGAGGGGCCTTTTTGGCCTAGCTTGGTCGAGGTTCTTGGCCGAGTAGTCTTTCTGCCTAGCTCGATCAAGCTGCTTGGTGAAGGCAGACTCTCTTTTCTTCCAATGCATCGACTTCGCTCCAAAGTGCTCCAAAGCATCTGGTAAGGACACGAAACATGCAAATGCATGCAATGCACTTCCTAGAACAACTAAGTATGTAAACTAATAAGAAAGTGCAAATAAATGCTACTAAAGATGGGTGAAAGTATGCAAAAGTGGTATAAACATTATGCTAAAAGAGTATGAAATATGAATGCATCAACACCCCCAAACTTATCCTTTGCTTGCCCTCAAGCAAACAAATAGAACAAGAAGGAGATGAAGGTTGAAAACAGTTGATATAGCCAAAATATGCCAGCAAAAACAGGTTGATCAATGTCCAGGTTCGAGATTCTAGAGTGCATCAATGTGAGAGTTACTTCTAAAAATCTTAGCCATGCTTAACAAGATCAATCAAACTTCACAGTCAATCAAACCATTCAATCATATCAGCACATCCTTTTAACATTCATTAAACAGAACAGTGAACCACTCTTATGCAAATATAAACAACTCATTTGGCCAAGGGTGATGGTTAAGAGACAAAGATGTTCCCTTTCAAATGCAAACATCGGTTTATAAACAGGGATCTCTCAAAGAAAATGAACATGCTTCATCAAAAGGCTAAGAGTTAGAACCAAGGATGATACAAGAGCAGAAATCCCATCTACCCAGATCACACTCGATCGAGTCTAAACCCAAAACCCAGAGAAAAAGAACCAATTCCTATCTACCCTTTATGCATTGCCTTTAGACACAGAGGAGCACTTTATCACTTTTTCTTTCTTTTTCTTTGTACTTAGCCAAGGGAGAGGTTTTTCTTATCATACTCTAGCGGTTTGGGACTCATACACTTAGGGAACTTTTCTTTTCAAACACTTGAGGCTTATGCCTTCTTTTCTTAAACACTAAGAACCCTTTTCTTTTTCTTTAAACACTTCCCAAACCTTTACTAGACTTTCTTGAGACACAAACCAACTCCCTGGTCTTAACCACAACTCTCTTTCTTTTCTTTTCCCAGAACATAAAACACACCCGCCCAAGCCCAGATGAACACCCCCAAACATAGCCTAAGCTGATCCTAAAGACGGACCAGAATCTACACAGAAACCCCTGCTCTTGTCGGTTTAACCTCAACACCATTTGCCAAGCATATTCGAAATAAGGCCTCACAAACACACAAGAACAGCAAAGGGTTTGAAAGAAAGGCTAAGGTAAGGGTGGGGTTAGCTGCTTGGACAAACAAGAGTGGATAAAATGGGAAAAGAATGTCCAAGTATATATGAATATCCATGAGTTGCTTATCAATGCATGAAATGGTAATTAAGAGTCAAGATTATGGTTCAAATATATAGGGAAATGCATCAATTCACAGCAATGGTTTAAATGAGATGTGCATGTCATGATATGATCAGGTTAAACATGGTTCTACCTTAACTCTTCATTCTCACCCTAATGCACAAAAGATTCAAGAACCAGGGCACAGATCAAAGCGCATGAGATGGCATATTTATAAGGTCATATCAACAATGCAATGTGAATGCATACCTATATGATGCATATTAGACTCAATCTTAAAAATGTGAATGCGACTACATGAATATTTTTGAGATTTTTCGAAACTTTTTACAATTTTTAGTGGTTTTCTATGCCTTATATGCATGCAGACTCAAGAGATGAAAAAATGAAACTAAGAACATAGAACACAAAGTCAAATGGCTCTCAGACCCTCCCCCAAACTTAAATTACACAGTCCCTTGTGTAACAGAAGTCTAAGAGAAAGAATGAGAGCAAAACAAAGAAAATAAAACATAATGCAGGCGGTATGTACAATGGATCGAGTGTTTGGTACCTCAGTGATAGCCAAAAAGATCGGCTATGATGTCATCCCTCTCTGATGGGGGGAGTCTACCGTCTGGAGCGCTGTATTCGACCATAGTGGCTCGACCGTACTCGCTGCTGAAGTCAACGTGGTGAGACGAGCCTTCTCCGTGGCCTCGATCGAGTCCGGTGTTAAGGTCAGCTGGTGCTTGCTCGAGTTGCTCGGTGAAGTCTGGCTGAGCTCGGTCGAGTCCACCCGTGAAGTCACTGTGGCGCGAGCTAAAACTTCTCCGTTTTTTCTGTCTTTGCCGCTCTGCTTCTCTGGGTTCAAAGGATGATGATCGTGGTGGCTCTTGAGTGGAGGGACGCCTGGCTGTGTGGATGAGTGAGCGGCTTCTCCTAAAGGGTGGGGGAGGGTGTCTCCTTGTGGTGGAATGCTTCACCTTCCTCTCAAGGTTCTTGATGGTCTTTGCCATGCTTCCCACTGTCTTCTTCAACTGATCCACTGTCTTGGCTTGCCACTTGTTCAGCTTTTGAAGGAGGCCTATGCGTTTATGAGCCGCTACCACTGCTGGATTGCTTCCTTGGTAAGGGTAGTCTTCAAAGTAGTACCTCTCTGGTTCAGCCATCTCCTCATCCGCTTGGATATGTTGTTCCATTGGTTCCGAGGCAGCTTGCCTTCCTCCCTGGTGATATAGGGCGTTTTGCGGAGGGTGGAAATCTACATTTCTCCCGTTCCTGAACTTGGTATGCGCTTGGTTGGGCAGCAGTATCTTGGCTTCCCCTCCATCTGGATGATCAAAGTTGTATACATACCTCCCTTGCACCTCCTTATAATCCAATATCTTATCTCTTTTGAGGTAAGGGATGTCCAGCCAACCATGTGCCACACAGGCTGAACCATCAAGGTCCACATCACAAGCGATTAGGATGGGTGTGACGATCCCGCCTACAAACAGAGAAGGCTTTGACGTTCTGTTGCGGTTGGTGTAGACTGTTTCTTGATAAGACATTAGCTGATCCAAGAAGGGAACTAGGAGTCATGTATCTGAGCTATCTCCTTTGATTGCTACTCCACCTCTCAGCAGCTTGACAACTGGTTTGAGACCCTGGTCCAGAAGCTGCAGCTCACCCTCAGTAACATGTCCTGTCACGGTCCTAGCAAAGAATGTGCTGGCTAGTGCCTTGTGAACATAGCGCAAAACATGGCTTCTAATCTCAGCGCTTTTGGAGCGGGATGGAGTGTATGTTCCTCTGGCTATTGTCTTCCACAAAGCGATCAGCTCATTCTCCTCATACTCCACTGCTGTGTCTTGTCCACTCTTGAAGCCAAACAAATTATCCAGCTCCTTGTAAGAGAGAGAGTATTCTCTGCCGTTGATTCTAAAACAGATCCAGCCCAGACCTTTGTTGAACGCCTCTCTGTCCTCCTCATCATAGTGGTGCAGCTCCAATGTCGCTAAAAACTGGCAAGTCTCCTCCTGATATCCCTCTGCATACATTCGCATGAACTGCTCAAGTCCCATGCTCCTAGGCTGTCCATGGCCTCAGCTTGTGGGTATCTTATTCCCATGAAGATGTGTTCCTTGAGCAGACTGTAAACGATCTCGGACTTAGACCGCTCCCTCTCCTCTGGTTCCTCTCCAGCACACTCCTCATCACCATCATTCTGCGCTTGCTCTCCAGCCTCTTCCCTTTCATCCATTGGATCCTCAACCGGCTTAACTGGCCGCTTGCCTCTCGCCTTCGCCGTTCTCCTCCTCTATGTCTCACTAGCTTCAATCCGTTCCTCCTCAATGTCCATTGGTTCATGCTCAACCGGTTCAGCGATCCTCTCCGCCCTTATTGGTTGGCACTGGCTCTTGCTCCTTCTTAATGCGCTATCCCTGAAAAGATGAAGTTAAGCAACATTAGCTCTGAAATAAACAGACTCAACCATGCGCAGCCTCTCACTTGATCGAGTTAAGGCGCGGCTGAGTCAACTCGGTCAAGCACTCGGTCGGGTCAACTCGGTCGAGTCAGCTCAGGTAAGTCAACTCGAGCGAGTCAAATCAAAACCGTGTACTCGAGCGAGTCAACTCGGCATAGAGAGGATCGAGCCTAAATTGATAAATAGCAAGAACCAGGGTGCGAAAATGGCTAACTAGCTTAGGTAGAGCAAGTAATCGCCTTCACTAAACCTTTTCTGTAAGAACAAGCAACTTAGATTCAACAAAATTTCCATGGTAAGAACAGCTCAAAGTCGCTAAAGAGTCTTAAGGTTCCAAGAAACAGAGAAAGCGATGTAATCCTCTAGCAAAGATAGCACTAATTCACAAAAGATTCAAGAGCAATTAACCCATAATCAAACACATCCAAGAGATTATAGCCACGCGATTTCAACAAACTTATGAGGGGATAAGAGAAAATCGAATTTAAACCTAGATTTATGGCGGATTAAACCGGCTGTAGGCCTTGAAAACATGATTGATGCAAGAAAATCAAGAAAATGCAAGAGATTATGAAGAAAGAAGGGGCGATTTTTAGTGGTTTCTAGAGAGAAGGAAGAGAGAAAAATGAGAGAGAGAGATGAGAGAGACTCGATCGAGTGAAAATTTGTGGTGAGGGAGGAGAGAGGTGGTCTCGATCGAGTTTATAAAGGGGATAAGGATAAAATATTGGTGGTTAGGAAGGAGAGAGGGAGACAAAATTAGGGGAATCTCTTTCAAAGACAAGGACCAAGTGGACCCAAGTGAGTAAGTGGGAAACAAGTGAGGGTCCACTTCAGAAAAAACGGTCATGATCATGAAAATTCAAAATTTAAAGGAGAGGAGCGTTTTAACCTTGACTCGATCGAGTTAACGGTTCTGGTCAACGCACGTGTGCCCCACTCGATCGAGTTAATGAAAAATTCGATCAAGTCCATCATCCTTGTTTGAGTTGGATCCCACCTGGCTCAAACCTCATTCCTGACAAGACACGCAAAAAACTACAAAGCAATAATAAGCAAGAATTTAAAATATGTACAAGGATCCTCATGGGACTTCCTCCCAAGTGAGCTTGTTTAAGGTCGCTAAGCTTGACAGTTCTTCCTCCGGCTAGTGGGGTTTAGAGTTAGGCCTGTCTTCAAGGGTGATACACAGGACCTTAGAGAAAAGCTCTTTTAGCTTCATCGGATCGTTCTGGAACTCGGGACTGACGATATCTCTGGCACTCGAGAAGGGTTTAGACCTTCCCTTGAACTTGACCTTATACTCAAGCTTTCCTCCCTTGAGTTCCAATGGTAACAGAGTCACCGTAGACGGAGATGGGGTAGAGGGAACAGGTTGAGGTTCCTTGGTTCTTTTCTTTTTACCCTTGCGAACAGCTTGTGAAACCATCCTCACCTCCTCCTGTTGAGCCCTTCCTAGTGGCTAAGTGAACAATGCAAAAAGGCTCTCGCCATCAAAGATTCCCGGCTCACTGTCAACAGGCTATGAAGGCTCACTATGCAGCTCATTTCCATACTCAATAATATCAGAACTAATCACGTTGGATTGCAACTCCGCAGTTGTGATAGTTCCACAATACTCTGTGGAAAAAGTCTTAAGTGGATATGAGACTTGGCTGTTCACATGGTGAAGGATCACTAGCTTGTTGTGGAAATCGATGGAGGCTTCTGCTGTAGAGAGGAATGGGGTTCCAAGTATCAAAGGACCTCCTTCTTATCAACCATATTCAGAACAGTGAGATCTGTTGGTATGGTGCAACTCCCAATCTTCAGAGGGTAATCTAGGATAAGACCAAGTGGTGGTTTTGAGGAAGCATCTCCGAACATGATAGATGGACCAGGCTGCTTCATAAAACTCTGCGCACTCAGCCTCTTAACCATACCAAGCGAAATCAAGTTGACACTAGCTCCGGAATCAACAAGCGCATCATCGAGCTGAAAATGACCAAGAGAGCACGGAAGTGTGAATTTCCCCTGATCTTTGAGCTTGGTAATGACTCTGCTTGGACATGAGGTTGGAGGTTTATAGACGGGTGGGATCGGGTGGATGCTGACTCGATCGAGGCAGCTTTTCATGGTGAGTAGTGGAACAAGTAGAGGCCTCGATCGAGGCTTGCTTCTCAACTCCAGCGAGTGTAGTCTCTGATACAGTTGAACACTCAACATCACAACCGTAAAGAAGTTGTGTAATCTCCTGTATGGCTCGTTCGTTCGTTCTCAGCAGCCTGTTCTTCATCAGCGTTGGAGTAGACGACATGGCAATGGTCCTTGGGATTCTGAATGGCTTTCCCAGGAAGCTGACCAGGATGTGCTATAGAAGAGGAGGCACCTTTGTTCTCAATGGTTGTCATCCTGGAGTTCAATAATTCAAGCTTGCCGTTGATCTCTGCAAGCTTCTTGCTTGTCTCCATAACTCCAGTAGCCTGACCTTGCAACAGCTGCTGTATCATGGCACTCATATCAGGTTCCTGAACCTGAGGTGCTTGATGCTGCTGTGGAACAAACCCAGGTGGCGCTCCAAATTTCTGCTTCTGCACATAATCGCCCTGTTGGCCTTGTACGAACTGATTCTTTGGAACAAATGCTTGCTGCTGAGGCTGACTCTGCTGCTGTTGAGGGGGGTACACTTGATCTTGAGGGTTTGCTACGTTGGTACTTCTGTAGGATAGGTTAGGGTTTGCTTTGTATGTGTAGTAACCCTTCTGGTATCCTCCTTGGGTGTTCTGCACATAGCTGACCTCTTCAACCTGCTCATTCTCCCCTTCTTGGACCTGAACAAACTCCTCCTCTGAAACAAAATGAACCTGCTTTATGCTGGATTGGGCAAGAAGCAGTTTATCAATTTTCTCATTCAGAGATTTCACCTCCTTCTTCAGCTTGTCGCACTACAAGAAAACAGACATTTTGCAACGAAATTTTGCGTCGAAATTATTTCGTCGCAAATTAACGTCGAATTTCCATCGCAATTACGACGACAAACTAAGTCGTCGTAAATCCGTCGTTAATAGGGACGAAATCAAATCGTCGTAAAATCGTCGTTGTATAGCGACGAATTTACGACTAGGGAGCAATGTTTACACATTTCGACGTAAATTCGTAGTAAAGTTGCGACGATTTAATGACGACGTGGTTTCGAAGGTAAATAACGTCGAATTAGCAACGAAATAGAGTGGCTTGAGATCCGTTGTTAAACCGTTGGTAAATGGCGACGTATTTACAATGGCTAAGTTAGGTAGACACATGAATTTAAACGTGTCTTAAAGATTTGTACCGGTATTTTAACAACAAAACATATCTATGCAATTTCGTTGTAAAATGACAAAGTCGTTGGAAAATCGATGGAAAATCGTCATAAATGTTGTTGCAAATTCGTTGCAAATATCAAAAACTCTCTATATAAACACGGCTGCACAATCGGGTTTAGCGGAACCATATGAGAACACAGCTGAGCATATCCTATTAATAGATCCCGAGAACCCGCAGGTCGTAGATCAACCAACCGATTCAACAGATGACGACGAAGAAAGCGTTCCAGACGAATTCTTCGAAAGTGATGACCAGATGATGAAGACAATGTAGAAAATGAGTCCGGCGAGTATTAATTTAAGATGATTTAATTTATATATTTAAATGTATATATGTTCTCTGTATTGAAAAAACTTTTGTAATATTATTAAGTAGAAAATCTAATATTATGAAGTTTATTTGGAGCTTGATTAAGTTATGTGGCTTATTAATTTTATTTAGTTAAATTGTTGTATCATTTTCGTTGAAATTGGAACCGAAATCTGCGACGAATTGTCAACGTTCAGATCACTGAAATCTGCGATGAATTAGCAACATAACGTTGTTAATTCATTGCAAATAACGACACTTGTAAAATCGTTGGAAATTCATTGGTACATGTTCTTTTATATTTACAAAAATCTGGATCAGAGATCGTTCTTCCGGAAAATGATAAGCACAGTGCAAAACATTTTCCGCAAAACGATCCCTGGAGCTAAATTGATGTAAATTTTTCTAAAATTCTCTCGGGAGAGTTGGGAGAGGTGGTGGGAAAGGTGTGTGGTGGAATGAAGGGTGGTGGTCCTTTTATAGGCAAATTTGAGTTTCAACCTACTTGGTTTTCAGTTGGTATTTACGTCGAATTTCCAACGCCATGGTCGTTAAATCGTCGCTAATTACGACGAATTACCGACGATATTAACATAATCGTCGTGAATTCGTCGTAAAAAGCGACGATTTAGCGACGATCTACTCGTATATAGCTGTTACGTTGTTAATTCATTGCAAAACAAAACTCTAAACCCTAAAAACAGCATCTTACACACATTTATTCAAGTATCAACCTTACTACTCGACAAATGAAAACATTTTTAATGTTTACTCCAAGAGAAAAAAAGTTTTAATGAATATAAAGAAGATGAACCAAAGTTTCTCATAGTAAAAGGTTTTAATATATGTAATCTTAAAGGATTTCTTGTAGTTTTAAATTTATCTCATATGATTTGTTTTACTTTTGTCACTATAACGTTTTTTTAGCTTTTAATTCACTTGTTATACTAATATATGAACGTCTAACTGTTTGGGGCAAGTTTAGGGTTTAGGGATTATATTACCGACGAATTTACGACGATTCCTCGTGTTATTTAAAAACGGTTTCCTCGTTTGAAATCGAAAAAAATACTAATTAGATCCCACCTTAGCGACGAATTAACGACGATTTGGGACACGTCGTCGCTAGTTAGTCGTTAAATCAGATTTATCTTTATTTTAATATTCGATCAGTTTAGAACTTTCAGAATAAATAATTAACGAACTATGTTTTCTCGGTTCTCCTCGTTAAATCGTCGGCAATTAACGACGAATTCCCAACGGCACAAAATAGAAACATTTATTTCCCGCGTGCGGAGAATGAAATTTTCACGAAAATAAGTAGCGACGAATTTGCGACGATAGTTAAATATCGTCTCAAATGTCGTCGCTAGTTAGTCGTTAAATCAGATTTATCTTTATTTTAATATTCGATCAGTTTAGAACTTTCAGAATAAATAATTAACGAACTACGTTTTCTCGGTTCTCCTCGTTAAATCGTCGGCAATTAACGACGAATTCCCAACGGCACAAAATAGAAACATTTATTTCCCGCGTGCGGAGAATGAAATTTTCACGAAAATAAGTAGCGACGAATTTGCGACGATAGTTAAATATCGTCTCAAATGCGTCGCTAATTAGCGACGATTTCGCGACGATTCTGATAATATATATCTCTCTTCCCGCTTCCTCGAAACATTTATTTCCCGCGTGCGGAAGAGTGGGATTTTCACGAAAAAGTTAGCGACGAATTTGAGACGATATTTAATTATCGTCGCAAATTCGTCGCTAATTAGCGACGACGTAGCGACGATTCTGATAATATATATCTCTCTTCCCGCTTCCTCAAAACATTTATTTCCCGCGTGCGGGAGAGTGGAATTTTCACGAAAAAATTAGCAACGAATTTGCGACGATAATTAAATATCGTCACCAATTCGTCGCTAATTAGCGACGATTTAGCAACGATTCTGATAATATATATCTCTCTTCCATCTTCCTCTTCTCTTCCTCGCATCTCACACTCCCTCCCAAACTCGGCCACCACTCTCTCTATCTCAACTCCGGCGCTCTCTCCCTCTCATATCCGGCGCTCTTCCATCTTCCTCCTCTCTGCTCGCATCTCACACTCCCTCTCTCAAACCCTAAAGTATCCGACCACCACTCTCTCCCTCTCATCTCCGGCCACCACTCTCTCCCTCTCATATCCGGCGCTCTTCCATCATCCTCCTCTCTGCTCGCATCTCACACTCCCTCTCTCAAACCCTAAAGTATCCGACCACCACTCTCTCCCTCTCATCTCCGGCCACCACTCTCTCCCTCTCATCTCAGGCCATCACTCTCTCCCTCTCATCTCCGGCCACCACTCTCTCCATCTCATCTCCGGCCACCACTCTCTCCATCTCATCTCCGGCCACCACTCTCCCCATCTCATCTCCTGCCGCCACCACTCTCTCCCTCTCATTTCCGGCCACCACTCTCTCCGGCCACCACTCTCTCCATCTCATCTCCGGCCGCCACCACTCTAATAATAATATTTTATTTTTGATATTATTTATAATTGTTTTGTTTTTTTTTTTAAATTTATAAAACAATTCGTCGTAAATTCGAGGTGAATAATAAACAATATAATAACGGTTGTCGTCGTTAAATCGACGCAAAATACCATGATTTAACAACGAAAATATTGCAACTAATTACCAACGAAATGTAGGTAAACATATTTAAACAACCCGTTACTAATCCGTCGACATATCGTCGGTAACGTGCCTCGTAAATTCGTCGTAATATTCCCGACGCGTTTACTTTCCTCGTAAATTCGTCGTAAAATTGCCGACGATTTAACGACGAAAAATTGTGTCGAATTAACGACGAATAGTTGTCATCGGTTTTTAGCGACGAATTTACGACGATTTCTCATTAACGACGCTCGCTTCCCGACGATTTAAAATTCGATGCAAATTCGATGTAAATGGCCATTAGCGACGAATTAACAATGTATACTGTCGTCGTAAAATGCATGTTTTCTTGTAGTGTCGTCTGACTCGATCGAGCCCCTGTTGGTTCGATCGTACTCCTCATTATAGTTGCCATCCGAGCGAGCAATGTTCTCAACCAGCTCCCAACCGTCTTCAACATCCTGGTCCAAGAAGTCACCGTTGCTGGCGGTGTCAAGCATCTGTCGGTACTTTCGCAAGACGCCTCGGTACAGGGTGCTAAGAAAGGACTCATTGTTGAACCCATGGTGTGGACATTGGCTGGTGTAACCCTTGAACCGCTCCCAAGCCTCAGAAAAGGTCTCTCCATTCTTCTGATGGAACCCAGAGATCTCACTGCGGAGCTTAGCAGTACGTCCGGTTGCAAAGAACTTGGCAAGAAACGCCTTCTTGCAGTCGTCCTAGGTGGTGATTGAACCGTGGGCTAGGTTCTTCTCCCACTGGTGTGCTTTCTTTCCAAGTGCGAGTGGGAACAAGCGCAGCTTGATGGCGTCTTCAGAAACGCCATTCACCTTTGTGAGGTTGCACATACGGTCGAACTCATCCAGATGATCGATCGGATCCTCACAAGGCAAACCGTGGAGACAAGGTTGATCATACCCAGCTTGATCTCAAAATTGTTGTTCTGGACAGGTGGTGGAATGATCCCCTGCCTCTGCGTGTGTGTATTTGGAGCATATCCTGCTCCAATGTGTCGGACTGGCCTTGCTCGAGCCTGACCATTACCCTGTGGGTCAGCCATGGTTTCTGCGAACTGCTCAGTCTCGGCCTGTTGCCTCTGCTCTCTCAGTATCCTCTGAATTCTATCGATGTTGTCCAAATAATAAATCAAGTTGCCACTGCCTCTTGATCTGGTTTGCATACACCTGAAAAGGCAAAGACAAAAACCCAGATAGCAGAGTATAGATATTCGAGTGGCTCACAAAGAACTTGATCTGGTTTGCATACACCTGAGAATTCAAAGACAAAAACCCAGATAGCATACTATAGATATTCAAGAAGTAAACAAATAACTTGATCTAGCTAGCTACTAGAATCCTAAATGCAATCGAAATAAATCCCAAATCGGCAACGGCGCCAAATTGATAACAGGATTTTGCGATGCAATTATCCTATAGCACTATCATGTCAATGTAGCACTTAAAGGAGTCAATCCAAAATGGGAGGAGATTGAAAGCAGTTTAGGATTATGCAGAAGCGAATGCAAGTCAAGACAAAGGGGTGTTTAAGATGACACAGAACTAATCTATCAATCTAATGCAAAGACAAGGACCAAGTGGAAAGTAAAAGCAATGAACTAAAGCTAGCTCGATCGAGTAGAGCTAAAACATAACAAGGGTAGCTCGATCGAGTTAAGCTAAAACGGGACAAAGGTAGCTCGATGGAGGGGCCCGAAGTTTGCACTAAACAAGAAGAAATAGACTCGATCGAGTCAAGGTAAAGACAGAACTAAAACACGATAAAAAAATGTAAGTAAGACTCAAATGGAAGACATAGGCTCAGGGACGGAGTTGACAATCAGAGAGAACCTATCACTAATCAATGATGCTTTCTAAATCAACATGAATACATGTTTATCCCTTGGCCATGGAGTCTCGAGGTCGGTTATCCCACTCCCGTGGCGTTACAAAACCGCCAATCCGGTTCAGTCCCGCTAGGTAACTGTCGTTAGAGCGTGAGACATAAACCAGAGAGCATTAACGAACCGATCCATGCAATGCCCTAGAAGGTCCTTGTGCAACCACTTCCGTGGGACAAGAGAATGCTAATCCTCTGTTGGGCTCAATCCAACACTCAACCAAGCGGGTCAGGCCGGTGAGCGTCCATAATCGAATCCACCATGGTCAGTGGCTGGATCACATAGAGCATGACCCAACAGAGAGGGATAATGGATTAAAACCTTAAGCAACAGAGATTAGGCATAATGATTCTCTAATCTAATCCATCCCTAAGCCTAAGTGGTGATTTACTCACTAATCATATCCAAAATCGAAATCACAACAGAAAAAGCTAAAACAGACATAATATGAAAGATCAAAAGAAGATTAACAACTTTTATTAAATAAGCAAATGCAAAATGTGAATAACAAGGTCTAGATCTACAAATTAAAAGACATAAAGCTTAAAAAATTAAAAATAAGATTTTCTGACTAAAAAGGCGAAAAAAGGAAGAAGATCTCGTGGATTAGGTCAGCAGGCCTTTTATAGGCAAGCCACTAGGGCTTCAGTCAAGACAGTAACCGCCTTAGTCGACTCGATCGAGTAGCTTGGTCGAGGCGCCTCATTGGCCTAGCTCGGTCGAGGCGCTTGGTCGAGGGGCCTTTTTGGCCTAGCTTGGTCGAGGTTCTTGGTCGAGTAGTCTTTCTGCCTAACTCGATCGAGCTGGTTGGTGAAGGTAGACTCTCTTTTCTTCCAATGCATCGACTTCGTTCCAAAGTGCTCCAAAGCACCTGGTAAGGACACCAAACATGCAAATGCATGCAATGCACTTCCTAGAACAACTAAGTATGCAAACTAATAAGAAAGTGCAAAGAAATGCTATTAAAGATGGGTGAAAGTATGCAAAAGTGGTCTAAACATGATGCTAAAAGAGTATGAAATATGAATGCATCACAAGTCTATCTTGGAGAACCAAGTAGTACCCTTAGCTGATCCAGCAACTCATCAATCCTCGGGAGAGGGAGAGGGTACCTGTTATTCACAGTAACTCAGTTAAGTCCCCGGTAATCAATGCACAACCGGAAACTCCCATCCTTCTTCTTCACGAACAAAACTGGTGCTCCCCACGGCAAAACACTCGCACGAATAAAACCCTTACTCAAAAGGTCCTCGAGCTGCTTCTTCAGCTCTGCCAACTCTGCTGGAGCCATCATGTAAGGTGTCTTAGATATCGGAGATGTTCCCAGCTCTAGCTCAATCGTGAAAGGATCAGACCCAGATGGTGGTAATCCCTTCAGCGACCGAAAAACATCCTCGAACTCCTGAACAACTTGGATATCCCCTATAGCAACCTCACTACTGGACTCCGACATAACGATCGTCGCCAAATAAGCCTCACAACTTGCTCTATCATCTGCTCTGCCTGAATAGCCGAGATCACAAGACTCCATGAAACACCAACCTCCCTGCATCACGCTCAAATACAACTCTGCTTCGATAACAATCCAGATGAACTCGGTAATACACCAACCAGTCCAACCCCAGAATAATATGATACAGCTCCACCTGACTGATAACCAAATCTGCTGGCATCGACTGCCCCTCAATCGGCACATCCACTGCTCTAGCACGGCCGAAAGTATCCAGGAAACCTCAACCAGCCACCTTGACCATACCCGAACGCTCACCAGCGCTGCTCCGCATGCCACTGCTCTCGGCACGCTTCTGAGTAATGAAGCAGTTCGAGGCTCCAGAATCAAACAACATGTGGAACTCAAAACCACCCACTAATAAGGTTCATACACAATAACATGCGTTGAGAACCCCGATAATTCTATCACAGGAAATTAATCGAAACAAACAACCACAATGATTCTAATATGGCCCAACGGCTGCACCGCCGCAATCTAAGACACTGGCTGAGCCGCTACCGGCTGAGCCCCTGCTACAGCTATCTACTTTAACTTGTGACACATCGGCCTGATATGCCCCGGCTCTCTGCTATGGAAGCACACTCTGGCTTCCCGGGCTGGTTCCCTCCTGGGACAGCTCACCACACGATGCTCCGTGCTCCCATAAATAAAACAACCACCACGACCACTCTGGCCGCCTCTAGAAACCTCGTCCAACCTCCTCTTCTGGCCCTGCGTAGGCTTACCGCCTTTGCCAGAACCAGAACCAGAACAGAAGATGAGCCAACTAGAACAACACAAAAAAACAAACAACTCACCGCGGAATCACTTTGAAGGCCGAAGAGGATGATTCTAAGTCTACTAACTGACTAAAACACATATAATCAAATTAAACACATAGTCTCAGTTCACCCAATTCTAACAGTCCTAATACCGTAAGACCTCTGATACCAAAATGAAACAACCAAGGCTTTTAAAAAAAAAAAAATTAAATACTAGCAATGCGGAAGTTCTCAAAGAATGATTCAATAAATAACCAATTAATTTAATCAACAAATCAATTACAGAAATACTAAAAATACTAGCAACCTAAACACCAGGTTATACTAGACTAACATCGGAAAGAAATAAATAAATCCTATCATCCCCTTCTTCGGCCTTGATTCCGCTATCACACATTTCTTTTACCTACATCACATGGGAAAATGAGATGCATAAGTATTTCATAAATACTTAGTGAGACGGTCATCCCGCCTATAGGCCAATTACGCAAAATACCAGAACATCAAATAACAATTAAATTAAACAAAGCAAATAACCGCAAGAACACACTATTGTCGACCGACACCACCTGTTGTCGACCGACACCGAACTCACAGATCGACACCTAGAACGAAAAACAGTGCGAAAACACGTAAATACTCAAATCAAACACAATAACTCGATCAAACACGATTTTCAACACCAATATCACATAAACAACCACGAAAGCAAATCCCAATCAATTCACAATCATTTACACTAGAAATTACGAGCCTACGGTCACGCACTCACCTCAAAACGGATTGGAAAGGGGGCAAAAAGAGAGAAACAGCAACAAACAGCGCAACAACAAGCTACAACACTCCAAAAATCGCCCAAAAATCTCCACTGCTTCTTCTCTGCCTCTTTTATGTCGAAACCCGTGAAGAGCAAGCGGCTGTTCGCTTATAAACTCAACATAAAGGGTTTTCCACTTAACATGCACCAAACCGAACAAAATAAAATCGAACCGAAATCAAAACTCCGGACCGGTGTCGACCGACACCCTCCTGGTGTCGCTCGACGCCAACTGTCAAACTTGACAGAAAGGTTTACGGATGTTACAATATGTCCTCTTCATGAAAGCATTGCTATTGCTTACAACAACTGCGTTTTCTCTTAGATTCCATCAGAGCTTACTTACACTTGTTTCTCCTACATCATTAGCAAACGTTAAAAACAGCAAACAGATATAAGCGAGGAGGGATTCTTCTAGTTTAGAGAAAATCAGGGCAACAGAGAAGTAGGCGTACGTACATATAGAGAGAGACCATGTTGTTACTACAAACTGAAACAACAAACAAAATGAGGGAAATTTAAAATACTGTACCCACCTGCATCACACCGTTCAATAAGGAATGCTCATGTCATTGTATAATGCTCAACATAATTAGGTAGGCCGTAGCTACAAAACGAAAATCATGAATGAGTTCATCATGATCGAAGATCAAATCACCAATGATACCTAAGTTTCGTTAGAAAAATAATGTTTTTCTATATAAGTGAAAGAAACCCAAGAAGAAGATTAAAAAGTTTATACTTGGCAATTATGCTTCGATGGTCTAAAACTTAATCCAAGCATTTGGCAGTTAGGCACTCTCTTATAAGCCTAGAGTTTGAGCTCTCTGAACATGGATAAAATACGGTTTATCTCACCAAATTTCCAGTGTATCCTGATAGGAGTGATTTCTGTTGGAGTGAAATAAACTCAATGAATACAAAAAATCATTTCTGAATCAGCCCACATTCATAAGTAAACTAACTCGAAAGTATGACTCAACAAATATAAAGAACGCACACTTACCATGAGCTGTTATCCTTTGGGCCGAGATGACTTCACCAGTCACCACAGAATTCTTCCGGAGAGCTTACCAGACAAAACAATAAGATCTCCCAAGAGCATATTTTTGCCTTGTTCTGTTTCGACATAGCTGGTTTACGCTGGTTTGCGTGAGGCGACGACCCAATCCGTAGAACATTAATAGACGAAGAAGAGAGGTGTGGAAAGGGGAATGAGAAGCTACGTTTGAGAAGGTTAGTGTTATAGTCACCGAGAGCTGAACGGATAGAAAGATAAGTAGCTGTAGAGGTCTAAGGCAGTAAATTTGAATTTTATTGCGCTAGGAAGGAAATGGAATCGGCGATTGACAGTTTCTTACGATTGCTGAAAGAGGAAGGAGTCGACGATTTTCCGATTTACTTTTCAGTTTCTTCACGACGAAAATACATAAACATTACAACAAAAAACAAAAACAAAAAGAAATATGGACACGTGGCGCTCTTTCCGGGGCTGACGTGTCAGTCAGCTGGGGAGAGAGTTAGCCGTCTTTTATAGTATAATTATTCAACGTGGATGTAAAATATTTTTTTTCCGTGAGAAATTTTAAAATGCAGAAAATCGGGATCGGCAGATCACAGTCAAAGATCGATTGTTGATAAACTATAGAAAATGTTGGACAAACACAACTGTCACGTTGGGATTTTGAGAACAATTAGGGATATATTACATCTGAACCAGCTTCCCGCTGATGGATTGAGATTGAGATTGAAGTGCGATAGAGATTCCGATGGGAGAACGCATAACCTCTCGATTGTAGATGAGGTAGCTGCTCTGATACCGGAAGAATTTGAATTTGGCGCTCTGATATACCATTAGACGAGATTATTAAATAAAAGAAAAATAAGGTACATATTATTTAAAAAAATAACAACCGATATAGAATATTCCTAAAATATAAGTTGGTTGAAAGAAAAGTATCACATTAGAGGAAATTGTAAAATAAATTAATGGTGTCTATAGAGATAACCAATAGATATAGAGATTCATATATAAGCTATTTATTAGTTTGTTATACGCTATTTGCTGTTATAAAACCTCTGCATATGAGGAATTGCTCTATCACACCTTTTTATGAAGGAGGATTTACATCCATTAGTTAGTAAAAGATTAGTCCGGGTGCATATTATTCGCATGTTTGATGGTATGGATGGACAGGATGAGACAATGGAGATTATTCTCTTAGACGAAAAGATAAATTTTGATTCTTATACTTTATCTAAACTTTCTATTTACTAAGCTGACCTAACTAGAAAAAAATAAATAAAAAATCAAATGCTTTTTCTATTTTATAAATTTTTATAATATATTTTCTTTGATTATAAATATATATGTCGTCCTAGGGTAATTGAATCAAATATTGTTATTCGTGCAATCATGTCATATGTTTATCCGAGTGATTACGAGGAATGTAGAGATTATGATATATGTATGTTAAACGTATTAAACGTAGCGGCATTACAACAGTTTATCGATAAAAAGATTGTTATGGCTATAGTTATCCGTACGTTTTACTGGTTTTGACGATGTTGATGAGATACTGGAAATTCTTTAGTTGATGAAAAGGTAATCTCAGTAACGTATATACGATGTCTATGTTGTGTACGTAATATTTTAGATATCATGTGTTCTTAGCATAGTTAGAACAAAACCTCTTATATTGATTCCTTATTAGGGTGATCGAATTCAAGCTTCCTTGAAAAAGAAGTTTGATATTGATATTATCCCTACTCCTATGTCTCCACACGCCTTGAAGGAGGGTGATTGGATCATATTGATTGATTTCGATTTTAAAGCTACAACTGGAGAATTTGGGTTAACTCCTCATGATTTTAAGATGGAATGTAAGAGGTCCACGATTATTAAGAAACTTCCGCATGGAAAATCCGATTACATATACAATTTTGTTTGGTTTGAGGACATCAAAACGGGGTACTTTTGGTGTTGGTAAGTATGTTTGTTTGATTATTAGGTAATTCTTTTTTCTCTAAAACGAAAGCTGTATATTTTTAACTAGGTGTATATTCTTGTGGTTATAAGATCTAATTGGTAAGGTTATCAATATTGGAAATTTATTCAATAAGAATAGAAGCCGCTATATTTATTTTGCTATACAAAACGAAAGGTACATGATCGATCTTTAATTGTTAATTATATATGATATTAATGTAAGAGTTGATTTTGAGTTCAAATATTATAATGTCTGCATAATCTCTATGTAAACAGGGCTAATGGAATCATTATAATGCTACAAAGATCTTACACAGAGGATATTATTGTTGTTTAATGAACTATATGGAAAAGACTATTGTTTATAAAGTGAGATTTGCGAGAAATCTAATAGTGTTTGGTCAGGAATTATTGTAAACAAATTATAGGATCTAATAATTGGATCACCTACAGAACGAACGCAGCGTGGAATAGTGATGGGAAAGTTGCAGGACTAGGTTGGAATTTCTCCTGGTCTGAGGACCATGCAATCTCACAACATTCCCAAATCATAACCCTCGTGAGATCATCGTTGATGGCAGAAACACTGGCCATCCGAGTAGCCCTTGAGGATGCGCTGGATCGTGCCTACAGTAGAATCCAAGTCCAATCGGACTGAAGCCAGGCAATTAAGGCGATAACAACGAATGTTGGCTTCTCAGAGCTACATGGGGTGATCTCAGACGTTGTGAATCTCGCTAGCGAGTTCGAAACTATCACTTTCGCTTTTATTTATCGTGAAGCTAATTTTTTAGCACATGGGTTAGCAAAACAAGCCTTATGTATGTTTGAACCAGGCCCAGTTTAAATTTGAATGAGAAACGAAATTTGGACCAAAAAAAAAATGCTTGGATGTGATATTGGATAATGATGTACCTGAACTTAAAGAATTTCAACATCTAATGGCCGTAAAAGAAAATGTATAGTTATGTATTTGAATTTCTTTCGTATTATTCACATATTTCTTAGTTTATATATTATATTATGGCTATTTTCGTTTTACTAGATTATAAATGTTGTCTTTTATGCTTCGTTTGTCTGAATACGTTATAAATTAGATTTTCATATACTTTCATATCTCTATACTATTAATTGAGAAGTACATCTTTGTTTTTGGACAAAAAAACCATCCCTGCTTATGAACAAAATCTGTTTGGAAACAGGTATATCTGGGGTTAATTTAGTAAAAAAAAACTTAAAACCCAATGTTTGGACGCGGACATAGATGCCACTTAAATCAAACCAGTTTGGTTTTCTTAAACCAACAAACAATTGAACCATAAACAATCGATTTTTTCCTGTAGATAATAACACAATCACATATTTCCGTTTTTGCAGCCCTTTAGAATACATCCATAAAAGAAATTTTACACTTTTGCAAGGATAAATCAATCGATTTTTCCCTCTACATATAACACAATCACATATTTCCGTTTTTGCAGCCCTTTAGAATACATCAATAAAAGAAATTTTACACTTTTGCTAGCGAGATTTCCAATTTTAAGAAAAACCCTACTACTATATAATACGTGACCCATCATCAATGAGCCATAAGTCGAATCAAGTTTACAAGAGCATAGCAGTGCAGTGCGGATGGAAGCAATTATGAACAAAGTTTACAAGAGCATAGCTGTTTTTCCAGAAAACAGCATGGTCCCAAGTTTTAGCCTTTGCTCTGATAAAAGAACTTAGATGAGAAACTGAAAAAAAAAAGGAGAAGCAGAGAGAGTTCATTAAAAAGAAGCAAAGAGAAGATTCAAGAGTCATAGGCAATAAAGGTTATGAATGAAGGGATCTTAAGAATTTCCGGAGTGTTTTGGCTCAAAAGGAAGATCATCAATAGCACAACTATTGGCTGGATTTTCTGTCGGTGGTGGAAACATAATCTCATGAAGAAGCATGAGCTGATGAAGACTAAATTTACAAAAGGACATAATCAAGACTATCTATCTTCATTTAATCTTCGAGAGACAGAAATCAGAGATATATCATTAAATTTGCAATTTATATGATCGTCGAAGAAGAAGAAAGAGGCGAGTAAGGGGGGGAGCTTACAGTGCTGCCAAACGTTGCCGGCAAGATCCCCGGCCTTCTTGGTGGCGTCCGCTGCCATCTTCTGTCATTTCCCAAGCGTATCCTTCACAGAGTTCATCGTAATCGTTTGTCGATTGATGAAGCTTCCGATTTTCAGTAGATCTAATTTGGAGAGATTGTTTTGAATCAGCTGGAGGAAGAAGGGAAAGTAGAGTGAAAGGGATAAAGAGTAAAGTATAGTAGAGTAAAGAGTAGAGTTCATTACAAAGAACATGTATTTCGAATCAAGTAGAGTAAAAAGACGATGGAGAATAAATGGATTGAGCGGTGGAAGCAATTATGAACATGTTCATCTTCAAAGTTGCAGGGGAAAGGAAGAAAGGTAAAGTTATTCAGTTTTATGTAAAATAAGAATAAAAATTTGGTAAAGTAATATAAAATCAAACAAAGCACATAATATTAAAAGTAATACCAAAGTTGACATATATTAACAAATAATGTAACCAAATCGTGTCGATAAACAAGCATAACACGCAACCTTGCACAAACCACATAAATTGAAATGGATAAAGCGGTGAAAAGTAAGGCAGTGGAAAAAATGGGAACATGTCTTCATTTTTATTTTATTTTTAATTTCTAAAATGGGTATTTCCAAGATTTAAAAATAGAATGTTGTATAAAACGAAAACTAATGTACAATATTACAAAATCAAACAGCAAACAAGATTTAAACTAATACAAAATTAAAAAATCATGTAAGAAAATCGTTTCGAAAACGGGAACCAACGTATAACCCCGCACAATGCGCGGATCCACTACTTCAAGGTTGAGAAGCAGATGGAGTCACGGCCATGGAAGCCACGGCGACAGAGAAATTACCAGAGGTGGAGCTTTCGTCAGAACAAGAAAAATGAATTTCTCCACCAACAGAAAAGAAGCTTCTCGAGTTAGCTTCGCTTATGTGAAAAGCAAATCAAGCTTTAAAAAGGATAAAGAGCGACAGGTCGGAGCTCGGAGGCGTTGTCAAATTTTAACATACTTGACAATTTTAACAACAACATAACAAAAAACACACAACTCTTGAACTAACACTAAAATTAACACATGTTATAAAAAAAAAAAACACAAAAAACAAAAACGTAATCCCGCACTGCACTGCTGTGCGGGTCCGCAACTAGTAAACTAACATGTCGATTACCAATATTACGAATTCCTTTTAAATATCAAATGTATTTCCGTTTTCGTGAAGAGTAGTTTTTTGTCCATGCTGCGTGTGCGGACAACCATCTAGTACACCTAATATTTTTTTTTCCTTATACTATCTAATAAATCAAGTTTGGAAAAAAGAAAAATTGGTCATGTGCTTGTCACGTGCTTATTAATTAACTCGACTTCTTCTTCTTTTTTGAGAAAAGGTTTTCTTCGTGGTCTCCAATCTCCATTTCCGATTCTCAGATTCACTCAATTGATTCTTCTTCTTCTACGATTATATGAGACAAGCTTATCCCAACAAGAAGAGCACCGGGTCCATTTGCGTTGCATAGAAAACAGAATTTACAGTTTTGTTAATCAAGAATGGAGATGGAGAGAAAGACGAAGGAGATAGAGAAGTTGTGCCAGAGGTGCCAGCGAAGCTACACAGATTCCTCAAACGACGCTTCATCTTGTCGTTTTCATCCCTCCTTCTTCGTTTGTCGCCGTCACGATGACCAAAAAAGGTGATGTCCACTGAAACACAAATCCCTTAATGCCAAACAGCTTGATTCGTTAATTTCTTATGAAATCAAAAACTTATTTAAATCTGATAAAGAATTAGGTAAAATTATTCCTCCGTACCCAAAAATGGTGAATCTGATGACTGATCATAATTTCAATTGAATGGTTCTCGAAGGAAATTTTTTTATTTTGTTCCACTATCAGGATCAAAGTTAATTTATGTTTTTGCCATGTTTCGTTAACTTGAAACTAATTGTTAGCCTTCTAATTAGCAAGTTTCCTTCCCCTTAGATCACGATCCTATCTAACGCTAATTAGATATTTAAATGGGATATTGGAGCTTTGTGCATAATCATGGAGCTTTATGCACAAATGCTTTACATGTTGTTCTGCTACATAAATAAATTATCTAATTGTACGAATAAAGAGTGGATCAAGATGCTTCTTCAAGAATTTCATCTGATTCTCTGTTCCTTATTTCGTGTTACTTTTGGTCTAGGAAAGTATATATGAATCTACTCTAAAGCTGATTTGAAATTTGAATGAGATTGTGCTTTATGCATAATCATTAAGCTATGTTATGTTTTGAGCTCTGAGATACACTTTGATTTCTCTTGTTCATAGAATACTTTCCAGGACTTAGGATAAGACATAGTCTCAACAAGTTTGGAAGCCCACCACATTTTGCTAAACGAAGAGGTGATTTAGTCTTAGGTTAATAGTACGAATAAATGGGTGAAGATATCATCTTGGAATATATCATCTGATTGTTTCTTATTTGCTTTATCCTAAGCAAGAACCTTTGGTCTAGGAAGAAACATATGAGTCTATTGTGTTCTTACTTACTTCCTCTGTTTGTGGTTTTCTTTTGGGTTCTCTCTATTCGATGCGTACCCACATAGCAAAGCATGGACGATTATTTTATGAGCTCTGATAGTTATTTGCAGCGAATGAGTTTTTATATATATATCTTCTGTTCATGCTTATAAGGTTTGGCATCCATATTCTGGCTAAACTATGTTGCATTTGTCTTATTAATTTTTTTCTGAGTATGAGTTTAATTTACTAAAACATGTTTTCTATCAATAAATGAAGGTACTATGAATTGGAACCAGACGATCCACCGTATGCAGCCAAGTTCTATGATTGTTGTGGGGCAGAGGATCCTAATGCACCAGGTTGTGTCACCAGTCCTCATGTTTCATATGATGGCTGATTTATGAGTGAGAGATATCATAAACCTCTTTTTCTGCCTTTAAACGTCATGTAAATAATCTAGCATCTAATAGCTTTTTTAAGTTGTTAGCTACTGATATGAAATAATTATCTTGTTATCTACTGGGTACTGTCTTGAAGCACTTCTCGAGTTACACACAGCTACAGTGTAAATTGTTATATTGAAGTTTTTATGGATTTTGTAAATAAGGGTGTCGTGACAGTCTTTTTGATGTGAGAAATCCCACAAACGATCAGAATTGTCTAATTCTAAATAGTGATCTTGTTTGAATGGATACTTTAATAGGAATGAAAATTTTAAAATGGTTTGATACTGAGTGAGTGAGATTTGCTTCATTAATTATTTAGGTGAAAAAAAAATTATAACTAACCAACTTTAATACTTTAACTAGATCATGACCCATGTTGGCAGCACGAATTGTAGTTTTTTTTTGAAAAAAAATAAGTATGTTATTTGTAAGTTAATAAGATTGATAATTATTGATTTTGACGATATTGTTAATTTTGAGAGAATTAAAATGGTTTGATGCTGAGTGAGAGATTTGCTTCATTAGGTATTTAGGTGAAAATAAAAAATTATAACTGACCAACTTCAATACCTTAACTAGATCATGACCCATGCTGGCAGCACGAGTTGTAGTTTTTTTTTTAAGAAAAATAAGTATGTTATTTGTTCGGTAATGAGATTTATAATTATTGATTTAGTCGATATTGTTAATCAAATTTTCTCAATCATTGCATTAGATTTTGACTCGTGTTGTCAACAGTATGACATATTGTTAACTTTGAGCGAATCAATTGTTTTTAACTTGAAGCTAATCATGATAAGCACGGGATATTGTAACTTTGAGAGAATCAAAAATTTTTAGCTTGAAGTTAAATGTGATATTAATTTGTTGTACCTTATATTTTCAATTTTTTTAAGACAACAAATGTGTGTTGATCAAATATTAGGTCTAACTAATTTTAGAAGGAGAAGTAGTTTTAAAACGTCTAAAGAAGCCCAATTTCGGTTTGCATCCAATAGTATGGACATGTAAAATATATGATTTTTTTGCAGATCATTTTGTAACTGCATCCATTAAAAATTACCTGAAATTATTCAAATAACCAAAACTAAACAAATAATAATCGAAAATAATAACCAAAAATTATAAATGTTTAACCAAAAATAACGAAAATAATAACCAAAAATTAAAAACCCATATTACAAAAATCAGTATAGATTCCGTTAATTTGGTAAGTAATTAGTCAAAAACGGATATTTATAATAATCGAAGTTTAGTTTTTCAAAGTTTGAATATCATTTTGAAAAATTAAAAATACAATGAATGTCATAATTCTTAAGACAACTAGTGAGTTTCAAGAAAAAAATTCAGAAATCCTTTATAAACATAGTGATATAACTTTAATGCTCGAACTCAATTTACTAATAGCCATATAAATATATAGATCAAATCCAAATGTTTGTTCGTGTAGTTACACTTCTTGTGACCTTCTAAAGCATGAACTTACTTGAACATACATGAGCAAACTCTACACTTGTGTTAAAGTCACTGTTTATAATTTCAATTTATGCATGAAAAAAACCGGTAGCAATTCACAAAACAAAAAAAGAAGCCGAAAGCTAAATTTATTCATATCAGATTGGATTGAATTTTGGTACGGGAAACTTGCTGAATGAGTAATTTTTTAGTTTATAATTAGCTAAGTGGGTGGGTTCAAGTTTTAATTGGAAATCTAGGTGGTACACTATTTCGGCCATAATCCTCACCTTCTGTTTCCTATTTTAATTACAGACACAGCCACTCTATTTTATTAATTCAAAATTCTTAAATTTAAAGTTAGAACTACCCATCCTCGAAACAACTGACGAAACTTGAGAACTTGATACAACGGTTTCCCTGAACAGACTATCATAACCAGTGTGACATCCGTAAACCAAAAAAATGCCTTTTCGATTTTTTGCTCGGTACTGTTGGTTTGGCAAAGGGGTGTCGAGCGACACCAAGAGTGGTGTCGGTCGACACCGGTTATGGCAAAATCGATCGGTTCGATTTGAGTTGTCCGGTTTGTGCTGGTTTAGGCGAAGAAGCCCTAAGTAGCGAGTTAAAAGTGGTGTGGCCGCTTTTTCATTCACTTTTTCGAGAAAGTGACAAGAGAAGAGAGAAGTGGAGTTTCAGAGGAGAATTCTGGAGTTTATGGATTGACCGGAGGCTGTTCTTCGTTGCTGTTCATCGTTATTCCTGGTTTTCCCCTTTTTCAATCCGTTGTCGAGGTGAGTGCGTGACCGTAGCCCCGTGATTTCTAGAGTTTGACTGTTTTATTGAGTTTTGTGATGAGTTCATATTGTGTTCATGTTGATAATCGTGTTTTGATCGAATTGTTGTGTTAGTGGTAGAGCTTTTCGTGGTTCTGGGCGGATTCGTCGATCTGGGTGTCAGATCTTCGAATCGGTGTCGAGCGACACCATTTGGTGTCGGTCAACACCAGGAGGCTTGTGTCGAGCGACACCTTTCGGGTGTCGGTCGACACTAAGCAGGTTTGTCGAGCGACACCCTTCGGGTGTCGGTCGACACCGTTGTTCCAGCGCGAGAGTTGTGCAGTTTTAAGTGTGGTTTTTGGCTTAATGTTGTTTATGTTAACGTTGAGTATTGATGTTATTGCTGTGCTGTTGAGCATTGTGGTTATACCGTTTACTTGTTGGACTATTGTCTAGTAATTGCGTAATTGGCCTGTGATGGGGATCAGACTTTTCCCAATTTCTACACCTTTTTCTGCAAGTGCACAGATCGAGAGTAGCAACGGGTTATCGAACACAAGGACCAGATTGTGCACTACGAGGTATGAGATCGAGATTTAGCTAGGCAAGCAATAAAGGTTTGGTTGTTGTTACTATTAAAGCAAGTAAGAAAGCATGTAAACTAAGCAAGTAAAGTTGTAAATCAATAGATGGTAAGGCGCTAAGCAATAGGACAATCGCGGGATAAGTGATTCAAGCAAGCAGGTTCGATTGGTTAGAGTTTTAAGAATGTGGTACCACCTAGAACTCAAGACACTAATTTAGATCTTTCCACTGTCGTGGCTCCGACCCCTATGTTGATCTATCTAATCGCTAAACTTTTGGAGTGTCCTTAGATAATCAAGCAAGCATTAATTCGATCAAGTCTCAATTGTTCACAATCTCTAGTAAATCAACTTTCGCAGTCTAAGAGAAGTTGCCCACCAAATACTAGTTTGGGCGAATGATTCATCACTTTCGTGGCTCAAATCTACCTAGGATCATATGTTGATTGGCCAGATCAACACCAAGCAATGAACACAAGCAAAGGTGAAGAGTATATGTAAAACCCTAATTCTATGGTTTGATTATCAAGCAAGCATGAACACTATCCTTTGATTTCCTATCACTTAACAAGGTAACTACTCAGACATAGAGAAGGAAGTCGAACTCATATTCATAAGAACATAGGTTCGAAATCCTCTCTTGAAAGAGACAAAGAAAGCAAGTAAAACTAGAAGAACTTGTATTGAAAATAATATGTTTTGTATCTCTATGTGTGGCTCTCTCTTTTACAAGGCTAAAAAGATGTATTTATAATGCTTCAGAAGTTGAAGGGCGGCTTGACCTAGGTCTTGGTCGAAACATATGAGGCGGCGTAAATTTGGGCTTGAAAACGTGCAAAACGGGCTTCGGAAGCGATTCGGGTCGATCGGGGCGGTCGAGCGGTCGAGCGGGGTAGTCGGGGTGGTCGAGCGGCGAGATCGAGCGGGTATCGGGTAATGAAGAAAAGTCGGGTCGGACGAGGGCCTTAAAGCTCCTGTCCGACCGGGCTCGGTCGAGCGGGATGTGAATAGCGTGACGGAAGGTCGGGTCGGACGAGGGATGTGAATGGCTCCACGTCCCGCTCGACCGCGCCCAGTCGGACATGAGTTTTAAGGCCCTCGTCCGACCCGACTTCTCTTCACCACTCGATACGTGCTCGACCGTCCCGCTCAACCACCCCGACTATCTCGCTTGACTGCTCGACCATCCCGCTCGACCGACGACCGTCTTGACCGACCGCTCAACCATCCCGCTCGACCGACCATCACCCCGATCGACCCGACTTGGCTGACAAAGGCCCATCTTTCCTGATTCCGCGATTTTCTCGGCCCGTTTACCTAATCTCGACCCCATGAAGACCTAGGACTATAAATAAACCTTTTTAGCCTCTCTAGAGAAGAGAGCCGCATATTGTAATCACGTTTTACACATCTACTTTTGTGCTTAGAGATTTCAAGGAGAGGATCTCTCCTCCTCACTACAATTTGGAGAAGATTTCTAAACCTTTTATCTTATACTATGTTTTCTCCATCTCTCTGTGCTGTTACTTTGATCATGTCTGAGTAATTCACTTGTTAGGTTGCTAGGGTTACTAATTCAATGAGTTGTTTGCTTGATCTATGATTTCGATGAACTGTTAGGGATAACTTTAGAGTCTTTGTCTCGTTTTGCTCACTTACTAATGCTGATTGCTTTACTGCACATCTAGCAATCCGATCCTAGGTTGATTTGAGCCACGAAAGTGCTATATCATTCGCCGGACCTATTCTTTGACAAGCTAGGTTTCTTAGACTATGAAAGTTGATTTACTAAACCTAGTGAACTGTATCCGAGCTTGCTCGATTTTATGCTTGATTAACTATCTAAGGACATTCCAAAAGTTTAGCGATTAGATAAGTTATCATAGGAGTCGGAGCCACGACAGTGGAAAGACTTAATTTCGTGTTTTGTGTTCTAGACGGATCTATCATACCATCATCCTTAAAACAATTTATATCTATCATCGAACTTGATCATTGCATGCTTCTCTGCGAATTAGCCCCTAAAGACCTAACGCTTTTCCCTTATTGCTTTACAACCTCAGGATCCCTAGTTTTCTTATTTAGTTAATAGTTCACCAATCAAACATCCATACTTTGTTCTAGCTTGATCCGAAATCCATAGTTTCAAAGTGCATTCATTCTAGCCAGTCCTTGTGTTCGATAACCCGTACTTCTACAACTTGTGCGCTTGCAGGATTTTAAAAGTGGGTAAAACCTGACCACCCATCAAGTTTTTGGCGCCGTTGTCGGGGACTGCAGCAGTACCTTTGAATCTCGATTAGGATCTAGTCTAGGATTTTCTTGTTTTCTTACTTTTTCGTTTTTGTTTTGTTGGTTTTCTTAGTTAATCTTATTTTTCCTTGGTTTTCCCTTTTCTTATTTTCAGGTGCATGACTAGACAGTCTAATAGAGACAATCTAGTTGAACCAGTTGCTGAAATCTACAGACTTGAGAAATCACTTATAAGACAAAGAGCTCAATAGGTGGCCCAAGCCGCCCATGATGCCGAAGTAGCACGAGCTGCCGCTGAAGGTCGAGATCCACCTCCACGTTTACCGCAACAGCCTCCCACTGGGGAAGTTGATGTGCGACCTCAAGCTAACAACCCTACCATTGGAGACTATGACTCCGCAGACGCTTTCTTCACAGACAGAAATCCGATCCACCCACCTCCACCTCAAAGGAATGACTATGAGATTAAGCCTCAAATCATTGCATTGGTTAAGCAAAACCAGCTTCATGGCCTACCAGCCGAGCATCCGCTTGACCACATAGATAACTTTGAAGAAATTTGCAGCACCACCCGAGCCAATGGAGTCTCAGCCGACTACCTTAAGTGCAAACTCTTTTCATTTTCTCTGGGCGAGAAAGCCCTTAGATGGTTGAAGTCTCTTCCTGCCCATTCGATCATCACTTGGGACGAATACAAAACAGCATTCATCAGCCATTTCTACACTTAGCAAAGATCAATCTCTGTGAGAAACAAGATCTCTGGCTTTCGCCAAGGACCAACCGAATCTTTCTATGAGGCATTGGACCGATTCAAGGAGTACATTAGGGACTGCCCTAACCACGGTTTCAAGGAAGGGAACCTTTGGCACATCTTCTATCATGGCATAGACCACAAATATAAGCTCTTTTTGGATACTGCAAGAAATGGAAATTTCATGACAAAGACCGTTGAGGAAGCTAAGGTCTTGATTGAGAATCTTGCAGCAAGTGATTGCAACCACTGCCCCGACTATAATAGATCACTCCGCTCAACTAACGCATCTCCTGATGCTTCTCAAATGGCTGAACTAAAGAACATGATGGCTCAAGTTCTAAAGGGACAACAAAGACACATATATGCAGTTGAAGGCATAAATGATGCCAATGATGATCCTTCAAGGGAATGTATGGGAGATTTCTCCAATGATCATCTTGAGGAAGAAGTAAACTACGTAGGTAACTACGGGAACAGAGGATACAATCCCAACTACGGTTCAACCCAAACCTAACTTACCGCAGCACCAATGTGGAAAACCCGCAAGATCAAATCTATCCTCCAAGATTCCAGCAGCAGAGACCACCTTCCCAACCTTATGGAGATCGTTTCCAGCAGCAGGGAAATCAATTTCAACCTAGGCAGAACTATCACCAGCGAGCACCATACCTACCTAAGGAACCATATAGTATACCCTCCAACTAACCTCCTTTAGCCCAGCAGAACAACAAGTTTGAAGGAATGTTTCAACAGATCATGGAAGGCCAAAAGAGGAACAACAAGGAGATGAATGAGAAAATGGACACTTTGTTCAGTGATCTCCATGCCAAATACGATGCTGTTGCCGCCCATGTCAAAAAGTTGGAAGTCCAAGTTGCTCAAACCGCAGAAGCTGTTAAAAGACAAGAGATAGAGTCCAAAAAATCTTTTTGCAACTCCGCTGCAATAGAGAAGAAGTTTGAGGATCCTACCCCTAAATGGAAACTCTCTGATAGTAGGTTTTTACACTACTTATGCAATCCCCTATTGTACTATCATGTCGATGTAGGACTTAGGGTTTATCAATCCAAAGTGGGAGGAGAATGAAACAGCTTAGGATTATGCAATAGTGGACACAAGTCAAGACAGATGGTTGTTTGGTGTTGAAACGAAACTATCTATCTAAACGAAATGCAACGGGAATGAAAGCGGAAAAGTAAAACGATAAACTAAATCAAGCTCGATCGAGTTAAGCTAACCATGAGAAAGGTAGTTCGATCGAGTTAGGATAGAATGAAAGAAGGAGAAACTGGTGCAGCTCGATCGAGTTAAGATACGAGTTTGCACTAAACTGACTCGATGAAGTCAGACTAAAACAAGACTAAAGCAGAACGAAAACGTAAGTAAAGACTGGTATGATAGACAAAGGCTCAGGGACGGATTTGATGATCATAGAGAATCTAATGCTAATCAGCTATGCTTTCTAAAACGACACGAACACGTGCTTATCCCTTCGGCCATGGAATCCCGAGGTCGGTTATCCCACTTCCCAGTGGCGTTACAAACCGCCTCTCTGGTTCAATCCCGCTAACTCCATCGAGTTGGAGCGTGTGTCATGAACCAGATATATAAAGAACCGGCCCATGTAATGCCCTAGAAGCCCCCCTGTGCAACCACTCTCGTGGGACAAAGGCATAAAGCTAATCCTCTGTTTTGCCTTGAGCCGACGCTCAACCAAGCGGGTCAGGCCAGGAGCGTCTAGGATCGATCCACCATGGTCAGTGGCTGGATCGCATAGGGCATAGCTAAACAGAGAGGGATAATAGATGAAAACCTAAAGCATCAGAGATTAACCATAAACGATTTCCTAATCTAATCCATCCCTAAGCCTAAGGGCGAAATTACTCAAGATCCATAACAGAATTCGAAATCATGTCTAAATAAACTAAAACCAACATAATATGAAAGACAGAAAGGAGATTAACAACTTTTATTAAACAAGCAATTGCAAAATGTGAATAACAAAGTCTGGAATCATAAATTGAAAACAGGAAGTTTCTGGAACAAAAACTAAGAACAGAAAGCAAAAAAAACGAAAAAGATAAGATCCATAAGAGAAATCATAATGAAAATAGATGAAACAAACATTAAAAGAAAGACAAAGATGAAGCAAACAACTTTTATTAAAAACATAAGTGCAAAAAGTAAATAACAAAGCTTAAATCTACAAATTAAAAGACATAAAGACAAAGAAAATAAAGTTTGGTTTTCTGGTGGCTGAAAAGCCAAAAAGAAGAACATTTTCGTGGCTAGGGGTCTCAGGCCTTTTATAGGCAAGGCAGCTAGGGTTTCTGGTCTTGGGAAACCGCCTTAGTCCAACTCGATCGAGTTGACTGATCGAGGCACCTTTTGCCTAGCTCGATCGAGTTGTTGGTCGAGTAGTCAGTTTGGCCTTGGCTCGATCGAGCTGCCTGATCGAGTGCAATTAAAATCGCTGTATCTTCCGAACCACTGGTCTGAATGACTTGAAACCGCCACCAGACGAAAGCTAACTCTTTTATCTACAACTTCCATGAAGACCTCAGAGGCTGAATCGGAGTGTAAACCCTTCGTTTGGTACGATCTTTCAGACGCATTGCACTAGCTCGATCGAACTCGATCGAGTCAAGCAAGAACTCTTCTGTTCCTTCCATTCTTGATCCATATTGGCTCCCTTGTTGCCTAGCCTTGCTCCAGCATCACCACCAAGCCTCCTTAGCTCCAAATGCTCCAAAAGTACCTGGTTTTAACTCCATATGCACTCATATATGCAAAGCACAACCCAAAACTACTAAGTATGCAAATGGAGAAGAAAATGTCAAGAAGTGACACTTAAGATGGTTGAAACAATGCAAAGATGGTCTAAATGATATGCTAAAAAGGTATAAAATGCGAATGCATCAACACCCCCAAACTTATCATTTGCTTGCCCTCAAGCAAACAAACAGAACAAGAAGGAGATGAAGGTTGAAAACAGTTGATATAGCCAAAACATGCCATCAAAAACAGTTTGATCAATGTCCAGGTTCAAGATTCTAGAGTGCATCAGGGTGAGAGTTACTTCTAAAAATCCTAGCCATGCTTAACAAGATCAATCAAACTTCACAGTCAATCAAACCATTCAATTATATCAGCACATCCCTCTTACATTCATTTAAACAGAACAGTGAACCAATCTTATGCAAATCTAAACAACTCATTTGGTCAAGGGTTATGGTTAAAGGACAAAGAAGGTCCCTTTAATGCAATAAACAGTTTATAAACAGGGATCTCTCAAGAAAATGAACAAGCTTCAGCAAAAGGCTAAAAGTTAGAACCAAGGATGATACAAGAGCAGAAATCCCTTCTACCCAGACACCACACTCGATCGAGTCTAACCCGCAGCCCAGAAACTAGAACCAACTCCTATCTACCCTTTAGGCAATGCCTTTAGACACACAGGAGCTTTTGATCACTTTTTTTTCTTTCTTTTTCTTTGTACTTAGCCAAGGGAGAGGTTTTTCTTATTATACTCTAGCGGTTTGGGACTCTTATACTTAGGGAACTTTTCTTTTCTTTTTTAAATACTTGAGGCTTATGCCTTCTTTTCCTAAACACTAAGAACCCTTTTCTTTTTATTTAAACACTTCCCAAACCTTTACTAGACTTTCTTGAGACACAACCCAACTCCCTGGTCTTAAACACAACTCTTTTTCTTTTCTTTTCCCATATCCCAGAATGATAAACAGACTCGCCCAAGCCCAGATGAAACACCCCCAAACTTAGTCTAAGCTGATCCTAAGGATGGACCAGAATCTACACAGAAACCCCTGCTCTTGTCGGTTTAAACTCAACACCATTTGCCAAGCATATTCGAAATAAGAACTCACAATCACACAAGAACAACAAAGGGTTTGAAAGAAAGGCTAAGGTAAGGGTAGGGTGTTCTACTTGGACAAACAAGAGTGGATAAAATGGGAAAAGAATGTCCAAGTATGTATGAATATCCATGAGTTGCTTATCAATGCATGAAATGGTAATTAAGAATCAAGATTATGGTTCAAATACATAGGGAAATGCATCAATTTACAACAATGGTTTAAATGAGATGTGCATGTCACGATATGATCAGGTTAAACATGGTTCTGCCTTAACTCTTCATTCTCACCCTAATGCATAAAAGATTCAAGAACCAGGGCACAGATCAAAGCGCATGAGATGGCATATTTACAAGGTCATATCAACAATGCAATATGAATGCATACCTATATGATGTATATTAGACTCAATCTTAAGAATATGAATGCAACTACATGAATATTTTTGAGAATTTTCGAAATTTTTTCAATTTTTAGTGGTTTTCTATGCCTTAGATGTATGCAGACTCAAGGGATGAAAAATTGAAACTAAGAACAAAGAACACAATGTCAAGTGGGTCAGACCCTCCCCCAAACTTAAATTACACAGTCCCTTGTGTAACAGAAGCTTAAGAGAAGAGTTGAGAGCAAAATAAAGGCAAATAAAACGGAATGCAAGGGGTGGAGAGAGGGGAGACAAAAGCAAAAGAATCTCTTACCAAACCGGGTTAACTCGATCAAGTTAGATTGTGCTCGGTCGAGCTGATCTTTCTATGGCTTCTCACTCGATCGAGGCCGCGTTCTTGAGTCGGATTCCTTTTGGCTCAAACCCTTATCCTGCAAACTTTAACACATACAAAACACGGCAAAGCACATTAGATAAACAAAAACTAAAAGAGATATGTTAAAGGATAAGCATGGGACTTCCTCCCAAGTGAGCTTGTTTTAAGTCTCTAGCTTGACTTTCCTTAGCTCTTAAACAAACAAGAACATGATCTTAAACAAGAACTTGAACTAGCTTACTACTGGAATCCTAATTGCATCAAACTAAATCCCAAATCGGCAACGGCGCCAAATTGATAGTAGGTTTTTACACTACTTATGCAATCCCCTATTGTACTATCATGTCGATGTAGGACTTAGGGTTTATCAATCCAAAGTGGGAGGAGAATGAAACAGCTTAGGATTATGCAATAGTGGACACAAGTCAAGACAGATGGTTGTTTGGTGTTGAAACGAAACTATCTATCTAAACGAAATGGAACGGGAATGAAAGCGGAAAAGTAAAACGACAAACTAAATCAAGCTCGATCGAGTTAAGCTAACCATGAGAAAGGTAGCTCGATCGAGTTAGGATAGAATGAAACAAGGATAAACTGGTGCAGCTCGATCGAGTTAAGATACGAGTTTGCACTAAACTGACTCGATGAAGTCAGAGTAAAACAAGACTAATTAAGCAGAACGAAAACGTAAGTAAAGACTGGTATGATAGACAAAGGCTCAGGGACGGATTTGATGATCATAGAGAATCTAATGCTAATCAGCTATGCTTTCTAAAACGACACGAACACGTGCTTATCCCTTCGGCCATGGAATCCCGAGGTCGGTTATCCCACTTCCCAGTGGCGTTACAAACCGCCTCTCTGGTTCAATCCCGCTAACTCGATCGAGTTGGAGCGTGTGTCATGAACCAGATATATAAAGAACCGGCCCATGTAATGCCCTAGAAGCCCCTCTGTGCAACCACTCTCGTGGGACAAAGGCATAAAGCTAATCCTCTGTTTTGCCTTGATCCGACGCTCAACCAAGCGGGTCAGGCCAGGAGCGTCTAGGATCGATCCACCATGGTCAGTGGCTGGATCGCATAGGGCATAGCTAAACAGAGAGGGATAATAGATGAAAACCTAAAGCATCAGAGATTAACCATAAACGATTTCCTAATCTAATCCATCCCTAAGCCTAAGGGCGAAATTACTCAAGATCCATAACAGAATTCGAAATCATGTCTAAATAAACTAAAACCAACATAATATGAAAGACAGAAAGGAGATTAACAACTTTTATTAAACAAGCAATTGCAAAATGTGAATAACAAAGTCTGGAATCATAAATTGAAAACAGGAAGTTTCTGGAACAAAAACTAAGAACAGAAAGCAAAAAAAACGAAAAAGATAAGATCCATAAGAGAAATCATAATGAAAATAGATGAAACAAACATTAAAAGAAAGACAAAGATGAAGCAAACAACTTTTATTAAAAACATAAGTGCAAAAAGTAAATAACAAAGTTTAAATCTACAAATTAAAAGACATAAAGACAAAGAAAATAAAGTTTGGTTTTCTGGTGGCTGAAAAGCCAAAAAGAAGAACATTTTCGTGGCTAGGGGTCTCAGGCCTTTTATAGGCAAGGCAGCTAGGGTTTCTGGTCTTGGGAAACCGCCTTAGTCCAACTCGATCGAGTTGACTGATCGAGGCACCTTTTGCCTAGCTCGATCGAGTTGTTGGTCGAGTAGTCAGTTTGGCCTTGGCTCGATCGAGCTGCCTGATCGAGTGCAATTAAAATCGCTGTATATTCCGAACCACTGGTCTGAATGACTTGAAACCGCCACCAGACGAAAGATAACTCCTTTATCTACAACTTCCATGAAGACCTCAGAGGCTGAATCGGAGTGTAAACCCTTCGTTTGGTACGATCTTTCAGACGCATTGCACTAGCTCGATCGAACTCGATCGAGTCAAGCAAGAACTCTTCTGTTCCTTCCATTCTTGATCCATATTGGCTCCCTTGTTGCCTAGCCTTGCTCCAGCATCACCACCAAGCCTCCTTAGCTCCAAATGCTCCAAAAGTACCTGGTTTTAACTCCATATGCACTCATATATGCAAAGCACAACCCAAAACTACTAAGTATGCAAATGGAGAAGAAAATGTCAAGAAGTGACACTTAAGATGGTTGAAACAATGCAAAGATGGTCTAAATGATATGCTAAAAAGGTATAAAATGCGAATGCATCAACACCCCCAAACTTATCATTTGCTTGCCCTCAAGCAAACAAACAGAACAAGAAGGAGATGAAGGTTGAAAACAGTTGATATAGCCAAAACATGCCATCAAAAACAGTTTGATCAATGTCCAGGTTCAAGATTCTAGAGTGCATCAGGGTGAGAGTTACTTCTAAAAATCCTAGCCATGCTTAACAAGATCAATCAAACTTCACAGTCAATCAAACCATTCAATTATATCAGCACATCCCTCTTACATTCATTTAAACAGAACAGTGAACCAATCTTATGCAAATCTAAACAACTCATTTGGTCAAGGGTTATGGTTAAAGGACAAAGAAGGTCCCTTTAATGCAATAAACAGTTTATAAACAGGGATCTCTCAAGAAAATGAACAAGCTTCAGCAAAAGGCTAAAAGTTAGAACCAAGGATGATACAAGAGCAGAAATCCCTTCTACCCAGACACCACACTCGATCGAGTCTAACCCGCAGCCCAGAAACTAGAACCAACTCCTATCTACCCTTTAGGCAATGCCTTTAGACACACAGGAGCTTTTGATCACTTTTTTTTCTTTCTTTTTCTTTGTACTTAGCCAAGGGAGAGGTTTTTCTTATTAAACTCTAGCGGTTTGGGACTCTTATACTTAGGGAACTTTTCTTTTCTTTTTTAAATACTTGAGGCTTATGCCTTCTTTTCCTAAACACTAAGAACCCTTTTCTTTTTATTTAAACACTTCCCAAACCTTTACTAGACTTTCTTGAGACACAACCCAACTCCCTGGTCTTAAACACAACTCTTTTTCTTTTCTTTTCCCATATCCCAGAATGATAAACAGACTCGCCCAAGCCCAGATGAAACACCCCCAAACTTAGTCTAAGCTGATCCTAAGGATGGACCAGAATCTACACAGAAACCCCTGCTCTTGTCGGTTTAAACTCAACACCATTTGCCAAGCATATTCGAAATAAGAACTCACAATCACACAAGAACAACAAAGGGTTTGAAAGAAAGGCTAAGGTAAGGGTAGGGTGTTCTACTTGGACAAACAAGAGTGGATAAAATGGGAAAAGAATGTCCAAGTATGTATGAATATCCATGAGTTGCTTATCAATGCATGAAATGGTAATTAAGAATCAAGATTATGGTTCAAATACATAGGGAAATGCATCAATTTACAACAATGGTTTAAATGAGATGTGCATGTCACGATATGATCAGGTTAAACATGGTTCTGCCTTAACTCTTCATTCTCACCCTAATGCATAAAAGATTCAAGAACCAGGGCACAGATCAAAGCGCATGAGATGGCATATTTACAAGGTCATATCAACAATGCAATATGAATGCATACCTATATGATGTATATTAGACTCAATCTTAAGAATATGAATGCAACTACATGAATATTTTTGAGAATTTTCGAAATTTTTTCAATTTTTAGTGGTTTTCTATGCCTTAGATGTATGCAGACTCAAGGGATGAAAAATTGAAACTAAGAACAAAGAACACAATGTCAAGTGGGTCTCAGACCCTCCCCCAAACTTAAATTACACAGTCCCTTGTGTAACAGAAGCTTAAGAGAAGAGTTGAGAGCAAAATAAAGGCAAATAAAACGGAATGCAAGGGGTGGAGAGAGGGGAGACAAAAGCAAAAGAATCTCTTACCAAACCGGGTTAACTCGATCAAGTTAGATTGTGCTCGGTCGAGCTGATCTTTCTATGGCTTCTCACTCGATCGAGGCCGCGTTCTTGAGTCGGATTCCTTTTGGCTCAAACCCTTATCCTGCAAACTTTAACACATACAAAACACGGCAAAGCACATTAGATAAACAAAAACTAAAAGAGATATGTTAAAGGATAAGCATGGGACTTCCTCCCAAGTGAGCTTGTTTTAAGTCTCTAGCTTGACTTTCCTTAGCTCTTAAACAAACAAGAACATGATCTTAAACAAGAACTTGAACTAGCTTACTACTGGAATCCTAATTGCATCAAACTATATCCCAAATCGGCAACGGCGCCAAATTGATAGTAGGTTTTTACACTACTTATGCAATCCCCTATTGTACTATCATGTCGATGTAGGACTTAGGGTTTATCAATCCAAAGTGGGAGGAGAATGAAACAGCTTAGGATTATGCAATAGTGGACACAAGTCAAGACAGATGGTTGTTTGGTGTTGAAACGAAACTATCTATCTAAACGAAATGCAACGGGAATGAAAGCGGAAAAGTAAAACGACAAACTAAATCAAGCTCGATCGAGTTAAGCTAACCATGAGAAAGGTAGCTCGATCGAGTTAGGATAGAATGAAACAAGGATAAACTGGTGCAGCTCGATCGAGTTAAGATACGAGTTTGCACTAAACTGACTCGATGAAGTCAGAGTAAAACAAGACTAATTAAGCAGAACGAAAACGTAAGTAAAGACTGGTATGATAGACAAAGGCTCAGGGACGGATTTGATGATCATAGAGAAACTAATGCTAATCAGCTATGCTTTCTAAAACGACACGAACACGTGCTTATCCCTTCGGCCATGGAATCCCGAGGTCGGTTATCCCACTTCCCAGTGGCGTTACAAACCGCCTCTCTGGTTCAATCCCGCTAACTCGATCGAGTTGGAGCGTGTGTCATGAACCAGATATATAAAGAACCGGCCCATGTAATGCCCTAGAAGCCCCTCTGTGCAACCACTCTCGTGGGACAAAGGCATAAAGCTAATCCTCTGTTTTGCCTTGATCCGACGCTCAACCAAGCGGGTCAGGCCAGGAGCGTCTAGGATCGATCCACCATGGTCAGTGGCTGGATCGCATAGGGCATAGCTAAACAGAGAGGGATAATAGATGAAAACCTAAAGCATCAGAGATTAACCATAAACGATTTCCTAATCTAATCCATCCCTAAGCCTAAGGGCGAAATTACTCAAGATCCATAACAGAATTCGAAATCATGTCTAAATAAACTAAAACCAACATAATATGAAAGACAGAAAGGAGATTAACAACTTTTATTAAACAAGCAATTGCAAAATGTGAATAACAAAGTCTGGAATCATAAATTGAAAACAGGAAGTTTCTGGAACAAAAACTAAGAACAGAAAGCAAAAAAAACGAAAAAGATAAGATCCATAAGAGAAATCATAATGAAAATAGATGAAACAAACATTAAAAGAAAGACAAAGATGAAGCAAACAACTTTTATTAAAAACATAAGTGCAAAAAGTAAATAACAAAGCTTAAATCTACAAATTAAAAGACATAAAGACAAAGAAAATAAAGTTTGGTTTTCTGGTGGCTGAAAAGCCAAAAAGAAGAACATTTTCGTGGCTAGGGGTCTCAGGCCTTTTATAGGCAAGGCAGCTAGGGTTTCTGGTCTTGGGAAACCGCCTTAGTCCAACTCGATCGAGTTGACTGATCGAGGCACCTTTTGCCTAGCTCGATCGAGTTGTTGGTCGAGTAGTCAGTTTGGCCTTGGCTCGATCGAGCTGCCTGATCGAGTGCAATTAAAATCGCTGTATCTTCCGAACCACTGGTCTGAATGACTTGAAACCGCCACCAGACGAAAGATAACTCCTTTATCTACAACTTCCATGAAGACCTCAGAGGCTGAATCGGAGTGTAAACCCTTCGTTTGGTACGATCTTTCAGACGCATTGCACTAGCTCGATCGAACTCGATCGAGTCAAGCAAGAACTCTTCTGTTCCTTCCATTCTTGATCCATATTGGCTCCCTTGTTGCCTAGCCTTGCTCCAGCATCACCACCAAGCCTCCTTAGCTCCAAATGCTCCAAAAGTACCTGGTTTTAACTCCATATGCACTCATATATGCAAAGCACAACCCAAAACTACTAAGTATGCAAATGGAGAAGAAAATGTCAAGAAGTGACACTTAAGATGGTTGAAACAATGCAAAGATGGTCTAAATGATATGCTAAAAAGGTATAAAATGCGAATGCATCACTCTCCCCTCCTAAATATGATTGCATGATTTGGCCAGAAACAACCTACCCTGAGAGAGAATCCAACCGAGCAAGGAGGAGACGCCTCTTTCCCAAGATCATCCCAAAAGCGGACAACTCCGGGAAGTTCGTAGTTCCATGTTCTATTAATGAAATTGATCTCACCAATTCTCTTTGTGACACAGGAGCTAATGTCAACATCATGTCAAAGAAGATTGCAGACAAGATAGGCTTCACCAACATCCAACCTTCATCCATCTCCATCAATTATGTCGATTCATTCTCTCAAACCCCTTATGGTTTCATTCCTGATGTGATGGTACGACTTGGGAACTGTTCTATACCTACTGACTTTCAAATAGTGGAAATGAGTGAAAGTAGCCATAGACCACACATCCTTGGAACCCCTTTTCTATCAACCGTTGGAGCCATCTTCGATTTTCCAAATCAAAGGATCTCATTCAACAAGGTGAATAAGGACATGTTTTTCCCTATGTGTTCAACAAAGAAACCATCCGTTGACATGGTACAAGAGAGTAAGATCATCCCCAAACCTCCAGAAAAAGAAGGAAGAATCACCCCCAGCTTACCTAGCAAGGACCTTGCTCACCAGCCGAAGCAACTCGCCCTAAAAACGAAAAGTAAGACTACGGCATCACCTAAACCTCCATCCAAAGGATCGATCAAGGATAAGCTCGGGACGGAGACCACAAAGAAGGCAAAGTAGTCTAAGGCCTCTGCAAAAGTTAGGATTCTTCTCCAAGAAGAACTGAATGATGAAAGAGCATGGAAGGTTTCAAAGAAAAGTTTGCCAACACCTTGAAACTTTTTCCAATGGCTGAAGTGCCCCGGGACAAGCATGGCGAGATTGTCTACCCCGCCGTGAATCATCCTCCCGATACAAGCTCCGGGAAGGGAAACCTCGAGGGACCAAAAGTTCCTTTGGTCACTACCTTCTTTTAAGTCATAAAAAGCATTACGGTCAAGCTAAAGACCTTAAACAAGCGATGTATGGGAGGCAACCCATAAGGTAACACATCTACATTTCAGTTTTAAGTTTTAGTTTCACCTTGTTTTCTTTGTTTTTCTATAGCAGGATAGGATATGATGGATACAATAATAGTGCTAGAAAAGAGTAGAAGCAACACCACGACAAACCATCCGGGTCGACCATGACCGGTCGAGCAGGGGCTTTAAAGGCTTCGGTCGACCGGACCAACCCGCGATCGACCCACCCCAAAAACCAAGATAAGCTTCTCCTTCCCACTTAAATTAAACCGGTTTTTAACCAAACCAAACCGATTTCTAAACCCAAATAGATTTTAAGAAGGATTTTAAGGAGATTTTTGAGATTGAAAACACAACTCTTCATTCTCTTCTCCAAAGAAAAAGCTTTTTGAACTTCAAAAACCCTAAAACTCCATTGAAGGACCTTTACCAAATTTCTCAAAATCTTTGTTATCTCTTAAATTTGATTTCGATTTTTAGCTCTCCCATTCTCAATCTCTCTTTCCAACGCAAGGTATGACCTCTAAACCCCAATATCCTTAATTATGCAAAATCCACATTTATGTGAGTTTCATAGCCAAATCTTTGCTTAAACTTGAAATTCCTGCTCCTCATAGATTTGTTTTAGTTAAGATGTGTGAATATAGGTGGTTTAGAGATTACAAGAACCCCATTTCGAAAATTGAATGGTTTTTCACAAAACTTAGTTTGGGTATTCAACACCCTTGATTCAAGTATGAACTTGGGATAATCGTTGCTTAAACACCTAGAATATCTCTTGGAATTGTGCATTAGAACTTTAATACATCATGATTAACTTACAAATTTCGAATTTTGAGTTATGTCATAGCATGGACAGTAATTCCAAAAATCACTAGGAAATTTGAACCTTGGAAAGATGATTGTTCACTTGTTGGTCTTGTGCAGCGTTGATTTGAATTGATATTACCGCTTATCATCTCTTCCTTTATACAATTTTCATAGCATAAAATCATGTCTCTTGGTAAGAATTTGTTCTTGTAGGTACAATGGCGAGAACGAAACTAACCGAGGCGACAAGGAAGAAAGAGTCAGCTTTAGAGCCACCAAGAAAACAACTCAAGCTTAAGGCCGATCAGAGCCTAGCAACAAGAGCAACCACATCGAAATCACCCCTCACAACCAAGGAAAAAGGCAAAGAGATTGAAGAGTAAGTATTCAAGTGAAACCGATCATGAGCCTCTTGTCATGTTTGTTAAGGAGTCTATTCAGTACAATGGAGAGTATGGGACGGCAATGGAAAGAGTCACAATTGAACCTTGTGTGACAATTGATTACCACACTCTTGATCTCTTCAACAACAAGAGTGATGTCACATGGTACTTAAAGAAGCTAGGATTGAGCAGACTTTTCAAGATGGAATGCAAGGAGTACACTGAACTTACAAGGGATTTCCTCTCCACCGTCACTCTTGCCTTTCCTAACAACAATGAATACCAGCCAGCCGGCAATGGGATACTTTTCTTCAAGATTGGTGACCAAAACGGGCGGATCTCCGTAGCCACCCTTTCCACACTATTTGGTTTCGCCAATGAGACTTCCCATGTCTTCAAAGAGACCCACATCACTCGTGATGATGACTTCTCCAACTGGACCCACTTCGCCGATGGACCCTTTCTCGCATCCCGGTCCAAAGTTTCACAAATCACTCATCTGGCAATCCGCTACGTGCACCGCCTCATCACCACCACTCTAAAGTGCAAACCGGAAACCAGCAAAGTCACAACTGAGGAGTTCTACATTCTCACATCACCTTTCTTCAGCCACAAGCACAATGCAAACATTGGTCTTTTGTTTGCAAAAACCCTTGTCAATGTAAAGCATTTGCCACAGCACACAGACAACAAGAAAGTTGTTGTTCGTTTTGGGAGACTCATCACAGCAATTGTCAACCATTGCAAGATAGACATCTCTAGGTATAAGCCCAGTGAAGAAACCGCCCCTATAGACCTCCGAGCCCTTCAACAGATTCGCTTCCTTAGCGGCTGGACCAAACACCCAACCCGGTTTTGCTAAATGTGCCCCATCGGATCCTCTAAAACCGCACTTGTGCAGCTACCTTGTGACGACCTTCCTCCTCTCGGCGTTGTCATATTCTCACCACCACTGGAGGAATACTTCATTGAAACCCCTGAGACACCTACCTTCCAAATACATCAATACTATGCTCAACAGAAGACCATCAAGGCAAGGCGTCACACCTGCAACCGCCACTCCCTCACCGCCGGACAAGCTGCCAACAAGGCATTAGACCGCCTTGGCTACCTTGAGCAGACCTTCCAGTGTCAATCCTGCTTCATCTCGCGCCTCATCCGTGTTGTTCGCCACATCGCTCCCGATCGTCTTTTCCGCCCTTCCACATCAGCATATGAGCCGGACCTTGGGGAATTCTCGCTCACCTCTGCACTCGCCTCTGATGAAGATTCTTTGGACGATGAGGAAAACGCAACCAGCCACTACACTGCCACCTAGGCACTCACTCTTTATTTGGTATCCGGTGCAATGGACACCCAACTCCATTTTCTATCCTTATCTTATTTTAATGATTGTTTTTTTTTATTTTCTTATTGAGTCTGTTCCTCTCACCCTTAATCTGATTTGCTTTCACCGGGACGGTGCAAGTTAAGTCTGGGGGGGGGGGGGGGGGTGGGGGTTTATCCTTTACTAATGTATTTTTCTTTCTTTTCTTATGTTTTCATGTTTTATTGAGTCAAAACCTTAGTCGGAAACTATGACCTATCTCTATGATTTTCCGGTGTTGTGCTAACAATCTATGACCCTAGAGCGGACATCAATTGCGGACATAAGCCTAACAGAACCTCTAACGGTGGATCGACCTACTGACTTGGCAACATCTCTAAGGTACCCGGACAATCTAACGTTAAATCCACCCTAATCAATCTAGTTTTTCTTGTCAAGGGACTTGGCATACATATGAGTCGTTCCTCACTTGATCTCAAAGGGGTATGTCCAATACAAAGTACAGTTCTTGAAACACCCAAGCTTTTTTTTTTTTTTTATAATTACATCAATACTCAGCGGAAGTCTTAAACACATAATTAATTTATCCATTCCATTCAACATCAAATATCTCAATATCAATAACCAATTAAATAACCAATGAATAACCAATAATCCAATAAACAATATAATCAACTCCAGAATAATAAATAATTCTATCAACCTAAACACCAGGTTAGCCACCAATTCAAATAATAAAACAATAACCAATAAACCAATAATCCCTATCATCCCCCTTTTCAGCCTCGATCCCGCGGTCACGCATTCCTGTTACCTGCATCACATTACGAAAGAGATGCGTGAGTATTATCATAAATACTCAGTGAGACGGTCATTCCGTCTACAGGCCAATTACGCCAACCACTAGACAATACAACAATATCAACAACAGCAATACACAATAAACAACAATAGAACTCGCAAAACCACAACAGTGTCGATCGACACCCCACCGTGTCGATCGACGCCCTAGCTCAGTGTCGATCGCCACCTCAAGTGTGTCGCTCGACACGAGCTCCTCAGTGTCGACCGACACCAAACCGGTGTCGATCGACACTGCCCCGACGCCACAACACCAACAGCAACGAAACAGTGCGAAAAACAACCAATTAAACACAAATCAATGGGATTCAACCCCCATAACCGAATCAATAACTCAAATAACTCAAGAACAACTCAAAAACAACTCAAAATAGCAACAACACAACAAATCTCCAGTGATTCACGGACCTACGGTCACGCACTCACCTTAGAACGGATTGGAAGAAAGGAGAAGAGATGGAACAACGAAGAACAGCAACAATCAAGTCTCCAAGCTCCAAAATCACCCCAGAAATCACCTCTTTCTCTCTGAAAACTCTCTGCCTCGAAAACTGAGCCTTTTCCACGCGGCTACAGTGATTTATCGCGGACCTAGGGCTTCCCTCGCCCTAAACCGACAAAACCAGCCGACTTAAATCAAACCGGTCGAAATTCCAATAACCGGTGTTGATCGACACCCTTCCTTGGTGTCGGTCGACACCCTTCCTTGGTGTCGGTCGACACCCTTCCTTGGTGTCGTTCGACACCCATCGACCAAAACCAAACCAACTTCAAATCAAACGCGCAATCGACTTAAACCGGAATTGATTTCTTCGCGATGCTTGAATCTTAGACCGACTGCACAACAATCAAACAAGAACATGTACAGCCAATCTTCAATTCACATCTCTAAGAGCATGTGCTAACTACTCCCGAACCCCTAGCATCGTCCAACACCACTTCCAAAACGACTTTCTGGTTCACGGATGTTACAGTTCTCCTCTCTCTCCTCTTGGAATATAAAAAAAAAAAAAAAAGAAAGAAGAAGAAGCTTTTAAGGAAAAAGGAAAACGTGTAAGCAAGAGGAATGCATACATCTGCACCTTCTTGTCTTATGGAGACCTACCAAAAACAAGGAACAATCAAAAGACTTATTCTGTGTTAACCTTATTCAAAAGGAAGAAGGATCGATAGAAAAAATAAAATGATACCCTAGAAATGTAGGGAAAGATCGATCCTTCAAAAGAAGAGAAGAAGAGAGAGGAAAAGAACTCAAATGCTTCAAAAGGACTATCTTGGAGAGACTCAAATGGGTAAGAACAAGTACTTAATGATCGATATTCCCTTGATAAAGACCGCACGTTTTAAATTTATGCAAGGAGTTAACAATAGAAAGTTTGGAATGCTGGATGAGGCTAGTCGAGTTTGGTATGGTTCGCTAAGCTTGCTGAGCATTATGTGAAGCTAGTCTAACATTGGTTTTAGTGGAATACAGGAAAGGAGGCCACCACAAGTTTCTCAAAATGATAAGGGAGTTTTCATGTTTTCAAACCTCTTTCTCTGATTTGGATTCTATTTGTTTGGGGACAAGCAAAGATCTAAGTCTGGGGGAGTTGATATACCTCTATTTTGTACGCTTTTCATACGGTTTTACTATGCTTTTTATAAGGTTTTCAAAGGATTTTTCATCTGAAAAAGTATTTTTTTGTGGATTTATAGTACTAAGAGTCTAAACAGGTCGAAAGATGCATTTTGGAGCAAAACCACAGGATTTGGACTTTATACCGCTCAGCAACACAGCATCAACTTTGAAGGAGCCTTAAAAATATTCTACTCAATGTATTTCACCTAGAAAGTTTACCGCGATGCCTACGTGAGTTAGCTTTGCAATGCAACTGGAATCACTCAGTTTGGCCGAGTAGAATTGGAGATATGATGATTATAGTGAAGATATATACGAAAGAGCTTTATCGGACTGCATCAGTGCACCAAACGGGAAGCAACGGCATGGACTCTTTAACTCAACGGATTTCAATGAAACTCGTCACAAAGATAACCAGATGGGTTAGTGTTCCAATGAAGTTGGAAATATGCAATTTGGACGAGCAGTTTAGAAGATATAACGTTTTAACTGAAGACTAGTCCAGACGAGTCGAAACCGGACAACATCAGCCACCCGCGTCCCGGTCGACCGCGCCTGGTCAGACAGGAGCTTTAAGGCCCTCGTCCTACCCAACCTTCCTTCACGCCATCCACGTCCCGCTCGACCGCGCCCGGTCGGACAGGAGCTTTAAGGCCCTCGTCTGACCCGACTTTTCTTCACCACTCGATACGCGATCGACCGTCCCGCTCGACCACCCCGACTATCCCGCTCGACCGCTCGACCGTCCCGCTCGACCGACGACTGTCCCGACCGACCGCTCGACCGACCATCACCCCGATCAACCCAACTCGGCCGACAAAGGCCAATCTTTCCCGATTCCGCGATTTTCTCGGCCCGTTTACCTAATCTCGACCCCATGAAGACCTAGGACTATTAAATACACCTTTTTAGCCTCTCTAGAGAAGAGAGCCGCATATTGTAATCACGTTTTACACATCTACTTTTGTTCTTAGTGATTTCAAGGAGAGCATCTCTTCTCCTCACTACAATTTGGAGAAGATTTCTAAATCTTTTATCTTATACTATGTTTTCTCCATCTCTCTGTGCTGTTACTTTGATAATGTCTGAGTAATTCACTTGTTAGGTTGCTAGGGTTACTAATTCAATGAGTTGTTTGCTAGATCTATGATTTCGATGAACTGTTAGGGATAACTTTAGAGTCTTTGTCTCGTTTTGCTCACTTACTAATGCTGATTGCTTTACCGCGCATCTAGCAATCCGATCCTAGGTTGATTTGAGCCACGAAAGTGCTATATCATTCGCCGGACCTATTCTTTGACAAGCTAAGTTTCTTAGACTGCGAAAGTTGATTTACTAAACCTAGTGAACTGTATCCGAACTTGCGCGATTTAATGCTTGATTAATTATCTAAGGACATTCCAAAAGCTTAGCGATTAGATAAGTTATCATAGGAGTCGGAGCCACGACAGTGGAAAGACTTAATTTCGTGTTTTGTGTTCTAGACGGATCTATCATCCCATTATCCCTAAAACGATTTATATCTATCATCGAACTTGATCATTGCGTGCTTCTATGCGAATTAGTCCCTAAAGACCTAAAACTTTTCCCTTATTGCTTTACAACCTCACGATCCCTAGTTTTCTTATTTAGTTATTAGTTCACCAATCAAACATCATACTTTGTTCTAGCTTGATCCGAAATCCATAGTTTCAAAGCGTATTCATTCTAGCCAGTCCTTGTGTTTGATAACCCGTACTTCTATGATCTGTGCGATTGCAGGATTTTAAAAGTGGGTAAAACCTGACCACCCATCATGCAGGTAAAGGCTATTTGTGATCGCGGAATCGGGCCGAGGAGAGGATGATAGAGTGTTTTAGTTATTGAGCTTATTGTTTAAGTTGTTAAGCGAACTTGGTGTTATGTTGCTAGTTTTTTTCATTGTTATTGAATTGAATTTGGTTATTTGACTTGATAATTATTATTGAATTATTTATGTGAGTTTTGACTTCCGCATGCTTGAGAACTGTGATAGCTGTTAAGGATCAATATATATGGGAATATTTATCTGGGCTATTTAATTAAAAAAAAAAAAAGCTTGGTTGTTTCATTTTGGTATCAGAGCGAATACGGTTTTAGGACTGTTAGTATTGGGTGAACTGGACTATGTGGTTAATTGATTATTGTGTTTTAGTCAGTTAGTAGTCTAGTATCATCCTCTCGGCCTTCAGTGATTCCGCGGTGAGAAGTGTTTTGTGTTTTGGGTTGTGTGGAATTTTTGTGGTTGTTTTGTGTTGTGTGGAATTTTTGTGGTTGTTTTCTAGCTGGCTCATTTCTTGTTCTTTGGAAGTGCAGCGAAATGGATGCAGGTGCTAGAGGTCGTGGCGCAGGTGGGCGCGGTAGAGTCGGTGCCCGTGTGGGCAGTGCAGTTGGCCGTGGTGGCCGAGCTGCGGGCCGTGGTGGCCGAGCTGCGGGCCGTGGAGGCCGGAGACAGGGTCGTGGATTACCGGCGGAGTCGTGAGAGAGCGCCTAGTGTGGCGACTGCGTCAGTGACCCAGTCAAATTCTTTGGCGAGTGAGGCCGGATTGGGCGTCGGTAGTGGCGCGGGAGTTGGGGCGGTTGATATACCTCTATTTTGTACCCTTTTATATGGTTTTACTATGCTTTTTATAAGGTTTTTAAAGGCTTTTCGATCTAAAAAGGTAGTTTTTGTGGATTTATAGTACTAAGAGTCTAAACAGGTCGAAAGATGCATTTTGGAGCAAAACCACAGGATTTGGACTTTACGCCGCTCCACGACACAGCATCAACTTTGAAAGAGCCCCAAAAACATTCTACTCAATGGATCTCACCAAAACCAGTTCGCCGCGATGCCTACATGAGTTAGCTTTCCAACACAATTGGAATCATGCAATTTGGACGTGTAGAATGGAAGATATTATCATTTTAGTGAAGAGTGTCAAATCAGCCGAAAACCGGACGTCTACACCAGCCGCTCGACCGAGCCGGTCGGACAGGGCCTCCAAGGCTCCCGTCCGACCCGACCTTCCTGCACGATCCGGTCGACCGAGCCGGTCGGACAGGGCCTCCAAGGCTCTCGTCCGACCCGACCTCTTTTCGCCATCCCGTGCGCGCCAGCTCGACCCGACCATCATCCCGTGCGACCGGTCGACCCCCAGCTCGACCCGAGCACCAGCCCGACCGACCGGTCGACCGCCCCGCTCGACCGCCGCCGTCCCGCTCGACCCGGCTTAGCTGTCTAAGGCCCATTTCGCACGTTTTCACGATTTACTCGGCCCGTTTACCTAATCTCGACCCCTGGAAGACCTAGCACTATAAATACACCTTTTTAGCCTCTTAAGAGAAGGAAAGATAAGAGAGACACAACAGAGCCGCACAGGAGAGGAGCCACAAGAGAGGGCCGCACTAGGGAGATCCCCTTAGAGGGATTCTCCATTGTTTTACTTCCTTCTCATTGTTTTCCTTAGGGAGAAGATCCCTTCTTTGTATCTCAACATAGAGAAGATTTCTAAACCCTGTTCTCCTTATAATAATATGATTTCTTTCTCAGATTTGTGCTTGTTTACTTGCATCATGATTGAGTAGATTTCTAGTTAGGTTTTAGGGTTTCAAAGAATTCATATGCTGATTATGATTTGATGAATTAACTAGGGATATCATTAGAGTCTTTGTCTCGTTTTGTTCACTTATTAATGCTGATTGCTTTACCGCGCGTCTAGCAATCCGATCCTAGGTTGATTTGAGCCACGGAAGTGCTGTATCATTCGCCGGACCTATTCTTTGACAAGCTAGGTTTCTTAGACTGCGGAAGTTGATTTACTAAGCCTAGTGAACTGTATCCGAACTTGATCGATTTAATGCTTGATTAACTATCTAAGGACATACCAAAAGTTTAGCGATTAGATAAGTTATCATAGGAGTCGGAGCCACGGAAGTGGAAAGACTTATTTTCGTGTTTTGTGTTCTAGACGGATCTTACATCCCATATCCCTACATAGATAGAAGTCAATCATCAAACTTATCATCTATGAATCTCTGAGAATTACCTATTGCCTAGCGTCTTTCCACCTTGAACTTACACCGCTTTTATTCTTGCTTTTACTTAGTTTAGTTAGTTTGCATCTCAAAACCCAAAACCCCCTCATTTGTCCTAGCTTGATTAGACTCGCATAGCTCGTAGTGCACTTATCTGCTCCTTGTGTTCGATATACCCGTTGCTACTCTCGATCTGTGCACTTGCAGAAAAGGGATAGAAATTGGGAAAAGTTTAATCCCCATCAAGCTTTTTGGCGCCGTTGCCGGGGAACAATACAGCTGCCTACGAGTTCCCGAGAATAGCCTAGTCTAGGATTTTCAATTTTAGTAGTTTTTGCATCATCATTATCATTATAGTTTTTGCATTATCATCTTAGTTTTTTTTTTTTGCATCATCATCATATATAGTTTTGCATCATAGTTTTATTATCATCATCATCATTATAGTTTTGCATCATCATAATCATACTAGTTTCTGCATTAATCACTTGTTTTAGCTTTTGTTTAAATTTTTCTTTAAGCCTTTATCTTTGTGTGTTTCAGGTGCAAACTTGATAAAAGATAAAGCTATGATCTATGGCCAGACCCAAGATCATGTCCTCCTAAGGCGTGCCCCTTACTACCAAGAAACCATTGGAGATTTTGAAAAGGAGCAGTCACAAGAAATTAATTATCTTGATGATTTCATTTACCCTCCTGACTTCCAGCAGCAAGCACCACGTTTTCAACAGCAAGGGAATCAATTCCAGACTATGCAGCAGTACAATCAACAAGGCATGTACCCCATGGATCAACCTTACAACTTTCATCCAACCGGACCTCACCCGGGTCAGCAAGACAACATGTTTGAAGGATCTCTTCAACAAATCTTAAACAGCCAAGAGAGGGTTAACAAGGTGTTGAATGAGCAGATAGACTTCATTTACAATGACCTTACTACAAAGTACGAGTCTGTAATTACTCAACTCAAGAAGATGGAGGTCCACATTGATCAAATTAATGAAGAATTGAAAAGACAAGAGATGAAAGAACAAAATAGCAAGATTCAAGCAATGCTTCAGCATATCGTGGATGATCTAATACAGAGCACTAAGGACTTGAATGAGAGGATGGAAATATTGGTCAACAGTTTCATTGTCAAGAACGAGTCTCTCGCTGGTCAAATCAAGAAACTTCACACCCAATTAGCTCAAACCGAAGAAGAATTGAAAAGACAAGAGATGGAGGAAAAGAAGGCTTTTTGTAAAGTCATCTCTACAAGAGAAGCTGAGTTCGTGCCCACCCATACACCACCCCAAACTACTGTTAACTTGGCTAGAATACCAGAACAAGAGCATTACTCCTTGGACTCACCCGGAGGTTACAAGCCGAAGCCACTCAAGCGGAAGCTTGGATTACCTTGCATCATTAATGGAGTTTTGTTCAAGGATTCCTTATGTGACACAGAATCTCACATTAACATCATGTCTAAAGGAATAGCAAAGAAGGTTGGGATTGAAGAAATGAAACCCTCTAAGACACCCATACCGTTTGGAGAGGATCCATTTATTATCTCACATGGTTTCATCTCGGATTTTCCACTATCCATCGGAGATCATGTCTTCAAGGCTGATTTCCACATCTTAGAGATGAAAGATGACCCTCACAAGCCACTGATATTTGGTTCATCATTTCTTCATGCCAATAGAGCTTTCGTGGAGCATTTGAATCAAAGAGTTTATCTCCCCAAACCCAAAAACGACAACTATCCGGTGGTTCCTATCAAAAGCACTCATTCTGCAGATGTATGTGCTAGAAAGGAGCCAATATCAGAGCCTAATAATGACCAAGAGGATTTCATAGACGTCATATCAGCAGCCCCTCTCATCATACCTAAGGAAGTTGTTATACCAGCAAAGGCCAAGTGCATTGAGGTTTCAAGTCCAAGCCAAATTTTGACACCAAGGGAGTATAAGGAGGACGTGATTGATGCCACATCACAGCCTACAAGGTCTTCAAGATGCTTCTCTAAGTTCAGAATCAGTTCCTCAAATAAGGAAAACGAAGAACCCAACAAAGATAAGCTACACAAGAGGAGGAATCTCTTTCCCGATATGATTGTTTCTTGCAACTACATTCAAGAACTTCAAGATGTCAATAGGAGGATTTTCAAACCGTCGGGTCCGGACTGTAGAGAAGCTAAAGGAGCCTCAACTCTTCTAGTTGATCCATTGGATAACTAGAAAGAGAAAGAGTCAAGCTAAAAGACTATAAACAAGCGCTATATGGGAGGCAACCCATAAGGTCATTTCTCTCCCTTTTTACTTTTTTGTTTTAGTTTAATGGTTTTTGTTTTGTTTTTGAAGTTTTGGATACAGAGATTTGAGAATCTAGCATGAAAATTTGAGAAGAAACCTATAAAATGAAGAAAGGAGCAATCGAGTGGCCGGACCAATAGAGTAGAAGCAACACAGCCAAGCTCGGTCGACCAAACTCGGTCGATCAGGGGATCTAAGGACCTCGCTCGACCTGCCAGCCAAGCTACCTGGTCGACCAAACACGTTCGAGCAGGAGCTCCAAGAGATTCGGTCGATCGGTCGACCAAAACATTCAAGGTCGACCAAAACCAATCAACCGAACTACCATCCATTCCGTCCCATCATACCATTCCACCATAACATCCCATACCACCCATTCCGTCCCATCATCCAATCCCACCTATCCCACTTCACCCTTTGTCCAGCATCCATTCCAAAGTCCCAAAAACACATCAACAATGATTGTGGCATGAATTCACCATGATCACTCATCCGTTTGCTTCAAGTCCAAGGCTAATCCCACCTATGCCTCACCTTAGGCGGTACTTAAAGAGATTTTACCGTGGACGCATGGTACTTGATCATCTTAGCCGGGATACAAGCCATTATTTGGAGTTCATTCAAACGCAACGTGGGAGAAGGTTTGCCATGCTTATCTCAAAGGACAAGGACAACAACATACCACCAATAGGTCATTTCTTCATGGACTTAATGTCTAATCAGGTTACATCTTTCCTCTCATTCACAAATGCCTTATTACCTCTTTCTTTTACCTCCCTTAATCGGATTTGCTTTCACCGGGACGGTGCAAGTTAAGTCTGGGGGGATTGTCGGTACTAATGCGTTTGTTCATGTCTTGTCTTCATCTCATATCTATTTCTCTTATTAACCTTTTCAAAATTTCATGTTTTATTGAGTCAAAACTTTAGTTGGAAATTATGATTTATCTCTATGATTCTCCGGTGTTGTGCTAACAATCTATGACCCTAGAGCGGACATCAGTTGCAGACATAAGCCTAACAGAACCTCTAACGGTGGATCGACCTACTGACTTGGCAACATTTCTAAGGTACCCGGACAATCTAACGTTAACTCCACCCTAATCAATCTAGTTTTTCTTGTCAAGGGGCTTGGCATACATATGAGTCGTTCCTCACTTGATCTCAAAAGGGTGTGTCCAATACAAAGTGCAGTTCTCCTCTCTCTCAGAAAAATAAAAATCAAAAGCTTTTAAGCACAAGGAAAACGTGTAAGCAAGAGGAATGCATACGTCTGCACCTTCTTGTCTTATGGAGACCTACCAAAAACAAGGAAAAAGCAAAAGCCTATCCTATGTTATTCCCTAAAAGAAAAAAAGAAAGGGAAGAAGGATCGATAGAAAAAATAAAATGATACCCTAGAAAAGTAGGGAAAAATCGATCCTTCAAAAGAAAAAGAGAGAGGAAAAGAACTCAAAAGCTTCAAAAAGGACTATCCTGGAGAGACTCAAGTGGGTAAGAACAAGTGCTTAATGATCGATACTCCCTTGATAAAGACCGCACGTTTTAAATTTATGCAAGGAGTTAACAATGGAAAGTCTGGAGTGCTGGATGAGACTAGTTGAGTTTGGTATGGTTCGCTAAGCTTGCCGAGCATTATGTGAAGCTAGTCTAACATTGGTTATGTTTTTAGTGGAATACAGGAGAGGAAGCCACCACATGTTTCTCAAAAAGGATAAAGAGTTTCTACGTTTTCAAACCTCTTTCTCTGATTTGGATTCTATTTGCTTGAGGACAAGCAAAGATCTAAGTCTGGGGGAGTTGATATACCTCTATTTTGTACCCTTTTTATATGGTTTTACTATGCTTTTTATAAGGTTTTAAAGGCTTTTCGATCTAAAAAGGTAGTTTTTGTGGATTTATAGTACTAAGAGTCTAAACAGGTCGAAAGATGCATTTTGGAGCAAAACCACAGGATTTGGACTTTACGCCGCTCCACGACACAGCATCAACTTTGAAAGAGCCCCAAAAACATTCTACTCAATGGATCTCACCAAAACCAGTTCTCCGCGATGCCTACATGAATTAGCTTTCCAACACAATTGGAATCATGCAATTTGGACGTGTAGAATGGAAGATATTATCATTTTAGTGAAGAGTGTCAAATCAGCCGAAAACCGGACGTCTACACCAGCCGCTCGACCGAGCCGGTCGGACAGGGCCTCCAAGGCTCCCGTCCGACCCGACCTTCCTCCACGATCCGGTCGACCGAGCCGGTCGGACAGGGCCTCCAAGGCTCTCGTCCGACCCGACCTCTTTTCGCCATCCCGTGCGCGCCAGCTCGACCCGACCATCATCCCGTGCGACCGGTCGACCCCCAGCTCGACCCGAGCACCAGCCCGACTGACCGGTCGACCGCCCCGCTCGACCGCCGCCGTCCCGCTCGACCCGGCTTAGCCGACTAAGGCCCGTTTCGCACGTTTTCACGATTTACTCGGCCCGTTTACCTAATCTCGACCCCTGGAAGACCTAGCACTATAAATACACCTTTTTAGCCTCTTAAGAGAAGGAAAGATAAGAGAGACACAACAGAGCCGCACAGGAGAGGAGCCACAAGAGAGGGCCGCACTAGGGAGATCCCCTTAGAGGGATTCTCCATTGTTTTACTTCCTTCTCATTGTTTTCCTTAGGGAGAAGATCCCTTCTTTGTATCTCAACATAGAGAAGATTTCTAAACCCTGTTCTCCTTATAATAATATGATTTCTTTCTCAGATTTGTGCTTGTTTACTTGCATCATGATTGAGTAGATTTCTAGTTAGGTTTTAGGGTTTCAAAGAATTCATATGCTGATTATGATTTGATGAATTAACTAGGGATATCATTAGAGTCTTTGTCTCGTTTTGTTCACTTATTAATGCTGATTGCTTTACCGCGCATCTAGCAATCCGATCCTAGGTTGATTTGAGCCACGGAAGTGCTGTATCATTCGCCGGACCTATTCTTTGACAAGCTAGGTTTCTTAGACTGCGGAAGTTGATTTACTAAGCCTAGTGAACTGTATCCGAACTTGATCGATTTAATGCTTGATTAACTATCTAAGGACATACCAAAAGTTTAGCGATTAGATAAGTTATCATAGGAGTCGGAGCCACGGAAGTGGAAAGACTTATTTTCGTGTTTTTTGTTCTAGACGGATCTTACATCCCATATCCCTACATAGATAGAAGTCAATCATCAAACTTATCATCTATGAATCTCTGAGAATTACCTATTGCCTAGCGTCTTTCCACCTTGAACTTACACCGCTTTTATTCTTGCTTTTACTTAGTTTAGTTAGTTTGCATCTCAAAACCCAAAACCCCCTCATTTGTCCTAGCTTGATTAGACTCGCATAGCTCGTAGTGCACTTATCTGCTCCTTGTGTTCGATATACCCGTTGCTACTCTCGATCTGTGCACTTGCAGAAAAGGGATAGAAATTGGGAAAAGTTTAATCCCCATCAGCGGTCCTAGGAGGGGGCGCGGCTCTAACTCAGGGTCATGGTGACCAGGTTGTAGGGTTGCTGACGCAGCTGTTGGCACGTTTTCCACCAGAGGTTCCAGAGCAGGCTCCGAGTGCATCTCCAGTGGCCGGGGCGAAGCAGGATGCTGCAGTTTTTGGGCAGCATGGTGCTGCAGTTGTTGGGCAGCAGGAGGCTGTAGTTGGTGAGAGTCCGCCTTATCTAGAGATGAGGGGACAGATGCAGAGGTTTGCTTCCCGTTTCTCGTGGGAAGAGCTAGTGAGGCTTACAGTTTTGATTGAGGAGGATCAGCGTGCGCGGGTTGATCCGGTGGTGGTTCCGTCTGTGGATGCTCCGTTTGTTCTGAGGAGCCATCCGCAGCAGCAGCAGCGACATCAGTCGCAGAAGTGTAGAGGTTCTGGTTCTGGTTCTGGCAAGGGCGGTAAGCTTGCGCAAGGCCGGAAGAGGAGATTTGACGAGGTTTCTGGAGGTAGCCAGAAGGTTCCCGGCAATTGTTTTGATTGTGGGAGCACGGTGCATCGTGTGGCGAACTGTCCCGGGAGGGAGACAGATTCAAGTGTTAGGGTGTGTTTTCGTTGCGGCGAGCAGGGGCATATCAGGCAGATGTGTCCCAAGTTACAGCCAGTGGTGGTAGTGGAGTTTCAGCAAATAGTGGTCCACCCAGAGTCTCAGATCGCACCGGTGCAGCCGTTGGGTCATATTGGGGCGGCGCCGAGTGAGTTTCCTTCGGCAGAAGTTGGTCAGACTAGTCAGTCCGGGCAGATCACAGGTAAAATTCTTGATTCAGACTTCGTAAATTCTTAGTGTAGAATTGTGGTGGTCGTCTGTTTCTTTTATTAAATATGTGATAAAGTGTTAGGTTTCTAAACACTTGTAATGGTTAATGGGCGGTGTTGAGTCTCAGTGTCATTTGACTCGGGAGCAAAATGCTTCATCTTTCCAGAGCGTACCGGCTGGTGAGCGTTCGTGTTTGGTCAAGGTGTCGGGTGGAGGATTTCAGGCTACATACGGCCGTGTTAGAACTGTTAATGTTCGGAGTGAGGGCAGTCGATGCCAGCAGTGTTGGTCATCAGTTCGGCGGGACTGTATGACGTTGTTTTGGGGATGAACTGGTTGGAGTATTACCGAGTTCATCTGGATTGCTTTAGAGGCAAACTGTTGTCTGAGCGGGATGCAAGGAGGTTGGTGTTTCAGAGATTGAAACCGACTTCTGGGAGTTTTGTGTCTCGGCTATGCAGGCTGAGCAGATGATTAGAGCAAGTTGCGAGGCTTTTGGTGATGATCGTTTCCGGAGTCCAGTGGTGTTGTGACTAACGAAGGGTTCCGAGGATATCGAGGATATCCGAGTGGTTCGGGAGCTCGAGAAGTTCCGAGGAGCACGAGGCTCATTAGAGTTTGGTTTTTGGAGAGGTTGCGGAAACAGAATCTGTATATGCTAAGTTGAGCAAGTACCGTTTCTGGCAGCGACGTATGGTTCTTCTGGATCATGAGTTATGCAGGGGAAGTTTCCTGTAGATCCGCGAAGTTTGCGGTTATCAAGGTTTAGGTTTAGATCGAGTAGTGCTACCTGGATCAGGAGGTTTCAAGGTGCAGCATAATACTACAGGAGTTCGTTAAGGGCTTTACGAGTGTGTCGCAGCCAAGGATGTGCTGTTGTATGGTCATCATAGTGCGAGAGAGCTTTGGGGAAGCATAAAGAGTTGTTTAATGAGTACACCAGTTTTGGCATTACCCGAGTCGGGGAAGCCTTACGTAGTGTACACATTTGTTGCAGGAGTTGGTTGGGTTTTGTGTTAAGTTTTTGGTAGGCTTTAATCTGGAGACTGTCTATCTTCCGGCAAGGTTGATCAGGTGGCAGTAGCGTTGAGTCGACGAAGAGTTGTTTCAACTCGAGAGCAGGATAAGGAGCCTTGAGGGGCGAGATTAGCACGTTGCGCCTTGTGCTATCTCAGAGGAGCCTTAGGACTTGGAGACCGTGGATCAGGCGGATCTACTCAGTAGAATCATAGTGGCTCAGCAGAGTGAGCAGAGTTTGTGGGATACTTTGCGAGTAGTTGGTTCCAAGTATCAGGTCTCATCGAATGGGACGGATTTTTGTGTGTGGTCGGGTTGTGTACCCAAAAACTGAGGAGTTGAGACAGGAAGTTTTGAGAGGGGCTCGTGCGAACAAGTTCTCGATTCATGGAAGAGCGACCAAGATGTATCGCGATCTCAAGCGGTGCTATCACTAGGTCGGGTAAAAGAGAGTTGTAGCTGTTTTGGGTTGCGTGGTGCAACTTGTGTTTGTTGGTCAAGTCAGAACATCGGTCTTCGAGTGGTCTTATGCAGAATTTATCCATTTCAAAGTGAAAGTAGGATATGATCATGATGGATTCGTGTTGGAATTACCTACCTCACGGTCATGTGATGTTTTGGGTGGTTGTGGGTCGGTTGACCAAGTCAACATTTTCTGGTCATTTAGAAGACAGATGAAGTTGCTGTTTTGGCTAGAAAATTGTGTGAGAGATTGTGAGGCTGCGTATGCCAGCCAATATCGTGTCGGGTCATGATCCGGGAATCGCCTCAGAGTTTGGAGGGCGTTTCAGACAGAGATGGGCACTAGGTGCAAATGAGTACAGTTTATCATCCGTATGTAGAGGGGTAGTCAGAGAGGACTATCCAGACCTTGGAGGTTTTGTTTAGAATGCATGTGTGGGTCGACACCGTTGTTCCAACGCGAGAGTTGTGCAGTTTTAAGTGTGGTTTTTGGCTTAATGTTGTTTATGTTAACGTTGAGTATTGATGTTATTGCTGTGCTGAGATATTGTTGAGCATTGTGGTTATACCGTTTACTTGTTGGTGTATTGTCTAGTAATTGCGTAATTGGCCTGTAGGCGGAGTGATCCACTCATTAAGTATTTATGATAATACTTACGCATCTCTTTCGTATTGTGATGCAGGTAAAGGTTATTTGTGATCGCGGAATCGGGCCAAGGAGAGGATGATAGAGTGTTTTAGTTATTGAGCTTATTGTTTAAGTTGTTAAGCGAACCTGGTGTTAGGTAGCTAGTTTATTTCATTGTTATTGAATTGAATTTGGTTGTTTGACTTGATAATTATTATTGAATTATTTATTTGAGTTTTGACTTCCGCATGCTTGAGAACTGTGATAGCTGTTGAGGATCAATATTTATGGGAATATTAATCTGGGCTATTTAATAAATAAATAAAAAAGCTTGGTTGTTTCAACCAGCGAGTGTCGGTTTTTCAAACCATGATTTGCTATTTAATTTCCAACCATCTACAACCTTCGTCTTCTTTCCCTTTTATAATTGCAAACTATAATTATTCATAGAGTATTGATATACCTCCATTTTCCCATGGCTTATTGGCTATATAGTGCTAAGAGTCATTTCAGGTCAAAATATGTATTTTGGAGCAAACACATGATTTGGACCTCAATACAGCTTCAACCCACCTGCATCAACTTTGGTAGGCCTTAAAAACATCATGATCGATGGATTTCAAGCAAACCAGTTTACCGCGAGTCCCTGATGAGTTAGCTTTCCAACGCAACTAGAATCACTCAATATGGCCGAGTATAATGGAAGATATGACGATTCTAATGAAGACTAGTCTAAACAGCGGAAACAGGACAAGCCATCGTCCCGCGTCCCGGCCGAGCGCAACCAACCGACCAGGAGGCTATTCTTTCAAAGTCGTCCCGCTTCAATATCATCACTCGACTGAGTGAAGCCAGCCGGACGACCAGGAGACCATTAGGCCGCGAACGGCCCAATCATCAAGACGCAACCGAGGATGATCATTCGTCGCCCGACTGACCACTGACGGCCGACCAACAAACTATCAGCCCGCGGTCGGCCTGCACGACTTCTTCACCGTCCCCCCTTTGGCCGATCACGAACGGCCGACTATAAGGTTGTACCGGTCGGCTCGAGCCCAGCTCCGAAGCCCGTTTCGTCCGTTTTCAAGCCAAAGTGTGCACCATCTTTCTTATTTCGACCAAGACCTAGGTCAAGCCGACTTTCAAGATATCAAACACTTTATAAACATATTTTTAGCCTTGTAAACAGGGAGAACATATATTAAATAATATAGATTTACTTATAGTTTTATTGCTTTGTTCTTAGAGAGTTTTCTCTCCATCTTTGCATCTTTCATACGAGACATTTCGAACCTCTGTTCTTATGAATATGATTTCGTTTTCCTCTTCTATGTCTGACTAGTTACCTTGTTAAGTGATAGGAAATCAAAGGATAGTTCTCATGCTTGCTTGATATCGAAGTTGAATTAGTGTTTATATTTACTCTTCACCTTTGCTTGTGTTCATTGCTTGGTCTTGATCTAGCCAATCCACATATGATCCTAGGTAGACTTGAGCTACGACAGTGCTGAATCATTTGCCTGAATTAGTATTTGGTGGGCAACTTCTTTTAGACTGCGCCAGTTGATTTACAAGAGGTTGTGAACAATTGAGACTTGATCGAATTCATGCTTGTTTAACTAGCTATGGACATGCCAAAATCTTAGTGATTAGATAAGTTATCATAGGGGTCGGAGCCACATCAGTGGAAAGACTTTACATTAGTATCTTGAGTTCTAGACGAAGCTACATACCTAAAACCCTAAAAATCGATACTTACTTGCTTGTTTGCTTTTCTCGAGATTATCCTATTTCTTAGCGCCTTGCATCCATTGATCTAAACTTCTTATTTGCTTTGTTCACTTGCTTGGAACATGACAACATCAATCTCTTATTTGCTTGCCTAGCTAAATCTCGATCTCATATCTCGTAGCTCACAATCTGGTCATTGTGTTCGATAAACCCGTTTACTACCCATGTTTTGTGCACTTGCAGTATTAGGGATACAAATTAGGGAAAACCTGATCCCACATCAAGTTTTTGGCGCCGTTGCAGGGGACCAATTCACTGCCTACGAGATCTTGAAAGAGATCTACTCTAGGCTCTACTTTTCTAGTTGTTTAAATTCAGTTTTCTTTTTGTTTTTGGTTTTTCAGGTTTCTCCTAAGATGGTTAACTCTAGAGGACCCTCTAGTCCATGTGTTTAGATGGACACTCCATCCCTTGATGTTTCTCTTCCTAGAAATGATCATACCGAGCTGGTCAACCAAAGCCCAATGGCTCCCTCCCCACATGATTCTTGCATTAGTCGTAAAGACTAGCTCTTGTGAAGATCACGAAGAATATCTTCTCCCATCATAATGAAGCTGATCCAGATGCGTCCAGCCAAGCTTTCTATGAATGAGAAGAGCTCAATTCACCCCTACGATAAGATGAGATCGATCCCGAGCTGATCGAGTTTGTCCAAAGAAAACCATTCCATGACCTCTACAACAAGCATGCACTTGAACACATTGATCACTTTGATGGTCTTTGTGATTCTTATGGAGTATTTGTGTAACATCCCGGTTTGTGGAGAGGCTTAAGAGAATTGATTTGGCTACCTATGTCAACAAAGTGCACTTACATTTTCGGTCAAAGGCCCATAAGTAACTCCAGAATTAAGCGTGGTTGGGCTGGAGTAGTGGAAGGATGGGTGACCTTCCGGGAAGTGGTCTGCGGAACCGTGTAAGTGAGGCCAAAACACGGGAAATGGTCGGGTGTTGATTGCAGGGATAGTAAATAAGTCGACAGAGCCTCTCAAAAATAACAAACCGACCGTCGAACAGGGGTGGGGCCCACTGGCGGGATGGGCGGTCGGGGCATTATAATTTGGAATCAGAGACGAACCAATACGTGAGTGTGGAGTCAAGTGGAGTGGCCTTGACTCACACCGTCAGGGGGTGACGATCCAGGTGCGCAACGAGGACATTGCGCTCAGTGATTGGGGTTGAATTGTAACATCCCAGTTTGTGGAGAGGCTTAAGAGAATTGATTTGGCTACCTATATCAACAAAGTGCACTTACCTTTTCGGTCAAAGGCCCATAAGTAACTCCAGAGTTAAGCGTGCTTGGGCTGGAGTAGTGGAAGGATGGGTGACCTTCCGGGAAGTGGTCTGCGGAACCGTGTAAGTGAGGCCAAAACACGGGAAATGGTCGGGTGTTGATTGCAGGGATAGTAAATAAGTCGGTATAGCCTCTCAAAAATAACAAATGAAGCTAATTCTATTCAGGATGTCCTTAGCTTGCAGAGCCCTAACTTGGGCAAAGTACTCTCCACCTTTCCCAATCAACTCATGGTTGGATAGTAGAGAAGCTTTCTTGGAAATGTTAAGCAGAAAACCACCTTTCAAGTCAAAGTATGCTCAAACCTCCTACCCTTACTTCCATCGTGATTGTTTGCCATGATAGCGAGCGCTTCAAGTCCATGAATGCAATTGAGGTATGGTTCTATGAGGCTGCGCTTGTATAATATTTCTTTCATCATACAGTATCTTGAGCTTTTTACTCGTAGTTTTCGTGCTTCCCACTTGTTTGTGGCATTCCGTGTTGGATATAGTTGCATATTGGGATTCTCCAATCCGGTTTGGCGTGGAATTGTTCATCGGTAATGAAACGTCGTTCTCGAGCTGATCCATTGGGATCTGCTGATTCGGGATACGCTAGTTCGATCGGTGGTTTGACTTGTTCGGCCGGAGTTGGATTTTGTTCAGTGTCTTCCCAATTGATGATTTCAGTAATCTCGGGGTCTGGGAGATTGTTTTCTCCGCTGGTGCTAGCTTCAGTTGAAACTAGGTTGTGGCTTGTATTTTCTTGAGTCAAGATTTACGAGATTTCAGGATCGATGGAGCTATTTGCTCTTCTAGTGTTTGCACTGGTTGAGACTTCTGCGATTTCTTTGGTTTCAGCCGATTTGGTGGCTATATCGATGCTGGGTTTGTCTATTCCTTTGACGGGTATAATTATTTTTAGTAGAGGGTCCGATGTGGATGCTAGAGATGCTAGGGCGTCGGCTGAGGTGTTCTCTCCACGGGGAATTCTGGTTAGCTCCAAATGGTCAAGCTGTTTTGTCAGTTCGCATATGACTTTAAGAGAGGCTTCCATGCGTTCGTGTTTTGTCTCGTACTCGCCGTGGTATTGGCTTGTTACGAGTTGTGAGTACTAAATGCGTGGACTTCTTGAGCTCTGATTGCGATAGCTAGTCTTAAGCCCGCAATGAGGTCTTCGTATTCTGCTTCATTATTGGAAGCGGTGAATCCGAGTGGAAAATAATGGTCGAGCAGTTCACCTGTAGGCGATGCTAATCTTATTCCAACCCTGGATCCTTGTTTTGAGGAAGCTCCATCTATGTGGAGTTTCCAGGTTTTGTTATTAACTGTTCTAGGTTTGAATTTGATATCGTATTCTCTTAGTTCGATTTCCCACTTGACCAGGCATCCTGACACAGTGGGGCTATGAAGGATTGTCCGCAGAGGGTGTGATGTCATGACTACGATCGAGTGAGATTGGAAGTATGGTTTCAGTTTTCGTGCTGACACGATGAGTGACAATGCTAGCTTTTCCATTGCTGGATATCTGGTTTCAGCGTCTACTAGTGTTTTGCTTACGTAGTATACGTGCTTTTGTTCGTTTTGTTCTTCTCAAAGTAATACGCCGCTTATAGCAGCTGGCGAGACAGCGAGATAAAGATACAAGGTTCTCCTTCAAGTGGTTTTGACAGAACAAGTGGTTCCGTTAGGTAGGCTTTTAGATATTGGAGTGCTTGCTCGCATTCCTCGTTCCATTGGAACTTCCGGTTTCCCTTTAGGAGTTGCTAAAACGGGAGGCATTTGTCTGTGGACTGGGAGATGAATCGGTTCAAAGCTGCTATTCGTCCCGTAAGTCTTTGCACTTCTCGAGTTGTCTTAGGTGACGGCATTTCGATGAAGTTGCAATCTGTTTACGGTTGGATTCGATGACGCGTTCGGTTACGAGGAAGCTAGGAATTCTCATGAAGCTACTGCGAATGAGCATTTAGTCGGTTTTAGTTTCATTCTGTACATGTTAAGAATTGCGAAGCATTCTCTGAGTTGGGGTACGAGGTCTGATTCTTTGGAGGATTTGACGAGCATGTCATCGATGTATACTTCCATTGATTTTCCCAGCTGTTTGTCGAACATTTTGTTCACTAGCCTTAGGCAGGTGGCTCCTGCGTTTTTCAGGACAAATGGTATGACTTTGTAGCACTATGTGCCTCTGTGTAATGAAGGATGATTTTTCTTGGTCTTCTAGGTTCATCAGGATCTAATTATACTCAGATAATGCGTCCATGAAGGAAAGTAGTTCGTGATCTGCTGTTGCTTCAACCAGTCGGTCGATGTGCGGGAGTGGGAAGCTGTCTTTTGAACAAGCTTTGTTTAAGTTAGTGAAGTCGATGGAGACTCCCCACTTCCCATTTTTCTTTTTGACTAGAACTGGAATGGCGAGCCAGTCGAGGTATTTTAATTCTAGTAGTCGGCCGACCTAATCATTTACCGCTTTCGCCCTTTCGCGGCCGAGTTTTCGTCATTTTTGTTTGATGGGTTTGAATGTTGGGTCCACATTTAGTTCGTGCAATTTTACTTCGACATTGATACCTGGCATATCTGATGTTTCCCACGCGAAGGTATCGACATTTTCTTTTAGGAATGCGACGCGTTCAGCTCGGATAGAGCTGGCAAGCTCCGAACCGATGTTAACACATATTTATGGGTTTTTGTCGTCTATGCAAATCCATGAGTAGGTTTTTGTCAGGTTTCCTCGTGGTGGGGTCCCGACATGCTTTAGATTGTATTTCTGCGAGCTCGTTCTCTTTCTGTAATTGCTATGCTGAGGAGCTTGCAATTTGTTTAAATGAGCCCATGTAACACATTCTTGCGCTTTTCTGATCTCCGCGAATTTTTTTAATTCCTTTGGGAGTTGGGAATTTCAAGCATTAATGGTATGTTGAAGGTATAGCTTTCATGGTGTAGATCCAAGGGTCGACCAAGTATGGCGTTCTATGGTGTTTTTTGGTACCCCTTCTGCTATTACCGTTAGATAAATTGAGCCTAAGGAATAAGTATACCCCCCCCCCCTTTTTTTTTTTGTTTGGTTTCTTCGGGACGTAGTCTGGGTTGCGACATTCTTCAGTAGAATGTTTGTTGCATTTGTGGTTGCCGCAATAATTGTTTTTATCGTATTTGGTGCGTTGGTTTTTATTCGAGCTGCCGGCAGCAATTGCATGTATGTTTTTGCCAGACAGCTTTTTTTTGGGAAATAGGTCCGGAAGCGAGTAAGCCGGTGTTGAATTTTTCGACGTTGCTTGAGTAAGCTTCTTATGCGTGACCAAAATATGTTTCTTTATGTAGCGCATCGTCGAGTGAACTGGTGGATCTCCCTGCCAAGTCATGTTTGTATTGTGACGTGAACCACATCCCGGTTTGCAGGGCATTGAGGGCAACGTCTTCATTGAGATTTGCAATTTTTGCTTTTACTTCTTTGAAGCGGGATATGAAGTGGCGAAGTGGTTCGTCGGGACCTTGGGATAATTTCCAGAGGTCGGCTTTTGTAGCTCGAGTTTCGATAAATACAGAGTATTGTTTAAGGAAAGCTGATACGAGCTGATCGAAATTGTCGACTGAGCCTCCTTCTTTGCTTGCGAACCATTCGAGGGTTAGGCCTGTTAGGTTTTTCGCGAATAATCTACAGTAGCCTGGTTCTTTTTCGTAGTGACTTAAGTGAGCTCTGATTACGGCTAGTTTGATAGCTCTGACGTGATCTCTCGGATCGGTAGTTCCTGCGTACTCATGGAATCAGATTTTCCCGGTGTCTCTGATTCTAGGGTTGGCTATTCTGTCAGAGAACGGAGTACGGCGAGTATCTTATTTAACTCGATCGATATCAGGTGCGGAGCTCATGGTTGAATGCATGAAAGATTACATGCGCCTGAGTTCGGCGTCGTTTCTTTCCGAGTTTTGCCAAAAGGTTGCGGCGTCACCAAAGTTTGTTTTGTTTTCTTGAGCTCGTTGCTGGAAGGCATAGTCCTCTGGTGTTGGTCTTAGTGGGCTTATGTTTTCGTAGGTATCATTTGGGAGCGGTTGCTCGAATGATGACAAAATCGGAGGCGTTTGAGTGTGTCTGGTCGAGGATTCGGCTCGCGAAGGTGCATGCGGACCGGTTCCGGACGGTCCTGGAGGCGGTACTGGAAATTGCTCATTGTTACGAGCGGATATTCTTGGGCTGGAATCTCTCGGTTGTCATGAACCGCTTGGATCAGAGACTGTAGGTCGTGGGCCAAAAGTGGTATGAGCTCTAGCATCTCTAGACGTTCCTTGTGTGTCGGGAGTTCCAGAATCTGGAGAGAATTGTAGTCGAGTTCGTTGTAATTGACTCCTTTCGGATCCGGTTCTCTGTTCGAAATTTGAACTACGTTGCAACGGTGGCGGTATAGTTCGTTCAATGGTTGCTAGGAAGTTCGCGAGCTGAGTTTGGAATGTTTGGATTGATGCCTCGAAGGTTGCTTCCTGGCTTTGAGTTTTTTCAAGCAGAAGGCCAAGTAAGTTTCGGATGTCTGTTGTTTCGGCTTGATGTCAGTTGAAGTATATTGGATCGCCAGATCGTGCTTCAGGTCGGATTCAAGTATACGGTTACCCCTGACGAAGCTGTCGGTGCTTGGGCTCGCAATGTTAGATCCAGTTCGAGCTGTTGATGAGTTTGCACCGGTGGTTTGACCCGTTGGCGCAGGTGCGCCGGGGGTTTGATCTGTTGATGCAGGTGCATCGGTGGTGAGATTGACAAGATCTGGTTTAGATTCTGTTCGTGGAAATCCCACGGGGCTGCTCCAGTTGGAGTGGGCAGATCTGTTCCGATTGGAGTGGAAAGGTTTTTTTTCCGTCTGGTTTGAAGGGTTCAGTCCTCCGGAGTTGACGGAAACAGAGTTTTTAGCAGATGTAGGTGGATCCATTTGTGTGCTAACAAGCCTTAAACTAGAATATTGAGTTAGAGATGTCTTTTTTCTTCCCCACAGTCGGAACAAAAATGTGGGACGCAAATCTCACACCCAAGTATTTAGAGTGAATGCGGAGATGAGGAAGAAGTAGGTAAGAATCCCACTATGAACCAACAAGAATAAGACTTAGATCAAGAAATTGGATTGATATTGATGAGCATTGTGTTTACAAAGAGTATATGAGAATGCGATCTCTCATAGAGCATAGAAGTGATAATAAGTAAAAGATGGGCTTAATGTTCTTCTATCCCTCCTTTATATTGATCTTCCTCGTCCTTCAACAGTCTGCCAATATCAGAGATACTCTTGACACATTGAATTGTCTTCAACCGTCTTGGACTTGGCTTTCTCGTGCAGCGATTCGCAGTATTGTCAAGGATCGAGTTTAGACCTTTCAAAAGATGGGTTTTCGTAAGTCGAAATCCAAAGGGGCTCTTATTGGACTTCATAGTGGGCCAGATTTGGGGTGGCAAATCTAGCTCCAACAGGCCTCTTTAGTCTAACCAAGTCATCCGCTTCTGATTTGGAAGACTTTGATTTTTCGTCGTCAAGTCATCCCACGTACAAGCAATGATCGTCTTGCCTGTACTACTTTATGTATCTCCTCTTCTGGTCGTTGGAATTTGATTCTGTCTTGACCAAAGTGTTTATTTTGATCTCTGGAATCCATCCCACTCATTCGCCTTCCAATCCCAGAACTTTGATTTCTGGGTGGTCTGCCAATCGTCCGTCTATTGATGGATGATCGTGCCGAATGGTCTTCATGGCGTATCTTCAATTTTAGTCGTTCGTTTTTGGATCTGCGTCGACTAAAATCATTCGTTTGAACTCTAGAATAGATTTACGTCCTTTGCTGCTCGATCCTAAAACTTCAGATTTTTGACCGCTTGACAGGGTTATTAACACCATTGGGCGGTGAACGGCCCGATCATCAAGACGCGACCCGGGATGATCATCCGTCGTCCGACAGACCACAGACGGCCAACTAGGAGACTGTTAGCCCGCGTTTGGCCTGCACGACTTCTTCACTGTCCCGCCTTCGGCCGATCAAGAATGGCTGACCAAACGGTCTTGCCACTTGGCCTCAGCCCAGATCTGAAGCCCGTTTTGTCCATTTTCAAGCCCAAGTCCGCACCGTCTTTCCTATTTCGACCAAGACCTAGGTCAAGCCGACTTTCAAGATCTAAAGAACTATATAAACATCTTGTTAGCCTTGTAAACAGGCATATATTCAGTAATATAGAATTACTTATAGTTTTATTGCTTTGTTCTTAGAGAATTTTCTCTCCATCTATGCCTCTGTCATAAGAGAGATTTTGAACCTTTGTTCTTATGAATATGATTTTGTTTTCCTCTTCTATATCTGAGTATTCACCTTGTTAAGTGATAGGAAATCAAAGGATAGTTCTCATACTTGCTTGATATCGAAATTGAATTAGGGTTTATATTTACTCTTCACCTTTGCTTTTGTTCATTGCTTTGTGTTGATCTGGCCAATTAACATATGATCTTACGTAGACTTGTGCCACGACAGTACTGAATTATTCGCCTGAACTAGTATTTGGTGGGCAACTTCTTTTAGACTGCGACTGTTGATTTACTAGAGGTTGTGAACAATTGAGACTTGATTGAATTAATTGCCTGTTTAACTATCTAAGGACATGCCAAAATCCTTGCGATTAGATAAGTTATCATAGGGGTGGGAGTCACGACAGTGAAAAGACTTTACATTAGTGTCTTGAGTTTTAGACGAAGCTACATACCTAAAACCCTAAAAACCGATGCTTGCTTGCTTGATTATTTTCCTGAGATTATTCTATTTCTTAACACCTTCCATCCATGAATTATACCTCTTTATTACTTTGTTTACTTGCTTAAAATGTGACAACATCCATCTCTTATTTGCTTGTCTAGCTAAATCTCGATCTCATATCTCGTAGTGCACAATATGGTCCTTATGTTCGATAAACGTGTTTACTACCCACGATATGTGCACTTGTAGTATCAGGGATAGGAATTAGAGAAGAAAAGCGGCTGACCATTTTTTAAATCGCGAAACAAGGGTTTCCACCCTTAACCAGCTAAATCGGACCACTCAAATCAAACCGAAATCGATTTCAACCGGTGGTGTCGAGGGACACACACCTTGTGTCGGTCGACACAACTTCTCAAAAACGACAGATTGGTTTACGGATGTTACAATCTCGTTCCTTCGTCAATATTTCGCCGACCTATCATATATTTTAGGAGCAGTGGTGAAGTTTGAGGTCAAACAAACGTGCGGTTTGGGAGATTCATCATTTGGTGGCCATCCGGACGATCCGAAGAGGGTGCAATAGACCACAGCCCAAACGATGATGAATTTCCTGACCGAGCTTGAAATTCCACCGACCAACTTCATATTTTATGAGCACTGGTGAAGTTTGGGGTCAAATGGATGAGCGGTGTGAGACTTTCTTCACAACGTGGTCCAATCGGCCCCGGGATGAGAGTCTTGACCCTCCTCGAATTTGGCTCGTTCGTTCCCTTATTTTCCTTTGGAACGGTGATTTTGAAGCTGCAAGAAGTCATTTCCAGGTGGTGTTGTCGCCATGCCGTGATTTTGGTTTTTGTCGGCCTTAGGTTACCCGCCATCGACCGGATGTGGCATTCGTGCGTATCTCCTCATCCGTTCACATTTCTCCGTCCTATCTTTTGGATTTGCCGACCAATATGGTATTGTCTGGTCGCCTGTGAAGTTTGGTGGACTTTGGTTGCACGGATTGTGAGTTAGGGCAAGTTGGTCCTCCGTTGTACCCGTTTGGTCGCGAGAATTACGCCGGACTGAATATTTTGGATTTTACTCGACCGTTTGGTGATTTTCTTTGACCGAAATGATTCTGCTTCCTTCCTTTAGTATTCCCAGGTGGTGTCCGCTCCTTGGTGTCGGTTTGGACAAGGGTGGGATGAATGGGTGGGACATCTTCTCGTTTGGTCGCCTCTTGGTTTCTCATCCTAACAAAATGCATGCAATAATGATGTGAAAACTAAAAATGAAAAAGGAAAAGAAAAATACCGTGTGGGTTGCCTCCCACAAAGCGCTTGTTTTAAAGTCATCTAGCTTGACTCCTTTTTTATTTGTTTGATTAGGTGCGGATGTGATCGGCCAAAGGGTTTAGGATCCCTTTGGTGTCTTCACAGTCTGGTGCAGGTGGCTCATGAGGTTGTTTGGGCTCTCCATGATCATCTTCCATGTCGTCCTTGAAGACCAAAGCTCTCAAAAAAAGTTTTAAGGTTTTTCCGAGTCTTTCCTTTGCGGTTTGCTCATCTTTGGGGTCCGGTTCCTTTGGGAGAAGGATTCTTATGCTGGCAAAGGACTTAGGCACACCGTCAGGCTCTTCTTCAGCTCCATGATTGTTAAAAGACGATGACAAGACCGAGTAAATATCCTTGAAGACATTCTCATGCTTCGGCTTCAACGGTTTCATCGCTTCTTTCGGTTTAGGGTAGGGCTCGCCCTTCTTGGTGCTTCTTGGCCGCTCGGCTCCTTCTCTTGGCATGAGTGTGTTCCTTTCTGGTGGTAATTTGACTGCGCTTGGAGCTTGTTTGAAGTTGATGCTTGGGAAAAAGATGTCTTGCCGGACATGACCAAGTGTTAGTTGGTTTCTCATGTAATCGATGACCGCTCCGGCTGTGGCTAAGAATGGGGTACCAAGAATCAGCTGATTCCTCTTTGATCCTTCCCATACCATGATTTGGAAATCAGTTGGGACATGTCTCTCTCCAATCTCTAGCATAACATCTTCAAGCACTCCATAAGGCTCCATGCTTGATAGATCCGCAAACTCCACTCTCACCTTAGGCTCTTTGAAATATTTGAATCCCAAATCTTTGGCTAGTGCAAGGGACATGAGGTTCACGTTTCCTCCACTATCACACAAGCAATCGGTGAGTTGGTATCCATTGATACAAGCGGGGATCACAAACTTCCCGGGATCTCCTTGTTTAAGCAACGGCTTGTTGTCAAGCCTTCTCTTGTAAGCTCGCCTTGACTCCCATGTGTACCTCTCTGGTTTGTACCTCTCCTTAGGCTCATCTTCTCTTTCTTCTTCTTGAGATGGTATGGAGACAATGGCTGGAATATCCTCCTTGGATGAAACAACACTACAAAACTTTTGCGGATTTACCTCTTGTTGCTTTTTAACCGCCTCGGCTGTTTGAGAGACTTGAACATCTAACTTCTGGACGTGGGTTGACAACGCCCCAAACTTATTGTTTAGATCACCAAACATGTGATCCATCTTCTCATGTAAGCTCTTGGTAGCTTGTCTTTGCTCCTCCATATATTTCTTAACCGCCACATCTACTTTTTCTTTTTGTTGAGCCGGTGCAACTCCTTGGGGGAAAGTGAGTGGCTGCTTCACTTGGTAGACGCCCTTAGGATAGAATTGTTGCTTAGGCTGGTATTGACCTCCTTGGTAAGCGTTTTGGCCTCCTTGATAAGTGTTTTGGCCCGGATAGACTTGATCATTTGGATTCTCCACATTGGTGCTTCGGTAAGAGAGGTTGGGATGGGGGCGGAATGGCTGGTTGTATCCTCTATTACCGTAGTTACCTCCTATGTAGTTGACTTCCTCTTGATTTTCTTCTGCTCCATCTCTCATAAACTCCATGAGAGGCTCTTCGTTAGTGGCCAAAACATCATCAATCGCATGCACTCCTCGGTTGCTCTTTAGTAGTTGTGAGACCATGTTCTTCAACTACATGATTTGAGCCGATTCCGATGATGAGCTCGTGGTTCTCACTCCTCTATTGTATTCAGGGCATGCATTGGAATCACTTGCAGCAAGATTCTCAATCAAAAGCTTAGCCTCCGGCACCGATTTGGTCATGAAGTTGCCATTGCTCGCGGTGTCAAGTGAAAGCTTGTACTTGTGATCAATCCCATTGTAAAAGATGTTCCAAAGGTTACCTTCCGAGAAACCATGATTAGGGCAATCTCTTGCATACTCCTTGAAGCGCTCCAAAGCTTCATAGAAAGACTCCATTGGTGCTTGCTTAAATCCGGATATCTTACTCCTTATAGAGTTTGATCTTTGCTTGGTGTAGAATTTGTTTAAGAAAGCTCCTTTGTATTCATTCCATGTTGTAATGGATTGAGGTGGTAGAGACTTTACCCATCTAAGTGCTTTGTCACTTAGAGAGAAGGTAAAAAACTTGCACTTGAAGTAGTCCGGTGACACTCCATTGATCCGAGTAGTGCTACATATCTCCTCAAAGGTGTCGACATGGTCAAGTGGATGTTCAGTGGACAAACCATGGAATTGGTTTTGTTTCACCAAGGCAATGATTTGTGGCTTGATCTCAAAGTCGTTCCTTGGAGGTTGAGGTGGTCGGATTGGATTCCTATCCAAGAAGAATGCATCGGATGAATCAAAATCTCCCATAGTCGGATGCCTTGGATGCTGAGCGAATTGTGCTCTCCTTGGAGGCACATGTGGTTGAGCTTGAGGCATCCCTTGGTGACCGCCATGGGGGTTTTGATGATGCTGGTTTGGTGGTTGACCGGCGTTTTGTGGCTCCGGTTGTTGTTGATGTTGTTGTTGCGGCTGCGGTTGATCGGCTACACCGGGAGCGTTTTGATTAGGTTGAGGCACGGCTCCTTGTGCTGGCTGGTCAACTCCGGCTTCTGGTAAGACATGAGGGGCTTGTGGTTGTTGTTCTTGGTCAGGGGTTTGTTGTTGGCCACCTTGTGCCGCGGCTTCACCGCCTTGATTCATTCTTTCTCTTCTTTGCCGCCTAAGTGTTCTTTCAAGTTGGTCAATGTCAAGATCTTCTTCTATTGTATTATCCGGATTGGACCTTCTTGTCATGCACCTAAGAGACACAAAGAAAAAGGATTAAGTAAAATTTTTATGGTTTTATAAAGTTTTATGAAAAACAGAAAGTGAAATGCAAGAATAAAAAGGACTAGACTAAAAATCAATCAAGAAACTTGAAAGAAATGCAACTCTTCCCCGGCAACGGCGCCAAAGAGCTTGATGCGTTGGGTTTTATGCTTCAAACTAATACAATTTATAACCCAACTTGGTAGAGCTGCAAGTGCACAGCCGTGGTAAGTCGGGGTCGAACACAAGGAAGAGTGATCTCGTTTCAAGTCTATGTTGAGTGATGAGTAGCTAGAACGAAGAATATGATTTGGGGTGAACTTAATATTCAATGAAAACAAGTGAGTAAGTGAATAAGGTTGTAAACAAGATGGGGAAGATGTTAGGCAAGGGATAATCAATAGAAACTTTCAATGAAATGACAAGAGATTGCATGGGATAATTTATAAACCGCCTTGAACTCACAACACTAAGGTATAGCCTTTCCACTTTCGTGGCTCCGGCCACTATGCTTAAACAACCTAATAGACTCAACTTTCGATGGTTATTACAAGTTATAAGCATGCATTAGTTAATGTTCAAGTTGTGATTGTTCACTAAGTTCCTTAGGTCGACTTTTGGAAGCCTAAAACACTTAGCTCATCAAATACTAGTTTCGGCAATACAACAAGCTTTTGGAGAGTGTATCAACCTAAGTTCGAGTTGTTGAGGCGCGCTTTCCTAACAACAAGCAATAAGAGCAAGCAAAGATGAAGAACCAAAAGAGTAAATCCCATTTTATGCAATCAAACAAGTCTAATCATATCAAGAGTCCATCGATCTCCCTCGGCCTAACGAGGGGATCTACTCGGACATAGTACGATCAAGCAAGCAAGGCAAGGTTGATATCATTATGCAAGTATAAAAAGAGATAAAGGATTGAAATAGGCTTCTCTGATGAAGAACAAGTCGAATCCCTTGATAACTTTCGATCCAAAGTACAAAAGAGAAAAGGAAAAGATGAAAGAACAAAGATGAATGCGAGTGCAATGAGTTGAACGGCGCCTCCTTCTTCCTTCTGGACGGCGCACCACCTAGGGCTTCTCCTCCTTGACGACTGCTCTCTCTCTTGCACAATACACTCGCGGCTCTCCTCCTCCAAAGGCTAAAAACATTGTATTTATAGGCTTGAAGTCGCTAGGGTATTGAAGTGCTGAAAAAGGAAACTTTCCGGTTAACCGACTCTGAAGATTTGCGACGTGATTGGACCGGGTTCGGGACAAGTAAACCACCAAAAGCAAGCTGGGCTTGTGTTAAGTCGAGACAAGGTCCATGCCGCTGCATCCCGGGCCATTTGGTGGCGCCAAGTCTCCATGGGCTTCGTTTACTCGCCTGGCGGACACGTCTTGGAAGAAAAGAGTATCTCCGTGATGGTTGATCCAAATGACTTGAATCCACTTCGTAGTGATGCATAACTCAAATATCTATCCAGTAAGACCAAGATCATGATTTTTGGACGTCGGGAAGACCCCTTGCCGCGGTTATCTTTCGAATGCTCCGGTTCTGTCCAAATGCGAGAATCGGACAAATGGAGTTATATTGATGCTCTTGACTTGGAAACTTGCATGGATCATGGTTTGAGGCTCTTTTGCTCCTTTTTGAATCCTTTTTGATGTTTTAACCTGTTGAGACTTCAAAACCAACAAATACAAGAAAACTACCTCTAAAGGCATAGAACCTTATTGAAAACATTTGAAAACACCAATAAATACTTAGTGAAAACATGCAAAATATGATGATATCAGGATCCCTGTATATAAACCATTTATTGCATTTGAAAGGGACCATCTTTGTGTAACACCCCCGGTTCGATCTATAAATAGATTAAGCCGAGAATGCTACGTCGGGATGACTAAGCCGGTTCAGACCAAGTCGCGGAGAGGTTCCGTAACACATGGTCCGATCCTACCAAGTTCCCGTACCTCAGCTCCCGTAATACTAAGGCTTTGCAACCCGTAAAACAAGAACTGAGTTGTGTTAGTCCGGACAAGACTAATATCGTAAAAATCCAAGTTTTAATACACATAAAACATATTTTTTTTAATTAAACATAATAACGTTTTACATAAATCCGAAATTGGAAATTATCCATTACAAACTGAGATAGCGAATATAAAACATGAGTTATAAAACAAACTGCAAAAGTCTTACGTAAATTTTACAAAACACACCGCAAATCTACTCCGGCCTTCACGTCCAAGCGTCCACACCACGACTAAGGTCACCTGAAACAAACAGAGTCATCATAAGTAATCTAGGATTACTTAGTGAGTTCGGAAAACCCTCTACAATACAACAACAATAATATTCCCAACCCAAACCCCAAACAAACAACTCAATCAAAGCAATGCACAAGCGGAAGCTTAAATATAATTAAAACACAATCACGCCTTGGACCAATACAACGTATTGTCCAACTCCACGCTCGCCGAAACCTGCTGAGACAAAACACAGGGATAACTCTCACAAGTTATCCCAAAACACAAGAGATTACTCAAAACGAGTAACTCTAAAACCTAAGATCACCTCAACACGTGATCTATTACCCCAGAGAATCTTCCCACAAGACTTCTCTTTACGACAGACACAACCAAAACTACTCCTAAAACTAGAGGTTTCTATCACAAGAAACACTCTACACACTACACACTAACACAATAACGAGCCACTTGCTCCACCTAGAGGCCTCTATAGTACACCACGGTTTCCGAAGACCTGCACACCCGCACCTAGAAAACACAAAAGTCACACTAGGCCTGAACTGCATTTCGGGGGTTAACTCCGTTACTCCCACTAGTCGGACCCGTTAACCCGGATTAATCCCGCCATTTCACCACAGGCAGCCGATTAACCCACCTAGCCCCTTCCGCTGCGGCGAAAGCGCAACTAGGCATTTCTTTCATCACACCGTCGTGTGGACTCAGCCATGGGAGCTACCCAAGTACCCTCTGAGTCATCCTTCAGGACCATCCAAGAGGGCTTCTCAGTGAATGTCCGTCAGGGCAGCAAGAACACCGTGTGTACCCCTAAGATCATACCTAACACGAGTACATGATCATAGCATCCTACACTCACACTCAACACAGGGAACCGTAAGTACGTGACCTGCCCTCAACGGCATCACCTTACGTCCCAAACGTCCTGGCATAGTGTGACATAACCGCTTGTTATGCACAACTAGCCTTAAGTGCAACATTCATGTTAGCCATCCTACACTGAACATCGTGGGGCCTAAGTCATTACTCAGCCTCCTCCATACATCCACAAGTACAACATGTTGTCCGAGACATACAATGTTTAACGTACCATGAACTGTATAAGGTTTAGCCTTTCTTTGTACCCACCACCACATGTTCCACACAGCAATGGGCGTAAACCGCATGTTACCCACATTACCTGCACTAAGTGTAGCGACGCAGTACATGCAATGTTCACCGAAACACATTCACAAGGTCCACAACACATTGAAACATGTCAAGTGTGTTGGCCTTAACAAAACTCACAATCGTTCAACAATAATACTTGAACGACCATGACACAACCTCAAAGCATCAACATGCAATGAGTTAAACAGAAACCGCTCTAAGTGTTCTCCTCATGACAACACTTAAGCGTTTCTCTCCTCCCTACACCACAAACACGTTAGTATTCACAACTAACTACAACACACACAAGTATAATGGTAAGCCTCCTCGCTTAGCATTCATACTTCCTGCAACCACAAGGTTAGTATAACACAACTAACAACAACCACACAACATGCATGCACTTAATCAAGAGAAACAGTTAAGTTCCTAAATGATTCAACATGCAACACACAAAAACACAAATAGCTACTCTCGGAGCTATCACCGAGACTCACCAACACCGATTGATGAAACGCCTAAACACCTTCACAAGCTACGCCACACACCAAGCTATCCTATAGCTTCAAGCTTCCTAAAGCTTCTCCACACTCACTCACTCACACTTAAAGAAAAGAAAGACTCTCGCTAACTCTCTTTTCTCTCTAACTCTCTCTAACTTTTCCTAAGGTAAGAAAGAACTCTAGGAATGATGAAATGGAAGCAAGTGAGGCTAAGGGCTGTATTTATAGGCATTTTGGGCGTGAGTTGTCCCTGACACAACACTTGTCCTTTTGCGTTTGCCATTTGTCTTGAATGTGAGACACTTGTTAACTTTTATCCTCCTTTGATATGTCCCATCATTTGGGTGTCTTCTTGCATGTGTATGATTATGTCTTGGCTGGACATGTATGGAGTCTATTCCTAGCTCCTGGATAATAGACCACTCCCTTGGTCAGTTTTCGTCTCCCACTATAGCAACATTCTCGCCATTTGTTATCCTCCTATCCGTTCTCTCTCTTTTCACAAGTTTCCATGGAATATTGTGATCAAAAGGGGCTCCTACTCCTTAGATCTGCACTCCTATAGGTCTTCTAACTCTCCTGAATTACAGCCACGTTCAATGCATCACGTCCAGGTGCATTGCATGGACATTTCGGTTGTTATGCATCACATCGCTTCCCATGCAACCATTCAAGTTTCTCCAAGTGTTATAAACCTTTTAACACTTGTAGCCACTTCTGCCAAGTGTCAAATGATCTTAGAGATGTCAAACATTCCTCCCTTGCATGAGGAAATGGTTTCCTTAAAGCTAGACAATTGCACATGTATTGTTTGCATGTGTAGCCTTAAAAGGGAACATTGTCGCCACTTCTCACGTTCTGATTGGTCGATCAATCCGTGATGTCCTTGATCATCCCGACTATGGCAAAGCGCGGCATAGACTCTCCTCAGTTCACGCCAATGTTCGGTTCCTTCCAATCCGTTGCCCGATCGTCGATATAAGCCTTCCCGCCCTTCGGCATGGCCATCAAGTGGGCAAACTTATATCTCGGGTTCCGCTCCTCCAAATTCACTTCTGTCTCGACCAGATTGTTTATTTTGGAGTCTTCTTGTTGTCTCCAAGTTTTCACCTCATTTGGATAACTTTTGGTCAGTCGTCCCTCTATCCCACTCGATCGAGTGCTTGTCCGCATATGTTCGGCTCGACCACTTCGTCTTGTTGCGGTTTTGTCTCGTCCTATCTTGGATTTTAGCCGTTCGTTTCTGAATGTTCTTCGATCAAAACACTATATATGATCTCCTGATCCTTTCCATTGTGATCATTGACCAGAATTTCTCATCCCGCTTCAGGGTTACTACACTTTGTCTCTTAACCATAACCCTTGGCCAAATGAGTTGTTTAGATTTGCATGAGCATGGTTCACTGTTCTGTTTAATGATTGTTAAAGGGATGTGCTGATATGAATGAATGGTTTGATTGACTGTGAAGTTTGATTGATCTTGTTAACCATGGCTAAGATTTTTAGAAGTAACTCTCACCCTGATGCACTCTAGAATCTTGAACCTGGACATTGATCAAATCGTCTTTGCTGGCATGTTTTGGTTATGACAACTATTCTTAAACCTCGTCTCCTTCTTGTTCCATTTGTTTGCTTGAGGGCAAGCAAATGATAAGTTTGGGGGTGTTGATGCATTCATATTTCATACTCTTTTAGCATCATGTTTAGACCACTTTTGCATAGTTTCATCCATCTTTAGAAAAGTTTCTTTGCGCTTTCTTCCTAGTTTGCATACTTAGTCGTTCTAGGAAGTGCATTGCATACATTTGCATGTTTGGTGTCCTTATCAGGTACTTTCGAGCGCTTTGAAGCAAGGTCATCCTGAAGGGACGCAATGGGAGAAAGAGGGAATGCACTCCATCAAGCAGCTCGATCAAGCTAGGAAGAAAAGTTTACTCGACCAAGCAACTTGATTGAGCTAGGCAAAAATTCGCCTCGACCAAGCTACTCGATCGAGTGGACTAAGGCGGTTACTGTTCCGCGATTTCAGCCTTTCCATTGACCAAGCTCTGACTTTTAACCTAGTTCCTTGCCTATAAAAGGACTGACAACTTAGGTCACGCCAAGCCCCCTTTTTCCTTCTTCTCTTTTTCTCTTTTCAGCCACCAAACTCTCTCCTTTATTTTCTTAAGTTTTAACCTTTTTAATTTGTAGATTTAAACTTTGTTATTGATATTTTTCACTTGCTTCTTTAATAAAAGTTGTTAATCTCTTTATGTTCTTTCACATTATGCTTGTTTTTGTTTATTCTGATATGATTTTGATTCTGGAAATGATTAGTGAGTAAATCGCCCTTAGGCTCAGGGATGGGTTAGATTAGAGAGTCATTATGCCTAATCCTTGATTGTTAAAGGTTTTAATCAATTATCCCTCTCTCTTGGGTTTATCTCTATGCGATCCAGCCACTGACCTTGGTGGATTCGATCCTAGATGCTCATCAGCCTATCCCGCTTGATTGAGCATCGGATTGAGCCCCAACAGAGGATTAGCTTGCTTGTCCCACGATGGTGGTTGCACAAGAGGCTTCTAGGGCATGAAAATGGATCCCCTGTCATTGCTTTCTACGATCATGTCTCACTAACGATGGTTAGCTAAAGACACTGATCCAGACTGGCGGTTATCACCACGACGATGGGTTAACCGATCTTGAGAATCCATTGCCAAGGGATATGCATGTTCACATGATTATTGAGAGCATCATTGATTAGTCATAGCTGCTCTCTAGTTGTTAAACCCCGTCCCTAAGTCTTTGTCTTCCCACTACGTCTTTATCCTTGCTTTATTTACGTTTTTGTTCTATTTTAGCTTCACTCGTGATATACCTCTATTTTGTACCCTTTTTATATGGTTTTACTATGCTTTTAATAAGGTTTTTAAAGGCTTTTCGCTCTAAAAAGGTAGTTTTTGTGGATTTATAGTACTAAGAGTCTAAGCAGGTCGAAAGATGCATTTTGGAGCAAAACCACAGGATTTGGACTTTATGCCGCTCCACGACACAGCATCAACTTTGAAAGAGCCCCAAAAACATTCTACTCAATGGATCTCACCAAAACCAGTTCGCCGCGATGCCTACATGAGTTAGCTTTCCAACGCAATTGGAATCATGCAATTTGGACGTGTAGAATGGAAGATATTATCATTTTAGTGAAGAGTGTCAAATCAGCCGGAAACCGGACGTCCACACCATCCGCTCGACCGAGCCGGTCGGACAGGGCCTCCAAGGCTCCCGTCCGACCCGACCATCCTTAATTGCACATTGACGTCGCTCGACCGAGCCGGTCGGACAGGGCCTCCAAGGCCCCCGTCCGACCCGACCTTCCTTCACGTTCCGGTCGACCGAGACGGTCGGACAGGGCCTCCAAGGCTCCCGTCCGACCCGACCTCTTTCCGCCATCCCGTGCGCACCCGACTGCATCCCGCACGACCGCTCGACCCCCAGCTCGACCCGAGCACCAGCCCGACCGACCGGTCGACCGCCCCGCTCGACCGCCGCCGTCCCGCTCGACCCGGCTTAGCCGACTAAGGCCCGTTTTGCACGTTTTCACGGTTTACTCGGCCCGTTTACCTAATCTCGACCCCTGGAAGACCTAGCACTATAAATACACCTTTTTAGCCTCTTTAGAGAAGAGAGAACAATATAGCCACATTGTATTTCAGTTTCATAGATCTACTTTTGTTCTAGAGATTTCAAGGAGAGGATCTCTCCTCCTCACTACAATTTGGAGAAGATTTCTGAACCTTTATCTACTATCATGCTTTCTTCATCCCTCTGTGTTGTTACTTTGATCATGTCTGAGTAATTCACTTGTTAGGTTGCTAGGGTTACTAATTCAATGAGTTGTTTGCTTGATCTATGATTTCGATGAACTGTTAGGGATATCATTAGAGTCTTTGTCTCGTTTTGCTCACTAATTAATGCTGATTGCTTTACCGCGCATCTAGCAATCTGATCCTAGGTTGATTTGAGCCACGGAAGTGCTGTATCATTCGCCGGACCTATTCTTTGACAAGCTAGGTTTCTTAGACTGCGGAAGTTGATTTACTAAGCCTAGTGAACTGTATCCGAACTTGATCGATTTAATGCTTGATTAACTATCTAAGGACATACCAAAAGTTTAGCGATTAGATAAGTTATCATAGGAGTCGGAGCCACGGAAGTGGAAAGACTTATTTTCGTGTTTTGTGTTCTAGACGGATCTATCATCCCATCATCCCTAAATTGATTCATATCTATCATCGAACTGATCATTGCTTGCTTCTCTGCGAATTAGCCCCTAGAGACCTAACGCTTTTCCCTCATTGCTTTACAACTTCGATTTCTTAGCTTTAGTATTTAGTTATTAGACAACCAACCAATCATCCTTTATCTTATTCTAGCTTGATCCGAACTCCATAGATTTAAAGTGTATTCATTTTAGCCAGTCCTTGTGTTCGATAACCCGTACTTCTACGATCTGTGCACTTGCAGGATTTTAAAAAGTCGGTAAAACCTGACCACACATCAAGTTTTTGGCGCCGTTGCCGGGGACTGCAGCAGTACCTTTGAATCTCGATTAGGATCTAGTCTAGGATTTTATCGTTTTCTTGCATTTTCATTATTTTTGCTTTTGGTTTTTCTAGTTTATTTTACTTTTCATTTGTTTTCTTCTTTTGTTTTTCAGGTGCATGACTAGACAGTCTAATAGGGACAATCTAGTTGAACCAGTTGCTGAAATCGACCGACTTGAGAAGACACTTAGACGACAAAGGGCTCAAGAGATGGCCCAAACCGCTCATGATGCAGCAGTAGCTAGAGCTGTAGCTGAAGGGAGAGATCCACCTCCACCTTTAGCACCACAACCTCCTGCTGGGGAAGTTGATGCACAACCTCAAGCTAACAATCCAACCATTGGAGACTATGACTCCGCTGATGCCTTCTTTACGGATAGAAATCCGATCCACCCACCTCCACCTCAGAGGAATGACTATGAGATCAAGCCTCAAATCATAGCATTGGTTAAGCAAAACCAGTTTCATGGCCTGCCAGCTGAGCACCCGCTTGATCACATAGATAACTTTGAAGAGATTTGCAGCACCACCCGAGCCAATGGAGTCTCAGCCGACTACCTAAAGTGCAAACTTTTCTCGTTTTCTCTTGGCGACAAAGCCCTTAGATGGTTAAAGTCTCTTCCTGCCCATTCGATCACTACTTGGGACGAGTACAAGGCAGCATTCATCAACCATTTCTACACTAAGCAAAGATCAATTTCTGTTAGAAACAAGATCTCTGGATTTCGCCAAGGTGCAACCGAATCATTCTATGAGGCATTGGATCGATTCAAGGAATACATTAGGGACTGCCCTAACCACGGTTTCAAGGATGGGAACCTTTGGAACATCTTCTATCGTGGCATAGACCACAAGTATAAGCTATCCTTGGATACTGCAAGCAATGGAAATTTTATGACAAAGACTGTTGAGGAAGCCAAAGTCTTGATTGAGAACCTTGCAGCAAGTGATTGCAACAACTGCCCGGACTACGATAGATCACACCGCCCTACCAACGCACCCCCTGATGCTACTCAGATGGCTGAACTGAAGAATATGATGGCTCAAGTTCTAAAACGACAGCAAAGACACATACATGCAATTGAGGGCATAAATGATGTCAATGATGATCCTACAAGGGAATGCATGGGAGATTTCTCCAATGATCAACTTGAGGAAGAAGTTAACTATGTTGGTAACTATGGAAACAGAGGATACAATCCCAACTACCGGTCTAACCCAAACCTTTCCTACCGCAGCACCAATGTGGAGAACCCCCAAGACCAAACCTATCCCTCAAGATTCCAGCAGCAGAAACCACCTTTCCAACCCTATGGAGATCGTTTCCAGCAGCAAGGGAACCAGTTTCAACCTAGGCCGAACTACGACCAAAGAGCACCTTACCCGCCAAAGGAACCATATGGTTTACCCGCCAGCCAACCTCCTTTAGCCCAGCCAAACAACAAGTTCGATGGAATGTTTCAACAGATCATGGAAGGTCAAAAGAGAAACAACAAGGAGATGAATGAGAAGATGGACACTTTGTTCAATGATCTCCATGCTAAATATGATGCCATTGCTGCACATGTCAAGAAATTGGAAGTGCAAGCCGCTCAAACCGCAGAAGCAGTTAAAAAACAAGAGATGGAGTCTAAGAAATCTTTTTGCAACTCCGTTGCAATAGAAAAGAAGTTTGAGGATTCTATCCCCAAATGGAAGCTCTCCCCACCTAAGTATGATTGTATGACCTGGCCTGAAGAAATCTACCCCGAGAAAGAATCTAACCGTGCAAGGAAAAGACGCCTTTTCCCCAAGATCATCCCAAAGGCGGATAACTCTGGAAAGTTTGTAGTTCCATGTTCTATTAATGAAGTTGATCTAACCGATTCTCTTTGTGACACAGGAGCTAATGTCAACATCATGTCAAAGAAGATTGCAGACGAGATAGGCCTTACCAACATCCAACCTTCATCCATCTCCATCAACTATGCCGATTCATTCTCGCAAACACCTTACGGTTTCATCCCGGACGTGATGGTACGACTTGGGAACTGTTCTATTCCTACCGACTTTCAAATAGTGGAAATGAGAGAAAGTAGCCATAGACCCCTCATCTTTGGCACCCCTTTCCTATCAACCGTTGGCGCCATTTTCGACTTTCCCAACCGGAGGATCTCATTCAACAAGGTGAATAAAGAAATGTTTTTCCCCATGTGTTCAACAAGGAACCCGTCAGTTGATATGGTGCAAGAGAATAAGATTATCCCCAAGCCTCCAGAAGAAGAGAAAATCCTGTCCAGCTTGCCCAGCAAAGACCTTGCCTACCAGCCCAAGCAACTTGCCCCGATAGCAAGAAGTAAGACTACGGCATCCTACCAGCCCAAGCAACTTGCCCCGACAGCAAGAAGTAAGACTACGGCATTACCTAAACACCCACCAAAAGGACCGATCAAGGATAAGACCGGGACAGAGACCATTAAGAAGGTTAAGCAAACTAAAGGATTTGCAAAAGTTAGGATTCTCCTCCAGGAAAAGCTGAATGATGAAACTTTGGAAGAATTCAAGGAAAAGTTTGCTAACACTATGAAACTTTTTCCTATGGCGGAAGTGCCCCGGGACAAGCATGGAAAGATTGTCTATCCCTCCGTGAATCACCCTCCCGATATAAATCCCAAGAAGAATGATCTTGATGGACAAAAAGTTCCAATGATCACTACCCTCTCTTAAATCCTAAAGAGCATTACGGTCAAGCTAAAGACCTTAAACAAGCGCTGTATGGGAGGCAACCCATAAGGTAACACCTTTAAATTTCAGTTTTTTTTAGTTTTAGTTTTACCTTGTTTTCTTTGTTTTTCTTTTAGCAGGATAGGATAGAATGGATATCACAATGGTGCAAGAGGAACATAGAAGTGGAGCCGCCAAGCCGTTTGGGTCGACCAAACACGTTCGGGCAGGGCCTCCAAGAGGTTCGGTCGACCGGTCGACCAAAACACCCCGGGTCGACCGAACCGTTCGACCCAAAATAAAAAAAAAAAAAAAAAAAAAAAACAAGATAAGCTTCTCTTTCTCCTTCCCACTTAAATTGAACCGGTTTTAACCAAACCAAACCGATTGAATAAACCAAAATCGATTTCATAAAGGATTTAGAGAGATTTTGAGATTGAAAACACCCCTTTTCATTCTCTTCTCCAAAGAAAAGGTTTTAGAAAACCCTAGCCTCCATTGAAAGACCTTCACAAAAAAAAATTTTTTTTTAAAACTTTAGTATTTCTTAAATTGGATTTCGAATTTTAGCTCTCCCAATCCCCAATCTCTCTTTCCAACACAAGGTATGATCTCTAAAACCCAATTTCTATGAATTTTACACAATCCAAATATATAAGAGAATTTCTTGACTAAGCTTTTGTTTAGACTTGCAATTTTTGCTCCTAATAGGCTTGTTTTAAGCTTATTTGTGTGAAATAAATGTGGTTTAGAGAATATAACATTCTAATTTCAATTCTTGAATAGTTTTTCACAAAACTTATTTTGGGTATTCAAAACCTTTGATTCAAGGATGAGATTAGGATGTTCATTGCTTGAACACCTAGAATATCATTAGGATTTGTGATTTATAACTTTATTATAGCATGATTAGCTTATGAATTTCGAAATTTTAAGTTATATCATAGCATGAACAGTAAATCCGAAAATAGCTAGGACTTTGAACCTTGAAAGATGATTGTTCACTTGATTGATTTTATTAGGCTTGATTTGAGCTAATATTATACTTATCCCCTACTCTTTTCTTCCAATAATCTTTAAGACTACAACCTCATGTCTCTTGGTGAGAATTTGTTTTTGTAGGTACCATGGCAAGAACAAAGCTAACTGAGGCAATAAGGAAGAAGGATGTCGCTTTAGAGCCACCAAGGAAACAAATCAAGCTCAATGCAAATCCAAACCTCACTGAACGAGCAAACACATCGAAATCAGCAATCAAAACCAACAAAAAAGGCAAGGAAATCGAGGAGCCTTCAAGTGATTCCGATAATCAACCCCTTGTCAAGTTTATCAACCATCCTCTTCAAGGCAATGGAGAGTATGAAACAGCAATGGAAAGAGTCATCATTGAACCATGTGTGACAATGGATAATCACACTCTTGATCTCCTAAACATCAAGAGCGATGTCATATGGTACCTAAAGAAGCTAGGAATGCGCAAGTTTTTCAAGATAGATTGCAAGGAGTACATTGAACTTACAAGAGACTTCCTCTCCACCGTCACTCTAGCCTTCCCCAACAACAATGATGACCAGCCCGCCGGCAATGGGATACTTTTCTTTCAGATTGGCGATCAAAGTGGTCGGATATCCATCGCCACCATTTGCAAGCTTTTTGGTTTCAACAATGAGACTTCCCATGACTTCAAGGAGAACCACCTCACTCGTGATGATGATTTCTCCAACTAGACCCACTTCGCTGATGAACCGTTCCTCGCTTCCCGATCGAAGGTTTCACGAATCTCTCATCCGGTAATCCGCTATGTACACCGCCTCATCACCACTACTCTACAGTGCAAACCGGAAACCAGCAAAGTCACAGCAGACGAGTTTTACATCCTGACAACGCCCTTCTTCCGCTACAAATACAATGCAAAACCTTGGCCTTTTGTTTGCAAAAACACTTGTCAATGTAAAGCTTTTGGCACGGCACACCGACAACAAGAAGGTTGTTGTGCGTTTTGGGCGACTTATCACAGCAATTGTCAACCATTGCAAGATTGACATCTCACATTACCGGCCCAGTAACAACACCGCTCCTTTAGACCTCACAGCCCTTCAGCATATTCGTTTCCTCAATGGCTGGACCAAGAACCCAACCCAGTTTTGCTATGTATGCCCCATTGGAACGTCTGACACCGCGCTTGTGCCACTGCCTTGTGACGCCCTCCCACTCCTCAGTTCCGGTGCTGTTACATTCTCACCACCATCAGAGAGGTACTTCATTGAAACCCCTGACTCACCGCGCTACCAGATCAACACCTACTATCTCAAGCAGAGGACCATAAGGGCAAGGCGCCCCGTTCGGAACATCAACATCATGACAGCCAGCCAGGCCGCCAACCAGGCTTTAGACCGCCTTGGCCATCTGGAGAGAACCGTCCAGTGCCAATCCCGTTTCATCTCGCGCCTCATCCGTGTTGTTCGCCACATCGCTCCCGATCGCCTTTTCCGCCCTTCCACATCAACCCATGAGCCAGACCTTGGAGAATTCTCACTCGCCTCTGCACTTGACTCTGATGAAGAATCTACCGACGAGGAGGAGAGCGCGGCCAGCCCTTACGCCTCCACCTAGGCACCCACACTTCACTCGGTATCCGGTGCAATGGACACCTAACTCCATTTTCTATCCTTATCTTATTTTAATGAATTTCTTTTTATTTTTCTTTATTGAGTCTGTTTCCTCTCACCCTTAATTTGATTTGCTTTCACCGGGACGGTGCAAGTTAAGTCTGGGGGGAGTTTTATCCTTTACTAATGTATTCTTTTTCTTTTCTTATATTTTTATGTTATTTTCTTATGTCTTCATGTTTTATTGAGTCAAAACTTTAGTTGGAAATTATGATTTATCTCTATGACTCTCCGGTGTTGTGCTAACAATCTATGACCCTAGAGCGGACATCAGTTGCAGACATAAGCCTAACAGAACCTCTAACGGTGGATCGACCTACTGACTTGGCAACATTTCTAAGGTACCCGGACAATCTAACGTTAACTCCACCCTAACCAATCTAGTTTTTCTTGTCAAGGGGCTTGGCATACATATGAGTCGTTCCTCACTTGATCTCAAAAGGGTATGTCAAATACAAAGTGCAGTTCTCCTCTCTCTCAGAAAAATAAAAATCTAAAGCTTTTAAGCACAAGGAAAACGTGTAAGCAAGAGGAATGCATACGTCTGCACCTTCTTGTCTTATGGAGACCTACCAAAAACAAGGAAAAAGCAAAAGCCTATCCTATGTTATTCCCTAAAAGAAAAAGAAAGGGAAGAAGGATCGATAGAAAAAATAAAATGATACCCTAGAAAAGTAGGGAAAGATCGATCCTTCAAAAGAAAAAGAGAGAGGAAAAGAACTCAAAAGCTTCAAAAAGGACTATCCCGGAGAGACTCAAGTGGGTAAGAACAAGTGCTTAATGATCGATATTCCCTTGATAAAGACCGCACGTTTTAAATTTATGCAAGGAGTTAACAATGGAAAGTCTGGAGTGCTGGATGAGACTAGTTGAGTTTGGTATGGTTCGCTAAGCTTGCCGAGCATTATGTGAAGCTAGTCTAACATTGGTTATGTTTTTAGTGGAATACAGGAGAGGAAGCCGCCACAGGTTTCTCAAAAGGATAAGGAGTTTCTACGTTTTCAAACCTCTTTCTCTGATTTGGATTCTATTTGCTTGAGGACAAGCAAAGATCTAAGTCTGGGGGAGTTGATATACCTCTATTTTGTACCCTTTTTATATGGTTTTACTATGCTTTTAATAAGGTTTTTAAAGGCTTTTCGCTCTAAAAAGGTAGTTTTTGTGGATTTATAGTACTAAGAGTCTAAGCAGGTCGAAAGATGCATTTTGGAGCAAAACCACAGGAATTGGACTTTATGCCGCTCCACGACACAGCATCAACTTTGAAAGAGCCCCAAAAACATTCTACTCAATGGATCTCACCAAAACCAGTTCGCCGCGATGCCTACATGAGTTAGCTTTCCAACGCAATTGGAATCATGCAATTTGGACGTGTAGAATGGAAGATATTATCATTTTAGTGAAGAGTGTCAAATCAGCCGGAAACCGGACGTCCACACCATCCGCTCGACCGAGCCGGTCGGACAGGGCCTCCAAGGCTCCCGTCCGACCCGACCATCCTTAATTGCACATTGACGTCGCTCGACCGAACCGGTCGGACAGGGCCTCCAAGGCCCCCGTCCGACCCAACCTTCCTTCACGTTCCGGTCGACCGAGACGGTCGGACAGGGCCTCCAAGGCTCCCGTCCGACCCGACCTCTTTCCGCCATCCCGTGCGCACCCGACTGCATCCCGCACGACCGCTCGACCCCCAGCTCGACCCGAGCACCAGCCCGACCGACCGGTCGACCGCCCCGCTCGACCGCCGCCGTCCCGCTCGACCCGGCTTAGCCGACTAAGGCCCGTTTTGCACGTTTTCACGGTTTACTCGGCCCGTTTACCTAATCTCGACCCCTGGAAGACCTAGCACTATAAATACACCTTTTTAGCCTCTTTAGAGAAGAGAGAAAAATATAGCCACATTGTATTTCAGTTTCATAGATCTACTTTTGTTCTAGAGATTTCAAGGAGAGGATCTCTCCTCCTCACTACAATTTGGAGAAGATTTCTGAACCTTTATCTACTATCATGCTTTCTTCATCCCTCTGTGTTGTTACTTTGATCATGTCTGAGTAATTCACTTGTTAGGTTGCTAGGGTTACTAATTCAATGAGTTGTTTGCTTGATCTATGATTTCGATGAACTGTTAGGGATATCATTAGAGTGTTTGTCTCGTTTTGCTCACTAATTAATGCTGATTGCTTTACCGCGCATCTAGCAATCTGATCCTAGGTTGATTTGAGCCACGGAAGTGCTGTATCATTCGCCGGACCTATTCTTTGACAAGCTAGGTTTCTTAGACTGCGGAAGTTGATTTACTAAGCCTAGTGAACTGTATCCGAACTTGATCGATTTAATGCTTGATTAACTATCTAAGGACATACCAAAAGTTTAGCGATTAGATAAGTTATCATAGGAGTCGGAGCCACGGAAGTGGAAAGACTTATTTTCGTGTTTTGTGTTCTAGACGGATCTATCATCCCATCATCCCTAAATTGATTCATATCTATCATCGAACTGATCATTGCTTGCTTCTCTGCGAATTAGCCCCTAGAGACCTAACGCTTTTCCCTCATTGCTTTACAACTTCGATTTCTTAGCTTTAGTATTTAGTTATTAGACAACCAACCAATCATCCTTTATCTTATTCTAGCTTGATCCGAACTCCATAGATTTAAAGTGTATTCATTTTAGCCAGTCCTTGTGTTCGATAACCCGTACTTCTACGATCTGTGCACTTGCAGGATTTTAAAAAGTCGGTAAAACCTGACCACACATCAACTCGATCGAGCTCATTTAGTTTTGGTTTGTGCAATTTTGGTGCTACTTGATCGAGCTCGTTTAAAGTCATTTTTGTTTTGTCACATTGCAACTCGAACGAGCTACCTTTGCTCTGTTTTAGCTCAACTCGATAGAGCTTAGCCTTGTTCATTGCATTTACTTGTTCATTTGCTCATTTACTTTATATCTTGCTTTTCATTTCATTAGGTTGATAGTTTGGTTACATAAACTTCTATAAACCCCCATTGTCTTGACTTACACAGCATCTACATAGTTCTAGAGAGCATTCATAGATTCCTGATGCATTCATATTTCATACTTTTTTAGCATCATGTTTAGACCACTTTTGCATGCTTTCATCCATCTTTAGTAGCATTTCTTTGCACTTTCTTATTAGTTTGCATATTTAGTTGTTCTAGGAAGTGCATTGCATGCATTTGTATGTTTGGTGTCCTTATCAGGTGCTTTGGAGCACTTTGGAGCGAAGTCAATGCAGCGGAAGAAAAGGAAGTTTGCCTTTACCAAGAGCCTCGATCGAGCTAGGCAAAAAGACTACTCGACCAAGCAACTCGATCGAGCTGTGAAGGATACGAACTTTGACCAAGCGTCTCGACCGAGCTAGGCCAAAAGACTACTCGACCAAACTACTCGACCGAGCTAGGCCAAAAAGGCGCCTCGACCAAGCGACTCGATCGAGTGGACTAAGGCGGTTACTGTTCCGGGATTTCAGCCTTCCCATTGACTGAAGCCCTATTGGCTGGCCTATAAAAGGGCTCCAAACCTAATCCACGAACTCTCTTCTTCCTTTTTTGCTTTTCAGCCACAAAAACTCTCCTTCATTTCCTGAAGTTTTATGCTTTTTGATTTGTAGATTTAAGCAATTGTATTAACATTTTGCACTTGCTTCTTTAATAATAGTTGTTAATCTCTTCCTGTTCTTTCATATTATGTCTGTTTTAGTTTATTCTGATATGATTTCGGATTTAGAAATGATTAGTGAGTAAATCACCATTTAGGCTTAGGGATGGATTAGATTAGAGAATCATTATGCCTAATCTCTGTTGCTTAAGGTTTTAATTGATTATCCCTCTCTGTTGGGTCCTGCTCTATGCGATCCAGCCACTGACCATGGTGGATTCGATCCTAGACACTCACCAGCCTATCACGCTTGGTTGAGTGTCGGATTGAGCCCAACAGAGGATTAACATTCTCTTGTCCCACGGAAGTGGTTGCACAAGGAGCTTCTAGGGCTTAGCATGGATCGGCTCGTTAATGCTCTCTGGTTCATGTCTCATGCTCTAACGACAGTTAGCTAGCAAGACTGAACCGGGTTAACCGACCAAGAGATTCCATGGCCAAGGGATAAGCATGTTTACAAGTTGATTTTCAAAAGCATCATTGATTAGTCATACTCTTTCTCTGATTGTTAAACCTGTCCCTGAGCCTATGTCTTCCATTTGAATCTTATTTGCGTTTTTATTCTGTTTTAGTTCTGTTTTTACATTGACTCGATCGAGTCCATTTCTTCTTGTTTTGTGCAAAATTCGGGCCCCTCGATAGAGCTACCTTAGTTTCATATTTTCTTTGTTTTAGCTCTACTCGACCGAGCTACCTTTGTCCCGTTTTAGCTCTACTCGATCGAGCTGCCTTTTATTCACTGTCTTTACTTTCTGCTTTTACTTTCCATTGCAATAGGTTGTTAGATTGGTTCCATAATCATCTTGAACCCCCGTTGTTTTGACTTGCATTGCGTCTGCATAATTTTAGATAGTGATCATTGATTCCCAAATTGGATTGACATCGTAAATCCTATAACGACATGCATAACTAGGGTTTATCTTAATTGGTAGCTAAAAAGCATGTTATCAATTTGGCGCCGTTGCCGATTTGGGATTTATTTTGATTGCATTTAGAATTCCAGTAGCTTGCAAGATCAAGTTCTTTGTTTACTTTTTGAATATTTGTACTCTGCTATCTGGGTTTTGTCTTTGAATTTTCAGGTGTATGCAAACCAGATCAAGAAGCAGTGGCAACTTGATTGATTATTTGGACAACATTGATAGAATTCATAGAGTATTGACAGAGCAAAGGTAACAGGCAGAGACTGAGCAGTTCGCTGACACCATGGATGACCCTCAGGGTAATGGTCAGGCTCGAGCAAGGCCAGTCAGACACATTGGAGCAGGAGATGCTCCTAATACAGACACGCAAAGGGAGAGAATCATACCACCACCTGTCCATAACAACAATTTTGAGATCAAGCTTGGTATGATCAACCTTGTCCAGAACAAGATGTTCCATGGTTTGCCATGTGAAGAGCCTATAGATCATCTGGATGAGTTTGATAGACTCTGTAACCTGACCAAGGTGAATGGAGTCTCTGAGGATGCAATCAAGCTGCGCTTGTTCCCTTTGACACTTGCGGAGAAAGCACACCAGTGGGAGAAGAACCTACCCCATGGTTCCATCACTACTTGGGATGATTGCAAGAAAGCTTTTCTAGCAAAGTTCTTTTCCACAGGAAGGACTGCAAAGCTTAGTAGTGAGATCTCTGGATTCACTCAAAAGAATGGAGAGACCTTTTCTGAGGCTTGGGAGCGATTCAAAGGTCACGCCAGCCAGTGTCCACACCATGGGTTCAGCAATGAATCCATTCTTAGCACCATGTACAGAGGCGTTTTGCCACGGTACAGGAGATGCTGGATACAGCCAGCAATGGGGATTTCCTGAACCAAGATGTTGATGATGGTTGGCAGCTTGTGGAGAATTTAGCTAGGTCTGATGGTAACTACAATGAGGAGTATGATCGCACAACTAGAGGCTCGATCGAGTCTGATGATAAGCTTAAGAAGGAAGTGAAATCACTGAATGAGAAACTTGAGAAACTGCTTCTTGCTCAATCAAACATGAAGCAAGTCCATTTTGTTTTTGAGGAGGACTTTGTTCAGGTCCTAGAAGGGAAGAATGAGCAGGTTGAAGAGGTCAGCTATGTACAGAACACCCACAGAGGATATCAAAAGGGTTACTATACCTACAAAGCCAACCCTAACCTTTCTTACAGGAGTACAAATGTAGCTAACACTCAGGATCAATTGTATCCACCTCAACAGCAGCAGAGTCAACCTCAGCAGCAAGTCTTTGTTCCAAAGAGTCAGTTTGTGCAAGGCCATCAAGGCGGTTATTAGCAGAAGCAGCAGATAGGAGCACCACCTGGGTTTGTTCCACAGCAGAATCAAGCACCACAGGTTCAGGAACCTGATATGAGGGCCATGATACAGCAGCTGTTGCAAGGCCAGGCAAATGGTGTTATGGAAACAAGCAAGAAGCTTGCAGAGATCAACAGTAAGATTGAATCATTGAACTCCATAATGACCATTATTGAGAACAGAGGTGTCGCTTCTTCTTCAACCCAACCTGGTCAGCTCCCTGGGAAGGCAATTCATAACTCCAAGGACTTTTGCCATGTCATCTACTCCCCCTCCGATGAGGAACAGGCCGCTGAGAATGAACTAGCCATACAAGAAATAACATGGCTCCTTCATGGTCCTGATGTTAAGTGTACAGCTATTTCTGAAGTTCCACTCGATTAAGTTAAGCTACAGGATACAATCAAGCCGATTTCTGGATCAACAAATGGACTTGACCCATTGCCTTGCTCGAGTGCATCACCTGTTGGACTTGATCGAGTCAATCTTCACCCGAGTCAAAGCAGTCTATCTCACCCGTTTACAAACCCCCACTCCCATTTCCAGGCATAGTGCTAACCAAGGCTCAACGAAAAATTATCTCCAAGTTCAGAACAGATATGAGTGAGATTGGTGTTGAGTTACCCAACATGGGAAACATGCAGGAAGCTTATCTCCAAATGAAGCTGATTAAAGATGTTCTTGCAAACCAAGGGAAAGTAGCTGAGCTTCTACAACTCTCTAGTGAACCCCAAATATGGGAAACATGTAGGAAGCTTATCTCCAAATGAAGTTGATTAAAGATGTTCTTGCAAATCAAGGGAAAGTAGCTGAGCTTCTACAACTCTCCAGTGAACCCAAATCACACCAACTTCACTTCCCAAACTCAAGGATCAAGGAAAATTTACTATACCATGCTCTCTTGGTGTTTTGCTATTGGATGCAAGTGTAAACTTGATTTCACTTAGCATGGTCAAGAAGCTGGATGCACAGAGATTGATGCAGCAACCTGGCTCCTCTATCATGTTTGGGGATGCTTCTTCAAAACCTCCCTTTGGTCTTATCCTGGATTATCCTCTGAAAATTGGTAATGGCACCATACCAACAGACCTCACTGTTTTGGATATGGTTGATAAGAAGGAGGTCTCGTTGATACTTGGAACGCCATTCCTCACTACAGCTGGCGCCTCCATCGATTTCCCCAACAAGATGGTGATCCTTCACAATGTAAACAGCAAGGTCTCCTACCCACTCAAAGGTACCACTACTGAGTATAGCGGAACGGTCACAACAGAAGAGTTACGATCCAAAGTGAATGAATCAGAACATGTTGAGAATGTGAAGGTGATGCATAGTGAGCCTACAAAGCTTGATGAGTGTGAGCCAGGCGTTTTTTATGGAGAGAGCCTTTAGGCATTGTTCAGTGAGCAACTGGGAAGTGCTCAAAAGGAGGGGGTGAGTATGGTTTCAAAGGCTACTCTCAGGAAGAAAAAGAAGAGCAATAAACCTCAGCCTCCTTCCCCAAACCCATCTCAGCTCACAATGACTCTATTGCCACTGGAACTCAAGGGAGGAAAGATTGAGTACAAGGTCAAGTACAAGGGAAGATCTAAACCTTTCTCAAGGGCAAGAGCCATCATCAGTCCTGAACTCCAGAAAGATCCGATCAAGCTGCAAGAGCTTCTCTCTCAGGTCCTGACCACACTACAAGAAAACTTCCATTTAGCCACTCCATTTTGCGACTCGACCTGTAGTCGCTAAACTCTGCCGCTGATTTGCGACTCATTTGTGACTCATTTACTACTACATAATATTAGTCGTAAAGTAGTCGCAATTTTGGTACCGGAAAGTGTCGTGGTTATTCAGTCGCAAAATTGCAACCGTTTTGCGACTAATCTAACACTAAATTATTTAGTCGCAAAAAAGTAGCTAATGAATCACCGTTTTGCGACGATTTTTTCAGTCTCAAATATGGAGTCTCAAAACGAGTCGCTAAATATAGTAGTCGCAAAAGAGTCGCTATATTTGCTACTGTTTAGCGACTATTTTCTGTAGTTTCATAAAAGTAGCATATTAGTGGCTATATATAAAACACATGTCTCCCGTGCCTTTGTTAGGTTGGTGTACCTAATTTGTTGGTGTACCTAATTTTTTAGAGACACCACATTTGTAGTCGCTAATGAGTAGCTGTATAGTCACAAAGTAGTAGCAAATAACTCTATATATTCACACGATCGAGCATTCTCCTTCAAGTTAAGAAAAAACAAAATTATATAAACTTTGGAGAGAAAAAAATGGTGGGAAATTATAATTTTCATAATTCTAGAGAGTGGATGTATAATAGAATAGATGGGCGTACGGAAAATATTTCGGCCGAGTTCGCTTCTGGAGTAGAATAATTCATGAATTTTGCAAGCAATCAGCCATTAGCGCTTAGCAGTGGTGGTAAGTTTTATTGCCCTTGTATTACTTGTCAAACTGATAAATTTCTTACGTGGCGTAAAATTTGGAACCATCTGTATAGTAGAGGATTTATGGCAAATTATTATATCTGGTATATGCATGGGGAAGAATTGGATGTCGATTTAGGAACAAGTCATGTTGATAATCCAAGTTATAATAGTAGTATTGAAGCACAAGATGCTAATGTAGAAGATGATAATGTCGAAGATAGATATGTCGAAATGGTGAATGATGCATTTCCTGATGTCTCCAATACTGATAATTATTATCAAGAGGAGGGTAATCAAAATGCAGAAGAACCTAACAGTGAGGCAAAAAAATTTTACGACATGTTAGATGCTGCAAAAATTCCATTGTATGATGGTTGTCATGAAGGCCACTCACAATTATCTCTAGCAGCTCGGTACATGAACCTTCATGCCGATAATAATATGACCGAAAGGGGTGTGGATGGGTGGGCAGAACTCATAACAGAGTACTTGCCTGACAAAAACCAGGCAACTGAGTCATATTACGAGACGGAAAAATTGATGCGGAATCTAGCCCTCCCATATTATACAATTGACCTGTGTATTGAGAATTGTATGATCTTCTGGAAAGAAGATGAAAAGTGGGATGCGTGTAAATACTGCGGAGCACCAAGATATAAGCCTAGCGATGGACGAACCAAAATACCATACAGTCGTATGTGGTATTTACCTATTGGCGACAGACTAAAACGTTTGTACCAGAGCGAGAAGACCGCATCAGCAATGAGATGGCATGCTGAGCACGAATCAGCGGAAGGAGAAATGTGTCATCCTTCAGATGCGGCGGAGTGGAAAAATTTTCAACAACTACATCCTCGATTTGCCGAGGAACCCCGAAATGTTTACCTTGGATTATGTACAGATGGGTTTAATCCATTTGGTATGTCCCGGAATCATTCGTTATGGCCTGTGATCATGACTCCGTATAACTTACCCCCTGGTATGTGTATGAAGACTGAGTTCTTATTTCTTACAATTTTGAACTCTGGACCAAAACATCCGCGAGCTAGTCTTGATGTCTTCCTTCGACCTTTGATTGACGAGTTAAAAGAATTGTGGTCTACAGGAGTCGAGGCTTATGATATATCATTGAGTCAAAATTTTAATCTTAAAGCAGTGCTTCTATGGACAATTAGCGATTTCCCAGCTGATGTTTTATTTAATTGCTACTCAGTTGTGATTATCTTTGATTTCAATATTTTATAAATTATAAGTTCCTGTAGTCGCTAAATCGTAGCAAATTTGCGACTACACTGCGACTTTCTTTAAAAATATTTGATAATTTTCGTTTGCAGTCGCAAAATAGTCACTCATTTTTCTCATTTTGCTACTGATTTGCGACTACAATTGATTTCTTTTATTTTTAAAGGTTTATTTTATTTAGTTTTTGTAAATGAAGATGCTAATACAACTACATTGACATAATTACTTCATAGAAACCATAATTTGTTTAAATTAATCCAAATTCATGATTTTTATTTTTTTATCAAACATGATTGTATATTTCTCAATGGAAAACATTTCATTTGATTGTAATATATTGGAAAATTGAAATATCTATTTCAAACATTTATAATTGACTGAAACATTAATGGATTTACACATGTTGTGCAGCAAAATTAGCAAATGTACCATTTAGGGGTTAGGGTATGAGGTAGTCAATATTTTATAAATTATAAGTTCTTGTAGTCGCTAAATCGTAGCAAATATGCGACTACACTGCGACTTTCTTTAAAAATATTTGATAATTTTCGTTTGCAGTCGCAAAATAGTCACTCCTTTTTCTCATTTTGCTACTGATTTGCGACTACAATTGATTTCTTTTATTTTTAAAGGTTTATTTTATTTATTTTTTTGTAAATGAAGATGCTAATACAACTACATTGACATAATTACTTCATAGAAACCATAATTTGTTTAAATTAATCCAAATTCATGATTTTTATTTTTTTATCAAACATGATTGTATATTTCTCAATGGAAAACATTTCATTTGATTGTAATATATTGGAAAATTGAAATATCTATTTCAAACATTTATAATTGACTGAAACATGAATGGATTTACACATGTTGTGCAGCAAAATTAGCAAATGTACCATTTAGGGGTTAGGGTATGAGGTAGTCAATATTTGATAAATTATAAGTTCCTGTAGTCGCTAAATCGTAGCAAATTTGCGACTACACTGCGACTTTCTTTAAAAATATTTGATAATTTTCGTTTGCAGTCGCAAAATAGTCACTCCTTTTTCTCATTTTGCTACTGATTTGCGACTACAATTTCCACCTGTTGTCGCAATGGCGTCGCTAAATTTGCCGCTTAACATAACCAAAAATTTCACCCAAAATTTTCAATAACCGCCTAAAATGTCGATTAATTTTTTTGGTTTATAAACCTCTAAGTTTCATCCCCTCTTCCCCTTTCTCAATCGACTACTTCCCCTTTCTCAATCGATCCGAACACCTAGCTCTCTCTCTCTGAATCTCTTTTGCATGTTCGATTCTCTCATCCTCTTCAACTTGATCGATCCGAACATCTCAATCGATCTATCCTCTCAATATCTCCATCTCCTCGCTTCCTCTCTATCCTCTCAATCTCTCCTTCCAATCCTTCTCGAAATCAATCACTCTCTCAATCTCTCCATCTCCGACTCAATCTCTCTATCTCTCGGTTTCTCACTCAATCTCTAAATCGGTCTCACCCTCTCAATCTCTCAATCGATTTCATCCACTCAATCGCCACATCTCGCATCTTCTCTTCAATGGCCGGTTCCGGAAAATCCCAGAGAGGTCGTGGCGGCAAAAGCGGCGGGATGGCGTCGTCTTCGGGAAGAACCTCTTCTCAGTCGTCGAACCCTAGTACCCCAACTTCAAACCTTCGCCCACTCCCTTCTCAATACGCTCACAACCAGAGCTCTTTTCCGGAGACACCACCACCGCGTGGCTCTGCTCTACAGCTACCAACGATTAGCTCTGCTCCGCAGCCACCAGCGCGTCGCTCTGATCCACAGCCACCGCCATTCCGTCCCCAACCTCTTCGTCCACAGCCGCATCATAATCCTCCACCACCGTACGCTCAACCACCGTATGCTCCACCACTGTACGCTCCACCACCGTTTGCTCCACCGCCTCTCGGTTCAGAGACAGACGCTCAACCACCGGAGAACCATCCACCTCCGGTGGACCCTCAACGACCACAACAAGATCCGCTGATAAGTCTTGACGACTTGCTGCGAACTCCAGGTCGTGATGCTTATTTACCCATCTTAGACCCAATTGACACCGCAAACACAACATGGTAATCGCTATTCACTATTGGTTTTTTAATTTCTTTGTTGGTTTGTGTATTGTTCTCATCACTCAATTGAAATTGCTTTGCGTATTGTTCTCATCTTGTAGGTTTGATCGGGATGATGGGAAATTGGTTCGCAAAATATCAAAGATTTTGAAAAGCAAGTTTGATGGTGCTTACTATTGCTGGACAAAAACGCCTCAATATGTTAAAGATAGATATTTCATAGCCTTTGCGGTATAATTCATATCCCTTTGATTTACTTTGAAACTTCTACTTTGTCTTAATCATACTACTTGTGTTTGTTAATCATTCTATGCTTCTTTCATTTGTGAAGCAATCACACCATTGGGACCCCATAATCACGCCACTCGTGGAAGAGGAATTCAAGACCATTTGTTTAAAACGGATGAAAGACATGGTCTCCAAAGCAAAGAAAAAAGGGGTTCGACCAAGTTGGATCGGGGAAAAATTGTGGGAAACAATGTGCTGTTTCTGGGCCACTAAGGAGGCCATAGAGAAGAGTAGCGCTGCATCAAATGCGGTAAAATTTCCCCTTGATGGACTTGGGAAGCGCATACATCGGCCAGGACAAAAGTCATATTCACGGATTCATAGAGATATGGTAAGTTCTAATTATTTCATGATTGTCTTTTATGTTTTGTTTGTGATTTGCGTTTCTGAGAGCTTCTTGTAGTGATATGTTTTGCTTGGGTGTTTAGTATGAAAGTGGAACAGGGAAACATAACTAAATTGTCTTCATTGCATTTTGTATATGCTTAAGCGAATGGATAGTATGACAGGGATTGCTTATGATTGTTATAAATAGTTTGACAAAAGAGCTTAGTTTAGTTTATTACGATTTGAGACATTTTCAGTTTATTTTTAATTTGATCTCTTTCTCTGAATTTTTGAACTGTGATGAAGGAAAAAGAGCTTGGAAGACCTGTGTCAATCGGAGAAGTAATCATAAGGACACATACACGGCCTGATGGGAGTTTCGTTGATCCAAAGTCTCGGAATATTGTTGAAGCCTACAAAAAAAACTTAGAGGATACAATGTCTCAGATCATGGCTGACCCTAGTGATTGTTCTTCTGAGCTTACCACAGCTGCAAAAGACGATGTCTTCCTCAAGGTCAGTCGTTTTTGTTTATGTATGTGATGTGTTAAATGTGATGTGTTAAGTGTGAGGTTTTAAATGTGATGTGTTAAGTGTGATGTGTTAACTGTGATGTGTTAAGTGTGATGTGTCAACTTTGATGTGTTAAGTGTGATGTGCTTACTACTTTGTTTAAATGTGATTTCATTTATTTGCAGTCCACGGTAACAGATGAGAGAGGCAATGAATACGGTCTTGGTAGTCTCCGGCGACATTATGGCAACGGAAAGAGGAAGGGAGGGCCAGCGCCCTCAACTGTTTCTGCATTTTCAGAAATGCAAGAGCAGTTGCAAGCTGCTCGACGCAAAATTGAAGACCAGACATTGGCTATTGCTGCACGGGATGCTAAATCAGCTGAGCAACGTAGCCGCATCGGCAACTTGGAGATGGTCTTGAGCTACCTCAAGTCAACAGATCCTAAATTTACAGATTATGTGGCAAACCATGCTCAAACTCCGACACCGGCAGCAACTCATTCACCGGGAGGAACTCCGACACCGGCAGCAACTCTTTCACGGGAAGGAGCAGCTACTCGTTCACCAACTTTCTAATCTCTAATGTTATTTTTGTATTTTCACAAACTAACTCACATTTTGGTTAGCTAATGTACATTTGTATGGAAGTTGTGAATGGTTAGCTAATGTACATTTGTATGGAAGTTTAATCCAATGTCTAATATAGTATAGTTTATAAATTTTAGTGCAGCATTCTTTAAAACTAATAATTTTATAAATCAATTTAAAATTTAAAATTATAATAATCTAATTAGTCACCAAAATGTGTCAAAAGTCAGCAACAATTTAGCAACTACATCATTCAAAGGAGTCACATAGTGGTCACACATATTTACCACTGTTTTGCGACTAATCTCGATATAAAATAAATTATGAATATTTATATATTGCAGTCGCAAACGAGTCGTAAATTTTAGTCACATATTTGCGACTACAGCATTCAAAGGAGTCACATAGTGGTCACACATATTTAACACTGTTTTGCGACTACCATCGTTATTGCAGTCGCAAAGGAGTCGTAAATTTTAGTCACATATTTGCGACGACATAGTGTCGCCAATATGAAAGTCTCAACAGAGTCGCAAAATGTTGCGACTTCATTACCACTATTTTTCGCAACTGTTTTGAGACTTTCTTATACTCGTCGTTATATTTTTAACGGAGTCTCTTAGTAGTCGCAAAACTGAGTCTACATAGTTGGTCGCACTTTGGTTTCAAATTTGCGACGAGGAAGCGACTACTTGGATTTGCGACGAGCGATTTGCGACTGCATTGTCTAGTCGCAAATTAGTTTCAAAATGTTTATTTGCGACTACTTTGCGACTTTTGTTGTAGTGGCAAGATCGATGTTTTCTTGTAGTGCCATCACTCTTGAGGGCAGGCCAGATCCAAAGCCCCACTAGCAAGTGCTCGGGAAGGTCAAGCTTAGAGACCTAAAACAAGCTCACTTGGGAGGAAGTCTCATGCGTATCCTTGTATATATTTCTTGAAGTTTTTGTTTTTCTAAATGCGTTTTGTTGTGTTTTTGCTGTTTAAATTCCACATGATAAGGGTTTGAGCCAAAAGGATTCCGATTCAAAACAAGGCGCGTGAACTCGATCGAGTGAGAGACTGTAGAAAGATCACTCGACCAAGCACCAACCTGACTAGATCGAGTAGACCTGATTTTGTAAGAGACTCCTTTGCCTTCGTCTCCCCTTTCCTTATCATTTGTATATTAGTTTCTCTTTGCTTCTATCTTGCTCTTAGATCTTCTCTTAGACTTTTGTTACACAAGGGACTGTGTAATTCAAGTTTGGGGGAGGGTTTGAGAAGTATCTGATTTTGTGTTTTGGTTTCTTATTTCAATTTTTCATCTCTTGAGTCTGCATGCATCTAAGGCATAGAAAACCACTAAAAATTGAAAAAGTTTCGAAAAATCTCAAAAATATTCATGTAGTTGCATTCACATTTCTAATATTGAGTCTAATATGCATCATACACTACAAGAAAACAGGGTAATTGCGACGGAACGTTGTGACGGAATAACTTCCGTCGCAAATTTGCGATAATATTGCGACCGATTTGCGACTGATTTTGAAGTCATCGCAAATCCGTCGCAACATTGCGAGGGAAAGTCTTCCGTCGCAAATTTGCGACGGATTTGCGAGGATTTCGCGGCGAAAATGCTTTTCCTCGCAAATCCATAGCAAATTTGCGATGGAATTGTGAGTAACAAAAATCCTCGCAATTTTGCGACGGATTTGCTACAAAATTTTCCCTCGCAATAAATTCCGTCGCAAATTTGCGATGGAATTGCGACGGAGGGCTGTTTGAGACGGATTTGCTACAAAATTTTCCCTCGCAATAAATTCCGTCGCAAATCCATCTCAAATGTGCGACGGAATTGCGACGGAGGGCTGTTTGCCGACATCACCGGGTTAGGTAGAACACGTGTTAAATGAAGTTTACCTAACTAATTGCGATGGCATTTTTCCGTCGCAAATGTATCGCAATTTACTCGTAATTCGGTCGCAAATCCGTCGCAAATCTTTTTTAATCGCAAATCCGTCGCAAGTTATTTAGCAATTCCCTCGCAAATTCGTAGCAAATTCGTAGGAAAAAATTTTCAACTTCTATAAATAGCCAACGTGAATTCAATAAATTTCACAAAAAAAAAAGAAAGAAGAGAGAAAAAGAGAAAAAAAAAAGAGAAAAAATTAGAAAAAAAAAAATGAGTTACGGAATATACGAGTTACGAAGCTGGTTGTACAATCAAAGAGATCCAGAGACCGGTGAAGTGATGAAAGAGTTTCTTGACGGATTACGAGGATTCTTTTACCAAGCACAAAACCAACCACGGACATTGGAAAATGGTAAAATATTTTGTCCCTGTAAGAAGTGTGAGAACAAGAAATATCTCCATATTGAAATTGCGAAAAGACATGTATTTAATAGAGGATTTGTATCAAATTATTATGTGTGGTATTTTCATGGGGAAAATCATTATAATACTATTTATCATGAGGCGGGGAATAGTGGTTCGAGTCATGGGGTAGCTGTTGAGGAACATAATTATAACGCTAGCTATGATTATGGTCATCATCACGATATATTGGGAAATGATGGAGGATATCCGCAAGGAAATAGGTTTCATGATATGGTTACAGATGCATTTCATGAAACTACGACTGCTTTTAATTTAATCGTGGGGAAGATATGTTGGAAGAACCCAACATTGAAGCAAAAAAGTTTTATGATATGTTAGACGCTGCAAATCAACCACTATACGATGGGTGTAGAGAGGGACTATCTAGATTGTCACTAGCAGCTAGGATGATGACAATTAAAAGTGAAGATAGCAGCACCGAAAGTAACATGGATAAGTGGGCTGGACTATTTCAAGAGTATTTACTGGAAGATAATCTTTCTGCTGGTAATTACTATGAAATACAGAAGTTGGTTGCGGGTCTTGGGCTTTCTTATGAAATGATTTATGTATGCATTGACAATTGCATGATTTTTTGGAAAGATGATGATAAGCTGCAAGAATGTCGATTTTCTGGGAAGCCGAGATACAAACCCACTACCGGAAGGAGACGGGTCCCTTACCAACGTATGTGGTACTTGCCAATCACTGAAAGATTGAAACGGTTATACCAATCGGAGATGACATCAGCGTAAATGAGATGGCATGCAGAACATTCCACACAAGATGGAGAGATTACACATCCCTCAGATGCAAAGGCATGGAAACACTTTCAGACGGTACATTCAAACTTTGCTAATGAGTCCAGAAATGTTTATCTAGGATTATGCCCAGGCGGATTTAGTCCATTTGGTATGTCAGGGAGACAATATTCGCTATGGCCCGTCATATTGACGACATATAATCTTCCGCCGGCAATGTGCATGCAGCGAGAATTTTTGTTTCTAACTATTTTAGTGCCAGGTCCTAAGCATCCGAAGCGATCCCTTGATGTATTCCTGCAACCTTTGATTGATGAATTGAAACAGCTGTGGTATTCCGGAGTCTGCACGTTTGTTGATTACTCGCAGCAACAAAACTTCAACATGCGCGCAACATTATTGTGGACGATTAGTGAGTTTCCAGCATATGGAATGTTGTCAGGGTGGACTACGCATGGAAGACTATCGTGTCTACACTGTTTGAATAGGTCAGAAGCATTTCAGCTGAGGCATGGAAGAAAACCATGTTAGTTTGATTGTCACCGTCGTTTTCTTCCTATCAATCATAAGTACCGAAAGAACAAGGAATTATTTATGAAGAATAAGGTTGTCCGTGGTCCCCCTCCAGATTATCTTTCGGGACAGGATTTGCTTGATCAGATCGATTATTATGGTGGTGAGGAAACATGCAAACGTGGAGGCAATTGGCATTGCACCGCAAACATGCCTGACGGATATACTTTGGATCACAACTGACACAAAAAGAGTATCTTCTGGGAACTCCCGTATTGGAAGGATCACCTCTTGCGACATAATCTTGACGTTATGCATATCGAGAAGAATTTTTTCGATAACATCATGCACACTATCTTGAATGTCCAAAGAAAAAGTAAAGACAATATGAAATCAAGGCTGGACTTAGCAGAAATATGCAAAAGAAGCGAGCTGCATATTACTAGAGATGGCAAACAACCAATTCCGAACTTTCGATTATCTGCGGATGCGAAGAGAGCTCTGTTCGACTGGGTGGCTTCAGATGTCAAATTTCCGGATGGATATGTTTCTAAATTCTCACGATGTATAGAGCAAGGACAAAAAAATTCTGGTATGAAGAGACACGATTGCCATGTATTCATGCATAGATTACTACCATTTGCATTACAAGAACTGTTGCCGTCTCATGTCCACGAAGCAATTGGAGGTAAACAAGTATTTACATTTCTTTTAATTGAGTTTATGTACATAACTAATTTAATATATTTTTCCGAGATTTATTTATTGTGTATATTATATTAAAGGTATTGGAGCGTTTTTCCGAGATTTGTGCACGCGAACACTGACTGAAGACGAAGTAGAGAAGTTACAAAAAAACATTTCTTTCTTGCTATGTAACTTGGAGAAAATCTTCCCTCCTTCATTTTTTGACGTGATGGAACACCTAACGGTACATTTGCCTTATGAGGCGGCTCTTGGGGGGCCTGTGCAATTCTGATGGATGTACCCATTCGAGCGTTTTATGGGACACTTGAAGGGAAAGGCCAAAAACCTTGCAAAAGTTGAGGGATCTATCGTACAAGGAAGTTTGACTGAGGAAACATCTAACTTCGCGTCTTATTATTTTAGCCCAAATGTGAGAACAAGAAGAACTGCTACGAAACGATACGATGATGGAGGCGTTGCACCTGCATATAGGCATGTTGTCCCCAACATCTTCAAAGAAATAGGCAGACTTGCTCGAAAGTTGAAGGAAGATTGGTGGGACCATAAACATTGGAGTGCGACTCACAATTACATATTGCGTAATCTAGACGAAGTGCACCAATTTGAGAGGTAACTTGTTTACTTTGTCAATTTTCATATGTTTTTCTCTATGTATATATATATATATATATATAACTTGAGGATTTTTGTGCAGCATATTTGATAATCAGATCCGACAGACATATCCTGATTTACAAGAACATGAGTACGAGTTGTACAAAGAACGTGATTTTGCTGGATGGTTAAAATAATATGTAAGCGCTCTTCAAATTAAATCTATTTAAACTAATTACATAATTAATATCAAATTAAACTTACACACAACTTTTAATTAATGTGTGTGAATGTGTATATTTTTTATATAGGTGACAAATGGATATCATCCGGAACCAATACCGTTATGGTTGCATGGATATTCCATACGTACAAGCATGGCATGCAGAAGTCGACCGCAAATTATGGTATTCATGTCCCAGGCGAAACAGAATTTTATGGAGTTTTACAAGAGATCATCGAGGTTACCTACCCAGGAATTATCAACTTGAAATGTGTTATGTTCAAATGTGATTGGTATGATCCGACATTTGGTCGAGGTGATCGCAGAAACGAGACTTTTGGTGTCACCGACGTAAATGCAAACCGGAAATTTTCCAAGTTCGAACCGTTCATCCTTGCATCGCAGGCAGAACAAGTGTGTTTCATTCCTTATCCTCGAATTAGGCAAAAACGAGAGACTTGGTTATTGGTCATAAAGTTCAATCCAAGAGGTTGTGTAGTTGGTTTAGACAATGATGTGGCTATGCAGTGATATATCCATATTTTACATGTTTTTACCTTGGTTTTTCTTATATTTTCTTACTTAATAATAATGATTTTGTATCCAAGAGGTAGTTTTCTTGTATATTGTGGTTTTGGGAAGCAAACAGGTCAAAATGGCAAAAAGAAGGCTAAATGGTGCAAAAGGACTTCAAACAATGATCCACGCAAGTTCCCAAGTCAAGAGCTTCAACAAAACCCAAGTTAGCCGATTTCCGGATTCGGACAGAATCAAAGCATCCGAAAGATGACCGCGGAAAAGGGTCTTTCCGACGTCCAAATCATGATATCTTTATATGGAAAGATAGATAAATGAGTCATGCGTCGCGGCGAAGTGGAATTGGGCCATTTTGAGCAGAAATTCGGCCTAGGATCGTTTTCTCCCAAGACATGTCCGTCTGGCGAGTAAGTGAAGCCCATCGAGCTTGGATGAACGAAATGGACCGGGATCACTGCGGGCCAAGCCTGAACCTCATCATGACTCAAGCCCACATCTTTACACGTGAAAAGAAAGTGGCAGCCGCGCTTCACTCAAGACTTGGTGAGCAAGCTCAAGCGAGGAGAAGAAATGGAAAGTTTCCTCTTCTCCTTTGCGCATTAACTCAGCCGACCTAGCCTCCCCTCACCTATATATATTTTCTTTTAGGCTCTTGTATCGACATCAGAATATCATAGACACAAATCTCTTCTTCTTTCAGTCAATAAACCGGAGCCACTTAGGTGGTCTCCTTGCTCTTTCTTTTCTTTTGCATCTTGTACATACTCGCATGTTTTAGTTTAACGTCTAGGGTTTAGAGGTTTCTCTCTATGGGAGACCCGCGGTTTAATTTCTATTACTCCACCTCCTTTCACTAGAACTATGAGATCCTCTCTACTCCTTTAGACTCGTTATTGAATCATGGATCTTTTAAAGAAGACATGACATGATGAGCCATCGAGAATCGGTTGTTAAAGAAAGGGAAACCTTATGGTTCACCATCTTTATTCACACCTAAAGCTTGTTGCTAGAGTAGCTAACTAGCGACTCGATCTAAGGTTGATATACTCTCCAAAAGCTTGTTATATCTCCGGTCCTAATATTTGATGGGCAATTCGTCTTAGGCTATGAAAGTAGACCTAAGGAGTTTTGTGAACAATCACTACCCGATTGTATTGCATGTTTCACTCTTCAATGACCATGTGAAAGCTGAGTCCATTGGTTTAAGAAACATAGGTGGTCGGAGCCACGAAAGTGGGATGACCACATCTTAGTGTTTTGAGTTCATAGAAATCGGATTTAACAAACTTTTCAATCGACTTGGCTTATGTCTTTTGCGGATTGTCCTTTGTTCAATAATTGTGTTTGTATAGTTTGCATTTTTTATTTAATCTTCCTTATAAAACAAAATACAAAAACCCCTTGCATATTATTGATTTAGCTTAACCAAATCTTTACAAATGTGTAGTGTGCAATTCGCATTCTCTTGTGGATCGACCCCTAAGTACTACAACAACATGTTGTGCACTTGCAACCATGTTTAGCTTAGGGTTTTTATTACTTGCATACATACCACACCCACGTCGGGCTATCAAGTTATTGGCGCCGTTGCCGGGGAATGCATTGCACTTACACGTTTATGAGATTAAAAGTTAAGACTAGATCTTTTGTTTCATGTTTACTAACTTTTGCAATTTTGTTTCTCTTATGTTCCTTAGGTACTTTAAGGATGAGCCACTAGTCGGGCATGAGGAACCACTTTGAAGGGAGAAAACCGCTTCCCCATGAAGTCCAAAGGCGGCCACATGATCCAAATCCGGCCGGAGACTTCATCCCAATGCCAACCCCATCAAATTTCCGCCATCCCCTCTTTGCCGAGACTAGCCGAGAAGAACATCATCACTATCATCAAAACCGATCACCGGTTTATCAAGGCCGACCTCACCAACCACCTCATCATCATCACCGTCCACGCCCCAACCTTCCCACATACCAAGAGCACGCGCTTAATAGGCGGAGAGATGACAATCTCAAAGCCATGATAGAAGACTTCATGGAAATTCAAAGAAAGTCTAGCCAAAGTCTTGAGACGAAGTGTATTGAAGTGGAAGGGGAGCTAAGGGAACAAGCCGCAACCGTTGGAGGCAACACCAAGGCAATCCGAGACTTAAACCTCAACTCAAAGGAGATGGATAGCCACTTGGATGAGAAGATCACCGGCTTAGAAGAAAACCTCAATGGCACAACCATGAGCCTCAACTCAATCTCGCTTGTTGCTCACCAAGCCAAGAAGAGAGCATCGGAGGTCAACCAAAGAGAGAAAGAGCTTTACTCAACTATGGTGATGTTGGTGGAAGGGCAAGAACAATTCAAGGTATCAATCAATGACTTGAAGCGTCTTGTGGAAGAGAGATACAAAGAGCTACTTGAGAAGACCACGCTATGGCAGGATACAACCGGAGGAGCCTCCAAAAGAGTCAAAGACCTCACCAAACGCTTGGAGGATATGGAAGAAAGAGACCGAGCTTCAAAAGACACAAAAGCGGCCAACTCAAAGCCTTAAAAACGCTTTGGTTGCTTTTGGCGCTAGAGCGACTAATCCAAGAGTGGTTTGGGATGAGGATGAAAGTGAGGACGCCGAGTTGTCTCGGCAAGTTGAACCACTTGTCTAATGACGATTAGACACTTGAATCATTCCGCTAGATTGACAACATAGTGCACCTCATTAAAGGATATAGATTAAAAGCAGGATGTTTCAAAAAGCACGAAATCATCAACTATATTCGCGATATTCATCTCGCATAAAACAAAAAGATGAACGAGGAAGTAAAGCAAATACTTAAGTTTTAAATCCTGAAAAGCATACGGATTAAAACCCTCCTGGGCAATGTTGTTACATCGGCATGAGTCGCCGCGACTAATAAAAAGAAGAGTTCTTAAAAGCAGAAAAAGGAGAGAATAGAGGTGGAGTACTAAACAGCCTCGGCCTCGGAAGCATCCAGACCCGATCTCACCCCGGCTTCAGCACTAGCCGCTCCCGAACTCTCTCTCGTCGGCGATCCACCAATTATCAGCTCGGCAAGATTGGGCCTGAAAGTATGATACATTGTCCCAAATTGATCAAAGCCCCTCGGAGTAACCCAAGTGTTATCAAAACAAAAATCGGCAAGATGAAAGAGGCAGTCTAACATGTGTGGCGCTGCATAGTCGTCCGCGCCGATATCGACCTCGTCGATCTCATCCCCGGCAGCTCTACTCTCCTTGACGTTAGCCTCCAGCTTTGCAACCACGGCGTCAAAATTCTGGGAAACCCCCTTTGTTCTCCGAACGTAGTCGAGCAACGCCTCGTCGACCGTGATCTTGACAACCGCTTCGCGCTGGCCGACAAATTTGCCGAGACGATCCAGACGAGGAGCATACCAGTCCTGCATGTCGTCATAAACACGAGTGGCGACGTACTCAGCCTGCATCTGGCGGGACTGTCGGAGACGGGAAGCCTCAGCCATAGCATTCTCTGTATCTCGGCGAGATTTTTCTTCGAGCTCTGCAACTTGGGCGCGCAACTTGGTTACCTCGTCCTGAAGGCCAGCCGCCTTCAGGATCTCACCATTCAGGACGCCAACCTTCCGTTCAAGGTCAGCCTTCTCCAGCTCGAGACGCTCCATCCTTGCATCCTTCCCCTTAGCTTGCTCGGACTGCAGCCTGCTAACCTCTTCCCGAGCCGCCTTCAGCATAGTGTCGTACTGCTGAATGGTCGAAGAAAACTTCCCAGCAGCACTGACGAGATCTGCATAACCATCACAGAAGTCGTCCTTCAGCTCGACCTTCTTGAGTGGGACTCCCCAATGAGGCTTCGGCTTACAGCTCCACACCAACTCGGCGCAGAACTTCGGGTTAAGCATGAGAGGCGCACCACCCGACCACACTATGGACAATGCGTCTGGATCCGGAGCCGCGGGATCAGCAGGTTCAGCCTTGGGACCCGACGAGCTCGCCCCAGTACCAAGATCAGAGCGGCCTCCTGGTCGACGAGACCGATCCTCGCCGAGCTCGTCACCACCAGGAGGGATGTCTTCCTCATCAAGTACGACCTCAGGCGTCGTCTCGGCAGCAGACAACGTCTCCTTGGCCCTGGTCTCTCTCTCGAGCTTGGCCCTCTTTGCAGCCCTGCAAGAGCAACGTTACATTCGCAGCACTTACTAAAGCTTTAGTAGAGAATCGAACACGTCCTAAGAAAACTTACTTCGTCCTCGAGGCAATCGAGCAAGCCGAACGCTTAGATGGATTACTCGGCTCAGCAGCCGATCTGGTCTTCCTCTCATCCGAGGGGGAGTCGGGTATAAGAATGGTGTCGTCAACGGCGACCGGAGTTCTCTTCTTAAGCACCATCTTCTTAGGACGACGAGGCGGTTCTGCTGCGAAAACAGATCACGCAAAAATCACTAACGAGCAAACTCGCGACGCAAAATCCAAAGAAGCAGGAAGCAATCATGCCCTTACCAGTGGATGGAGCTGACGCAGATTTTGTCCTCTCTCGCTTCCTCTTGTTCCTCTCCTCAAGCTCCACGACAAAGTCAGCCCAGATGATCCGACTTCGATCCTGCAAGAGCTGAAACTTCCTCCGGAATGCAGTAGATGCTGGTCTCGGCACGACTCTCTCTGCAAGACAAAAACGAAAGGTTAGACAAAAACAAACCATCGGATGCCGAAGTAAAACCTACAAGCGATCTACCAGCTTCGTGAACCCATCCCGTGAAAACGCGGTCAGGATCAAAATCCCCAATTGACGCGCTGTTTTTCTTAACAAAGAAATAATAGCGTGACCAATTGTGAATCTTGTCCCGGTGATTACCGAAGACAATGCCGTGCTTCATTGTCGTGCAAAAGCGTCGGAAGTTTCCCTCCTTCGCACTAACACGAAGATCGGTGACGCGCTCGAAGAGCTCCCAGTCAAAGGTAATCCCGAGATGCTTAGCGAGAGCCTCGGTAAAAACCATATGGCGAACCACGCCGTGAGTCAGCTGACTCATAGAAACGCTGCGCTGGAATGCATAATCCAGCAGGAGGCGAAAGAGGGGAAACCGCACCCCAAACTCCGTAAACCAGCACTCGTAAGCGCAGAACCATCCCGGCGGAGCATCAAATGGCCTCTGCTGGGCCGACGGAATCTGAATCTCTACAGCATCGGAGATCGAGCATCTCGACCTGAGTGCTGCAATAACTCCTTCATCAATCCAAGACCGACCATCGGCGATCAAGGAGGTTGCCGGAGTGCGCCAAGGCATCTCGACAATCGGCGGAAGACCCGCGAACTCGGCCTGATCCGGAACCGGCACTTCGTCCAGTTCTACCTCGGAGTCCGCATCCGAATCGTCCTCCGGGATCCCGTCACGGTACCCGGAACTCTCGGAATCCTCATCCTGTAAGGATGGAGCCTCGAAGTCATCAGACGCTCTCTCCGCCGCCGCCGCTTCCTGATATACCTCTATTTTACACCCTTTTACATCGTTTTTATATACTTTATGCATGGTTTTACCGTGGCTTTTTGCTTTAAAAGGTAGTTTTTATGCATATATAGTGCCAAGAGTCATTTCAGGTCAAAAGATGCAATTTGGAGCAAAACAAAGGCAAAGGTCCTCAAAGCAGCTTCATGCACTATCATTTACTTTGGAGGAGCCCCAAAAACATTATACTCAATGGATTTCACCCAAACCAGTTCGCCGCGATGCCTACATGAGTTAGCTTTACAACGCAATTGGAATCATGCAATTTGGCCACGTAGAGTGGGAGGTATGATCGTTCTAGTGAAGAGTGTCAAATCAGCCGAGAACCGGACGTCTACACCAACCGCTCGACCGAACCGGTCGGACAGGGCCTCCAAGGCTCCCGTCCGACCCGACCGTCCTTAACCGCAGGAGAACACCGGTCGACCGAGCCGGTCGGACAGGGCCTCCAAGGCTCCCGTCCGACCCAACCTTCCTCCAACTCCACGACCCATCCGGTCGACCGAGCCGGTCGGACAGGGCCTCCAAGGCTCCCGTCCGACCCGACCTCCTTTCACCATCCCGAGCGCGCCCAACCATCATCCCGTCCGACCGTCCGACCGCCAGCACGACCCGAGCACCAGCCCGACCGACCGGTCGACCGCCCCGCTCGACCGCGACACGCCTCGCTCGACCCGGCTCGTTTCCGAAGCCCGTTTCACACGTTTTCAAGCCCAAACTTACACCGCCTCTTATGTTTCGACCAAGACCTAGGTCAAGCCGCCCTTCAAGTTCTGAAGCATTATAAATACATCTTTTTAGCCTTGTAAAAGAAGAGAGCCACACATAGAGATACAAAATATTATTCAATAAAAGTTCTTATAGTTTTTGCTTTCTTTCATTGTCTCCTTCAAGAGAGGATCTCGGATCTCTGTTCTTATGAACATGAATTCGATTTCCTTCTCTATGTCTGAGTAGTTACCTTGTTAAGTGATAGGAAATCAAAGGATAGTGTTCATGCTTGCTTGATAATCGATATCTAGAATTAGGGTTTACATAAACTCTTCACCTTTGCTTGTGTTCATTGCTTGGTGTTGATCTGGCCAATCAACATATGATCCTAGGTAGATTTGAGCCACGGAAGTGATGAATCATTCGCCTGAACTAGTATTTGGTGGGCAACTCTCTCTTAGACTGCGGAAGTTGATTTACTAGAGGTTGTGAACAATTGAGACTTGATCGAATTAATGCTTGTTTGATTATCTAAGGACATACCAAAAGTTTAGCGATTAGATAGATCAACATAGGGGTCGGAGCCACGGAAGTGGAAAGATCTAAATTAGTGTCTTGAGTTCTAGGTGGTACACATTCTTAAATCCCTAACAAATCGAACTTTCTTGCTTAAATCACTCATCCCGAGATTATCCTATTGCTTAGCGCTTTCCATCCATTGATTTACAACTTTATTTTCCTTGTTTACTTGCTTTCTTTACTTGCTTTAATCGTGACAACAACCAAACTCATATTGCTTTCCTAGCTAAATCTCAATCTCATACCTTGTAGTGCACTAACTGGTCCTTGTGTTCGATATACCCGTTGCTACTCTCGATCTGTGCACTTGCAGAAAAGGGGTAGAAATTGGGAAAAGTTTAATCCCCATCAAGCTTTCTGGCGCCGTTGCCGGGGACCATTATCGTGCCTACAAGTTCTTGAAAGAGATCTAGTCTAGGTTTTTCCTGTTTTAAGTTATTTAATTTCGTTTTTCCTTTTTTGTTTTTGATTTTTCAGGTTTTAAAATCTTTCTCCTAGATGGAAGAGGATTTGAGAAATCCTAGTCCTATAAGGGCGATTCCTATACGCCACATATCTCCTCCTAGAGACAGTCCAACAGAGAAGAGGATGTCAAACCCTCCAGCTATTTCACCTTCATGGGATTCTCGCAGTAGTCCTCCCGGACTAGCACCCTTGAACACCAAGAAAAACCTTCTCCCCTACCTTAATGCGGCCGAACTGGAGACGTCTAGCCAAGCCTACTATGAAAGAGAAGAACACCTTCTAGCCTCACCAGAAGAAGAAATAGATCCGGAGCTGATTGAGTTTGTGAAGAGAGACAAATTCCATGATCTCTACAATGAGTATGCACTAGAACACATTGATCACTTCGAAGGTCTTTGTGATTCTTATGGAGTTTTCGATTTTGAGAAGAAACTAATGCTGTTTAGCATGTCCTTAGCTGGGAGAGCTCTTGAGTGGGCGCAATACTCTCCCCCTTTTCAGATCAACACTTGGTTAGACTGCAGAGAAGCTTTCTTGAAGAGGTTCAGCAGGAACCCACCTTTCAAATCCAAGTATAACCAAAACTCTTACCCTCACCACAACCAATCCTATGAAGAAGAAGATGATGCCTCCTTACCACCGGAGTCCATCAATGGCGACCTGATCAAGTATGTAGTAAGAGATCCTTTCCATGACTTCATATCGGAGTGTGCTCAAGAACATGTTGAGAATTTCGAAAATCTCTGTGATTACTATGGTTTGGGAGAAAACCCAAAGAAGATTAGCTTGTTCCAAACATCCCTAGCTGGCCGAGCTCAAGAGTGGGTTAGATTTTCTGCCCAACACGACTTCAAGACATGGAGAAGATACAAGGAAGCTTTCCTTAACAAGTTTGCCCGTGGACAACCCTATGTGCCGCTACTCAAACCCTACCACCCGCCCTATAGAAACCACCAACCTCCACCCCACATTGAGCAGCTACCCCAAGCCACAGAAGGATTACCCCACAACCCACACCTAACCAAGCTTGAAGAGATGCTACAAGAGTACCTTGACTATCAAGTCACAAGTACAAGAGAGATGGAGAAGAAGATCGAATATGTTCATCTCACCCTTGGAGAAAAGATGGATGTTCTTTTTAACCAAGTTATCAAGCTTGACAAAGATATCAAGCAACTCAAGGAAGACCATGATCGATCACTCAACCTTGTCAAGCTAGATGTTGCTGCAAAACACCACGAGCTACTTAGCAAGAGCATTGATGCCCATAGCTTCAATGATGATAATTGCAAACATCTTGGAATCATCTATAACCGGCTGTCAGCTGTAGAAGGATCTCTTTTCTCTAAGAACCAGAGAGAACGAAGCCCCGCACCCAACCCACCTCCTTTCCCTTGCAATGTCATCACAGCAATCTCTAAGGAAAACTCATCACATCTTGTAAGAAAAGAAGAAGAAGATCAAGAGTATGAGGAAGACTATGAAGATGATGAAGAAGAACAACAGAGTTTTAACAGCAATGCAAGCTCTAGAGGAAGTGAAACTAGTCCACAGCAACCTGACCCGCGATTCTCTCCACCTCCAGCTCGCATACTCGCCCTTCCTAGAATCACCGGCATTTCAAGAAAGAGAATCACCTTGGATGAACCAGACGATTCATTCTATTATGATCCCATCGACCCTACTAAGATAAGCCCAGAGAAGCTTAAGGAATTTAACAAGAAGGTGAAGTCCATACCATTCTATGTCCCCTTTGAAGAAGCTTGGAACAACCACGATTTGGTTGAATTTTTCTTTAGTAGCAAAGAAACCAAGGATGAGATTAAGCAACTCTTTAGGCGAGCCCGCCTCTCTATGTCATCTTATGCAGCAACCCTACCCCCATCTCCGCCCTCTACACCTCCTCCCAAGTGGTACAGCAACCCCATCTCCCGAGAGAAGCTAGCTGAATTCAACCGCTTTGTCCACACACTACCCGCCAGCATGACCTTTCATGAGGCCTGGAAGAACCACCCACTCACCAACTTCTTCCACAACTGCAAAGAGACCCCAGAAGAGATTCAGGAGCTATTTGAGAAAGCTAAGAAGCAACCATCTTTCCGAACCCTCTACAAGGTAGAAGACCCAGGACAGTTTACCATACCCTGCACAATCAATGGAAGATACTTTGATAGCTACATTTGTGATTCTGGCTCATGCATAAACCTGATGCCCACACACACTGCCAAACTCCTTGGGATCACACGCCTACAACCTTCACAAATCAGCATTGGACTTGCTGATCTCACCATTGCACAACCTAGAGGTGTTGTTTATGATATCTTGCTCGAAATTGGAGATACAAAGATACCGGTGGACTTTCATATCATGAATATCAAAGGAGGAAGTGACATGCCTATTATACTTGGAAGATCATTCTTGGCAACTGCTGGCGCCATCATGGATTGGCCAAACCGCCGCATCTCTCTTGCCAATGTCAACAAATCTGTTTTCTATGATGCCGTCCCCGTTTTCACTCCTACCAAGCATTCTCGGTTCATATCTCCTCATGAACCACCTGATCATCCACAAGGACGTGATGGGACACGCACAAAAAGGCTTTGTCTCAGGCCATGTCCTTCAACTTCTTCTTAGAATAGCCAAACGGTCAAGCTAAAGACCATAAACAAGCGCTGTATGGGAGGCAACCCATAAGGTCTTTTCTATCCCATTTTAATCTTTGTTTTCATTTAATAGTTTTGTTTTGAAGTTTTGGATACAGAAATTTGAGAATCCAGCATGAAAGAAGTAGAAAGAAACCTCAGGAAAGAAGAATGCAGCACTCATCATGGTCGGGTCGACCAAGACGGTCGACCGGTGCCTAGCCCGATCGACCGAGTCCCCTCTTGCCGGCCCACCATCCCACCTCACTTACATATCATTCCACCTCATTGCATACCATCCCACCTCACTTACATACCATTCCACCTCATTGCATACCATCCCACCTCACTTGCATACCATCCCACCTCATTTGCATATCATACCACCATCATCCCACCACATTTTCATCCCATACCACATCACATCCCACGCCTACTTGCTGTTCTACCACATGATGATCCTACTTCACCTACACTCAGGCGGCCCTTTAAACTCACTGCTGGTGCGCAACAGCACTTGACCATCTAAGCCGGGATCTCATCCACATTATGGAGCAACATAGTCGCTGGACATATCATCCATCACACCATTCTTCGATTTCTAATACCATATCAGGTTACATCTTTCCTCTAATTCACAAACGCCTTATTACCTCTTTCTTTTACCTCCCTTAATCGGATTTGCTTTCACCGGGACGGTGCAAGTTAAGTCTGGGGGGATTGTCGGTACTAATGCGTTTGTTCATGTCTTGTCTTCATCTTATATCTATTTCTCTTATCAACCTTTTTCAAAACTTCTGTTTTTATTGAGTCAAAATAAGTTAGGAAACTATGATCTATCCTAGGAGCTTACCATAGCATGCCAAAGCTTTTGTGATCACAAAGGCGAATATTGACACCGAACAATGCCCAACGGAACCACTGAGGGTGGATCGACCTACTGATTTGGCAAGATTTCTAAGGTACCCGGACAATCTAAAGTCAACTCCACCACCTAATTGAACTTTTAATTTTTCTTGTCAAGGGGCTTGAGATACATATTAGCCGATTCCTCATCCCGGTCTAGTTGAGACATGTCCACCAAAGATACAGTCCACCTCTCTCTCATCTGCAAAATGAAAATCAAAAGCTTTTAAGCACAAGGAAAACGTGTAAGCAAGAGGAATGCATACGTCTGCACCTTCTTGTCTTATGGAGACCTACTCAAACAAGGAAAAGCAAAAGCCTATCCTATGATATTCCCAGAAAAGAAAAATATTCAAAGGGAAGAAGGATCGATAGAAAAAATAAAATGATACCCTAGAAAAGTAGGGAAAGATCGATCCTTCAAAAGAAAAGAGAGAAAGAGAGAGGAATGGAACTGGATGTGCTAAAAAGGATTGTCTTGGCAAACACTTGGATGGGTAAGAGTCAATGCTCTGTGATCAATACTCCCTTGGTAAAGACCGCACGCTTTAAATACTGTAAGGAGTTGACAATGGAAAGTTTGGAGTGCTGGATGAGATTTGTTGGGTCCGGTATGGTTCGCTAAGCTCAAGCTCATTACGGGAAGGCTAGATTCAAAGTTAGTTTTGCTCCAAGTGAAAGCAGAGCAATGGAAGATACAAGTGCCAAAGGATAAGTGAGTTTTCATGTTTTCAAACCTCTTTCTCCGATTTGGATTCTATTTGCTTGGAGACAAGCAAAGATCTAAGTCTGGGGGAGTTGATATACCTCTATTTTACACCCTTTTTACATCGTTTTTATATACTTTATGCATGGTTTTACCGTGGCTTTTTGCTTTAAAAGGTAGTTTTTATGCATATATAGTGCCAAGAGTCATTTCAGGTCAAAAGATGCAATTTGGAGCAAAACAAAGGCAAAGGTCCTCAAAGCAGCTTCATGCACTATCATTTACTTTGGAGGAGCCCCAAAAACATTCTACTCAATGGATTTCACCCAAACCAGTTCGCCGCGATGCCTACATGAGTTAGCTTTACAACGCAATTGGAATCATGCAATTTGGCCACGTAGAATGGGAGGTATGATCGTTCTAGTGAAGAGTGTCAAATCAGCCGAGAACCGGACGTCTACACCAACCGCTCGACCGAACCGGTCGGACAGGGCCTCCAAGGCTCCCGTCCGACCCGACCGTCCTTAACCGCAGGAGAACACCGGTCGACCGAGCCGGTCGGACAGGGCCTCCAAGGCTCCCGTCCGACCCAACCTTCCTCCAACTCCACGACCCATCCGGTCGACCGAGCCGGTCGGACAGGGCCTCCAAGGCTCCCGTCCGACCCGACCTCCTTTCACCATCCCGAGCGCGCCCGACCATCATCCCGTCCGACCGTCCGACCGCCAGCACGACCCGAGCACCAGCCCGACCGACCGGTCGACCGCCCCGCTCGACCGCGACACGCCTCGCTCGACCCGGCTCGTTTCCGAAGCCCGTTTTGCACGTTTTCAAGCCCAAACTTACACCGCCTCTTATGTTTCGACCAAGACCTAGGTCAAGCCGCCCTTCAAGTTCTGAAGCATTATAAATACATCTTTTTAGCCTTGTAAAAGAAGAGAGCCACACATAGAGATACAAAATATTATTCAATAAAAGTTCTTATAGTTTTTGCTTTCTTTCATTGTCTCCTTCAAGAGAGGATCTCGGATCTCTGTTCTTATGAACATGAATTCGATTTCCTTCTCTATGTCTGAGTAGTTACCTTGTTAAGTGATAGGAAATCAAAGGATAGTGTTCATGCTTGCTTGATAATCGATATCTAGAATTAGGGTTTACAAAAACTCTTCACCTTTGCTTGTGTTCATTGCTTGGTGTTGATCTGGCCAATCAACATATGATCCTAGGTAGATTTGAGCCACGGAAGTGATGAATCATTCGCCTGAACTAGTATTTGGTGGGCAACTCTCTCTTAGACTGCGGAAGTTGATTTACTAGAGGTTGTGAACAATTGAGACTTGATCGAATTAATGCTTGTTTGATTATCTAAGGACATACCAAAAGTTTAGCGATTAGATAGATCAACATAGGGGTCGGAGCCACGGAAGTGGAAAGATCTAAATTAGTGTCTTGAGTTCTAGGTGGTACACATTCTTAAATCCCTAACAAATCGAACTTGCTTGCTTAAATCACTCATCCCGAGATTATCCTATTGCTTAGCGCTTTCCATCCATTTATTTACAACTTTATTTTCCTTGTTTACTTGCTTTCTTTACTTGCTTTAATCGTGACAACAACCAAACTCATATTGCTTTCCTAGCTAAATCTCAATCTCATACCTTGTAGTGCACTAACTGGTCCTTGTGTTCGATATACCCGTTGCTACTCTCGATCTGTGCACTTGCAGAAAAGGGGTAGAAATTGGGAAAAGTTTAATCCCCATCACTTCCTCCGCCGCCTTGCGACGACGTTCCATGATCCGACTGACTCGGACCGCATCCCCGAGAAAACTCGGGACTAGACTTGAGAGTGGGACATCATCGTCGTTCCGCACTACGGCCTTCCCTTTTCCTTTTCGGTCTGACGGATCCATCGAGCACCAACAGACGAGAATCGGAAGACGAAAAGCCAAAATTCGACGAAGAAAAACCCTAGAAATTCTGACGAGAGGAAGGATCGAGACGAGAAGAGAAGGAATTTCGAGTCAAGAAGCAAGCGAATCTAAGACAATTACGCAAAACCTATCGGTTTAACCAAGCAACGCGACTCGAATTACCTTTTCTCTTTCAAGGCAGTTGAAGGCGATGAGCAAGCCAAAAAAAAGGAATTAATGTGGAAAAGAAATCCGAACAGTCTCTTTAAGAGAGGTTTCGCGGCTTTCAAGGGAAAAACTTCCCTTCCTTTTTCCCGCTTGGAAAAACCTAACGGGACTTGGGCCTTTTTTGCAAAATCTCAACCGCCGACCCACTTTTGCAGTTTTAATAAGATGCGCATCGATGACGTGGCAACTCCACTCTTGACGAGATGCCCGTTGAGTAACATAGCATCTACCCCGACGAGCTGGTCCGACAAGTGGAACTAAACAGTCAAATCTCCTTGACGAGCCTATGTCAAGTTTGAGAGAAAGCACTAAAATGCATGATCTTTTGCGGACAAGATGACGTCAACGTACTCTTTTCCCTTCTTATGGTTTTTATCCCAAACCGGGTTTTTCCATATCAAGGTTTTAACGAGGCGGTACGAATCTAAAAGTCGATCGCATCGAAGACGGGCTAGCACTGGCATCTCGCACTTGTTACTAATAACTCTCGAGCTCAACTCCCATTCATGAAGTTCGCCGAGATTAAACTGCATTTGGCTCGCCAAACTAGGGGGGGGACTTATTGTTAAAGGTGAAATGAGCACATTTCCCCGAGCCCATCGCAATGAGTAACAGCGCAAAAAGCCCGGCCCGTCTTCAGCCCTAGCCTCCTCACAGAAATGGAAAGCCTTGAGGAGGAAGGTAATACTTTAAGCAAAAAGGAAAAAGCAGCAGCCGCCACTCGAAGAAAGGAAAGAAATCAAGAGAAGAAGAAGATTTCCTTTATGATCAAGAGGAGAATATTCAGCAGAGAATCGCCTTAACTCAATTATATAAGGAGAGGTCTTCATTCCCTGAAGGCCAAGTCACGCAACCCGGCAAACACCTAAAGCATTCGCTCATTCTTCTCTGTTTTATTCATATTTAGCATTACGCCTCGTCAAGGCCTGTTTGACGAGACGAGCTCTTGTATCTAAACCTTCTTTCGAGTAATAAATCCACAATTTCCCAAGTCTCCCATCCGAAATATCCCGTCATATAAACGTGTGCTATTTCTGGAATCAACACCAGGCGCCGAAAGAAACTCGATCCGAAGAATCTAGCCTTCAACTCCCCAGCCGACGAAACGGAAGGAGAGGGCGCAGAAGAAACTCCCGAACGGAACGAAACGAATCCCGAACCAGATGATTCGCCACCACTTCTCCATCCGAAGAAGCAAAACTTAAAACGCAAAAATGTACAACCTGTCAAACCAATACGAATCAATCTAGGAGATCCGATCCTTAGCGATGTCACCCCAGAATCGCTAGCCGAGATGCTCAAGCAGATACTGTCAGGTCAAGAAGAATCAGCCCCGAGCAATTCAACCGATGATCCGAACCGACCAACTGAGATTGCCGAGCAGATTGCAGAGGGCTCGCCTACCTTGCCCACCGCGGAAACGTTTGCTGAAGCACTTACACGACTCCTACTTGAGAAGCAGACACCGATTTCCCCCGATGCTCGAAACGTGAGTCAACTGCCCCGAGATCCGTGCATGACAAGAAAGACGGTTCTGAGCAAGGAACAAAATATGAGTCAAAACGAATTGGCCGAAATTCGGGCTCGCCTCGAAAAATCTGATAATGAGGCTAAACTGCTCTGCTCACAAATCCACAGAGCACTCAGCTCGGCCCCAGAAATTGCTCAAATATGCGAGGACGCAGAGCACACACCTTTCTCGGCGCGGATAATTAACACCAGGGTAATTGATCCAGGGAGATTGAGCATCCAGAAGTACGATGGCTCGACTAACCCAAAGGATCATATTAATGCGTTTCGAGTTGCCCTCAGTCGAGCCGCATTCAGAAGCGTAGAGGAAAAGGAGCCGGTTTCTGCCTATTGTTTGCTGAATACTTGAAGGGCGCGGCCCTAGACTGGTTCCTGAACCTCGAGCCGAACTCAATCGAAAAATTCCAGCAACTGACGGCTCTCTTCCTTAAACAGTACTCCATGTTCATAGAAAAGTCGGCCTCGGCGATCAACCTTTGGAATATGGTCTAAGGAGAAGAGGAGTCCCTTCGCAGTTTCATGGATCGGTTCAAGACAACTATGTCGAAAGCAGGAACGATCAATGACGAAATTGTCGTCGACTCGCTCAAAAAGGGGCTGTGGTTCCAGTCAGATTTCCGAAAAGAGCTCGCATTGAATAAACCTAACTCGGTCGCCGACGCTATCCATCGATCCGTGGCGTTCGTAGCGGAAGAGGAGGATATGAAATTTCTAACCGCGCTGCACACCTCGTCTAAAGTAACGGTCAAACCACCTCCAGCAGCACAGCCGCAGACTAATCAGAAGCGTCATAACCAGCGAGGCGGATACGTGTATCACGAAGGGCGGAACTTGTCCGGGGCGCACAATTATCAAGTGGAGAAGAGCCAACAGTCCGGCGTTGTAAACCAAGTAGGCGCTGGAAGGGAAAAGGCCCTAAAGAGCAACACATGGGTGAGGAACCAAAATTCTCCAAACTACGACGACAAAGCCTACTGCGAGTTTCACCAATGCTACGGTCACTCTACTGAGAAGTGCCGCCATCTAGGAGCAGAGCTCGTAAGGAAATTGCTTAGTGGCGAACTGAAGGGTAACCTGAAACTAGAGGATCTAGAACGCCCCGAGCCAAGAGAACGACCAGAAAAATCGGATCGACCGGCCGACCAACCGAAGCGCGGAAGACGGGAAGAAACCGATGATCAAGCCAGAACTCGGAGAAGAATCCATCTCATAATGGGTGGCTCGCAATATTGCCCGGACACCGTTTCGTCAATCAAAGCTTTTCAATGACGAGCCGACGCAGCGGTCAACTGGTACGAACCCCCAAAGCTTCAAAACGCGGAGATCACCTTCACAGAGAATGAAGTTATTGGGATCGACAAGCCGCATGACGACCCACTCGTGATCATGCTGGCCGTGGGAAATTTCGACGTAGCTCAGATCCTCATCGATACAGGGAGCACGGTCGATATAATTTACAAAGGAACCTTGGAGCGAATGGGGATCGATCTATCTGACGTAAGATCAGCACCGAAACCATTAACAAGATTCGGAGGCGAGACGACGATGTCCATGGGAATGATTACGCTTCCGGTCGAGGCGGGAGGAGTAACCAAAATGGTCCGCTTCTCCGTCTCGGATAACCCGCCAATCTACAACATCATCATGGGCACACCATGGATAAACTCAATGCGAGCCGTACCATCTACATATCATCTGTGCATCAAGTTTCCCACTCCATCTGGGGTAAAAACCATACTCGGTTCGCAAAAGGAGTCGAGAATATGCTTCATGACGGAGCATAAACTTCGGAATCCCCTGCCCAAGCTACTCCCCGAAGCGAACAGGAAGAAGGTCAAGACGAGCCGGGAGACGGCAAATGGCCTCGCTAACCTCTTATAGCAATTACAGATAGCCGATGACGGCGAGCCGACCAACAGCCAGCCCGCCCAGAATAAGCTAGTTGAAGGCAAGGAAACCGTCATCGAGGAACCAACCTGCGAAGCCATAATTTCCGTATGCATTGACGAACAAAACCCAGAAAGATGCGTGGAAATCGGGGCAAACCTGAACGAAGCGATTCAAAAAGAACTAATCTCTTTCTTAAAAGAGAACGTCGGCACCTTCGCCTGGACGGCAGAGGATATGCCCGGGATAGATATCAATGTCGCTTGTCACGAGCTGAACGTTGATCCGACCTTTAAACCAGTCAAACAGAAGCGACGAAAGTTAGGACACGAGCGTCAAAAGGCCGTGAACGACGAGGTGGAGCGTCTATTGAAAGTGGGCTCAGTCATCAAAGCAATGTATCCCGAATGGCTCGCAAATCCGGTCGTTGTTAAAAAGAAGAATGGAAAATGGCGGGTATGCATAGATTTCACAGACCTAAACAAAGCATGTCCGAAGGATAGCTTCCCGATCCCACATATCGATCGCCTCGTAGAAGCAACTGCAGGAAACGAGCTATTAACCTTCATGGATGCCTTCTCAGGCTACAACCAGATTAAGATGAATCCTGATGATCGAGAGAAAACGGCTTTCTAAGCAGAGCGAGGCATCTATTGTTACAAGGTAATGCCGTTCGGACTAAAAAACGCAGGGGCAACGTATCAACGGCTCGTGAACAAAATGTTTGCCTCCCAGCTCGGAAAAATGATGGAAGTATACATCGACGACATGCTAGTGAAATCGCTGAAGAAAGAAAGTCACGTAACGCATCTCCGCGAATGCTTCGAGCAATTGAACTCATACAGTATGAAGTTGAATCCAACGAAGTGTCGCTTCGCCGTAACGTCTGGAGAGTTCTTGGGTTATCTGGTAACTCAGCGAGGTATCGAGGCGATTCCAAAGCAGATTCAGGCCCTGATCCAAATGCCATCACCGGCGACAAAAAGGCAAATTCAACAGTTGACCGGACGTATAGCCGCGCTCAACCGATTTATCTCGCGATCCACAGATACTCTGCGAGGCAACAAGAAATTTGAGTGGACAGAAAAGTGCGAGGAAGCCTTTCTCGAGGTGAAGTCTTATTTGGCGAGCCCCCCAATACTGGCGAAACCGGAGGACGGGGAAGCCTTATACTTATATGTCGCTGTGTCTTTAACGGCGGTTAGTGGAGTCCTAATCCGCGAAGATCGCGGAACCCAAAAACCGGTTTTTTACGTGAGTCAAAGCCTGACAGACGCAGAAACGAGATACCCTCAAACCGAGAAGTTCGCGCTAGCAGTCGTTATGTCGGCTCGGAAATTACGCCCGTATTTTCAATCTCATTCAATCATAGTCCTGGCAGCACTACCGCTACGGATGATTTTACATAGCCCGAGCCAATCAGGAAGGCTGGCGAAGTGGGCAATCTAGCTGAGCGAATACGATATCGAGTATCGAAGTCGAACGAGCGCAAAGTCGCAAGTCTTGGCTGACTTCTTAATCGAGTTGCCAATCGCCACTAGCGGAGAGCCGAATCTTCCCGCTGACTGGTTACTTCATGTCGATGGCTCATCGTCGAAGCAAGGCGCTAGAGTCGGAATTCGACTCACTTCCCCGACAGGCGAAATCTTGGAACAATCTCTTCGCCTAAATTTTGGCGCATCAAATAACGAGGCAGAGTACGAAGCGTTAATAGCTCGGTTAAAGTTGGCGCTCGGGATTGGAGTTTGAAACATACATGCTTACTGTGATTCTCAGCTCGTAGCGAGCCAATTCTGTGGAGAGTACGCTACCAAAGACAAAAGAATGGAGGCCTACCTCGAAGTAGTTAAGAATCTAGCCGGACAGTTCGAAAAATTTGCATTGGAGAAGATACCGCGTGGAGACAATACTCAAGCCGATGCTCTGGCATCACTGGCCTCGACCTCCGACCCAGACTTGAAAAGAATAATTCCCGTAGAGTTTATCGAACGTCCCAGTATCGATACCGACGAGCCCGAAATCCTAATGACCGTAGTCGCAGACGAGCCGGACGATAATGGTATACTCGATGGCGATCAGCCCGCGGATATGGACATCGAAGAAGATACGGAGTACGGTTGTGACAAAGAGTGGCTCGCCCCGATCCGTGTATACATAGCCGATGGAAAAGTACCAGAGGATAAGTGGGCGGCTCGTAAGCTGAAAGCTCAAGCAGCACGATATATTCTGATACGCGACGCCGTGTTCCGGTGGAGGTTTTCGGGACCGCTACTCGCGTGCGTAGAAGGAAAAAAGGTGAGAGAAATAATGAAAGAAGTTCACAGCGGATCGTGTGGAAAGCATTCCGGAGGACGAGCCCTGGCTATCAAAATCAAACGGCACGACTTTTTTTGGCCGACAATGATCAGCGATTGCGGAAAGTACTCTCGGAAGTGCGAAAAATGCCAACGTCATGCTCCAACGATACATCAGCCAGCCGAGCTGTTTTCTTCTATCTCCGCACCATATCCGTTCATGAGATGGTCGATGGATATTGTCGGACCGCTGCACAAATCGAAGCAAAAAAGGTTTTTGCTAGTCTTAACCGACTATTTCTCTAAATGGGTCGAAGCAGAATCATACGCGAATATAAAGGACACCCAAGTTGAGCAATTCACGGACAATGGCTCGCAGTTTATCTCGGCTCGATTTCAAAACTTCTGCGACAAATGGAAGATCCGCCTTAGCAAGTCGACGCCTCGCTACCTGCAAGGGAATGGTCAAGCCGAAGCGACTAACAAGACGATTTTGGATGGACTCAAAAAACGGCTCGATGCTAAAAAGGGCCGCTGGGCAGACGAACTGGAAGGTGTCCTTTGGTCCCATCGAACAACCCCGAGGCGAGCCACCGGCGAAACGCCATTCGCACTTGTCTACGGAACGGAATGTGTAATCCCACCAGAGGTACATTTTCCCGGAGTACGTCGCTGGCTGTTACCAGAGCAAGAAGGCTATAATCACCTAATGCTGCTAGACGAGCTGGATCTAATCAGCGAACGTCGCGACCAGGCACTCGTTCGCATCCAAAATTATCAACAATCCGTCGCTAAATACTACAACTCCAATGTCCGATTCCGAAGATTTAGAGAAGGTGATCTGGTTCTCACCGTCACAAAAACCACTCATACTGAGGTAGCGACCCCCAAATATAAGTCTGCCGGGCACCCACCATCCCAAAATGTAGACCCACCGTCTACTCTAAAGACCCACCGTCTCTAGATGTATCGAGTAATAATTCTGAAACGCGTATAATCATATGACCAAAAAATTTTCAATGACCCCACCGGCCAAAGAAACTTGTAACATCCAAACACGAAACCAAAATATGAGGCAAAAACTCCATCTCATATACCTCCAAAAATGTATATCGTACAACGAAAACGAAAATACATAAATCCAGAACCAACAACACCAAACCAAAAACAAGACTAGAACCACAAGGATGAAGAAGCTCACTCCACAGCCTGCTTGTCGAACCACTTTCCGAACTTCAGCTTCATCTTTGCCTCTGGCTCCCAAGTCTGCTCCTCTGTACCACTACAGTCCCACAAGACTCTCAACAATGGCACCCTCTTGTTCCGCAGAACCTTGACTCTCCTCTCAAGAATCCTCACAGGAACCGCCGGAACTGTCATATCTGGCTGAAGATCCTCTGGAATCTCAGCCACTAACTCCTCTGAAGGATGCAGACACCTCCTCAACATAGAAACATGAAACACCTTGTGAAAGGCGCTCATAATCGGTGGCAACTCCAACCGATAAGCCACTGGCCCAACTCGCTCCACTACTGGAAACGGACCCATAAAACGCGGACTGAGCTTGTTCTCTGCTATGGATCTGTTAGGGCCCCTCAACATAGCCATCTTGAGATAAACTCTATCTCCCACCTGAAACTCAAGCTCACGACACCGCCTATCTGCATAACTCCTCTGTCTATCCTGAGCCTCCTTCATGTTCAGCCTCAAGACACGGATCTTCTCCGTCGTCTCCTGAACAAAAGTAGCTCCAAACATGCTGCGCTCCCCCACTTGGGTCCAGCATAATGGTGTCCTGCATGGTCTCCCATACAAAGCCTCAAATGGAGCCATGCCAATACTAGACTGAAAACTGTTGTTATAGGCAAACTCTGCCAAACACAGATGATCAGCCCAATGACCACCCCAATCCAGTACACATATCCTCATCAAATCCTCCAAAGTCTGGATAATCCTCTCTGACTGCCCATCTGTCTGTGGATGATACGCTGTACTCATATGCACCTTAGTGCCCATCTCAGTCTGAAATGCCTTCCAAAACTCTGAAGCAAACCTCTGTGCGAGCCGAAACTTGCGCAATATTGTTTAGTTCGTTTTTAGGGAGAGCCAAGGAATTCTATTGATTAAATACGAAAAGGACGAGCCAAAGATGGTTTTATTTATAGCTTTTATGCGAGCTGTGAAATTTGTGGCGTATGCCTTTGCAGTGGGTAAAAAGTGATGTCTAAAACAATTGACATTGGTTCCTATTTATAAGAGAATAGGAACCGACTTTACAAGATTTAAGTAAACTTTCCATAATGAAACTTTCCATTTCTGCTCGCGCCGACTCGTGTTTATGGCAAGCTCTGAATATGGGCCTTCTTCGATGGGCCTCGGCTCGAATCGCTTCGCTGGATGTTGGCTCGGCCCATCGAGAGATTTCTTCCCGGTTTTCTGGTTTAGTTGACGGTTCGGCCCGGCTTGCTCTGGTCACTCTGGTTCGAATGACAATGTGACGGAGGGAAATCCGACCCCAACAAATTTGCCCCAGCTCACTAGTCTTATGTTTAAGAGTGGCGAGCTACAAGTTATCAGGAAAAAGCATCGTCATTCGAACCGAGCCGTCGACACAATCGACTTGTCTTTCTGAGAGAAGTTGGTTCGTCTTTCTTCTAAGCAACGTCGTAGAGTTTTCGCTTTAATCAGGCGCGGAATCCGAAACGTTTCCGGGCCAGCTAATTTCGGCGGAAACCCTAAGAATTGGGCGGGAATTAGGTCGTGCCGTTTCGACTTCCCGAACCGACGCGCCCACGCGCCAAGACTTCTATAAATATCCGACTCCGGGGTTCACTTTTCTCATCTCGCTCTCTCTCCAAATCAAGAAAAAGGTAAAATCCTCTTTCTCTCTCTAGCTTTTTCTTTTCCGCTTTCAAATTTCATTAGTATTCTTCGCCGGTGTGAATCGTTTCACATCGCAATCTTCAAACTTTCCGATCTTCCTCCGATCCATCTTCTTCCGAGCCGATATGTCTTACAGTAGTCATACTCCTTCGGTGGGGGTCGATCATTCTGAGGATCGCTCCAACAATTCGAACGATTCTGAGATCTCGGTTCGCCATTCGTCTTCTTCCTCCGAGCCATCCGATTCGGTGGAATCTCACAACTCACCGTCACAAAAACCACTCATACTGAGGTAGCGACCCCCAAATATAAGTCTGCCGGGCACCCACCGTCCCAAAATGTAGACCCACCGTCTACTCTAAAGACCCACCGTCTCTAGATGTATCGAGTAATAATTCTGAAACGCGTATAATCATATGACCAAAAAATTTTCAATGACCCCACCGGCCAAAGAAACTTGTAACATCCAAACACGAAACCAAAATATGAGGCAAAAACTCCATCTCATATACCTCCAAAAATGTATATCGTACAACGAAAACGAAAATACATAAATCCAGAACCAACAACACCAAACCAAAAACAAGACTAGAACCACAAAGATGAAGAAGCTCACTCCACAGCCTGCTTGTCGAACCACTTTCCGAACTTCAGCTTCATCTTTGCCTCTGGATCCCAAGTCTGCTCCTCTGTACCACTACAGTCCCACAAGACTCTCAACAATGGCACCCTCTTGTTCCGCAGAACCTTGACTCTCCTCTCAAGAATCCTCACAGGAACCGCCGGAACTGTCATATCTGGCTGAAGATCCTCTGGAATCTCAGCCACTAACTCCTCTGAAGGATGCAAACACCTCCTCAACATAGAAACATGAAACACCTTGTGAAAGGCGCTCATAATCGGTGGCAACTCCAACCGATAAGCCACTGGCCCAACTCGCTCCACTACTAGAAACGGACCCATAAAACGCGGACTGAGCTTGTTCTCTGCTATGGATCTGTTAGGGCCCCTCAACATAGCCATCTTGAGATAAACTCTATCTCCCACCTGAAACTCAAGCTCACGACACCGCCTATCTGCATAACTCCTCTGTCTATCCTGAGCCTCCTTCATGTTCAGCCTCAAGACACGGATCTTCTTTGTCGTCTCCTGAACAAAAGTAGCTCCAAACATGCTGCGCTCCCCCACTTGGGTCCAGCATAATGGTGTCCTGCATGGCCTCCCATACAAAGCCTCAAATGGAGCCATGCCAATACTAGACTGAAAACTGTTGTTATAGGCAAACTCTGCCAAACACAGATGATCAGCCCAATGACCACCCCAATCCAGTACACACATCCTCATCAAATCCTCCAAAGTCTGGATAATCCTCTCTGACTGCCCATCTGTCTGTGGATGATACGCTGTACTCATATGCACCTTAGTGCCCATCTCAGTCTGAAATGCCCTCCAAAACTCTGAAGCAAACCTCTGTGCGAGCCGAAACTTGCGCAATATTGTTTAGTTCGTTTTTAGGGAGAGCCAAGGAATTCTATTGATTAAATACGAAAAGGACGAGTCAAAGATGGTTTTATTTATAGCTTTTATGCGAGCTGTGAAATTTGTGGCGTATGCCTTTGCAGTGGGTAAAAAGTGATGTCTAAAACAATTGACATTGGTTCCTATTTATAAGAGAATAGGAACCGACTTTACAAGATTTAAGTAAACTTTCCATAATGAAACTTTCCATTTCTGCTCGCGTCGACTCGTGTTTATGGCAAGCTCTGAATATGGGCCTTCTTCGATGGGCCTCGGCTCGAATCGCTTCGCTGGATGTTGGCTCGGCCCATCGAGAGATTTCTTCTCGGTTTTCTGGTTTAGTTGACGGTTCGGCCCGGCTTGCTCTGGTCACTCTGGTTCGAATGACAATGTGACGGAGGGAAATCCGACCCCAACAAATTTGCCCCCAGCTCACTAGTCTTATGTTTAAGAGTGGCGAGCTACAAGTTATCAGGAAAAAGCATCGTCATTCGAACCGAGCCGTCGACACAATCGACTTGTCTTTCTGAGAGAAGTTGGTTCGTCTTTCTTCTAAACGACGTCGTAGAGTTTTCGCTTTAATCAGGCGCGGAATCCGAAACGTTTCCGGGCCAGCTAATTTCGGCGGAAACCCTAAGAATTGGGCGGGAATTAGGTCGTGCCGTTTCGACTTCCCGAACCGACCCGCCCACGCGCCAAGACTTCTATAAATATCCGACTCCGGGGTTCACTTTTCTCATCTCGCTCTCTCTCCAAATCAAGAAAAAGGTAGAATCCTATTTCTCTCTCTAGCTTTTTCTTTTCCGCTTTCAAATTTCATTAGTATTCTTCGCCGGTGTGAATCGTTTCACATCGCAATCTTCAAACTTTCCGATCTTCCTCCGATCCATCTTCTTTCGAGCCGATATGTCTTACAGTAGTCATACTCCTTCGGTGGGGGTCGATCATTCTGAGGATCGCTCCAACAATTCGAACGATTCTGAGATCTCGGTTCGCCGTTCATCTTCTTCCTCCGAGCCATCCGATTCGGTGGGATCTCACAACTCCTACACTCCGCAGGGTCGGAAGGTAGTTAATTCACCTCGATCTGAAGAGGGAAATCAATATGTCAGGGTCGCCGAGACCGCTGAGGTTACTGTATTGAGGAGCGAGCCATTAGTTCTTCATCGCGATGGTTCAAATGGAGCATCCGAGCCGAACGTGGATGAGGGGGACGAGCTGGCCCTTCTTCGTGCCGAGGCGGAATTTTCTGAGGACCAGTCGGCTCGTCCTGGGGTAGCACTTGACCCTGTATATAACCCTGAGGAAATTAAACTCGAAGAGATGATGTCTGAGGGAGCAATTGGAGATATCCTCGGACCGTTTAAACCCAGACCTCCTCAATTGCCGAGGAGAACCCTCCTGGATGACGCATCCCTTGATTACGTCTTATCCAGCGCCTTCGGTGCCGGCTCGTCAAAGGGAATGAAGAGATGCTCCTCAAAGAGACAAGTCTCGAGGAAGGTTACATATGGACGAGCCTCGAAGAGGACGGTTCCAAATCCTCCCGGGTCGACACTCTGCACGGAATCCTCCTTGGAAACACTCCGACGCTGTTTCCACATTTCCGAGGGGGTTGACTTTCTTCTTCCGGCGAGCCATCAGAGGGCTGACGACCCTCCAGTGGGGTGTCTGATGCTCTATGAGAGCTTTTTCTACGGCTGCATCTTGTGGTTCCCAATCTCGAGCCTCATCCTGCACTACTTGAGCAAGTATGGGCTCGCCATTGGCCAGATCATGCCGCGAGGTCTCCGTCATCTGATCGGGCTTATCGTTTGCAGTTTTGAGACCGGCATCCCGATCGGGATCCATCACCTTCAGAATCTTCTGGAAATTCGGGCCGGGTCGAAAAAATCGCTTCGATACTATATTTCCTGTAAGAAGAATCGGAGGATCATCAATGGTTTTCCCAACAAAGACAGTGGTTGGGAGAATTATTTATTCTTTGTCCCAATATGTGGGGCGACTGTCGGGAGCGTTCCGAGAAAATTTGTCAAGCAGAGTTGGCAGCCAATTGGTAGCCGAACCGAAATACGATCATTGTTTTGGTTCGCATGGGTCGTTATTAACTCCCCCTTTTTTTTATTTTGCAGTTCGACGAGCCGTCTTCCGTCTTCCCAGCGATTTTTCAGAGGTCGTAGAAAGCTTTCGCGCGAGGAAAACCAACTGGGAGAGAGATTTTTCCTTGGAGCGAGTAGAAAGCGCTCGAGCCCGAGCTTACGATTCCTTCGACGACTCAGACAGCTCGGACGAAGAAATCCCCGAACTCTCCGAGGCCTCAGACGACGGAATGAAGAAGAAAACCATCCGGCAACGGCTCCAAGAAAAAAGGGACGAAGAAGACCGCGCAAAAGCCGAGGAAGCGGCTTGCGCTAAGGCCGCTGAGGCGGCCGCGAAATCCAAAGCCGAGGGCAAGCGGAGTACAGTGCCGAGCCCTCCGAAAAAGGGGCCGCCGAGCGAAGGGCCCATAGACCTTGGGAAGGCCGTGAAGCTTGCCAAGGAAGCCATGGCTTCAAAGAAAAAGGGACCCGCTGTGCCCTCCTCTCCAGGTCGCTCGGACGCGTCCGGGGATTCGGGGACTCTGGTCCTCAATCGGAAAGCAAAGAAGATTTCCGAACCCGCTGGCGCGCCGGCGATGAACAAGCCTTCCGAAGCGGGAGGAAAGAAAAGAGCCGCGCCCGGAAGGATCAAGGAGAAGGCTTCGAAGAAAGCCAAAGAAGGTGCTCCCTCCTTCCCGCTCGCTGATCCTACTCAGGCTCAGCTTCTTCAAAGAGCCGAGGCGGCCAGCTTTCTCGCGAACAGTACCTCTACGGTTCGTCTCCCTCCCCCTGATACCCTGTTGGAGAGTGAGGTTTACGGAGAGGCGGCCCTTAAGCTTTTTTCGGTGGGTTTTCTTCTTCTCCAAAAATGAAGCAAACGTTCGTACATCAGCTTATACGTGTATTTTTTCTTGTTTCAGTTCACAGAGTCTTTCAACGGTATAGTGGCGGGCTATGAGGCTAGAGCTCGCTCCGATCGGTCGGCTCTTGATGAGCTTCAACAGACGATCGACAACCTGAAGCGACTCCACGAGGTTTCAGAGAGGGGCCTTGCCGAAGAATTGGCTCGGGCTAAAGAGGAGATCGCCAAGATCCAAAGCGAGGCAGAAGTCCATAAGGAGAACGCCAATAGGATGGCGTCCTCGAATCTAAGGATCGCGGAAAGAAGCAAATCCTTCGAGGCCAAGGTCAGCTCGCATCAGGAGCTGGTGTGGGCCAAGGATGCTCTTCTCGAGGCCGAGGTCAAGAGGGTGAGATCTCAAGTGGACAATCGGTACGTCTCTTTGCTCGAGACGATTAAATCCGACGCGGAGGGGCTCAAAGAGGTATTTTCCCGAGCCGTTTACCTCGCCCAAGCTCAGGGTAACATCGAGCTGATCGGTGATATTCGAAGCGCGAACCCTCCTGATCTGGAAGTCGAGCTCGCCGGACTCGAAGAGCATGTTGCTTCTGATCCCAAGGCTGGTGAGGAGGCCGACGCGCTGCTCGCAAAAATGATCGACCGCCTCGTCGTCTCCATGACCTCTTCTAATCCGCCCGAGGTACATCTCAGAGATGAGAAGGTTACCTGGTCAGACAGATTTGAGATCGGGGTGTGTTCGCAGTATGGTACTAACTTTGGTTCCTCTATCTTTCAGAACGGAGTCGAGCTGACGATGATTCCTGACCCGTCCTCAGTTGAAGGAGCTTTGGAACCGACGAGCCAAGCCATTGTTGGCGTTCAGGAAGGGTCGGATCAAGCCCTTGGCGAGCCGGATTTGAAACCCGTGGGTGTTACCGAAGATGCTCTGGCTGCCGTTTAAGGAATTGCCGAACTATTTCTGTTTTTTTTTTTGTTTTTTTTTTTTTTTTTTTTTTAGATTTTTGAACATGGCGCCTGGATGGCTTTATCCATTTTGATTGTAAATAGTGCCTGGATGGCTTTATCCACTTACTAACTTGTGTAATCAAAGACGAAAGTTTGTTTCAACGACCTCATGTTTGGAAAGTATATTTGATCCGTTTGGCGAGATCAACCTTAATTTTAAGTGTCGGACTTAGTTCTTTTAAAAACGTCTTCACCGATGTAACGTCGAGCCATCTTTTTGAATCGTGTTTGATTCGTCCCAACTTCTACTACGTATTTATATTAAGTTAACTGTGACTCTGAATAGCGACGAATTTAAAATACTCAACCAATGTTACTGCGAGGCGTTTCCGAATATTGGGTTTATGCCAACTGGTTTCTGTTTTTTCCGCGTTCCCATGAATCAATGAGTTACGAACCGAAATAGTGGCGATTTAAATATTGAACCAAAGGTTGTAGCGAACCGTTTGGGTTTCTGATCTATTTGTTCTAGTTTTTGCCGCGTCCTTATCTATTAGTAATTAGCGGGTCGGAACAAATGATGAATGATCAATTTGTATAGCGCGCGTGATATAATGTTGAGGTAAGGTGATTAAAATCGGATGTTGTGGCCAACAACACCCGGCTCGGAACGTATTCCAATTTATGCCAAGAGGCGTAGGCGGTTCGACTATACTGAAGTAACAAAAATATGAATTTTTATTAGCTAATATGTCTTAGCGGCGAACCGCGTTACAAGAAAGGCCTTATTGACCAGTTGCGTTAACGGCGAACCGTTTTGCGAGCTAAAAATGCGTTTAACGGCGAACCGTGTTGCGAGCTAAAAATGCGTTTGACGGCGAACCGTGTTGCAAGCGAAAAATGCGTTTAACGGCGAACCGTGTTGCAAGCGAAAGGGAGTGTATATGTACACGTACCCACTCCCCCCCCCCTTTTTTTGAGGGGGGGCAACTGAATCCCCTCGAAAGTGAACTGCCTACGTACCCCTTGCGGGGATCAAGTCACGCGTAGTTCTAGGTAATGGCGCGTTGTGCCTTACTGATAATATTTCTTAAGGTGCATCACGTTCCATGGCTTTGAAATTGCTTCGCCGGCCATATTTTCGAGTCGATAGGCTCCGGGACGAACCGTTTCAATGACCTTGTACGGACCCTCCCATTATTGCTCCATGGTTTGGATATTGTGACGGTGGGTCGCAGTATAGATATTGTGACGGTGGGTCGCAGTATAGATGTCGTGACGGTGGGTCACGGTATCGAGGAGTAATAATGTCTTGAAACATGCGTATAACATAGGACTAAAATGTGAGTTTTGAGGTCTTGGAGAGACGTTTGGTTGGGATTCGAGGACGAATCCAGTTTAGTGGGGGAGAATTGTAACATCCGCGAACCAGAAAGTTATGTTAGAAGTGGTATCGGATGACATTAGGGATTCGGGAGTCGATTATATACGTTCTTTGAGGTGTGAATTGAGGATTGATTGTACATGTTCTTGTTTGATTGTTGTACAGTTGGTTTAAGGTTCAATCGTCTCGAAGAAAATGTGTAAAAAGCTCTTGAGTACCTAGTGTCGATCGACACCTAAGGTGTGTGTCGATCGACACCGGTTATCAGGTTCGCTTCCGGTTTAAGTCGATTGTGCGTTTGATTGTGGTTTGAGTTGGTATGGTCGATGGATGTCGACCGACACCAAGGAAAGGTGTCGATCGACACCGGTTATTGGTGATGGGGATTAAACTTTTCCCAATTTCTACCCCTTTTCTGCAAGTGCACAGATCGAGAGTAGCAACGGGTATATCGAACACAAGGACCAGTTTGTGCACTACAAGGTATGAGATTGAGATTTAGCTAGGAAAGCAATATGAGTTTGGTTGTTGTCACGTTGAAAGCAACTCCCCCAGACTTAGATCTTTGCTTGTCCCCAAGCAAATAGAATCTAAATCAGAGAAAGAGGTTTGAAAACATGAAAACTCACTTATCCTTTGGCACTTGTATCTTCCATTGCTCTGCTTTCACTTGGAGCAAAACTAACTTTGAATCTAGCCTTCCCGTACTGACCTTAAGCTTAGCGAACCATACCGGACCCAACAAATCTCATCCAGCACTCCAAACTTTCCATTGTCAACTCCTTACAATATTTAAAACGTGCGGTCTTTATCAAGGGAGTATTGATCACAGAGCATTGACTCTTACCCATCCAAGTGTTTTCCAAGACAGTCCTTTTTAGCACATCCAGTTCCATTCCTCTCTCTTTCTTTCTTTTCTTTTGAAGGATCGATCTTTCCCTACTTTTCTAGGGTATCATTTTATTTTTTCTATCGATCCTTCTTCCCTTTGAATTTTTTCTTTTCTGGGAATATCATAGGATAGGCTTTTGCTTTTCCTTGTTTGAGTAGGTCTCCATAAGACAAGAAGGTGCAGACGTATGCATTCCTCTTGCTTACACGTTTTCCTTGTGCTTAAAAGCTTTTGATTTTCATTTTGCAGATGAGAGAGAGGTGGACTGTATCTTTGGTGGACATGTCTCAACTAGACCGGGATGAGGAATCGGCTAATATGTATCTCAAGCCCCTTGACAAGAAAAATTAAAAGTTCAATTAGGTGGTGGAGTTGACTTTAGATTGTCCGGGTACCTTAGAAATCTTGCCAAATCAGTAGGTCGATCCACCCTCAGAGGTTCCGTTGGGCATTGTTCGGTGTCAATATTCGCCTTTGTGATCACAAGAGCTTTGGCATGCTAATGGTAAGCTCCTAGGATAGATCATAGTTTCCTAACTTATTTTTACTCAATAAAACAGAAGTTTTGAAAAAGGTTGATAAGAGAAATAGATATAAGATGAAGACAAGACATGAACAAACGCATTAGTACCGACAATCCCCCCAGACTTAACTTGCACCGTCCCGGTGAAAGCAAATCCGATTAAGGGAGGTAAAAGAAAAAGGTAATAAGGCGTTTGTGAATGAGAGGAAAGATGTAACCTGATATGGTATTAGAAATCGAAGAATGGTGTGATGGATGATATGTCCAGCTACTATGTTGCTCCATAATGTGGATGAGATCCCGGCTGAGATGGTCAAGTGCTGTTGCGCACCAGCAATGAGTTTAAAGGGGCCGCCTGAGTGTAGGTGAAGTAGGATCATCATGTGGTAGAACAGCAAGTAGGGATGGGATGTGATGTGGTATGGGATGAAAGTGTGGTGGGATGATGGTGGGATGATATGCAAATGAGGTGGGATGGTATGGAATGAGGTGGGATGGTATGCAAGTGAGGTGGGATGGTATGCAAATGAGGTGGAATGGTATGCAAGTGAGGTGGGATGGTATGCAAGTGGTGTGGGATGGTATGCAAGTGAGGTGGGATGGTATGCAAGTGAGGTGGGATGGCGGGTCGGCAAGAGGGGACACGGTCGATCGGGCGAGGCACCGGTCGACCGTCTTGGTCGACCTGACCATGGTGAATGCTGCATTCTTTTTTCCTGAGGTTTCTTCCTGCTTCTTTCAAGCTGGATTCTCAAATTTCTGTATCCAAAACTTCAAAACAAAACTATTAAATGAAAACAAAGATTAAAAAGCGATAGAAAAGACCTTATGGGTTGCCTCCCATACAGCGCTTGTTTATGGTCTTTAGCTTGACCGTTTGGCTCTTCTAAGAAGAAGTGGAAGGACATGGCCTGAGACAAAGCCTTTTTATGCGTGTCCCATCACGTCCTTGTTGATGATCAGGTGGTTCATGAGGAGATATGAACCGAGAATGCTTGGTAGAAGTGAAAACGGGGACGGCATCATAGAAAACAGATTTGTTGACATTGGCAAGAGAGATGCGGCGGTTTGGCCAATCCATAATGGCGCCAGCAGTTGCCAAGAATGATCTTCCAAGTATAATAGGCATGTCACTTCCTCCTTTGATATTCATGATATGAAAATCCACCGGTATCTTTGTATCTCCAATTTCGAGCAAGATATCATAGACAACACCTCTAGGTTGTGCAATGGTGAGATCAGCAAGTCCAATGCTGATTTGTGAAGGTTGTAGGCGTCTGATCCCAAGGAGTTTGGCAGTGTGTGTGGGCATAAGGTTTATGCATGAACCAGAATCACAAATGTAGCTATCAAAGTATCTTCCATTGATTGTGCAGGGAATGGTAAACTGTCCTGGGTCTTCTACCTTTTAGAGGGTTCGGAAAGATGGTTGCTTCTTTGCTTTCTCAAATAGCTCCTGAATCTCTTCTGGGGTCTCTTTGCAGTTGTGGAAGAAGTTGGTTAGTGGGTGGTTCTTCCAGGCGTCATGAAAGGTCATGCTTGCTGGAAGTGTTTGGACAAAGCGGTTGAATTCAGCTAGCTTCTCTCGGGATATGGGGTTGCTGTACCACTTGGGAGGAGGTGTAGAGGGCGGAGATGGGGGTAGGGTTGCTGCATAAGATGACATAGAGAGGCGGGCTCGCCTAAAGAGTTGCTTAATCTCATCCTTGGTTTCTTTGCTACTAAAGAAAAATTCAACCAAATCGTGGTTGTTCCAAGCTTCTTCAAAGGGGACATAGAATGGTATGGACTTCACCTTCTTGTTAAATTCCTTGAGCTTCTCTGGGCTTATCTTAGTAGGGTCAATGGGTTCATATTGGAATGAATCCTCTGGTTCATCCAAGGTGATTCTCTTTCTTGAAATGCCGGTGATTCTAGGAAGGGCGAGTATGCGAGCTGGAGGTGGAGAGAATCGCGGGTCAGGTTGCTGTGGACTAGTTTCACTTCCTCCAGAGCTTGCATTGCTGTTAAAACTCTGTTGTTCTTCTTCATCATCTTCATAGTCTTCCTCATACTCTTGATCTTCTTCTTCTTTTCTTACAAGATGTGATGAGTTTTCCTTAGAGATTGCTGTGATGACATTGCAAGGGAAAGGAGGTGGTTTGGGTATGGGGCTTCTTTCTCTCTGGTTCTTAGAGAAAAGAGATCCTTCTACAACTGACAGCCGGTTATAGATGATTCCAAGATGTTTGCAATTATCATCATTGAAGCTATGGGCATCAATGCTCTTGCTGAGTAACTCATGGTGTTTCGCAGCAACATCTAGCTTGACAAGGTTCAGTGATCGATCATGGTCTTCCTTGAGTTGCTTGATATCTTTGTCAAGCTTGATAACTTGGTTAAAAAGAACATCCATCTTTTCTCCAAGGGTGAGATGAACATATTCGATCTTCTTCTCCATCTCTCTTGTACTTGTGACTTGATAGTCAAGGTACTCTTGTAGCATCTCTTCAAGCTTGGTTAGGTGTGGGTTGTGGGGTAATCCTTCTGTGGCTTGGGGCAGCTGCTCAATGTGCGGTGGAGGTTGGTGGTTTCTATAGGGCGGGTGGTAGGGTTTAATTAGCGGCACATAGGGTTGTCCACGGGCAAACTTGTTAAGGAAAGCTTCTTTGTATCTTCTCCATGTCTTGAAATCATGTTGGGCAGAAAATCTGACCCACTCTTGAGCTCGGCCAGCTAGGGATGTTTGGAACAAGCTGATCTTCTTTGGGTTTTCTTCCAAACCATAATAATCGCAGAGATTTTCGAAATTCTCAACATGTTCTTGAGCACACTCCGATATGAGGTCATGGAAAGGATCTCTTACTACATACTTGATCAGGTCACCATTGATGGACTCCGGTGGTAAAGAGGCATCATCTTCTTCTTCATAGGATTGGTTGTGGTGAGGGTAAGAGTTTTGGTTATACTTGGATTTGAAAGGTGGGTTCCTGCTGAACCTCTTCAAGAAAGCTTCTCTGCAGTCTAACCAAGTGTTGATTTGAAAAGGGGGAGAGTATTGCGCCCACTCAAGAGCTCTCCCAGCTAAGGACATGCTAAACAGCATTAGTTTCTTCTCAAAATCGAAAACTCCATAAGAATCACAAAGACCTTCAAAGTGATCAATGTGTTCCAGTGCATACTCATTGTAGAGATCATGGAATTTGTCTCTCTTCACAAACTCAATCAGCTCCGGATCTATTTCTTCTTCTGGTGAGGCTAGAAGGTGTTCTTCTCTTTCATAGTAGGCTTGGCTAGACGTCTCCAGTTCGGCCGCATTAAGGTAGGGGAGAAGGTTTTTCTTGGTGTTCAAGGGTGCTAGTCCGGGAGGACTACTGCGAGAATCCCATGAAGGTGAAATAGCTGGAGGGTTTGACATCCTCTTCTCTGTTGGACTGTCTCTAGGAGGAGATATGTGGCGTATAGGAATCGCCCTTATAGGACTAGGATTTCTCAAATCCTCTTCCATCTAGGAGAAAAACTTAAAACCTGAAAAATCAAAAACAAAAAAGGAAAAACAAGATTAAATAACTTAAACCAGGAAAACCTAGACTAGATCTCTTTCAAGAACTTGTAGGCACGATAATGGTCCCCGGCAACGGGGCCAAAAAGCTTGATGGGGATTAAACTTTTCCCAATTTCTACCCCTTTTCTGCAAGTGCACAGATCGAGAGTAGCAACGGGTATATCGAACACAAGGACCAGTTTGTGCACTACAAGGTATGAGATTGAGATTTAGCTAGGAAAGCAATATGAGTTTGGTTGTTGTCACGTTGAAAGCAAGTAAAGAAAGTAAGTAAAGTTGTAAATCAATGGATGGAAAGCGCTAAGCAATAGGATAATCTCGGGATGAGTGATTCAAGCAAGCAAGTTCGATTTGTTAGGGATTTAAGAATGTGTACCACCTAGAACTCAAGACACTAATTTAGATCTTTCCACTTCCGTGGCTCCGACCCCTATGTTGATCTATCTAATCGCTAAACTTTTGGTATGTCCTTAGATAATCAAACAAGCATTAATTCGATCAAGTCTCAATTGTTCAAAACCTCTAGTAAATCAACTTCCGCAGTCTAAGAGAGATTGCCCACCAAATACTAGTTCAGGCGAATGATTCATCACTTCCGTGGCTCAAATCTACCTAGGATCATATGTTGATTGGCCAGATCAACACCAAGCAATGAACACAAGCAAAGGTGAAGAGTTTATGTAAACCCTAATTCTAGATATCGATTATCAAGCAAGCATGAACACTATCCTTTGATTTCCTATCACTTAACAAGGTAACTACTCAGACATAGAGAAGGAAATCGAATTCATGTTCATAAGAACAGAGATCCGAGATCCTCTCTTGAAGGAGACAATGAAAGAAAGCAAAAACTATAAGAACTGTTATTGAATAATATGTTTTGTATCTCTATGTGTGGCTCTCTTTTTTACAAGGCTAAAAAGATGTATTTATAATGCTTCAGAACTTGAAGGGCGGCTTGACCTAGGTCTTGGTCGAGCGGGGCGGTCGACCGGTCGGTCGGGCTGATGCTCGGGTCGAGCTGGCGGTCGAACGGTTGCACGGGATGATGAAAGGAGGTCGGGTCGGACGGGAGCCTTGGAGGCCCTGTCCGACCGGCTCGGTCGACCAATGTCCTCCTGCAGTTAAGGACGGTCGGGTCGGACGGGAGCCTTGGAGGCCCTGTCCGACCGGTTCGGACGAGCGGTTGGTGTAGACGTCCGGTTTTCGGCTGATTTGACACTCTTCACTAAAACGATCATATCTCCCATTCTACGTGGCCAAATTGCATGATTCCAATTGCGTTGTAAAGCTAACTCATGTAGGCATCGCGGCAAACTGGTTTTAGTGAAATCCATTGAGTAGAATGTTTTTGGGGCTCCTCCAAAGTAAATGATAGTGCATGAAACTGCTTTGAGGACCTTTGCCTTTGTTTTGCTCCAAATTGCATCTTTTGACCTGAAATGACTCTTGGCACTATTTATGCATAAAAACTACCTTTTAAAGCAAAAATCCACGGTAAAACCATGCATAAAGTATATAAAAACGATGTAAAAAGGGTGTAAAATAGAGGTATATCAATTGGAAAATCGACCGGTTTGATTTAAGTCGGCTGGTTTTGTTCGGTTAAAGGGGAGGGAAGCCCTAGGTCGCGATTTAAAGCCTTGTGGCCGCGTGAAAAGTCACTTTTTCGAGAAAGATAAGTTCCAGAGGCGTTTTTGAGTGAAGGAGGTGATTTTCATAGAGTTTTGTGGAGTTTCTGAGCTATATCGGTTGCTGTTCATCCCTGTTCTTCTCCTTTCCTTCCTTCTAATCCTTTTCAAGGTGAGTGCGTGACTGTAGGTCCGTTTATCACTAGTGATTCCTTGGGTTTGAGTTTGTTATTGTGTTATTGAGTTGTTCTTATTGGAAATCGTGTTTTGGATTGTATTGGGGCGTTGAAAACCCTTGATTGCGAGTTTGTACTTGTTTTATGCGCTTTTTGTAGCTTCTGGTGTCTGGGCGTCGAGCTGGTGTCGACCGACACTCGATGGGTGTCGATCGACACTCAGGAGGCTGGCGTCGATCGACACCGGTCTGGGAGGTCAGAAAACGTGGGTGTTTCCTGACATGGAGGTTTCAGTTGTTGACTATTGTTCTTGTTGTTGATTATTGTTGATGTATTGTCTAGTGTTTGACGTACTTGGCCTGTAGGCAGGATGATCCACTCCCTAAGTATTTATGATAATACTTACGCATCTCTATTCCAATGTGATGCAGGTAACGGCAATGTTCTTCCGCGGAAAGAGACCGAGAGAAGAGGATGATGAGACTAGGAATTTGATTTTGGCTATCTTTATGTGGCTAGCAAGGAATTCATTCTTAGGGTGTTAGTTTTATTTTAATAATGTAGCAAATCTGGTGTTTAGGTTGCTAGAATTTATTATTGGTTTTTATTGGTTATTGGTTTATTTGTTGTAAGGCTTATTTATGATTTAATATTATTGATTTCTTTCGAGAATTTCCGCATTGATAATTATTTAAATTAAAAAAAAAGAGCTTGGTTGTTTCAGGTCGAGTGTGATACCATGCGGGTTGTCGCTCGACACTGGCCGGTTCAATGTCGGTTTAAATCGTTTCAATTGGAATTAATTGGTTAATTCGGTTTAATGAATTTAGTTGATTTAATTGGTTAATTGGGTTGGTTTAATTAATTATTTATGGTTTAATAATTAATTAAGATTGTTATTTAATTATGAGAATTATTTAATAATTATTTGGGAATGAATTTAAGTATGAGGAAATATTTGATAATTGTGGTAATTATTTAAATAACTTAAAATTGTCTGAAAATTGCGTAATTGGCCTGTAGGCAGAGTGGTCGGCTCACTAATATTTGTGATAATACTTACGCATCTCTTTCGCATTGTGATGCATGTAAAAGAAACGTTTGATCGCGGAATCAAGGCCGAAGAAGAGGATGATAGGATTTATGTGTTATTTGTTTTGCTTAAATTACTAGAATTGTTTAAGATTGATTTTATTTGTTGAAGTGATATTTATCATTTATTGAGTTATTTATTTTAAAGACTTCCGCTGAGTATTGATTTAATTTAAAAACAAAAAAAAACTTGGTTGTTTCATTTTAGTATCAGAGCCTAGACGGTTTTAGGACTGTTAGAAATTGTTAGTTTCAGTATCATCCTCTTCGGCTCCTGATGCTGGCTGGGTTTAGCTTCAAGTAATAATTAACCCAACCTACACAACTGCAAGTGCACAGCAAAAGAGTAGTATAGTTCGGGGTCGAACCACAAGGAGATGTTATTTCACTTCAAACTTGTAGAGATTGAAATAAAAGCTAGAACAAGAATATGAGTTTGTTGTAGATGTTGTGAACTTCAAAACAAAAGAAAACAAAAGCAATGATTGAAGTATAAATGCAAACAATAAGGAAAAGCATTGGGCATAAGAGAATTCGTAGGTCATCAAGGATTGGTTTATTTGGATAGTTAAACAAGGAGATAAATAGATATGTTCTAGAACTCGAATTATGAATGTATAATCAACTTACTCCCGCAATGTCAATTAATATGTCTAAACAACCTAAGATTACTCTACTCCCATAGGTAATCAAGTGATTAAACAAGCATATAAAGTCCAAATTCGAATTTGTTCACAAGGCCTTGCAATTCTACTCCCGTAGGTTACTATGCCTTGTTCACCCAAGTTGATTCAAGAGATTTAACAAACGATTAGAATGTAAATCTACCTAAGAGCAGTAGCATAAATGGTCAATCCAGCTATAAGCAGTAAGCACAAACTTGGATGAAGAACATCTAATGATAAAACCGAATCTAACAACCTAGTGATCGATCCATGAATTCCCTTGAAAAACTCTTAAGCCCAACAATAAAACTACTCAGCCATGATGCAAACAAACAAGCAAGAGATGTATGAAAGCATTATGTGAGTATTAAAAGAGATAAGGGATGAAGAAATCTTCTCTATTGAAGAACAAAGTCGAATCTCTCCCTTGAAACTTTCGGGTTCAATACAAAAGAAAATAAAAGGAAAAGATGAAAAGAGTTTAAGGATTTGTGTGTGTGTGTGTGTGTGCCTTAGATCCTGAGAAGCGCCTCTTCTCTCTGCTCCCTTCAGCACTCCAGGATGGCTCTCTCTCTGTCTCTTACGGCGCACACGCAGCTCTCCCTTTCGTGAGGCTAAAAACTTGTATTTATAGGGTAGAAGTCGCTTAGGTCTTCAGGGTGCCGGAAAAGGAAACTTTCCGATGAGTTGGACATGATGTTTTCCGACGTGAATGGGCCGGGATTGTGCCAACGAGGCCTCCAAATAGTATCTAAGCCTCTTCTCAAGCGATCCAAGGCCTATACCGCAGTGTTCTGTGCCATTAGACACTCGAGATCATCCATGGGCTTCATCTTGTCGCCAACCGGACATGTCTCGGTAGAAAATGAGTTTCTCCCTGATGGTTGATCCAAATGGCTTGAATCCACTTCACCGCAATGCATGACTAAAATATCTATCCATCAAAACCAAGATCATGATTTTTGGACGTGGGGAAGACCTCCGGCCGTGGCCATCTTTTGGATGCTCCGGTTCTGTCCAAATGCGAGAATCGGACAAAAAGAGTTTTGTTGAGGCTCTTGACTTGGAAACTTTCATGGATCATGGTTTGAGGCTATTTTTCTCCTTTTTGAATCCTTTTTGATGTTTTAACCTGTTAAGACTCCAAAACCAACAAATACAAGAAAACTACCTCTAAAGGTATAAAACCTTGTTGAAAACATTTAAAAACATGAATAAATACTAAGTAAAATCATGCAAATTATGGATATATCAACTCCCCCAGACTTATATTTTGCTTGTCCCCAAGCAAACTAAGCATGGAAAGAGGTTTGAAAACATGAGAACTCTTAAATCCTTTTGGAAATCCATATTGACCTTTGTTTTAGTAATCCACACAAATCAGCAGCGGCATTGAGAATTAAGAACAAGGAAGTACATACCATGAGTTTTGCAATCATCCCAAAGCAATCCACTTCTCTTTAGGCCATCCAAATTCGCCACCTTTGACTCCTTTAGTTTCTAAAGGTGTGGTCTCAACTAGGGGATATCGATCAAGGGGTTTAGGAACTCTTACTCATCCTCTTGTGTTTAGACACTTGTGTTGGCTCATGTTTCACCTCTCTCTCTTCTCACTCCTTAAGTCGATTCATCCCTTTTTTAGGGTAGCATGGTATTTTTTTATTCGACTTCTTCTCCTCTTTGTGGAGGTTTTTGATGGATCTTCCATAGACGCGAGTATTGATGGTTGTAGCCACCTAATCCCCGGTTACTTGGATCAAAAAGTCTTCCATAGACGCGAGTATTGATGGTCGTTGCCACCTAATCCCCGGTTACTTGGACCTTGAAGGGGAGAGAGAGGGGAAACCGAACTCACATAGACTTTCACTTATTGGTGAGGATGAGGAGTCATGACCTTTGTAATGCCAAGCCCCTAGCCGAGAAGGTTAAGTTCGTTAAGGTGCGGAGTCAAAGATGTATCCTTCTTAAGCCTTTGGAGATGTGGATGTTTCTGGTAGATCGATCCACTCATGGTGCACATGTGGTGAAGTAGACTGCCAAATACTGATCAATGGTCACTTAAACATAGACACAACAATGGTTAGGTCCAAGATAAGGTCATAATTCTCGACAAAAATTTTGACTCAATAAAAACGACTCAATGAAAAGAAAAATGATGCAAGATGAAATGTCAAAATGAACAAACTCATTAGTATAATCCCCCCAGACTTAACTTGCACCGTCCCGGTGTAAGAAAAATCAGTTTAAGAGGAGAAAAATATGTAATAAATTTGAAAAGGGAAAGTTTAGGATGATGTTACCAAGTGATGACCAATTGTAATGAAGATCAGGGTCGGATAACTGAATAGGGCTCCTCTTTAGACATGATTGGTCGGTGAGTTTTGAATTTCCAGGCCTGATTCTCGCCGGTTGGCGTTTTGGTCGAGTTGGGCTCATTTGGTCGACCCGAGAAGGGTGCCATGAACCACAGCTCAAACCGTGAAGATTTTACTGACCCATATTGAAATTGCATCGACCAACCTCATATTTTAGGAACACTGGTGAAGTTTGGGGTCAAACGAACGAGCGGTTTGGGAGATCCTTCAAAAAGTGGTCAATGTGGCTCCGGGAAGAGTTTCTTGACCATCCTTGAACTTGGCTCGTTCGTTTGTTGAATCTCTTCTGGAATAGTGATATTTAAGCTCCAAGGATTCATCTCCTGCTGGTCGGCGTACCTATGCCGTGATTTGGTTTTTGTCGGCCATTGGTTGCCCGCTATCGACCGAATGTGGCATCTGTGCTTATCTCCTCACCCGTTGACATTTCGCCGTCCTATCTTTTGGATTTGCCGACCAATCTGGTATTTTCTGGCCGCCTGTGAAGTTTGGTGGTCTTTGGAAGTGCGGTTTGAGAGATCGCCGATGGTTGTACTCCTAAGCCGCCGGTATGGTCGAAAAATTGATGCCGGATGGCATATCTCCATTTTTGCTCGACCGTTTTGAGATGTTCTTCGACTGGAGTTATTCTTTTATCCTCCTCTAGCAGTTCCACATTGTTCCCGCCTCGTTGGTGTCGCTTTTGACAAGGGTGGGCTCAATGGGTGGGATATGTTCTTTGTTTGGTCGCCTCTTTGGTCTTCATCCTAAAAAGAAATGTTATGCATGCAATAATTATATGAAAATTGAAAATGAAAAGAAAAACCGTGTGGGTTGCCTCCCACAAAGCGCTTTGTTTTAAGTCATTTAGCTCGACTTCTTTCTTTTTAGGCATGAGGTGCATCGGTTAAGAGAATGGTTTGTCTCTCATCATTCTCAATGTTTGCAAGATATGGCTTAAGTCTTTGTCCATTGACAGTGAAATCACCACCACTCTGGTTCCATAGCACAACAGAACCATATGGTTTAACTTCTTTGATCCTAAATGGTCCAGACCATCGCGACCTAAGCTTTCCGGGAAAGAGTTTCAGGCGTGAGTTGAAAAGGAGAACCTGGTCATTGGGAGAGAATGTCTTGGGGACTATCTTCTTGTCATGATATGCTTTTGTTCTCTCCTTGTAGATCCTAGAATTCTCATAGGCATTATGGCGAATTTCATCCAACTCATTCAACTGAATCAAGCGCCTCTCCTTTGCTGTCTTGATGTCGTAGTTCAGCTTCCTTACTGCCCATTCTGCCTTATACTCAATCTCAACAGGAAGATGACAAGCTTCTCCATAGACAAGGTGAAAAGGAGTTGTTCCAAGTGGGGTCTTGAATGCGGTTCTATATGCCCAAAGAGCATCATCAAGCTTTACAGACCAATCCTTTCTTGTCATTCCCACTGTCTTCTCTAAGATCCTCTTGATTTCTCTGTTTGAAATCTCTACTTGTCCACTTGTTTGAGGATGATATGGGGTAGCAACCTTGTGCCTCACTCCATTTTTCTTCAGAAGATTTTCAAAGACCTTGTTGATGAAATGAGATCCTCCATCACTAATCACAACTCGCGGGATACCAAATCTTGGAAAAATGATTGACTTGAATAGCTTTATCACCACCTGGGAGTCGTTTGTAGGGCTGGCTATGGCTTCTACCCACTTAGAAACATAATCCACAGCAACAAGGATGTACTTGTTTCCATAAGAAGAAGGAAAAGGACCCATGAAGTCGATTCCCCAAACATCAAAAACTTCGACTTCTTGGATGAAGTTTTGTGGCATCTCATTCCTTTTGCTGATGTTCCCTTGTCTTTGGCAAGCATCACACTTAGATATGAAGGTATGGGCGTCCTTAAACATGGTAGGCCACCAAAACCCAGCTTGCAATATCTTAGCAATGGTCTTGTTAGTAGCAAAGTGTCCTGCATAGTCGGAACCATGACAAGCAAAGAGAATTCCTGGAATCTCGTCTTCTGGAATGCATCTTCTAAGCACACCATCAGAACAATGTTTATAAAGATAAGGATCATCCCAGAAGTACCTTTTAACATCGCGCAAGAACTTCTTTTTCTTGTAGCCAAAGAATTGAGGTGGTGGAATCTCAGCAGCAAGGTAGTTGGCAATGTGTCTATACCAAGGAGATTCAGATGGTGTTGGTCTTGGTGGTGCACTAGGTCGTGCCTCAAGCTTGAAAACATCCCATGTATGAATTCCATGATGATCTTGAGTAGTCAAACTTGAACCATTCTCACTTGAAATGATTTGGCACTCATCTTGTGTCGGCTTGGAGACATCATAAGATCTAATGTAGAGAGCTTCTTGAGGGACGTCTTGGGACCTTTTAATGTCATCTCCAACGTCTAAAATTTCTCTCTCTTCATTGTAGACGGTTGTGCAGCAAGAGGCTTCAGTAGAAACTGCATGATAGAAGAGTTTCTTTTTGATTTCCGAGAAAGAAACTTGTCCTTTACGAAAGTCAAATATTGCTCCCACGGTTTTCAGGAAAGGAGTCCTAAGGATCAGCGACATTGAGGATTCATCTGGCTTCTCTATGATGTGAAAATCGATGGGGACTAGACATCCTCCTACTTGCATCTCCAGATCACGCACAAACCCATATGGAGTTGTGCTAGAAGCATCTGCAAACTTGAGAATCTTTCCCGGAGGCTCAATCTCTACAATCCCCAGCTTCTTTGCAATGGTTTTGGACATGAGATTCACTGTAGATCCTGTATCACACAAAGAGTCTATAAAATCAATACCATTAATTGTGCAAGGGAAGATGAACTTCACTTGATCTTCTATCTTTTTAAGCTTCCTTTGATGTGGTGCTCTTGAAATAGACTCATCATCTTCACGCCTTGTCACATGGTACTTGAAGGTAGATTGATCAGTGGGGGTTGGTGAAACCACGGCCTTGTTCTCAGTTGTTATTACTTTGCAAAACCTAGGATTTTCCTCCACTTTTCCCGGAAGAACATTGGCTTCTCTCTTGGATCCTTCCGCAATTTGAGAGACTTGCACTTCTACCTTCTTAACATGATTAGAGAGATTGATAAACTTCCCATACAGCTCCTGGTTACCCCTGCTAAGATGATCATACATGCTATCCATCTTGAAGGCAAGATTTTTGTTATCTTTGGCGTTTTGCTTCATTCCTTCAATGAATTGCTGTTGATTCTCCATGAGCTGATGGATCATAGCTTCAAGTATGCTCTCTTTAGTTGTCATGAACACGTGATCTTGGTCTAGAATAGGATCTTCAATACTTGGCTTGATGTCTTCCACGGCTTCCACATATTCCAAGCATGAATTTTTGTTGCTTTCAGCCAAATTATCAATGAGAGTATTGGCTTGAGCAACTGTGTTAGTCATGAAATTCCCTTGACTTGCTATGTTGAGAGCCATCTTGAATTTCTCATCAACTCCTTGATAGAAGATGTTCAACAATTTCAGCTCTGTAAAACCATGGTGAGGGCACTCTCCCTTGTACTCCTTGAACCGTGAAACAACATCAAAGAATGATTCATGTGGCTCATGCCGAAATTCTGAAATTCTTCTTCTCATCCGCTCCAATCTCTCTTTTGGATAAAAGTGCTTCAAGAAAGCTATCTTATACTCATCCCAAGTGGTGATTGATCCTGCTGGAAGAGACTTCATCCATTTGTAGGCTTTCTCAACCAAAGAAAATGAGAATAGAGTACACTTCAAATAGTTCTCGGAAGCTCCATCGGATCTCCTTGTACTACAAATTTCTTCAAACCTTTCGACATGGTCTATGGGCTGCTCTTCATCTAGGCCACGAAACTGATGCTGCTTCACCAAAGCAATGAGTTTAGAGCTTATCTTAAACTCTCCAGTAGGTGGTAAAGGGCATATAGGTGGGCGTTTTGTGAAGAAGATGTCTAGTGAATCAAACTCTCCGATTGGACGGTTTTGAGGATCCATCTTCTATGTCTTGTGAATTCTTCTTCAAGATCTCCTATCTCTTACTCAAGGTACCTTGAAACACACAAAGATAGAGATATCAGTAAATGTTTATGATTTTTTTTTTGAAATTTTCTTGAAAAACAGAAAAGCTTGAAGGAAATGGCAAAAAATAAGAACTAGACTAGAATTCAATCAAAAAGTTTGAAGGAAATGGAACAATCTCCCCGGCAACGGCGCCAAAAACTTGATGCTGGCTGGGTTTAGCTTCAAGTAATAATTAACCCAACCTACACAACTGCAAGTGCACAACAAAAGAGTAGTATAGTTCGGGGTCGAACCACAAGGAGATGTTATTTCACTTCAAACTTGTAGAGATTGAAATAAAAGCTAGAACAAGAATATGAGTTTGTTGTAGATGTTGTGAACTTTAAAACAAAAGAAAACAAAAGCAATGATTGAAATATAAATGCAAACAATAAGGAAAAGCATTGGGCATAAGAGAATTTGTAGGTCATCAAGGATTGGTTTATTTGGATAGTTAAACAAGGAGATAAATATATATGTTCTAGAACTCGAATTATGAATGTATAATCAACTTACTCCCGCAATGTCAATTAATATGTCTAAACAACCTAAGATTACTCTACTCCCATAGGTAATCAAGTGATTAAACAAGCATATAAAGTCCAAATTCGAATTTGTTCACAAGGCCTTGCAATTCTACTCCCGTAGGTTACTATGCCTTGTTCACCCAAGTTGATTCAAGAGATTTAACAAACGATCAGAATGTAAATCTACCTAAGAGCAGTAGCATAAGTGGTCAATCCAGCTATAAGCAGTAAGCACAAACTTGGATGAATAACATCTAATGATAAAACCGAATCTAACAACCTAGTGATCGATCCATGAATTCCCTTGAAAAACTCTTAAGCCCAACAATAAAACTACTCAGCCATGATGCAAACAAACAAGCAAGAGATGTATGAAAGCATTATGTGAGTATTAAAAGAGATAAGGGATGAAGAAATCTTCTCTATTGAAGAACAAAGTCGAATCTCTCCCTTGAAACTTTCGGGTTCAATACAAAAGAAAATAAAAGGAAAAGATGAAAAGAGTTTAAGGATTTGTGTGTGTGTGTGTGCCTTCGATCCTGAGAAGCGCCTCTTCTCTCTGCTCCCTTCAGCACTCCAGGATGGCTCTCTCTCTGTCTCTTACGGCGTACACGCAGCTCTCCCTTTCGTGAGGCTAAAAACTTGTATTTATAGGGTAGAAGTCGCTTAGGTCTTCAGGGTGCCGGAAAAGGAAACTTTCCGATGAGTTGGACATGATGTTTTGCGACGTGAATGGGCCGGGATTGTGCCAACGAGGCCTCCAAATAGTATCTAAGCCTCTTCTCAAGCGATCCAAGGCCTATACCGCAGTGTTCTGTGCCATTAGACACTCGAGATCCTCCATGGGCTTCATCTTGTCGCTAACCGGACATGTCTCGGTAGAAAATGATTTTCTCCCTGATGGTTGATCCAAATGGCTTGAATCCACTTCACCGCGATGCATGACTAAAATATCTATCCATCAAAACCAAGATCATGATTTTTGGACGTGGGGAAGACCTCCGGCCATGGCCATCTTTCGGATGCTCCGGTTCTGTCCAAATGCGAGAATCGGACAAATGGAGTTTTGTTGAGGCTCTTGACTTGGAAACTTGCATGGATCATGGTTTGAGGCTATTTTTCTCCTTTTTGAATCATTTTTGATGTTTTAACCTGTTAAGACTCCAAAACCAACAAATACAAGAAAACTACCTCTAAAGGTATAAAACCTTGTTGAAAACATTTAAAAACATGAATAAATACTAAGTAAAATCATGCAAATTATGGATATATCAGCTCCGCGGTGAGTTGGTTGTGTGTTTTGTTGTGTGTTTCTTCTAGGGCTTATCTCTTGTTTCTTGTTGTGAGATGGATGGAGTTGCTAGAGGTCGTGCTAGAGGCCGGGGTCGGGGTCAAGGAGTACCAGCGGAGTCGGACAAGAGTGTAGCGCCGAGTGTGGCGACTGCGTCGGTGACCCATTCAGTTCCGTTGGCGGTGAGGCCAGTTTGGGCGTCAGTGGTGGCGCGGGAGTTGCGGCGGGCCCAGTTGCAGGTGCTGCTCCGGCTCAGCAGAGTCGAGATGACCTAGTTGTGTGGTTGCTGACACAGTTGCTGGCACGTTTTCCGCCGGTGGTTCCGCAGCAGGCTCTGGGTGTTCCTCCGGTGCTCGAGGTGCAGAATGGAGCTGCGGTGGCTGTGCAGCCAGGGGTTGCGGCTGTAGGTGTTCCGCCTTATCTAGAGATGATTGGGCAGATGCAGCATATTGGGACGCCTTTCTTTGAGGGCGGGGTTAGTCAAGAGGAGGCCGACGAGTGGAGATCGATACTAGAGCGGAATTTCTGGTCGATCAGATGTCTAGTGGAGTACCAGGTGGAATTAGTTGTCCACTATCTGAGTGGTGACGCACATTTGTGGTGGCGGGCCATTGAGGGGAGGAGAGCTGTTTGGGCTTGGGGCGAGTTTGCGGCAGACTTTGATGCCAAGTACTTCCCTCAGGAGGCTCGTGATCGTCTACAGTTGCGGTTCATAGCGTTGTCTCAAGGAGATCGTTTGGTGCGCGAGTACGACGCAGAGTTCAGTAGGTTGGTGGTGCATACCGGTTTTGTCGAGAATTATGACTTTATCTTGGACCTAACCATTGTTGTGCCTGTGTTTAAGTGACCATTGATCAGTTATTGGAAGTTTACTTCATCACATGTGCACCATGAGTGGATTGATCTACCAAAAATGTCCACATCTCCAAGGGCTTAAGAAGGATCCATCTTTGACTCCGCACCTTAATGAACTTAACCTTCTCGGCTAGGGGCTTGGCATTACAAAGGGCATGACTCCTCATCCTCACTACCAAGTGAAAATTCTGTGTGAGTTCGGTTTCCCTCTCTCTCCCCTTCAAATTTAAGAAAAATCACCAAGGTCCAAGTAACCGGGGATTAGGTGGCAACCACCATCAATACTCGCGTCTATGGAAGACCTTTTGATCCAAGTAACCGGGGATTAGGTGGCTACAACCATCAATACTCACGTCTATGGAAGATCCATCAAAAACCTCCACAAAGAGGAGAAGAAGTCGAATAAAAAAATACCTTTCTACCCTAAAAAAGGGATGAATCGACTTAAGAAGTGAGAAGAAAGAGAGGTGAAACAAGAGCCAAGACATGTGTTTTATAAAAGAGGATGGGTAAGAGTCCATAACCCCTTTGATCGATATTCCCTAGTTGAGACCACACCTTTAGAAACTAAAGGAAAAACTAAAGGAGTCAAAGGTGGAGAATTTAGATGGCCTAAAGAGAAGTGGATTGCTTTGGGATGATTGCAAAACTCATGGTATGTACTTTCTTGTTCTTAATTCTAAATGCCATTGCTGTTTTATTGTGGATCACTAAGAGAAATGTCAACATAGATTTCCAAAAAGATTTAAGAGTTCTCATGTTTTCAAACCTCTTTTCCATGCTTAGTTTGATTGGGGACAAGCAAAATATAAGTCTGGGGGAGTTGATATATCCATATTTTGCATGATTTTACTTAGTATTTATCTATGTTTTCAAGTATTTTCAATAAGGTTTTATGCCTTTAGAGGTAGTTTTCTTGTATTTGTTGGTTTTGGAGTCTTAACAGGTTAAAACATCAAAAAGGATTCAAAAAGGAGAAAAAGAGCCTCAAACCATGATCCATGCAAGTTTCCAAGTCAAGAGCATCAATATAACTCCATTTGTCCGATTCTCGTATTCGGACTGAACCGGAGCATCCGAAAGATGGCCGCGGTTTAAGGTCTTTCCGACGTCCAAAAATCATGATCTTGGTCTTGATGGATAGATATTGGAGTTACGCATCACGGAAAGGTGGATTCAAGCCATATTGATCAACCATCAGGGAGAAACTCTTTTTCTCCCAAGACGTGTCCGCCAGGCGAGGAAACGAAGCCCATGGAGACTTGGTGTTACAAACGGCCCGGGATTCCGCGGCATGGACCCTGTCTCGACTTAACACAAGCCCAGATTGCTTTTGGTGGTTTACTTGTCCTGAACCCAGTCCAATCAAGTCGCAAATCATCAAGGCCGGTTAACCGGAAAGTTTCCTTTTTCAGCACTTCATAAACCTAGTGACTACAAGCCTATAAATACTTGCTTTTAGCCTCTGAAAGGGGGAGAGCCGCGAGTGTCTCGTGCAAGAGGAGAGTGGCCGTCAGAGAGAGAGAGAGAAGCCCTAGAAGCTCGCCATCTAGGAGGAGGAGAAGGAGGCACAACTCAAGTCTTGCTCATGCACAAAAACCTTGTTCTTGTTCTTTTCAACTTTTCCTTTTCTATTGTACTTTGGATCTAAGAAGTTATCAAGGGATTTCGACTTGTTCTTCAACAGAGAAGCTTATTCTATCCCTTATCTCTTTTTAATACTTGCATAATGCTTTCAATCATTGCTTGCTTGTTTGATTGCACCATGTCCGAGTAGAGTCATTTGTTAGGCGAGGTAAATCAATGAAACTTGTATGATGTGATTGGCGATTGCAATTGGGACTTTTATTCAGGAACTGATCATCACCTTTAATTGAGTTTAATGCATGATTGCTTTACCGTACATCTAGCAATCTGATCTTAGGGAAATAGAACCTCGAAAGTGTTGCATCTAGTTCCCGAAACTAGTATTTGGTGAGCTACGCGTCTTAGGCAACGAAAGCTAACCTAAGGAGTCTAGTGAACTCTATCATTACTTGAACCATTAATGCATGATTACAGCTTGTAATAACCATCAAAATTTGAGTCTATTAGGCTGATTAATCATAGTGGTTGGAGCCACGAAAGTGGAAAGACCATACCTTAGTGTTTTGTGTTCATGATAGTTCATAATGAAATACCAATGTAATCATCACTTCATTACATGTTTTCAAAGATTATCCTTTGCCTAACTCTTTCTTTTCTTGTTTACAACTCTCATTTACTTATTTGCTTTTGTTTCCTTTCATTTTAGGTTCACCACAACAACATATTTTCTGTTCTAGCTACTCATCAATCACCACAAGTTTGAAGCGAGATCACACCCTCCTTGTGTTCGAACCCGACTACAACACAGCTGTGCACTTGCAGCTCATTTTGGTTGGGTTATAAATATTAAAACTTGAAGCTAAACCCAAGCCCCATCAAGTTTTTGGCGCCGTTGCCGGGGAGGCTGTTGCATTTCCTTCAAACTTTTTGATTGATTTTTAGTCTAGTTCTTACTTTCTTGCATTTTACTTTCTGTTTTTCATAAAACCTTAAAAACTCATAAAAATTTTACTTAAATGTCTTCCTTTATGTGTCTTAGGTGCAGGACAAGAAGGTCTAACTCAAACAACACACTAGAAGAGAAAGAATGGACTTGATGAGCTTTTATGCACTTCCCCCACCGGTTAGGCCGCACAAAGTGGAAGTGAACTACATTGGTGGAAACTTTGTGTATCCTGGCCAGCACGTCTATCAAGTAGCTAAATACCAGCATAAGCAACATGTCTACCCTCAAGGGATCTGTCAAGTGAAGCTGCCTTTCACTTTCCCTCAAGCTGTTGCACCGGCTCAACAAGAAGAGAAGATAGATGTAGTCTTTGAAAGATACATGGAGGAGCAAAGGCAAATCAACAAGAACCTCTGTGAGAAGCTAGATCACGTGTTCACTGATTTTGCATCAAGTTTGAGTCTCTCTCCACTCGTGTCCAGAGGTTGGGGGTTCACACCGTCCTAACCGCGGAAGCCGTAAGGAAGCAAAATGAAGTAAACCCTCAAACATTTTCTAGTTTTGTCCTATCTAAGGAGAACCAGCTCGCCCTTGTCCCTACACCATCTCAAGAAGGAGAAAAAGAAGCTGATCCTAAGGAGAGCCAGAAACCGGGGCTGTTTCCAGGGGAGTCAAGAAGAGCTTACACCGGTGCGATCATAGACTTCATGAGAAGCCGCATGTCACTAGGAAATATCCGACAAGATGTTTTCTATCAAAGCATCGACTTCAAGACAGCACCAAGAGAGATCAAGCTGCCACCAGAGAAGACTTCTAACATGCCAAAGAAAGAAGCCATAATGCCTAAAGACGCCAAGGAGAGTGACCCCTATCCTAAACCGAAAGTGGCCATGAAACCGTCAAAGCTGAAACATAAAGATGTCTTCACGGATATCTACTCGGTTTTGCTCCATACCTTGGACGAAAATGAAGCTGATGAGGAGCCTGATGGCGTACATAAGTCCTTTGCCAAGATGATAATCCTTACCCCTAAGGATCCGGACCCAAAAGAAGCTCATACCGCAAAAGAGAAGCTCATGAACACCTTAAAGATCTTCCCGAGGGCATTTGTCTTCAAATATGGCATAGGAGATGATCTTGGCGTGCCCAGACCACCACGAAAGCCCCCTGAACCGGAGAATGGAGAATCTAAAGGGACCCCAAACCCTTTAGTTGAGCTCATCCACACCTAAAAAGAAAAAGGAGTCAAGCTAAATGACTTAAAACAAAGCGCTTTGTGGGAGGCAACCCACATGGTTTTTATTTTCATTTTAAATTTTCATATCATTATTGCATGCATAACTACTTAGTTTTATTTTTCAGGAGTTTTTAAAATTGCCTAAAAATACAAAAAAATGTTTTTAGGATGAAGAACCAAAAGGAGACCAAAACAAGAAAGTGACCCACCCTTTGTTTCCACCCTTGTAGAAGGCGAAATCTCCAATCAAGGTAAGTAACTTCTCCTCATGCATTCATTAAAAACCATCTTTGATCCTCACTTGATAAGCATTTGAACCTTGAACTTCATTAGTTACATTTAATGGTTTAAATTGCTTAATATTGATGGTTAATGAATGAGAATGAATCTTGACTTGTCAAACTGAATTATACATTGATTTCACTGATGATAAAACTATTTCAGAACTTTGGGATCCCTAACCAAGACCCAACATGTTTTTATAGTTTATACCATATTCTCTTAGATTGTTAACTTCAAGTTGGTTACTTGGAGATCTCAATCTAAGACCGGACTTAATAGTGGTTTCAAGTATTTTGCAAGGACTTCAATCTTTGACAGGAAGGACACAAAGGAGAGATACTATAACCGACCAAAACTACAATCCATATGGCGGTTTAAAGGCGGTTTCAATGGAGGATCACAACAAGGCACAAGAAACAAGGTGGGCACGACCTGGAAATGATAATGGTGGATACAAGAATCACTTCGGTCGAAGAAAATCACAAAATGGTCGAGTAGATTTCAAGATATCCCATCCGGCGAGATTCTCTCGGCCAAACCGGTGCAAAGGTGGACAAACATCAACCATCTCCCAAACCACGTTACCGATGTCCACCAAACTTCACAGGTGGCTAGACAACACCATGTTGGTCGGCAAATCCAAAAGATAGGACGGAGTAATGTTGACGGATCAGGAGATATGCAAAGATGCCTCATTCGGTCGATAGCGGTGCACCCAAAGGCCGGCAAAACCGAAATCACGGCATGGAGACACCACCAGCTGGAGATGGATCCTTGGAGCTTCAACATCATTATTCCAGAAGAAAATCAAGGAACGAACGAGCCAATCACAAAGAAGTCAAGAAAACTCTTCCCGGAGCCGAATTGACCACTTTGTGAAGGAACTCTCAATCCGCTCCTTCGTTTGGCCCCAAATTTCACCAGTGTCAATCAAATATGAGGTTGGTCGATGGAATTTCAAGATAGGTCGAAGAATTCTTCATCATTTGGCTGTGGTCTATTGCACTATCATCCGGTCGATCGAATGGACCACCAAATGAAGAATCTCACAAACCGCTCGTTCGTTTGACCTCAAACTTCACGAGGAGCTCTAAAACATCAACTTGGATGGTAAAATTTCAATATGGTACATGAAATTCTTAACGGTTTGTTCTGTGGTTCATAGCACTCATTTCGGGTCGACCAAATGAGCCATACTCGACCAAAATGCAAACCGGCGAGAATCAGACCTGGAAATTCAAAATTCACCGACCAATCATGCCTACAGAGGAGCCCCAATCCGTTATCTGACCCTGATCTTCATCACAACTGGTCAACACTTCGTAACATCATCTTAACCTTTCCCTTTTCCATTTTATTCCATCTTTACCTCTCTTAATCTGATTTTTCTTACACCGGGACGGTGCAAGTTAAGTCTGGGGGGATTATACTAATAAGTTTGTTCATTTTGGCATTTCATCTTGCATCATTTTTCTTTTCATCGAGTCGTTTTTATTGAGTCAAAACTTTTGTCGAGAATTATGACTTTATCTTGGACCTAACCATTGTTGTGCCTGTGTTTAAGTGACCATTGATCAGTTATTGGCAGTTTACTTCATCACATGTGCACCATGAGTGGATTGATCTACCAAAAATGTCCACATCTCCAAGGGCTTAAGAAGGATCCATCTTTGACTCCGCACCTTAATGAACTTAACCTTCTCGGCTAGGGGCTTGGCATTACAAAGGGCATGACTCCTCATCCTCACTACCAAGTGAAAAGTCTGTGTGAGTTCGGTTTCCCTCTCTCTCCCCTTCAAATTTAAGAAAAAGCACCAAGGTCCAAGTAACCGGGTATTAGGTGGCAACCACCATCAATACTCGTGTCTATGGAAGACCTTTTGATCCAAGTAACCGGGGATTAAGTGGCTACAACCATCAATACTCGCGTCTATGGAAGATCCATCAAAAACCTCCACAAAGAGGAGAAGAAGTCGAATAAAAAAATACCTTGCTACCCTAAAAAAGGGATGAATCGACTTAAGAAGTGAGAAGAAAGAGAGGTGAAACAAGAGCCAAGACATGTGTTTTATAAAAGAGGATGGGTAAGAGTCTATAACCCCTTTGATCGATATTCCCTAGTTGAGACCACACCTTTAGAAACTAAAGGAGTCAAAGGTGGAGAATTTGGATGGCCTAAAGAGAAGTGGATTGCTTTGGGATGATTGCAAAACTCATGGTATGTACTTTCTTGTTCTTAATTCTAAATGCCATTGCTGTTTTATGTGGATCACTAAGATAAATGTCAACATGGATTTCCAAAAAGATTTAAGAGTTCTCAGGTTTTCAGACCTCTTTTCCATGCTTAGTTTGCTTGGGGACAAGCAAAAGATAAGTCTGGGGGTGTTGATATATCCATATTTTGCATGATTTAATTAGTATTTATCTATGTTTTCAAGTATTTTCAATAAGGTTTTATGCCTTTAGAGGTAGTTTTCTTGTATTTGTTGGTTTTGGAGTCTTAACAGGTTAAAACATCAAAAAGGATTCAAAAAGGATCAAAAGAGCTTCAAACCATTATCCATGCAAGTTTCCAAGTCAAGACCATCAATATAACTCCATTTGTCCGATTCTCGTATTCGGACTGAACCGAAGCATCCGAAAGATGGCCGCGGTTGAAGGTCTTTCCGACGTCCAAAAATCATGATCTTGGACTTGATGGATAGATATTGGAGTTACGCATCACGGAGAAGTGGATTCAAGCCATTTTGATCAACCATCAGGTAGAAACTCTTTTTCTCCCAAGACGTGTCCGCCAGGTGAGGAAAAGAAGCCCATGGAGACTTGGTGTTACAAACGGCCCGGGATTCCGCGGCAAGGACACTGTCTCGACTTAACACAAGCCCAGCTTTCTTTTGGTGGTTTACTTGTCCTGAACCCGGTCCAATCACGTCGCAAATCATCAAGGCCGGTTAACCGGAAAGTTTCCTTTTTCAGCACTTCATAAACCTAGTGACTACAAGCCTATAAATACTTGCTTTTAGCCTCTGAAAGGGGGAGAGCCGCGAGTGTCTTGTGCAAGAGGAGAGTGGCCGTCAGAGAGAGAGATAAAAGCGCTTGAAGCTCGCCATCTAGGAGGAGGAGAAGGAGGCGCCACTCAAGTCTTGCTCTTGCACAAAAACCTTGTTCTTGTTCTTTTCATCTTTTCCTTTTCTATTGTACTTTGGATCTAAGAAGTTATCAAGGGATTTTGACTTTTTAATACTTGCATAATGCTTTCAATCATTGCTTGCTTGTTTGATTGCACCATGTCCGAGTAGATTCATTTGTTAGGAGAGGTAAATCAATGAAACTTGTATGATGTGATTGGCGGTTGCAATTGGGACTTTTATTCATGAACTGATCTTCACCTTTACTTGAGTTTAATGCATGATTGCTTTACCGTACATCTAGCAATCTGATCTTAGGGAAATAGAACCTCGAAAGTGTTGCATCTAGTTCTCGAAACTAGTATTTGGTGAGCTACTCGTCTTAGGCAACGAAAGCTGACCTAAGGAGTCTAGTGAACTCTATCATTACTTGAACCATTAATGCATGATTACAGCTTGTAATAACCATCGAAAGTTGAGTCTATTAGGCTGATTAATCATAGTGGTTGGAGCCACGAAAATGGAAAAACCATACCTTAGTGTTTTGTGTTCAAGATAGTTCATAATGAAATACCAATGCAATCATCACTTCATTACATGTTTTCAAAGATTATCCTTTGCCTAACTCTTTCTTTTCTTGTTTACAAGTCTCATTTACTTATTTGCTTTTGTTTCCTTTCATTTTAGGTTCACCACAACAACATATTTTCTGTTATAGCTACTCATCAATCACCACAAGTTTGAAGCGAGATCACACCCTCCTTGTGTTCGACCCCGACTACAACACAGCTGTGCACTTGCAGCTCATTTTGGTTGGGTTATAAATATTAAAACTTGAAGCTAAACCCAAGCCCCATCAAGTTTTTGGCGCCGTTGCCGGGGAGGCTGTTGCATTTCCTTCAAACTTTTTGATTGATTTTTAGTCTAGTTCTTACTTTCTTGCATTTTACTTTCTGTTTTTCATAAAACCTTAAAAACTCATAAACATTTTACTTAAATGTCTTCCTTTATGTGTCTTAGGTGCAGGACAAGAATGTCTAACTCAAACAACACACTAGAAGAGAAAGAATGGACTTGATGAGCTTTTATGCACTTCCCCCACCGGTTAGGCCCGCACAAAGTGGAAGTGAACTACATTGGTGGAAACTTTGTGTATCCTGGCCAGCACGTCTATCAAGGAGCTAAATACCAGCATAAGCAACATGTCTACCCTCAAGGGATCTGTCAAGTGAAGCTGCCTTTCACTTTCCCTCAAGCTGTTGCACCGGCTCAACAAGAAGAGAAGATAGATGTAGTCTTGGAAAGATACATGGAGGAGCAAAAGCAAATCAACAAGAACCTCTGTGAAAAGCTAGATCACGTGTCCACTGATCTTTGCATCAAGTTTGAGTCTCTCTCCACTCGTGTCCAGAGGTTGGGGGTTCACACCGTCCTAACCGCGGAAGCCGTAAGGAAGCAAAATGAGGTAAACCCTCAAACATTTTCTAGTTCTGTCCTATCTAAGGAGAACCAGCTCGCCCTTGTCCCTACACCATCTCAAGAAGGAGAAAAAGAAGCTGATCCTAAGGAGAGCCAGAAACCGGGGCTGTTTCCAGGGGAGTCAAGAAGAGCTTACACCGGTGCGATCATAGACTTCATGAGAAGCCGCATGTCATTAGGAAATATCCGACAAGATGTTTTCTATCAAAGCATCGACTTCAAGACAGCACCAAGAGAGATCAAGATGCCACCAGAGAAGACTTCTAACATGCCAAAGAAAGGAGCCATAATGCCTAAAGACGCCAAGGAGAGTGACCCCTATCCAAAACCGAAAGTGGCCATGAAACAGTCAAAGATGAAACATAAAGATGTCTTCACGGATATCTACTCGGTTTTGCTCCATACCTTGGACGAAAATGAAGCTGATGAGGAGCCTGATGGCGTACATAAGTCCTTTGCCAAGATGATAATCCTTACCCCTAAGGATCCGGACCCAAAAGAAGCTCATACCGCAAAAGAGAAGCTCATGAACACCTTAAAGCTCTTCCCGAGGGCATTTGTCTTCAAATATGTCATAGGAGATGATCTAGGCGTGCCCAGACCACCACGAAAGCCCCCTGAACCGGAGAATGGAGAATCTAAAGGGACCCCAAACCCTTTAGTTGAGTCATCCACACCTAAAAAGAAAAAGGAGTCAAGCTAAATGAGTTAAAACAAAGCGCTTTGTGGGAGGCAACCCACATGGTTTTTATTTTCATTTTAAATTTTCATATCATTATTGCATGCATAACTACTTAGTTTTATTTTTCAGGAGTTTTTAAAATTGCATAAAAATACAAAAATGTTATAGAAGAAGAGAGAACAAGAGAAGAGAGGAATTGGTTGTGTTCTTATTCCATGAATAATGAATCCTTTATATAGGAATACAAGTAGGGTTTAGCTTAGAGAATAAGTACAACTTGGGGACAAAGTAACAACATTCTAGAAATGGGCTTTCTAATGGGCATCCACTTAATAACCCATAACACTCCCCCTTGGATGTCCATTAAAATGTGATAACTTGTAACACGCATAAAATGCTACCTCATTAAAAACCTTACCAGGAAAACCCAATGGGAAAAACCATGGTTAAGGGAAAAAGAGTGTAGCGCGCAGTTACTCCCCCTAATGAGAACATCCGTTGAGATCTTTGAGACGACGCAATCCAATCATATGAATTAACTTCTTGAAAGTAGCGGTTGGAAGCGCTTTGGTGAATAAGTCTGCTAAATTTTCGCTTGAACGAATCTGTAGAACACGTACATCGCCATTCTTCTGCAATTCATGGGTGAAGAAGAACTTTGGTAGAATGTGCTTTGTTCTGTCACCTTTGATGTATCCATCCTTAAGTTGTGCGATGCATGCAGCATTGTCTTCATACATGACTGTTGGAGCTTCTTTTCCTGCAGATAGACCACAATCTTCTCGTATATGTTGAACAACAGATCTTAACCATACGCACTCGCGACTAGCCTCGTGAATAGCTAAAATCTCTGCATGGTTAGAAGAAGTAGCTGCAAGAGTCTGTTTCATAGAACGCCAAGAAATAGCAGTACCTCCACATGTGAACACATATCCAGTTTGTGATCGAGCATTATGAGGATCGGATAAATATCCTGCATCAGCAAACCCAATTAAGTCTTCCTTGCATGTGTTAGAAAAGAAAAGACCCATATCTTTCGTGCCTTGAAGGTAACGAAATATATATTTAATCCCATTCCAATGCCTTCGAGTTGGACATGAGCTAAATCTTGCCAATAGATTTACTGCAAATGATATATCAGGTCTTGTGTGACTAGCAAGATACATCAGTGCCCCTATTGCACTTAAGTATGGTACTTCAGGACCAAGAATGTCTTCATTGTTTTCTCGAGGGCGGAAAGGATCTTTTAACACATCAAGTGATCTTACAATCATTGGGCTGCTTAAAGGATGTGCTTGATCCATAGAAAACCTTTTCAGAATTTTCTCTGTGTATGTTGTTTGGTGCAACAGGATTCCATCTTTAAGATGTTCAATTTGCAATCCCAAACAAAATTTTGTTTTTCCGAGATCCTTCATCTCAAATTCTTTCTTCAAGTATTCTACTGTATATGAAATCTCTGCAGGAGTTCCAATAATATTCAGATCATCAACATACACTGCAATGACAACAAATCCTTGCCCAAATCTCTTTATAAAGATGCATGGTCTTACAGGGTCATTTTTATAGCCTTCTCTTAACAAGTACTCACTAAGGCGGTTATACCACATACGCCCTGACTGTTTTAATCCATAAAGAGATCGATTAAGTTTTATGCAGTATTGTTCTCTGGAACTAGAGTTTCCTGCTTCAGGCAGTGTGAATCCTTCTGGAACTGTCATATAAATGTCAGTATCCAGTGGTCCGTACAAGTAGGCTGTGACTACATCCATCAGCCGTAAGTCTAGTCCTTCTCTTATTGCCAGAGTAATAAGGAACCTGAATGTAGTTGCATCCACCACAGGAGAATATGTCTCTTCATAATCAACTCCAGGTATTTGTGAGAAACCTTGTGCAACTAAACGAGCTTTGTATCTTGAAATTTCACCATTTTCGTTCTTCTTTCTCACAAAAATCCATATGTGTCCTACTGGTTTGACACCTTTAGGTATACGGACTACTGGTCCAAACACATCTCTCTTTCCAAGAGATTTCCTTTCTGCATCTATTGCTTCATTCCATTTTGGCCAATCATTTCTTTGTGTACACTCTGCAATAGATGTTGGTTCATGATCCTCATTCATAATATCAATTGCTACACTGTATGAAAAAATTTCATCGACGTCGATATGCTTTCGGTTCCACTTTATTCCAGACATGACATAATTTATTGAGATCTCTTCATTCTCAGGTACCTGAACGGTCATGTGTAAAGTCTCTTCTGGAGATTTTTCATTCGTGATATCCTCGATTTCACCGTTGCCAATTTCTGCTCCTTTTCTTTTTCGAGGATTTTTATCTTTGGAACCAGTAGGTCTACCACGCTTCTGGCGTGTCTTAGACTCACTAGCAATTTGATTATGTCCTTCTGAGACATTAATTCTAATTGGAGCATTTTCAGCTGGTATATGTGACTTTGTCACCCTTTTTGGGTCAGCAAATGCTTCTGGCAACTGATTTGCTAAACTCTGTGATATCATCATATTTTGCATGTTTTAACTAAGTATTTATTGGTGTTTTCAAATGTTTTCAATAAGGTTCTATGCCTTTAGAGGTAGTTTTCTTGTATTTGTTTGTTTTGGAGTCTTAACAGGTTAAAACATCAAAAAGGATTCAAAAAGGAGCAAAAGAGCCTCAAACCATGATCCATGCAAGTTTCCAAGTCAAGAGCATCAATATAACTCCATTTGTCCGATTCTCGCATTTGGACAAAACCGGAGCATCCGAAAGTTAACCGCGGCAAGGGGTCTTCCCGACGTCCACAAATCATGATCTTGGTCTTGCTGGATAGATATTTGAGTCATGCATCACGACGAAGTGGATTCAAGTCATTTAGATCAACCATCACTAATATACTCTTTTTCTCCCAAGACGTGTCCGCCAGGCGAGGAAACGAAGCCCATGGAGACTTGGCGCCACCAAATGGCCCGGGATGCAGCGGCATGGACCTTGTCTCGACTTAGCACAAGCCCAGCTTTCTTTTGGTGGTTTACTTGTCCTAAACCCGGTCTGATCACGTCGCAAATCATCAATGCCGGTTAACCGGAAAGTTTCCTTTTTCGACACTTAACAAACCTAGCGACTTCTACCCTATAAATACGAGTTTTTAGCCTCAGAAAAAAGGAGAGAGCAGCTGCGCCGTCAAGAGAAGGAGAGAAAGCCATCCTGGAAGCAGAGAGAAGAGGTTTCTCTCAAGATCGAAGGCGCACACACTCTTGCACTCAAGACATCCTTACACTTGTTCTTTTCTCTTTTCTCTTGTATTGAATCCGAGAGATTATTGTGGAGAGGCCGACTTATTCTTAAATATAGAGAAGTTTTCTTCACCCTTTACCTCTTTTTCATTACTTATAATGTCCATACTCATCGTGTTTTGTGTTAACCGCGCCATGATTGAGTAGTCTACCCGCTAGGTTAAGGGCTAAGCCGAAAGGCTCATGAATTTGTTAACTTGATATTAGGTTTCATCACCTTTACTTGAGCATAATGCCGCTTGCTTTTCTGATCTACTAGCATCGGATCTTGGGTTAATATACTCTCCAAAAGCTTGCTATATTACCGGACTTAGTATTTGGTGAGCGATGTATCACAACCACCGAAAGATGAGTTGTGAATCATTGTGAACAATCATAACTTGAACACCTTTAATGCATGTTTTCAACTTGTAATAACCAGCGAAAGTTGAGTCTATTAGGTTGATTTAACATAGTAGTTTGATCCACGAAAGTGGGATAACTATACCTTTGTGTTATGAGTTCATGAACGGTTTCTATCATATCCCTTCCATTCGATTAACTTGTTAATGATTCATGATGCCTTGAGGTTAGCCCAATGCCTAGTATCTCCACTTATTGATTTCCATTCTCTCTACTTGTTTGCTATTTTCTAACTAGTTAAAATCCGAACCAAACACCATTTTGTTTAGCTTGATTCAACCTCCTTACAATTTGTAGTACAACCGATAGGTCCTTGTGGATTCGATCCCATCTATACTTACCTCGTTGCTGTGCACTTGCAGGTAGCTCTAGTGGGTAAAACTTGAAGCAATCCCACGCTCACATCAAGTTTTTGGCGCCGTTGCCGGGGACCTTCTTTTCTACAAGTTTGGACTAGAATCTAGACTAAAACGTTTTTCCTTTGTTTTGTCACTTAACATTTTTCTTTAGTTTGTTTTCAAGCTCTTGTAGGTACGACTTGAGCTGAGCTATGGATCAGGAAGCACATGATAAAGGGCCGCCACTTAGTGTTTTTCTTGGAGCAAATCGCATTGATGACCGCCCTTTGATTGGAGTTCAAAACCGTTTACCGCAAAACGGCAATGAACCGGAGCTCGACATTTACGGGCCGGCGCATCAACCACCCCAAGACGACCACCGAGAGGGGCCAAATCAAGAGTACATTGGAGATAGTGACTCCAGACCAGAGCTTCTACAAAGCCGTAGCCCCATCCGGATGCAAGACGGCCAACGTTATGAGATTAAGGCGCGGGTTATCGCATTGGCGAAGCAAAGTAAATACCATGGACTTCTTGAGGAGGATCCTTTGGATCATGTTGATTATTTTGAGGAGTTGTGCAGCACTACAAGCGCCAATGGAGTTCCAGTAGACTACCTGAGGTGCCGGCTCTTTGCTTTCACTTTGGCGGGCAAAGCGCTTAGATGGCTAAAATCTTTGCCGTCTCGCTCAATCAACACATGGATGGAGTTCAAGAAGGCTTTTCTAGGGCAATTCTACACCAAACAAAGGGCAACCTTGATGAGGAGCAAAATCTCAGGCTTCCAGAAAGGTCCTATAGAGCCATACCATGAAGCTCTAGAGCGTTTCAAAGAATACATAAGAGATTGCCCACAACACGGCTTTTCGGATGTCAATCTATGGAACACCTTCTATGATGGGATTAGGCGAGAGTACAAGCTATGCCTTGACATATCTAGCAATGGGGACTTCATGAGCAAGACCATTAAAGAGGCTAAGATATTAATAGACAACTTGGCGGCCAGTGATAGCAAGAACCAGCCGAGCTATGAGGAAACCATTAAGGCGATCAACACAAGACCGGAGCAAACCGAGTTCAAGGAGATCAAATCCATGATCTCTAAACTTTTGGAGAGGCAACCGAGGCAATGCCAAGTCTTTGAAGACAACCAAACCTTGGATGAGGAGATGGACCGGGAGATCTTTGGCAATCTTCAAAGAGACGTGAACTTCATCAGCAAACATGAACCCGGAGAAAGAAGTCTTACGCCGTTTCTCAACACTCAAGACCGTTACTATGGTGAAAAGAATTCTTCTAGCTACCCTCTTCAGCACTCCAATCATCAGCTCATGCACATCCCTAAGGTGACCTTACCTAACCCGAGGCACCAGCCGATGCATAGAGACGATCAAGAAGGTGATCTTAAATCTTATATCTACGAGTCCATGCATGAGCAAAGGCAAGCCAACAAAGAGATTCATGAGAAGATACACCACATGTACTATGACCTGAATAGTAAGTTTGATTCTCTTGAATCCCACGTGAAGCGGCTTGATCTCCAAATAGCCCACATCGCCGGTTCAATCAAAAGGCCAATCGGAGTCCTTCCCGGCCAACCCGAGGTAAATCCAAGAAAGGAACACATTGCCGCCATCACTCTTAGGAGTGGGACGCAACTAGATGAGGTGCAAATGCCGGAGGGAGCTGAGAAGGAGTCGACCCAGCATACAATCGTGATAGATGAGAATGAACCGGAAGTTAACAATGCGGCCAATGGAGAATTAGAAGAAGAAATCATCCCACCGTTGATATCTCGAGTGTACAAGCCGAAAGCACCCTTCCCTAGGGTTGTGAAGAAGCCTAAGAAGGAAAAGGAGCAAGCAAAGCTAAGAGATCTTGTGAGCCAGCTAAGTGTTAGGCTACCATTTGTTGACGCTTGCATGATCATACCGTCTTTGAAAAAGTACATGAAGAGTATCTTGACAAGCAACCTAAGCTTGGAAGAAGGTGTGATGCTGATAACTCAAGAATGCAGTGATGTGCTTCAAAACCAAACAACGGAGAAGCTTGATGATCCGGGCAGCTTTGTGCTATCTTGTCAAATCGGAGGTACAACTTTCAATCGATGCCTTTGTGACTTGGGCTCTAGCGTGAATTTAATGCCTTACACGGTGGCCAGACGTCTTGGGATAACTAATTTCAGGCCAACAAAGATTCAACTAGTCTTTGCGGATCGATCGGTTAGAAGACCGGTTGGAATTGTAACCGATGTTCAAGTCATGATCGGTAAATGTTCCATACCGGCTGATTTTGTGGTGTTAGAGCTTGATCAAGAGCCTAAGGACCCCTTGATCCTTGGGCGACCATTCTTAGCCACCGCCGGTGCCATAATTGACGTCAAAGGAGGAAAGATCGACTTGCATTTGGGAGACCTCGTGATGAAATTTCAAGTGGACAAGTCACTCGGCAAGCCGACAATAGACGGGCATTCGTTTTTGGTGGATAACATGAGCGAGGTTTCTGAAGGTATCTATCAAGAGCTCATTATGAATGACCCATTAGAGATGGCGTTAACCGGGGGTGAAAGAGATGACGACCATTTGAATGAAGAAGCACACCGGCTGACCAGGATTCTAGATGGCGCTGCCACTTATGACAAACTAGTAGCATACATCGGCTTGGGGGAGGATGTAAAGAAGCCGGGAGCAACTAAGAACCTCACCAAAGCTTCGAATGATCCTTGGAGCCAGCATAGAGCACCCTAGGTCGAGCTTAAAGAGCTTCCAGTTGGACTAAGGTATGCGTTTCTTGGACCTAATAATACATATCCGGTCATTATCAATTCAAACCTAACCAATGTGGAGACGGCTCTATTGCTTTGTGAGTTGAGAAAACACCGTAAAGCCCTTGGGTATACCCTTGAGGATATCACGGGCATCTCTCCGGACCAATGTATGCACAGGATACACCTTGAGCACCAAAGGAGGTTAAACCCGAACTTAAAAGATGTTGTGAAAAAAGAGATAATGAAACTTTTGGAAGAGGGGATCATATATCCAATCTCGGATAGTACTTGGGTAAGTCCGGTGCATGTGGTCCCTAAAAAGGGAGGAGTCACGGTGGTGAAGAACGAGAATGAGGAGCTGATCCCCACTAGAACAATCACCGGCCACCGAATGTGCATCGACTACCGCAAGCTCAATACCGCGACCCAGAAGGATCATTTCCCTTTACCATTTATAGACCAAATGCTAGAAAGGCTTGCTAACCACCCTTACTATTGTTTTCTAGATGGCTATTCAGGTTTCTTCCAAATACCAATCCATCCGGATGACCAAGAGAAGACAACATTTACATGTCCTTATGGCACATTCGCTTACCGGCGAATGCCTTTTGGGTTGTGCAATGCCCCGACAACATTCCAAAGATGCATGATGTCTATCTTCACCGACTATATAGAGGACATAATGGAGGTATTCATGGATGACTTTTCAGTTTATGGCTCATCCTTTGATGCTTGTTTATCAAATCTTAGCAAGGTTCTCAAAAGATGCGAGGAGCAACATCTTGTCCTCAATTGGGAGAAATGTCATTTCATGGTGCGAGATGGGATAGTGCTTGGCCACCGGATATCAGAGAGAGGGATTGAAGTGGATAAAGCAAAGATAGAAGTCATGGTGACCTTAGAACCGCCAAAGAATGTAAAGGGAGTAAGGAGGTTCCTCGGACACGCCGGTTTCTATAGGAGATTCATCCAAGATTTCTCCAAGATCGCACGACCATTGACTCAGCTCTTGTGCAAAGATGTCCCATTTGAATTCGACGATGATTGCCTCACGGCTTTCAAGAAGATCAAGGCAGCACTAATAAGCGCACCGGTTGTACAATCGCCGGATTGGGAGCTCCCGTTTGAGATCATGTGCGATGCAAGTGACTATGCTGTAGGTGCCGTGCTAGGACAAAGGAAGGAGAAAAAGCTTCATGTCATATACTATGCAAGCCGAACCCTGGATGAAGCACAATGCAACTACGCCACCACTGAGAAGGAGCTGCTCGCTATTGTCTTTGCGTTTGAGAAGTTCCGATCTTACCTTGTCGGATCTAATGTGATCGTTCACACCGACCATGCTGCCCTCAAATACCTCCTATCCAAGAAAGATGCAAAACCACGTCTCATCAGGTGGATTCTCTTACTACAAGAGTTTGACTTAAAGATCGTCGATAGAAAAGGTGCGGAGAATAGTGTAGCCGACCACCTCTCCCGGATGAGGATAGAAGAGCAGCTCCCCATAAACGACTCATTGCCAGAAGAAACAGTCTATTCCGTCAGCGCCATACCAATCACAAGGATCACCAGCACACCACCACCCGTTCCGGCCAAGAAAATAGCCCTCAGTACACCTTGGTATAGCCACATAGCCAACTACCTTGCAGCCGACATTGAACCTCCGCAATTTTATGGCTACAAGAAGAAGAAGTTCTTAAAAGACATATGGTTTTACTTTTGGGACGAGCCGTACCTCTACAAGAAATGCCAAGATGGGATGTTCAGAAAATGTGTCCCGGAGGAAGAAATCCCGGGAATACTTCATGGTTGCCATGGATCAGCTTATGCCGGCCATTTTGCCACATTCAAGACGGTTTCAAAGGTTTTACAGGCCGGTTTCTGGTGGCCAACAATGTTCAAAGATGCCCAGGTATTCATTTCAAAATGTGATGCTTGTCAAAGGATGGGTAACATTAGCAAAAGAAATGAGATGCCCCAAAACTTTATCCTGGAGGTAGAAGTCTTTGACGTGTGGGGAATTGATTTCATGGGACCCTTTCCCACGTCTTTTGGTGACCAATACATCCTAGTGGCTGTTGACTATGTGTCCAAGTGGGTGGAAGCTATTGCCGCCCCAACAAACGACTCTAGTGTCGTTATCAAGCTGTTCAAATCGGTAATCTTCCTGAGGTTTGGAGTGCCGCGAGTTGTGATTAGTGATGGCGGTTCCCACTTCATAAACCGAGTGTTTGCCAAACTATTGAGAAAATATGGGGTTAGACACAAGGTTGCAAGCCCGTATCACCCACAAACAAGCGGACAAGTGGAGATTTCCAACAGAGAGCTAAAGAGCATCCTCCAAAAGACAACCGGGAAAACAAGGAAGGACTGGTCAGCCAAGTTAGATGACGCTCTTTGGGCTTACCGGACAGCCTTCAAGACACCACTAGGAACAACACCTTTCCATCTTGTTTACGGGAAAGCGTGCCACTTACCAGTAGAGCTGGAGTATAAGGCGGCTTGGGCGGTCAAGGAGCTTAACTTCAATCTCAAAACCGCAGCTGAGAGGCGCTTGATTCAACTGAATGAATTGGAAGAGATATGAAATCTGGCATATGAGAACACAAAGATTTACAAAGAGAGAACTAAGGCGTTTCATGACCGGAAGATAGTACCAAAGTCCTTTGCTCCAAACGACCAGGTTTTGCTCTTTAATTCACGGCTCAAGCTCTTTCCCGGTAAACTCCGCTCAAGATGGTCCGGTCCATTCAAAATTAAAGAGGTGAAACCATATGGAGCAGTGGTTCTTTGGGACCCTAGTGGAGGAGACTTCACTGTCAACGGACAGAGGCTAAAGCCGTACTTAGCAAACACGGACAAAGGAGAAGAAGAGGTCATCCCCTTAGCCGATTGATAGTAGGATTTTACTCTACTTATGCAATCCCCTATTGTACTATCATGTCGATGTAGGACTTAGGGTTTATCAATCCAAAGTGGGAGGAGAATGAAACAGCTTAGGATTATGCAATAGTGACACAAGTCAAGACAGATGGTTGCTTGGTGTTGAAACGAAACTATCTATCTAAACGAAATGCAACGGGAATGAAAGCGGAAAAGTAAAACGATAAACTAAATCAAGCTTGATCAAGTTAAGCTAACCATGAGAAAGGTAGCTCGATCGAGTTAGGATAAAATGAAACAAGGAGAAACTGGTGCAGCTCGATCGAGTTAAGATACGAGTTTGCACTAAACTGACTCGATGGAGTCAGAGTAAAACAAGACTAAAGCAGAACGAAAACGTAAGTAAAGACTGGTATGATAGACAAAGGCTCAGGAACGGATTTGATGATCATAGAGAATCTAATGCTAATCAGCTATGCTTTCTAAAACGGCACGAACACGTGCTTATCCCTTCGGCCATGGAACCCCGAGGTCGGTTATCCCACTTCCCAGTGGCGTTACAAACCGCCTCTCTGGTTCAGTCCCGCTAACTCGATCGAGTTTGAGCGTGATCGAACCAGATATATAAAGAACCGGCCCATGTAATGCCCTAGAAGCCCCTCTGTGCAACCACTCTCGTGGGACAAAGGCATAAAGCTAATCCTCTGTTTTGCCTTGATCCGACGCTCAACCAAGCGGGTCAGGCCAGGAGCGTCTAGGATCGATCCACCATGGTCAGTGGCTGGATCGCATAGGGCATAGCTAAACAGAGAAGGATAATAGATGAAAACCTAAAGCATCAGAGATTAAACATAAACGATTCCCTAATCTAATCTATCCCTAAGCCTAAGGGAGAAATTACTCAAGATCCATAATTGAAATCATGTCTAAATAAACTAAAACCAACATAATAAGAAAGACAGAAAGGAGATTAACAACTTTTATTAAACAAGCAATTGCAAAATGTGAATAACAAAGTCTGGAATCTTAAATTGAAAACAGGAAGTTTCTGGAACAAAAATTAAGAACAGAAAGCTAAAAAATGCGAAAAAACTAAGATAAGGGGCGGATGAGGTCAGCAGCCCTTTTATAGGCAAGCTACTAGGGCTTCCAGCAAGGGAGTAACCGCCTTAGTCCAACTCGATCGAGTTGGTTGATCGAGTTGGCTTTTGTCTGGCTCGATCGAGTTGCTTGGTTGGATGGTTTGGCCTAGCTCGGTCGAGGTGCTTGTTCAAGGTTGTATCCTTCTCTGCTCGATCGAGTTGCTTGATCGAGTTGAGGTTTGCCTTAACTCGATCGAGTTGGATGGTGAAGGCAGATTGCTTTCCCTTCCAATGCATCGACTTTGCTCCAAAACACCTGAGAAGGACACCAAACATGCAAATGTATGCAATGCACGTCCTAGGACAACTAATTATGCAAACTAAGAGGAAAGTGCAAAGAAATGCTACTAAGGATGGATGAAACCATGCAAAAGAGGTCTAAACATGATGCTAAATGAGTATGAAATACGAATGCATCAACACCCCCAAACTTAACCTTTGCTTGCCCTCAAGCAAACAAACAGAACAGGAAGGAGATGAAGGATGAAGATAGCTGATATAACCAAAACATGCCAGCAAAAACGGTTTGATCAATGTCCAGGTGCAAGACTCTAGAGTGCATCATGGTGAGAGTTACTTCTAAAAATCCTAGCCATGCTTAACAAGATCAATCAAACTTCACAGTCAATCAAACCATTCAATTATATCAGCACATCCCTTTAACATTCATTAAACAGAACAGTGAACCAATCTTATGCAAATCTAAACAACTCATTTGGCTTAGGGTGATGGTTAAGAGACAAAGATGGTCCCTTCAATGCAATAAACAGTTTATAAACAGGGATCTCTCAAGAAAATGAACAAGCTTCAGCAAAAGGTTAAAAGTTAGAACCAAGGATGATACAAGAGCAGAAATCCCTTCTACCCAGACACCACACTCGATCGAGTCTAACCCATAACCCAGAAACTAGAACCAACTTCTAACTACCCTTTAGGCAATGCCTTTAGACACAGAGGAGCTTTTGATCACTTTTTTCTTTCTTTCTCTTTGTACTTAGCCAAGGGAGAGGTTTTTCTTATTATACTCTAGCGGTTTGGGACTCTTATACTTAGGTAACTTTTCTTTTCTTTTCAAACACTTGAGGCTTATGCCTTCTTTTCCTAAACACTAAGAACCCTTTTCTTTTTCTTTAAAAACTTCCCAAACCTTTACTAGACTTTCATGAAACACAAACCAACTCCCTGGTCTTAAACACAACTCTTTTTCTTTTCTTTTTCCAAATCCCAGAATGATAAACAGACTCGCCCAAGCCCAGATGAAACACCCCCAAACTTAGCCTAAGAACGGATTATAATCTACACAGAAACCCCTGCTCTTGTCGGTTTAAACTCAACACCATTTGCCAAGCATATTCGAAATAAGAACTCACAATCACACAAGAACAACAAAGGGTTTGAAAGAAAGGCTAAGGTAAGGGTAGGGTCTGCTACTTGGACAAACGAGAGTGGATAAAATGGGAAAAGAATGTCCAAGTATGTATGAACATCCATGAGTTGCTTATCAATGCATGAAATGGTAATTAAGAGTCAAGATTATGGTCCAAATATATAGGGAGATGCATCAATTCACAGCAATGGTTTAAATGAGATGTGCATGTATTGATATGATCAGGTTAAACATGGTTCTGCCTTAACTCTTCATTCTCACCCTAATGCACAAAAGATTCAAGAACCAGGGCACAGATCAAAACGCATGAGATGGCATATTTACAAGGTCATATCAACAATGCAATGTGAATGCATACCTATATGATGTATATTAGACTCAATCTTAAGAATATGAATGCAACTATATGAATATTTTTGAGATTTTTCGAAAATTTTTCAATTTTTAGTGGTTTTCTATGCCTTAGATGTATGCAGACTCAAGGGATGAAAAATTGAAACTAAGAACAAAGAACATAATGTCAAATGGCTCTCAGACCCTCCCCCAAACTTAAATTACACAGTCCCCTGTGTAACAGAAGTCTAAAAGAAAGAATGAGAGCAAAACAAAAGCAAAGAAAAACATAATGCAGGCGGTATGTACAAAGGGGAGTCTAGTGCTTGGTACCTCAGTGATAGCCAAAAAGATCGGCCAGAATGTCATCCCTCCCAGGCGTGGGGAGTCTGCCGTCTGGAGCACTGTATTCGACCATTGCGGCTCGACCGTACTCGCTGCTGAAGTCAACGTTCTGGGATGATCCTTCTCCTTTGCTTCGATCGAGGCCGGTGTCAAAGCCAGCTGGCGCTCGCTCGAGTTGTTCGTTGAAGTCTGGCTGAGCTCGATCGAGTTCACCCGTGAAGTCACTGTGGCGCGAGCTAGAGCTTCTTCGTTTCTTCTGTCTCTGCCGCTCTGCTTCTCTGGGTTCAAAAGAGGAGGATCGTGGTGGTTGTTGAGTGGATGGACGCCTGGCTGTGTGAATAAGTGAGCGGCTTCTACGAAAGGGTGGAGGAGGGTGTCTCCTTGTGGTGGAATGCCTCACCTTCCTATCAAGGCTCTTGATAGTCTTTGCCATGCTTCCTACTGTCTTCTTCAACTGATCCATTGTTTTGGCTTGCCACTTGTTCAGTTTCTGAAGGAGGCCTATGCGCTTATGAGCCGCTACCACAGCTGGGGCGCTTCCTCGACAAGGATACTCCTCAAAGTAGTATCTCTCTGGTTCACCCATTTGCTCATCTCCCGCTGTCTCAACTTCGACATCCTCTTCCATCGGTTCTGGTGGTGCTTGCCTTTGGCCCCTATGATAGAGTGCGTTTGTTGAAGGGTTGAAATCTACATTCCTCCCGTTCCTGAACCTGGTTTGTGATTGGTTGGGTAAAAGTATCTTGGCTACTCCTCCATCTGGATGATCAAACTAGTAAATATACTTCCCCTCTACCTCCTTATGCTCCAAAATCTTAGCTCTTTTGAGGTAGTTGATGTCTAGCCACCCATGTGGCGTATAATCTGAGTCATCTAGGGGCACATCACAAGCTATTAGAATAGGTGTGATAACTCCGCCCACAAATAGAGAAGCTGCCGACGTTCTGTTGCGGTACATGTAGACAGTGTCTTGGTAAGACATCAGCTGATCCAAGAAGGGGACTAAAAGTCCTGTGTCAGAAGTATCTCCCTTCATTGTCTCTCCACCTCTTAATCGCTTGAGTATTGGCTTGAGACCCTTGTCCAAAAGCTGAAGCTCTCCTTCAGTAACATGCCCAGTCACCGTTCTGGCAAAGAATGTGCTAGCCAGCGCTTTGTGGACATAACGCAAAACAGGGCTCCTGATCTGGGCACTCTTTGATCTGGATGGAGTGTAGGTTCCCATGGCAACTGTTTTCCACAAAGCCTTCAACTCACTCTCCTCATAATCCACTGCTGTATCCATTCCGCTTCCAACCCATAGAGATTGTCTAGCGCTCGGTAGTTCAGAGAGTACTCCTTCCCGTTAACCCAGAAACTAATCCATCCCAAACCATTGTCCAATTCTTCCACCTCATTATTATCATAATGGTGCAGCCGCAAAGTGGCTAGGAATTGGCAAGTCTCGTCCTTGTATCCCCCTGCATACATGCGCATGAACTGCTCAAGCCCCATGTTCTTGAAGACAAGCTCCACATCTTCACGGATTCCCAAAGCGTCCATAGCTTCTTTTTGCGGGAATCTTGTTCCCATGAAGATGTGATCCTTGAGGAGACTGTAAATGACCTCAGACTTAGACCGTTCTCCCTGATCTCGTTCCTGTTCAGCAAACTCCTCATCAACATCATTATGTCCTTCCTCTTCACCCTCTCCTTCTTGATCCATTGGATCCTCAACTGGCTTAACTGGCCGCTTGCCTCTTGCCTTCTCTGTTCTCCTCCTCTGTGTCTCACTAGCTTCAATCTGTTCCTCCTCAATGTCCATTGGCTCAGCTGGTTCAGCAATCCTCTCTGTCCTTATTGGCTGGCGCAGGCTCTTACTCCTTCTCAGTGCATTGTCCCTGAAAACATGAAGTTTAAACAACATTAGCTCCGAAATAAACAGACTCGATCATGCGCAGCCGCTCACTCGATCGAGTTAAGGCGCGGCTGAGCTAACTCGGTCGGGTCAAGTCGGGTCGAGTCAACTCAGATGAGTCAACTCGAGCGAGTCAACTCAGCAACCAGTAGATCGAGCCTAAATTGAAGAACAACAAGAACCAGGGTGCGAAAATGGACAACTAGCTTAGTTACAGCAACAATTTACTTTCACTAAACCGTTTCTATAAGAACAAGCAACCTATATTCATCATTATTTCCAGGCCAAGAACATCAATAATAGAAAAGAGAACATAAAGCAATTGATTTCAACAAATTCACAAAAGGAGGAGAGAAAATCGAACTGAAACCTTGATTTCTGGCGGATTAAACCGGCTGTAGGCCTTGAAAACATGATTGAAGCTTGAAAATCAAGGAAATGCAAGAGATTATGAAGTGAGAAGGGGCGATTTTTCGCGGTTTCTAGAGAGGAGGAGAGAAAAATAAGAGAGAGAGATAGAGAGATGCAATTTTCGAGTTTAATGGTGGGGTGTGGTAACTCGATCGAGTGTGGATAAAGAGAGGAGAGAGTGTGTGGTTGTGGAGGAAAAAGAAAGGGGAAAGGGAATGAATGGCTAGGATTTAATCAAGGTAAAAGGAGGAGACAAAAGTGGGGTAATTCTGAGCAAAATAAAAGTACAAAACAGTTGTATCAATGAAGAAGAGGTGGTCACGCGCTATAGAGGGCGAGTGTGACTCAAACGGACCAATTCAAAATTCTAAAACAAGTTTTAGAGGGAACCTGGTCAACTTGGCGATGGTTCGAGTTAACTCGATCGAGCCCGACCATAGTCCCTTCATTCCTTTGCTTCTTGATCACCTTGTGCTCAAACTACTTTTCCTAATATCATAATCTTGGAACACTGCAAATATTATTTAAATAAGAAAAATAAATATTAATAAACATATTTACAAGGATACGCATGGGACTTCCTCCCAAGTGAGCTTGTTTAAGGTCGCTGAGCTTGACCGTTCTTCCTTTAGACTAGTGGGCGTTGGAGTTATTGCTGTCGTTAAGGGTGATGGTCAGAACCTTAGAGAGAAGCTCTTGCAGCTTCTTCGGGTCATTCTGGAGCTCGGGACTGATGATAGTTCTGGCACTCGAGAAGGGTTTAGACCTTCCCTTAAATTTTATCTTATACTCAAGTTTCCCTTCCTTGAGTTCCATCGGTAGCAGAATCATCGTAGACGGAGATGGGGTAGAGGGTATGGGTTTTGGTTCCTTGGTTCTTTTCCTTTTGCGCTTGCGGGCAGTATGAGAAACCATCCTCACCTCCTCCTGCTGAGCCCGTCCCAGTGGCTCAGTGAACAAAGCAAAAAGGCTTTCGCCATCAAAAACTCCTGGCTCATTCGCAAAAGGATCTGGAGGCGCTCGATTCAGCTCATTTCCGTACTTAATCAGATCAGAACTAATCACATTTGAGGGCAGCTCCGCAGTTGTGATAGTTCCACAGTACCTGGTAGAGAAAGTCTTAAGTGGATATGAGACGTCGCTGTCCACATTGTGAAGAATCACCAGCCGGTTGGGGAAATCGATGGAGGCTCCTGCTGTAGTGAGGAATGGGGTTCCAAGTATCAAAGGGACCTCCTTTTTATCTACCATATCCAGCACAGTGAGATCTGTTGGTATGGTGCAATTCCCAATCCTTAGCGGGTAATTAAAAATAAGACCGAGTGGAGACTTAAAGGAAGCATCCCCAAACATGATGGAAGAGCCAGGTCGCTTTATCAGAGTCTCTGCTTTCAACCTCTGAACTATACCCAAGGAAATCAAGTTGATACTAGCTCCGGAGTCAACAAGGGCATCATCAATCTGCAAATGTGCAAGAGAGCACGGAAGTGTGTTTCCCTTGATCCTGGAGTTTGGGAATAACTCGGGATGGATATGAGGTTGGTGGTTCAGATACGGGTGGGATATTCTTCCTGGGTTCGGGTGGATGCTGACTCGGTCGAGGCAGAAGACTATGGTGTGTTTGCTCGAGTGGATGCAGACTCGATCGAGTCAGAACATCATTCGGAGTAGTGGGTTCGATCGAGGCGCGCTTTTTAACTTCCACGAGTGTAGTCTCGGATACAGCTGAACACTCAACATCACAACCGTAGAGGAGTTGTGTAATCTCCTGTATGGGTCGTTCGTTCTCAGCAGCTTGTTCTTCATCAATGTTGGAGTGGATTACATGGCAATGGTCCTTGGGATTTTGAATTGCTTTCCCAGGAAGCTGACCAGTATGTGTTGTAGAAGAGGAGGCACCTTTGTTCTCAATGATTGTCATCCTGGAGTTTAACGATTCAAGCTTGTTGTTGATATCAGCAAGTTTCTTGCTTGTGTCCATAACTCCAGTTGCCTGACCTTGTAACAGCTGCTGTAGCAAGGCTCTCAGATCAGGTTCCTGGTCCGTCGGTACTTGACCCTGCTGTGGAGCAAATCCGGGTGGTGCTCCCTGCTGCTGTCTACTTTGATACCCGCCCTGTTGGCTCACAAACTGCCCTCGCGGAACGAACACTTTCTGCTGTTGCGGTTGGTTCTGCTGCTGCGTAGGCTGATTCTGCGGTGGCTGGGGAGGATAGACTTGGTCCTGAGGGTTTGCAACATTCGTACTGCGGTAGGACAGATTCGGGTTGGCGTTGTACGTGTAATAGCCTTTGTTGTAGCCACCCTGGTTGTTCTGCACATAACTCACTTCCTCAACCTGCTGATCAAACTCCCCTTCCTGGACAGGAACAAATTCATCTTCAGAGATGAAATGAACATGCTTCATGGCGGACTGAGCCTGAAGTAGCTTATCCAACTTTTCAGTCAAGCCCTTCACCTCCTTCTTTAACTTATCATCAGACTCGACAGAGCTGCGGTTCGTGCGGTCATACTCCTCGTTGTTGTTGCCATCCGAGCGAGCTATGTTCTCCACAAGCTGCCAGCCGTCCTCAACGTCCTGGTTAAGGAAGTCTCCGTTGCTCGCGGTGTCGAGCATCTGTCTGTACCTCGGGAGGACACCTCTGTACAGAGTGCTCAGGAGGGATTCGTTACTAAAGCCGTGGTGTGGGCACTGACTCGTGTAACATTTGAAGCGTTCCCAAGCCTCATAAAATGTCTCTCCATTCTTCTGATGGAACCCAGAGATCTCTGTGCGAAGCTTTGCGGTGCGTCCGGTGGAAAAGAACTTTGCAAGGAATGCCTTCTTGCATTCGTTCCATGTGGTGATCGAGTTATGCGGCAAGTTTTTCTCCCACTGGTGGGCTTTCTCTCCAAGAGTAAGCGGGAACAAACGCAGTTTGATGGCGTCTTCCGAAACGCCATTCACCTTAGTGAGATTACACAAACGGTCGAACTCGTCCAGGTGATCGATCGGATCCTCACAAGGCAATCCGTGGAACATCTTGTTCTGCACGAGGTTGATCATACCCAGCTTGATCTCAAAGTTATTGTTCTGGACAGGTGGGGGTATGATCCCCTGTCTCTGAGTATGCGTGTTCGGAGCATCACCAGCTCCGATTGGTCTAACCGGCCTCGCTGGAGGGTTTTCCATGATCTCGGCCTGTTGCCTCTGTTCTCTCAGAATTCTCTGTATTCGGTCGATGTTATCCAAATAGTATATCAGATTACCACTGCCTCGTGATCGTGTTTGCATTCACCTGAAAAGGCAAAATCAAAAACCCAGAGAGCAAAATATTCAAGTGGGAACGGATAACGTGATCGGATTTGCGTGCACCTGAGAATTCAAAGACAAAAACCCAGATAGCAAAGAAGATATTCGAAAAGTAAACAAAGAACTTGAACTAGGGTACTACGGGAATCCTAAATGCATCAAACGAAATCCCAAATCGGCAACGGCGCCAAATTGATAGTAGGATTTTACTCTACTTATGCAATCCCCTATTGTACTATCATGTCGATGTAGGACTTAGGGTTTATCAATCCAAAGTGGGAGGAGAATGAAACAGCTTAGGATTATGCAATAGTGACACAAGTCAAGACAGATGGTTGCTTGGTGTTGAAACGAAACTATCTATTTAAACGAAATGCAACGGGAATGAAAGCGGAAAAGTAAAACGATAAACTAAATCAAGCTTGATCGAGTTAAGCTAACCATGAGAAAGGTAGCTCGATCGAGTTAGGATAAAATGAAACAAGGAGAAACTGGTGCAGCTCGATCGAGTTAAGATACGAGTTTGCACTAAACTGACTCGATGGAGTCAGAGTAAAACAAGACTAAAGCAGAACGAAAACGTAAGTAAAGACTGGTATGATAGACAAAGGCTCAGGAACGGATTTGATGATCATGGAGAATCTAATGCTAATCAGCTATGCTTTCTAAAACGGCACGAACACGTGCTTATCCCTTCGGCCATGGAACCCCGAGGTCGGTTATCCCACTTCCCAGTGGCGTTACAAACCGCCTCTCTGGTTCAGTCCCGCTAACTCGATCGAGTTTGAGCGTGATCGAACCAGATATATAAAGAACCGGCCCATGTAATGCCCTAGAAGCCCCTCTGTGCAACCACTCTCGTGGGACAAAGGCATAAAGCTAATCCTCTGTTTTGCCTTGATCCGACGCTCAACCAAGCGGGTCAGGCCAGGAGCGTCTAGGATCGATCCACCATGGTCAGTGGCTGGATCGCATAGGGCATAGCTAAACAGAGAGGGATAATAGATGAAAACCTAAAGCATCAGAGATTAAACATAAACGATTCCCTAATCTAATCCATCCCTAAGCCTAAGGGAGAAATTACTCAAGATCCATAATCGAAATCATGTCTAAATAAACTAAAACCAACATAATAAGAAAGACAGAAAGGAGATTAACAACTTTTATTAAACAAGCAATTGCAAAATGTGAATAACAAAGTCTGGAATCTTAAATTGAAAACAGGAAGTTTCTGGAACAAAAATTAAGAACAGAAAGCTAAAAAATGCGAAAAAACTAAGATAAGGGGCGGATGAGGTCAGCAGCCCTTTTATAGGCAAGCTACTAGGGCTTCCAGCAAGGGAGTAACCGCCTTAGTCCAACTCGATCGAGTTGGTTGATCGAGTTGGCTTTTGTCTGGCTCGATCGAGTTGCTTGGTTGGATGGTTTGGCCTAGCTCGGTCGAGGTGCTTGTTCAAGGTTGTATCCTTCTCTGCTCGATCGAGTTGCTTGATCGAGTTGAGGTTTGCCTCTTCTCATTATAATGAGCCTGTTTTTCAGCTCACACCTGAACATGCTAAACTTCCATCAACATTGTCTGTATTCAGCAACTTTTTGCTCGGAGAGATTTTCTCTCAGGTTGGTTATATCAAATAGTTGTTCCTTTCTGTTTGCTCCTGTGAAGGTTCTGTACACTAAATTCTTGGTTTATCTAAAAACAAATAGGATCCTCTAAGAGCAAGTGACAAGCCATTGACGAGTTGTGGTCCTTATAAAATGAAAGAAGACGATGCAATGGTTTACCGAAGACCGTATCTCACCTCAGGTTCTTCTGGTTTTGCCCTTAACGCCATTAGCAGAGCCATGAAGAAAGAGCTTAAGGTTCATAAAGTGTCCTGTCAAGATTCAAGATAAAGATTTTTCAAGTCCATATATATAGAGAAAGATCGGATTTTTTCTAAGAAGTTTTACCTGACAGGGCTATGCAGAAGAGATGAGGAAATCACTGATGGATAAAGACTGGAAAATCCCGACCACCGTGTGCTGGGGACAGCGAGACAAGTGGCTAAGCTATGAAGGAGTTGAAGACTTTTGCAAGAGTTCGGGACACAAACTCGTTGAACTTCCAATGGTACTGGATTTATTCCTTACATCCATGAGACATTGCTAAACAACAATGCTAACTTCAATCGATTTTTCCCTTAATCAGGCTGGTCATCATGTACAAGAGGATTGTGGAGAGGAGCTTGGAGGAATAATCTCAAGAATCATAAGCAAATCTGCTCTTCTCTAATAGGAGCGAGCTACTTCGCAAGAAGATTGAGAAAATTGTAAAGAGTCATGAAACAACCATTTGTAAAAACTCAGCTTTATTTCAAAACCTTTTGTACTTCCAGTGGTACATATATCTATAATGTAAGTCACCAGCAAGATTTTTGAGATAAATCTCCGGTTCTCTAGTACAAATTTTGTAACATCTCTACAAAGAATTTAACTTGAGCTACATGTATACCTCCAGTAAATGGTTAAATGCAGCACCGAGAAGGATACGAAGATCCTCAGAATGCTGTCATCTTACCAGTCTTGTTATCAGCTCTCCCTTTTCTTTTCTCTTCCTTTGGTGTCTTCAGTGTATTCATGTGCTTCTATGAATGTATAGTTTGTGTCGAAAACAAGAAAATCTTTCAGTGTTGGAATCGGTCTATCCAGCATTCATCGTTCTTCACAGCATTTTTCCATCTGTGTTTAAAAGTCTCTAACTCGGCGTAAGTCTGCTTCCGAACCTAGATAATAACAGTCTCCTCTTTTAGCCATTTCAAAGCATTCTATGGACATTAAGAAAAAAGAAAACTGATCTCTCTCTTTTCAAGTACCAAACTTGTAAGAAGCTTACCTCAGATCTAGCAGATGACATTTGAGGTGTTGAAGATGGTTTCTGCGTGGTAACGGTAATTTAGACAAGAGTTAAAATCTAAAAGGTCAAAAAGAAGAGAGCAGATTATAGTAAAGAGCTGCATACAGATTTGTCTGAACTATGCTGAGTCTTGGTGTTATCGAGTCTTGAACTATACATAATATCGTGCTAGCTTACAACAGTTGCTTGATCATTCACTTCAAAAAGGGATGAATCGACTTAAGAAGTGAGAAGAAAGAGAGGTGAAACAAGAGCCAAGACATGTGTTTTATAAAAGAGGATGGGTAAGAGTCCATAACCCCTTTGATCGATATTCCCTAGTTGAGACCACACCTTTAGAAACTAAAGGAAAAACTAAAGGAGTCAAAGGTGGAGAATTTAGATGGCCTAAAGAGAAGTGGATTGCTTTGGGATGATTGCAAAACTCATGGTATGTACTTTCTTGTTCTTAATTCTAAATGCCATTGCTGTTTTATTGTGGATCACTAAGAGAAATGTCAACATAGATTTCCAAAAAGATTTAAGAGTTCTCATGTTTTCAAACCTCTTTTCCATGCTTAGTTTGATTGGGGACAAGCAAAATATAAGTCTGGGGGAGTTGATATATCCATATTTTGCATGATTTTACTTAGTATTTATCTATGTTTTCAAGTATTTTCAATAAGGTTTTATGCCTTTAGAGGTAGTTTTCTTGTATTTGTTGGTTTTGGAGTCTTAACAGGTTAAAACATCAAAAAGGATTCAAAAAGGAGAAAAAGAGCCTCAAACCATGATCCATGCAAGTTTCCAAGTCAAGAGCATCAATATAACTCCATTTGTCCGATTCTCGTATTCGGACTGAACCGGAGCATCCGAAAGATGGCCGCGGTTTAAGGTCTTTCCGACGTCCAAAAATCATGATCTTGGTCTTGATGGATAGATATTGGAGTTACGCATCACGGAAAGGTGGATTCAAGCCATATTGATCAACCATCAGGGAGAAACTCTTTTTCTCCCAAGACGTGTCCGCCAGGCGAGGAAACGAAGCCCATGGAGACTTGGTGTTACAAACGGCCCGGGATTCCGCGGCATGGACCCTGTCTCGACTTAACACAAGCCCAGATTGCTTTTGGTGGTTTACTTGTCCTGAACCCAGTCCAATCAAGTCGCAAATCATCAAGGCCGGTTAACCGGAAAGTTTCCTTTTTCAGCACTTCATAAACCTAGTGACTACAAGCCTATAAATACTTGCTTTTAGCCTCTGAAAGGGGGAGAGCCGCGAGTGTCTCGTGCAAGAGGAGAGTGGCCGTCAGAGAGAGAGAGAGAAGCCCTAGAAGCTCGCCATCTAGGAGGAGGAGAAGGAGGCACAACTCAAGTCTTGCTCATGCACAAAAACCTTGTTCTTGTTCTTTTCAACTTTTCCTTTTCTATTGTACTTTGGATCTAAGAAGTTATCAAGGGATTTCGACTTGTTCTTCAACAGAGAAGCTTATTCTATCCCTTATCTCTTTTTAATACTTGCATAATGCTTTCAATCATTGCTTGCTTGTTTGATTGCACCATGTCCGAGTAGAGTCATTTGTTAGGCGAGGTAAATCAATGAAACTTGTATGATGTGATTGGCGATTGCAATTGGGACTTTTATTCAGGAACTGATCATCACCTTTAATTGAGTTTAATGCATGATTGCTTTACCGTACATCTAGCAATCTGATCTTAGGGAAATAGAACCTCGAAAGTGTTGCATCTAGTTCCCGAAACTAGTATTTGGTGAGCTACGCGTCTTAGGCAACGAAAGCTAACCTAAGGAGTCTAGTGAACTCTATCATTACTTGAACCATTAATGCATGATTACAGCTTGTAATAACCATCAAAATTTGAGTCTATTAGGCTGATTAATCATAGTGGTTGGAGCCACGAAAGTGGAAAGACCATACCTTAGTGTTTTGTGTTCATGATAGTTCATAATGAAATACCAATGTAATCATCACTTCATTACATGTTTTCAAAGATTATCCTTTGCCTAACTCTTTCTTTTCTTGTTTACAACTCTCATTTACTTATTTGCTTTTGTTTCCTTTCATTTTAGGTTCACCACAACAACATATTTTCTGTTCTAGCTACTCATCAATCACCACAAGTTTGAAGCGAGATCACACCCTCCTTGTGTTCGAACCCGACTACAACACAGCTGTGCACTTGCAGCTCATTTTGGTTGGGTTATAAATATTAAAACTTGAAGCTAAACCCAAGCCCCATCAAGTTTTTGGCGCCGTTGCCGGGGAGGCTGTTGCATTTCCTTCAAACTTTTTGATTGATTTTTAGTCTAGTTCTTACTTTCTTGCATTTTACTTTCTGTTTTTCATAAAACCTTAAAAACTCATAAAAATTTTACTTAAATGTCTTCCTTTATGTGTCTTAGGTGCAGGACAAGAAGGTCTAACTCAAACAACACACTAGAAGAGAAAGAATGGACTTGATGAGCTTTTATGCACTTCCCCCACCGGTTAGGCCGCACAAAGTGGAAGTGAACTACATTGGTGGAAACTTTGTGTATCCTGGCCAGCACGTCTATCAAGTAGCTAAATACCAGCATAAGTAACATGTCTACCCTCAAGGGATCTGTCAAGTGAAGCTGCCTTTCACTTTCCCTCAAGCTGTTGCACCGGCTCAACAAGAAGAGAAGATAGATGTAGTCTTTGAAAGATACATGGAGGAGCAAAGGCAAATCAACAAGAACCTCTGTGAGAAGCTAGATCACGTGTTCACTGATTTTGCATCAAGTTTGAGTCTCTCTCCACTCGTGTCCAGAGGTTGGGGGTTCACACCGTCCTAACCGCGGAAGCCGTAAGGAAGCAAAATGAAGTAAACCCTCAAACATTTTCTAGTTTTGTCCTATCTAAGGAGAACCAGCTCGCCCTTGTCCCTACACCATCTCAAGAAGGAGAAAAAGAAGCTGATCCTAAGGAGAGCCAGAAACCGGGGCTGTTTCCAGGGGAGTCAAGAAGAGCTTACACCGGTGCGATCATAGACTTCATGAGAAGCCGCATGTCACTAGGAAATATCCGACAAGATGTTTTCTATCAAAGCATCGACTTCAAGACAGCACCAAGAGAGATCAAGCTGCCACCAGAGAAGACTTCTAACATGCCAAAGAAAGAAGCCATAATGCCTAAAGACGCCAAGGAGAGTGACCCCTATCCTAAACCGAAAGTGGCCATGAAACCGTCAAAGCTGAAACATAAAGATGTCTTCACGGATATCTACTCGGTTTTGCTCCATACCTTGGACGAAAATGAAGCTGATGAGGAGCCTGATGGCGTACATAAGTCCTTTGCCAAGATGATAATCCTTACCCCTAAGGATCCGGACCCAAAAGAAGCTCATACCGCAAAAGAGAAGCTCATGAACACCTTAAAGATCTTCCCGAGGGCATTTGTCTTCAAATATGGCATAGGAGATGATCTTGGCGTGCCCAGACCACCACGAAAGCCCCCTGAACCGGAGAATGGAGAATCTAAAGGGACCCCAAACCCTTTAGTTGAGCTCATCCACACCTAAAAAGAAAAAGGAGTCAAGCTAAATGACTTAAAACAAAGCGCTTTGTGGGAGGCAACCCACATGGTTTTTATTTTCATTTTAAATTTTCATATCATTATTGCATGCATAACTACTTAGTTTTATTTTTCAGGAGTTTTTAAAATTGCCTAAAAATACAAAAAAATGTTTTTAGGATGAAGAACCAAAAGGAGACCAAAACAAGAAAGTGACCCACCCTTTGTTTCCACCCTTGTAGAAGGCGAAATCTCCAATCAAGGTAAGTAACTTCTCCTCATGCATTCATTAAAAACCATCTTTGATCCTCACTTGATAAGCATTTGAACCTTGAACTTCATTAGTTACATTTAATGGTTTAAATTGCTTAATATTGATGGTTAATGAATGAGAATGAATCTTGACTTGTCAAACTGAATTATACATTGATTTCACTGATGATAAAACTATTTCAGAACTTTGGGATCCCTAACCAAGACCCAACATGTTTTTATAGTTTATACCATATTCTCTTAGATTGTTAACTTCAAGTTGGTTACTTGGAGATCTCAATCTAAGACCGGACTTAATAGTGGTTTCAAGTATTTTGCAAGGACTTCAATCTTTGACAGGAAGGACACAAAGGAGAGATACTATAACCGACCAAAACTACAATCCATATGGCGGTTTAAAGGCGGTTTCAATGGAGGATCACAACAAGGCACAAGAAACAAGGTGGGCACGACCTGGAAATGATAATGGTGGATACAAGAATCACTTCGGTCGAAGAAAATCACAAAATGGTCGAGTAGATTTCAAGATATCCCATCCGGCGAGATTCTCTCGGCCAAACCGGTGCAAAGGTGGACAAACATCAACCATCTCCCAAACCACGTTACCGATGTCCACCAAACTTCACAGGTGGCTAGACAACACCATGTTGGTCGGCAAATCCAAAAGATAGGACGGAGTAATGTTGACGGATCAGGAGATATGCAAAGATGCCTCATTCGGTCGATAGCGGTGCACCCAAAGGCCGGCAAAACCGAAATCACGGCATGGAGACACCACCAGCTGGAGATGGATCCTTGGAGCTTCAACATCATTATTCCAGAAGAAAATCAAGGAACGAACGAGCCAATCACAAAGAAGTCAAGAAAACTCTTCCCGGAGCCGAATTGACCACTTTGTGAAGGAACTCTCAATCCGCTCCTTCGTTTGGCCCCAAATTTCACCAGTGTCAATCAAATATGAGGTTGGTCGATGGAATTTCAAGATAGGTCGAAGAATTCTTCATCATTTGCGCTGTGGTCTATTGCACTATCATCCGGTCGATCGAATGGACCACCAAATGAAGAATCTCACAAACCGCTCGTTCGTTTGACCTCAAACTTCACGAGGAGCTCTAAAACATCAACTTGGATGGTAAAATTTCAATATGGTACATGAAATTCTTAACGGTTTGTTCTGTGGTTCATAGCACTCATTTCGGGTCGACCAAATGAGCCATACTCGACCAAAATGCAAACCGGCGAGAATCAGACCTGGAAATTCAAAATTCACCGACCAATCATGCCTACAGAGGAGCCCCAATCCGTTATCTGACCCTGATCTTCATCACAACTGGTCAACACTTCGTAACATCATCTTAACCTTTCCCTTTTCCATTTTATTCCATCTTTACCTCTCTTAATCTGATTTTTCTTACACCGGGACGGTGCAAGTTAAGTCTGGGGGGATTATACTAATAAGTTTGTTCATTTTGGCATTTCATCTTGCATCATTTTTCTTTTCATCGAGTCGTTTTTATTGAGTCAAAACTTTTGTCGAGAATTATGACTTTATCTTGGACCTAACCATTGTTGTGCCTGTGTTTAAGTGACCATTGATCAGTTATTGGCAGTTTACTTCATCACATGTGCACCATGAGTGGATTGATCTACCAAAAATGTCCACATCTCCAAGGGCTTAAGAAGGATCCATCTTTGACTCCGCACCTTAATGAACTTAACCTTCTCGGCTAGGGGCTTGGCATTACAAAGGGCATGACTCCTCATCCTCACTACCAAGTGAAAAGTCTGTGTGAGTTCGGTTTCCCTCTCTCTCCCCTTCAAATTTAAGAAAAAGCACCAAGGTCCAAGTAACCGGGTATTAGGTGGCAACCACCATCAATACTCGTGTCTATGGAAGACCTTTTGATCCAAGTAACCGGGGATTAAGTGGCTACAACCATCAATACTCGCGTCTATGGAAGATCCATCAAAAACCTCCACAAAGAGGAGAAGAAGTCGAATAAAAAAATACCTTGCTACCCTAAAAAAGGGATGAATCGACTTAAGAAGTGAGAAGAAAGAGAGGTGAAACAAGAGCCAAGACATGTGTTTTATAAAAGAGGATGGGTAAGAGTCTATAACCCCTTTGATCGATATTCCCTAGTTGAGACCACACCTTTAGAAACTAAAGGAGTCAAAGGTGGAGAATTTGGATGGCCTAAAGAGAAGTGGATTGCTTTGGGATGATTGCAAAACTCATGGTATGTACTTTCTTGTTCTTAATTCTAAATGCCATTGCTGTTTTATGTGGATCACTAAGATAAATGTCAACATGGATTTCCAAAAAGATTTAAGAGTTCTCAGGTTTTCAGACCTCTTTTCCATGCTTAGTTTGCTTGGGGACAAGCAAAAGATAAGTCTGGGGGTGTTGATATATCCATATTTTGCATGATTTAATTAGTATTTATCTATGTTTTCAAGTATTTTCAATAAGGTTTTATGCCTTTAGAGGTAGTTTTCTTGTATTTGTTGGTTTTGGAGTCTTAACAGGTTAAAACATCAAAAAGGATTCAAAAAGGATCAAAAGAGCTTCAAACCATTATCCATGCAAGTTTCCAAGTCAAGACCATCAATATAACTCCATTTGTCCGATTCTCGTATTCGGACTGAACCGAAGCATCCGAAAGATGGCCGCGGTTGAAGGTCTTTCCGACGTCCAAAAATCATGATCTTGGACTTGATGGATAGATATTGGAGTTACGCATCACGGAGAAGTGGATTCAAGCCATTTTGATCAACCATCAGGTAGAAACTCTTTTTCTCCCAAGACGTGTCCGCCAGGTGAGGAAAAGAAGCCCATGGAGACTTGGTGTTACAAACGGCCCGGGATTCCGCGGCAAGGACACTGTCTCGACTTAACACAAGCCCAGCTTTCTTTTGGTGGTTTACTTGTCCTGAACCCGGTCCAATCACGTCGCAAATCATCAAGGCCGGTTAACCGGAAAGTTTCCTTTTTCAGCACTTCATAAACCTAGTGACTACAAGCCTATAAATACTTGCTTTTAGCCTCTGAAAGGGGGAGAGCCGCGAGTGTCTTGTGCAAGAGGAGAGTGGCCGTCAGAGAGAGAGATAAAAGCGCTTGAAGCTCGCCATCTAGGAGGAGGAGAAGGAGGCGCCACTCAAGTCTTGCTCTTGCACAAAAACCTTGTTCTTGTTCTTTTCATCTTTTCCTTTTCTATTGTACTTTGGATCTAAGAAGTTATCAAGGGATTTTGACTTTTTAATACTTGCATAATGCTTTCAATCATTGCTTGCTTGTTTGATTGCACCATGTCCGAGTAGATTCATTTGTTAGGAGAGGTAAATCAATGAAACTTGTATGATGTGATTGGCGGTTGCAATTGGGACTTTTATTCATGAACTGATCTTCACCTTTACTTGAGTTTAATGCATGATTGCTTTACCGTACATCTAGCAATCTGATCTTAGGGAAATAGAACCTCGAAAGTGTTGCATCTAGTTCTCGAAACTAGTATTTGGTGAGCTACTCGTCTTAGGCAACGAAAGCTGACCTAAGGAGTCTAGTGAACTCTATCATTACTTGAACCATTAATGCATGATTACAGCTTGTAATAACCATCGAAAGTTGAGTCTATTAGGCTGATTAATCATAGTGGTTGGAGCCACGAAAATGGAAAAACCATACCTTAGTGTTTTGTGTTCAAGATAGTTCATAATGAAATACCAATGCAATCATCACTTCATTACATGTTTTCAAAGATTATCCTTTGCCTAACTCTTTCTTTTCTTGTTTACAAGTCTCATTTACTTATTTGCTTTTGTTTCCTTTCATTTTAGGTTCACCACAACAACATATTTTCTGTTATAGCTACTCATCAATCACCACAAGTTTGAAGCGAGATCACACCCTCCTTGTGTTCGACCCCGACTACAACACAGCTGTGCACTTGCAGCTCATTTTGGTTGGGTTATAAATATTAAAACTTGAAGCTAAACCCAAGCCCCATCAAGTTTTTGGCGCCGTTGCCGGGGAGGCTGTTGCATTTCCTTCAAACTTTTTGATTGATTTTTAGTCTAGTTCTTACTTTCTTGCATTTTACTTTCTGTTTTTCATAAAACCTTAAAAACTCATAAACATTTTACTTAAATGTCTTCCTTTATGTGTCTTAGGTGCAGGACAAGAATGTCTAACTCAAACAACACACTAGAAGAGAAAGAATGGACTTGATGAGCTTTTATGCACTTCCCCCACCGGTTAGGCCCGCACAAAGTGGAAGTGAACTACATTGGTGGAAACTTTGTGTATCCTGGCCAGCACGTCTATCAAGGAGCTAAATACCAGCATAAGCAACATGTCTACCCTCAAGGGATCTGTCAAGTGAAGCTGCCTTTCACTTTCCCTCAAGCTGTTGCACCGGCTCAACAAGAAGAGAAGATAGATGTAGTCTTGGAAAGATACATGGAGGAGCAAAAGCAAATCAACAAGAACCTCTGTGAAAAGCTAGATCACGTGTCCACTGATCTTTGCATCAAGTTTGAGTCTCTCTCCACTCGTGTCCAGAGGTTGGGGGTTCACACCGTCCTAACCGCGGAAGCCGTAAGGAAGCAAAATGAGGTAAACCCTCAAACATTTTCTAGTTCTGTCCTATCTAAGGAGAACCAGCTCGCCCTTGTCCCTACACCATCTCAAGAAGGAGAAAAAGAAGCTGATCCTAAGGAGAGCCAGAAACCGGGGCTGTTTCCAGGGGAGTCAAGAAGAGCTTACACCGGTGCGATCATAGACTTCATGAGAAGCCGCATGTCATTAGGAAATATCCGACAAGATGTTTTCTATCAAAGCATCGACTTCAAGACAGCACCAAGAGAGATCAAGATGCCACCAGAGAAGACTTCTAACATGCCAAAGAAAGGAGCCATAATGCCTAAAGACGCCAAGGAGAGTGACCCCTATCCAAAACCGAAAGTGGCCATGAAACAGTCAAAGATGAAACATAAAGATGTCTTCACGGATATCTACTCGGTTTTGCTCCATACCTTGGACGAAAATGAAGCTGATGAGGAGCCTGATGGCGTACATAAGTCCTTTGCCAAGATGATAATCCTTACCCCTAAGGATCCGGACCCAAAAGAAGCTCATACCGCAAAAGAGAAGCTCATGAACACCTTAAAGCTCTTCCCGAGGGCATTTGTCTTCAAATATGTCATAGGAGATGATCTAGGCGTGCCCAGACCACCACGAAAGCCCCCTGAACCGGAGAATGGAGAATCTAAAGGGACCCCAAACCCTTTAGTTGAGTCATCCACACCTAAAAAGAAAAAGGAGTCAAGCTAAATGAGTTAAAACAAAGCGCTTTGTGGGAGGCAACCCACATGGTTTTTATTTTCATTTTAAATTTTCATATCATTATTGCATGCATAACTACTTAGTTTTATTTTTCAGGAGTTTTTAAAATTGCATAAAAATACAAAAATGTTATAGAAGAAGAGAGAACAAGAGAAGAGAGGAATTGGTTGTGTTCTTATTCCATGAATAATGAATCCTTTATATAGGAATACAAGTAGGGTTTAGCTTAGAGAATAAGTACAACTTGGGGACAAAGTAACAACATTCTAGAAATGGGCTTTCTAATGGGCATCCACTTAATAACCCATAACACTCCCCCTTGGATGTCCATTAAAATGTGATAACTTGTAACACGCATAAAATGCTACCTCATTAAAAACCTTACCAGGAAAACCCAATGGGAAAAACCATGGTTAAGGGAAAAAGAGTGTAGCGCGCAGTTACTCCCCCTAATGAGAACATCCGTTGAGATCTTTGAGACGACGCAATCCAATCATATGAATTAACTTCTTGAAAGTAGCGGTTGGAAGCGCTTTGGTGAATAAGTCTGCTAAATTTTCGCTTGAACGAATCTGTAGAACACGTACATCGCCATTCTTCTGCAATTCATGGGTGAAGAAGAACTTTGGTAGAATGTGCTTTGTTCTGTCACCTTTGATGTATCCATCCTTAAGTTGTGCGATGCATGCAGCATTGTCTTCATACATGACTGTTGGAGCTTCTTTTCCTGCAGATAGACCACAATCTTCTCGTATATGTTGAACAACAGATCTTAACCATACGCACTCGCGACTAGCCTCGTGAATAGCTAAAATCTCTGCATGGTTAGAAGAAGTAGCTGCAAGAGTCTGTTTCATAGAACGCCAAGAAATAGCAGTACCTCCACATGTGAACACATATCCAGTTTGTGATCGAGCATTATGAGGATCGGATAAATATCCTGCATCAGCAAACCCAATTAAGTCTTCCTTGCATGTGTTAGAAAAGAAAAGACCCATATCTTTCGTGCCTTGAAGGTAACGAAATATATATTTAATCCCATTCCAATGCCTTCGAGTTGGACATGAGCTAAATCTTGCCAATAGATTTACTGCAAATGATATATCAGGTCTTGTGTGACTAGCAAGATACATCAGTGCCCCTATTGCACTTAAGTATGGTACTTCAGGACCAAGAATGTCTTCATTGTTTTCTCGAGGGCGGAAAGGATCTTTTAACACATCAAGTGATCTTACAATCATTGGGCTGCTTAAAGGATGTGCTTGATCCATAGAAAACCTTTTCAGAATTTTCTCTGTGTATGTTGTTTGGTGCAACAGGATTCCATCTTTAAGATGTTCAATTTGCAATCCCAAACAAAATTTTGTTTTTCCGAGATCCTTCATCTCAAATTCTTTCTTCAAGTATTCTACTGTATATGAAATCTCTGCAGGAGTTCCAATAATATTCAGATCATCAACATACACTGCAATGACAACAAATCCTTGCCCAAATCTCTTTATAAAGATGCATGGTCTTACAGGGTCATTTTTATAGCCTTCTCTTAACAAGTACTCACTAAGGCGGTTATACCACATACGCCCTGACTGTTTTAATCCATAAAGAGATCGATTAAGTTTTATGCAGTATTGTTCTCTGGAACTAGAGTTTCCTGCTTCAGGCAGTGTGAATCCTTCTGGAACTGTCATATAAATGTCAGTATCCAGTGGTCCGTACAAGTAGGCTGTGACTACATCCATCAGCCGTAAGTCTAGTCCTTCTCTTATTGCCAGAGTAATAAGGAACCTGAATGTAGTTGCATCCACCACAGGAGAATATGTCTCTTCATAATCAACTCCAGGTATTTGTGAGAAACCTTGTGCAACTAAACGAGCTTTGTATCTTGAAATTTCACCATTTTCGTTCTTCTTTCTCACAAAAATCCATATGTGTCCTACTGGTTTGACACCTTTAGGTATACGGACTACTGGTCCAAACACATCTCTCTTTCCAAGAGATTTCCTTTCTGCATCTATTGCTTCATTCCATTTTGGCCAATCATTTCTTTGTGTACACTCTGCAATAGATGTTGGTTCATGATCCTCATTCATAATATCAATTGCTACACTGTATGAAAAAATTTCATCGACGTCGATATGCTTTCGGTTCCACTTTATTCCAGACATGACATAATTTATTGAGATCTCTTCATTCTCAGGTACCTGAACGGTCATGTGTAAAGTCTCTTCTGGAGATTTTTCATTCGTGATATCCTCGATTTCACCGTTGCCAATTTCTGCTCCTTTTCTTTTTCGAGGATTTTTATCTTTGGAACCAGTAGGTCTACCACGCTTCTGGCGTGTCTTAGACTCACTAGCAATTTGATTATGTCCTTCTGAGACATTAATTCTAATTGGAGCATTTTCAGCTGGTATATGTGACTTTGTCACCCTTTTTGGGTCAGCAAATGCTTCTGGCAACTGATTTGCTAAACTCTGTGATATCATCATATTTTGCATGTTTTAACTAAGTATTTATTGGTGTTTTCAAATGTTTTCAATAAGGTTCTATGCCTTTAGAGGTAGTTTTCTTGTATTTGTTTGTTTTGGAGTCTTAACAGGTTAAAACATCAAAAAGGATTCAAAAAGGAGCAAAAGAGCCTCAAACCATGATCCATGCAAGTTTCCAAGTCAAGAGCATCAATATAACTCCATTTGTCCGATTCTCGCATTTGGACAAAACCGGAGCATCCGAAAGTTAACCGCGGCAAGGGGTCTTCCCGACGTCCACAAATCATGATCTTGGTCTTGCTGGATAGATATTTGAGTCATGCATCACGACGAAGTGGATTCAAGTCATTTAGATCAACCATCACTAATATACTCTTTTTCTCCCAAGACGTGTCCGCCAGGCGAGGAAACGAAGCCCATGGAGACTTGGCGCCACCAAATGGCCCGGGATGCAGCGGCATGGACCTTGTCTCGACTTAGCACAAGCCCAGCTTTCTTTTGGTGGTTTACTTGTCCTAAACCCGGTCTGATCACGTCGCAAATCATCAATGCCGGTTAACCGGAAAGTTTCCTTTTTCGACACTTAACAAACCTAGCGACTTCTACCCTATAAATACGAGTTTTTAGCCTCAGAAAAAAGGAGAGAGCAGCTGCGCCGTCAAGAGAAGGAGAGAAAGCCATCCTGGAAGCAGAGAGAAGAGGTTTCTCTCAAGATCGAAGGCGCACACACTCTTGCACTCAAGACATCCTTACACTTGTTCTTTTCTCTTTTCTCTTGTATTGAATCCGAGAGATTATTGTGGAGAGGCCGACTTATTCTTAAATATAGAGAAGTTTTCTTCACCCTTTACCTCTTTTTCATTACTTATAATGTCCATACTCATCGTGTTTTGTGTTAACCGCGCCATGATTGAGTAGTCTACCCGCTAGGTTAAGGGCTAAGCCGAAAGGCTCATGAATTTGTTAACTTGATCTTTTGAGTTGGGATAATTTATTAGGTTTCATCACCTTTACTTGAGCATAATGCCGCTTGCTTTTCTGATCTACTAGCATCGGATCTTGGGTTAATATACTCTCCAAAAGCTTGCTATATTACCGGACTTAGTATTTGGTGAGCGATGTATCACAACCACCGAAAGATGAGTTGTGAATCATTGTGAACAATCATAACTTGAACACCTTTAATGCATGTTTTCAACTTGTAATAACCAGCGAAAGTTGAGTCTATTAGGTTGATTTAACATAGTAGTTTGATCCACGAAAGTGGGATAACTATACCTTTGTGTTATGAGTTCATGAACGGTTTCTATCATATCCCTTCCATTCGATTAACTTGTTAATGATTCATGATGCCTTGAGGTTAGCCCAATGCCTAGTATCTCCACTTATTGATTTCCATTCTCTCTACTTGTTTGCTATTTTCTAACTAGTTAAAATCCGAACCAAACACCATTTTGTTTAGCTTGATTCAACCTCCTTACAATTTGTAGTACAACCGATAGGTCCTTGTGGATTCGATCCCATCTATACTTACCTCGTTGCTGTGCACTTGCAGGTAGCTCTAGTGGGTAAAACTTGAAGCAATCCCACGCTCACATCAAGTTTTTGGCGCCGTTGCCGGGGACCTTCTTTTCTACAAGTTTGGACTAGAATCTAGACTAAAACGTTTTTCCTTTGTTTTGTCACTTAACATTTTTCTTTAGTTTGTTTTCAAGCTCTTGTAGGTACGACTTGAGCTGAGCTATGGATCAGGAAGCACATGATAAAGGGCCGCCACTTAGTGTTTTTCTTGGAGCAAATCGCATTGATGACCGCCCTTTGATTGGAGTTCAAAACCGTTTACCGCAAAACGGCAATGAACCGGAGCTCGACATTTACGGGCCGGCGCATCAACCACCCCAAGACGACCACCGAGAGGGGCCAAATCAAGAGTACATTGGAGATAGTGACTCCAGACCAGAGCTTCTACAAAGCCGTAGCCCCATCCGGATGCAAGACGGCCAACGTTATGAGATTAAGGCGCGGGTTATCGCATTGGCGAAGCAAAGTAAATACCATGGACTTCTTGAGGAGGATCCTTTGGATCATGTTGATTATTTTGAGGAGTTGTGCAGCACTACAAGCGCCAATGGAGTTCCAGTAGACTACCTGAGGTGCCGGCTCTTTGCTTTCACTTTGGCGGGCAAAGCGCTTAGATGGCTAAAATCTTTGCCGTCTCGCTCAATCAACACATGGATGGAGTTCAAGAAGGCTTTTCTAGGGCAATTCTACACCAAACAAAGGGCAACCTTGATGAGGAGCAAAATCTCAGGCTTCCAGAAAGGTCCTATAGAGCCATACCATGAAGCTCTAGAGCGTTTCAAAGAATACATAAGAGATTGCCCACAACACGGCTTTTCGGATGTCAATCTATGGAACACCTTCTATGATGGGATTAGGCGAGAGTACAAGCTATGCCTTGACATATCTAGCAATGGGGACTTCATGAGCAAGACCATTAAAGAGGCTAAGATATTAATAGACAACTTGGCGGCCAGTGATAGCAAGAACCAGCCGAGCTATGAGGAAACCATTAAGGCGATCAACACAAGACCGGAGCAAACCGAGTTCAAGGAGATCAAATCCATGATCTCTAAACTTTTGGAGAGGCAACCGAGGCAATGCCAAGTCTTTGAAGACAACCAAACCTTGGATGAGGAGATGGACCGGGAGATCTTTGGCAATCTTCAAAGAGACGTGAACTTCATCAGCAAACATGAACCCGGAGAAAGAAGTCTTACGCCGTTTCTCAACACTCAAGACCGTTACTATGGTGAAAAGAATTCTTCTAGCTACCCTCTTCAGCACTCCAATCATCAGCTCATGCACATCCCTAAGGTGACCTTACCTAACCCGAGGCACCAGCCGATGCATAGAGACGATCAAGAAGGTGATCTTAAATCTTATATCTACGAGTCCATGCATGAGCAAAGGCAAGCCAACAAAGAGATTCATGAGAAGATACACCACATGTACTATGACCTGAATAGTAAGTTTGATTCTCTTGAATCCCACGTGAAGCGGCTTGATCTCCAAATAGCCCACATCGCCGGTTCAATCAAAAGGCCAATCGGAGTCCTTCCCGGCCAACCCGAGGTAAATCCAAGAAAGGAACACATTGCCGCCATCACTCTTAGGAGTGGGACGCAACTAGATGAGGTGCAAATGCCGGAGGGAGCTGAGAAGGAGTCGACCCAGCATACAATCGTGATAGATGAGAATGAACCGGAAGTTAACAATGCGGCCAATGGAGAATTAGAAGAAGAAATCATCCCACCGTTGATATCTCGAGTGTACAAGCCGAAAGCACCCTTCCCTAGGGTTGTGAAGAAGCCTAAGAAGGAAAAGGAGCAAGCAAAGCTAAGAGATCTTGTGAGCCAGCTAAGTGTTAGGCTACCATTTGTTGACGCTTGCATGATCATACCGTCTTTGAAAAAGTACATGAAGAGTATCTTGACAAGCAACCTAAGCTTGGAAGAAGGTGTGATGCTGATAACTCAAGAATGCAGTGATGTGCTTCAAAACCAAACAACGGAGAAGCTTGATGATCCGGGCAGCTTTGTGCTATCTTGTCAAATCGGAGGTACAACTTTCAATCGATGCCTTTGTGACTTGGGCTCTAGCGTGAATTTAATGCCTTACACGGTGGCCAGACGTCTTGGGATAACTAATTTCAGGCCAACAAAGATTCAACTAGTCTTTGCGGATCGATCGGTTAGAAGACCGGTTGGAATTGTAACCGATGTTCAAGTCATGATCGGTAAATGTTCCATACCGGCTGATTTTGTGGTGTTAGAGCTTGATCAAGAGCCTAAGGACCCCTTGATCCTTGGGCGACCATTCTTAGCCACCGCCGGTGCCATAATTGACGTCAAAGGAGGAAAGATCGACTTGCATTTGGGAGACCTCGTGATGAAATTTCAAGTGGACAAGTCACTCGGCAAGCCGACAATAGACGGGCATTCGTTTTTGGTGGATAACATGAGCGAGGTTTCTGAAGGTATCTATCAAGAGCTCATTATGAATGACCCATTAGAGATGGCGTTAACCGGGGGTGAAAGAGATGACGACCATTTGAATGAAGAAGCACACCGGCTGACCAGGATTCTAGATGGCGCTGCCACTTATGACAAACTAGTAGCATACATCGGCTTGGGGGAGGATGTAAAGAAGCCGGGAGCAACTAAGAACCTCACCAAAGCTTCGAATGATCCTTGGAGCCAGCATAGAGCACCCTAGGTCGAGCTTAAAGAGCTTCCAGTTGGACTAAGGTATGCGTTTCTTGGACCTAATAATACATATCCGGTCATTATCAATTCAAACCTAACCAATGTGGAGACGGCTCTATTGCTTTGTGAGTTGAGAAAACACCGTAAAGCCCTTGGGTATACCCTTGAGGATATCACGGGCATCTCTCCGGACCAATGTATGCACAGGATACACCTTGAGCACCAAAGGAGGTTAAACCCGAACTTAAAAGATGTTGTGAAAAAAGAGATAATGAAACTTTTGGAAGAGGGGATCATATATCCAATCTCGGATAGTACTTGGGTAAGTCCGGTGCATGTGGTCCCTAAAAAGGGAGGAGTCACGGTGGTGAAGAACGAGAATGAGGAGCTGATCCCCACTAGAACAATCACCGGCCACCGAATGTGCATCGACTACCGCAAGCTCAATACCGCGACCCAGAAGGATCATTTCCCTTTACCATTTATAGACCAAATGCTAGAAAGGCTTGCTAACCACCCTTACTATTGTTTTCTAGATGGCTATTCAGGTTTCTTCCAAATACCAATCCATCCGGATGACCAAGAGAAGACAACATTTACATGTCCTTATGGCACATTCGCTTACCGGCGAATGCCTTTTGGGTTGTGCAATGCCCCGACAACATTCCAAAGATGCATGATGTCTATCTTCACCGACTATATAGAGGACATAATGGAGGTATTCATGGATGACTTTTCAGTTTATGGCTCATCCTTTGATGCTTGTTTATCAAATCTTAGCAAGGTTCTCAAAAGATGCGAGGAGCAACATCTTGTCCTCAATTGGGAGAAATGTCATTTCATGGTGCGAGATGGGATAGTGCTTGGCCACCGGATATCAGAGAGAGGGATTGAAGTGGATAAAGCAAAGATAGAAGTCATGGTGACCTTAGAACCGCCAAAGAATGTAAAGGGAGTAAGGAGGTTCCTCGGACACGCCGGTTTCTATAGGAGATTCATCCAAGATTTCTCCAAGATCGCACGACCATTGACTCAGCTCTTGTGCAAAGATGTCCCATTTGAATTCGACGATGATTGCCTCACGGCTTTCAAGAAGATCAAGGCAGCACTAATAAGCGCACCGGTTGTACAATCGCCGGATTGGGAGCTCCCGTTTGAGATCATGTGCGATGCAAGTGACTATGCTGTAGGTGCCGTGCTAGGACAAAGGAAGGAGAAAAAGCTTCATGTCATATACTATGCAAGCCGAACCCTGGATGAAGCACAATGCAACTACGCCACCACTGAGAAGGAGCTGCTCGCTATTGTCTTTGCGTTTGAGAAGTTCCGATCTTACCTTGTCGGATCTAATGTGATCGTTCACACCGACCATGCTGCCCTCAAATACCTCCTATCCAAGAAAGATGCAAAACCACGTCTCATCAGGTGGATTCTCTTACTACAAGAGTTTGACTTAAAGATCGTCGATAGAAAAGGTGCGGAGAATAGTGTAGCCGACCACCTCTCCCGGATGAGGATAGAAGAGCAGCTCCCCATAAACGACTCATTGCCAGAAGAAACAGTCTATTCCGTCAGCGCCATACCAATCACAAGGATCACCAGCACACCACCACCCGTTCCGGCCAAGAAAATAGCCCTCAGTACACCTTGGTATAGCCACATAGCCAACTACCTTGCAGCCGACATTGAACCTCCGCAATTTTATGGCTACAAGAAGAAGAAGTTCTTAAAAGACATATGGTTTTACTTTTGGGACGAGCCGTACCTCTACAAGAAATGCCAAGATGGGATGTTCAGAAAATGTGTCCCGGAGGAAGAAATCCCGGGAATACTTCATGGTTGCCATGGATCAGCTTATGCCGGCCATTTTGCCACATTCAAGACGGTTTCAAAGGTTTTACAGGCCGGTTTCTGGTGGCCAACAATGTTCAAAGATGCCCAGGTATTCATTTCAAAATGTGATGCTTGTCAAAGGATGGGTAACATTAGCAAAAGAAATGAGATGCCCCAAAACTTTATCCTGGAGGTAGAAGTCTTTGACGTGTGGGGAATTGATTTCATGGGACCCTTTCCCACGTCTTTTGGTGACCAATACATCCTAGTGGCTGTTGACTATGTGTCCAAGTGGGTGGAAGCTATTGCCGCCCCAACAAACGACTCTAGTGTCGTTATCAAGCTGTTCAAATCGGTAATCTTCCTGAGGTTTGGAGTGCCGCGAGTTGTGATTAGTGATGGCGGTTCCCACTTCATAAACCGAGTGTTTGCCAAACTATTGAGAAAATATGGGGTTAGACACAAGGTTGCAAGCCCGTATCACCCACAAACAAGCGGACAAGTGGAGATTTCCAACAGAGAGCTAAAGAGCATCCTCCAAAAGACAACCGGGAAAACAAGGAAGGACTGGTCAGCCAAGTTAGATGACGCTCTTTGGGCTTACCGGACAGCCTTCAAGACACCACTAGGAACAACACCTTTCCATCTTGTTTACGGGAAAGCGTGCCACTTACCAGTAGAGCTGGAGTATAAGGCGGCTTGGGCGGTCAAGGAGCTTAACTTCAATCTCAAAACCGCAGCTGAGAGGCGCTTGATTCAACTGAATGAATTGGAAGAGATATGAAATCTGGCATATGAGAACACAAAGATTTACAAAGAGAGAACTAAGGCGTTTCATGACCGGAAGATAGTACCAAAGTCCTTTGCTCCAAACGACCAGGTTTTGCTCTTTAATTCACGGCTCAAGCTCTTTCCCGGTAAACTCCGCTCAAGATGGTCCGGTCCGTTCAAAATTAAAGAGGTGAAACCATATGGAGCAGTGGTTCTTTGGGACCCTAGTGGAGGAGACTTCACTGTCAACGGACAGAGGCTAAAGCCGTACTTAGCAAACACGGACAAAGGAGAAGAAGAGGTCATCCCCTTAGCCGATTGATAGTAGGATTTTACTCTACTTATGCAATCCCCTATTGTACTATCATGTCGATGTAGGACTTAGGGTTTATCAATCCAAAGTGGGAGGAGAATGAAACAGCTTAGGATTATGCAATAGTGACACAAGTCAAGACAGATGGTTGCTTGGTGTTGAAACGAAACTATCTATCTAAACGAAATGCAACGGGAATGAAAGCGGAAAAGTAAAACGATAAACTAAATCAAGCTTGATCAAGTTAAGCTAACCATGAGAAAGGTAGCTCGATCGAGTTAGGATAAAATGAAACAAGGAGAAACTGGTGCAGCTCGATCGAGTTAAGATACGAGTTTGCACTAAACTGACTCGATGGAGTCAGAGTAAAACAAGACTAAAGCAGAACGAAAACGTAAGTAAAGACTGGTATGATAGACAAAGGCTCAGGAACGGATTTGATGATCATAGAGAATCTAATGCTAATCAGCTATGCTTTCTAAAACGGCACGAACACGTGCTTATCCCTTCGGCCATGGAACCCCGAGGTCGGTTATCCCACTTCCCAGTGGCGTTACAAACCGCCTCTCTGGTTCAGTCCCGCTAACTCGATCGAGTTTGAGCGTGATCGAACCAGATATATAAAGAACCGGCCCATGTAATGCCCTAGAAGCCCCTCTGTGCAACCACTCTCGTGGGACAAAGGCATAAAGCTAATCCTCTGTTTTGCCTTGATCCGACGCTCAACCAAGCGGGTCAGGCCAGGAGCGTCTAGGATCGATCCACCATGGTCAGTGGCTGGATCGCATAGGGCATAGCTAAACAGAGAAGGATAATAGATGAAAACCTAAAGCATCAGAGATTAAACATAAACGATTCCCTAATCTAATCTATCCCTAAGCCTAAGGGAGAAATTACTCAAGATCCATAATTGAAATCATGTCTAAATAAACTAAAACCAACATAATAAGAAAGACAGAAAGGAGATTAACAACTTTTATTAAACAAGCAATTGCAAAATGTGAATAACAAAGTCTGGAATCTTAAATTGAAAACAGGAAGTTTCTGGAACAAAAATTAAGAACAGAAAGCTAAAAAATGCGAAAAAACTAAGATAAGGGGCGGATGAGGTCAGCAGCCCTTTTATAGGCAAGCTACTAGGGCTTCCAGCAAGGGAGTAACCGCCTTAGTCCAACTCGATCGAGTTGGTTGATCGAGTTGGCTTTTGTCTGGCTCGATCGAGTTGCTTGGTTGGATGGTTTGGCCTAGCTCGGTCGAGGTGCTTGTTCAAGGTTGTATCCTTCTCTGCTCGATCGAGTTGCTTGATCGAGTTGAGGTTTGCCTTAACTCGATCGAGTTGGATGGTGAAGGCAGATTGCTTTCCCTTCCAATGCATCGACTTTGCTCCAAAACACCTGAGAAGGACACCAAACATGCAAATGTATGCAATGCACGTCCTAGGACAACTAATTATGCAAACTAAGAGGAAAGTGCAAAGAAATGCTACTAAGGATGGATGAAACCATGCAAAAGAGGTCTAAACATGATGCTAAATGAGTATGAAATACGAATGCATCAACACCCCCAAACTTAACCTTTGCTTGCCCTCAAGCAAACAAACAGAACAGGAAGGAGATGAAGGATGAAGATAGCTGATATAACCAAAACATGCCAGCAAAAACGGTTTGATCAATGTCCAGGTGCAAGACTCTAGAGTGCATCATGGTGAGAGTTACTTCTAAAAATCCTAGCCATGCTTAACAAGATCAATCAAACTTCACAGTCAATCAAACCATTCAATTATATCAGCACATCCCTTTAACATTCATTAAACAGAACAGTGAACCAATCTTATGCAAATCTAAACAACTCATTTGGCTTAGGGTGATGGTTAAGAGACAAAGATGGTCCCTTCAATGCAATAAACAGTTTATAAACAGGGATCTCTCAAGAAAATGAACAAGCTTCAGCAAAAGGTTAAAAGTTAGAACCAAGGATGATACAAGAGCAGAAATCCCTTCTACCCAGACACCACACTCGATCGAGTCTAACCCATAACCCAGAAACTAGAACCAACTTCTAACTACCCTTTAGGCAATGCCTTTAGACACAGAGGAGCTTTTGATCACTTTTTTCTTTCTTTCTCTTTGTACTTAGCCAAGGGAGAGGTTTTTCTTATTATACTCTAGCGGTTTGGGACTCTTATACTTAGGTAACTTTTCTTTTCTTTTCAAACACTTGAGGCTTATGCCTTCTTTTCCTAAACACTAAGAACCCTTTTCTTTTTCTTTAAAAACTTCCCAAACCTTTACTAGACTTTCATGAAACACAAACCAACTCCCTGGTCTTAAACACAACTCTTTTTCTTTTCTTTTTCCAAATCCCAGAATGATAAACAGACTCGCCCAAGCCCAGATGAAACACCCCCAAACTTAGCCTAAGAACGGATTATAATCTACACAGAAACCCCTGCTCTTGTCGGTTTAAACTCAACACCATTTGCCAAGCATATTCGAAATAAGAACTCACAATCACACAAGAACAACAAAGGGTTTGAAAGAAAGGCTAAGGTAAGGGTAGGGTCTGCTACTTGGACAAACGAGAGTGGATAAAATGGGAAAAGAATGTCCAAGTATGTATGAACATCCATGAGTTGCTTATCAATGCATGAAATGGTAATTAAGAGTCAAGATTATGGTCCAAATATATAGGGAGATGCATCAATTCACAGCAATGGTTTAAATGAGATGTGCATGTATTGATATGATCAGGTTAAACATGGTTCTGCCTTAACTCTTCATTCTCACCCTAATGCACAAAAGATTCAAGAACCAGGGCACAGATCAAAACGCATGAGATGGCATATTTACAAGGTCATATCAACAATGCAATGTGAATGCATACCTATATGATGTATATTAGACTCAATCTTAAGAATATGAATGCAACTATATGAATATTTTTGAGATTTTTCGAAAATTTTTCAATTTTTAGTGGTTTTCTATGCCTTAGATGTATGCAGACTCAAGGGATGAAAAATTGAAACTAAGAACAAAGAACATAATGTCAAATGGCTCTCAGACCCTCCCCCAAACTTAAATTACACAGTCCCCTGTGTAACAGAAGTCTAAAAGAAAGAATGAGAGCAAAACAAAAGCAAAGAAAAACATAATGCAGGCGGTATGTACAAAGGGGAGTCTAGTGCTTGGTACCTCAGTGATAGCCAAAAAGATCGGCCAGAATGTCATCCCTCCCAGGCGTGGGGAGTCTGCCGTCTGGAGCACTGTATTCGACCATTGCGGCTCGACCGTACTCGCTGCTGAAGTCAACGTTCTGGGATGATCCTTCTCCTTTGCTTCGATCGAGGCCGGTGTCAAAGCCAGCTGGCGCTCGCTCGAGTTGTTCGTTGAAGTCTGGCTGAGCTCGATCGAGTTCACCCGTGAAGTCACTGTGGCGCGAGCTAGAGCTTCTTCGTTTCTTCTGTCTCTGCCGCTCTGCTTCTCTGGGTTCAAAAGAGGAGGATCGTGGTGGTTGTTGAGTGGATGGACGCCTGGCTGTGTGAATAAGTGAGCGGCTTCTACGAAAGGGTGGAGGAGGGTGTCTCCTTGTGGTGGAATGCCTCACCTTCCTATCAAGGCTCTTGATAGTCTTTGCCATGCTTCCTACTGTCTTCTTCAACTGATCCATTGTTTTGGCTTGCCACTTGTTCAGTTTCTGAAGGAGGCCTATGCGCTTATGAGCCGCTACCACAGCTGGGGCGCTTCCTCGACAAGGATACTCCTCAAAGTAGTATCTCTCTGGTTCACCCATTTGCTCATCTCCCGCTGTCTCAACTTCGACATCCTCTTCCATCGGTTCTGGTGGTGCTTGCCTTTGGCCCCTATGATAGAGTGCGTTTGTTGAAGGGTTGAAATCTACATTCCTCCCGTTCCTGAACCTGGTTTGTGATTGGTTGGGTAAAAGTATCTTGGCTACTCCTCCATCTGGATGATCAAACTAGTAAATATACTTCCCCTCTACCTCCTTATGCTCCAAAATCTTAGCTCTTTTGAGGTAGTTGATGTCTAGCCACCCATGTGGCGTATAATCTGAGTCATCTAGGGGCACATCACAAGCTATTAGAATAGGTGTGATAACTCCGCCCACAAATAGAGAAGCTGCCGACGTTCTGTTGCGGTACATGTAGACAGTGTCTTGGTAAGACATCAGCTGATCCAAGAAGGGGACTAAAAGTCCTGTGTCAGAAGTATCTCCCTTCATTGTCTCTCCACCTCTTAATCGCTTGAGTATTGGCTTGAGACCCTTGTCCAAAAGCTGAAGCTCTCCTTCAGTAACATGCCCAGTCACCGTTCTGGCAAAGAATGTGCTAGCCAGCGCTTTGTGGACATAACGCAAAACAGGGCTCCTGATCTGGGCACTCTTTGATCTGGATGGAGTGTAGGTTCCCATGGCAACTGTTTTCCACAAAGCCTTCAACTCACTCTCCTCATAATCCACTGCTGTATCCATTCCGCTTCCAACCCATAGAGATTGTCTAGCGCTCGGTAGTTCAGAGAGTACTCCTTCCCGTTAACCCAGAAACTAATCCATCCCAAACCATTGTCCAATTCTTCCACCTCATTATTATCATAATGGTGCAGCCGCAAAGTGGCTAGGAATTGGCAAGTCTCGTCCTTGTATCCCCCTGCATACATGCGCATGAACTGCTCAAGCCCCATGTTCTTGAAGACAAGCTCCACATCTTCACGGATTCCCAAAGCGTCCATAGCTTCTTTTTGCGGGAATCTTGTTCCCATGAAGATGTGATCCTTGAGGAGACTGTAAATGACCTCAGACTTAGACCGTTCTCCCTGATCTCGTTCCTGTTCAGCAAACTCCTCATCAACATCATTATGTCCTTCCTCTTCACCCTCTCCTTCTTGATCCATTGGATCCTCAACTGGCTTAACTGGCCGCTTGCCTCTTGCCTTCTCTGTTCTCCTCCTCTGTGTCTCACTAGCTTCAATCTGTTCCTCCTCAATGTCCATTGGCTCAGCTGGTTCAGCAATCCTCTCTGTCCTTATTGGCTGGCGCAGGCTCTTACTCCTTCTCAGTGCATTGTCCCTGAAAACATGAAGTTTAAACAACATTAGCTCCGAAATAAACAGACTCGATCATGCGCAGCCGCTCACTCGATCGAGTTAAGGCGCGGCTGAGCTAACTCGGTCGGGTCAAGTCGGGTCGAGTCAACTCAGATGAGTCAACTCGAGCGAGTCAACTCAGCAACCAGTAGATCGAGCCTAAATTGAAGAACAACAAGAACCAGGGTGCGAAAATGGACAACTAGCTTAGTTACAGCAACAATTTACTTTCACTAAACCGTTTCTATAAGAACAAGCAACCTATATTCATCATTATTTCCAGGCCAAGAACATCAATAATAGAAAAGAGAACATAAAGCAATTGATTTCAACAAATTCACAAAAGGAGGAGAGAAAATCGAACTGAAACCTTGATTTCTGGCGGATTAAACCGGCTGTAGGCCTTGAAAACATGATTGAAGCTTGAAAATCAAGGAAATGCAAGAGATTATGAAGTGAGAAGGGGCGATTTTTCGCGGTTTCTAGAGAGGAGGAGAGAAAAATAAGAGAGAGAGATAGAGAGATGCAATTTTCGAGTTTAATGGTGGGGTGTGGTAACTCGATCGAGTGTGGATAAAGAGAGGAGAGAGTGTGTGGTTGTGGAGGAAAAAGAAAGGGGAAAGGGAATGAATGGCTAGGATTTAATCAAGGTAAAAGGAGGAGACAAAAGTGGGGTAATTCTGAGCAAAATAAAAGTACAAAACAGTTGTATCAATGAAGAAGAGGTGGTCACGCGCTATAGAGGGCGAGTGTGACTCAAACGGACCAATTCAAAATTCTAAAACAAGTTTTAGAGGGAACCTGGTCAACTTGGCGATGGTTCGAGTTAACTCGATCGAGCCCGACCATAGTCCCTTCATTCCTTTGCTTCTTGATCACCTTGTGCTCAAACTACTTTTCCTAATATCATAATCTTGGAACACTGCAAATATTATTTAAATAAGAAAAATAAATATTAATAAACATATTTACAAGGATACGCATGGGACTTCCTCCCAAGTGAGCTTGTTTAAGGTCGCTGAGCTTGACCGTTCTTCCTTTGGACTAGTGGGCGTTGGAGTTATTGCTGTCGTTAAGGGTGATGGTCAGAACCTTAGAGAGAAGCTCTTGCAGCTTCTTCGGGTCATTCTGGAGCTCGGGACTGATGATAGTTCTGGCACTCGAGAAGGGTTTAGACCTTCCCTTAAATTTTATCTTATACTCAAGTTTCCCTTCCTTGAGTTCCATCGGTAGCAGAATCATCGTAGACGGAGATGGGGTAGAGGGTATGGGTTTTGGTTCCTTGGTTCTTTTCCTTTTGCGCTTGCGGGCAGTATGAGAAACCATCCTCACCTCCTCCTGCTGAGCCCGTCCCAGTGGCTCAGTGAACAAAGCAAAAAGGCTTTCGCCATCAAAAACTCCTGGCTCATTCGCAAAAGGATCTGGAGGCGCTCGATTCAGCTCATTTCCGTACTTAATCAGATCAGAACTAATCACATTGGAGGGCAGCTCCGCAGTTGTGATAGTTCCACAGTACCTGGTAGAGAAAGTCTTAAGTGGATATGAGACGTCGCTGTCCACATTGTGAAGAATCACCAGCCGGTTGGGGAAATCGATGGAGGCTCCTGCTGTAGTGAGGAATGGGGTTCCAAGTATCAAAGGGACCTCCTTTTTATCTACCATATCCAGCACAGTGAGATCTGTTGGTATGGTGCAATTCCCAATCCTTAGCGGGTAATTAAAAATAAGACCGAGTGGAGACTTAAAGGAAGCATCCCCAAACATGATGGAAGAGCCAGGTCGCTTTATCAGAGTCTCTGCTTTCAACCTCTGAACTATACCCAAGGAAATCAAGTTGATACTAGCTCCGGAGTCAACAAGGGCATAATCAATCTGCAAATGTGCAAGAGAGCACGGAAGTGTGTTTCCCTTGATCCTGGAGTTTGGGAATAACTCGGGATGGATATGAGGTTGGTGGTTCAGATACGGGTGGGATATTCTTCCTGGGTTCGGGTGGATGCTGACTCGGTCGAGGCAGAAGACTATGGTGTGTTTGCTCGAGTGGATGCAGACTCGATCGAGTCAGAACATCATTCGGAGTAGTGGGTTCGATCGAGGCGCGCTTTTTAACTTCCACGAGTGTAGTCTCGGATACAGCTGAACACTCAACATCACAACCGTAGAGGAGTTGTGTAATCTCCTGTATGGGTCGTTCGTTCTCAGCAGCTTGTTCTTCATCAATGTTGGAGTGGATTACATGGCAATGGTCCTTGGGATTTTGAATTGCTTTCCCAGGAAGCTGACCAGTATGTGTTGTAGAAGAGGAGGCACCTTTGTTCTCAATGATTGTCATCCTGGAGTTTAACGATTCAAGCTTGTTGTTGATATCAGCAAGTTTCTTGCTTGTGTCCATAACTCCAGTTGCCTGACCTTGTAACAGCTGCTGTAGCAAGGCTCTCAGATCAGGTTCCTGGTCCGTCGGTACTTGACCCTGCTGTGGAGCAAATCCGGGTGGTGCTCCCTGCTGCTGTCTACTTTGATACCCGCCCTGTTGGCTCACAAACTGCCCTCGCGGAACGAACACTTTCTGCTGTTGCGGTTGGTTCTGCTGCTGCGTAGGCTGATTCTGCGGTGGCTGGGGAGGATAGACTTGGTCCTGAGGGTTTGCAACATTCGTACTGCGGTAGGACAGATTCGGGTTGGCGTTGTACGTGTAATAGCCTTTGTTGTAGCCACCCTGGTTGTTCTGCACATAACTCACTTCCTCAACCTGCTGATCAAACTCCCCTTCCTGGACAGGAACAAATTCATCTTCAGAGATGAAATGAACATGCTTCATGGCGGACTGAGCCTGAAGTAGCTTATCCAACTTTTCAGTCAAGCCCTTCACCTCCTTCTTTAACTTATCATCAGACTCGACAGAGCTGCGGTTCGTGCGGTCATACTCCTCGTTGTTGTTGCCATCCGAGCGAGCTATGTTCTCCACAAGCTGCCAGCCGTCCTCAACGTCCTGGTTAAGGAAGTCTCCGTTGCTCGCGGTGTCGAGCATCTGTCTGTACCTCGGGAGGACACCTCTGTACAGAGTGCTCAGGAGGGATTCGTTACTAAAGCCGTGGTGTGGGCACTGACTCGTGTAACATTTGAAGCGTTCCCAAGCCTCATAAAATGTCTCTCCATTCTTCTGATGGAACCCAGAGATCTCTGTGCGAAGCTTTGCGGTGCGTCCGGTGGAAAAGAACTTTGCAAGGAATGCCTTCTTGCATTCGTTCCATGTGGTGATCGAGTTATGCGGCAAGTTTTTCTCCCACTGGTGGGCTTTCTCTCCAAGAGTAAGCGGGAACAAACGCAGTTTGATGGCGTCTTCCGAAACGCCATTCACCTTAGTGAGATTACACAAACGGTCGAACTCGTCCAGGTGATCGATCGGATCCTCACAAGGCAATCCGTGGAACATCTTGTTCTGCACGAGGTTGATCATACCCAGCTTGATCTCAAAGTTATTGTTCTGGACAGGTGGGGGTATGATCCCCTGTCTCTGAGTATGCGTGTTCGGAGCATCACCAGCTCCGATTGGTCTAACCGGCCTCGCTGGAGGGTTTTCCATGATCTCGGCCTGTTGCCTCTGTTCTCTCAGAATTCTCTGTATTCGGTCGATGTTATCCAAATAGTATATCAGATTACCACTGCCTCGTGATCGTGTTTGCATTCACCTGAAAAGGCAAAATCAAAAACCCAGAGAGCAAAATATTCAAGTGGGAACGGATAACGTGATCGGATTTGCGTGCACCTGAGAATTCAAAGACAAAAACCCAGATAGCAAAGAAGATATTCGAAAAGTAAACAAAGAACTTGAACTAGGGTACTACGGGAATCCTAAATGCATCAAACGAAATCCCAAATCGGCAACGGCGCCAAATTGATAGTAGGATTTTACTCTACTTATGCAATCCCCTATTGTACTATCATGTCGATGTAGGACTTAGGGTTTATCAATCCAAAGTGGGAGGAGAATGAAACAGCTTAGGATTATGCAATAGTGACACAAGTCAAGACAGATGGTTGCTTGGTGTTGAAACGAAACTATCTATTTAAACGAAATGCAACGGGAATGAAAGCGGAAAAGTAAAACGATAAACTAAATCAAGCTTGATCGAGTTAAGCTAACCATGAGAAAGGTAGCTCGATCGAGTTAGGATAAAATGAAACAAGGAGAAACTGGTGCAGCTCGATCGAGTTAAGATACGAGTTTGCACTAAACTGACTCGATGGAGTCAGAGTAAAACAAGACTAAAGCAGAACGAAAACGTAAGTAAAGACTGGTATGATAGACAAAGGCTCAGGAACGGATTTGATGATCATGGAGAATCTAATGCTAATCAGCTATGCTTTCTAAAACGGCACGAACACGTGCTTATCCCTTCGGCCATGGAACCCCGAGGTCGGTTATCCCACTTCCCAGTGGCGTTACAAACCGCCTCTCTGGTTCAGTCCCGCTAACTCGATCGAGTTTGAGCGTGATCGAACCAGATATATAAAGAACCGGCCCATGTAATGCCCTAGAAGCCCCTCTGTGCAACCACTCTCGTGGGACAAAGGCATAAAGCTAATCCTCTGTTTTGCCTTGATCCGACGCTCAACCAAGCGGGTCAGGCCAGGAGCGTCTAGGATCGATCCACCATGGTCAGTGGCTGGATCGCATAGGGCATAGCTAAACAGAGAGGGATAATAGATGAAAACCTAAAGCATCAGAGATTAAACATAAACGATTCCCTAATCTAATCCATCCCTAAGCCTAAGGGAGAAATTACTCAAGATCCATAATCGAAATCATGTCTAAATAAACTAAAACCAACATAATAAGAAAGACAGAAAGGAGATTAACAACTTTTATTAAACAAGCAATTGCAAAATGTGAATAACAAAGTCTGGAATCTTAAATTGAAAACAGGAAGTTTCTGGAACAAAAATTAAGAACAGAAAGCTAAAAAATGCGAAAAAACTAAGATAAGGGGCGGATGAGGTCAGCAGCCCTTTTATAGGCAAGCTACTAGGGCTTCCAGCAAGGGAGTAACCGCCTTAGTCCAACTCGATCGAGTTGGTTGATCGAGTTGGCTTTTGTCTGGCTCGATCGAGTTGCTTGGTTGGATGGTTTGGCCTAGCTCGGTCGAGGTGCTTGTTCAAGGTTGTATCCTTCTCTGCTCGATCGAGTTGCTTGATCGAGTTGAGGTTTGCCTTAACTCGATCGAGTTGGATAGTGAAGGCAGATTGCTTTCCCTTCCAATGCATCGACTTTGCTCCAAAACACCTGAGAAGGACACCAAACATGCAAATGTATGCAATGCACGTCCTAGGACAACTAATTATGCAAACTAAGAGGAAAGTGCAAAGAAATGCTACTAAGGATGGATGAAACCATGCAAAAGAGGTCTAAACATGATGCTAAATGAGTATGAAATACGAATGCATCACCGATCCACCTCAAGCCTAAAACCGTCAAGAGTCAAGCTAGATGACTTTAAAACAAGCACTTTGTGGGAGGCAACCCACACGGTATTTTCCTGTTCCTTTTTCATTTTTAGTTTTCACATCATTATTGTATGCATTTTGTTAGGATGAGAAACCAAGAAGAGAACCAAACAAGAAAATGTCCCACCCATTCATCCCACCCTTGTCCAAACCGACACCAAGGAGCGGCACCAACTGGGACTAATAAAGGAAGGAAGCAGAATCATTTCGGTCAAAGAAAATCACCAAACGGTCGAGTAAAATCCAAGATATTCAGTCCGGCGTAATTCTCTCGACTAAACGGGTGCAACGGAGGACCATCTTGCCCGATCTCACAATCCGTGTGACCGAAGTCCACCAAACATCACAGGCGACCAGATAATACCATATTGGTCGGCAAATCCAAAAGATAGGACGGAGAAATGTGAACGGATGAGAAGATACGCACGAATGCCACATCCGGTCGGTGGCGGGTAACCGAAGGCCGACAAAAACCAAAATCACGGCATGGCGACACCACCAGCTGGACATGGATTCTTGAAGATTCACAATCTCCATTCAAAAAGAAAATCAAGGAACGAACGAGCCAAATTCAAGGACGGTCAAGAATCTCATCCCGGGGCCGATTGGACCACGTTGTGAAGAAAGTCTCACACCGCTCATCCATTTGACCCCAAACTTCACCAGTACTCATAAAATATGAAGTTGGTCGGTGTAATTTCAAGCTCGGTCAGGAAATTCATCATCGTTTGAGCTGTGGCCTATTGCACCATCATCCGGTCGACCGCATGGACCACCAAATGATCCAACTCCCAAACCGCTCGTTTGTTTGACCTCAAACTTCACCACTGCTCCTAAAATATATGATTGGTCGGTGGAATTGCAAGATAGGTCGGCGAAATATTGACGGTTCGAGCTGTGGTCCATCACATCACCTTACGGCCGTCCGAAGGATCCACCCGATACCGGATTTTCAAATTTGCTCGACCAAACGACCTGCAACTTCACCAGCGGCTCTAAAACATCATATTGGACGGTAAATTTTCAATCCCGTTCATAAAATTCTTAACAGTTTGTCATGTGGTTCATAGCACTCATTCTGGGTCGACCGAATGAGACGTACACGACCGAAATGCAAACCAAAGGAATTCGGGCCTTGACCTTCAACATTTACTGCCCACTCATGCCTCCAGAAGAGCCCAATTCAGCTTTCTGACTATGATCTTCATTCCACTTGGTCATCACTTGGTAACATCATTCTAACCTTTCCCTTTTTCAAATTTATTATGTCTTTCACCTCTCTTAATCTGATTTTTCTTACACCGGGACGGTGCAAGTTAAGTCTGGGGGGATTATACTAATAAGTTTGTTCATTTTGACATTTTTGTTTGCATTGTTTTCATTTCATCGAGTCGTTTTTATTGAGTCAAAACTTTTGTCAAGAATTATGACTTTATCTTGGACCTAACCATTGTTTTGCATGCGTTTAAGTGACCATTGATCAGTATTTGGCAGTCTACTTCATCACATGTGCACCATGAGTGGATCGATCTACCAAAAACGTCCACATCTCCAAGGGTTTAAGAAGGATACATCTTTGACTCCGCACCTTAATGAACTTAACCTTCTCGGCTAGGGGCTTGGTTTTACAAAGGGTACGACTCCTCATCCTCACCGAATAGTGAAAGTCTACGTGAGTTCGGTTTCCCCTCTCTCTCCCCTTCAATTTAAGAAAAAGCACCAAAGTCCAAATAACCGGGGATTAGGTGGCAACCACCATCAATACTCGCGTCTATGGAAGACCTTTTGATCCAAATAACCGGGGATTAGGTGGCTACAACCATCAATACTCATGTCTATGGAAGATCCATCAAAAACCTCCACAAAGACGAGAAGAAGTCGAATAAAAAATACTATGCTACCCTAAAAAAGGGATGAATCGACTTAAGAAGTGAGAAGAGAGAGAGGTGAAACAAGAGCCAAGACATGTGCCTTATAAAAGAGGATGAGTAAGAGTCTATAACCCCTTTGATCGATACTCCCTAGTTGAGACCACACCTTTAGAAACTAAAGGAGTCAAGGGTGGAGAATTTGGATGGCCTAAAGAGAAGTGGATTGCTTTGGGATGATTGCAAAACTCATGGTATGTACTTTCTTGTTCTTAATTCTCAATACCGCTGCTGATTTGTGTGGATTACTAAAACAAAGGGCGACATGGATGTCCAAAAAGATTTAAGAGTTCTCACGTTTTCAAACCTCTTTTCCTTTCTTAGTTTGCTTGAGGACAAGCAAAGGCTAAGTCTGGGGGAGTTGATATCATCATATTTTGCATGTTTTCACTAAGTATTTATTGGTGTTTTCAAATGTTTTCAATAAGGTTCTATGCCTTTAGAGGTAGTTTTCTTGTATTTGTTGGTTTTGGAGTCTTAACAGGTTAAAACATCAAAAAGGATTCAAAAAGGAGCAAAAGAGCCTCAAACCATGATCCATGCAAGTTTCCAAGTCAAGAGCATCAATATAACTCCATTTGTCCGATTCTCGCATTTGGACAGAACCTGAGCATCCAAAAGATAACCGCGGCAAGGGGTCTTCCCGACGTCCAAAAATCATGATCTTGGTCTTGCTGGATATATATTTGAGTCATGCATCACGACGAAGTGGATTCAAGTCATTTGGATCAACCATCACGAAGATACTCGTTTTCTCCCAAGACGTGTCCGCCAGGCGAGGAAACGAAGCCCATGGAGACTTGGCGCCACCAAATGGCCCGGGATGTAGCGGCATGGACCTTGTCTCGACTTAGCACAATCCCAGATTTCTTTTGGTGGTTTACTTGTCCTAAACCCGGTCTGATCACGTCGCAAATCATCAATGCCGGTTAACCGGAAAGTTTCCTTTTTCGACACTTAACAAACCTAGCGACTTCTACCCTATAAATACGAGTTTTTAGCCTCAGAAAAAAGGAGAGAGCAGCTGCGCCGTCAAGAGAAGGAGAGAAAGCCATCCTGGAAGCAGAGAGAAGAGGTTCCTCTCAAGATCGAAGGCGCACACACTCTTGCACTCAAGACATCCTTACACTTGTTCTTTTCTCTTTTCTCTTGTATTGAATCCGAGAGATTATTGTGGAGAGGCCGACTTATTCTTAAATATAGAGAAGTTTTCTTCACCCTTTACCTCTTTTTCATTACTTATAATGTCCATACTCATTGTGTTTTGTGTTAACCGCGCCATGATTGAGTAGTCTACCCGCTAGGTTAAGGGCTAAGCCGAAAGGCTCATGAATTTGTTAACTTGATCTTTTGAGTTGGGATAATTTATTTGGTTTCATCACCTTTACTTGAGCATAATGCCGCTTGCTTTTCTGATCTACTAGCATCGGATCTTGGGTTAATATACTCTCCAAAAGCTTGCTATATTACCGGACTTAGTATTTGGTGAGCGATGAATCACAACCACCGAAAGATGAGTTGTGAATCATTGTGAACAATCATAACTTGAACACCTTTAATGCATGTTTTCAACTTGTAATAACCATCGAAAGTTGAGTCTATTAGGTTGATTTAACATAGTAGTTTGATCCACGAAAGTGGGATAACTATACATTTGTGTTATGAGTTCATGAACGGTTTCTATCATATCCCTTCCATTCGATTAACTTGTTAATGATTCATGATGCCTTGAGGTTAGCCCAATGCCTAGTATCTCCACTTATTGATTTCCATTCTCTCTACTTGTTTGCTATTTTCATTCTAGTTAAAATCCGAACCAAACACCATTTTGTTTTAGCTTGATTCAACCTCCTTACAATTTGTAGTACAACCGATAGGTCCTTGTGGATTCGATCCCATCTATACTTACCTCGTTGCTGTGCACTTGCAGGTAGCTCTAGTGGGTAAAACTTGAAGCAATCCCACGCTCACATCACTCTGCAAATGAATTATCTTCTGGACTTGTAATTCACATTCTTTAGTTCGAGGATCAAGATAAGATAATGATAATTCATTCCAGCTAATTCCTTTTTCCAGCTGTTTACTTTCTCCCCCTAATGTTGGAAAGACTGATTCATTAAAATGACAGTCTGCAAATCGAGCTTTAAATAAATCCCCTGTGGATGGCTCTAGATACTTAATGATTGATGGGGAATCATATCCAACATATATGCCCAGCCTTCTCTGGGGTCCCATCTTGGATCGTTGTGGTGGAGCAATTGGAACATATACGGCACATCCAAAAATTTTGAGATGGGATATATTTGGTTCTTGACCCAGAAGCAATTGTGATGGGGAGAAATTATGGTTACTCGTTGGCCTGATGTGAATCAGTGTTGCTGCATGTAATATGGCATGCCCCCAAGCAGAAACAGGGAGTTGGGATCTCATAAGTAATGGTCTAGCAATCATTTGGAGACGTTTTATTAACGATTCAGCTAAACCATTTTGTGTATGAACATGAGCTACAAGATGTTCAACACTTATCCCAATCGACATGCAATAATCATAAAAAGCTTGAGACGTGAATTCACCAGCATTATCAAGCCGAATTGCCTTTACAGGAAAATCTGGAAAATGTGCTCGTAGTCTAATCAACTGAGCAAGTAATCTCGCAAACGCCAGGTTACGAGTTGATAACAAGGACACATGTGACCATCTTGTTGATGCGTCAATTAGAACCATAAAATATCTAAAAGTTCCACACGGTGGGTGAATCGGCCCACAAATATCTCCTTGTATACGTTCCAGAAAATTGATTGATTCTGAGTTTATCTTGGCTGGTGAAGGCCTTATGATCAACTTTCCTTTTGAACAAGCAGCACATGTGAAATCATTAGGAAGAATCTTCTGGTTCCGTAATGAGTGTCCACATGAATTAGTGATTATCTTTCGCATCATTGTTGTACCGGGATGACCTAACCGGTCATGCCAAACGACAAAGTTTTCAGTAAACTTCTGGTTCACTACAACATTTGCTTCAATTGTACTAATATTAGTATGGTACAATCCAGTGGAGAATGCAGGTAGTCTTTCCACAATCTTTTCAAAGCCTTGGGTATTACTTGTGATGTGAAGGTACTCAACATTTCCTTCACTCATAGTTTCAATATGATATCCATTTCTGCGAATATCTTTAAAACTTAGTAAATTTCTGTTGGATTTAGGCGAGTATAACGCATCAGAAATTTCGAATTTTGTTCCCATAGGCAATAATATATATGCTCTTCCGGAGCCTTCAATTATATTTGCACTACCCATTACAGTGCTCACGCTGGCTTCTTTCATTGTCAAATGAGAAAATATCTCTTAGTTTTCAAAATAGTGTGACTAGTTGCACTGTCTGCCAAGCATAGATCTCCACCATTCATTGTTCTTCAAATAAATAAATAAAAGAAATCAAAAAAAAAAAAAACTTAATCAAATAAATAATATTAAAAATAACAACTCATAAATTCGTAGAAGAACAACCAAAAGAAAGCTAAAACACCAAAAGCCAAAAACTAATAAATAAAGCAACAAATGATTTTAAATAGACTAATAAAAATCAATTCTTCCCTTCATGGGCAAGAAGTTCAGCAATTTCCATATGAGTTGCTTCATTAAATGAGCCAAAGTCATCTTCGCCATCTTCGAACACCATGTTTGTTTCCACATTTTTCCCATTTTGTTTCAGAGATTGTTGATACAATTCAATAAGGTGCTTTGGTGTACGATACAAACGAGACCAATGGTCTTTTCCTCCACAGCGGTAACACACATTTGCTTGTGGTGTTCGTCTGTTACCATCTCTGTTTCCCCCTCTTTGGTTAGAGTGTGAGTTCTTGAAAGAAACTCCTCGACCTCGACCATAGTCTCTTCCACGTCCACGACCATTGTCACGACCACGACCGCGACCGTGACCACGACCACGACCACGATTGTAGCCTCGGCCACTGTGGTTTTGTTCTGTCCTATTATAGGATGTCACATTCGCTTCAGGGAATGGAGTAGAACCTGTTGGACGTAGACCATGATTTTTCATTAGTAGCTCATTATTCTGCTCAGCAACAAGGAGACACGATATCAACTGGGAATACTTCTGGAATCCCTTTTCATGGTATTGTGTCTGCAGGACAACATTATTTGCATGAAAGGTAGAGAATGTCTTCTCTAACTTATCTGCATCCGTGATTTTCTCTCCACATAACTCCAACTTGGAGGTGATCTTAAACAGAGCTGAGTTATACTCAGCTACAGACTTGAAGTCTTGGAGTCTCAGATGAGTCCAATCATAACGAGCTCTGGGTAAAATCACAGTTTTCTGGTGATCATACCTTTCCTTAAGATTGTTCCAGAGGATTTGTGGATCTTTCACATTCAAGTACTCATTCTTGAGATCCTCATGGAGATGATGGCGAAGGAATATCATAGCTTTTGCCTTATCTTTGGCTTCAGCTTTATTTCCTGCCTTGATGGTTTCACCAAGCTCTTTTGCACTTAGATGGATTTCAGCATCTAGTGCCCACGCAAGGTAGTTATCCCCGCTAATATCCAAGGCCTCAAATTCCAAGCTTGTGAGGTTTGACATGTCTGCAGGACATGTTGAATAAAATAATTAGGAAATTTGCATAAAAGTACAAATCATGTCTTCAGGACATGTGTACATATCGTAGTGACAAAAAATAAAACATGATATATACAAAAACCACATTATAAATATGTATGCATAAAATTCGTTTCTAAATATATCCCAACTAAATCATATTAAATTGTGAAAATTATATCGGTTTCTTTGCACAAACTTCTATGGCTTTAAGCAAATCAAGTTACGAAATCAAATTATAAACTTTGATGATAATGAAATTATAGTGATGATTGATTGCGTAAAATGAGTCTCTACTAATCAACTTAACCATGGTCAAACATATGGTTGATTCTAGACAATAAAAAAAAAAGATAGAGGGTTTCGATCAATGACGAAGCAATTTTCAAGCAATAAAGCACATGATAAAACCATTAAAATTATGACCCAAATATACTATCATGTTTAGATTAAATGCAATCAACGAAAAGATCCAACATGATTTGACTCTAATCGGTTTATTTTGAACAAATCAAGTATGACATATTATTATTTTACAAACATAGATCTACTGTATATGGTGATGGTTTCAGATTGTAAACCAGAATTTATATTTGGATTTGAATTATAAAAATTGTGAACACAAACCAACAATTGAAACCAAACCAAACAATAAATCAATAAGCAATATAAACCCAGAAAAATAATAAGTCGAAACCTCAAGTATGGTGGTCTTCGTTAACGAAGAATTTTCAAATTCATTTGGGAGCAACAAAGCATAAATCAAATTGAGTACTTAGATTAATATATTAAAATAAGAGTCGGTGAGTGTGATATATAATGAACAAAACGAATTAGCTAATTCTCATAAATGAGATAACCCAACAAGTCATATATGATAAAGCACAACGAGTGGCTTATAGCACAGCGAGTGGCTGAACACGATAACTTAGATCGTTATATCAAAATATGAAACCTTGTGGATTGATATTAAGAACCATGAGTTGATAGATAAACATGATTCTTAATATCCCGAAGTACAAGAAAAACTAAAATCTAAAACTATACCTTTTAGCTCAGACGGCTAGGGTTTCGTGCTGATAACGTGTTATAGAAGAAGAGAGAACAAGAGAAGAGAGGAATTGGTTGTGTTCTTATTCCATGAATAATGAATCCTTTATATAGGAATACAAGTAGGGTTTAGCTTAGAGAATAAGTACAACTTGGGGACAAAGTAAGAACATTCTAGAAATGGGCTTTTCAATGGGCATCCACTTAATAACCCATAACAAAAAAATGTTTTTAGGATGAAGAACCAAAAGGAGACCAAAACAAGAAAGTGACCCACCCTTTGTTTCCACCCTTGTAGAAGGCGAAATCTCCAATCAAGGTAAGTAACTTCTCCTCATGCATTCATTAAAAACCATCTTTGATCCTCACTTGATAAGCATTTGAACCTTGAACTTCATTAGTTACATTTAATGGTTTAAATTGCTTAATATTGATGGTTAATGAATGAGAATGAATCTTGACTTGTCAAACTGAATTATACATTGATTTCACTGATGATAAAACTATTTCAGAACTTTGGGATCCCTAACCAAGACCCAACATGTTTTTATAGTTTATACCATATTCTCTTAGATTGTGAACTTCAAGTTGGTTACTTGGAGATCTTAATCTAAGACCGGACTTAACAGTGGTTTCAAATATTTTGCAAGGACTTCAATCTTTGACAGGAAGGACACAAAGGAGAGATGCTGTAACCGACCAAAACTACAATCCATATGGCGGTTTAAAGGTGGTTTCAATGGAGGATCACAACAAGGCACAAGAAACAAGGTGGGCACGACCTGGAAATGATAATGGAGGATACAAGAATCACTTCGGTCGAAGAAAATCACAAAACGGTCGAGTAGATTTCAAGATATCCCATCCGGCGAGATTCTCTCGGCCAAACCGGTGCAAAGGTGGACAAACATCAACCATCTCCCAAACCACGTTACCGATGTCCACCAAACTTCACAGGCGGTTACACAACACCATGTTGGTCGGCAAATCCAAAAGATAGGACGGAGTAATGTTGACGGATCAGGAGATATGCAAAGATGCCTCATTCGGTCGATAGCGGTGCACCCAAAGGCCGGCAAAACCGAAATCACGGCATGGAGACACCACCAGCTGGAGATGGATCCTTGGAGCTTCAACATCATTATTCCAGAAGAAAATCAAGGAACGAACGAGCCAATCACAAAGAAGTCAAGAAAACTCTTCCCGGAGCCGAATTGACCACTTTGTGAAGGAACTCTCAATCCGCTCCTTCGTTTGGCCCCAAATTTCACCAGTGTCAATCAAATATGAGGTTGGTCGATGGAATTTCAAGATAGGTTGAAGAATTCTTCATCATTTGCGCTATGGTCTATTGCACTATCATCCGGTCGACTGAATGGACCACCAAATGAAGAATCTCACAAACCGCTCGTTCGTTTGACCTCAAACTTCACGAGGAGCTCTAAAACATCAACTTGGGTGGTTAAATTTCAATATGGTACATGAAATTCTTAACGGTTTGTTCTGTGGTTCATAGCACTCATTTCGGGTCGACCAAATGAGCCATACTCGACCAAAATGCAAACCGGCGAGAATCAGACCTGGAAATTCAAAATTCACCGACCAATCATGCCTACAGAGGAGCCCCAATCCGTTATCTGACCCTGATCTTCATCACAACTGGTCAACACTTCGTAACATCATCTTAACCTTTCCCTTTTCCATTTTATTCCATCTTTACCTCTCTTAATCTGATTTTTCTTACACCGGGACGGTGCAAGTTAAGTCTGGGGGGATTATACTAATAAGTTTGTTCATTTTGGCATTTCATCTTGCATCATTTTTCTTTTCATCGAGTCGTTTTTATTGAGTCAAAACTTTTGTCGAGAATTATGACTTTATCTTGGACCTAACCATTGTTGTGCCTGTGTTTAAGTGACCATTGATCAGTTATTGGCAGTTTACTTCATCACATGTGCACCATGAGTGGATTGATCTACCAAAAATGTCCACATCTCCAAGGGCTTAAGAAGGATCCATCTTTGACTCCGCACCTTAATGAACTTAACCTTCTCGGCTAGGGTCTTGGCATTACAAAGGGCATGACTCCTCATCCTCACTACCAAGTGAAAAGTCTGTGTGAGTTCGGTTTCCCTCTCTCTCCCCTTCAAATTTAAGAAAAAGCACCAAGGTCCAAGTAACCGAGGATTAGGTGGCAACCACCATCAATACTCGTGTCTATGGAAGACCTTTTGATCCAAGTAACCGGGGATTAGGTGGCTACAACCATCAATACTCGCGTCTATGGAAGATCCATCAAAAACCTCCACAAAGAGGAGAAGAAGTCGAATAAAAAAATACCTTGCTACCCTAAAAAAGGGATGAATCGACTTAAGAAGTGAGAAGAAAGAGAGGTGAAACAAGAGCCAAGACATGTGTTTTATAAAAGAGGATGGGTAAGAGTCTATAACCCCTTTGATCGATATTCCCTAGTTGAGACCACACCTTTAGAAACTAAAGGAGTCAAAGGTGGAGAATTTGGATGGCCTAAAGAGAAGTGGATTGCTTTGGGATGATTACAAAACTCATGGTATGTACTTTCTTGTTCTTAATTCTAAATGCCATTGTTGTTTTATGTGGATCACTAAGATAAATGTCAACATGGATTTCCAAAAAGATTTAAGAGTTCTCATGTTTTCAGACCTCTTTTCCATGCTTCGTTTGCTTGGGGAAAAGCAAAAGATAAGTCTGGGGGAGTTGATATATCCATATTTTGCATGATTTACTTAGTATTTATCTATGTTTTCAAGTATTTTCAATAAGGTTTTATGCCTTTAGAGGTAGTTTTCTTGTATTTGTTGGTTTTGGAGTCTTAACAGGTTAAAACATCAAAAAGGATTCAAAAAGGAGCAAAAGAGCTTCAAACCATGATCCATGCAAGTGTCCAAGTCAAGAGCATCAATATAACTCCATTTGTCCGATTCTCGTATTCGGACTGAACCGAAGCATCTGAAAGATGGCCGCGGTTGAAGGTCTTTCCGACGTCCAAAAATCATGATCTTGGTCTTGATGGATATATATTGGAGTTACGCATCAAGGCGAAGTGGATTCAAGCCATTTTGATCAACCATAAGGTAGAAACTCTTTTTCTCCCAAGATGTGTCCGCCAGGCGAGGAAAAGAAGCCCATGGAGACTTGGTGTTACAAACGGCCCGGGATTCCGCGGCAAGGACACTGTCTCGACTTAACACAATCCTAGCTTGCTTTTGGTGGTTTACTTGTCCTGAAGCCGGTCCAATCACGTCACAAATCATCAAGGCCGGTTAACCGGAAAGTTTCCTTTTTCAGCACTTCATAAACCTAGTGACTACAAGCCTATAAATACTTGCTTTTAGCCTCTGAAAGGGGGAGAGCCGCGAGTGTCTCGTGCAAGAGGAGAGTGGCCGTCAGAGAGAGAGAGAAGCGCTAGAAGCTCGCCATCTAGGAGGAGGAGAAGGAGGCGCCACTCAAGTCTTGCTCTTGCACAAAAACCTTGTTCTTGTTCTTTTCATCTTTTCCTTTTCTATTGTACTTTGGATCTAAGAAGTTATCAAGGGATTTCGACTTGTTCTTCAACAGAGAAGCTTATTCTATCCCTTATCTCTTTTTAATACTTGCATAATGCTTTCAATCATTGCTTGCTTGTTTGATTGCACCATGTCCAAGTAGATTCATTTGTTAGGAGAGGTAAATCAATGAAACTTGTATGATGTGATTGGCGGTTGCAATTGGGACTTTTATTCATGAACTGATCTTCACCTTTACATGAGTTTAATGCATGATTGCTTTACCGTACATATAGCAATCTGATCTTAGGGAAATAGAACCTCGAAAGTGTTGCATCTAGTTCCCGAAACTAGTATTTGGTGAGCTACGCGTCTTAGGCAACGAAAGCTGACCTAAGGAGTCTAGTGAACTCTATCATTACTTGAACCATTAATGCATGATTACAGCTTGTAATAACCATCAAAATTTGAGTCTATTAGGCTGATTAATCATAGTGGTTGGAGCCACGAAAGTGGAAAGACCATACCTTAGTGTTTTGTGTTCATGATAGTTCATAATGAAATACCAATGTAATCATCACTTCATTACATGTTTTCAAAGATTATCCTTTGCCTAACTCTTTCTTTTCTTGTTTACAACTCTCATTTACTTATTTGCTTTTGTTTCCTTTCATTTTAGGTTCACCACAACAACATATTTTCTGTTCTATCTGCTCATCTATCACCACAAGTTTGAAGCGAGATCACACCCTCCTTGTGTTCGACCCCGACTACAACACAGCTGTGCACTTTCAGCTCATTTTGGTTGGGTTATAAATATTAAAACTTGAAGCTAAACCGACGCCCCATCAAGTGCAACACATGTTCTTTGGTGAAGGCTGAGCATCAGGTTCCGGGTGGTCTTTTACAGAGCTTACCCATTCCAAAGTGGAAGTTTGTGCAAGAGATTGTGAGGCTGCATGGAATCCGAGAATTGGAGGGCATTTCAGACAGAGATGGGCACTAAGGTGCACATGAGTACATCATATCATCCGCAGACAGATGGGCAGTCAGAGAGGACTATTCAGACTTTGGAGGATCTGCTGAGGATGTGTGTGCTAGGTTGTGGTGGTCATTGGGCAGATCACTTAAGTTTTGTTGAGTTTGCTTACAACAACAACTTCGAGGCGACTATTGGCATGGCTCCTTTTGAGGCTTTGTATGGGAGGCCATGTAGGACACCCTTATGCTGGACCCAAGTGGGGGAGCGCAGCATGCATGGAGCTACTTATGTTCAGGAGACAACGGAGAAGGTTCGTGTTGTGAGGTTGAACATGAAGGAAGCTCAAGACAGACAGAAGAGTTACGCAGATAGACGCAGTTATAGTGTATCTCAAGATGGCAATGTTGAGGGGTCCTAAGAGATCCATAGCAGAGAACAAGCTGAGTCCGCGTTTTACGGGTCCGTTTCCGGTAATGGAACGAGTGGGACCGTTGGCGTACAGATTGGAGTTACCTCCGATTATGAGAGCCTTTCACAAGGTGTTTCATGTGTCGATGCTGAGGAAGTGTCTTCACCCTTCTGAGGAGTTAGTGGCTAGGATTCTAGAGGATCTTAGGCGAGATTTGACAGTTCTGGCCGTTCCTTTGAGGATCCTTGAGAAGAGAGACAAGGTTCTGCGGAACATGAGGATACCGTGGCTGAGAGTCTTGTGGGATTGTAGTTGGTACAGAGGATGAGACTTGGGAGCCAGAGGCGAAGATGAAGTTGAAGTTCAGGAAGTGGTTCGACAAGCAGGTCGAGCAGGTCGCGGAGTGAGCTTCTTTTTGTCTTTGTGGTTCCAGTTATTTAGCATTTTTGTGGCTATGTTGTTGTATTTTCGTTTCGTTGTAACGATATACATTATGGAGATTTATGAGATGGACTTTTCCTCATTATCTGTGTTATTAAATGTTGTTTTGGATGTTACACGTGTTGACCAGTTGGGTTGTGAGACAGTTTTGATCTTATAGTTATAGGCATTTCAGAATTTTTCTCTAAGGGCTGCGGTCCTGAATAACTCATTAAATTTTTTTGGAGACAGTTGTTGTCTGGCAGACTTATATGAGTGCCGTGGCCTCAGTATGAGTGGCTTATCCGAGTGTCGTGGCCTCAGTATAAGCGGTGGCAAGCCCACCTGGGAGGCCGTGGCCCCAGTTTGGGTAGATGCAGACTTGTTAGGGTGCCGTGGCCCCAATACAAGTGGTTTGGTTCAGACTTATTTAGGCACCGTTGCCCCAATATAAGCGGTTTGGATAGTGAGTTAAGAGAAAAGATGTCTTGCAACGTGCGTATAACTTAGAATTGGATGTGTGTCTCGGAGGTCAAGTGAGGATCTCTAATGTTTTTGGCTATGTGGAGCCGGTTTGTGGTCTTGGATAGACGTGTGTTGTTGGGATTCGAGGTCGAATCCAGTTTAGTGGGGGAGAGTTGTAACATCCGTAAACCTGAGAATTGGATTCTGGACCTGGTGTCGAGCGACACAAGGGCTGTGTTGGTCGACACCGGTTTGGATAATCGATTTCCGGATCGTTTTAAGTGTCGGTTTAGGCGGTTTGGATCAGGATAACCCTAAGACTCGAAATAAAAATGCGTGGCCGCCTAGTTTTTGTCGTGTAGCGACTTGAGAGAAGAGAAAGGTGGCGATTGGTGAAGTTCTTGAGCGATTTGGAGAAGTTTTGGAGTTCTGGGTGCTAGTTGTTGCTGTTCTCCCTTGTTCATCTCTGTTTTCCTCTTCTCAATCCGAAATGAGGGTGAGTGCGTGACTGTAGGCCCGTGATTATAGATCTGTGGTTTTGGTTTGATTGTTTGAGTTTTTGGTGATGTTCATATTGATCTCCGTGTTTATTCGAGATATGTGGTGTGTTCTGGTGTTCATTGTGTGTTTCTATGCAAAATCGTCGAGTTGGGATTCTTCCATGCGAGCCGGTGTCGAGCGACACCAAGTGGTCGAGTGTCGATCGATTCCAAGCGAGTGTCGCTCGACACTGGCCGGTTCAATGTCAGTTTAAATCGTTTCAATTGGAATTAATGGGTTAATTCGGTTTAATGAATTTAATTGATTTAATTTTTTAGTTGGGTTGGTTTAATTAATTATTTATGGTTTTATAATTAATCAAGATTATTATTTAATTATTAGAATTATTTAATAATTATTTGGGAATAATTTTAAGTATGAGGAAATATTTGATAATTGTGGTAATTATTTAAATAACTTAAAATTGTCTGAAAATTGCATAATTGGCCTGTAGGCAGAGTGATCGGCTCACTAAGTATTTGTGATAATACTTACGCATCTCTTTCGCATTGTGATGCAGGTAAAAGAAACGTTTGATCGCGGAATCAAGGCCGAAGAAGAGGATGATAGGATTTATGTGTTATTTGTTTTGCTTAAATTACTAGAATTGTTTAAGATTGATTTTATTTGTTGAACTGATATTTATCATTTATTGAATTATTTATTTTAAAGACTTCCGTTGACTATTGATTTAATTAACAAAAAAAAAAAAAATTTGGTTGTTTCAAAAGTACATATCTCGTAATAAGATATCAAACTAACCTCTTCAGGGGTGCAAAACCACTCGTCGATAACCGTTTCATCAATCCAGAAAAGGTCAACCACATACCATGTGTTTGCTTTGTATGCTTCACCCTTCAACGATAACTTCAGCAGAATTCACTTTCCGAAAAATGCAGATATGACCTACCCGGAATATCCAGTGGATCTTGATGATCAGCATATGTCAAACAAAAGATTCAATATTATATAGTTGCGTAATTATATACACAATAAAATTACATTAAAAATTTTCACTATAACTCACATTCCCATAGTCAGACACCAAGACATCAGCTGGTTTCACTAACTTCTAAGCAATCTCATCAAAGAATAACACACGAACGACATTACCACCGTCATAAACACGAATGAGAAGGTAATACCTAAAATTTAAAGTAAATATGAAATCACAAATGTAGATAAAATACGATTTCGACACAACTCTTTAAATTTATTAAATATAAGAGCAATATTACTTTACCACACCATCTTCGATATCACAGCATTTTTTGCATCTTCGATATCGTCTGGTTATTCCAAGGAATATTGCGAAAACATCAAATACATTTGTGAAATTCAATAAATGGAAGCAAAGATATATATAAACATGATTGAACAATATAATCACATTAGTCAAACAAAACCCTTTTATTGCAAATATGCTTTACCTATATTTGAATTTCGAAACCATATCGGTTGGAGGATTGTAGTAGATTTTAGTAGTATTGAAAGAGTTGGCTACACCCATATCATCTTTGTATTCCTTTACCGACATAAAACACATAACTACAACGACAATAGTTTGCATTTGATTTAATGTATATTTGACAGCCTCTTTTGCAAAATCGCCCCATAAAGTGCATTTCAAAAAATGCGTCTGGATTCAAGAGAAATAATTAAAGAATTTAAAATAATGAGTATCTACAAAACCAAATTTTAATGAGTATCTACGAAAACAATTCAACACTATCACTATCAAGTACAATTGAAACAACCAAGTTTTTTATTTTTTTTTTAAACAATTCTAGCGAAAGTCTTAATCCATTAAATAAATAATAATCAATCAACAATAACCAATTCAGCAATATTCAACGGAAGCAAATAATAGAAATAAATAAGTCTAGCAACTTAAACAGTTTATTAAAACATGAAAGTCCTATCATCCTCTTCTTCGGCCTTGATTTCGGATTGAGAAGATGGAAAACGAGATGAACAAGGAAGAACAGCAAGAATCAGCCTCAGAAACTCTCCAAAACTCCCAACAATCGCCAGTCCTTCACTTCTCTTTTGTTTATGTCTCGAAAAACGACAAAACCCGGCGGCCACAACCCTTTTATCTCGAGCCTTAGGGTTTTCACCCTTAAACCGCTCCCAAACCGGTCACTAGAAACAAACCGGAAATTCGCAATCGGGCCGGTGTCGACCGACACCAGGCAAAATTTCCACTTCTTTGTTTATGGATGTTACAACTCTCCTCCACTAAACTGGATTCGACCTCGAATCCCAACACAACACACATCTATCAAGACCAAAACCCGACCTCGCAAGGCCACAACACTGTAGATCCTCACATGATCCCCAAGACTCACATTCAATCCCATGTATACGCACGTTCCAAGACATCTTTCTCTTAACTGATTATTCAAAACACTTATATTGGGGCCACGGCTCCCAAATAAGTCTAAACCATACCACTTGTATCGGGGCCACGGCTCCCAAACAAGTCTGCAACTAACCAAACTGGGCCACGGCCTCCCAGATGGGTCTGCCATCGCTTATACCGAAGCCACGGCACTCGGATAAGCTACTCACACTGAAGCCACGACACTCAGGTAAGTCTGCCAGAGAACAAACGTCTCCAAAATGTAATGAGTTATTCAGGACCGCAGCCCTCACAGAAAAATTCTTAAACGCCTATGACAATAAGATTGAAACCGTCTCACGACCCAACTGGTCAACACGTGTAACATCCGAAACAACATCAAATAACACAAATAATGAGGAAAAACTCCATCTCATAAATCTCCAAAAAAGTATATCGTTACAACGAAAACGAAAATACGACAACACCAAACCACACGCCAAAAGACAAGAACCACAAAAACGAAAGAAGCTCACTCCGCGACCTGCTTGTCGACCTCCTCTATACCGCCACAAGTCCACAAAACTCTCAGCAACGGTATCTTCTTGTTCCGCAGAACCTTGACTCTCCTATCAATAATCCTCACAGGTACTGCCGGAACTGTCAAATCTGGCTGAAGATCCTCTGGAATCTTAGCCACCAACTCCTCTGAAGGATGAAGACACTTCCTCAGCATCGATACATGAAACACCTTGTGAAAGGCTCTCATAATCGGAGGTAACTCCAATCTGTACACCAATGGTCCAACTCGCTCCACAACCGGAAACGGACCCATAAAACGCGGACTCAGCTTGTTCTCTACGATGGATCTGTTAGGACCCCTCAACATTGCCATCTTGAGATACACTCTATCTCCAACCTGAAACTCAAGCTCTTGTCTGCGTCTATCTGTGTAACTCTTCTGTCTATCCTGAGCTTCCTTCATGTTCAGCCTCGCAACACGGACCTTCTCTGTCGTCTCATGAACATAAGTAGCTCCATAAATGCTGCGCTCCCCCACTTGGGTCTAGCATAAGGGTGTCCTACATGGCCTCCCATACAAAGCCTCAAAAGGAGCCATGCCAATACTCGCCTGGAAGCTATTGTTGTAAGCAAACTCAACCAAGCTCAAGTGATCTGCCCAATGACCACCCCAATCTAGCACACACATCCTCAACAGATCCTCCAAAGTCTGAATAGTCCTCTCTGACTGCCCATCTGTCTGCGGATGATATGCTGTACTCATGTGCACCCTAGTGCCCATCTCTGACTGAAATGCCCTCCAAAACTCTGAGGCAAATCTCGGATCTCGGTCTGACACAATACTGGCTGGCACTCTATGCAGCCTCACAATCTCCCGCACAAACTTCCTAGCCAAAACAGCAGCTCCATCTGTCTTCTTGATAGCCATAAAATGTGTTGACTTTGTCAACCGATCCACAATAACCCAAATGGCATCATGAGTCCTCGAAATAGGTAGCCCAACCACGAAATCCATAGTGATCATGTCCCACTTCCACTCTGGAATGGGTAAGCTCTGCAAAAGACCACCCGGAACCTGATCCTCAGCCTTCACTAAAGAACACGTGTTGCACCTCGCAACCCAATCAGCCACGTCCCTCTTCATCCCGAACCAATGATAGTACCTCTTGAGGTCATGGTACATCTTGGTCGCTCCTAGATGAAACGAAAACTTGCTCGAATGAGCCTCTCTCAAAATCTGCTGCCTCGACTTCTCAACCTTGGGTACACAAACCCGACCACGTACCAAGATAGTCCCGTTCTTAGATATTTGATACTCTGAACTCGGTACTCGTGATGCATCAATCAGACTCTGATCACTCTCGTGTGCCACTCTGATCCTACTCAGCAAATCTGCCTGATGAACTGCCTCTAAGCCCAAAGGCTCATGCGAAATAGCACAAAGGCGCAAGGTGCTAATGTCGCTCACCAATGCCTCCACATCCTGCTCTAAAGCCGAATCACACCTCCGTCGACTCAAAGCATCCACCACTAGGTTAGCCTTGCCTGGATGATAGATAATCTCCAAGTCATAATCTGCCAAAAACTAAACCCAGCGCGTCTGTCTCATGTTCAGCAATGGCTGAGTGAAAATGTGTTGTAAGCTCTTATGGTCAGTAAAGATCTGTACTGAACCACCATACAAGTAAGACCTCTGTATCTTAAATGCAAAGACCACCGCTCCCAACTCAAGATCATGGGTATGACGGTTACGCTCACTGCCCTGCCACTGCTTCGAAGCGTAAGCAATAACTCTGCCCTCCTGCATCAGCACACAACCCAGACCAACTCCTGAAGCATCCGTATACACCGCATAAGGCTTCTCTAGCTCGGGTAACGCCAAAACAGGTGTACTAGTCAACATCTCCTTGAGCTTCCCAAAGCTCTCCTCGGACTCTGGTAACCAAAACAAAAGGAACATCCTTCCCAGTCAACTTCATCATCGGCTGCGCCATACTTGCAAAACCCTTGACGAACCTCCTGTAATAACCTGCTAACCCAAGAAAACTCCTGATCTCGGTAGCACTACTCGGTCTAGGCCAATCCCTGATAGCCTCAATCTTCCCCGGATCTACAGACACTCCGTCTGCAGAAACAATGTGTCCGAGAACACCCATTTCTCGCTGCCAGAAACTGCACTTGCTCAGCTTAGCATACAGCTTCTGCTCCCGAAGTTTCTCCAGAACCAACCTCAAATGAGTCTCAGGCTCTTCAGGACTCCTCGAATACACCAAAATATCGTCAATGAAGATGATGACGAACACATCCAAATACTCCCTGAATACGTCTTTCATCAACCTCATGAATGCTGCTGGCACATTCGTCAAACCGAAGGGCATAACCACAAACTCAAAATGCCCATACCTCGTCTATCGGGATCTGATGATAACCCGATGCCAAGTCTATCTTGGAGAACCAAGTAGCACCCCTCAGCTGATCCAACAACTCGTCGATTCTCGGGAGAGGGTACCTATTCTTCAGAGTGACTCGGTTAAGTCCCCGGTAATCAATACACAGCCGGAAACTCCCATCCTTCTTCTTCATAAACAGAACTGGTGCTCCCCACGGTGAAACACTCGGTCGAATGAACCCTTTGCTCAAAAGGTCCTCTAGCTGCTTCTTCAGCTCTGCCAACTCTGCTGGAGCCATCATATAAGGCGTCTTGGATATCGGCGCTGTCCCCGGCTCTAACTCAATCATGAAAGGGTCTGACCGAGATGGTGGTAACCTCTTCAATGACTGAAATACCTCCGGAAACTCCCGAACCACCCGAATATCCTCAAAAACCACCTCACTATTGGACTCCGCCATAGTGATTGTCGCCAAATAGGCCTCACAGCCCCGCTCAATCATCTGCTATGCCTGAATCGCCGAGATCACTATACTTCCGGAAGTTGGTCTCACACCCTGAAACACTAACCTCCCGCCATCACGCTCAAAGACCACTCTGCCTCTGTAGCAATGAAGATGAACCCGGTGATAAGGTAACCAGTCCATCCCCAAAATGACATCGTACAATTCCATCGGACTACTAACCAAATCTGCTGGCATTGACTGCCCCACAATCTGAATGTCGACACCTCTAGCACGGGCCGAAGTAGCCTGGAATCCTCATCCAGCCACCTTGACCATGGCCGAACGCTCACCCGCGCTGCTTCGGATGCCACTACTCTCGGCCCGCTCTGGAGTAATGAAGCAGTTAGAAGCTCCAGAATCGAACAATACGTGTGACTTAAAGCCACCTACTAACAAGGTCCCTACACATTTAAAAATATGAGACCCTGCTCATCCCATCACAGGCAAAATACGCAAACAAACAACAACCATAATTTAAGCTTAAGGAATTTAAGAAAGGAATTTAAGAAGTCTGAGTCAATAAATTTTACATGTGATCTGCCCGGTCTAACTCGCCTGGCCGACCTCTGCCGAAGAATAGCTCCGCGGCCCCATTCCAAGCTGACCCACTGGCTAAACCGCCACAATCTGAGTCACAGGTCGACCCGCTAATGGCTGAACTGCTAAACCCTGCATCTTGGGACACATCGGCCTGATATGCCTCTGATCTTCGCAATGGAAACACACTCTAGTATCCCGAGGCACCTCCTTTTTGGGACAGCTAGACACACGGTGCTCCATGCTCCCGCACCCGTAACACGCTCCACGAGGAAAACCGCTACCGGAAGAAACCTCCTCCCGACTCCTCTTCTGACCCTGCGCAGGCTTGCCGCCCTTGCCAGAACCAGAACCAACACTCGAACCTCGACGCTGCTGCGGCTGCTGATGCTGACTCTGAGGCTGGATAGCAGGAGCAACTGCAGAAGGCACCGCTACCGGACTAACCTGCTCACGAAGGTCATCCTCAATCGAAGCCGCCAGCTCCACTAAGTCTGCTCTCGTGGTATACGTACGACCTCTGCACTGAGTCCTGAAACTCGGGCGAAGCCCCTGAAGAAAACTCTGCAGAACCCCACGCTCACCGCCTATACTGAGACCAGTATGCACCACTAGCCTGCCAAACTCGGGGTTGTACTCACGCACCGAACGATCTCCCTGCATTATCGCAACTGAAGTCGATCCCGAGCCTCCTGAGGAAACTACTTGGCGTCAAACTCCGCCACGAACTCGCACCAAGTCCAAACAGCTCTCCTCCCCTGAACGGCCCGCCACCACAAATGCGCGTCGCCACTCAGGTAGTGGACTGCTAACTCCACCTGGTACTCCACTGGACATCTGATCGACTGGAAATTTCGCTCTAGTCTCGATCTCCACTCGTCAGCCCCCTCTGGACCAACCCCGCCCTCAAAGAAAGGCGTCCCAATACGCTGCATCTGCCCCATCATCTCCAGATAAGGCGGATGCCCAACCACCGCAGCCCCATGTTGCCCAACAAAAGCCACTCCCGGCTGACCAACAACTGCAGCACCCTGCTGCCCAAACACCGCCGCACCCTGCGGTGCTCTGGCCATCGGAGGAACACCGGAGCCTGCTGCAGAACCACTGGCGGAAGACGTGCCAGCAACTATGTTAGTAACCCCGCTAACATGTCATGCTGACCCTGAGCTGGAGCCGCACCCCCACCTGGGGCCGCCCCGTCCCCCGCGCCACCGCCGACGCCCAAACCGGCCTCACTCGCCAAAGAAATTGACTGGGTCACCGACGCAGTCGCCACACTCGGCGCTACACTCTCGCCCGACTCCGCTGGTACTCCACGACCTTGACCTCCGCGGCCTCTACCACGACCTTTAGCAACTCCGTCCATCTCACTGTACCAAACAAAGAGGTGAGATACTAAACACAAAAACCAACAACATAAACAACTCACCACGGAATCTCCTGAAGCCCGAAGAGGATGATACTAAACTATCAATTCCTAACAGTCCTAAAACCGTCTAAGCTCTGATACCAAAATGAAACAACCAAGCTTTTTTTTTTAAAATTTAAACAATTCTAGCGGATGTCTTAAACCATTAACACTACAAGAAAACAGCGCTTTTGCGACGGAACTTTGCGACGGAAATATTTCCGTCGCAATTTTGCGATGGCTTTGCGTCGGACTTGCGACGGAAACATAAACCATCGCAAATCCGTCGCAAACTTGCGAGGAAACTTTGTCCGTCGCAACTTTGCGACGTACTTGCGACGACTTTGCGAGAACATAAGAATCCGTCGCAATTCCGTCACAAAATTGCGACGGACTGGCGATGGAAAACTACCATCGCAAGTTTGCGACGGATTTGCGGGTGGGTATTTTCGTCGCATACTTTATCGTCGCAAATCCGTCGCAACATTGCGACGGATTTGCGAGGATAAGTTGGTGGCCGACATGCGGATCGGTTAGGTGCGCACGTGTTAATTGAGTTTACCTAACTTTTTGCGATGGAATATTTCCGTCGCAAATCCGTCGCAAGATAGTCGCAAGTCAGTCGTAATTCCGTCGCAAAACTGAAACCGTCGCAAATCCGTCGCAACGTATTCATCGCAAATCCGTCGCAAATCCATAGCAAAATTTTTTCAGAAATCTATAAATAGCGAATCGTTCAGCTTTCGAAATCAAAAATCAAAAAAAAAAAAAGGGAAGAGAGGGAAAGAGAGAGGAGAAGGGAAAAAAAAAAGAGGGAAAAAAAATAAAACACTAAAAAAATGAGTTACGGAATATATGAGTTACGAAGCTGGATGTACAATCAAAGAGATCCAGGGACCGGCGAAGTGAGGAGAGAGTTTGTTGAAGGATTACATGGATTTTTTAACCAAGCACAAAACCAACCGCAGGCAATGCAAACGGGTAAAATATTTTGTCCCTGTGAGAAATGTAGGAACAAAAAATATATCGCTGTTGATACTGCTAAAAAACATGTATTTAATAGAGGATTTGTACCAAACTATTATGTATGGTATTTTCATGGTGAAAATCATTATAATCCGACGACTCACTATGAAGCGGGAAATAGTGGTTCGAGTCAAGGGGTTGAAGAACATAATTATAGCGGTAGCTATGATTATGGTCATCCTGATATCTTGGGAAATGATACTGGGTATCAGCAAGGGAATAGATTTCATGATATGGTTACAGATGCATTTCATGAAACTACACCTGCTTTTGCCGATAATCCTACGGAAGCAATTCTGGAAGAACCCAACATAGAAGCACAAAAGTTTTATGATATGTTAGATGCTGCAAATCAACCACTTTACGATGGGTGTAGAGAGGGACTTTCTAGACTGTCACTAGCAGCTAGGATGATGACAATTAAAAGTGAGGATAACAGCAGCGAGAGTAACATGGATAAGTGGGCCGGACTATTTCAAGAGTATTTACCGGAAGATAATCTTTCTGCTGGTAATTACTATGAAATACAGAAGTTGGTTGCGGGTCTTGGGTTACCTTATGAAATGATTGATGTATGCATTGACAATTGCATGATTTTCTGGAAAGATGATGATAAGCTGCAGGAATGTCGATTTTGTGGGAAGCCGAGATACAAACCCACTATGGGAAGGAGGCGGGTCCCTTACCAACGTATGTGGTACTTGCCAATCACCGAAAGATTGAAACGGTTATACCAATCGGAAATGACGTCAGCGTCAATGAGATGGCATGCAGAACATTCCACACATCATGGAGAGATAACACATCCCTCAGATGCAAAGGCGTGGAAACACTTTCAGACGGTACATTCAAACTTTGCTAATGAGTCCAGGAATGTTTATCTTGGATTATGCACAGACGGATTTAGTCCATTTGGTATGTCAGGGAGACAATATTCGCTATGGCCCGTCATATTGACTCCATATAATCTTCCGCCGACAATGTGCATGCAGCGAGAATTTTTGTTCTTAACTGTTTTAGTGCCAGGTCCAAAGCATCCGAAGCGATCCCTAGATGTATTTCTGCAACCTTTGATCGATGAGCTGAAACAACTGTGGTATTCAGGAGTCTGCACATTTGATCACTCGCAGCAACAAAACTTCAACATGCGCGCAGTATTATTGTGGACGATTAGTGACTTCCCAGCGTATGGAATGTTGTCGGGGTGGACTACGCACGGAAGACTATCGTGTCCACACTGTTTGAATAGGGCAGAAGCATTTCAGCTGAGGCATGGAAGAAAACCTTGTTGGTTTGATTGTCACCGTCGTTTTCTTCCTATCAATCACAAGTACCGAAAGAACAAGGTTTTATTTACGAAGAATAAAGCTGTCCGCGGTCCCCCTCCGGATTATCTTTCGGGACAGGATTTGCTTGATCAGATCGATTATTATGGTGGTGAGGAAACATGCAAACGTGGGGGCAATTGGCATTGTACTGCAAACATGCCTGACGGATATGGAGAAGCACACAACTGGCACAAAAAAAGTATATTCTGGGAACTCCCATATTGGAAGGATCACCTTTTGCGACATAATCTTGACGTTATGCATATCGAGAAGAATTTTTTTGATAACATCATGCATACCATTTTGAACGTCCAAGGGAAAAGTAAAGACAATATGAAATCGAGGCTGGACTTAGCAGAAATATGCAAAAGAAGCGAGTTGGAGATTACTAGAGACGGCAAACAGCCAATTCCGAGTTTTCGATTGTCTGCAGATGGGAAGAGAGCTCTATTTGATTGGGTGGCCTCAGATGTCAAATTTCCGGATGGATATGTTTCCAAATTCTCACGATGTATAGAGCGAGGACAAAAATTTTCTGGTATGAAGAGCCACGATTGCCATGTTTTCATGCAGCGACTACTACCGTTTGCGTTACAAGAGCTATTGCCGTCTCATGTCCACGAAGCAATTGCTGGTAATAATTAAACAAGTATTTACATTTCTTTTAATTGAGTTTATGTACGTAATTAAACATATATGTTTGCTTAAGGAGATTATGTATGGTGTATATTATATTATAGGTATGGGGGCGTTTTTCCGAGATCTTTGCACGCGAACACTGACAGTAGACGGGGTAGAGAAGTTAAAAAAAAACATTGCTCTCTTGTTGTGTAACATGGAGAAAATCTTCCCTCCTTCATTCTTCGACGTGATGGAACACCTAACGGTACATTTGCCATATGAGGCGGATCTCGGGGGGCCTGTGCAATTCAGGTGGATGTATCCGTTTGAGCGTTTTATGGGACACTTGAAGGGAAAGGCTAAAAACCTTGCAAAAGTTGAGGGATCCATAGTGCAAGGTTCATTGACAGAGGAAACATCTAACTTCGCGTCTTACTATTTTAGTCCAAATGTGAGAACGAGAAGAACCGCTACGAAACGATACGATGATGGAGGCGTTGCACCTGTTTATAGGCATGTTGTCCCCAGCATCTTCAAAGAAATAGGCAGACTTGCTGGAAAGTTGAAGGAAAAATCGTGGGACCATGAAGATTTGAGAGCGGCTCACAATTACATATTGCGTAATCTGGATGAAGTGCACCAATTTGAGAGGTAACTTTGATTATATATACGTTTACGTATATATATACATATATATATTTATATTTATATAACTCGAGATGTTTGTGCAGCATATTTGATAATCTGATCCGTCAAACATACCATGGTTTACAAGAGCATGAGTATGAGTTTTACAAAGAACGTGACTTTGCTGGATGGTTAAAATACTACGTAAGTTCTCTTCAAATGAGTGATATATAAACTAAAACCTAACACTATAGCTAGGTTACATAATTAATGTACCATTTGTTTGTATATAGGTGAGAGAGGGCTGTCATCCGGAACAAATACCGCTGTGGCTGCATGAGATTGTGAACTCGCCAATAGGAAAGATCACTACAGCACCAATGTACTGTACTCGCGGGTACATTTTCCATACGTACAAGCATGGCATGCGGAAGTCGACCGCAAATTATGGTATTCATGTCCCGGGGGAAATAGAATTCTATGGAGTTTTGCAAGAGATCATCGAGGTCACATACCCAGGAATTATCAACTTGAAATGTATTATATTCAAATGTGATTGGTATGATCCGACACCAGGTCGAGGGGTTCGGAGAAACGAGACGGTAGGTGTCACCGATGTAAATGCAAACCGAAAGTTTTCCAAGTTCGAACCCTTCATCCTTGCATCGCAGGCAGAGCAAGTGTGTTTCATTCCTTATCCTCGAGTTAGGCAAAGACGGGAGACTTGGTTATCGGTCATAAAGGTCAATCCAAGAGGTTATGTAGTTGGTTTAGACGATGAAGTGGCCATGCAGCATGATAGAGTTGCAGAAGTTTCAAACCCGAGCGAATCCACAGAAAATATCAACCACGTTAACCCCGAGAACAGAGAAGTTGAAGACGTCGTTGACGATTCAAGTGAAGATGGAGAAGCCGATGAATTCGAAGAGTCTGCGACTGATGAAGAAGAAAGAGAACACAGTGAAAACTCTTACGTATCTGAAAATGAGGACGAAAATGAGGATATTGTTGAGTTTGATTAATTTTAAGGTTTTTCTTTGTATTTTCTTATGTGCTGTATGTTACATATATATATATTGTCACTCCATCGCAAACTTTATACTTACAAGCCGATCGACACAAAATTCATTTCAGTACGTATAACATTTTGAGATTGCAGATGTCTTCTCTATGGTTCCCCACGCCGAGCCAGTTGATGACGGCTTCTCTTCTAGATTTGACGTCACCGGGTGGCTTTTTGTTCCAGCCGCCGTCACTGTTGTTTCCGATATCCCCCTAATCGTTCCCGGAACCCCAAGCTGCTTTGTTATCATTGCCGTGGTTTGTCATTGGAGTCTAAACCCCATCTAGACCAGTTTTCGACAGAGGACGAATCGGTGGAAGGCTTTCTAGTGTTTGAATGTAGCATTTAAATCCACCTGTCATCATTCTTACCCCATGAAGATCCACCATCATCTTTCTTACCTCACAAAGATTCACCGTCATCCTTCATATATAATTACCCCATGCAGGGGGTAAGTAGTATGACGGTGGATCTTCTTGAGTTAAGAAAGATGGTGGTGGATCTTCATGGGGCAATAATGATGATTGTGGATTTAAATAATATATTCAAACAGTAGAAAGCTTTCCACCGATTCGTCCTCTGTCGGAATCTGGTATAGCTGGGGTTCTAACTCCAAAGACAAACCGGGAAGTGATAACAAAGCAGCTTGGGGAACCGGCAACGATCAGGGGGATAGCGGAAACAACAGTGGCCGTGGTTGGAACAAAAAGCCACCCGGGGACGTCAAATCTAGCGGAGAATTGCGATGGAATTGCGATGGAAAACAAAATATTTTGTATCCATCGCAAATCCGTCGCAACTCCGCGATGGAATTGCGATGGAAATTTAAATTTTTAATCTTCCATCGCAAATCCATCGCAAACTTGCGAGGACATTGCGATGGATGCAAATTAATTTTGTATTCCATCGCAAATCCATCGCAAACTTGCGAGGACATTGCGATGGATGCAAATTAATTTTGTATTCCATCGCAAATCCATCGCAAACTTGCGAGGACATTGCGATGGATGCAAATTAATTTTGTATTCCATCGCAAATCCATCGCAAACTTGCGAGGACATTGCGATGGATGCAAATTAATTTTGTATTCCATCGCAAATCCATCGCAAACTTGCGATGGACTTGCGATGGAATTTTAGATTTTAGGGTTTAGGGTTTCCTATGTTTCTTAACACAAGGGTTTTGTGTTTAGGGTATCTTTTCATGTGCTGTATAATTCAAACCTAAAAGTTTTTAACAATATAAAAAACATTTCTCTTCAACTAGGTACATATTAAGCTCACTGAAGCTTACGACGTATATAACATTACAAACGGTTTTGTGAAAACACATCGACCATGTACATATATATCTATGAATGTTCAATATCTATATAAATATTCAAATTCATCTACTAATGAGCATAAATATTTCATACGTAAAAAATTATTAGTCTGTTATCTAAACCCTAAACCCTAAAACCTAAATCGTACGTTTCCATCGCAAATCCATCGCAATATTGCGACGGATTTGCGATGGCATGGGCCATGACCATCGCAAATCACTCGCAAGTTCCCGATGGAATTGCGATGGAATGGGCCTTTTTCGTCGCAAATCTATCGCGAACTTGCGATTGCCTTGCGAGGGCAATGTATATAACCCTTATTCGAAAACTATTAGGGTTTCCTATCATTCCATCGCAAATCCATCGCATTTTTTTGCGATGGAGTTGCGATGAACTAGTCCAGTCCGTCGCAAATCCATCGCAAAGTTTAGGGTTTTCCAGCATTTCCCTCGCAAATCCATCGCAACATTGCGATGGATTTGCGAGGGACAGATATTTTCTATATAATCAGAGAGTCGGGTTTGAGCGAAGCTCAAACCGACCACTCTCCCCGAAAAAACCCGCAGCCGCTCGTTCTTCTTCTCCGACCGACCGATTCATCCTTCGCCTCCGACCGTCGCCGACTTCTTCTCATCCGCCGGTGCTGTCTTCTTCTTCTCCGCCCGGCGCTGCCCTCTTCTTCCCCGCCTGCCGCCGGCTTCTGCTTCTCCGTCGCCGGCTTCTTCTTCTGCTTCTCCGTCGCCGACTTCTTCTCATCGCAGATCCGGTCTTCTTCCCTTCCCGCACAGCCGCCGCCGCCGCCAGCTTCTTCTAGTTCGTCACCGGCGCTTTCTTCCCGACCGCCGCCGCCGACGTCTTCCCTTCCCGCCGGCATCTTCCCGCCGCCGCCGCCGAGGGTGAGTTGCTTAACTTAATTTTTTTTTTTTTTATTTTAACTGATTATAATTTGTTAGATATTTAGATTGTTAGAATTAGTTTGTTAGATTGTGGGATAATTAGTTTAGATTAGTTATAGTATTTAGAATTTTAGAATGTGATTATATGAGTAGTGTGAGTATATTAGTTAGATTGTTTGATAATTTGTGATTATATTATTTTTTGAATTTTGAATGACAATTTTGATAATTAGTTTAGGTTAGATTGTTGATTAGTTTTTTAGATTGTTAGATAATTAAATTAGATTAGTGTTTAGAATTTAGAATTTTAGAATGTCATTATATTTCTAATGTGATTATATGTGATATAGTGTTTGGAAATGTGATTATATTAGTTTAGAATTTAGAATTTTCCGAACTATTTCAATTTCTAGAATTTAATTTGTTGATGTAACATTAGATTAGTTTTAGTATTGTTTTATTTTAATGTTATAGTATTTTTTATATAATTTTATGATTATTAGAATAATTTTTAATTATTAGTGTATTTTTTTATTTTTATTTGTACAATTATTAATGTTTCTTTAAATTTTACTTTTTTAATTTATTGCAGATGGAGCAACAAAACACTTACCAGGATTTTCTGAGTCAGGGAGGATCCGGGGGCCGTGCTGGTTCCGGGGGTTCCCGTGGTGCTCGTTCCGTTCCCGTGAGGAGTCACGGGAACCCTGCTAGTAGCTCCCATGGTTCTACGGGACGGGAGCAGCAGCAGCGGGTACGGTCTCGGTCTTCTTCCCCACCACGTCAGCCAGCCGCAGTTGAGGCCGCGGTTGAGGCCGCTAGAGCCCCATTTTATGCGGCCATGCGGGAGATTTTAGAGGAGCCCGGTCATGATCTCCTCCCTCATCTTCATCCACACCGCCCACCGAGAACTTTATGGTATGTAATTTTTAATTTTTATTTGTTTTTGTTTTATTTTATATTGTATAATTTAAAATGTTAAAGTGTTGTTTTCTTTTTAAGGTTCTCTCATGATTCGTCCGTAGCTTCAGCAGTTACGGAAATCTTTGAAAAAGATTATCAAGATCCTTTTGCCCGGTGGAAGGATGTGAAGGAACCCGTTCTTCAACGTTGGTTCTCTACTTTTGCTGTACGTGTTTCTTCTATTTATTATTTTTTTTTAAAAATATTTTCTTATTGCTAATCTCTAACATTATATTATTGTTTTTTGATTTTTTTTTTCAAGCGCAAGTATCACTGGGAGTCTGGCATTACCGAGAGGGTTTACCAAGAGTTCTGCGCCAAAGTCCATGATCGGTTACCCGATATGGTACATCGATGGAAGAAGTCGTGGTTGGCGAAGGGTGATGCTGCCAAGCCACTTCACTTTGATCAGAATGTGTGGGATGCCTTGGTTGCTTACTGGTTGGATCCCGATCACCTGAAACGGAGTGACAACAGTAAGTCTGCTCGAGGGAAGAGCAAAAATTCTAAACATCGATCCGGCCGAACTTCTTACGTAGCCCGCGGCCGAATGCTTGTAAGTTTTTTTAACTTTCTATTTATTTTTTAACAATATTTTTTGTACCATTTATAATTTCTTATCGTTATTATGAAATCAAAAATTATTTTTATAGGCCGAGGAACAAGGGGAATCAGAGACGGATTTGCTGGCCGTTCTCGCGTATGCGAAACGGAATCCGGATGGCACTTTCCTGGATGACGATTCTGAGGAGCTCTACAACGACGTTAACTCAAAACTGCAAGAGTTGACTCAGAATGATGATCCGGATAGCGTCGCTTCTGGTTCTTCCGTCGCCGCGAAGAACAAGGTTTTTCTTCAGGTAAATTTGTATCATTTTTTAGTTTAAATTATTTTTATTCTTATGTCTATTGTTGGCTTCTGAATTTCAATGTTTTTTTTGGTTTTTCAGTCCGCTCCCCGTAAAAAGGGGAAGATTTGGGGGGTTGGTTCTCTTCAATCCCAAATCGATCTTGGGAGCGGTTATGTTTGCGGTTCGGCTTCGAGTCAGTTCCCGGATCCGAGCGAGGTTGCTGTGTTGAAGGAGGAATTGACTGCAACAAAGACGGAATTGACTACAACGAAGACGAAGGTTGCGGCGTTCGAAGAGATGTTCGACTACTTGGGCAACTCGGATCCGAAGCTCAAGGAGATTATGAGCCGTTTGCGTCAAAACCAGCAGCAATCCGAGGGCGGAAACAGCGGAACCGGCGGATCGGGTGACGACGGACCATCCGTCGATTTTTAGTTTTTCGTTTTATTGTTTTTTTGTGAATTTGATGAATATTTTCTTTTAATATTTTAATTACAATGAAATTTAATTTAATTTTAATTTTCAAAATTTTTTAAATTAATTTATTTATTTTTAAAAAACAATTTGATAAAAAAAAAAATTTGAAAATAAAAAAATTTAAAAACTTGCGACGGATTGAATCCCGTCGCAAGTTTGCGACGGAATTGGTTCCATCGCAAGTTTGCGACGGAATCAATCCATCGCAAATTTGCGACGGAATAAATCCATCGCAAACTTGCGACGGGATTCAATCCGTCGCAACATTGCGACGGAATTGGTTCCGTCGCACGGTTGCGACGGATTTGGTTCCGTCGCACGGTTGCGACGGATTGCGATGGACCTTACTCCGTCGCAATTTTGCGATGGATTGCGACGGAGTTATATCCATCGCAAGTTTGCGACGGAATACAAGCTCTCGCAAATCAATCGCCAAATTGCGACTGAATAATTACGCCGTTAATCCGTCGCAATTTTGCGATGGAATTATTTCCATCGCAAATTTGCGACGGAGGCGTTTCCGTCGCAAATTTGCGACGGATTTGCGACGGAAAAGTCATTGCGAGGAACAATTTGCGACGGAAATTTTGGCCTCGCAATTCCGTCGCAAATCGTCAGTTGCGACGGAATTGCGACAGGAATTTCCGTCGCAAATGGCCTATATTTCTTGTAGTGTAAATAAATAATAAATCAATCATCAATCATCAATATTCAGCGGAAGCAATAAAATAAATAAATAAGTCTAACAACTTAAACAGTTTATCAAAACATGAAAGTCCTATCATCCTCTTCTTCGGCCTTGATTATGCGATCACACTTTACTTTTACCTGCATCACAGGAAAATAGATGCGTAAGTATTATCATAAATACGTAGTGAGACGATCACTCTGCCCACGGGCCATTTACGCAATTTCTAGACAATTTAAGCCTTTTAAATAATTTCCACAATCATTAAATATTTTTTCCACAGTTAAAACATCTCCAAATAATTATTAAATAATTCTCATAATTAAATAATAATATTAATTAATTATTAATCCAAAAATAATTAAATAAACCGAAACAATTAACCATTTAAATCAATTAAATTCATTAAACCGGATTAAACCATTTAATTTTAATTCCAATTCAATTAGACCAGGACAACAGCCCGAACCGGCCTCTGGTGTCGACCGACACCCGCGACCTTGGTGTCGACCGACACCCGCGACCTTGGTGTCGACCGACACCCGCGACCTTGGTGTCGACCGACACCCGCGACCTTGGTGTCGACCGACACCCGCGACCTTGGTGTCGACTGACACCCGCAACCTTGGTGTCGACCGACACCCGCGACCTTGGTGTCGTTCGACACCCTCTCGACAGGGCGATTCCGAAAACAATTCAACAGCACGACAAACACAGAATCAAAGCACAATAATCACCAAACACGAACCAATTCCACAATTATCACTTCAAACTCACGGAAAACAACATGAACTCATCAACTCATCAATCTAACAACCTAGATCTAGAAATTCCGAGCCCACAGTCACGCTTTCACCTTGCCAAAGGTTTGAGAAAAGGAAAACAAGGGAGATGGTGTAGAACAGCAACAATTAGCCTCAGAAATCTAAGAAAACTCCACAGAAACGCTTCTCCTTATTTTCTCTCGAAAACACCTTGAAAAACGAGCCACCCAGCGGCTGCTTTTCCTTTTATTCGCGACACATAGGGTTTCCGTCCTTAACTAGCCAAAACCGACAATTAAAAACGAACCAGGAATTCCTGAAACGGGCCGGTGTCGACCGACACCAGCCATGATGTCGCTCGACACCCGGGAAAAATCCCACTTCTCTGTTTTACGGATGTTACAAAGTGTGGATGTATTACTCCAAGATAATTGATCGAAATCACTTAGGGATATCGTCTGGTTATTCCAAGGAAGATTGCGGAAACATCAAATACATTTTTGAAATTCAATAAATGGAAGTAGATATATATATATAAACATGATTGAACAATATAATCACATTAGTCAAACAAAACGCTTTTACTGCAAATATGTTTTACCTATATTTGAATTTCGAAACCATATCGGTTGATGGATCGTAGTAGATTTTAGTAGCATTAAAAGAGTTGGCTACACCCATATCATCTTTGTACTCCTTTACCGACATAAAACACATAACTACAACGACAAAAGTTTGCATTTTCTCGGATGTATATTTGATAGCCTCTTTTGCAAAATCGCCCCATAAAGTGCATTTAAAAAAATGCGTCTGGATTCAGGAGAAATAATTAAAGAATTAAAATAATGAGTATCTACAAAAACAATTCAACACTATCACTATCAAGTACAATATAATGAAGATTTATAGTGACTTCTTTCAAATCAACGAACAAAAAAATTGCAAATAAATATCAGTAAATATACTATTCCATACCATGTAACACATAAATGGTATGCACTCACATTATTACTATTAAAAATCTCATTCTCGCACATGCGTACGGGAAACCACCTATTATGTATAGGGGTGTCAAAACAACTCACCCAACCCAATCCATCCCATAATCCTAATGGGTAAAGAGTTAATGGATCATGGATCAAACCAATCCATTTAGGAAATGGGTTGGGTTGACCCATTACCTATTTAATTACATGGTTTTAATGGTTTAATGGATCATCCATTACCAAAAATAAATAAAATTTTGGACATTAAGACAACCTTAATCAAGACAAATCTAGAAATTAAACTAGAAATTTGGCATAGCCAAAAAGACTAAAAACGACAAATTCATTAACTTATGTGAGCAAAATTCACAAGTAATAAAAATTACAAGGCTCATAATTCATTATAAAATGAAACTAACAAACCGAGGAAGAGATAACATATAATATATGATATGATTAGGAAACAAACATTGGTTATAACATCTTCAGTCGCAATTGCTGTTGTCATCTGCAAAGCGAAGGAATATATATCAGTCAACAAAGACTCCAAAAACAGAGTAGCTGCTCTGTTTATCACAGTCACGTTCGAAAGATTTCAAGGCTGTTCTCGTTCTCTCTCAGCAATTTAGTCTTTGTTTCTTCTCACTTCCAGTGAAGCAGCTGCCAAGTTATAGATCATCAACAAGAGATCTGAAGAGAATGAAGAAGAAAGGTAATTTATGTATTACCGATACATGTAAGGTGGTCGCCTAGAAATCAACAATATATGTTACTGCTCCAAAATTTTCATCGAGTCTAACATACCTGAAGTCGACGAAAATCCATGTAATTTAGTTTTAGATATTTATAATATATTCGTCTAATTAATATATTTACCTAATACTTTTACTTATTTCAGGATCCAACAAACCATTCGCAAATCTGATTCAAACAATCCACACAAGCTTTGTGAATATTTATCTAAATTATGACTTTTGATGTTTTCCGTTTTCAAGCACACCTTGCTTTCAGTATTTTCATTTTATTTATTTAACTATTTATTTAATATCCGATAGCTCAATCCTACTCCAAAATAAAATTTTAATTTTACACTCAATCACCACTACCCTTAATACGAATTACCTAACACAATTTTCCACAATCAAACATTCAGATATTTATTTTCGAATTGAAACATATAGAAAACATAAAAATATTAGTATAAGTGTCAACATCCCGATAATAAAAGTGTCATATATTGTGTTCTACAAAAATTTTGTATATTACTCATGTCTGGACTTTCGTGCGGGCCATCCACCTAGTTTTTTGTATAGTCCAATCAAGATTTTGGCATATTCTATTCCTAAATACTGCATGTAATATTGATATTTCGGACAAAAAAAAATTAGCTTTTGATTACATTCCCCAAATAAAATGATAGAATTTTAATTGTTAAAATAAAAATGAAATATCTAAACAGATATATTTGTTTAAAAGAAAAACGGAGAGATTGGAAAACCAATAAATGCATGATACCCGACCTGACAAAAACTTTTCGTTATTCCCTTCGTCCAATTATATAAGCAGTTTTGGGAATAAAATGTTGTAACATCCGTAAACCGAAAAAGTGTGAGTTTTGTGTGGTGTCGAGCGACACCAAGGGTGGTGTCGGTCGACACCGGTCGGGCGAATTGATTTCTGGTTCGATTTCAATTGCCGGTTTAGTGGTTGGGTTAGGTTAAAAACCTAAGGTCGAGTTTTATAAGCGAGGGTGGCCGCTTTTTGTTGAGTTTTTCGAAAAAACAAAGGAGAAAGAGGAGTTGAGAGTTTTTGAGGAGATTCTGGAGTTTTGTGGTTGATCTGAGGCTGTTTGTTTCTGTTCTTCATCTCTTCTTCTTCTCAAACCTTGTCAAGGTGAGTGCATGACCGTAGGTTCGCAGATAAGAAGATTGTGGAATTTGATTAGGTTTTTGGTGAAGTTTATGTGGTTTTTCAAGGTTTTTATGTGATAATCGTGCCTTGAATCGTGTTGATTGATGTGTGAGATTGTTTTTCGTGTTCTTGTGCTGAGAAATCGATTTGGGCGTCGATCTCCTGGGTCGGTGTCGAACAACACCAATCGAGGGAGTGTCGAACGACACCAATCGAGGGAGTGTCGAACGACACAAATCTTGTGTCGGTTTAATCCGGTTATCTGGCGATTTAATTAATCGTTTTAATTGGATTAAGTGGTTTAATCTGGCTTAACTCGGTTTAATTGGAATTAAGTGGTTTAATTCGTAATTAATTATAATTGGTGAATTTAATTAATTAAGAGGTTTAAAAATAATCGTGGAAATTATTTAAGTGTTTAAAAATTATTATTTAATTGTGGAAATTATTTAATAATTAAGAAGAATTATTTTAATAATTGTGGTAATTAATATAAATATTTTTTAAATGCGTTGGAATTGCGTAATTGGCCTGTAGGCGGGGTGATTGCCTCACTAAGTATTTCTCAAATACTTATGCATCTCTTTTTTCCCAAATGTGATGCAGGTAAAAAGAAAGTGTGATCGCGGAATCGGGCCAGAGAGAGGACGATAGGATTTTGTGGATTATCGGATTTGTTATGTTGTTATTGCAAACCTGGTATTTGTTAGGTTGCTAGTTATTTTTAATATTATTTTTTGAATTGAAATTGGTTGTTTTGGAATTAATTATTTAATGTTTATTTGTTTGAGTTTGTTTTAATTGAGTTTTCCGCACTTGATTAAATTAATGCAAAAAAAAAAAAGGCTTGGTTGTTTCATTTTGGTATCAGAGCGTATACGGTTTTAGGACTGTTAGTATTGGCTGAACTGGACTATGTGTTTAATTGATTATTTGTGTTTAATCAGTTAGCAGTCTAGTATCATCCTCTCGGCCTTCAGTGATTTCGCGGTAAGTTTTGTGGTTTGTGGTTTGTGGTTTGTGGTGTGTTGTTCTAGTTGCTCATCTGCTGTACTTTGGTAGTGCAGTGAGATGGACGCAGGTGCTAGAGGTCGTGGCAGAGGCCGTGGCAGTGGAGCGCAGGCGGATTCAGGAGAGAGTGCAGTGCCTAGTGTGGCGACTGCGCCGGTGACCCAGTCGATGGCGGGTGAGGCCAATTTGGGCACTAGTGGAGGCGCGGGAGTTGGGCCTGCCCCGGGTGCGGGTGCTGCTCAGGCTCATGGTCTTTGTGACCAAGTTTTGGGGCTACTGGCGCAGCTGTTGGCAAGTCTTCCGCAGGCGATTCCAGAGCAGGCTCCGGGTGTTCCTCCGGTGGTGGGGGCACAGCAGGGCGCTTTTGTTGGGTAGCATGGTGCTGCGGTTGTTGGGCATCCGCCTTATCTGGAGATGATGAGGGAGATGGAGAGGATCGGGACACCATTCTTTGAGGGTCGAGGTGGGCCCGAGGAGGCCGATGAGTGGCGGCAGAGACTGGAACGGAACTTCCGTTCGGTCAGGTGTCCAGAGGGGTACCAGGTGGAGTTGGCTGTGCATTACCTTGGTGGGGATGCACATTTGTGATGGCGATCTGTCGTTTTGAGCAGGGCAGTGTGGACTTGGGGCGACTTCCTAGCGAAGTTCGAAGCCAAGTACTTTCCTCAGGAGGCCCCAGACAGACTTCATTTGAGGTTCTTGGCACTATATGAGGGAGAGAGATCAGTGCGTGAGTATGACGCGGAGTTCGGCAGGCTCGTAGTTCATACCGGGTTTGGGTTGGGAGGCGAGTGGGCCATGTTGCAGAGGTTTTTGCATGGACTCCGGTCGAACATCAGGACTCAGTGCAGAGGCCGTGCGTATACCTTGAGAGCAGAGTTGGTGGAGCTAGCGGCTTCCATCGAAGAGGACCTTCGTGAGCAGGTTGGTCTAGTAGCGGTGCCAGATGCGGTTGTTCCTGCTACCCAGCCGAGGGAACAGCAGCACATGAGTTTCGGTTCTGGTTCTGGCAAGGGCGACAAGCCTGCGCAGGGCCAGAAGAGGAGTTTCGAGGAGGTTGTTGGAGGCAGCCAGAGTGTTCGTGGTGTTGCTTCGATTGCGGGAGCTTAGATCACCGGGTAGCTAGTTGTCCCAAGAGTGGTGCGTCTCGGGATAGTAGAGTGTGTTTCTACTGTAGAGAGCCGGGACATCTCAGGCCGATGTGTCCCAAGTTGCAGCAGATGTCAGTGGCGTCGGTTCAGCCGGTGTCGCATATCGCAGCGGTGCAGCCGTTGGATCAGATGGGAGTAGCGCCGCGGGTGTACTCTTCGATAGAGGTGGGCCAGACGAGTCAGTCAGGCCAGATCACAGGTAAAATTCTGATTCAGACTTCGTAAATTCTTAGTGTAGAATTGTGGTTGTGGTTTTCTGTTCTTTTATTTTACTGTGATAGAGTTTAGGGTTCGCAACACTTGTGGAATTGTGTAGGGACCTTGTTAGTGGGCGGTGTTGAGTGTCACGTGTTGTTTGACTCGAGAGCATCAAATTGCTTCATTACTCCGAAATGTGCCGAGAGTAGAGGTATCCGGAGTAGCGCTGGTGAGCGTGCGGGTTTGGTCAAGGTGGCCGGTGGAGGTTCCCTGACTACTTTGGGCCGTGCTAAAGCAGTCGATGTGCAGATTGCGGGGCAGTCTATGCCAGCAGATTTGGTCATCAGTCCGGTGGAGCTGTATGACGTGATTATGGGGATGGACTGGCTGTCGTTTTACAGAGTTCATCTGGACTGCTTTAGAGGCAGAGTTGTGTTTGAACGTGAAGCAGGGAGGTTGGTTTATCAGGGAGTGAGACCGACTTCCGGGAGTCTTGTGATCTCGGCTATTCAGGCTGAGCAAATGATAGAGCGAGGTTGCGAGGCGTTTTTGGCGACGATAGTGATGTCCAAATCCGGTGGAGAGGTGGCCTTGGAGGATATTGAGGTTGTCCAGGAGTTCGATGATGTTTTTCGGTCGCTGAAGGTATTGCCACCATCTCGGTCAGAACCTTTCACGATTGAGTTGGAGCCCGGGACAGTACCGATATCGAAGACACCTTACAGGATGGCGCCAGCAGAGTTAGCAGAGCTGAAGAAGCAGCTAGAGGACCTTTTGAGCAAAGGGTTCATTCGGCAGACTGTTTCACCGTGGGGAGCATCGGTGTTGTTTATGAAGAAGAAGGATGGCAGTTTCCGGTTGTGCATCGATTACCGGGGACTCAACCGAGTCAAAGTGAAGAACATGTACCCACTCCCGAGGATTGATGAGTTGTTGGAACATTTGAGGGGTGCTACTTGGTTCTCCAAGATTGACTTGGCATCGGGTTATCAGCAGATCCCGATAGATGAGGCGGATGTCCGCAAGACGGCGTTCAGGACGAGGTATGGGCACTTTGAGTTTGTAGTCATGCCGTTCGGGTTGACTAATGCGCCGGCAGCATTTATGAGATTGATGAACGACGTGTTCAGGGATTTTTTGGACGTGTTCGTTATCATTTTCATTGATAATATCTTAGTATATTCGAGGAGTCCAGAGGAGCACGCGACTCATTTGAGGCTTGTTTTGGAGAAGCTTCGGGAGCATAAGCTATTTGCTAAGTTGAGCAAGTGCAGCTTTTGGCAGAGAGAGATGGGATTCCTTGGCCATATCGTTTCTGCAGAGGGAGTTTATATGGATCCGGCTAAGATCGAGGCTATCAGATATTGGCCTAGACCGAGTAGTGCTACCGAGATCAGGAGTTTTATGGGTTTAGCGGGATACTACAGGAGGTTTGTCAGGGGCTTTGCGAGTACGTCTCAGCCGATGACGAGATTGACTGGCAAGGATGTGCCGTTTGTGTGGTCGCCGGAGTGCGAGGAGAGCTTTGGGAAGCTCAAGGAGATGTTGACTAGTCCACCAGTGTTGGCATTACCCGACCCGGGGAAGCCTTATGTGGTGTATACAGATGCTTCAGGTGTTGGTTTGGATTGTGTCTTGATGCAGGAGGGCAGAGTGATTGCTTATGCGTCGAGGCAGTTGCAGGGCAGTGAGCGCAACCACCCTACACATGATCTTGAGTTGGGAGCGGTGGTCTTCGCACTCAAGATTTGGAGGTCTTATCTTTATGGTGGAGCTGTGCAGATCGTTACAGATCACAAGAGTTTGGAGCGTATCTTTACTCAGCCTTTGCTGAGTGCGAGGCGGACGCGTTGGGTGGAGTTTCTGGCAGATTATGATCTGGATATTGTTTATCATCCAGGCAAGGCCAACTTGGTGGCAGATGTGTTGAGTCGACGGAGAGTTGATTCAGCTAGAGAGCAGGATGTGGAGGCTTTGGTCAGCGAGATTAGTACATTGCGTCTTTATGCTATTTCTGAGGAGCCTTTGGGTTTGGAGGCAGCCGATCAGGCAGACTTACTCAGCAGGATCAGAGTGGCTCAGTAGGATGATCAGGGTTTGATTGATGCATCGCGGGCAGCTGGTTCTGAGTATTAGGTCTCGGCGAATGGGACGATTTTGGTTCGTTGGCGGGTTTGTGTGCCCAGGGATGAGGAGTTGAGATGAGAGGTCTTGAGAGAGGCTCACTAGAGCAAGTTTTCTATTCATCCGGGTGCGACCAAGATGTACCGTGACCTCAAATGGTACTATCACTGTGTCGGGATGAAGAGAGATATGGCAGATTGGGTTGCGAGGTGCAACACGTGTTCGTTGGTCAAGGCAGAGCATCAGGTTCCAGGTGGACTTTTGCAGAGTTTACCCATTCCAGAGTGGAAGTGGGATATGATCACGATGGATTTTGTGGTGGGATTACCTATCTCACGGACGTTTGATGCGATTTGGGTCATCGTGGATCGTTTGACCAAGTCCGCGCATTTCTTGGCCATCAAGAAGACAGATGGAGCTGCTGTTTTGGCTAGGAAGTTTGTGCGAGAGATTGTGAGGCTGCATGGTGTGCCAGCCAGTATTGTGTCGGATAGAGATCCGAGATTTGCCTCAGAGTTTTGGAGGGCATTTCAGACAGAGATGGGCACCAAGGTGCATATGAGTACAGCTTATCATCCGTAGACAGATGGGCAGTCAGAGAGGACTATTCAGACGTTGGAGGATTTGCTGAGGATGTGTGTGTTGGATTGGGGTGGCCATTGGGGTGATCATCTGTGTTTGGCAGAATTTGCCTATAACAACAATTTTCAGTCTAGTATTGACATGGCTCCTTATGAGGCGTTGTATGGGAGGCCATGTAGGACACCCTTATGCTGGACCCAAGTGGGGGAGCGCAACATGTTTGGAGCTACATTTGTTCAGGAAACGACGGAGAAGATCCGTGTTTTGAGGCTGAACATGAAGGAGGCTCAGTATAGGCAGAGGAGTTATTCAGATAGGCGGAGACGTGAGCTTGAGTTTCAGGTGGGAGATAGAGTGTATCTCAAGATGGCTATGTTGAGGGGCCCTAACAGGTTTACGGATGTTACAACTCACCCCCACTAAACTGATTCGACCTCGAATCCTAACACAACACGTCTATCAAAGACCAAAACCCGACCTCGCAAGGCCACAACACTGGAGATCCTCACCCGATCCCCCGAGACTCACATTCAATCTTATGTTATACGCACGTTTCAAGACATCTTTACTCTTTACTCATTATCCAAAACACTTATATTGGGGCCACGACCTCCCAAATAAGTCTAAACCAAACCACTTGTATTGGGGCCACAGCCTCCCAAACAAGTCTGCAACTACCCAAACTAGGGCCACGGCCTCCCAGATGGGCCTGCCATCGCTTATACCGAAGCCAAAGCACTCGGATAAGCCACTCACACTGAAGCCACGACACTCAGGTAAGTCTGCCAGAGAACAAAGGTCTCCAAAATGTAATGAGTTATTCAGGACCACAGCTGTAACATCCCGGTTTGTGATAAATGAGGTGAGGCTTAAGAGAATTGATTTGGCTACCTATGTCAACAAAGTGCACTTACCTTTCCAGGCAAAGGCCCATAAGTAACTCCAGAGTTAAGCGTGCTTGGGCTGGAGTAGTGGAAGGATGGGTGACCTTCCGGGAAGTGGTCTGCGGAACCGTGTGAGTTAGGAAAAAATACGGGGAAAGGTTGGGTGTTGATTGCAGGGACAGAAAACAAGTCTCTAGAGCCTCCCAAAAATAGCGGACCGGCCGTCGGCCAGGGGTGGAGCCCACGGTCCGAGAGAGGGCATGGGTGACTCACCGGGATGGGCGGTCGGGGCATTATAATTTGGTATCAGAGCCAAACCCAGACGAGAGTGTCGAGTCAAGTGGAGTGGCCTTGACTCCCACCGTCAGGGGGTGATGATCCAGGTGCGCAACGAGGACGTTGCGCGCAGTGAGTGGGGGTGAATTGTAACATCTCGGTTTGTGTTAAATGAGGAGAGGCTTAAGAGAATTGTTTTGGCTACCTATGTCAACAAAGTGCACTTACCTTTTTCGGTCAAAGTCCCATAAGTAACTCTAGAGTTAACCATGCTTGGGCTGGAGTAGTGGAAGGATGGGTGACCTTCCGGGAAGTGGTCTGCGGAACCGTGTGAGTTAGGCAAAAACACGGGGAAAGGTTGGGTGCTGATTGCAGGGACAGTAAACAAGTCTCTAGATCCTCCCAAAAATAGCGTACCGGCCGTCGGACAGGGGTGGTGCCCATGGGCCGAGAGAGGGCGTGGGTGACTTACCGGGATGGGCGGTCGTGGCGTTATAGCATCCCTTAGAGAAAAATTCTTAAACGCCTATAACAATAAGATTAAAACTGTCTCACGACCTAACTGGTCAACACATGTAACATCCGAAACAACATTAAATAACACAGATAATGAGGAAAAACTCCATCGCATAAATCTCCAAAATGTATGTCTTTACAACGGAAACCAAATATAACTACACCGAAGCTCAAAAGCTAAACCAAAAACAAAGCCACAAAGACGAAAGAAGCTCACTCCACGACCTGCTTGTCGAACCACTTCGTGAACTTCAACTTCATCTTCGCCACTGGCTCCCAAGTCTCCTCCTCTATACCGCCACAAGTCCACAAAACTCTCAGCAAACGGTATCCTCTTGTTCCGTAGAACCTTGACTCTCCTCTCAAGAATCCTCACAGGTACTGCCGGAACTGTCAAATCTGGCTGAAGATCCTCTGGAATCTTAGCCACCAACTCCTCTGAATGATGAAGACACTTCCTCAGCATCGATACATGAAACACCTTGTGAAAGGCTCTCATAATCGGAGGTAGCTCTAACCTGTACGCCAATGGTCCAACTCGCTCCACAACCGGAAACGGACCCATAAAATGAGGACTCAGCTTGTTCTCTGCTATGGATCTGTTACGACCCCTCAACATAGCCATCTTGAGATACACTCTATCTCCCACCTGAAACTCAAGCTCTCGTCTGCGTCTATCTGCGTAACTCTTCTGTCTATCCTGAGCTTCCTTCATGTTCAGCCTCACAACACGAACCTTCTCTGTCGTCTCCTGAACATAAGTAGCTCCATAAATAGGTAACCCCACAACAAAGTCCATCGTGATCCTGTCCCACTTCCACTCTGGAATGGGTAAGCTCTATAAAAGACCACCCGGAACCTGATGCTCAGCCTTCACCAAAGAACATGTGTTGCACCTCGCAACCCAATCAGCCACATCTCTCTTCATCACGACCCAATGATAGTACCTCTTGAGGTCATGGTACATCTTGGTCGCTCCTGGATGAATTGAAAACTTGCTCGAATGAGCCTCTCTCAGAATCTGCTGTCTCAACTCCTCCACCTTGGGTACACAAACCCGACCATGAACCAGAATAGTCCCGTTCTCAGATACATGATACTCAGAACTCGGTACTCGTGATGCATCAATCAGACTATGATCAGTCTCTTGAGCCACTCTGATCCTACTCAGCAAATCTGCCTGATCAACTGCCTCTAAGCCCAAAGGCTCCAGCGAAATAGCACATAAATGCAAAGTACTAATCTCGCCCACCAAAGCCTCCACATCCTGCTCTAAAGCCGAATCACACATCCGTCGACTCAAAGCATCCGCCACTAGGTTAGCATTGCCTTGATGATAGATAATCTTCAAGTCATAATCTGCCAAAAACTCAACCCAACGCGTCTGTCTCATGTTCAGCAATGGCTGAGTGAAAATGTGCTGCAAACTCTTGTGGTCAGTGTAGATCTGTACTGAACCACGATACAAATCAGACCTCCAGATCTTAAGTGCAAAGACCACCGCTCCCAACTCAATATCATGTGTAGGACGGTTACGCTCACTGCCCTGCCACTGCCTTGAAGCGTATGCAATAACTTAGCCCTTCTGCATCAGCACACAACCCAGACCAACTCCTGAAGCATCAGTATACACCGCATAAGGCTTCCCTGGCTCGGGTAACGCCAAAACAGGTGTACTAGTCAACATCTCCTTGAGCTTCCCAAAGCTCTCTTCGCACTCTGGCGACCAAACAAAAGGAACATCGTTCCCAGTAAACTTCGTCATCGGCTGCGCCATACTCGCAAAACCCTTGACAAACCTCCTGTAATAACCTGCTAAACCAAGAAAGCTCCTGATCTCGGTAGCACTACTCGGTCTAGGCCAATCCCTGATGGCCCCAATCTTCGCTGGATCTAAAGACACTCTGTTGCAGAAACAATGTGTCCGAGAAAACCCATCTTGCTCAACTTAGCATACAACTTCTGCTCCCGAAGCTTCTCCAGGACCAACCTCAAATGAGTCTCATGCTCTTCAGGACTCTTCGAATACACCAAGATATCATAAATGAAGATAATGACGAACACGTCCAAATACTCCCTGAACACGTTGTTCACCAACCTCATGAATGCTGCTAGCGCATTCGTCAAACTGAAGGGCATAACCACAAACTCAAAATGCCCATACCTCGTCCTGAAAGCAGTCTTGCGGACATCGCCTCGTCTATCGGGATCTGATGATAATCCGATGCCAAGTCTATCTTGGAGAACCAATTAGCACCCCTCAGCTGATCCAACAGCTCGTCAATCCTTGGGAGAGGGTACCTGTTCTTCACAGTGACTCGGTTGAGTCCCCGGTAATCGATACACAGCCGGAAACTCCCATCCTTCTTCTTCACAAACAGAACTGGTGCTCCCCATTGTGAAACACTCGGTCCAATGAACCATTTGCTCGAAAGGTCCCCTAGCTTCTTCTTTAGCTCTGCCAACTCTGCTGGCGCCATCCTGTAAGGCGTCTTGGATATCGGCGCTGTTCCCAGCTCTAACTTAATCTTGAAAGGGTCTGACCGGGATGGTGGCAACCCCGTCAACGACTGAAATACCTCCGGAAACTCCCGAACAACCCGAATATCCTCAAAAACCACCTCACTACTGGACTCCGCCATAGTGATCGTCGTCAAATAGGCCTCACAGCCCCGCTCAATCATTTGCTCTGCCTGAATCGCCGAGATCGCTATACTTCCAGAAGTCAGTCTCACGCCCTGAAACACTAAACTCCCGCCATCACGTTCAAAGACCACTCTGCCTCTGAAGCAATCCAGATGAACCCAGTAATAAGATAACTAGTCCATCCCCAAGATGACATCGTACAACTCCACCAGACTAATAACCAAATCCGCTGGCATCGACTGCCCCGGAATCTGAATATCGACGCCTCTAGCACGGCCTGAAGTAGTTAGGAATCCGCCTCCAGCCACCTTGACCATGCCCAAACGCTCACCCGCGCTGCTCCGGATACCACTACTCTCGGCCCACTCCGGAGTAATGAAGCAGTTAGATGCTCCAGAATCAAACAAAACGTGTGAATCAACGCCACCTACTAACAAGGTCCCTACACATTGAAAAACTATGAGACCATGCTAATCCCATCACAGGCAAAATATCGCAAACAAACAACAACCAAAATTTAAGCTTAAGGAAATTACGAAGTCTGAGTCGATAAATTTCTACCTGTGATCTGCCCGGTTTGACTCGTCTGACCAATCTCTGTCGAAGAATAGCCCCGCGGCCCCGGCCCAATGTGGCCCACTGGCTGAACCGCCGCAAACTGAGTCACTGGTCGAGCCGCTAATGGCTGAACCGCCGCAACTGCCAAACCCTGCATCTTGGGACACATCGGCCTGATTTGTCCCGGATCTCTGAAATGGAAACACACTCTAGTATCCCGAGGCACCTCCTTCTTGGGACAGCTAGACACACGGTGCTCCATGCTCCCGCACCCGTAACACGCTCCACGAGGAAAACGGCTACCGGACGAAACCGCCTCCCGACTCCTCTTCTGACCCTGCGCAGGCTTGCCGCCCTTGCCAGAACCAGAACCAACACTCGAACCCCGGCGCTGCTGCGACTGTTGCTGCTGACTCCAAGGCTGGATAGCAGGAGCAACTGCAGACGACACCGTCACCAGACCAACCTGCTCACGAAGGTCCTCCTCAATCGAAGTTGCCAGCTCCACTAAGTCCTCTGCACTGAGTCCTTTCACCAATTATTAATTAATTCTCGGATTAAACCACATTTAAATTCAATTAAACCACATTAAACCGGATTAAACCACTTAATCCAATTAATTCCTTAATTCGCCAGATAACCGATTAAACCGGATGGTGTCGATCGACACACACTTGTGTCGGTCGACGCCTTGCCCGTTTGGTGTCGATCGACACCAAGTTGGTGTCGGTCGACACCGATCCAAGAGATCGACGCCCAATTCGATTTTTGACACAAAAACACCAAATCACGAAACTATCCCATTACACACGATTCAACACACGAATATCACACAACATATCTCAAGAACACACGATTTCAGCCATAACCACAATCCAAATTCACAAATCCTCTTATATGCGAGCCTACGGTCATGCACTCACCTTGATAACGGATTGAAAGGAAGGAAGAGATGAAGAACACCACAAATCTACCACAGATCAGCCCAGAAATCTCCAGAATCACCTCAAACTCTCTCTGCCTCTTTTTCCTTTTCCTTTCTCCAAAACTGAGTCAAAAATACGGCCAAACACTTTTATATCGCGACCTAGGGCTTCTCCCACGAAAACCAGCCTAAATCGGAACTCAAATCGAACCGAAATCGATTTTAACCGCTGGTGTCGAGCGACACTCCCCTGGTGTCGATCGACACCCCTCCTCAGAAACGACAGATTGGTTTACGGATGTTACAGCGACCATTAACACCAAACTCCCCCCGCAGAGCCAACCGCCGCGCGAACTCGTCTTCCAGGAAAATATCGATCAAGCCGATCCAACTCGCTAGGTCGGAATCGGGACGGAGATCGGTACAGAACTACGTGACAAACTGGTAAATTTCTTGCGACAGAACGCTTCAACCTTCGCGTGGAGCACTGAAGAAATGGTTTGCATCAATCCCGACATAACCAATCACGAGCTAAACGTCGACACAACATTCAAACCGATCAAACAAAAGAGGAGAAAGTTAGGCCAGGATCGAGCGAAGGCCGTCAACAATGAGGTCGAATGGCTGTCCAAAGCGGGATCGATCGTGGAGGTACGCTATCCGGAGTGGCTCGCAAACCCGGTCGTGGTTATGAAGAAGAACAGCAAGTGGCGTGTCTGCTTCAACTTTATCGATCTCAACAAAGCCTGCCCAAAAGATAGATATCACCTTCCACACATAGATCGGCTCGTCAAATCCACGGCCCGCAACTAACTGCTATCGTTCATGGATGCTTTCTCAGGCTATGTGGTCTCATTTCTCTTTTCAATCATTCTTTCTCTTTCTCGTCGATATCTTCTTATTTCCTGACTCTTTTTTTATTTTCTCTTTAATTTTGAAAGCTCAAGCTCACGTCTCCACCTATCTGCATAACTCCTCTGTCTATCCTGAGCCTCCTTCAAGTTCAGCCTCAAAACACGAATCTTCTCCGTCGTTTCCTGAACAAAGGTAGCTCCAAACATGCTGCGCTCCCCCACTTGGGTCCAGCATAAGGGTGTCCTACATGGCCTCCCATACAAAGCCTCATAAGGAGCCATGCCAATACTAAACTGAAAACTGTTGTTATAGGCAAACTCTGCCAAACACAGATGATCAGCCCAATGGCCACCCCAATCCAACACACACATCCTCAGCAGATCCTCCAAAGTCTGGATAGTCCTCTCTGACTGCCCATCTATCTGCGGATGATACGCCGTACTCATATGCACCTTGGTGCCCATCTCTGTCTGAAATGCCCTCCAAAACTCGGAGGCAAATCTCGGATCTCTATCCGACACAATACTAGCTGGCAGACCATGCAATCTCACAACCTCTCGCACAAACTTCCTAGCCAAGACAGCAGCTCCATCTGTTTTCTTAATGGCCAAGAAATGCGCGGATTTAGTCAAACGATCCACAATGACCCAAATCACATCAAACGTCCGTGAGATAGGTAATCCCACCACAAAATCCATCGTGATCATATCCCACTTCCACTCTGGAATGGGTAAGCTCTGCAAAAGTCCACCTGGAACCTGATGCTCTGCCTTGACCAACGAACACGTGTTGCACCTCGCAACCCAATCTGCCACATCTCTCTTCATCCCAACCCAGTGATAATACCGTTTGAGGTCACGGTACATCTTGGTCGCACCCGGATGAATCGAGAACTTGCTCGCATGAGCCTCCCTCAGGACCTCTCGTCTCAACTCCTCATCCTTGGGCACACAAACTCGCCCACGAACCAATATCGTCCCATTCTCCGAGACCTGATACTCAGAACCAGCTGCCCGCGATGCATCAACCAAACCCTGATCATCTTGCTGAGCCACTCTGATCCTACTGAGTAAGTCTGCCTGATCAGCTGCCTCCAAACCCAAAGGCTCCTCTGAAATAGCACAAAGCCTCAATGTACTAATCTCGCTGACCAAAGTCTCCACATCCTGCTTTCTAGCTGAATCAACTCGCCGTCGACTCAACGCATCTGCCACCAAGTTGGCCTTGCCTGGATGATACACAATATCCATATCATAATCTGCCAGAAACTCCACCCAACGCGTCTGCCTCGCATTCAGGAAAGGCTGAGTAAAGATATGATGTAAGCTCTTATGATCTGTAAAGATCTGCACAGCACCACCATAGAGATAAGACCTCCAAATCTTGAGTGCAAAGACCACCGCTCCCAACTCAAGGTCATGTGTAGGGCGGTTGCGCTCACTGCCCTGCAACTGCCTCGAAGCATAAGCAATCACTCTGCCCCTCCTTCATCAAGACACAACCTAACCCAACACCTGAAGTGTCTGTATACACCACGTAAGGCTTCCCCAGATCGGGTAATGCCAACACTGGTGTACTAGTCAACATCTCCTTGAGCTTCCCAAAGCTTTCCTCGCACTCAGGCGACAACACAAATGGCACATCCTTGCCAGTCAACCTCGTCATCGGCTGAGACATACTCGCAAAGCCCCTGACAAACCTCCTGTAGTAACCAGCTAAACCCATAAAACTCCTGATCTCTGTAGCACTACTCGGTCTAGGCCAATCCCTGATAGCCTCGATCTTAGTCGGATCCACAGAAACTCCCTCTGCAGAAACAACATGGCCAAGAAACCCCATCTCTCTCTGCCAAAAGCTGCACTTGCTCAACTTAGCAAACAGCTTCTGCTCTCGAAGCTTCTCCAAAACACGCCTCAAGTGAGTCGCATGCTCCTCTGGACTCCTCGAATACACTAAGATGTCATCAATGAAAATGATAACGAACACGTCCAAAAACTCCCTGAACACGTCGTTCATCAATCTCATAAACGCTGCCGGCGCATTAGTCAGCCCGAATGGCCGTCTTGCGAACATCTGCCTCCTCTATCGGGATCTGATGATAACCCGATGCCAAGTCAATCTTGGAGAACCAAGTAGCACCCCTCAACTGATCCAACAACTCATCTATCCTCGGGAGTGGGTACCTGTTCTTCACTATGACTCGGTTGAGTCCCCGGTAATCGATGCACAACCGGAAACTGCCATCCTTCTTCATCAGAAACAATACTGGTGCTCTCCACGGTGAAACACTCGGCCGAATGAACCCCTTGCTCAAAAGGTCCTCCAGCTGCTTCTTCAGCTCTGCCAACTCTGCTGGCGCCATCATGTATGGTGTCTTCGATATTGGAGCTGTCCCGGGCTCCAACTCAATCGTGAAGGGATCTGACCGAGATGGTGGCAACCCCTTCAGTGACCGAAAAACATCCTCGAACTCCAGGATAACCTCAATACCCTCAAAAGCCACCTCACCACTAGACTCCGACATCACTATCGTCGCCAAATACGCCTCACAACCTCGCCCTATCATCTGCTCAGCCTGAATAGCCGAGATCACAAGACTCCCTGAAGTCGGTCTCACACCCTGATAAACTAACCTCCCTGCATGTCTCTCAAACAGAACTCTGCCTTTGAAGCAATCTAGATGAACCCTGTAACACGACAGCCAGTCCATCCCCAAAATCACGTCATACAACTCCACCGGACTGATGACCAAATCTGCTGGCATAGACTGCCCCGCAATCTACACGTCGACTGCTCTAGCACGACCCAAAGTAGTCAAGTAACCTCCACCGGCAACCTTGACAAAACCCTTGCGCTCACCAGCGCTACTCTGGATACCTCCACTCTCGGCACACTCCGGAGTAATGAAGCAGTTCGATGCTCCCGAGTCAAACAGCACGTGAGACTCAACACCACCCACTAACAAGGTCCTTACACAATTCACAAGTGTTTAGAACCAAAGACACTACCACAGTAAAATAAAGAACAGACAACCACACAACAATTCTACACTAAGAATTTACGAAGTCTGAATCAGAATTTTACCTGTGATCTGGCCTGACTGACTGGTCTGGCCCACCTCTGCCGAAGAGTACACCCGCGGCGCTGCTCCCAACTGCTCCAACGTCTGCAACGCTGCAATCTGCGCCACCGGCTGAACCGACGCCACTGACACCTGCTGCAACTTGGGACACATCGGCCTGAGATGTCCCGGCTCTCTGCAGTGGAAGCACACTCTAGTATCCCGAGACGCACCACTCTTGGGACAAATAGCCAGCCGATGCTCCAAGCTCCCACAACCGAAGCAACCACGAGCACTCTGGCTGCCTCCAGCAACCTCCTCAAACCTCCTCTTCTGGCCCTGCGCAGGCTTGCCGCCTTTGCTAGAACCAGAACTGAAACTCCTGCGCTGCTGCTGTTGCTGCTGGCCCCTCGGCTGGGTAGCAGGAACAACCGCAGCTGGCACCACAACTGGACCAACCTGCTCACGAAGGTCCTCCTCGATGGAAGCCGCTAGCTCCACCAACTCTGCTCTGGTAGAATACGAACTACCTCTGCACTGAGTCCTGATGCTCGATCGAAGACCCTGAAGGAATCTCGCCATCAGACTCCGCTCACCCTCAAAACCGTAACCAGTATACGCCACAAGTCTGCCGAACTCTGCGTCGTACTCTCGCACTGACCTATCTCCCTGAGTCAATGCCACAAACCTCAACTGAAATCTGTCTCTGGCCTCCTGAGGAAAATATTTGGCGTTGAACTCCGCTAGGAAGTCACCCCAAGTCCACACTGCCCTCCTCAACATGACAGATCGCCACCACAAATGTGCATCCCCACCAAGGTAATGCACTGCCAACTCCACCTGGTATCCCTCTGGACACCTGACCGAACGAAAGTTCCGTTCCAGTCTCTGCCGCCACTTATCGGCCTCCTCGGGCCCACCTCTACCCTCAAAGAAAGGCGTCCTGATCCTCTGCATCTCCCTCATCATCTCAAGATAGGAAAGATGCCCAACCACCGCTGCACCATGCTGCCCAACAAACGCGCCCTGCTGTGCCCCCACCACCGGAGGAACACCCGGAGCCTGCTCTGGAACCGCCTGCGGGAGACGTGCCAAAATCTGCGTCAGAAGCCCCATCAACTGGTCACCAAGACCATGAGCCGGGGCAGCACCCGCACCTGGGGCAACCCCAACTCCTGCGCCTCCACTAGCGCCCAAACTGGCCTCACTTGCCACAAACTGATTCTCTGACGCTGTCGCCACACTAGGAACTGCACTCTCGCCAGAATCCGCCTGCGCTCCACGGCCTCCGCCACGGCCTCTGCCACGGCCTCCACCACGACCCCTGCCACGACCTCTAGCTCATGCATCCATCTCACTGCACTACCACAGCACAGTAGATGAGCAAACTAGAAATCACGAAACAAACCACAAAAATAAAACACACAACTTACCGCGGAGTCACTGAAGGCCGAGAGGATGATACTAGACTAATAAAAGACTAAACACAATTAATCAATTACCACATAGTCCAGTTCACCCAATCTAACAGTCCTAAAACCGTATTCGCTCTGATACCAAAATGAAACAACCAAGCTTTTTTTTTTTTAAATAATTAAGTGCGGAAAAACTCAATTAATATAAACTTCAATAAATAAATAATCAATTCAAACAACCAAATTCAATTCCAGAATTATTATTAAAAATAACTAGCAACCTAAACACAAGCTTTGCAAATAACAATATAACCAAAAACGATAAACCACACAATCCTATCATCCTCTCCTCGGCCCGATTCCGCGATCACACTTTCTTTCTACCTGCATCACATTAGGGAAAAAGAGATGCATAAGTATTTAATAAATACTTAGTGAGGCAATCACCCCGCCTACAGGCCAATTACGCAATTTTAACAATTTTAATTAATATTAATAATTACAACAATTATTAAATTCTTCACTTTAATTATTACTTAATTTCCACAATTAAATAATAATTTTTAAACACTTTAATAAATTCCAATATTATTTTTAAATCACTTAATTAATGAATTTCACCAATTATTAATTAATTCTCGAGTTAAACCATTTAAAATTCGATTAAACCATGTTAAACCGGATTAAACCACTTAATCCAGTTAACTCCTTTAATTCGCCAGATAACCGGATTAAACCGGACGGTGTCGATCGACACACACTTGTGTAGGTCGACACCTTGCCCGTTTGGTGTCGACCGACACCAGCTTGGTGTCGATCGACACCGATCTAGGAGATCGACGCCAACTTCGATTTTCAACACAGAAACACCCAAACACACAATTATCACAACATTCTCGATCTAAGCCACGATTATAACAAGAATAAACACGAAAATCACTTAAACTCACTCAAACCACAATTTACTTTCACAATCTAATTCTCTTGCCAGCCTACGGTCATGCACTCACCTTGATAACGGATTGAAAGGAAGGAAGAGATGAAGAACACCACAAATCTACCACAGATCAGCCCATAAATCTCCAGAATCACCTCAAACTCTCTCTGCCTCTTTTTCCTTTTCCTTTCTCGAAAAAACTGAGTCAAAAATATGGCCAAACACTTTTATATCGCGACCTAGGGCTTCTCCCACGAAACTAGCCGAAACTGGAACTCAAATCGAACCGAAATCGATTTTAACCGCTGGTGTCGAGCGACACACCCCTTGTGTCGATCGACACCCCTCTCCAGAAACGATAGATTGGTTTACGGATGTTACATGTAGTTTCTATAAAATTGATTGCTAATTACATCTATTATATGTATATGCATATATAGTCAACTATATACATATATTGCTAACTATGTACAATATTGACTATATAGTAAAATATTTGCATATATTATCAATTGTCAACTATATTCATATATTATCAACTATATATTTGCAACATTTTTCAGTCATCTATTATAATTTTATTAACTAATGATTGTAGGTTTTTTTTTTGCTATGCAATTAACCCATAAGCACTATCATGTCATTGCAGTACCTAAAGGAGTTAATCCAATCAGGTGTGAATGCCACTACAGGAAAACATGTTGTTTCCATCGATTATTTACAACGAAAATAAAATGTCGGAAAATTACCTCGACCTTACAACGATTTTTAAAATCATTGTAAATTAGTTGTAAATTGGCGAAGAAATAAAAGGTTGTTATATCGTCGTAAAGTAACATTTTTTACGACGATTTCACGATGTTTTCATATATCATTGTAAATTCATCGTTAAGTCACATCGATTTTACAACGTAATATTTACG